>JASPKZ010008890.1:567500-1835000 GCA_030220185.1 Diploptera punctata | reverse complement strand
ATATCAACCCGCAGGAAGAAGAAGACCAGGACGTCCACTCAAAGACTTCTGGATGGTGTTTCTCTTGAGGCCGAAACAGGTCAACAAATGGCCTAAATTCGTGAATGTACTATGATGATGATGATTATTATTTATTTAGCAGATTTCACAGTTTCTTCCTGCGCCTAATTAATTGATTGTCATTCTAATCCACTTATCTATGTCATTCCAATCTCCATTGTCCAATCGTTTTTCCCCTCTTGTTACCAAAAACGGCATCAATCAACATTATTCATTGCCGTGCCTATCTTTTTATAGGCCTATCTAATGGCACCCATTCTTGGGAATCCGACTTATTTCATTCATTTAGATGACCATACCATTTCAATACCGTATTGTTTTTATTTTTTAATGAAATCCACAATTGAAGTTTAAACATTCAAGTTTTGTTTCATTACACTGCTTCTTATATTGGCCTAATTTATTCGTATAAAGTAGAATGAATAATATTAATAATAATAATAATAATAATAATAATAATTTTTATTATTCCGGCTTTTGCAATGAATATACATTTTTCCGGTACCCATGTTCACAGTTAACTACACATTTGTTTCAACACATTTTTCCATTCCTGTCTGTTCATCCATGTATCTTCTTCTATTTCCCATTCCCTCTTAGCTTCATTGATTCCCTGAATCCACGTAATAGTTGGTCTACCCTTCTTTTTCCTTCCCTGTGGTTCCCAATCCATGATTATCTTACGTAGTCATCCTTATTCCATTCTTCTAATGTGTCCGTACCAATTTAATTGTTTCTTCTTTATAAAATCTAATATTGAATATGGTACCTGCATTTTTTCTTTTATATATGAATTTCTGATTTTATCCTTCCTGGATATTCTTGCAGCGCGTCTCCAGTAGTCCATATCAGTGGCGAGCAATTTGTTTTTCATTTGTGCATTTAAAGCCCACACATCAGCTCCATAGGTAATAATGCTTCTGATTATTGTATTAAAAATAGTTTTTTTTTCTTTGAAGATATGTTTGTCCCATGCTATTCCATTTAGGACAGATATAGCATACTTTCCTATATTGATCCTGTTTCTTATCTCTGTTTCTTGTTTTCCATCTTTAGTAATTTTAATTCCCAAATACTTATATTCTTCAGTGTGTTTAATTGTCCCTAAATATTCTTCTACTATTAAATCTTGAGGAAGATCCCCTATTGTCATATATCTAGATTTATCCCTATTGATCTTTAAACCCCATAAACTATATTCTTGTATTAATTTTCTGTGAGTTATTCTATATCTTTAAATTCTTGAGCCAATATCAATGGTCATCTGCAAACTGGAGTGTATATATTGTTGAATTATCATCTAGTGGTATTCCCATCGGTTTACATTTCTTTTTCCATTCTTCAATAGTTTTTTCAGCATAAATCTTATACAATGTTGGAGATATACAGCATCCCTGTCGTAATCCTTTATTTGTTTGAAAACCTTTAGACAAGTACTTTCCCATTTTTACTTGCACATATGATTCTGAATATAGTTTTTGAATTGCTTCAATCAGTGTTGGATTTTTTTTTTTTTTTTTAGTTTTAAGACTTTCCATAATTTTGATGTAGGAATGTTATCGTAGGCACTTTCTATATCTATAAATACTAGATATAGCGGTTGTGCTCTGATTGTTTTCTTTTCTATAATCTGTCGTATGCTGAAAATGTGGTCTATTGTTAATCTGCCCACTCTAAATCCTGCCTGTTCCTCTGGTTCTAACTCTTTGTATTCAATTTCTAGGAAATACTTGATTATCTTTCCATATAGTCTACTTAGTGTACTATTGACTGTAATTCCCCCATAGTTTTTGCATTCATCTTTTTTTCCTTTTTTATGTATGGTTAAAATATATCCTATTTTCCAATCTGATGGTATATCTTCTCCATTTATGCATTTTTCAAATAGACTTCTCAATAATTCGAACAACTTATCTGTTCCATGTTTTATTAATTCAGCTGGAATATTTCCTTTTCCTGGTGACGTTCCATTCTTTAATGACTTTACTGCTTCTTTCACTGTTTCTATGTTTAGGTGTATATTTGCTTTTAGTTCTGCATCAAATTCCTCCTCTATAGGGTTTGTATATTGTTCTCTGTTTTCTGTTGATAATTCTTTGAAGTATTTATCCCAAGTTTGGAAATTAATGTATTTATTAAATCCTTCTTTGTCATTCTTTCTTATATTCTTTAAAGTTTTCCATGTTTCCGCATTTCTTTTTCCTCCAATATACCTTTGTATTTTTTGACATGTATTTTCCCAGCATTTGTTTTTTCATTCTGATATATCTTTTCTTATTTTTGCTTGTTGTTTACGAAGGATAATTTTGTCCTCTATTGATTTAGTATTAAGCCATTTTAGATAAAGATCTCTTTTTATTTTTACCTCGTTGTCAGTTTCTTCACTCCAGCAATAGTTTTTATTATTATTAGTATATTTCTCTTCCCCAATAGCTTCTTTAGCTGCCTCATGCAGTTTATCTTTAATGTATTGATATTGCTTTTCTGTAGATTAAAATGTAGTTTCTATTAATTTTTCATTTAGTCCTTGCTTAAATAAATATGTTGTACTGTCATTTTCCAAAACTTAATAAATTATATTTATAACCACTTACTGTATTAGTATCTAAATTATATTTTTCTTCGTTTGGATTGAGATCATTTTTACCTTGAATGCTTAAATATGGAAATATGATTTTAGAATTGACTAAAAAGTGATCTCCGAATGCGGTACCTCTATATGCTCTTACATCATTTACTCTTAATTTAGTTTCCTGTTTAATTATAATGTAGTCAATAATTGTTGTCTTGTATACTTATGAATATCTTTATGCTGGTAGTATCCATTTAATATTCTCAGAGAATTTTGCTCACAGATGTCTATAATTCTTTTTCCATTATCGTTTACAACATTTTCTCCTTGTGGACCTATAATTTTACTTCGTTTTTGTCTTCCTGTTCTGCTGTTGAAATCCCCTGCCATAATTAAATCTCTTCCTGGTCCAATTTATTCTATTATTGAATTTAATTTGTTCAAAAATTCTTCTTTTTTTGTACTGTTTTCATCTTCACTAATTGCGTAGACACCCAAAATAGTGAATTTGTGTCCATATAACTTCAAATTTATTCTTAAAATATTTTCTTCAATAGGTTCCCAGTCCGTAACATACTTTTTGTATTTATTCTTCATGAGTATGGCAACTCCCCGTTGTGCCCTTTGATGCTTTTTTACCCCACTATAATAATATGTGTAAGATCCTTTATTTTCTATTCCGGTTCCTTTCTTTTTAGTTTCTGTAAGGATCATGATGTCTTGATTTTTTCTTTCTAATTATTTGCATACTTCATCAAATTTATTTCTTATAACAATAATAATAATAATAATAATAATAATAATAATAATAATAATAATAATAAAATAGTAGTCCATTTTTTTGTTGTTTTCCTGTTTACACGTTCAATAAAACAAAGTAAATGGTTACACTTGCCTTTGTGTCGGAAATGTTGACAAAGAAGCTCTAGCTAATTAGAGATAATACTACTGATAACATATCGGTGACGTAATGCTTCAAATGAATCAGAGCACACAATGCCTAAGTTTATTTAGTTACTTAACGGCAACTTGAATCGGGTGAAGTCATCGCCTCTTTAGCTCAGTGGCAGAGCACTGGTCTTGTAAACCAGGGGTCGTGAGTTCAAACCTCACAGGAGGCATATTTTTAAAAACTTTTAAATGGTAGAATAAGCTTTGCCATTATTTTAGGAAATGGATACTTTTGGCGTAAAGCTTACTTTCAAAGACTTGTCTTGAAAAAACTAGATTATTTTAATAAAAATTATATATTAATTTTAATTAAATTACAACAAATAATCTAGGCATCAACTCTAAACCAACTCACTTGCTCTATGAAACCCGGAGTTTGATGGTCACGCGGACATAAGCCCTATTTTCATCCTATCCTGAGCTAATGATTCCAATAATCTCCTGCATAATTTACATCCCTCTCCTTACCTTACAAGAATTTTCCATGTCACTCTTTCATTTTCCATTCGTGCCACCTGTCCTGCCCATCATAGTCTATGAGATATAACTACGTATTTTTATTACTTCTGTTTTCCCATAAAGATCATGTACGTAGCTCACTGTTATATAGTCTTCTCCATTCATCTAAGTGTTCGTCTGTCTTTAGTAAAAAAATTGTCCTAAGATCTTCATTCTCAAATACTCGTAATCTAGTATCTTGCCTTAAAGTGAGAATCCATGTTTCGCATCCATATAGAATAACTGGAAGAATAACTGTTTCATATTATGTATTGACTTAGGCTTTAACGGCCGGAGTTATTATGAGGATCTTGAAGAAGATTTCGGGGCTGTAGGCCGTGGTCTTGAGGCTTGAAGTTCCCCGATGTTTTGCCAAAAACTGCGTCCGGCATCCTCAAATAAAAAAAAGTTGCCAATCTCAAGACAACCCTTGAGGATGCCGGACGCAGGCTCTGGCGAAACGTCGGGGAACTTCAAGCCTCTAGACCATGACCTACAGTCCGGAAATGTTCTTCAAGTTCATGTTTCATTTATTTCTAATCCATATATCAGTAATTTGTAAGAATTTGAACGTATATTTAATAACACTAAAAAAAATTCTACAGAATGTGAACTAGTTCCCTAACTGATCGTAAGCTTATTTTCGATTTTGTATTGTATTTTATTGTAAGCCTATGTTTTCCCTTTACAGAGATTTAGGCGCTCTCCCAATAAAGGGAAGAATTTGAACCATACTAATTTAGTTACACTTGTTTTCGTATAGATGTCATTTTGAGTGGTACGTGGTCAGCGTTCCGCCTCATACTGACATCTAGGAAACCAAGGCCTATATATTATATTTATTACTGAAAAAGTAATTTAAATCATAGAAATTACGCAAAATAATATAATTTCATTTAATTTTTTTTTTCGTATAAGAATTTGAACTTAACACTTAATAATGTTGACAAAAATATCAGTTTTCATCGCATTCCTTTAACTGATCGCATTTTAGATTTCATAATAACATTTAAAAAATAACCAATATGAATAAATGAGAAAAATAAACAATAGTGAGCGAAAAGTATTTAGTTTCTATAAAAGTTGAAAATAATTATTTAACTTTTAATAAAAATAAATATTATGAACATGCGGCGGCTCCGTGGCACCAAGCGGTTAGACGCTCGCCTCTCAAGGCTGAGGTCCCAAGATCGAGTCTCGGTCACTCCATGTGGGTTTCGTGGTGGACGAAACGGAGCTTAGGCAGGTCTTTCTCGGGGTTTCTCTCGTTTTCCCTGGCCACAATTTTCATTCCGTCATTTCTCCATGTGCATCTCATCCATTTCGTTTCACTCCATTCATCCGCCTCTGTGACGGTGCGTCAGGAGTGGTCGTTCACAGACCTCTATAAATATAGGGGCTTCATCTCATCTCATTCCTCGACCCGACCCTTAGTTGGACACGAGTTGAGGATATTTATATTTTATGAACACACACACACACACACACATATATATATATATATATATATATATATATATATATATATATATATATATATATGGTACTGTACATTCTCTATTCGAATGCACATGACGAGGTAATCAAACGTGTGTTGCTTGTAATAGTACAGTGAATTGCATGAAACAGCTGGGAATTCTCTCTGTTCTTATTATAATTGACATGCCAAACAGGTTGTGAAAATGAAATACTAAAAAGTTTGAATATAAATAGAAAGATAATAAATTATAATTTAAACATTAAATACGTTTATGGCATTATTTTATTTTCCTTAATGCTTCGTTCATTCATAGTTTTCTACTCAAGAACATTTTTTGCCTATTCTCTGTGTTTGTTTGAGATGCATTTATCTTAATGTTTTCTATCAACTGATATATTTTATACCATAATATTTTCCCCCCATTAATATTCTTCTAAGCTCTTCTTTAGCAGATAATTCCTTGTTAATCAGTAGCCCAGTTCATTTCTTTCTTATTTTTTATTTATTTTTTCAGTTATATTATATGAACGCAAAACAAGGATTTTTACTTTAGAAGAGGACAAAATATTGCGAGTATTTGAGATTAAAGTGCTTGGGAAAATCTTTGGATCAAATAGAGTCGAGCAGACAGGTGAATGGAGAAATACATAACACTAAGCTCCAGATGTAATAAGCATAGTCAAGCATAACAGATTGCGTTGTACAGAATATTTGAACTTGAACATAGATCACTTTTAACAATTGCAAATTTGGCACCTTGCTTTTCATCTCATAATTGAATGGGCTCAAAAATAAAGAAGTCGATTCTAGTATATGAATATGTGCTCGTTCTAATGGCATTAAAGAAAATAACATTTGAGAAGACGTAAATTCACGTTGTTCGAACTTGAACATAGATCACTTTTAACAATTGCACATTTAACACATTACTTTTCAACTCATAATTGAATGGGCTCAAAAATGAAATAAGTTGATTCTAGTAGCTGAAGATGTGCTCTTTCTAATGGAACTAAAGGAAACAACATTTGAGATGACGTAACTCACGTTATTTGAGCTTTAACATAGCTCACTTTCAACAATTGCATATGTTTATGATCTAGTATAGTAAGTGGCTATGGGTATTTGGGCAGTGCACTATCTCAACAACCATTAACATATTTACCAAATATTAGTCTCCGTTTGTTTTTTGTTCTTCAGATATTTGACCCTAAAGATGAAACTAAAATTTGATATGACAGATTTTATTAGGCATTTTGATCCACGCTGGTGACTCCTAAAGTGGACTTACTTTCGTTGGACTACGTTTTTTTGTGCAAGACATAGAAATAAAATATCCCTACTTGTATTTGCCTTGTAGTAACAGAGTTAAAAATTGAATGTTGCTCGGTTTCTTGATGGATTCATCAAACAGGCCTCCATATGAAAGGGCATAGTTTCCCAAACACTTGATATTATGATTTGAAATTTTGCAGAGCTTCATTTCTAATGATGTTCCATACCTGCACCAAATTTCAGCGAAATTGAACATGTTGAGCGTAGGGCACTGGACCACTTGAGATGGAATGACCCTTAATTCGTGTTTCAGGCTGTGTTGTTCTTGATATAATGAAAATAAATTACTTGGCTTAGGTTATATTGTGTAAAAGTATTCATAATATAGGTCTGAGGTTATTAGGTATAGCTGTTACATTAGGCCTATATTTAAATGAACTGTAGAATATTTTATATTTCTTAGTAAATACTTATAGCCTATTCAAAAACTCTAAACTGATTAATTATTTTATATTGGCGGCAAATTCTATAATATTAAGCCTACTGCAGAGTACTCAAATAAGCAAAAAATATTTGAACGACAATTATTCAAGAATTTATTAAATATCCTCCTATGAGAGAATGATAGGAACAAGAGATACCGTATTGTAGAAATATATCAAGACATAAATAAATTTATTCAATATATTTTTCGGGATGTGAATTGACAACTGTAATATAGTTTCCACCAAAGCAGAGAACTGTCTCTAAGCAAAGAGATCACTTTCTCAATATTTTTATTCTGCATAATTAATATTAATACATAGATTTTTATATCTAGAATAATATTCGAGAATTTATACACACACACACACACACATAGGCCCTATATATATCTAAAGTAGGCCTAATCAATTGATTTGGTGTTTACTTGATGAAAATCGATGATACATTTATTAAATAAAACTATCAAAGTTTTATATGATTTTCGTAAATAATTATGAAAGTCTTATAAAACTTTTATTTCTTTATGTATTAAATAAACTTATATAAATATATATATATATATATATATAATCATCATCATCATAGTACATTCACGAATTTAGCCATTTGTTGACCTGTTTCGGCCTCAAGAGAAACACCATCCAGAAGTCTTTTGAGTGGACGTCCTGGTCTTCTTCTTCCTGCAGGTTGATATCTTAACATTAGTTTGGGTATTCTGTGATCTTCCATTCGATGAACATGTTGTATCCATCTTGACTTATAATCAGAAATTTTGTTTTCTAAAGATTCCATGTGTAATTCTTCTAAGATGTCTTCATTTTTTTTGTGATCTAGTAGTGTGTATCCTGCAGTCCTCCGAAGATATCTCATTTCAGCAGATCTAAGTCTCTGTATATCCTTCTGTTTCAACGTCCATACTTCGCTACCATACAAAAGAGTTGGAAGAGCCAGTGTTTTATACACTTTCAGTCTTGAATGCTTTTGGACTAACTGTGGCTTGAAGATAGAATTTATTAACCCTAAAATTCTTAAAAATTTAGATATTTTTGCATTTACATCCTTTTCTTCTTCATATGAGATATTGCATCCTAGATATGTAAAATTATTCACCTGCTCCAAAATTTTATTGTCCAGTACAATTTTACTTCTGACAGGATCTACACCTTGAAATGCCATAATTTTTGTTTTTTCTGTAGATATCTTTAATCCATATTCTTCTGTAATTTTGTTAAGTTCATACAGACCTTTCTGTAGATTATCTTCGGAATTTGCTATTATTATTTGGTCATCTGCAAACAATAGGGTGTTTAATTTTCTATTTTCTGATATTCTTATTCCAAATTTATATGTTTTGTTCCAGCAACATATTACTTCATTGATATAAATTGCAAAGAGTGTTGGGGATAGGGGGCAGCCTTGTCTCACACCACGATTTATAATTCCTTCTTCAGAAAATCTGTTATTTAATTTAATCTTTATGGTGTTGTCTTTGTAAATATTTTGTATGTTCTGCCGAAGTAAATTTGGTATATTTCTGTCTTCCAATATATTTAAGAGTTTTGATCTCTTGACTGTGTCGAATGCTTTTTCAAAATCTATGAAAGCAAAATGTGTTTCTAAGTTGAATTCTCTTCTTTTTTCAAGCAATAGTTTAACAGAAAATGCTGAATCAATACAAGATCGTCCTTTCCTAAATCCATTTTGACATTCCATAAGGAATTTTTCACTGAAACTTTTCAATTTTCCATTTAAAATGTCTGCATAAATTTTGTAGCATGTGTTTAACAAACTGATTCCCCTATAGTTGTCCATTTTTCTCTTGTCTCCTTTCTTGAACAGGGGTATAACAATGCTTGTCTTCCATTCTTGTGGTATATCTGCATTTTTGAATACATTATTAAAGAAGGACAACAGTCTTTCATGGAACTGTTTGCCTGCATATTTGTACAATTCAGAATTCAAGCCATCTGTGCCAGTTGCCTTCCCATTTTTTAATTTCTTTAAACTATTGTTCAATTCTTCCAATGATATTATGGAATCTGTCTCATTATTATTTCGGAAAATTGTATCTTCATAGCTATTGTCAGTCCAAAGACTTTTATAATAATTGAAAAAATCTTCTTTTGTTACTCCGCAATTAATTTTGGTAGATTCTTTAATATCTTTATTCAAATGTTTTAATATTTTGAAGGCATTAGGTTGGAGCTTATGCAAATCTGATTCTAAATGTGTAACAAAATTTAACCATGTTTTCCTATGTCTCTTTCTTATTTCCCTCTTAACAATAGCTCTACAGCGTTTGAATTCTATTTCATTTTCTACTTTCTTTGTGTTCAAATATTTTTATAAGCTGCATTTTTTTCTTCAATCAATTGTTTTATTTGATCATCCCAGATTTTTAGAGTTCTATTTCTTCTTTGTTGTATATTTACTTTTCCTAAAGTTTCATTAGCTGCATTTTGAATTATCATTTTAATGTTTTTCCATTCTTCTTCGACATCATTACTTTCTGGAGTTGTAGCCATATATTGCTGAATTCTTCTCGAATATAACCATTTAATGCTGTCATCATAAAATAATTTTACCTTGTACTTTTGTTCTATGCTCTGTTGTTGTTTCTTCTTTTTTAACCATCTTGGTGGAAATCTTATTTTTGCTTCTACTAGGTAGTGATCTGAACCGATATCATATCCTCTGTAGGCTCTGACATCGAGAAACAATTTAAAAATCTTATTATTTGCAATGAAATAATCAATGATTGATTTTGAGTCCTGACGATGCCAGGTATACTTATGTATGTTTCTATGATTATAAAAGGTATTCGTTATTCTCAGTTCATTGTAGATAGCAAAATCAGTTAATCTTGTCCCATTCCTATTGCTGGTTGGTTCGCCAAATGTTCCAATATTATTGTTGACTTGAGCATTGCCCACTCTGGCATTTAAATCTCCTATTATGAGAATGTAATCATTTCTATTAATTTTGCTATAAATTTCTTGTAATATTTTATAAAATTCTTCATTGTCTTCTTCACGGCCTTCCTCTGGTGCATATACACCAAGAACTGTCAAATTACCTCTATTTATTTTCAGTCGAAGCTCTAATATTCTTTCATTCCAGTAAGTGTAGTGTTGAATTTTATTTCTTATGGTTTTATTAATCCAAATCATTACTCCAGCTTGTCCATGGGTTTTCCTGTTGACACCGCTATATATTTGTACATAATTTTGTGTTTCTTTCGTTCCTTTAAGTTTCTTCTTAGTTTCTGTAGTTACTGCAATATCAATGTTTCTATTTTAAATATACTGTCTAGTTCCTCTTCTTTTTCATGGATGCTTCGGACATTCCAGGTTGCATATCTTACAATATCATTGTGCCGTTTTCTTTTAACCATATTTCTTTGCTGTGGGTCGTCATATTTCAATTCCTTCTGGCTTTTTTCGTGTTGAGACTTGAAAGTAGTTTTGAAGTTCCTTAGGACAGGTTACTGGCCTGACGCTAAGTAGTCCAGTGGTAGGGCTGCTACCTTTTAGTCTCTGGACAGACATTAGGATACCGCATTTACTCAGTACCTGATGGAACGGTTATACCGCCGTGACTCGGTCCTCAGAGCCTCGTTTGTGAAAACAGGTTGTACCACGAGAAGGTGAGGATGAGAATTGGGTAGGAGAGGTTATACACACGTCACTACCCCTTACAACCCATATATATATATATATATATATATATACATAGAATATGGTGCATTCAAACTCTACAGACAAAGTTGCACAAGTTGTTCAGAGATATTTCTGAGTGTTTTGATATAAGATATCCATGCTATCCGATAGCTCAATATTTAGTAGTTTCATTGTTTTTGTTCCGTATAGCTCAGCTACATGTTTATTCGGAATTTGATTGCTTCCAAATTACACTGTTGCGCTATTTAAAGCAACTGTTCAAAATGTCCGCTGCAATGATCACGACAAACATCACAACGACGTCTCATGAACTGTCGCACAGGCTCTAGCATCCCAGGAGTTTGGAGCACAACTTTAGCGGCTGGTAGGTCTGTAATCCAAGTTACCAGGTCCTTACACGATTCGAAAGGGATCACGTTAGGGTGTTCATTTGACCCCCAGAGGGAAAATTCCATGGGTATCAGATCTGGTGTCCGAGTTGGCCATGGAACAGAATCATCAAGACCAAAACATATTTGCCCGAACTATTCATCAAGGTAATCCCTAACGTTCATTACAAAATGTACTGGTGCCCGCCCTATTATGTTGAAACCACATACTTCCGAGTAAACAGATACAAAGATGGGTGAGTTTGAAACGAAAAACAATAGAGTTGGAACGGACCTTATGGTCCATACTGTAATGTAGATGAGGATGATGACAACTAGGCTAAATTACTCTGTAATGAGCCACCGGAGACCATTGATTCCTTGTATAAAAACACTCAGAAAAACGGCATAGAACAACTTGTGAAAGTTTGTCGTAGAGTTTGTATTCACTCTGTATAGGCTATGAAAAATAGGAAAAGAATTGCCAATATGAAATGAATGTTGAAGGAATTTACGACTCAAAAATTACAACATTATTGGTTTGTCACTGAATAAAAAAGTAATCTTATACCAAAATGTTTGATTGCTAGAAGTAGATCTCAATATGTATATTAATCATAGAATAACATACACATGCTTAATGTCTCTTGTAAAAATTGAATTTACAGCTCCTGGTTTATAAGACTTCTGTTCTGCATCTTATTACTAAATGTAAACGCCAATCCCTATATTAATTGTAGAGCAACATGTACAAATGTTATGTGGCACCTTCGTAGCGTAGTTGGTGAAAGCAGTACGCTACAAGCCGGAAGGCTCGGGATTAATTCGTGATGGAATCCGGATTTTACACTGACTATTTAACTCATGCCCCAAATGGCAGTTAATGACCAATCACATTTCAATGAATTTTGATTTCCAACCAATCACAGTCGTTTTTAATCTCGATTTTATCACTTTCATTTTGCAGCTTTAATTTTATCAAGTGGCTCCCAGATTGTATAGGGCCTATATAGTGCATGAATGTAACCAGATTCTGCTTGGGAGATATAATAGAAAAACAATCCTAGCAATTGATTATACCATAAAAACACTGTTTGCACTTTCTTAAACGTATTATTTCCCAGGAATTAAGGTTGCAGAAAAATATAATTGACATATTTACATCATAGGACATCAGAAATTAATTAATAACCTGTAATGATGTGTTTCAATTTTTTTTCTCCACTAGGGTGCATTCTTACAATATTACGATTCTATTTGGCAATAAATATGATCTGGTTGCAGTGATGAACAAATGAAACATAACGTTTCTCATTTGTTTTCAAACATAGCTGTTTACATTAAATATATAAATATTTTAAAATAACTATATTTAAATAATGATTTGTGAGTAAACAGTTTAATTGTATTCGTTAAATAGTCCTAACAAATGCCATTCACGATTTCGAAATTCTCTAGATAAATTGGAAATCACTCGTGGCATTACTTATGATTAAATATTCTGACGGACCATTTACTTGAGGTCTACTCAGCATCTCACTGAAATTAATACTAGATCATGTTCTGGAGGTAAAGGTAGCAGTCACACAGGACTGACATTTTGTGCCGATTATCAAGCCAGAAAAAAGGAGCCTGTGAGCAAAATTTGCCCTTTCTTTGACAACCAGCTTTAAATTTTGAAGCTAATTTATCTTAGTTATAAGAGAACGTCGTTAAATATAATCACTTCCAACTTTTATTTCTTATTGCCCTATTCACAATCATTGAAAATATTAGGCGACCTTGCCTATTACGTCTACACAGTGTTCGGACCATATCTTCCTCAGGAGCCCAACTTTTCTTCTTTCTTAGGATAGTAAATATTCACCATATTTGGGATTCTTTCGATATTCTTGCGACACGAGCGGGCTCTAGAACTGTCTTTGTATTCTTCAATTTTTCTCATTTGTAGGCCTATGTATGTATGCATGTGTAGGCTACATCCTGTACGTCCCGCGAGGAGATAATGGATTCTCCCTAACGAGACGTATGGCGTATGGCCTATACACACCACATAAAAATTAGACTTCTAGAAGGGAACTAAGGTATTACTTGGATGGATGAAGGTCGATTAAATTTTACACAGAGGGCTTTTTATTCAGACTTGCGGTTCTTTAACGAGCCTGGTAATCTTCAGACTCGGGACCCACGGCTTTAATTCCATCACGGAGGACTTATCCTTTAGATTTTTCCACCCTAAAAAATCCATTGCTCCGGACAGGTTTTAACCCGCGACTCTCGGGACTAGAGGCAAGAAACATAACCACCAGACCACCACGGCCAACATTTTCTGATTTAGTCTGCAGCCTATATATTTAATACTCCTCATATATTTTTATATCGTATTATGTCCAACTTCTTACATCCTTTTATCCTATGGAGAAATCTCATATCAGCTGATGAATCTTACTTCTGTCTCTTTCTACAACTAGCCTACCACTAGTAAAACTGTTATATGTATCTCAAATGAAAGTTCCAAGTTTTAAATGACATCATTATTCTTTCGAGTTAAAAATGAACTCTTCTCCGCCTGTTTTATTGCTTATATAGGCCTACCTTTTCTTGAAGTTTTTTTCAATTGTGAAAATATGGAGCAAAAAGTTTGGTTCGGTGTATCGATTAACACGGTATTGTGTTTGTGTGACATCCTGTAAAGTAGAAGGAGCCAGGCGGTGCAGCTCGCATGACCAACCTGTTTATTAATATAAATCACTCCTGGCTGCTCGCCTTTCAGATGTACACAAAGTGGCGTGCGCCCCAGAAACACTCTCATTGAACAAACATCAATAATACGTAGCTTGACCTGTTTGAATAAACATCAATAATTTAACTGTTCAAATGTCACGTTTACCGCAAATAATAAACTCCTCCACTTTGTAGTATTACAGAAATCTTCTTTGTTGAAAATTATGTATTTATCCAGTCACAACCAACTTAAAATCATAAGGCTAAGATATGGGATGACGCACAGTAATCTAAAGACATGGTGGTCAATTAGCAAAGAAAGATAAGGAAACGAACCAGCAATTACAATAGATTAAATACAAGAATATTGGTCTTCAAAATCAATGGTGAATTTACTTAGACGACTGAGGAAAAAAAAAAAACCTCAGATTGATAAAAATCCTAATATGTTAATAGAAAAAATGCGCAGCCATATTACACGATCTTAATAAAAACTACCATAAAGACAATCTTCGGGGTTTGACTCAGTACCTCCTAAGCACGAGTCTCAAACGCTACCTTATGAACCAACTCGCTAGGTTGTTTCTCGATTATTGTTGTAATATAAGCATATAACAATGTGAGGTATTCCATTATTATTATTTAATATCTGCTTACTTACTTACTTACAGATATTACATAATTTCGATTGAGGGTCTTTCCACTTTTCAGCGGTTGCCCTTTTACCAGCCGGCTGCTGGCCCTTCACATCCACATGTGTCAATCACAGAGGTAGATGATCAACAGCCAGTGTAGGGGTGACATGTGGTTAGCATGTCGAGTCCCTCAGCCGTTATAGCTGGTTCCTCAACCTGGAGCCGCTACTTATTGTAGCTACCCAATTGCCTCACGATGCTGGGTGGGCACCGGTCCCATATTGGCCGAAATACCATGAGAAAATTTCTTCCCCCATGGAGACTCGAACCAGCGCAAGTCCCGTAGCTCTGCGCCAAGGCTTCCTACCTTAACCGCTCGGCTACGGCGCGGAATAATAATGGAATACCTCACATTGTTATATGCTTATATTACAACAATAATCGAGAAACAACCAAGCGAGTTGGTTCATAAGGTAGCGTTTGAGACTCGTGCTAAGGAGGTTCCGAGTCAAACCCCGAAGATTATCTTTGTGGTAGTTTTTATTAAGATCGTGTAATATGGCTGCTCCTTTTTTCTATTAACATATTAGGAATTTTACCAATCTGACAGAGGCTTTTTTTTTTTTTTTTTTGGTTTTCCTCGGTCGTCTAAGTAAATTCACCATTGATTTTGAAGATTAATTACGTAATATAATTTATTCAAAAGTTGTAAATAGTTCCGTTGCAATCAAATTTGAACCTTCTGAAAACGTAGGCCTAAATGATAACAAAGAAAGTAGGACATACTCGGTAAACTGCGTTCTAGTCTTGTTGGCTGTTGTGTTTTATTTTCAATATTATAGGCTGTGTATGTAATTTTTATGAATTAAGAGATTCGACGACGACACGTTTCCGCATATTCCACATTCAATCCACATTTTTTTTTTTTTTTCACACAAGGGACATTTCACCCAGACTATTTCTCCTGCCTATTTCAATGTACGAACTTAACTGTAGTTATTATAGGCTATCTAGTTTCCTATCAAGATCATGTAGCTCATTGTTATGCAGTCTTCTCCATTCGCCTGTCTGTTCGTCTCTCTTTGGTCTAAACATTTTTCCTAAGAACTTTATTCTCATATTCTCGTAAACTTTTCTCCTCCCTTAAAGTAAGAATCCATGTTTCGCATCCTTATAATATAGGCCTAAATGGGAGAATAATAGTTTTATATATTTTTCAGTTTAATGTTTTTTGAGAAAAGTTGGGACGACAAGATTCCCTGAAATACGTAATAGCACGCATTTCCAGAATTGAACCTATGTTTAATTTCTTTGTTCATCTCATTCCTATTTGTATTTACTGTTCCTAGGTATTTGAATTCAGTCACTTGTTCAAAATTTCCCTCATTTGTCATTAACTGTTCATTTTCATTAGGCTATATACTGTATTTCTATGTGTGAACATATAGGCCTATTTAGTTTTATGATGATTACTTCCAGTCCCAATTTCTTAGAGTTAATCAATAGAACGTGTGTGTGTTGGCCCTTAATATCTCTTCGTTATCACCCAATAATCATCAGCATTAATTAACAGCTTATTAATACAATTAAGCTATAGGCCTTCGTGTATATACACGACCAATCGGTAACTGTGTGAAGGATTCTGTTTTGAACCGAACTATTTAAAAAAAGGTTGTTCATTTTGAGACCGGACGGACGATAAATTAATAGAAGTGAATAATGATAATTAAATTACAAGAAGTAGTCATGTTAGGTTGTCTCATCTTCCTACAATTAACATAGCTTTCTACTTTTTCAAGTGTGAGGAAATTGGCAGTAACAATTATTTAAGAGTCGTGTGCCGGGCGCAGGATGTAACACATCATTATGCTGTGCACATACCACCGGGTGCCGGAGGTAAAAAGTGGCCAGTCAAGTTATGTGGTCAGTTGATAGAATACTACTTCGTGATGACTGTCAGGAAAACATCTCTCAGCTTCAAATTTAATTAAGTTCTCAAAAAATCTTTCCTCATTTTTAGAGAAACGAAAATCAATAAGTTATATACAGCACCTGACTATAGTTTAAGAAAAACAGAATATTTCATGACATTCTTTGCATACTTATCATAATTAGTTATGATTCTGAGACATAATCTGTGAAGATTACATTTAATTTTCATATTATAATTTTTCTTTTTATTATTAAACATTACAATTTGATTATGAATTAATTTTCGGACGGCAAATAAATTTGATTTACCTTATAGGCCCTACTGATAAAATTCTGCACTATTCGTAATACTTCAAAATCTAATAAATTAACGAACTAAACAACTAAACACATTCCGAAGAACGATATCCAGGAATACCTGAAAGGAATGTGACTGGACAGAAGGAAATGAAAATCCACAACACAGAAACAACGTCAGTTGTAAACATTTGTATAATAATAATAATATAATAATAATAATAATAATAATAATAATAATAATAATAATAATAATAATAATAATAATAATAATAAGGTAGTTTCCTATTCACAAATTATTCTATATGGAATAAAAATAAGATTTTTATTAATGCAAGTAAAATAGGCTACATTCGAAAACCACATAATCTATTTCAAAGGTATAAATGTATATGTGTGTCAGATACACACACACACACACACACATATATATATATATATATATCTCCATCCATCCATAGTAATTCTGCCCGAAGGCAGGTCCTTCACTGCAATCATAGCATTTTCATGCGCTTGCAGCTTTACTAGGGAATTGTAGATGTGGTAGCTTCGTGTTGCTTTCCACACCGGTGAAGGATGATGATGATGATAATGATAAGGATGATGATGATGATGATGACCATATGATTTCGGGGACCGTTTGGGCCTTAAAGTTTTCCTGACATTTATCTTACAGGTGAGGAAAAACCCCGATGAAAACCTCACCCAGAAAAACTGTCCCGACCGGGGATCGAACCCGGGCCCGCTGCGTGACAAGGCAGCTCGCTACCTCGAGACTACAGCGGTGGAATAGATATATATATATATATATATATATATATATGTGTGTGTGGTGTGTAGAGAGAGAGAGAGAGAGAGAGGAGAGAGGAGAGAGAGAGAGAGAGGAGAGAGTAGAAACGTTTCTTGCCTTTATCTTTAAATTATTTGTTATTTTTATGGGGTTTATGTTTGTGTGTGTGTGTGTGTGTGTGTGTGTGGTGTGTGTGTGTGTGTGTGTGTGTGTGTGTGTGTGTGTGTGTGGATGTGTGTGTGTATGTGTGTGTATGTAAGATCTGGGGGTATCGGACTAATTTTCCGCGACCTGTGAGGAATTGTGTTGGTATGAAATTTGGAACAATGTGTTTGCTTTTTGTTCTGTCATAAATACTAGGGGGGAAAAAACATCAGTCGTGTCAATGTTGCTGCAATACTCCTGAGCCACACATTGTTCCATCTTGCTATTACGTGCTCCTTTATTTGCGACTTCAGGAAACAAATATGGCAGTGTTCATATGCATACTGTGAATTAAAATGTGCTACCGACCTGGCTAAAACATTCACATGTTCGTTTCCTGATATCCCGCAATGCCCACTTACCCCTGATATATAAATAGGTTATGTTTATCTGTTCCTAATATCGAAAGCTATTGAGTCATTGTTAACTTATATTTGCCAATAACACTGGACAACAGTCAAAAAGTTACGGAAGTAAAAGTGACCGTTTTATATTACTATAGAATTCCTAATTACGAATATGACAATTAAAATGATGACAGCGGTCTGGTTTTTAAATTCTCAGCATGCCTAGTGGTACTGCATGTGCTGTGAACATTGTAGCCAGTGTGAAGGTCAAGGAAACACACTTAGACAGTGACAGCTCTATAATATAGATAAGATTTATCTTAAAGGGTCAGTATGTACTCCGACAGGTTGTGAAATCAGTTGAAGTGGAATTTCGTGAGTGAACAATGGTTTGTGCCTTGGTGTATAAGTTATATAGATGTGCAGTTTTGTCGTGTAGAACACAGGTGTGGCATGTCTATATTTTCTCGATACATTCTTCAGATTATGCGTAGAGTTAAGATTGCAGTGAAATAAGAGCTAAAATGCCACGAAATTGTATGTATAGTTCACATAAATGTTGTTATATTTGCGGAAAAGTGACGTTTGCATTGCCAAAACGACATATAACTCCATTTATTATGCAAGCATACCAATCTTTATTTCGGGTGCAAAATAGAGGATCTTGACAAACATTTTGCTTCTCATATTTGCTACAATGGCTGTTCTGAAAATTTTAGTGACTAGTTGAAAGGAAAGAAGAAATCCCCATGATTCGGAGAGAACAAACTAATCATGAAAGTGATTGTTGTTTCTGCATGGTCCCACCAGTTAGCCTAAGTTTATTTCAAAGAAGAAGAGATCAGCTGTGAATTATCCCAACATACCTTCAGCCATTCGTGCGGTGCCACACTCTAAAGAGCTTCCTATTCCAGTACTAAGAGACTCCTATATTATTGATTCAGACGATGAACGAAATCCAGCACTTCGGAAGAAATACCCGGACCATCTACATCCCATGATCCTGACTTCAATTATGAAATTCCAACTCAGTCACACAGAATGATTCAAGAGGAATTAAATTATATTGTCTGAGACTTAGAACTCGCAAAGGCCAAAGCAGAGCTGCTTGGCTTCGTGACTTAGTTTGGCGAGAATGTAAAGGTCTCTGCATTATAGAATATGCCAAAAGCCACATGAACAATTAAAAAAAATACATTGTATTCTGCAACAATATACAAGGTCAAATCTCTGCTATAAACATTCAACACAAATCAGAAGAGTGGTGATTATTTTTAAATTAATCAAAATTCAATCTTAAGGCAGTGTTACTGATGTGATTGCATCTAGTTACTTGATGGGAGTGCATTTAGGTAGTTACTAACAAAATTTTCGAGACTTAGTACGACTAAAATTAAGGAAGGTATTTTTATTGATTCCTGGATCAGAGAACTCTTCAAGGATAAACACTTTTTAGAATTTTTGAAAAGAAAAGAAAAAAATGCATGGGAATCATTCAGAGCAGTTGCCTTAAATTTGTTGGGGAACCACGGGGCCCCAAACTACAGACAATGTGTGGCCAATATGTTACTAGCTTATCGTGAAATGGGGTGCAGTATGTCATTAAAAATCCATTTTCTCCACTCTCATTTGGACTTTTTCCTGGAAAACTGTGGTGCAGTTTCTGATGAACATAGAAAACATTTTCACCAGAAGATCTCATCATTTGAAAGACGATACCAATACAAATAGAATACATCTATGCTAGCTTACTATTGTTGATGAGTTGTGAGAGATGTCCCTGAGGTTCATTACAGCAGACAAGCTAAAAGGAAACTCCCTCAATTGAGGTAAGCTAGTCTTAATATTACTAGATTTAAAGAGGGAAGAATTTTTACTAAAATATATTTTCAAAATTATGAAAAAACGAGACCACTGCTGACAATTTCATTATCATTTTCGTGCTCAGCATGAAAAAATACATCAAAATCTGGTCATTTCAATTCCGTAACTGACAAAAAGTTAAAATTTGTCCAGTGTAATTATTGCTTTCAGGGATGTTTGTGAGTCGCTGTGTATACGAACACTTATTTAATTGGTTACACACCATTTAACAACTTTTACGGCTGGTAATTCTGCCTGATCTTAATTATTAGTAGACTAGCTGTACCGGTATTGAAAGAATAACTTCATATTTTACTTTAATTAGGTAATTGTCTCTATTATAATTACTTATAGAAAAATGGCTACAAATAAAATTTGTAATTATTTATAATACTGTAGTTTTTTAAATACCTATTCAAGCATCCGTAATATTATTATTATTATTATTATTATTTATTATTATTATTATTATTATTATTATTGCTTTAATTTTTATAATAGTATTTGAAGTACGAAAATTATAAAAATTGAAAGAAATGTAGGCCTCTTACAGACAATTGAAGAGGATGACATCTGATAGAATCCCTAAGAAAACCTTGGAGCTGGAAAATACATAGAAAAAGAAGAAAGGGGAGACCTAAAGAAGGTTGGAATGACGGTATGAGGTGAAGTATGAGTGAACTGGGACTTGCAGATGAGGATGTTCAGGACCTCTACAACTGGCGAATGTCTTGTGGGTAACGGAAAACCACTGTATTGTGGATAAATTCCTAAATAAAATTATTATTATTATTATTATTATTATTATTATTATTATTATTATTATTGTTACCATAAGAATCGATTGATTTACATTTGAGAGAATGATCAGCCTCATGGGCTAGTGATCAGCGTTTCTGCCTACTGTTCATGAAGTCCCGGGTTGGATTCCCGGTCAAACCAAGGAGTTTTTCTTTAAAGGGAATCATTCCTGCAGTTGCCATGGTCTAGAATTTAGGTTAAATTTAAGTTAAAAACTCTCCTGGTGCTTCATTATCATTTATCACACATCATATCATCGGGGTAACGTAACTCCGCTTCTAGGCACCCAACTTCAGAAGTGGGTTACAATTAAGCCAATGCCCGGAGAGAACATCAGAAATGTAGAAATGACAACCTGAAAAAAAAAACACATTTGAGAGAGTGTATAAATTTGTCTACCTTGGTTCACTTGTGACCGATGCTAATGATATTGGAAAATAATTCAGCAAATACATTTTTTTTTGGAAGACTTCAAAGATACTTTAAATCAAGATGTCTGTCTTATGAAACAAAAAATATAAAACAATGATAAGACCAATAGGCCTATATGGAAACGAAACTTGGATCTTGAGACAGTGTGAAATTGACAAATTGAGAGCTTTTGAAAGAAAAATCCTGAGGAAAATATGTGATCTAGTTCAGGAGATTAGAGAATCAGATTCAATCAAGAAATTATTCTATGCATAATTCTTCAGATATTATCTTCTTCTTTTCTTCTTCTTCTTCCTCTACGAATTAAAGCTGGCAGCTTCCTGCATGATCATTCACTTCAGGTCCGGGGTGTGATGGCGTCCTTCCATCGTAGTTGTAGTCTTCCTAATGACCTTTTCTCTTGAGGTATCCAGTCACATACTTTCTTCACTAATCTACTCTTCTCCATTCTATCTATGTGATCGTTCCAATTTAGTCTTCTATAATTTATCTGGAGGTTTATAGGTTCAATTTTACAGTATTCTCTGTGATATTATCAACATCATTTATAGTGGAAAGATTGCGATGGGCAGAGTATGTGAACGATGGGATGTAAGGTGGAAAGAAGCAGAAGAGTTGGATGTTCCAGGTCGAGATGCATGAAGTAGGCCTAATTACTGATCTATGGAGACTTGGAGTCAGAAACTGGTGCATGCTGTACAGAAATATAAAATTATGGAGGAAGCTGAGGCGTATAAGGGGATGTAGTGCTATTATTATCATTATTATTACTTACTTACTCACTGGCACTATCGAACCCGTAGGTTCATGGCCGCGCGGACATAAGCTCTCCATACATCCCTATCCTGAGCTAATGCTTTCCAATCATCCCCTATATAATCTACTTCCCTCAAATCATAGTTAATGTTATTCTCCCACCTCATTCTTGGTCTACCAACTGGGCGTTTTCCTTCTGGCTTTCCTACAAGAAGCTTCCATGCAAGTCTTTCTTTCCCCATACGTGCAACATGTCCTGCCCATCGCAGTCTACGAGACTTAACTGTTCTTATTATATCTGGCTTCCTAGAAAGACCATGTAGTTCATTGTTATGTAGTCTTCTCCATTCACCTGTTTCTTCATCTCAGTTTGGTCCAAAAATTTTCCTAAATACTTTATTCTCAAATACTTGTAATCTCTTTTCCTCCCTTAAAGCAAGAGTCCATGTTTCGTACCCATATAATATAACTGGTAGAATAATAGTTTTAGGCCTATATATTTTCAGTTTAACGTTTTTTGAAAGGAGTTGGGACATCAAGAGTCTCTGAATGCATAATAGCACGCATTTCCAGAATTGAGCCTATGTTTAATTTCTTTGTGCATCTCATTCCTATTAGTGATTATTGTTCCTAGGTAGGCTTTGAATTCAGCCACTTCCTCAAAATTTCCCTCATTTGTCATTAGCTGTCCATTTCCATTATATATTGAATTTCTACGTGTGACCATATATTTAGTTTCATTGATATTTACTTCCAGTCCTAATTTCTTAGTGTTACTCAATAGTGTGTGCGTGTTGTCCTTTATTATCTCCTCGCTATCGGCCAATAATACTACATCATCTTATTATTATTATTATTAGGCCTATTATTATTATTATTATTATTATTATTATTATTATTATTATTATTATTATTATTATTATTATTATCTTCAACATCGTAATCATCGTCATTAGTAACAATATTGAATAAATAACTTTATATTACCTTGTGAAAAGTAATTGCTTTTATTTTACTGCATACTTAGCCTAAGTACCTATTAGCTGAAGCAAGATTTAGATCCCTCAGCCGTAATAATTTGAATTTTATAAATTTAAACTATAATTGATATGATATAAATTCTTATGAATGTATATCAATGTATGATATTTAAGGGAATCTAATATTAAATAGTAACTTATTTTTATTTCTCAATCGACAGTCAGACATGGGCAGATGTTTTGGCAAAGCCATTAAACATGTCGCCACTTTACGATGTTTATGGCAGTAAATCCCATTTGCCGCAAGTAACTTTTATAAAGGACCTTAAGATAAATATATTTTTCTCATATTTTCATAGTTCTCCTAAGTAGACTGTCCGTCAACGTGACATATTTATTAGCGAGCAGGTATGCTCGTTTCTGTACTTTTATGAAGGACAATAGAGTATGACTTCCTTTGGGTAACTTGTTTTTGTAGTGCAGGCTACTGCTTAACGAAAACACCTTAAGACGGGAAGACCCTTAGACAAGTGAAGTAAGGAAAAAACAAGTGTTATTTTCTCTTCCCAAAAAAAAGCAATTAGGACTGGGACATCTTTTTATTGCCGATATCCGGCCTTTTGAAATTTTGCTAATGTAAAGGAAACAAAATATATTTTACCCAAAATCAAGCTGCGTGGGAAGCCCAGAAGACAAAGGAAGGGGGAAGTAGGCCATCTATTGCTGCCCAGAAAAGACCTCCGGCCAATGGGCAAATAGAGTTAAAAAATCCCTTTAGGCATGAGCCAGTAAAATTTGGCAAACGCCTCTGCAATTAAAATCCTATTTATTGATAAGTTGTTACAGTAACGAAGATACGCCCTACCAGGGTACTGCCCAATCAGAGGGCATATTAAAATAAATTGTAAGCCGGACAGGGAACTTTGCTGTATGTAGGCCAACAATTTTGAGAAAAGATTATTGTGTTAGAATCCGCAGGGGAGTCAAGGAGGCATGTGGTCTCCGAGTGCTGTTAAGTGTAAAGATTAGTATTACCGGACAACCGCGGTACATATCTCGGTAGAAACATAAATCTACTCCATATAAATTGGCGTACTCAGCAAATATCTCCGCCGGCGCATCAAATAAAAATAGTACGGAAAGTGTTATTGAATAATAAAGACGTGTGCCTACTCTTCTGTGTAAAAGTGTGCATTAATGTAGAACTGTTCACATTTTCCTGGTGTCGCTCTCCTGTCAAATAATCCTCCGTTACACCTGAGATAAGAACCTTTTGCTCTCCGATAATAAGAACCCCTGAGAGCCTTAGTCCGGTGCCCCATTAATCCAAACTGTCCAGCAGTAGGGATCCCTCATCCTTAGCAAGGAAGGAGTGAACCCTGAAGCAGATTATCACGCTTCATAGTGGCCCTCCAGAGTGGTGCTACATTGTGGTGCTTCATAGCGAACATAAATAATTAAACATTAATTGCATTGTATATTATGTGGTATCTACTATTAACTCCACCTGTTATTTAGCCTAGCCTTTATAAAAACGCAGCAGGCCTATCTTGTTTTATATGATTAAAGTTATAAATCTATAAGTTACTATTCTAACGTTGGATATTTCTTTGATCACTGTGTCTTTGTCCTTTCAATCGGTGTAAATATTCTGTAGTAATTGAATTCTCCCTTAACAATTTATTACACTTCCTGTCATGGTAAAGGATAAATTAGAATCGATAGGTTCTTAATTTATTGAGAAAATGGTGATTATAGTATTGGAGGTGTTAAAGAGAGTCGGAGAGCAAGATAACTTTTGAATTATAATGCTATAATCCATGTCCATCCTATAAATAGGGTTGTACAAGAACGGTTGGATTTGAACCCGCGAATCTTTGGTTCAGAGGCAAAGAACAGAGTCTAATAAGCCAAAACTTAGCTACATAATATAATAGCTTAGAGAGTTGAGAAAAAAACATGAATTATAGGAAGCAGGTTGAAATATACAGAATCTTGATATTAGCCTACATATGTCTACAAAAAAGATACACTACATTATTAACTAAGTTTATGAAGCGTCTTAAAACAAAAACGAGATAAATTAGCATTTTCAATGTAATAGTTTCGATATTCATTTTTATTTCCTCGTAATAATGGCTAGGTAACAAACGGCTGATTTTATTTATTTGTCTTATGCTTAATAATTAATTAACGACCATCTTTAACAAATTAAAATCTGAAAGGGTCGACAAATTTTGCTCGGAGATCTCTTATTTCGGGCTGGAAGTTCTTTTAAATGTCGTAAAACTACGACACATGACCCGCGGATGGTTTTCTCTTCCTAAGGGTTTGAACCCGTGAATTTCGGAATCAGAAACAATCACTAGTCAATCGGGACCGACTTATTAGTAGGTATAACAGGCTGGTATTTCCTGTTTCATGATGAACATTTGAAATAACCTCTACTGCATTTTCAATTAAGGGAAAGTCGGTTGTGAACAAGGATTAAAAGTAATCCGTAATATCCATCCATCCATAGCAATTCACTCCAATCATAGCATTTTCATGCTATGTCTTGCAGCTTTACTATGGAATTATAGGTGTAGTAGCTTCCCGTTGCTTTCCACATCGGTGAAGGATGTCGATGATAATGAAAAGGATGATGAGGATCATGGCCGGATGATTTTCGGGGACCGTTAGGCCCTAAGCTTCCTGACATTTGTGTTACAGGTGAGGAAAAACCCCGAAAAAACCTCACCCAGGAGTATTAAACCCGGGCTCGGTGCGTGACAAGGCAGCACGCTACCTAGAGACCACAGCGGTGGACCTCCGTAATATATATATATATATATATATCTGACTCTAATTAGGCCTATCTTTAACATTATTAAATTGTTTATGCTCTTCAGTTTTAGTTCTTTATTTATACTGGGAGGACGGACTGCCCTGAACATCGCGACCTGAAAGACCTATTGCACTATCCCAGTACTATGGAGGTGAGTGGAGTAACTTTTCTGTCTTTATAAGAGCTTAAGGTTTTGGGATATGTTCATATTCGTCAGGGCCCTAATAAAGTTGGATTTAACGAGAATGATAGTGTACTACAGTATTAGGCCTATGTAAGTCATGGTTCGTATTCTATTTCCGACAAACTTGATTCTTCTACTATGACCCATACCTCCGTTTTTGGGTTTGGCCGCGAAGGGGAATTACATGCCTCCCATTGGACCCTTCTGTGCTTTTCATTGTTCAGGCTCGGAGTCATGAGGCTACACCCTAGAGTAATCCACTTGATCCCCGCAATCACCTAGTTTCAACACCTGTTGATTACCAATCAAATTATTTTTCTTAATATGAGATGTAAAGGGTGATATGAAATGAGTAAATGAGAATTGAAATGACGCGGAGGAAAGGAGGAATGGAGAGTGTTAGTGGGATAATATTGGGGAAACGATAAAACCCCGAGAAATCCCCGAATAATCCCGGTGTGGTCCACCACAAATGTCAATTTGAAACCGCCAGGATTCGAACTTGGGAACCCAGTCGGGAAGCCGCGCGCGCTAGCCATGTGCCTACCAAGGCGGCATTGTTTTTGATAATTAAGGGTACATTTAACTTTGAAAATGTAGGCCATATTTGTAGTTAATGTAACTCATCTATAATCATGTAGTCTCAAATAATATTTGAATAGATGAAGTTTGGTCATCGCGTAGAATGTATAGGCCTATGTTGAGGTAGCCCTTTATTATTCTCATTTTCAATAAAAAGTGCAGTTCTGACTACAAATAGTCATTAGGCTATAGGCCTATATAAATATACTGTATGCCTAGAAATTATTGTTGTACCTGTAATATTTTTTTTAATGTACAGCCCAGACTACAACTGAATTTTTACTTCGAAAAATATTTTTTTTAGCTGTTTACTGTATACAACAAATAATTTCTAAGGAACTATTTTACTGAATCTGATGGATCAAATACTGTACAAAGTGTTCTAAAAGTATTATAGTCCTAACTCTAGATTTTTTGGAAAAAAGGCACCAATAGAATGATTTTTCGGGAATGATTAAAACAATTATTGATTAAATTCCTTAAGATATCTAAAATATGTAGGCCTATACATCTAGGTATTTTTAAAGTAAAATAGGCCTATGTCTAAATTCTTAAATTGTAATAACTCCATGGCGTGACAGGACTAGAAGGTTTTTGACCTACTAGCCAAATGCTGGACTCACAGTCATATGTGTTGATCTCAAAGTTGGATTATCATATAGACAGTATAGGCCTAACATGTTATCACCATGTCTAGTCTGCATCCGTTCTAGCTGATTTTATCAACCTGAAACCGAAATTTATTTTCACCCTTGGAATATAATAATGAATTGAATATTATTAAACAATTAGCTATTAATAATAACTACGACCCTAAAATTATAGAATATTTAATTAAGAAAATTCATTACAAAAAAAGCAATTAACAAAGTTTTTCCTTTACCCAAAGAAAACATAAAGAAATATGTCATAATGTCATCCATAGGCCCACTTTCAAATAAAGTATCTATACACTTTAAAAGTTGAGCATTAATGTGGCATTTAAAACTAATAAAAATTTACAAAATATAATAAAAAACAATAAAACCAAAATAAAAAAAGAAAAATTATCAGGTGTATATAAATTGAAGTGTGGCACATGTGACAATATCTATATAGGACAAACTGGTAGACCTTTTATCTCTCGGATAAAGGAACACATGAGAGCATATAGGCCCTAACAGAAATTTAGAATATTCAAAATATGCTAACCACCTATTCCAATTTAATCATTGTTTCGTCCAAATTCTGAAATTTTACATGTTTATGATAAGGGTAAAAAGTTGGACCTTTTGGAGGCTGTAGAAATAAATAAATTGAAAAGTAGTAATAGACTGTTAAATTTTCAACTTGATTGAAATGAATCGCCTTTGTTTAATTAAAAAAAAAAGATTGTTGTATTGTTGCTTAGATCAGTTGATATGTACTATAATAACATAATTCATAATTTGTTAACATGTCTGAAGAAGGTACAGTGTACCGAAACAGCTGTCATTGAATTATATCTTAATAAATATGAAAATCAAATAAAACTAAGTTTTATTTTTATTTAATTAAGAAATTTATTTTAACTATCCAAATTCCTCACGATGCCTGGGAGGATATCGATCTTATATTGAGGAAAATTCCATGAAAAAATATAAATGTCTTCGTGTTGTCTCGGAGGTGGTCATGGTTGAGAGCTGATCACTCATCCAATGAGGCCTTCCATGACCTTATGTGGTTATATTAGTATATGTGTGATCCTAAATTAAAAATCCTCTTCGGACAGGTCATGTAATCTACAAAGGGAGAGGTTAAACTAAGGTAGAATAGAATAATAAAGATGGGTTCCAGTTTTATGACCCTAACACTGGAACCTTACTTTTGATTCATAATATTACCTATCCTTACTTTATGTAATTAATTGGATGATACGGTGAGTCTGTTTCTGGTTCGGCACACATCAAGCAATCACACACATGAATCATACCGCCATTTATTTCGGCTGAGCCCGAGGCACCCTTTGGGCCTATTCTGCCCTAAGTTGAAGAACAGGCTTGGAGTCATGAGAAAGTGCATGAGTGTACCCCATTAGCTCATCACAACCATATATTTTAAATACCTGTGATTTGTTAAATCAGACTGTTCTAAACCAAACAAGAGATGAAGTGAAACGTGATATGAAATAAATTAATGGAGGTGACATGGCATAATAGGGAGAGAATAGGAGAGAAGAGTGCTGGTCGGATGAAATTCCGAAAAAAAGAGTCATACCGAGAAAAACACGAAAATCCAGTGTGGCCCACTTCTAATAAATATCTTTAGAAACCGTCAGGATTTGAACCCGACAACCCAGTCGGAGTAGCCGCACGTGCTAGCCACATGTCAACCGAGACGGCTAAAATAAGACAAGGAATAAAGGCATTTTTTATTGCGAGTTACTTGCTGTCTCTTTTCACAACCGATTTCCATTAGAGGGTCAATATTGTAGCTGATGTAAGCTACCAGTCAACCAAGTCACTGGTACTATCGAACCCGTTGGTTCATGGCCTCGCGGATATAAACTCTCCATACATCGATATTCTGAACTAACGTTTTCAGTATAATTTAATAATCTACTTCCTTCAAACCATGATTAATGTCATTTTCCCACCTCATTCTTGGTCTACCAACTGGTCGTTTTCCCTCTATTTTCCTACAATAAGCTTCCATGCACCTATTTTATTCCCCAATCGTGCTACATGTCTTGTCATTCCAGTCTACGAAACTTAATTGTTCTTAATAATCTTGATTCCTATAAAGATCACGTAGCTCACTATTCCCTATGTAGTCTTTTCCATTCGCCTGTCTCTTCATTTCTCTTTGGTCCAAAAAAAAATCCTAAGAAGTTTATTTTCAAATACTAGTAATATTTTCTCCTCCTTTAAAGTAAGAGTCAATGCTTCGTATCCATATAATATAACTCGGAGATTGACAGTTTTAAATATAGCCTACTGAGTTTAACGTTTTTTTTTTGAGAGAAGTTGTGACAAGAGTTCCTGTAATGTATAATATATGTTTAATTTCTTTGTGCATGTCATTACTTTTTACACGCTTTATATATAGGCTTAACCTGTATCTGTCTATCTATCTAACGGAATCTTTCAACACGAGTTTCACCCACTTAAAAACATTGGATCAACTTGAAACTTTGTATACTTGTAAAGGACCAATGACAATATAAAAATTGCATAACTTTTTTCTAAGATCCTGGCCAGATGATCAGGACATCAAAAAAATAAAGACCGGTATAATAGGTTGCGGACGTATCGACTTTCTAGCCCATCGTTGTAAGAAATTAATAATATATCATCTGGTAGCCCAGTTGGTAGAGCGGTGGACTGTAGTAGTATCTCATTTCAGTAATCTATAGGTCACTGGTTCAAATCCGGCCCGGAGGATTTTTTTAGATGGGTATTACTTTTAGCTCATGCTCAATGAGTTAGTATCGAATTTAAAGATATTTACAGTTTTATCTTATTCTGTAAAATATTAATGACAATTTTGTAAACTTACCACATTGTAATCTATCCAAAAAATATGAGAATGATACAATAAACTGTAACTATGTTTCTATATTAAAATATTCAAAAATATTATAATAATGTTAGATATTAATAATTTTAAAAATATATAATTATATTCGTGCCTAGACACTAAAGATATCGTAAGGAATTACATTTTCAAGGGATTACGGTTTATGACAATCAATTAAACTAAAAAATAAAAAAATAAATAATAGTTTTAAAAAACTAAAACAACACGCTTTATTAGAAAATCGAACTAAAAAATGAAAAATAATTTTAATTTCCAACGCGCTTGGGATACAATTAAAGTGGTCAACAAAAAAATCATCTCCAACACATCTAGAATAAAACTAGAGTTATCTACATAAAAATAATTTTACCATCAAAAGCGTGGGGTGTTTTTTATGGGTTTTACGTTTTCTTCTTAGAGACTTTCTTTTACCAATATCTGTTTATTATCAAATATATTCATCGATATAGAGCACCCCACGCTTTTGATGGTAAAATTACTTTTTTTTAGATAACTCTAGTTTTATTCTAGATGTGTTGGAGATGATTCTTTTATTGACCAGTTTAATTTTATCCCAAGCGTGTTGGAAATTAAAATTATTTTTCGTTTTTTAGTTCGGTTTCCTAATAAAGCGTGTTGTTTTATTTTTTTAAACTATTATTTATTGTACTTATTGTTCTTAGGTATTTAAATCCAGCATAGCACGTGCTAAAATTTACAGCGATGAAATAAAACTATAAATAAATATTAGTCTACATTTAGATGTCATTACAGTTTATCAGTTTGAGCATAAGGTGGGGGGGGAAAGGACATAATAAGCCATAAAACATAATTCCTGTTATATGTTTACGGTTTGTTGATTTGACTTTTATGAACCTCGGTGGTGCCTGTGAGGTGGCCTCGTTATCTCTGGCAATGTATGCAGAAGAGTGGCGAAATTACGACATGGCAATATACATTTATAAGATAATACAAGACCTTTGTGCGCTTATTCTCTTCTTTTATGAGGTATTAAAGTGTTGTTGACTGTAGACCAGGAAAGAAAGGACATCGTTTAAAGTAAATGTAGATAACAATTAGTACTGAAATGTGTAATGTATAATTAATATTGCATCATGGAAAATTTACTTACACCTACTTCTTATTCTTTTTTCTCTATCCTAGTTTAATGTCTTAAATAACTCACTGGCACTATCGAACTCGTATGTTGATGACCGCGCAGACATAAACTCTACGTTCATCCCTATCCTGAGTTGTTTTCTAATCATCCTCTGTATAATCTAATTTCCTCAAATCGTAGTTAATGTTATTCTCCCACCTCATTTTTGGTCTACCAACTGTGCGTTTTCCCTCTGGTTTTCCTACAAGAAGCTTCCATGCTCGTTTTTATTCTCCATTCGTGCCACATGTCCTGCCCATCGCAGTCCACAGACTTAACTATTCTTATTATTATATCTGCCGTCCTATAAATGCCATGTATTTTACTGTTATGTTGTCTTCTCCATTCATCTGTCTGTTCATCTCTGTTTGGTCCAAAAATGTTCCTAAGAACTTTATTCTCAAATACTCATAATCTCCTTTCCTCCCTTAAAGTAAGAGTCCATGTTTCGCTTCCATATAATATAACTGGTAGAATGACAGTTTTATATACTTTCAGTTTAACGTTTTTTGAAAGGAGTTGGGACGTCAAGAGTCTCTGTAATGCATAGGGCCTAATAGCACGCATTCTAGTTTGATCTCTTACCCTATCTAAAATGGCCTAACAGCCCAATGTTGGGCCTTAGGATCTCCTTTGTTAGAAGTTACTTAACCAAGTTAATTTAGCTAATCTTATGTCATCAATGTTATGCGGTCAACATACTGACACATTGTGACGTTTAGTACAAAAAAGGTAGGCCCTATTACTGGATGAAAAAGTCGGTAAATTTTGCACATAGGCCATTTTATTGAGGCTTGAGTTTCTTTCACGAACCTGAGAAAATTCAGATTCGGGACCCACTATTTGAAGTTCCTCCCGGAGGACTTGCTCCTTGGATTTATCCATCCTAAAAAATTCCATTGGCTTGGCCGGGTTTGAACCCACGACACGGAACCAGAGGCAAGGAACATAACCTCTATTCAACCGCGGCCGACCCTCTTGCCTTATAGAATACTTTTTACATGCCACGCTCAACCCGGACCTTACAGGGCACGTCCTGACGGGAGAGGGATTTTAAACGTTCGTCCACACACATAGTTTTTTTTTTCACCACATAAGGACATGGATGCCTCCCCGAATAAGTAATAAGCTCAAACCAGATGAAAGTAGAAATTAAAAAGAAAAACAAGACAAAGCACGTCATTACTCGAAATTTATACTAATCATGATGAATTACTTATTGTTAAATAATTAAATGTTCTCCAGAACTACATTTATTCTAGGCCTATGTAGGCTATATTATTTTTTCTCAATTTCTAACTTGTATTTTTTATTCATTCGTTAAATCTATAGTAAATCAAAATATATTTACTTAGATACTTACTTACTCACTGGCACTATCGAACCCGTAGGTTCATGACCGCGCTGACATAAGCTCTCCATACATCCCTATCCTGAGCTAATGCTTTACAATCATTCCCTGTATAATATAATTCCCTCAAATCATAATTAATGCTATTCTCCCACCTCATTCTTGGTCTACCAACTGGGCGTTTTCCCTCTGGCTTTCCTACAAGAATCTTCCATGTAAGTCTTTCATTTCCCATACGTGCAACATATCCTGCCCATTGGTCTACGACACTTAACTGTTCTTATTATATCTCGCTTCCTATAAAGACCATGTAATTCATTGTTATGTAGTCTTCTCCATTCACCTGTCTGTTCATCTCTCTTTGGTCCAAAAATTTTCCTAAGTACTTTATTCTCAAATACTTGTAAACTCTTTCGCACCCATATAATACAACTGGTAGAATAATAGTTATATATATTTTCAGTTTAACGTTTTTGAAAGGAGTTGGGACATCAATGGTATCTGCAATGCATGATAGCACGCATTTCCAGAATTGAGCCTATGTTAATTTCTTTGTGCATCTCATTCCTATTTGTGATTATTGTTCCTAGGTATTTGAATCAAAATATATTACAAATAATAATTTTATTGTAGTTATACCATATACCCGGTAATAATTTTGTTTATTGTAATTTAGATGTAAGGGTAATGTTTATATATATCCTGTATATATTTTTAACCTGGTTGTGACCTTGAGACCTTAACACTGCCAGAAAAAAATAGTTATTATTATTATCATTATTATTATTATTATTATCATCATTATTATTATTATTATTATTATTATTATTATTATTATTATTATTTATTCCTTTACCTCACTTTAACACCTCAATTGTAAATACTTTACATACTTCACGCTATCCGGGAGCGCAGGACCTGTTGAGAAAGGATTTTAACTCTGGATCAGACACAAGGACATAGAGGATTTCCCTAAATGAGTGATCAGCTCAATGTCTGGACTACCTCCAAGACAACGCAAACATTTAAGACGAGACACACCATTGACTTATACGTACTAAATGAGGCGAATATTATGTAGACTATTTAACTCATGCACCAAGTGGGATTCAATGACCAATCACATTTCAATGATTTTTTAATTACAACCAATCACAGTCGTGTTTCACCTCGAATTTATAAAATAAGTTTAACATATTAAAGAAAGCTCCTCCTTTTTAACATTCTGAATAGTTCATAGCATTATTTTGCAGTGATTGACTCTCCTAGAAATACGGCTACCAGATTGTATATATAGTGCACGAATGTCAGCAGATAGCGCATGCGGAAGATAATATAAACACATTTGTAGCAGTTGATTATACCACAAAAAAAAAAGAAACCACTGTTTGCACTTGCTTAAAGGAATTATTTCCCCAGTAAATAACGTTGCAAAAAATATAATTGACATATTTACATCATAGGACATCGGAAATTAATTAATACTTATAATGTTGGTTATAAATTTCTCCACTAGGGTGCATTCTTACAATATTGCGATCCTTTGGCAATGAATAATATATATTTGCAGTGATGAACAAGCGTAACAATCATTTCTAATTTGTTTTCAAACATCGCTTTTCATTTGTTTTTAAACATCGCCGTTTACATTATATATATATATATATATTTTTTTTTTTTTTAAATAACTATATTTAAATAATGATTTGTGAGTAAACAGCTTAATTTTATTAGTTGAATAGTCGTAACAAATGCCACTATTGATTTCCAAATTCTCTTCGTGAGTCGTGAATATATCGATAATTTGGAAATCACTCGTGGCATTACTTATGATAATTCTGAAGGCCAGATGGTGTTCGGGGTCTATTTGTGCCTTAACGTTTCCTAAAATTATCTTACAGAAACGGGGAAAAAACAGAAAAAACTCAACCAGGAAACTTGTACCGACCCAAGATCCGACCCGAGCCACCTGCGTCTAGGCATCTACGTTACCACTAGACCGCAGCAGGTGGATTATTATTGCCACTATCTCCTCTACTAGTTAATTTTGTACTAGATCATGCCATCAAATCTTTAGAGGATGAGGAAGGCCTACAACTCAATGGTATTAATAAGCTGTTAGTTTATGCTGATGATGTAGTATTATTGGCCGATAGTGAGGAGATACTAAAGGACAATACGCACACACTATTGAGTAACACTAAGAAATTAGGACTGGAAGTAAATATCAATAAAACTAAATATATGGTCACACGTAGAAATTCATTATATAATGGAAATGGACAGCTAATGACAAATGAGGGAAATTTTCAGGAAATGGCTGAATTCCAATACCTAGGATCAATAATCACAAATAGGAATGAGATGCACAAAGAAATTAAACATAGGCTCAATTCTGGAAGTGCGTGCTATTATGCATTGCAGAGACTCTGGATGTCCCAACTCCTTTCAAAAAACGTTAAACTGAAAATATATAAAACTATTATTCTACCAGTTATATCATATGGGTGCGAAACATGGACTCTTACTTTAAGGGAGGAAATGAGATTACGAGTTTTTGAGAATAAAGTTCTTTGGGAAATTTTGGACCAAAGAGAGACGAACAGAAAAGGATGGAGAAGACTACATAACAATGAACTACATGGTTTTTGTAGGAAGCCAGATATAATAAGAACAGTTAAGTCTCGTAGACTACGATGGGCAGGATATGTTGCGCGTATGGGGAGTGAAAGACGTACATGGAGGCTTCTTGTAGGGAAGCCAGAGGGAAAACGCCCAGTTGGTAGACCAAGAATGAGGTAGGAGAACAACATTGACTATGACTTGAGGGAAGTAGATTATACAGGGAATGATTGGAAAGCATTAGCTCAGGATAGGGATGCTTATGTCTGCGCGGCCATGATCCTACGGGTTCGATAGTGCCAGTGAGTAAGTAAGTAAGTAAGTAAGTATTGTTGTTTTTATTAATGTTATTATCATTATTATTATTATTATTATTATTATTATTATTATTATTATTATTATTATTATTATTATTATTATTATTATTATTATTATTATTATTATTATTATTATTACTATTATTATTATTATTATATTATTATTGTTAACGTAAACATGATACTATAAATAAATCATACGAACGAATGATTATTTGAACTTTTTAGATATTATTAAACAAAACAGATTATCTAGGTTTGATTATATTAAGAGAATTCCATTATAAAGATCACCTTATACAATAGAAATAGGACGTATTAGTAAGAAAATATAGGATGTCCCAGAATAAGTAGGGTTATAAAGAGTCAAAGAGGTTATAACCAGAGCATACAGAATGACCAATAGTATGTTAAAAAGTTTGGATTCAGAACACGGCGAGAGCTGTTGTAATTCCAAATTATATTATAGGCCTAATTATGAGTATTAAAATTATTATTAATTTAATTGTGATATTTAACTTAAATACATGTAAGCATAAGTCTAGATTTACTTAAATCGTTGAATCACAATTGTTGTTTCAAAATTGTGGGGTTTAATTTTTTATTTTATTTTAGCAATTTGTAATGCTATTGAGTAAGCATTCGTTGTATTTTGTCTTTACCGCAGCACAAACTCATTCGTGTATCATGTTTTATAAACATGTATATATGTTTGTTGTAACAAACTCACTGGCACTAACCAAGTAGGAGATTCAAAGCCGCGCGGGCAATAGTTATGAGCAAATATTTTCGATTAGATCCCTCAACAGTTCGTCTGGAGACGAAGGGAGCCCTTAAATCGCTGTTAATAATATTATCTCATCTCTATCTTGGCCTTTCTACTAGGCGTTTATTTTTGCCAATTTTTCGTACAAGATTTTTCAATGCTGCTGTTATATTCTCCATTCGTGCCACTTGACCTGCTCATAGCACTCTAAGAAAATTAATTGTTTTTGTTTCATTTAGTTTCCTATAAAGATCATCTATTTCATTGTTATGTAGTTGCCTCCGTTTACTTGACTCTTCATCTTTCTTTGGTTCACAAATTTTCCATAGCAGTTTATTCTTAAATATTCGTAATGTTTTATTTTCTCTTTAAGTAAGATATATTTCAAAATTAAAATTTAAAATTATGGAATATTCACCTGAAAGGTCCATCTCCTCAACTTAATTAATTATTTAACTGTAGCTCTTTCGAGACTTGTCCCATCATCGGCAGGATCAAAACTGGTGTTTCACTGAAGATCTGGTAGAAAGGGTTACATATATTGGGTTCGTTTTCGTTTATCAGACTGTAACCCCCTCTACCAGATCTTCAGTGAAACACCAGTTTTGAATCCTGCCGATGATGGGACAAGTCCCGAAAGCGCTACAGTTAAATAATTAATTAAGTTGAGAAGACGGACCTTTCAGGTGAATGTTCCATAATTTTATATTTTAATTTTGAATAATACCTCAACGAAACACATCATGTATCTTATAAAAGTTGAAGATATATTTCGCAACCATACAGGCCTAAATGGAAGAATCGCCGTTTTATATATTTTTAGTTAACATGTTTGAGAGAAGTTGGATAACGAGAGAATATATACTGTATAAACAGATAAATATTTGAGAAACTTCACCATTTCAAGGATAATAGAAAAAAACTGAAGTTTTTACCTAAGTTATGATATAAAATAAACGAAGACTATGGAGTAATAATTCACTCGGTAATATTTGTATAATTTTATTCACATTTTTAATTTGTTGACGTATGCGAGAATTACGTAGTAAATCAATTTAAGCAAGAAATATCCCGTGTTCAAGTATAATCTTCTTAATACATCATTTAGCTTGTTTCAAATGTTGTCAACATTGGTGTTTGTATTTACATTATAGGTAGCTACTTTTGCATAAGACCAATAAATCTCCAAACAATCTCCATGTTTATAATTTCTATCGAAAATAAATTTTATATACAAATTCATATCATTGATCAAATTATAATTTAAAATTCGTTGTCTAATATTTGTTTGTGGTAGGTTTTACTAAGAGATTCTCGCATTTCTAGAGATACCTAGGGCTATAAGTTAGCTATATGCAGATCTATTCGCCACACCTTCAAGAGGAGGATGGGGTCTATGAGGGTCAGCTCGGTCAGTTACGTGACAGCCTGGGGGTCAAATTTGACCTCAGGGTCGTCTCACCAGGGGAGTAAGCCTTGACTTTACTACAGGACTTTAAGTGGATGTTTATACATATAGACACCCGATTCAGATGGAATTTATATGGTACAAACACAATCAGATGGCAAGTGTAAAACCTTTGTAATGATACGTTTTTAGGGGCGTATAAAACTTCCAGGAAAGGTGGGTCATTGACGACACCTCCTCTTTTAAGTATACAGTACTTACTGTACGTGTTAAATAAAAGTGTTTGCTTAAATTTTTCACGTTTTATTTTATTTTGTTTTATTTATTTAGCATGGTCAAGATAAGACCATCTGGCCTTCTTTATCTCCAAACCAAACAGTAACGAAAAGGTTATACGGTCATTTGATCATGCGATCACGCATTAAATATTCATCTAGAGAGCTTTTCTTACGTTCTTAAATTTTATTTTATTCCATGTTTTGTTAGTGTTAGCTAATATTAGACCACATCCGCATTGTTTAGTCTATATTTTAATCCTTTATTTATTTTTTTACGAATTTCTATACAATACAGTAGTTTTCCTACAACCCATATAAATTTTACTCCTCCATAAATTCTTATCCTCTGCATCATTCTCTGTTAATCCTCTCGACACCATATTCCTAAGCACTTCTTGAACCCATTGTTCTTTTGATCTCCTCTTTCTTCTGTTGCCCTCCGCTTCAAATTTAATATCAGTTTACTTATCCTGTCATTTGACTTCCTCTTTATGTGGCCAAACCATTTCAGTCTTCTTTCTTCAATAAATTGTAGAACATCAATTATTTCACTGATTTTAGTAATTCTAATTTTGTCTCTTCTTGAATTTCTAGAAGCCATCCTCCAAAAGTACATCTCTGTCACCAATAGTTTTAATAATAAAATTTGAAATTGTAATAACTATGCAATTTTTCATCATTTTAATATTCGCTGGTTGAGTGGGAGAGAAGCCTTATGGCCTTAACTCTGCGAGCTTAAATAAAGCATTATTATTATTATTATTATTATTATTATTATTATTATTATTATTATTATTATTATTATTGTTATTATTATTACAGACCTACTTTTATAATGTGACAGTTGTGACTCATACATTTTTATTACATAGATATCGCAGCGTTGGAGGCAGGTTCATCTAACAAGGGAACTGTCTGTCATTTCATACCGAAACCTATCTTGAAATTTCTCTCGGAGAAGGTTGTGATGTACCAAGGTCGTGTCCAAAAAAGTATCCGCCGTTTTTAACTAGAAGGCACAGAAATCGAAGCCAGAATCCTGCAATGACAACCCACTGTATGGAGCATATGGACTCCCTGCTTGAATAAGAGCGGAGTGAAGTGAGGCTGGACGCGATGCGGACGACAGGTAATGAGGGTTATCCAGTCTACCGATTCGGAAGTTTTATTCATCCTTATTGATTAAATGAGAGATTTGTTGATGGATTTTAGTGCCTTGAAGTTAAAAACTCAGATGATATTTTGGATACGGCCTTAGTGCATCACAACGCTTCCCTGGGGGAAAAAAAATCAAGGTAGGTTTCGGCTTGTAATAATTGTAAGAAAAGAAAGTAATAACTTTGCACAAATTGGTCTTAACATTCAGAAGAATGTTACTAGATATTAGGAACAGAAGGTCTTATATAAAAACAATGATCAAATCTTGGCTTATTTAAGTGCACTAGACCTTGTTGTAGGTTTTTTCCGAGAGTTTTCATCATCTGTAAAACAATGTCAGGAAGCATAGGGCCCAACGGTCCCCGAAAATCATTCCGCCATCATCATCTTCATCATCCTTATTATTATCATCATAATCCTTCACCGGTGTGAAAGCAACATGAATCTACCACACCTATAATCCCTAAAGAAGCTGCAAAGCATAGCACGAAAATGCTATGATTGTAGTGAAAGAACTGCCCTCGGGCAGAATTAATATTGAAACGAACAGACCTTGTTGTATCCCGTGATTATGAAAAAACTATTAAAAAATTATTAAAAATTTTCTTAGAATCCAAACTTTTTTTTTTCATTCTGTTAAAAAATACTGTCTACGACTAAGTAAAGTAAGCCTACATGACCAAATAGACCTGTGAATACATTATTTACTGTACGATAAAAGGAATCTGTGATTATACAGATGTCACAAATTGTCGCGTGGCTAAATTGCTGTGGCAAAAAGTCGCAACTTCCATAAACTTACTTATAAGACTAATGAAAATTCATTCATTCATTTTGAGAATTTTCCTCATCACTGAAGGTTTTCTCCAACCAATCTCAATAATTAACATTAGTTTTAAAAATACATAAATGACTACGACTTATAGACTATCAGTTTGTACACCTTCCCAAATTTACTTTAATTACAAGTTCTCCATAGTTCTCTGTCCTCTGTGTCTTCATCCGTTACACCAAATTTTCTTATTGAATTCTGAATGTTATTCCTCCAGGTTGTTCTTGGTCTTCCTTTTTTGCTCCTTCTTTCAATTTTCCATATAGCCTAGGCCTATAGATGACCTTTGGTAAGTCTTCCATCCTGCATTCTCATTACGTGAACATAACAGCCTTCTGTATTCAATCTCATCCATTATACTTCCTTCTGCGTTCATCCATTTTCTATATTTCGAATTATTTCCAGTCGAGTTTTCTGGCAGCTCTTCTCCACAAATCCATTTACACTGCAGTAATTCTGTTGTGTCATTGTCCAAACTTCCGATCCATATAACATTATACTTTCTAGTATGGACTTATAGGCCTATATTAGCCCTCTTACTAATAAACGATATATAACTTTTATACAAGGTTTATACACATTACAGATGAAAATTCTTACTAATAAACACTGTATTAGCTGCTCAGTGTGTAAGAGATGTACAACTTTACATGGGAATCGTTATACATGCCTCCAGCCTTGTTTAAGGATTGTATAACTAGACAAAATGTCGGACTTTCATATCAACTGATTGTTTCCTTATGATATTGATGAATATTTCCTTAAATTTAACGCGAAATGCAAAACTTTAACGACTGTTTGATGGATGCACAGGACATAAATAATATTTATAAAGCTCTGGGTAGGAAAATAAAGACATCATAAAATGCCTTTTGTTACACTCATTCTCGATTAGGCCTAATAATATTTTAAAGTTGAACGTTGATTCACAAAAGAATATGTTCTACAATAGTTGCTGTAGACAAGATTAACCTGAATGTAGTTTAAATGCTTGATAATATTATTTTAACGAGACTTTCTTGCATCATTAATACGTAATACACATACCGATATAAAAAATGTATTTCATTATAGATGTACTATTATTGCAGTACGTTGTATGTTAGCTTGATAGTCTTGTGGTTAGAGCTTCTGGCTACGGTCCATGAGAGCGTAGGTTCGATTCCCGATCGGCCTAGAATTTTGTTTTTTCCGCTTAAAGCGTTATTCTGTCGTCGGTAACATTTCCTACTATTTTGAACGTTTTCTAACGCATCTTAAAATACTGCATATAATTCATAAGTAATGGGAAAAACTTATTAGCTTCCAAGAATTGTTCGAAATTCTTGACGTTAGATGGCAGTACATTATCTGTGAAACTAATTCTACGATATATTTGACGTAGCTTGAAGGAAAATGTATATAAACTAAAGCACACTTATTTTTTCCGTACCTCCCCAATTAGGGAATCTCTCTCTATTCTTATCCATACTCATTTCTTACACAATTAATCACTAGTTGATGTCGTTTTCTTTCTGTTACAAACTGCGCGTAATATGTTCTGACGTCATAATTATGACGAATATGTGACGTATTGTCTGTAACGGTTGTATTGTTATATAGCTCCTGCACAACGTTTATTAGTAAGGAAATTATACATGATCTACATAAGGCTTATATATTGAATAACTAAACAACTGCTGAAAGCCAATATAAGAGATTTTTATTAGTAAGACCGTAATTGTTTTGTTTTGTTAATGAGGTTTCACTTCATAATATAGAATTTAACATTCCTATGGTTTTTCTTCAATTACTGATCCTTTTTGCTACTTCTTTATTTAATGTTCCATCTTTCTCAATAATTGGTCCCAAATAACAGAAACTATCGCCCTTCTTTATCTTTACCCCCAAATGTATAATTCATTTGGACCATTTGTTAAATACTTATTTTTATTGATTTTCAAACCCCATTTCTGGTATGTTGCTGACAACTGATTACACATAGCTATAATTTGCGTCTTCTCCATCCTGGGTTATAATTATCTGATCATCGGCAAAAAGTAAGTAATGTAGATATCTTATTTCTGTTAATTCTAGTCCCATTCTTCGGCACTTACGTGACCATTCAGTATATATTTTAAACAGTGTTGGTGACATAGGACTTCTTGTAACTATCCTTTACTGGCTCCAAAAGATTCTGATAACAGTGATAATTGAGATCCCATTTGTATTTGACATTTATTGTTCTTATGTATTTATGTAGGCCTATTACTTTAATTAGGGATTCATCATTGTTTGCTATACATAATTGCTCCGATAATTTTGCTCTTGGAACATTGGCATATGCTTTTTTTCTAAATATATAAAAACCAATCCAATATATTTTCATTTATTCTCATTTCTCAACGATTTGTCGTACTACAAATATATTATTTAGCCTATACAAGATCGACCTGGTGTAAATCCACATTACTCTTCTATTCCACTGTAACTTTTTTCTATTCTAATAATAATAATAATAATAATAATAATAACAGTAATAATAATACATTAAATCAAGTAGTAGGCCTACTGGCCTCATACGGTCATCTTCTATCTCTTAAATGGCAAACAAAAATCTTATTCCTCGAAGTAGGCCTACATATCTGAGAACTTGATGAGGCAATCTAGAATTATAAATTTGTTGCGAATGATATATTTAGCTCTGATTCAGTCAGTAATTCGTTATGACAATAGGATAGAACTTCAAAGATAAGTATACGTATTACCACTTATATTATTGCAGTAATGTGGGCCTATTATTAGGCGTACGATTTGATTAAGAGCGCCCAGGGACTACCCAACAACGCTTCTTTATTCTGAATTTAATGTTCCCAATATTCAACAGATTTATACTTTCCTATTTTTATTTTTCATGTATACGACACAAAATATCAAATGTGATAGAATCTTTAACTTAACTTTGTACATATATTTTATCCTTGGACTATGAGTTTCTGATAATTCATGCATAATTTATTCAAAATTTAGGCTATGTACAATAATATGTAATTACATTACGAGTGAATAAATAAATTAAATTTATGAAATGTTGAAAAGAGCCAATTCCGTCAGTAGGTGGTGAACTGTTCATGAACAAATAGCCTACATATGAAATGTTAAAATTTATATACAGTCAATATACCCAATTCACCAATTGATGTTTTAAAATGGTCAACACGTTTCCACAGCCAAGCTGTCATTCTCAAGACCAGATATTGACTGAAGACAAAATTGATAATAAATAAATAAACAAATTCAGTTAAAAACAAACTACGTCACACTGTGGAAAATATTAACAGCACATCTTAATGAACTTGAATTTTTAGATTGGTGTGAATTTCAAAGAAATATATTTCGATCTATTAATTTTAAAGTTCAGAAAAAATGTTCTTCCCAACAGATTAAATTAAAAAACTTCTTAGTCACGGGAGGGGATCGAAAGTATCCTCCGATAGTGTCAATATTGTCGAGAATCTTTCTTCACAAACTTCTGATGACCAAGAATTGCAGTTGTTAAATAGAGGCTTAAAATTTGCTTTCCCTGATCATAATTCCGAAATGGAAAATGTTATTGCTGGCATTGAATCTTCAATTAAAAATTTTAATGAACCCACGAAACAATATATTAAAGAATCTAGCAAACAGATCATTACTAAGAATTTGGCTACTTATAAGAAATCATTAAATATCATTGACATACAAAACAGGAAAGTCATTAAGAGTTTGAGAAGAAAGGATTGTTTTTACATGAAAGCTGATAAAGGGAATAGGGTCGTTGTCTTAGATAAACAGGACTACTGTAATCGGGTTAATGATATGATTACTAGTGGCCGTTACCAGTTAGCTAATAAAAATCCATTACCTAACATGATCAGGTCGTAACTAATGTTGTGAATTTATGCAATAATATTGTTACTAAGGGACTAAAACGTAAATTGACTGTTTCGAATACATTGGTACCTAAATTGTACTGTTTACCTAAAATACACAAGCCTGGAAAATTAGTTAGACCTATAGTTTCAGCCATATCTGCACCCACTTACAATATTTCTAAATGGTTGAGTTGTGAGTTTGGTAATTTACCCTTACCACAGTCCAGCTTTGCTGTTAAGAATTTACTGGAATTCATTGAGAAAGCTAAGAATATTGAGCTGCAGGATGGAGAGATTTTAATTTCATTTGATGTGAAATCTCTCTTTCCTAGTGTACCTATACCTCAGACGTTGCATTACTTGGAAGACTTACTACTGTATAATAAATTGGAGCCCCATATTGTAAATCAATAGGCTATATCAAGTTAACGGAACTTTGTATGAATCAAAACATTTTTCAATTTAATAATAAGTTTTACGAACAAAAGGAAGGAACTGCAATGGGTAATTCATTGTCTCCTTTCCTAGCTGATCTTTTTATGAGCAGATTTGAGACTGAGCTTGAAAAGGAATTACATTATTTTCCCAGGTTCTGGCTCAGATGTGTTGACGACATTTTTGCTATTTTTGATACCAAAAAATGCAATGTACAGGAATTTATTGAAATATTAAATGACCGGACACCCAGCATAAGTTTTACTTACGAAGAGGAGGAGAATGGAAGGCTGCCCTTTCTGGATATGCTAATAATTAGAAATAATTATAGATTAGAATTTGATATTTATAGAAAAGAAACCAGTACATTTAGATATGTCACGGCAGATTCTTATCATAACTAATGCCACGAGTGATTTCCAAATTATCGATAAATTCACGACTCACGAAGTGAGGAGTGAATTTATCTAGAGAATTTGGAAATCAAGACTGGCATTTGTTAGGACTATTTAACGAATAAAATTAAGCTGTTTACTCACAAATCATTATTTAACTATAGTTATTTTAAAATATTTATATATTTAATGTAAACGGCGATGTTTGAAAACAAATGAGAAACGATAGGTACGCTTCTACTGCTTCTTTTGTTTATCACTGCAACCAGATCATAGTATTTATTGCCAAAGGAACGCAATATTGTAAGGAGGAGCTTCCTTTAATATGGTAATTATAACACTGATAAATATTTGGTGAAACACGACTCTGATTGGTTGTAAAACAGAAATCATTGAAACGTGATTCGTCATTGACTCCCATTTGGGGCATGAGTTAAATAGCCACTGTAATCAACATGAAATGGCTAGTTTCAATTTTTTAGTCCACCGTCTTACCACTTTTCCGTTAAGTGAAAGTAGATATAATAAGGAATTACAAACCATTAAAGATATTCGCTAAGTGTAATGGTTTTAATGAAAATATGATTGATAATTTTATTCGTAAATTTGAATTTAGAAAACTTATTACTGATTCTACAGCCTTCTAATCTCCTATTAATAAAGCTAATTTTGCAATTATGCCGTACGTTCCCTTTTTAACTAGAGGTTTGAACAAGATATTCAAAGGCTTAGATACTAAATTAATTTTTACTTCCACTTTGACATTAAATAGTGTACTTGGAAATCCTAAAGATAAAGTCGATTGTTTAAAAAAATCCGGTATTTATGAAATTGGATGCAATGACTGTGATATGAGATATGTTGGGCAAACCAGAAGATCCATTTTAACTAGATTTAACGAACATATTGCCCATTTTAGACTAAATAGAACTGAAAAATCAGGAGTTGGCCAGCATATTTCTGATTACGGTCATGCTATCAATAAAAGTAACCTTAGGCTGATTCGTTCGATCACTGATTTCAAATTCCTTGACGTCCTTGAAAGTTTAGAAATTTATAAAAATAAGGATAACATCATGAATAAAGACAAGGGCCCTATTCCATACAGCGCCCCCTTTTCTTTAATTGAAAGAAAAGAGGATTAGTTTTATTATGTTTTACTGTTTACTTGTGATTGATTACGTCATGTGACGTAGTTTGTTTTTAACTGAATTTGTTTATTTATTTATTATCAATTTTGTCTTCAGTCAATATCTGGTCTTGAGAATGACAGCTTGGCTGTGGAAACGTGTTGACCGTTTTAAAACATTAATTGGTGAATTGGGTATATTGACTGTACATATATTTTAATATTTTATCACCAAGAAGATCACTTATGTATTAAATATGAAATGTTAACATCCAATTCGGTCAATAGATAGCGAGCTGTTAAATTTAATTATTTGAAGAACTGATCGTTATATGTTGGAGTCTGAGAGAATGTAGCGTATAAGTTTTTCTTTAAAATTTTATTTCTGCAGTTGTTAGGCGTTTTAGGTCTTCGTTCCAGGTAGCCCAGGTACCATTGCTGTATACGAGAGTGGATCTTATCAAAATTATGTATGATTTTAACCTGGTGTGTTTCTGTACTTTGGCGTTTAACTTGATTAATGACTAAAGAAAATTTTGATTTTTCTGTTATACTTTTTTTTTTCGAATTGGTATGTTAACTGGTAGCCTAAATATGAAAAAGATTTCAATAATAATAATAATAATAATAATAATAATAATAATAATAATAATAATAATAATAATAATAATAATAATAATAAAGTCATTATGCATACTGTACAATACAATAGACATACTGTATAATCAAATAATTAAAATACAATAGGCCTACGGTATCAACAGCACTAAAATGTATTAATTATATATAAATATAACAATCCACTTAGGCCTAAGATATAAAATGGAGCATTAAACAAAAAATTATGCATAAAAGTTATAAATATGGAGAAGTTAATTGTTTGAGCTACACAGGATAGCGTATTGAAGAAATTTAAGCCAATTATTTTATACTAAATATGGTTTTCGTTAGCGTGATTTTGTTTTCGTTAGCGTGACCTGAGCCTCGTTAAGTAAATATTTATTTCATGAACTCTATAGTTTTGTATGGTAATTTACCTCTACTGGGAAGTACATCTAGATTCTTCTTAATTTATGATAGACGCTGGTAAACATACAAATTTACAACAATAAAGCACTTTCAGAAACAAATGTCTACAGAGTGCATTATAAATAACACCATATACCATATATTAAAAGTATATACAATTAAAACTTTATTGTCTTCTTTATGTCAGTTTAACCTCTCACCTTATCGCTGCTTTTTACATGCCACACGCCACCCGTAACTTAAAGTAGCACTACTGTCGGGAGAGGGATTTTAAACTGTAAATTACACAATACATTTTTGCCACACAAGGACATGGAGAATCTCCCCGAATGATTAATCTGCTCAATGTCAGGGCCTCTTCCGAGACAACAAAACATTAAGATGAAGCCCATCACACACACACACACACACACACACACACATACTAAACGTGGCTAACATGATAGGGCTAATGATGATTACGATGTTCAGATGGCATTCGGGGACCTTTTAGGCGTTAAAATTTCCTAACATTTTTCTTACAAGCGAGAAAAAAATTCCCGAAAAGAAAAAAACATCGCCCAGAAAATTTGTCCCGACCGGGTCTCGAACACAGGACCTCTGCGTACGAGACACCGACGCTAACCTGAGACCACAGCGGTGGAAATAATAATAATAATAATAATAATAAACATAATAATAATAATAATAATAATAATAAATCCCCGATCCAGTAGGGAATGTGATGTGCGTCTGGGCTGGTAACCCGACCATGTAAAAAATTTCCAAACTCATCTCTCTCACAGTGATCAGACAGAACAACTGTGAGGCGGAACAGGCATTTTGCCTAGCCCGTGAAGTGAAGAAGAAGAAGAAGAAGAAGAAGAAGATAATAATAATAATAATAATAATAATAATAATAATAATAATAATAATAATAATAATAGAATTACGGCTTATTAATGTCCTAAGCTTCCTTTAGGATTTCCGCCAAGTTGATCTTCCTTTGGCCATATTCAACCAGCTATTGATGTCCAGTTTCGTTATGTCCTCCAATTAATCCATCTACTCCAACTATTCCTCTCCATTTTGGTTTGAAATCAGACATTTTTAACAAAGTTTCAAGTTGTATTCTCCGCACATGTCCTGCCCACTTTAACTTCTCTATTTTAATTGAGGTAACTATGTCAGGTGATATACATATGCATTATGAGCACGCTGGATTCTCTGCGACAAGTCATAGTTTAGGTTATTAAAATGCTGTTAGAAGTAAATTCAGAACATTACTGAGACATCATACTTTGTTTCTTTAATTTGATTTTGAATCTTCAGAAAGATATATGGGCATTTAAAGGCACATGGAAAATGGCGAATATGACATAATGAACTACATGAATTGCATTACTCACCAAATATTATATACATTAAGGTAGGAAAATCCACCGCTGTGGTCACGCAGCGGGCCCGGGTTCGACCCCCGGTCGGGATAAGCTTCCTGGGTCAGGTTTTTTCGGGGTTTTTCCTCACATGTAAGACAAATGTTAGGAAGCTTAGGGCCCAACGGTCCACGAAAATCATCCGGCCATCATCATCATCCTCATCATTATCATCACCATCCTTCATCGGTGTGGAAAGCAACGGGAAGCTACCACACCTACAATTCCCTACTAAAGCTGCAAAGCATAGCATGAAAATGCTATGATTGCAGTCAAAGACTTGCCCTCGCGCAGAATTACTGTGGGTGGATGGAAGGGAGACAAATTGAGATGGCAGGACAAATTCAAATAATGAATAGAAGTGAGATAGAAGAGTTATGGAAAGTAAACCAGAAGGATGACGCAGCGCAGGAAGACCAAACGTAAGATGGATGAATGGATGGAATATTACAGGATGTGAGGTCCTTAGGACTTAGTTGGTGGTTGCTTGTCAGAGGTAGAGAAATTTGGAGGAAGACTCTGAGGTAAGTCTTGACCCACCCTGGGGCATCGAGCTGACAATAAATTCGACTGCAAATTTGATATATTCCAACTTAAATACTACCCCCCTTAAAAATAAAACTTTACAAGGATAATAAAACCAACTGGAGCTTTAATAAATTTTATAATCCTATCATCGATACTATGGGAACATTTTAACATTCCCTCTGTCCCGTTCAGCCTAAAATTATTGATAACTGCATATTAGATGCCCCAGGCATCGAGCTGACAATAAATTCGATTTTAAAATATGGAGTAAGTTTTTATCACATGCACGCCTTCAGACTATGATAATATTACCTTTCGTTGGTAATTTTGTTGCACGGCTAAATTCATTTTTTTAAATTAAATTAAATTAAATTAAATTAAATTAAATTAAATTAAATTAAATTAAATTACTGATTAATTAATTTTGCTATGACTGAATTAGCCATGTGTACTTCAAAATTCTAGACTCTCAGTAGGTGGTGGAATCATGTTTCTATTTCATTTTTAATATAAAAAATTAAAGTATTATAAATCACTTTTTGGTTTAAAAGAATCCTATTCCTGTTTCCACAAAGCTCATAACTCTAGTACCATGAAATAAGTCGAATTTATCTTATCTAGTTATGAGTTCTAAGTCTTAATCTTATTTGGCGTTGCAGCCAATGTTGCTCTTCGCTTCTTGAAATGTTCTCTTCCAAATTCCTGTACCATTAATTGACGAGTACAAAATAAAAAAAAAACAGAAGTCACATTTTCATTGAAACCTCGAACTCTATTTCTACAAAATGTGACTTACCTGGTTATTTCATGTATCCTTACTTACTTACTTACTCACTGGCACTATCGAACCCGTAGGTTCATGGCCGCGCGGACATAAGCTATCCATACATCCCTATCCTGAGCTAATGATTTCCAATCATTCCCTGTATAATCTACTTCCTTCAAATCATAGTTAATGTTATTCTCCCACCTCATTCATGGTCTACCAACTGGGCGTTTTCCCTCTGGTTTTCATACAAGAAGCTTCCATGTAAGTCTTTCATTCCCCATACGTGCAACATGTCCTGCCCGTCGCAGTCTACGAGACTTAACTGTTCTTATTATATCTGGCTTCCTATAAAGATCATGTAGTTCATTGTTATGTAGTCTTCTCCATTCACCTGTCTGTTCATCTCTCTTTGGTCCAAAAATTCTCCTAAGTACTTTATTCTCGTAATCTCCTTCCCTCCCATAAACTAAGAGTCCATGTTTCGCACCCATATAATATAACTGGTAGAATAATAGTTTTATATATTTTCAGTATAACGTTTTTTTGAAAGGAGTTGGGACATCAAGCGTCTCTGCAATGCATAGGCCTAATAGCACGCATTTCCAGAATTGAGCCTATGTTTAATTTCTTTGTGCATCTCATTCCTATTTGTGATTATTGTTCCTAGGTATTTGAATTCAGCCACTTCCTCAAAATTTCCCTCATTTAGCATTAGCTGTCCATTTACATTATATAATAAATTTCTACGAGTGACCATATATTCAGTTTTATTGATATTTACTTCCAGTCCTAATTTCTTAGTGTTAATAATCAATAGTCTGTGCGGATTGATGAGGCCAATGCTTGAATTAAGAAATATTTTAGGGAGGCCTCCGTTGTAAAAATATTATTATAGTTTGTTATTAGGGGGATAAATGAGAGTAAGTTGATTTCTAACCCTATTCACGTTGTCCTTTAGTATCTCCTCGCTATCGGCCAATAATACTACATCATCAGCATAAACTAACAGCTTATTAATACCATTGAGTTGTAAGCCTTCCTTATTCTCTAAAGATTTATTGGCATGCTCTAGTACAAAATTAAATAGTAGAGAAGATAGTGCATCTCCTTGTTTCAACCCATTCTCGATTTCAAAAGTGTCCGAAAACTGTTTGCCTACACGCACCCTACTCTTTGTGCCATTTAGGCACATTCGTTCAAGTCTAACTAACTTTTGAGGAATTCCGAACTCCAGCAGGATACTATATAACTTCTCCCTCTTAATTGAATCATATGCTTTTTTGAAGTCTACATATAGTTGATGTACAGTACCATTATATTCCCATTTCTTTTCTAAAATCTGTCTTATATCTCCTTTCTTATAAATTGGTACAATAATTGATTCCTTCCATTCATCTGGAAGAGCTTCTTTTTCCCAAATCATGCTAAGCAACCAGCGTATCTTGGCCATCAACTTTTCTCCTCCTGATTTTATCAGTTCTCCTGGGATCTCATCTGAACCTGACGCTTTATACATCTTCAATTTTTCAATCGCCATCTCAACCTCTAATGCACTTGGTTCTGCGATTAGCATTTCTGCTGTCTGTAAATTATCCTCCTCAATGTCCTGTTCTGTATGTACATTTAATAGCTGATTAAAGTAACTTTTCCATCTATTTAATATACACCTGGAATCTGCAATCATATCCCCATTTTCATTCCGAATTATGTTTGTTCTAGCCTGAAACCTTCCTTCTCTATACTAATTCCCTGATATAATTCTCTAATGTTCCTATTTTTTGCGTTCATTTCAACATCATTAATCTTCTCTCTCAAATATTCCCTCTTTTTACTCTTTAGTAACTTGGTGGTTTCCCGTCTAGCACTACCCTATTGCTCTAAATTTACCTCATTTGGCTCGTGTAACCATTTCATTTTTGCTAGCTTTCTTTTCTTTATATTGTCGGCACATTCCTCATCAAACCATTTATTGTTTTGCCTCTTTTTTAAATAACCAATGCTTTCTGATGCTGACAATTTAATAGTATCTCTTATAGCCTCCCATTCATTATTTATATCAGTTTCTTCTTCGTTTGCCACATTGTCATCTGAAGATTCCATTACTTCAAATCTATTAGCAATTTTGATTTGGTATTTTTGCCGCATTTCATCATTTTTCAAGTTTTTTAATTCAAATTTTACAGAATCATCTTTAGCGTTTGTTCCTCTCTTAAGCGATAGCCGTTGTCTGATTTTCACTCTGAAAAGATGATGATCCGAATTCCAGTCTGTCCCTCTAACTGATCTAACATCAATGATGCTACTGTGCCAGCGTTTATCCACTAATACATGATCTATCTGGTTCCGAGTTTCTCCATCTGGGGACGTCCAGGTGTATTATGAATATCCTTATGCTGAAATGTTGTGCTCTTAACAATGAGATTCTTTGATGTGGCAAATGTGACTAATCTAACCCCGTTGTCGTTACTATCTTCATGAAGACTGAATTTGCCTATTGTTGGTTTGAATATATCTTCCCGCCCCACTTTTGCATTAAAATCTCCTAAGACAATTTTCATATGATATCGTGAAAGGCTATCAAATATGCATTCTAATTCTTCATAGAACTCATCCTTGATCTTGTCGTCTTTATCTTCTGTGGGGGCATGTACATTTACAATTATAAAATCATGTCGTTTACCCTTTAGAATTATGTATGATATCCTATCACTAACAAACTTAATATCTCGGATAGTGGATAGGATCCTCCTTCTAACTAAAAAACCCGTTCCAAATGCAGATCTTTCTGCACCCCCGTAGTATAATGCAAAGCTTCCTGATCCCTGACTACCTTCTCCTGGCCACCTAACTTCCTGTAAAGCGACTATATCCATGGGCGATTTATCTAAATCCCGCGTTAATATCTCTAGTGCCCCGCTATTGTATAAAATCCTAACATTCCATGTTCCTAGAAACATGTCCCTGTGTTTGAGCCTTTGGCATGGGTTCCCTGAAGTAGTCCCCGCCCGGAGAACCGAATGGGGGACTATTTGACCTCCGGAAAATTTTACCCCAGTTGAATCCATGTCCGCCCAAGGTGCTTTTTTCGTCTGGCTTATCACCTTCGACCAGTCCGGCATGGGTAACCCTGTCGGCAGCAATGCTATCGCCGGCATAGCTCTCAATTTCCTGTATCCTTCAATTGTTAATTATGGCATGTATTTTTGTGCCACTTCGTGATATTATCTTGCACGGAAAGCAGACATAGATATTTCAATCCTGCAACACTCAACAGTTTTTTTTTTATTTTACACGCCGTAGCGTAGTGGTTAAGGCACTGCGCTACAAGTCGGAAGGTCGAGAGTTCAAGTCCCGGTGGGGTCAGGATTTTTAAACTGACCAAAAACCTTCTGGCGGCACAATGACCATGGGGTCGACTTATTCTCTAACGGAAGTGAGTACCAGGCGCTTGTTCTGGGGGTAAAGGCGGCCGTCACGCAGGGCTGACAACCCGGCTGACATGTAGTGCCGATTGTCCAGAAATAAGTGGGAGCCTTAACATCCTACTACCCCAAAGGCCTCCCGAGGCCTGTAGTGGGATTACTTTACTTACTTACATATTAGAACGATATAACACACTTAGCATTTAGTTAGGTCCTAACTATGGAGTTTTACGGGACGGGTGGTCACCCGCATGCCTATCTCCAATCAGGAAGACTAGGTCTGTATGTATACATAATGAGCCTCGGATCGGTTCTCTATAAGTAACTTATGCTTAGATTTCTAACAAAAAATTATAATTTTCTCCTCAGGATACTCGATTTAATTTTGAATATCCTTATATAGACCTATAGGCCTATGCTATATATATAAATCGAGTACCCTGAGGAGAAAATTATAAATTTTTGTTAGAAATATAAGCATGTATATATATATATATATATATATATATATATATATATAGATCATCGGTTGATTAATGTCTTTGACATCGTCCGATTCCTAATAGCCAATTTTGTCGGTCCATCCAATCTCATAGTTGCTCATAGTTGTAGATGTTTCTCCTTCGTGTATAAATGTATCCTATTCCCTGACTCCAGGAGGTTTTAGGTCTTCCTCTGCTTCGTCTTCCCTCAGGTTTCCATCCAAAAACATATTTTGGTAGTCGATCCTCTTCCATTCGCTGGACATGTCCGTACCATCTTAATTGCTGAGTTTTAATATAATCTAAAATAGTGTCTTCAATCTTCATTTTCTCCCTTATAACTGAGTTCCTATTTTTTTTCTCTTCTTGAAATTCTTGCAGCCCTTCGTACAAAATCCATTTCTGTTGCCAAAAGGTACTTATTTGTTTTTGTTGTTAATGGCCAAAGTTCTGCTCCATAAGTAATGATGCTTTTAACAATTGTATGATATATATTCATTTTATTTTTATTACTTATATTTTTATCCCACAATGTTCCATTGAGGCAAGAAATTGCAAATTTTCCTTTAACTTATTATTTCTATTTCTTATTTCCTCTTCATAACGCCCATTTTTAATTCAATTTAATTTATATATAATCTTGTACAATTAACAATTTATCATCTGCAAAATGTAAGTTGTATATATATATATATATATATATATATATGGATGTTGATATATATGATATTAATAGACTTCTAAACCACTCAACCGAACTTCATGAAACTTTGTACATACAGATTTTCAGATGCAGAGAGTGTTTAGTCGCTATCTATATGTTCTATAACCATTACGTATAGGAGTTCACCTGAAACGAAAATTTAAAAATGTCTCTATGGGGTCACAATTTTTTTTATATTTAACAACGAAACTCAGTAGGCCTATATTCTATTTATTCTCTGCCTGCTGTTTCGCAGGTACTATACAAAAATCAGCGAAATCTGACGTTGACGTTTACCTGAAATCTGATATTCAAAGTTGACTCTAGTAACCGCCATATTTCCTTCATCGCAGTGTATACCGTACAATTTAATTAATCCTTAGTATTGGCCTTTATTTAGACGTAGCAGCGTACGGCGGTTATTATCTAGTATGTTATATTCTGATTGGAAGTTTATTACAAATTTTGATCGCAGATTCTTTCTCTTATTAGGCCTAATTATAAAGGCCCTATATATATTTACATAGGCCTTAGGCCTATATAGGCCCTATAATATAATATAATATGTCCACCACTATGGTCTAGAGGTAGCGTGTTGCCTTGTCACGCAGCGGGCCCGGATTCGATCCCCGGTCGGGGCAGTTTTTCTGGGTGAGGTTTTTATCGGGATTTTTCCTCACCTGTAAGACAAATGTCAGGAAAACTTTAAGGCCCAAACGGTCCCCGAAATCATATGGCCATTATCATCATCATCATCATTCTTCACCGGTGTGGAAAGCAACGGGAAGCTACCACACCTACAATTCCCTAGTAAAGCTGCAAGCATAGCATGAAAATGCTATGATTGCAGTGAAGGGCCTGCCTTCGGGCAGAATTACTATGGATGGATAATATAATATAAAATAAATATATTACATATTAGACATCAAAAACCGGTCATCTATTCTTACGCTATACTGAAATATTTTTCTTCAATTTAGTCGCTTAAGATATTACGCAGTTGTGTCGAATAAAATTTGTGGGCTACTATTATATATTATTAGATGAATATATTAATAAATCTGTACTATTATTTGTTTAAACAGTATATGACCATTACACGAGAATCTGCAGAGATCATATTGACAAGTACTGTTGTAGACAATCACTTTTTCATATTGTTTGGGTGAAATGTATCATGCTATTTTTGGAAAATGTTCAATAAGATTTTAATTTCTGATTAAATTGTATAATTTTAGGCCTACATTTAGCCTACCTATAACTATTTTTAATGATATCTAATGTTTTGATTCCAATACTTCTTCACTGATTGAGAAAGAAGAAAGCGTTACGGCCTTAACTCTGACAGTTTAAATAATAATAATAATAATAATAATAATAATAATAATAATAATAATAATTATTATTATTATTATTATTATTATTATTACTATAAGGCCTATTATTGCTATAGTTATTGTAAGATGAATTAATTAATTTATTTGCCTTAAGAAAATAACTCTGAAGGTGTAGACTATCATTCTAATTTCTATTAAAATAATTATTGTTCACTGAATTTTGTTTGTTCTTATGTATAATTAATTGTATATCAATAACGCAGAAACGTAGAAGCACAGTGTAAAAAACCATGACTTTGAATTGGGATCTAGTCCGCTACGAGCGCCACTGTCTTATCTGGTGACGTCATGTAGTAAAATAATATGTCTACTTTGAAAAACGTTAACGTGTATTGAAATTGAATGAATATGTTAATTATGCGTGAAATGTTACATTTATTGCGTGTGATTTGATTATGAATCTAATAACAGTTCGTTTAAAACATTCTAGCAAGTTCAGTGAGATATGCGGTGGCCTTGAACAACAGATAAAGGCGTTTCTCTGCTCTTCGTATCAACCGAGGGAGACCGGTATGTTTACACTTCCATATTTATAACTCTTTTGTTCTATTTAAATGCTGACATAAAAACATACCTGTAATATGTAGATTATTCACTTCTTTTTCCTTATTTTGACACGTAATTCGCTATAACTTAAACTAGAATATTTTCATTATCAAAATCGTGTATCGCAGTTGTTCTTGTAACATAAATTAATGCTCTCAACATTACAACCTGTTTAAATATGTGAACAATAAATAGGCTAATAGTAATAAAAGTTGAACAATTTTCTTCTTCTTCGGCTTTCTCCCACTTATAGGTTTGCAGACTTCAGTTTCCATTTATTTCTATCATTCCAATCTCCTTCTTCCAAATGTCTATCATCCATTATAGTTTTGACATAAGTTTTCCGTTTCCATCTTGGTCTGCCATGTTCATTTCTTCCAGGGGTGACCATTGGTATATAGTTTTTGGCCATCTTTCATTTTCCATTCTCTGTACATGGACAGACCATTTAAGAGCTTGATTTTCAATCCTCTTAACAACAGACGTGGTGACATTCATTTCTCTCCAGAGGAATTCATTTCTTATTTTATCCCATCTTGTTTCTTGAAGGCTTCTTCTAAGATAATTAAATTCAAAAATTCAACTTAAACAATGTTTAGCAACATAAACAGACCGCTAGCTATTATTTACTTTCACGTTAATTGTTATATCTGTATATTAAGTCCAGTAGGCCTACTATTTCTTTGAAGCCAGTCGCAATATTGAGTTGCATTATCTACAAGATATATTGCGTTTGGAATTGGATAGCTATATGCCTTGTTATAATTTACTATTTCCTTTTTTTCCATTGGTAATTTAATGTCATGATAACTCATGATATACATACCAAGGTATTTTACCAATGATTCCGAGGGTTCAAGACTAAAATTATTCTTGAATCTGGATATATATTATAAATAAAAAAAATGTGAACTTTATACTAAAGTTTTATATTATTTGTTTGTGTTTATATAAGATTTAACGTCAAGAAACATATCGCGTCTTAGCATCTTTGAGTGTAACCACTATCCTGTAAGTTTGTAATATGCCATTAAAGTAAAGTGATCCCACTACAGGCCTCAGGAGGCCCTTGGGGTAGTAGGAGGTTAAGGCTCCCACTTTTTCTTGACAATCGGCACTTGATGTCAGCCGGGTTGTCAGCCCTGCGTGACGGCCGCCTTTACCCCAGAACAAGCGTCTGGTACTCATTTCAGTTAGAGGCTGAGTCGACCCCAGGGCCATAGTGCCGCCAGAAGGTTTGGGTCAGTTTAAAAATCCTGACCCCACCGGGACTCGAACCCTCGACCTCCTGGCTTGTAGCGCAGTGCCTTAACCACTACGCTACGGCGTGCCCCCAATTAGTAGATAGAAAAAACATTCGGATATGAAGTAGCTTAACTATAACGCTTGTCTCGTGAGAGGAATGTTGTTTACGCAAGCACAGTGCTTGGGATGCGTGCTAGTACCTGCATACAGTACTTGTAAACCGTAAACATCACTTTCTTTCACTGTCTTGTCATTAGTTATTTCAGGGAAAGTACTTAGTTGATTGGGAAATGAGTACGGCTGAAAAAAGTATTGGTTATAGGCTAGGCCGCATCGTACTTAGACCGCTATGTTTACAAACTGCACGTTCACACGCGCTACTCGGGACAGACTTCTAGTACAATCCGCTTTGTGTAGGAATGGACTCATCTCTGCACAATTTTTGTTTCGGCATTCTGATACAACCACACGTCACGTAAACAGGTCTGTTATTGAGGAGAGTCGAACATACACACTCTCCGCTCCGAGCAGGCAGCGGAGACGCTCGATAAAGACACGCATTTTGTAAACAATGTATATAGAAATTAGTTACTATCCCTGGGTGTAACTTAGGTACGTTTGTGCGATTTTAATTTGTACTAAAAATATAATGAATAGAAAAATACACAGTTATCCAATCAGGTAGCACAATTTTTATGTTATGGAAGTTTTAATGCTCTCATATTATGGGGATTATAGCTTTTGCTTCTAAATTGGAAAATTCCTTCTTCTTCTTCTTCTTCGGCCCACTTTTCTTTAGTTTTTTTTACAAGAAGAACCAATATCTCTCTATCATGTCACATTCAAGTCCTGTCCATCGCAATCTATGGGACTTAAATTATTTTATCATTTGTTGTTTATCACGAAGATCATGCAGCTCACTTATGTAATAATCTCCATTCACCTGTCTGCTTGTATACTACACACAGAACTGTTGCGTCTGTATTATGTTCACTCTTGTATGCACCGCAGCTGCGCACTAGGTTCCGTTGCAGTCTTGCGCCGTCACATCGCATGCTTACTCTAGCTTCAGTTAACTTGTGCTCACTATTGAGCACTACAGTGCTAACCAAGGTTACTTTCCCTGGTTATTACGTTATTGGAAAATAATGAATTACTTTAAAAAATCTATTGACCCCGGCCGGGTTCGAACCCGCGACCCTCGGGACCAGAGGCAAGGAGCATAACCACTAGTCCACCGCGACCGATATGAGTAACGTGAGTGTGTTGTATCTTACCTCATAAAAGTCGCGTTCTTATAGAAATTATTTTGATACGTAATCTAGAAGAACTCAACTTTTATGTGGCGACGTGTAATAGGCTCACCTTATTTTTTAATGGCACTGTTATTTAAAAATTAAAATTTCAAGAGTATTCTACATAAACGTCGTCATCATAATCATCATCAACTTCCTTTCATGTTGTAGTGGTGAAAGGATTGTAAGGGTCTACAATAAAATCAACCAACATTCACTTCCTAAGTCGATATCATTTGGTCGATACTTTAAAACTGCCTTATGAATGCTATATCTGAGCATACAATTCACATATTGACGCCAATTTTATCTATACAGATGCTTGTAATATATTTTGGGCATCATATTCAATTCTTCAAGGATGTCCTCATTTCTTCTGTGATCCCACCTGGTACAGACTACTGTTCAGCGCACTAGATATAGACTAATTCTACTTTCATCACTTTTGCGCAGGATCCATGCTTTGTTTGTTTAGCCTAACACAAAACTAATCTTTGCCAATATCTTATATAATCCGGTTCCAGTACGTTGTTTCATTACATTATTTGTTATTTTGTAATTTAGTCGAAGACTAATTCTCTCCAAAATGATAATCTGAAGCTTAAGCTGCGATAATTAAATTGTTTTATTCTTTCTATAATTGAATAGTAGCCCTGAAAAGAGATCTAAGCAACAAAAATTCGAGAGTTGAGTTTTCAATTAATTAGTGATCTATCCGAAGAATATCGCGGCATGGGTATGTAAAACTATCCCTGCTGTCTTCCAGACCCGCTTTATTTATCCTTAGAAGTTGGCATTCAAGCTAATAATGATCTATAGACAACAAAATGGTTGATGAAATTAATGAAATTAAACTAATATTAAATATTATAAATAATTCCAATAGTACCTACAAATAATCAATTACATATCCAGATTCTTAATCTGATGTATTTATCTGTCAAAATAGTTAATAATAGACAAAAGTTAAAAATTATATTCAATACTTGGCCCTTTCGTACTAAGCATCATAAAATTTAATAGATCCGCGGCGGTTTGATCTGTTTTCGGGGTAACTATTACATTAGTCCCCTATATATTAATTAATTAAATAAAATTAAATTGTTAAAGTTTTATACGATTTTCAAATTTATTTCAACACACGTTCGTTACAGCTGTTTCAGTACTTTGACCTTCTTCAGACGAATACTATGAACACAAATTAATTTTGTTATTATAATAGTAAAGTAAAGTAAAGTGGTCCCACAACAGGCCCGGAGGCCCTTGGGGTAGTAGGAGGTTAAGGCTCCGACTTTTTATAGACAATCGGCACTTTATGTCAGCCGGGTTGTCAGCCCTGCGTGACGGCCGCCTTTACCCCCAGAACAAGCGTCTGGTACTCATTTCCGTTAGAGGCTGAGTCGACCCCAGGGCCATAGTGCCGCCAGAGGGTTTGGGTCAGTTTAAAAATCCTGACCCCAACGGGACTTGAACCCTCGACCCTCCGGCTTGTAGCTCAGTGCCTTAACCACTACGCTACGGCGTGCCCCTGTTATTATAATAACAAAATTCATTTGTATTCATAATAGGCCTATTCATCTGAAGAAGGTACAAAGTACTGAAACAGCTGTAACGCAATTTGTTGTATGAAATAAATATGAAAATCGGATAAAACTTTAACAATTTTATTTTATTTTATCAATAAACATAACGAACTATCCAGGTGAAAACATTATTTGATAATATACACAACACAGAAATTAGGGACAAATGTCATATTCAAGACATAACCAAATTTATTATAGATAGACGAAAATATTGGAAAGGTCAAATAGAAAGAATGGAGGACAACCGACTTGCAAAAAAGAGCTAAAGAAGATAGACCAATGGACGGGAGAAGAACAAAAGGAAGACCAGCCAAGAGATGGATAGACAGTGAATGCACATCCAATACATCTTCCTCAGAGGAGTGATTTTGGAAATAAACAGGATGAAAATCCTACAAATTATGAGTAAGAGAAGAAGATGAATAGGCCTAAAATAATGGATTTTCATCGAGTAAACGTCAAATCAATTGATTATAACATTTTATTATTATCTATACAAATTTTACTAGGGTCCTTACCACAAAAAGCCATTATTTAGAATTTTTCAAGTGATATTTTCATCGAATATTTTTATGCTATTGATTTCAAATTACATAATGACCTTTGTAATTTATGCTTTGCGGTAGCCAATAATTCAAATAATCTGCATATCTTATTTTTAAATTATGAAAATAAAAATCATAATTTCTTTTTGGTCAACATTCCCTTACAGGAGATACCCTGTTTTCTCTTTCCTATAGGCCCTAATTATATTTGCGCAACATATCTTTTTTAAATGATTAGATATTTCAGTTCATTTTTATTTTTCCCAAACCGTATGTGAGAGTAGGCCTACCTTCAAAATCTCACTACTAGAAAAATATTTGTATTAAAATATATATATATAATTTTTTCTCCCGATGCCCTTCAATTAAAGGCTAAGTTTTGCAGTCTATATCATACATAACTTCTTCCAATGAACTTAGAAGAAAGGTCACTACTATACGAAATCAGAGCTTATACCATTTAATTTTAAACAAATCAAGCACCTACATTCAGTTGCACAGTTTTTTTTTTAAATAGAGGAGCATACATACATAATATTGAAATTAATGTACTCAACCAGCTATTCACATGTGATACCAATAGTTAATACAACTAAAGACTAAAAATTCCGCCTGAACTAGGATTTGAACCCAAGATCTCCAGCCTATATTATGATTCTTGGTTCAAATCTCGGCTAATCCAGAAGCTCTTCTTTTTAGTTGTATTAAATAGCATGCATTAGGAAATCCTTAAATTGAAGTAGACAAATTATTTTAGTAAAAAGTTATGATATCTTCAGAACATTCTAAAATATAATAATTACCACGTTATATAGATTAGTGCTCTGCCAGTGAAGTAGATAGAATTGTGAAATAATGTTAATATAATTCCATCCATAGTAATTCTGCCCTAGGGCAGGTCTTTCACTACAATGCTTTGCAGCTTTACTAGGGAATTATAGGTGTGGTAGCTTCCCGTTGCTTTCCACACCGGTGAAGATAATGGTAAGGATGATGATGATGGCCGGATGATTTTCGGGGACCGTTGGGCCCTAAGCTTCCTGACATTTGTCTTACAGGTGAGGAAAAACCCCGAAAAAACCTCACCCAGGAGCCTGTCCCGACCGGGAATCGAATTCGGATCCGCTGAGTGACAAGGCAGAACGCTACCTCGAGACCACAGCGGTGGACTATAGGCCTATAGTGAAGTAAATTTCTGATTGTCTTTTGTCCTAGTTCTATATATAAATAATTGAATAATATATGCTATCTGCGTTCCAATATTAATCTTTAGTAGGCTACATAAAAATCCATGTACCAATATGTTGGTATCATATTATTTCAAGACTTTCTCTTTCAAGAAATTTTATTTTTTGAATGTTTAATAATTCACATATTTTTTCGTTAATGCAAGAATATCGACATTCGGAATCAGTTTGAGAATCAGTAAATTTTTGTACACGCTTAAGGGAATTTGTAATTTTAGTGGGAGGTAAAAATCGTGATCACTTAAGATATGAAAAGGTTGCGTTTCTCTTCAATGAATAATTTAAAATGTTAATGTTAGAAATGTATAATTAATGAATGAAGAACCGACCATAATCCAAGTTTGCATGTGTATGGAATGAAGTATGAGTCCATAATTTAGATATTCTTAATGATGGACATTACGATAGAAATGACAACAGAGAGAGCAGCGCAAGTTAGAGATCTGCCAGTCTATATTTTTAGAATTTATAATTTCCATGCATTTGTTTCGAAACTTCTAAATAAATATAATAAACCATATACAGAGTATCGTAACTTATAAAATATACATTTTTAGGTTAAGCGAAATATATTTGGAGTATTTATTTTTAAACTGTCATGTCAGCTCTACTAACTCTGTGACTTGCGAAATCCATTCGCTATCCTCAGCCTACTACTCTGACAGATATTCAAACAAAATTTTATACCCAATTCCCATTAATAAATTGTATACCCATAGTAGTCCGTACCCTCCTCATTTTAACAGAATTCCTGCTAAAATTATTGAATTGCAGTTAATACATCTATGTTCTAGATCCATTTTAGGTCTAAGTCCATTTTTTAGAATTTTTATTATTAGGTGAATCTCCCATGGCCATAGGCATATCAGTGCCATTTATAATCGAAATATCGAAATCCTGTTTTATTCTCTCAATGTGACAGAATAATATTTTTACCACCCGATAGTAGGCTATAGAGATTTTTAACACTTAGGGCCATTTGTATTATATGTATATCTCCGTTATTGAGTTCTCTAATATGTATCCGTAGCCCGATATTATCCTCCCTTCTACGCCTAGGTCTTCCTAATGGTTTCTTCCACAGGGGATTTTCAGTATTCATTTTGAAATGATTTAAAATAATTTAATTAAAATCATATTTACAGTTACTACAAAAACTAGATTAATCATGTTTATATTCTAACATATCAATGGATGAATCAATAACAGTATTTGTGCACTGCTTATTGCATATGTGTCTTGTAATTTCAGTTCTTAATTTACCAATATTCTGATTAATAATAATAGGGAATGCGCACAATATGCATGGTTCTTTACAATTATTGACACAACTGTGTCAGAGTTTCTTGTCTGCCTGTGCAGACCAATGCGTGATACTTCTCGCATCTTTGTTCACAATATTTACATACACACACATCACACGGTTCGTGGAAGTTTATGGTTTTGCATAATTGATGGTGGAAACCATGTACAGCGAATCTTGTGACTACATGTCTCAGGTCATACCCTCCGCGTGTCCATTCTCGGTTGATCATTGCATCTGTCGTGTAGAAGTCGTCTGGTATCGTGGATCTTTTGCTCCGCAGTTCCCGTAGTAGTTCTTTGTAGCTTGTCGTGTTAGGTAGTAGTAGCTTTGTTCTCAAATCCTCTATCAGGAACGTCTCCCTCGCCATTACGTAGACTAGACGGGACGGCGTGTATTTCGAGATCTGTAGAACTCGTTTAAGGTATCTTGCCTTCAGGTTCTCTAGGTCCTTCAGTTGCCTTTTGGTGAGATATTGCCAGATTAATTCAAGTCCATACGTTGCTGTTGGTAGTACTTTTGCCTCAAATAGGCGCATTGCTGTATCTAATGTCAGCTGTGGCAGATGCTTGATATCACCGAAGCTTCATATAGCTGCTATAATTCTCTCCCTCATATGCACTGTGAATGTTGTTCCTGTTACTTGGAGTGTTAGGCCCAGATATTTGTATGAGTTGCTAGTTTTGAGTTTTTGCTCTTTGCATAGGATGAAGTCGTCCTTTGCTGCTCTGCCCCCAAATTTAAAGATATTTACATTTTTATCTTATTCTGTAAAATATTAAAATTAAAAAATAAAAAATAAACAATAGTTTTAAAAAAACTAAAACAACACCTTTATTAGAAAACCGAACTAAAAAATGAAAAATTATTTTAATTTCCAACACGCTTGAGATAAAATTAAAGTGGTCAACAAAAAAAAATTATCTCCAACACATTTAGAATAAAACTATAGTTATCTACAAAAAAAAATAATTTTACCATTATTTGATAATAAACAGATATTGGTAAAAGTAAAGTCTTTAAGAAGAAAATGTAAATACCATGAAAAGCACCCCACGCTTCTGATGGTAATTTTTTTAGACAACTATAGTTTTATTCTAAATGTGTTGGAGATGATTTTTTTGTTGACCACTTTAATTTTATCCCAAGCGTGTTGGAAACTAAAATCATTTTTCATTTTTTAGTTCGGTTTTCCAATAAAGCGTGTTGTTTTAGTTTTTAAAAACTATTATTTATTTACACTCGTTCCTTTTTATAATTATTATTCCTGGGTATTTGACTTCAATAAATTAGAAACACAAGTTATAAATTTATTAATAAAGAAATTACAATTATTTTACCACGTAAATAAAGTGTTTTGTCATATGCACAGTCACGCACTATTATATGATATTATAATAGGGCCTATATTAATTTACACTTAATGGAATAAATTTGTTCTGGGTTCCTGGGTCCTTATTGAAAGGAAATAGGTTCGAATCCCGGTCACTGCACTCTACATTTATCTTTTTTTATGTTCAATTAACGGCAACAAAATAAAACTATTTATTACGATAGTAATAAACAGCAATGTTTCTTGATATGTCTGTTAACAGCCTTAGGTTACATTTTGCTATTGCTATATCATAATATATTACGTTGTAAATTACATAAACACTACAACACGACGTTACATGGAAAAAAATATTATGTTAATTAATATAGTAATTGCATTTATATTACTACTGCTACAATTTATGGCAAATTCCAGTAGATTTATTCTTCTAATTCGATAAACAATACCGGTACGTTATGTCTATTTATTCACGGAGTAAATTCTACTTAATTGATTTCTTTGAATGAGTGATGGTAAAATCATAGTATTTGTATTACCATAATATTATTATATCCATCCATAGTAATTCTGCCGGAAGGCAGGTCCTTCACTGCAATCATAGCATTTTCATGCTATGCTTTCAGCTTTACTTGGGAATTGTGTAGGTGTGGTAGCTTCCCGTTGCTTTCCACACCGGTGAAGGATGATAATGATAATGGTAAGGATGATAATGATAATGGCCATATGATTTCGGGGACCGTTTGGGCCTTAAAGTTTTCCTGACATTTGTCTTACAGGTGAGGAAAAACCCCGATAAAAACCTCACCCAGAAAAACTGCCCCGACCGGGGATCGAACCCGGGCCCGCTGCGTGACAAGGCAGCACGCTACCTCGAGACCACAGCGGTGGACTATTTATTATATAGTCATCGAATAAAACAGTTTTACAAATCATTGTTTTGATATTATTTTTGCAATTTTTTAGAACGAAGTTGGCCATTGTGATTCCTATAGCTGTTTCATGCTCTAGTGTTTATGTTTATTTAGAAGTTATAAATGCTATTTTACCGTTATTAAATTAAGATTCAGTATTATAATAAGGTTATTTATAATTATTATGATGATAATTATAAAAGTAGTAATTTCTGTGGTAGCCTGGCATTTTAATATGTTTTTTGTGTATGGATTTGTTTAAACATCACTACTTTTTTATCCAGAATTTCGTGTTCTGCAAGAATAGAAGTGAGAGAAGGTAAGAAAAGATATAGTCTATATATGTATAAGGCACAGGCAAAGTGATCCCGCTATGGTCCTTAGGAGTTCCTTAGGGTAGTAGAAGGTTAAGACACCCACTTTTCTAGACAATGGTACTTGATGTCAGCCGGGTTGTTAGCCCTGCGTGATTGGCCTCCTTTACCCCCATAACAAGCTTCTGGTACTCACTTCGGTTAGAGGCTGAATCGACTCCAGGGCCATTGTATCGCCAGAAGATTTGAATCAGTTTAAAAATCCTGACCCCACTTGGACTCGAACCTTCTACTTTTTGGGTTGTAACGTATCGCCTTAACCAACTACGCTACAGCGTTTACTGAGTAGTTTACTAAAAAAATAATTGATCTATAATGATGGTTATAATATGCAGTTTGATGTGTTTCATTTTTTTCCACTAGGGTACCGGGTGTATTCTTACAATATTGTGATCTTAATGGGTTATCGCTGATTCCGATTCTAATTAGCAATAAATAATATGATCAAGTTGCAGTGAATAAACGTAACCACACATTTCTGATTTCTTTTCAAACATCGCCGTTTACATTAAATATATGAATATTTTAAAATACCGGTAAGTGTATTTAAAAAGCGAATTTTGAGTAAACAGCTTAATTTTATTCGTTACAGTGTCCTAACAAATGCCACTCTTGATTTCCAAATCCTTTAGATAAATTGGATATCACTCGTGGCATTACTTATGACTATTTAACTCATGCCCCAAATGGGAGTCAATGACCAATCACATTTCAATGAATTTCGTTTTACAACCAATGACAGTGTTTTTCACCTCACTCTTTATCGATTTCTCTTTATCGGCTTCTGCTTTTATGATAAAGAAAGATCCTCCTTTTTAATATTCTGAACAGCTCATAGCACTATTTTTCTCCAGCAAATAATGAACATATTCCTTGATTTTACTGAGTTGTTTACTAAAAAAATAAATTAATAGCCTATAATGCTGATTATAATATACAGTTTGATGTGTTTCATTATTTCTCCATTAGGGTGCATTCTTACAATATTGCGATCCTATTTGGCGATAAATAATATGATTAAGTTACAGTGAATATACATAATCTCACATGTTTTATGTGATTTCAATCATCGCATTTTATATTAAATATATAAATATAAGAAAATACCGATAACTATATTTAAATAGCCTAATGCCTTCTGAGTAAACAACTTAATTTTATTCGTTAAATAGTCCAACAAATGCCACTCTTGATTTCCAAATCCTCTAGATAAATTTGGAAATCACTCGTGGCATCACTTAGGCCTATGATAAATTACCTATTTGGCTTAAAAGTTTTTTTTTGCCTTTATCTTTAAATTATTTACTATTTTTAAGTGTTTTAAATCTTTTTACACAAAAAAATTAATGGATGTGTTGAAATACTTACTGTGGGTATGCAACAACAAAACTTTACATCGTTTCTACTTATTTATAGGTTGTTTGGTAAATATAAATCAGGAAATAAACATTTTCTTTTGGTCAATTTAAGATGCAGAGATAAGTTTCATATTTGAAAAGTAAAATACAGGGCCTAAGAGTGGAATGAATGAAGCATCAATGTAATAATTTATTAGAATATAATTCGTATATTGCAATCCTTATCAAGTTTTTAATAACACGTATGGACAGAAACTCGTATAATAACAGGACTTATGCGTGTGGTCTCGACATGTGGTAGGTAATACATTGCCATGTGCACTCCTACAACACATAATTCTGCATATTCCACCTCCCGACACATTGCACACTTTATTTCGTTTCTTAGCAAATGATTCATATTTTATTCACACAAACGAGAGGTTTACATTTCACATGTAAGTTGTTTTTTGTGCGATAATGCGTTTTGTCGTACTTACATCAATGGCGACCGTGATTGAAAGTTCAACTTCATACATCTCGGGGTTGCCAACCTACATAACTATACTGTAACCTAAAACCTGGGGGGTGGTGGTGGGGCTCTAAATAATAAAAATAAAAAATTACATCTTACAAAACGCGTGTGGGAAGTAAAACCACTGCCGTCTATGTAGGATACTACATATTACAATGTATACATAAAAAAAATATCCAAAAGGTAATGTTAATATACATTATACGAAACAAATCACTGCATTTTAAATTAACTGACCTTTATTTTAAACAATATAAAACAATAAACACGTACTTGCGCAATTTTATCACTAATTGACCTTACGGCCTCCTGTAGTTTCAACTAATAAACATTGCCCACACTGTTAACGTTAGTCAGTTGTTTATAATGAACGAAAATATATTTCCAACAAAGATGTTTTTATTTTATTATTATTTATTATTTTAAAAACACCATCGAGCAAAAAATAATGTACAACGCATGTTTGAGAAGTGTTTTACAGAATCGAAGAAATTAAAAACCTCGCTATCGCTCGGTATTTAAACATTTTCCTCGATTCTGTAAAAACCATTTCCCAACCTCGCAACATAATATACTATTTTAATACGCTAAAACTGTGCGAGAAAGTATTAGCACGATTTCTGCTGTAGTCTCAACTAATAAACATTGGCCTAGTTGTTAACGTTAGTCAGTTGTTTATAATGAACGCAAGTATTTCCAACTAGGCCTATTATTTATTATTTCGAAAACACCATAGCCCAAAAAAATTATGTACAACTCACGTTCATGGAGTGTTTTACAGAATCTCGGAAATTCATGATTTCCTCGCTTCTGTAAAAACCACTTCCCAACCTCCCATGGTAATATATTATTAGACCTACTTTACAGCAGTAACGTTAAATACAGGCCTATGGTACAAGGAAAGAACGAACCAGGTGAGTAATTTTTGGACGAAATCGAATTTGAGGTGTTATTAGATACCGCATGGAAAGCACTATCATTTAAAAGCGTGAAACAGTAAAAGGTACAGTTTATCCATGTGTGTATTTATCCTAAGTAATGCCACGAGTGATTTACAAATTATCGATAAATTTGGAAATCAAGAGTGGCATTTGTTAGGACTATTTAACGAATAAAATTAAGCTGTTTACTCACAAATCATTATTTAAATATAGCCTAGTTATTTGAAAATATGTATATATTTAATGTAAACGGCGATATTTGAAAACAAATGAGAAACGATTGGTACGCTTCATTTGCTTCTTTTTTTGTCACTGCAACCAGATCATATTATTTATTGCCAAAGGAACGCAATATTGTAAGAATGCACTCTAGTGGAGAAAAAAAATGAAACATTAAACTGTATATTAATTAATTTCTGATGTCCTATGATGTAAATATGACAATTATATTTTTCTGGGAAAAAAATAAATTTAAGAAAATGCAAACAGTGGTTTCTTTTTTTGGTGGTATGGTCAATTGCTACAAATGTTTTTATATTAACTCCTGCATGCGGTATGTGTTGACATTCATGCAGTATATACACAATCTGGTACCCGTATTTCTTAGTGAGTCAGTCACTGCAAAATAATGTTATAACCTATTCAGAATGTTAAAGAGGAGGTGCTTTCTTTATTATGATAAAGTTTAGTTGGTAAATTCTAAGCGAAACACGACTGTGATTGGTTGTAAATAAAAAATCATTGTAACGTGATTGGTCATTGACTCCCATTTGGGGCATGAGTTAAATAGTCTCCAAAATGTGGCATATAGTCCTAGGTAAAGAAATATGTATGTTGTACAATTAAAATTGCGTTTTCTAGATTTCATATATATACATTTGGTAAGTAGCCTATATCATACAAAACTAGAACGATGTACCTGAAAAAATGCTTTTAAAATTTTTACCTCTTGGATGTTATTTTAGCGATGCCACACCCTAAATCTGTGTGATTCTGAAAAACGAGCGTCTTTAAGACCTGTAAAGGAGGTGACGCCATGTTGTCTGACATCGTTAGCCCATCTCCGGTAATATAGTTGCAGATTTAATGGTGTCATGGGGTGGGGGCGTGTTTGTTTGCTCGTGTCATAGTTCAGTCTTCTATAATCACTTACCTTTGGGTGAAGCAACCCGCTAAACTGGTTTATGTAATCATTTTTAAAAACTCAAAACATCTTTATAATATACAATCATCATTTTCTTTCTTTTCTTTTTACTCATTTCATGGTTTGGGATCTGGGCTTATCTTAATAACATCTTCTCATCTATTCAAAAGTTTTCCTACATTTTTACTTAATAGTTCATAAAAGGTACCAGTAAAATGATCCCACTACAGACCATAGGAGACCCTTCGGGTAGTAGGAGGTTAAGGCTCCCACTTTTACTAGACAATCGACTCTTGATGTCAGCCAGGTTGTCAGCCCTGCGTGACGACTGACTTTGCACCCAGAACAAGCGTCTGATACTCATTTAAGTTAGAGGCTGAGTCGACCCAGGCCATGCTTCCACCAGAAGATTTGGGTCAGTTTAAAATGTCTGACCCCACCGGGACTCGAACCCTCGACCTTTCCCCAGGTTTGTAGGCACCTATGGTTCATATGGTAAATTAATTTTAATTCTATTAGCGCCCATTACTTAGGCACCGAGTAGCTCTAAGGCATCACGCCTTGGCGCAGAGATACGGGCATGTATTCCCATGGCGGAATAAATTTTTTCATGGAATTTCGGTCAGTATGGGACCGGTGCCCATCCAGCATTGTAAGGAATTTAGGGGAATGATCGGTGGATCTGCGACAGCAGTCCTCCCGTCTAGGCGTGGACCAACTGTGGGGTCGTCAGGAATGAGCGACCTGACGTACTATGTAGCTCAGCAATTTCCCTGAAGTTGCGACTCCAACACCTTCTCCCTGAGGTGTTGGTTTTAAGCCGAGAACTCTTGAACGTGGACGCGAACAGATAGGGAGGACAAGATACTAGGACTTGGGAGTATGGTCTTTGACCGAGGTATCCCAAGGGGTGGAGGCATGGGCCCAGATGGCCCCAGATGTAAGGAATTTGGGTAGTAAGATAGGCCTACGTAGAGGTTCCTAGGTGATGAAACCAGTTATGATGACTGGAGCTCGATGTACTGAATGATATCGTTATATTGGCTGAATGATCTTTCACTTCTATAAATGACGCATATGAATGTCAGGCCAGCAGCCGGTTGGTATAACAACGGGTCCACTAGGCCTGTCGCGCCACTGAGAGATTAGAGTCCATTCATTCAATATGTGTGTAGTATTTCATATGATATACTACTTTTTTTTATTTGTGGAATATATATTCAACTCGAGGATGACGTAAAAATTTATTAAAATTGTGAAGGCCTTTCAAAACTACTTGCCGGATTGATTCCAGCTGCTGAAGATGGAACAAGTAGTTCTGAAAGATTTTCACAATTTTAATGAATTTTAATGTTGAGGACGACTGTTATCTTAGGTAGGCTACTAATTTTATTTTTTAACTTATTACTAGGGCCCGGGTGTTTATGACCTTAAAATGTTTAAAAATGACCTATAAAATCCCCTTAAATTTCTCTTAAATTGGCCTAAAACTGTAAAGAAATGACCTAGCGAAAATAATAAATTTCGTAGCAATTAACTAATTATTCATTATTATTTTATTAATTAGAAGTTATCTAAGACAAATAATGATTATTTATTGGGTAACTATTCTAAAATAATTAATGTTCTTAGTAGTGACATAAAATAATTAAAGAATTAATAATTATCACTGGATCAATCTCATTTCTATTAAACTAATATGAAAAGTTATTAACTAAACATACTTTAGTTGGCATTTCAATACACCATCATAATGATCCTTAAGTTATCAAAAGTGAGGGATCGGCGGTTGTCAGCCAACACTGTTTTTACTTGAAGAAACTTCTCTCTACTTCCACTGATGTTGGGTGCGTATGTTACTGGCTATTAAATATTCATAAGTAATGCCACGAGTGATTTCCAAATTATCGATAAATTCACGACTCACGAAGTGATGAGTGAATTTATCTACAGAATTTGGAAATCAAGAGTGGCATTTGTTAGGACTATTTAACGAAAAAAAATTAAGCTGTTTACTCACAAATCATTATTTAAATATAGTTATTTTAAAATATTTATATATTTAATGTAAACTGCGATGTTTGAAAACAAATGAGAAACGATTGGTACGCTTCAACTGCTTCTTTTGTTCATCACTGCAACCAGATCATACTATTATTTATTGCCGAAGGAACGCAATATTGTAAGAATGCATCCTAGTGGAGAAAAAAATGAAACAACGTCAAACTGTATTAATTAATTCATGATGTCCTATGATGTAAATATGACAATTATATTTTTCTGGAATGTTATCACCTGGAAAAAAATACATTTAGGAAAGTGCAAACAGTGGTTTCTTTTTTGGTGGTATAATCAATTGCTACAAAGGTTTTTATATTAACTCCCGCATGAGCTACGTGTTGACATTCATGCACTATATATACAATCTGGTAGCCGTATTTCTTGGAGAGTCAATCACTGCAAAATAATGCTATGGCCTATTCAGAATGTTAAAAAGGAGGCGCTTTTTATTATGATAAATTTTGTTGGTAAATTCTAGGAGAAACATGACTGTGATTGGTTATAAATAATACAATCATTGAAATGTGATTGGTCATTGACTCCCATTTGGGGCATGAGTTAAATAGTCGTCAAAATTATCCATTCTGAAATCTTTACCTGACAAAATACAGGCCATTTGACGCATTGTCTGAAATCATTTACTTTTATTTAACACAAATTTCAATTTCTTACTGCTTACCCTAATCCCCTCATTTACTTTGTTTATACAGTTTTCAGCACTATTGATTAAGCCTATTGACTATTTCTAATTAGCATTTAACCATAGATTATTTAAACATTGACGTATAAAAGTACGAAAAGTAAATAAAATGATCTAAAATTACAAATAAAATTTGTAAAATGACTTTATAAGAAAAATATGGAAAAAGTGATTTTAATGACCTATAAAAACCTCATAAGTTATATCTAACATATTTATTGCACAATGCACTTAAATATTAATCTGCGTAGTCTATGACAACTCGTAAAAAATAAGGCATTTCATCAAAATCCGGGCTTGAGGTTTTTTTACCCCGCACATCCTTTAAATCTTCCATGCTTTACTTTCTTTTGGATTTTATGACTTTGATGTCTCGGAAAAATATCCATTTTTAGATCCACGGCGAGCATGACAACCGCCAGATATAACAGCAAAATACAGAACATTTTAAGTAGATATAATCATATTTTCGAGATTCTTAGTCTATGTAGCCTATTATGAATTTTTATTAAATTGTTAAAATCTAATTTTGATAAAAAATAAAAATCCACATATTTTATAATATTTTTTTAAATGTAGCATTTTTCTTGAAAGACATAAAACTTAACTTTGAAATGGATATAAACATTTTCAATATATGTTTTTTAATTTGTGTAATATAGGCTATATTCAACTCTGATCGTATCTATACATTTTGTATATGATCTAATTTTGTGCAGCTTTTGTTCTTAAAAAAATATTTCCTGCCCTTTGTATTCGACACTTCTATCTATCTACAATAGTGTAACAGCCCAATGTTGGCCTTAACCTCTCTTCTGTTAGGAGTTACTAGACATTCTTAAGTTAATTTAGTTACGCTTATATCCCTACATATGTCATGAATGGTATGCGTTCAACATACAGACCCAAAGAGACGCCTAGTATGCAACTTAGGTATTACTAGATGATGAAGGTCGTTCAATTTTGCTTAGTGGTCTGCCTCTTTATTCGGGCAAAAGGTTATTTTACGAGTCTGAAATTTTTTTCTGAAAATCCCTTCCGGAAGACTTGCTCCATAGATTTTTCCATCCTAAAAAATCCATCGATTCCGGCCGGGTATGAACCGGCGATGCTCCGTACCAGAGGCAAGACGCATTATGACTAGTCAATTTCCGTCACTCCCTCTATTTTGAGCGTGTGGCAATGGATTCTTAAAATTAAAACTGTACTACACGTTAATAAGACCTTTGGTTACTCATTCTTATGAGACTTGGACAATTAAATTACAAAGTTTTCGTGTTCGAAATAAATATTTTGATGATATTAGGGTCAATAAAAGGTAACATTATATATTGAACAAACAATTAAGTAGGCTACATTTATTAAAAATAGAACCAGAGTAAATTAATAAAACACAGTAATTAAACTATTTTTCATATTAACAGCATATCATATGAGACACTGTTAAATAAGTTATACAAATGGAACCAATTGCTACAGAATACACAGGAAGACCAAAGAACAGATGGGAGGATGAAATAATAAAGGATCTAAAAACATATAAATTAAAAACTGATTGTGTCAGTAATAATAGGAAATTAGATAAAGCCATTGTTGAGATGGCCAAGACATTTGCCAATTGAAGTTGTAGCACCCGTAGAAGAAAAATATAATGAAGAAGTGGACATGGCTTTATAAATCTTTATTCTTGTTTATTTTCTTGATTTTATTGTTTTAATTTCTGTAAATAATGCAACATAGGCTATATTCAGAAATCTACTAATTTGTTATTAATATATATCTGTCCCTTTCATTTCAAACATTTATTTTAACAGTTCAATTGCTTAATTATACGATAGTACTAGTCTTTTTAACTGTTTATTTTTATGGAATATAAAGCTACAATGGTATCTCAACTTATCCACTTAATCTACCAGCTGGTTATGCGTCAATCATACCGTCAGAATAATAATAATAATAATAATAATAATAATAATACTAATAACATAATAATAATAATAATAACAATAATAATAATAGCTTTATTTTTACCCGGCAGAGTTAAGACCTTAATGCCGTAAGCACTGCCACAACAATCCAGGTATAAAAAACAAACAATCAAAAGTTTGACATCTCAATTACAATAACAATAACCGATTACATGTTATAATTACGATACACAATTATTATTTATAATGTGATTTTGATTATACTCTAGATTTTTAAAAAAATTAAATATAATATGTACAAGATCATAAAAAGACGAGAATAAATTATTAACGACATAATATAAAGTTTATTAAATAAATGGAATTGAATAACCGCGAATTACCATAATATAATTTGTTCCGCTACAGAACCAATCAAATTGCAAATGTCCCGTAGCTCTGCACCAAATCAAGATGTCTTATAACGTTCGATCTTAGAAGAGTTATTAATGCACACATTCAGTAAATAAAAAGTAATTATTTTGGTAAAGAACTGTGTGCCTTGTGCAATGCAAACAGAATGCTTTAACTAATGAACACGAAGGTTCAATGCAACGGACCTTCTTTCAATTAAAACCAATTTACCAAGATCTCTGGAATATTATTATCATCCGGCATTAGATATATCTTCCAAATTATTAGTATTTTTCCTAAGATTTTGCCAAATAAAAATTCTGTCACTCAAACATGATTTTTCTGTCTCACTAACCCAGCCCAATATTTAATAAACCTAATAACTCATTAGATGAAGATTATAAAAAATTGTGGAATTCCTCTTTTTGAACATCTAGTCTTCCCCATTCTTATCATTTCTCACATTCCCTTTGATTTTTAATCACGAAGAATTTATTATTTTACTTCCTTGAATTTAACGATTAATCTTTCCCATCTTATAGTCTCAGTGTCATCATGTCTTCTTAAATAGAGATATTTCTTTATAAAAAAGTTTTTCTACAACAAAACAATTTGCCATTTATATAAGAATTATATAATAGCCCCATATTATTAACTTATTCCTCCAAAATATTCTATATCCTAGGTTATATCTTCTTCAGGAAGAATAAAATTTTGCGTAGAATACTATTGCTCCAGTATTATGTGGATTACGAAGCTACATTTATTTTGCTTGAACTTTTCAATTATTTTATTCCATGAAAAATTGCGTAATTATTACAATTTTCACTGATAGGTCGTTGAAATCAAACATGCAATATTATAACACAACGATCTCCCCTCCCCCTTTCCATGATATTGCCACACACATCTTTGTAGTTCTAGTTTGCCACAGAAGATGTCAGTATTGCGCAGACCACTCGACAGCGTGTTTAACAAATGTTCCGTATTAATTTCCTAGCAACTTTATAAATTATCATCTTAACTTCTTTTCACAAATGATAATGATCCAGTATAATGCATTAATTTGTTTACGTTAAAACAGGATTCATTGTTTAAAAAAATAATTTTATTAAATAACGAAATATTGTCTTAAATTTTATATTGGCTATTCAAGCTCTACATCTTAACCATTCTGATTAATTATTACGAACTAACATGGTGTAGGTTACAATGAATTTATAAAAGTAATATTTGGGAACAAATAGGAATTAGGTCCAACAATTAATGTGAACAATTTCTTCATAGAAAAATTCACATGTCGAAGGCCGAAAATTGTGAGGAATTAAACCGAGGCTCGACTCTGGAGAAAAAAAATTATTACAGGGATTCTTGTGATCCCCACTTCTCTCTCTCTCTCTCTCTCTCTCTCTCTTCTCTCTCTCTCTCTCTCTCTCTTTCTCCTCTCTCTTTCTCCTCTCTCTCTCTCTCTCTCTCTCATTCTCTCCCTCCGTCTCTCTCTCTCTCCCCTCTCTCTTTCCTCCTCTCCTCTCTCTCTCTCTTCTCCTCTCTCGTCTCTCCTCCCTCCGGTCTCCTCTCTCTCTCCTCCTCACTCGGAATCTCCTCTCTCTCTCTCCAGTCTCTCTCTTCCCTCTCTCCTCTCTCTCTGTCTCTCTCTCTCTCCTCTCTCTCTCCCAAAAATATACTAAAATCAAATCGTCGATCCAAGGATTAGGCAATTGCCAGTTCCGACTTCGTAATGCATTCAGCCCTAACTTTTCTAGGTCTTCTTCTTGCTTGAATAATTTCTTCTTGCTCACAATGGAATATCCTCCTGAACTCATTCCATTTCATGTGATCAATCCACTTTGGTCTATAATTCTTGTGCCTATCCAATTAAATCCTTTTATATCCGTGTCTGTGGGTTGGTTCCTTTTATGACCAGTCTGGCTGATTTCTAATTAATTTTTTCCAGCAAGATTAAATCCTCCTGGAAAGCGTTACGACGCTTCGCAGGACAAGGCAAATTGTGGAAGGGCTGCTTTCCTCTGGAGCTTCCAAACCATGCTCCCTCTTGATATCCACCTCCCAAGGGAAGGCTGCTTCGTTCCGCCTTTTTTCAAAGACTTGCAAGTTTAGCCTCTTCTTGTTTCTTGCCGCCTTGTTTTGACCCGTTGAACGACTCTGACGAAAGATGTTGCCCGCGCCCAATATAGGGTACAAACGGCTAATTCCCTCGATTGTGATCTAGTCTGGTTCCCCTTAACCCACCAGCAAGATTTAAACTAAGTCTATCTTCCCCCAGTAGGGTCGTTCTGGCTCATCGGGGGTACTAAATCACCCCCTCAACACGCCCAGGAGGGAGGGTAACTAAATCTATATCAAATAGTTTTCCTCCTTCCCCTTATATTACATGTTATGCCGAACATGAACACTTAGTTTAGGGAAGGAAAGCATATTAATGGGTATTTGGTAATTAAGTTCTAAGTGCAGTTTTATTGGTATAAAGAGAGACCAGTAGACAGGTGAATGGAGATTTATTACATAAGTGATCTGCATGATCTTCATGAGAAACAACAAATAGAAATTAAAACCATTTTAAGTCCCCGTAGATTGCGATTGGCATGAACTGAATGTGGAATGATAGAGAGATTATTGGTTCTTCCTTGTAAGGAAAACGAAAGAAAAAGTGCTTATCATGGAACCGAGAAAAGAAGAAGAAAGACTTTTTTCCTACTTAGACGCCAACAAGCTTAAAAATCCCATATATTAGAGTATATTAAAACTTCCATAACATAAAAATTGTGCTACCTGATTGGATAACTGCGTATTTTTTTATTCATTGTATTTTTAGTACAAATTAAAATCGCAAAAACGTACCTAAGTTACACCCAAGTCTTCTTTAACTGTTGAAAAATGCATAGGCCTTGCATACTTTTTTTTAGTTTTTTTTCGCAGACTATAGGTAAATTTTATCTCTATTCGTCATTATGTTGTATATTTGTTTCACAAAAAGAAGCAAATATTATGTGTCTATTCACTGAACATTTATGACTGTATCGTATTTTAAATTGCCATAAAAGTGTATTAGGATTAATGCTTTTTAACAGGATCATATAATAAATTAGGACTTTCATGCTTACAATCATATAACCAGACAGCAACTTAATTCCCTGCAGACAGCAGCATTCAACAAGTAAAAAATCAACTAGATGAAGAGAGAATTTTTTTCTCGACATTTTTATGAGGTATCAGAAATTTGATATTACAGTACAAGAATCATCTCTTTGAACATGAATCATAAGGAATTGTTTTTTTATTAGCCACAGTTTGCAGAATGCTGCACTTCTATAAATATAAGCAAGGATCGTAAATTACATAAAAAATCCATGTTATTTTTTCTTTCGCATACAATATTTTTAGTCATGAATTTTGAAGAAAATTAAAGTACACACTTTAAAGAATTTATGTTTTAATAGATTCCCCCCACCAGTACAAGTCTAACCGTGATTAAAAGGAGAAAAGAAAAAGTGAAAAACCTATCCATATTCCTTACGCGTACACATTGTCACACAACCGTTACTAGTATTTTCGCAGACTCACGCTAGATGGTAGCACTCATCAGACATATGAGTCAATGCGTAAGATAGGGATTTATAAATAATTGTAAAATTTCTGGCGTACAAATTTAATAGCTTCTATCCAATTCCAGATTCTATCACTTTTATTGTTCCAGTACCACACTGTGGTATATATATACATATAAGTTATATACATTTCTTATAGGCCTATTTAAACTTTGATCGATCTGTGGATTCATTAATTTTATATATTTCAGTGGCCTTAATTCTGTTATCTTATAATTACTATTATTATTATTATTATTATTATTATTATTATTATTATTATTATCATCATTATTATTATTATCATTATATTGTTTTATTAAAATTGAAAAACTACGAGTAAATTAACTAAGATTTATTGATCATACGAACATAATCTTCAGGCATTTATGAACCTCTTGATTTTAAAAGGAGGCTTGCGAAAATTTTCAAATTTTACAAGGAGAGAAAAAATAAAGTTAGGTTATGAATAACACCTAAATTAAAATCTAAGACATCTCTAATGCATTTCAGATAAAAATGAGTGTATTGACGAAAGCCAAAATATTGGAATTATATATTTTGGCAAGTATTCGTGCTTAAATTTTGTGCAAGATCGCCTATATAGCCAAACAGTAGGCCTATATCTTCGGAATTTCAGGAAAAAATTTATGACAAAGCTAGGAATAGCAATAAAACACAAAATATAATTCGTCTTAGAAGACGATGGGAAGATGAATTCTGAGAGCGGAATAGGCCGACGGCCTACCATGAAGAAGATGATGACGATATTTTTTTTATTATTTTGAGAATTTTCCTCATCATTGAGTGTTTTCTCCAATCAATCTTAGTAATTAACATGAACTAAAAAAAATAAATAAATATAAATGACTACGGACTTATAGACTATCAGTTTGCAACAAACATTCACAATTTTCCCTTAATTAAAGTACTCCATCGTTCTCTGTCCTCTGTGTCTTCATCTGTTACACCAAATTTCCACATTGAATTTTGAATGTTGTTCTTCCAGGCTGTTCTTGGTCTTCCTTTTTTGTTCCTTCTTTCAATTTTCCATGCATAGACGGTCTTTGGTACTCTTCCATCCTGCATTCTTCTTAAGTGTTCATACCATTTAGCCTTCTGTGTTCAATCTCATCCATTATATTTCTTTCTGCATTTATCCATTTTCTAATTTCTGTATTTCTAATTTTTTCCAGTCTAGATATTCTGGTATGATGATAATTCAAAATTCATTTATTTGCAAGTAAATTTAAATTAAAAACTCAAATAAAATAAAATGACAGAAAACAAAGTTTTCTTTTCACATAAAATTCAGACTAAAGAAAATAATAATAAAGTGTTATTTTATGAAAATTGAGATTAAAAAAATAATTTTAAAAAGTGGTAACAAAGAATTGTGGTAGGCGTACTCTACTTGAGGATCACTTGAAGCCCTGTGTGTAGATCTGGAACACTTCCCAAAAATCAAGATGTCCTTCTGGAATTGATTCATAGTTTACCTGATGTCGTTCATTTTATTTGTCATAATTATTATTTATATCATTATTCGTCAACATGTCAACAGAATAACTTCAGTTGAAATGGATTTTTGGAGAAGAGCTGCCAGATAATCTCGACTGGAAAAAATTAGAAATACAGAAATTAGAAAATGGATGAACGCAGAAAGAAATATAAATGATGAGATTGAACACAGGAGGCTAAAATGGTACGGACACGTAAGAAGAATGCAGGATGGAAGACTACCAATGGCCGTCTATGCATGGAAAATTGAAAGAAGGATAGAAAAGGAAGACCAAGAACAATCTGGAAGAACAACATTCAAAATTCAATGAGGAAATTTGGTGTAACAAATGAAGACACAGAGAAGAGAGAACGATGGAGAACTTTAATTAAGGGAAATTTGTGAATGTTTGTTGCAAAATGATAGTCTATAAGTCCGTAGTCATTTATATATATATAGCCTATATATATATATATATATATATATATTTTTAATTCATGTTAATTACTAAGATTGGTTTTAGAAAACCCTCAATGATGAGGAAAATTCTCAGAATGAATGAATGAACGAATGGACATTCTTAAATGCATTTACTTCATAACTTCATAAAGAGAGAGAGAGAGAGAGCGAGAGAGGAGAGAGAGGAGTAGAGAGAGAGGAGAGAGAGAGGAGAGAGAGAGAGAGGAGACGAGAGAGAGAGCGAAGAGAGAGAGAGAGGAGAGACAGAGAGAGACAGAGAAGGGGCATCTCCTATTTTAAAACCAAGCGGTTTATACACTTCTAGGCTTTAAGAATAAATTCTGATCACCGTTAAGGTAACTATTCAATTTAAATTGATGCAAAAATAATTGAAGACGACTGGGTCACTAATCTGGTATGTTTATATCAACATAACATATACTCCTATTAATAGATTATATTAAGAGGATCTGTACGGATACTTTCGGTAGAGGCAAGAAGAAATTTAAAAATTTTACCCGTGTCATTTTGTTACCTGGCAGATATCCATTTATTACAATTTTCATTGAAACCAAACATGCAGTAGGCTATGTTGTACTTATGATTGATGATATTGCTTCGAACACATTTTTATAGTTGTAGTTTGTCGTAGAATTTTATCATCCATGAAAATATAATTAAATTATCTCCAAACCGGTTAATTTCCGGACTCTTGTTTACTCTTAATTTTTCTCTTAATTTTTACTTTTCATCCGTATACTTGGACCATCATTTCTAAAACACTTTGAAGATCATGATAACTTTAATTTTTTCATATTAAATTTACATTTTTTATGACAAGTTAATTTTGAACTTAATACCGTAAATTGGCTAAAAATAAATTTCTCGCGTCACGTATTTAAATGTGCTAAACCGCAGCGAAAACAAAATCATATAAACTATAATTTGATTAATTTGACACATAATAGGCTATAAATAATATAAATAATTTCTGTTCATTTATTTTTATTGTTTTATTAAATATATATATATATATATATATATATATATATATATATATAGTAAACCAATGTATCTTATAGGATACATTTTTAATTTAAAGTTAAATGCAATCAATTTTATTTCCTTTGAACAAATATAATGGAAACGCATGCTGTTATGCATTACAGGAATTTTTATCATAAGTAATGCCACGAGTGATTTTTAAATTCGGAAATCAAGAGTGGCATTTTAACGAATAAAATTAAGCGGTTTACTCACAAAGCATTATTTAAATATAGTTGTTTTAAAATATTTATATATTTAATGTAAACGGCGATGTTTGAAAACAAACGAGAAACGTTTGTTATGTTTTACTTGTTCATCACTGCAACCAGGTCATATTATTTATTGCCAAAGGATCGCAATATTCTAAGAATGAGCCCTAGTGGAGAAAAAATGAAACACATAAAACTGTACATTAATTAATTTCTGATGTTCTGTGATATAAATACATCAATTATATTTTTCTGGAACGTTATTACCTGGGAAATAATATATTCAAGAAAGTGCAAACAATGGTCTATTTTTTTTGTGGTATAATCAATTGCTACAAATGTTTTTATATTATATCCCGCAAGCATTATATGGTTTAATTCGTGCACTATGTATACAATCTGGTAGCCATTTGCATTCTTGAATTCTTACATCTTAATATATAAATTGTTATATTCAACGTATGTTTTAGAGAGTCAGTCACTGCAAAATAATGGTCTGACCTATTCAGAATGTTAAAAAAGAGGAGATTGATCTTAAAGTGATAAAATGAATTGATAAAATCGAAATGAAAAAGACTGTGATTGGTTGTAAAACATAATTCATTGAAATGAGATTGGTCATTGACTCCCATTTGGGGCATGAGTTAAATAGTCATTTTAACTTCTCTCAAAAATCGTTAAACTAAAAATATATAACATTATTAAAGGAGGATAAATGATTACGAGTATTTGAGAATAAAGTTCTAAGAAAGAGAGACGGACAGATAGATGAATGGAGAAGACTACATAAAAGTGAGATGCATGATCTTCATTGGAAACCACGAGTAATAAGAAGAGTTAAGTCTCTTTACACTACGATAAGCAGGACATTTGGCACAATTGGGAATGAAAGAGGGGCATGGAAACTCCTTGTAGGAAAACCAGAGGAAGAGGTCCAGTAGGTAGACCAATAATGAGATAGGATGATACCGTTAACAACCATTTAAGATAGATTATTCATACAGGGAATGATTGGAAAACAACTCAGGATAGGAATGTATGGAAACCCATGTCCGTGCGGCCATTATCCTCCGGGTTTGATGGTGCCAGAACTTATGAAGGTAAGTCGTGAACAAAAATTCTTAAGGGGGCGATGAGTGAAATTTCTATTTTCTACATTTTTTAGCTAGAGATTTGATTTTCTGTACAAACATTCACTAGGCCAACATAATATATAGGCCTAATGATGTGTTTAAGTGTCATTCTTGTGAGACATTTATTTTACGAGTTATTAAATATTATATTTTTAAAAATGTGTCTATATTAGGCTATAATTAAATGGGTTCCACAATTTTTAGTAAAATATCTGATTTTTTTAAAGACCCCTAAATATTTAGAAAAAACATCATGCGTTAGAATTCTTATAATGTGAATACAAAGAGAAAAAAATGTAGGCCTACTTAATGAGTGGAATTACCAAAAAAAAATTAATAATTGCATACATTTTATTTTTTATTTCTTAAAATACTACTTCTATCATGAAACCCGTACTCTACTTTGTAACGCATTGGTTTTATGACATGCAGTTAATATTTGAATCTTCTAGGACAAAATTTCTGAATTCTATTCAATTTTGAATGTAAAAAATGCAGTGAAAATAAAAACGCGGAAAAACTAGTATAAAGATTTGCATGCAGGTGGCATAGGCTATAACTGCCACAGCCTTTTAACTCTGACGTAATTTAGGGCACTTAGAAGCGCCATATGCCTCTGAAACTTTGCCAACATATACGTTAGAGTAGGCCTACAGGCTATTTTTAGTACAAAAAACAAAAAAATGTCAATTTTGATCTCAAATGGTCAATTTTTCACCCATCACCCTCCTTAAATAATAATTAGTTTCATTTATTGCATTAATATCGGAATAGCACTATTAATTTAATTTTACTTGTAAGCCTATTTGTTTTCTCTCTTTATCCATGGCCTTACTGGCCGGATGCAGCCTCATATTCACATTTACAATTTATAGAGACTCACGAACATCCTTTGAGTATAGTGGTGACTCAAGGTCAGCATGTCGGGTCCTCTAGACGTTATAATTGCTACTCAGTTTTCTCATGGCACCGGTCCCATAGCCTACTGACCGAAATTCTACGAGAAAACTGAGAACTCGAAACAGCGAATGTCCCACAACTCTGCAGCAAGGCGTTGATGCATTAAATCATTTGGCAATGGCGTGGATATAGGCCTAATTAGTAGATCTCTGTTCCTTCACTTTTATTTTGTTTTATTTATTTATTTGGGGTCAAGAAAAAAATAGCTAAGAATGGGGATTTAGTATTTAATATTAGGGTAGATTGTTATGTTAGACAATATTCAGATGTAATATACGATGATTATCCTGGTGACTGGAAGAGAAGGCCGCTTGGCCTTAACTCCACCAGGCTAAATAAATAAATAGCTTTAAGTTTTTTAATTAATGTTGAATCGGCTTCTTTTGTATAGATGTTAAGTTCCTTTTTCTTGATCCCGAAGGTCGCTAGTTCACACCTGGCCGGGGTAGATTGGTTTTACAGGATGAAAAAATTCAAGGGACAATTTCTCTGGGAAGGACTTTAAGCCGTGGGCCTCGAGTCTGAAGTTTTTCTGGCTCGTAAAAGAATCTGAATATTAAATTAAAGCCTCTGGGCAAAATTTCCATCCAAGTAATAGCTTTGTTGTCTACTAGATGTATATTTGAGGCGATGTGCTAACCACAAGTCACTCGCTTACATATCTAAGGCAATAAGTGTAACCAAATTATCTTGGTAAAGAAATCCCTTCTAGGGAGCACCCTTGTCCCCAAATGGGGATCTATAGGTGCAGACTGTTAATGTTGAAGAAGATAATTTGAAATTTTACAATAATGACAAATGGCTTAGTGAAGTTTGTGTCTCAGAATTGTAAATTGTTTATTTCTCTTATCCCCCACCATAAAACGTTACAGAAGTCGCTCACAGGCCTAAATGACGTCAGTCACCCCTTCCTGAACATAAATCCTCCAGCCTTTCACCCTCGCGCCATCTTTCTCAAGTTGCAGCCTACTTGTATGGCAACACTGTCTGATTAATGGCGAACATTTTCTTCCAGACAATGAAATAAATAGCATAGGAGGCGCGGTGGATTTTCCACGCAGCACACGTCAAACACCCTGCGTTTGCGAAAACTTTAAAGTAATTTCTATAGCAACACTTGTAAATTCACAGGAGGAACTGTTATTCGGAACTGGAGTCTAATTTAATAATTGGTACTTTAGTCCTACTAATTAACAACATTTAAAAATATCCCTTGGGCAGGGCATGTGACAAGAATGGGGAATAAAAAAGGGCCACTGAAACTAATTATAAGAAAACCAGAGACAAAGCGCCCAGTACGTAGGCCAAGAATGAGGTGACAGAATAACATTAAAATGATAATATAGGCTATAATTATAAAATTGTTACCTTGTAGGTCCGTCTCCTCAACTCTTTAAACTATTAATTTTATTTTCGGATCTAGTCCTATCATTACTTATGTTAAATATATGACGGATTATGCGGAAGTAACCTAGACACGCCCGCTTTGACAACATTAAGAACTGTATACGAAAAAATACTTCGATTCCGAACAACAAAAAATTCACATTTATTTATTACTAGCTAATGCCCGGCATGCGCTGCTACGCCTAAATAAATGAAAATTAATGTGCTTTTATGTTTAGTTGAATAAGTGAAAAATAATTATAAAAGTATATCTACTTATCTCGATCTTCTTGGCATAAATGAGCTAAAAAAGAAAATTCGTTTTTGTGAGTTATCCGTAAAAGAATACCCGCCATGTGCTGCTATGCTTGCACAGAAATCTACGTAGGCCTGCTTGTCTTGATATTCTTGGCATCAATGAAAGACAAAAACTGTTATTGTGAGTTATCCATAAGAGATAAACATATTCTGTCGTGGACTTTTTTGTAGAGATTTTTGAGATATTCAATTCTGTGTACATTAATTTTGTGCATTAGTTATGATTTAGGCAGCGTAAGCCATTTAAACGCCCAAAAAGCTACTTTTTTTTACGTTTTCCACTACAAAGGGCGATTTTTAAGGGTGTAGGAGTTGAGTATCACAACTCTCTTATAGCGTATGTTCATCCCGGGAATCTTCTGAACATTTTGCAAAAAGCCCGATCATAATCGGATCAACAGTATAGCCGCGCATAAAGTACGAACAAACAAACATTCATTTTTATACATTAGATTTTACAATCGCAGTGAATAATATGGTTGCCTTTCGTCCTCGGTTTTAAATCGGCCGCGAACAATATAATTTTAGGATTTTAAGGCAAAGGCCTAAAATCCCACCCAAAAATTTCACCTCAAAATGTCAGGTAGAGAGGAGAAGATATATTTTATACACGGTGCATAACATGGCGAACAGAACCCAGTAGTTGGCACATTCGGTGAATCTCTCCTAGTATGAATACTGTAACGTCAAGTCCAAGGGTTTCTCTCACTCTATTAATACAAGATATTTAAACTGATAAATAAACATATAATTAACAGTCATCTACATATCGTTTCTCATAAATCATTAATAACTAATTTAGTGATAATAATAAGGTATCGCACTGCCATCTACTCTTGTGTTCGAGAACGATTTTCGAAACAAGGTTTTTCATTTTCATAAAAATCCATAGTTCCATGAGAAGGGAAATAAAATACTTAGATTTACGTCATGTAAAATAACTTCAAGGCTGCAAAAAAAGTCTCTATGAAAATGTTGCCTGTCTTTTAAAGTCCAGGCTTGAATTGTGAAGCTAATGAGCTTAGCTGTTTAAGAACGTAGTTAAATAATAATATTGAAAATGGGAAAATGCGTATACCCAATGCGATTAACATTGTTGTCTTTACAAACTTTTTTTAATCGGAGCCAACTGCATGTAGTATTATTTTATGTAAATAATCATGGTCGAAAATGTACTTTGGTTCTTTGCAATTAGAAAGGGAACTATTCTCAAGATGTAGGCCTAGTTCCTCGTGCTGCATTAGTTCTATATACTGATTATTAACATATATTCTATTCATCATCATCATCATCATCGTTATCATCATCAGTTTTATAGATTAAACTTCATAAGACTTGTTCCTATCGGATTTTTTAACACTGTTGAGCTCATCTTGGCTTCGTCTTCCAACATTTGTTGTATCCTTTGGGTTGTAGTTCATCATGAATTTTGGTATGCGGTCGCCTTTCATTCTTTGAAAATGTTGATTCCAATTATTTCTAGCTTGCATTATTTTGCCTATTAATTTAAAGATATTTTGTTCTTTCCTTATAACTTCGCATTTTTTATTATCCAGTGAGGTATATCCCGCACATATTTAAAAAATCAAATTTATTCTCCTCTTTTCTTGTCAATATCCGAAACTCCGAATCATGAAGCAACATTATTATTATTGAATCTCCAAATATTTTGAAATCCTATTTAGCCACAAAGGCATGTTAGGGTTGTAGTTTACTATAACAATGTTATACTAAATACATTGTAAAATATGAATATTATCTTACTGTTTTGAATGAGTGTTATAAATTACATAAATCGTCTATAAGTGTCTTAGAAAATACTACATATTGTTATGAATGTTTTTTTATGAATTTCACAAATTGTTTATAATAATTTTGGTTCTTAAAAATCACTTCACACATTGAAGCACAAGCCTCGTCATCATTTAAAAGTAAGTTTAACCAGAATCGTTGTTAAACGATATTATTTCAAAAATCAAATTTATTTTCCTCTGTCAGTATCCAAAACTCCGAACTATGAAGCAATATTGGCACTGCCATAACTTTATAATATTTTATTTGGTTTCCCTTCTGATGTTTTAGGGGTCTACTAATAATGTCACACACATAACTGAATTTATAGATGTTGTCTTGAATTAATAAATACAAACAAAATAGCTTCATTCCTCTTATGCCTATAGGGAATGTTGCAACCGAGGAAATTCAAACAATCTATTCAATTATTTTTCCTCCCAAGAGAATTTTATCTCTAATTGTGTTTGTTCCTTTAATGCTATTTTCATAGCTGAAATTTTCAAATTAAAATTTTTACTTACCTTATGTAAATAGAATAAATAACTCTGTGCATCATTTTTTGACCTAGGTATTACAACTTGATCATCGGCGAAGAAAAAGTAAGCTTATCTATGTTTTTATTCTAAAATATTTATTTAAATCCATTTGCCATTTCGTTACAATTTCATCAATGTGTAAATTAAATAGTGACGATGAAAGTGGACACCCTTATCTTACTCCTTTATTTACTGTTGCTGCTATATTCTTTCGTTCCACATATGTAGGCTCAATTCCTATTATAATTTTATTTTCAATATAGGCTATAGGCTTTCCATTGTTAATATTAATTGTTATGGAATACCTTTTTATCTCTGCAGACATTGTTGAAGTTTCTTTTTCATAATCTATAAAAATAATGTATGTTGATATATTTTATCCTCTATGTTTATTATTTGGCATATTGTAAATACACAAGTAGCACAAGGTCTTCCTTTTCTAAATCCGTTTTAGCTTTCTAAAATAAAATTTTCCACTATAATATTGAGTCATCTATATTAACTGTCGTCAAATATTTACAGTACATTTTTATGTGACAGCTATTTGCTTTTTTGTTCTTGCTTTCTTTAGTTTACAGTATTTTCCCTTTTTGTTTTATACATTTATTAACATTTTACCTTACTTACTCATACAAACACAAAGAGATGTCAGACACCCAGACCCAAGGTGGAGATTTAAAATCCCCTACATTTCCGAAAATTGAACCCGAGTCGCCGGAATGGAAGGAGCTTTACCGACTGCGCCACGGCATCGGACTGCTTAAATATTTACGAAAATCATGCTAGCGCCTACAATAACACGCGTAGACGATCCGCTTTACAAACGTGTCGGAGAAGTTGCTGCAGCAGTACGGCGATCCAGTAAATTAATTTCATAGGACATTTCAATAGGCCTAACTAGTCATTATTTCTATTTCAATTTGAATTCTTAGGAGTGAAATTATTAGTATTGAAAGTATCCGAATCCTAAGTTCCTGTCTCGTTCTTCAACTTTCTTCTTCTTCTTCTTCTTTTAATTTCCAATTACATATTATTCCTATAAGCCCTACTATTCTTTCTCCTTCTTTTCAGATCTTATTTTTCTCCTTTGTTCTCCTGCTCCTGTTCCTTTTTCGTAATTTCAAATCCTAACAGAGTTTGCCTGAGAAGTCACAACAGTATATTCCTAGATATCTTACATTGTATCCTATACTTTCTTTTTAAATAAACTTCAATTTTACATTTAAAAACAGATAGGCCTACGTAATCTTGAATAATTTCCTGACTTTCAAACCAATAGGATTAAGATTATTTCTGTCCTGTTTAGGCCTACTCTAAATATGTTAACCCATAATAACAAGGGAATAAATTGTGTATTTTTTATCGTCGCTTTATATTTTAATATAAGTGAAAATTCCTTAAATACTATAGGCCTACTAACCACTTTATCAGACTTAATTTTAAGCAATTGAGACTATATAAATATTTAATAAATTTGGATCTACTTGTATTAAAACATGGCTATTTTCATTTGACATTTGTTTACAAACGCTTTAAAATTGCGAACATTTCGCGTTTACTTTTTATTGTTAGTATGGAGTGAACGGGTTAAAGTTACAGCGGTATAAGTCGTGTAGGGTATGTTTGCTTTTCACAAATAAAAACTAAGAAGGAAATGGTAGACTACTAAGCCTATAATAAATTCAGGAAAAAATAAATTAATAACCCTATTGTAATTTTTGGGGTACCATCTGAATCCTAATTTAACATCCATCCACAGTAATTCTGCCCGAGAGCAGGTATGTCACTACAATCAAAGCATTTTCATGCTATGCTTTGCAGTTGTACTAGGGAATTATAGGTGTGGTAGCTTCCCGTTGCTTTCCACACCGCGAAGGATCATGATGATAATGATAAGGAGGATGATGATGATGATGATGATGATATCCGTTGGGCCCTAAGATTCCTTACATTTGTGTTACAGGTGAGGAAAAACCTCGAAAAAAAAACCTCACCAAGATGCCTGTCCCGACCAGAGATCGAACCCGGGCCCGCTGCGTGACGTCGAGATCACAGCGGTGGACCAAATTTAACATAGAGGCTTGAATTGAATAGAATTTGTAGGTCTACAATGGTTACAATTTTACTAGTCAAATGACTAAATTTAGATAATCAATTGATTTGGTGTTTAACCTAATTGATGAAAATCCATGATAGGCTATAGGGTTAGAGTTTTATAAGATTTCCATATACCTAGGTATTAATTATAATAAACTGATATAAGCCCTGAATAAAATAAAACTTTGATAGTTTTATTTGTTAATGTAAGTAAATTATCTTTAATCCGTCAAAATAGTTAAAATTCCAACCCCCAGAATTTGTCTTGTTGACTAAAGAAAGTAATTAAAAAAATTAGTCAGGGAGGTTGGCACCGAGATTAGCACCCAGGATCTTCCGAATACTAGTCTCAAACGCTACTGATTGAGCCAATTCGTTCAGTAGCAATAATATTACATCCTAAATAGGCTATATCTGACACTGTAGGATCAAATTCACTATTTAGGCCCAACATGAAGAGATATCGCCAATGTTATAAAAATAATAAAAAGACAACGCATAGGCTATTTGATGTAAGAGTACCGGTATGCTATTTAACTACCTCACTGCTACTATCGAACTCGGAGGTTCATGTCTGCGCGGACACAAGCTCTCTATATATCCCTATCCCGAAAATAAAGTTTTTCAATAATCTCCCTATAATTTAATTCCCTCAAATCATGGTTATTGTTATTCTCCCACCTCATTTTAGCCTATCTACTATGCACTTTCTCTCTGATTTTCCTTCGAGTTTCCATGTTCCTATTTCATTCCTCATTTATGTAACATATTCTGCTGTTCACAGCCTACGAAACTTGTAGTAAGAGTAATGCGATCAACATAAAATACTGAGGATACAATACCAGATATTCGCTCAGTAATTCCAATGAAGTAATTTGAATGAATAGAATGTATCTAGAAAGAGAAGTTTGTTTATTAAATTTTGTACAGTATTCACAATGAATCTTCTTGAGCCATTGAAATTGAAATGTACTTACCAATTAAAAGATTTGTGTGGTTTTGCTATTGGACATAAGTACTTACAAGTGAGTTCAAGTATTTCCATATGTTTCCTCCACTTCATTTTAATGAGTTCTCAATTCTAAATAAATATGAATAGGAAATTAAAATAGAACTTCCATTTTCTCCTGTAGTCTCAACGGAGTTTAACTCCTCAGTTATTGATTTATTGACCCAGCGTGTAACAGACGGAGATAGAAGGGGTGGAAACCTGATGGGGAATAGGGGGATTCCTGATGTTGGAGTTTGCAGTATTTCAGTAAATAGATGGCAGTCCGGCGAAGAGAGGCTTAGTTTGCAGTGAGTTGTATGATGCGATTCAAAAGAGGGTAAGGCAGATTTTTACTTACAGAGGGGGTGTGTGAACCAAGACTTTTCCAGATGGACCTCATAAGGGTACGATCTCCTCCTAGCAGAACTCTATCCAAGCTGATTACTAACATTCTTACCCCTCCGTATCAAATCATACCCTCTCTATCTCTCTCCACCTCTATAAAGGTCCACCACTATTCACCCTTATTCCTCCATTCTCCCTTGTTTGCCCAGTCTAGGACATAGCCTCCCCTTTCTGCTCCCTCACACAGTAAAACCATGCACCCCCACTTCGACGGACCGAAACGTTTTGCGAATCAGAGCCGCGCGTTTTGTTTGACCACAAGATAAAGGGAGGGGGTTGGAGAGAGGTATTGAGGGCGGGAGAGGATGAAGGTTGAGGTGCGCATGTGCTGGCTGTGTGACCAAACAACATGCATATATCCAACATGGCTGACAGGATCTGGGTATTGTAACATAGGCTACTATCCAAATCACCTGTTGGGGACTTGCAAATAAAACGTTCATACTTCCTTTTCTCTCTCCTTTCTTTTTTTTTTTACCCTCTTCCTCTGTGAGTTTATTCATGCATTACAACGTCGGCGATGGTTTTAAGTTGCAAATTTTATGGGCGTACGTGAGCTGCTTGTATATAATGTACGTCTGTGAAGGCGCTATAACAGTGAAAACTGCAATTTTACACTAAACTACAACAAATACTAAACATAATTCTGTAGAACCTCACCACCCAACATTAATCTCTGCGCTAACGTACCTAATTTATTTCAATAATTTAAACATCCTACTCTATTTACTCACTTCCCACTCTCTTTCAGTTATCCATTTCCACGTGCTTGTTAAAGTTTTCACATCTTTTCTTGCAAAATATAAAAGCGAAATTTCAGCAAGATTTTGAATTTAAATAGGGGAAGCTTTAAGCTTCTAAAATGTAAAAATCATTTGAATTAAATTGAAATCCTGAAAATGTTCCACAGACTTAATTTTATATCGGACATAACTTATAGGCCTAAGCATTATTTTATTTTATTCAAGAAATTACAGTAAAAAAATATTTAAAGAAAACTTTGAAAATAGACGGTGATTTTTTAGTTATTTTAATTCATCTAATTATATTTATTTCATTTCAATTTTAGTTAACAGGGCCTAGGGGCTAATGTACAAATTTATTTATATTAGATATAATTTTTATCAGACAGTATGTTATATATTTTTTCTGTAACTTGCTTTATAGCCTATGTTTTCATTAGTTTAGTGGAAAATAAGACCTTAAGGCCTTATCTCTGACATTTAAAATAAGTTAGGTCTACAGGCCTAATTACAATAATAATAATAATCTCTCTATCTTCGGGTTTTTACAGCTGCTGCCGTCTTCCCGTGCCAAACCTCCAAAGCCTACGGTCTTGGGCATCTTCGATGCTTAGCCCTCTAATAATAATAATAATAATAGCCTATACGGGTTCGTTAGTGCCTGCCAATTAGTTAATAATAGCGCTACTATTAACAAAATAGTAATAATAATAGTAGGCCTAATAGGCCTATATAAACAAAATAGTAATAATAATAATAATAATTATTATTATTCTTATTATTATTATTATTATTATTATTATTATTATTATTATTATTATTATTATTATTATTATTATTAACTAATTTGCAGGCACTATCGAACCCATAGATTAATGTCCACGCGAATATAAACTCTCCATTCATTTCTATCCTGAGCCAACGTTTTCCAATCATCACCAGTAGGCTATAGGCCTAATTTACCTCCCTCAAATCATGGTTATTCTCCCACCTCATCCTTGGTCTACCTACTGGGCTCATTTCTCTCCGGTTTTCCTACAAGGATTTTTATGCCCTTCTTTCATTCCCCATTCGTGCCACTTGTCTTGCCCACTGCAGTCTACAAGACTTTATTATTATTATTATTATTATTATTATTATTATTATTATTATTATTATTATTATTATTATTATTATTATTATTATTATTATCTCTATCTTTATCTTACTGCTATGTAGGCCTACTGTATTAGTCCTGGTTGCCTTCTTTTAAATGGTCTTCTTAAATATCTCTTTCCTCTAAGATTGTAGGTTATCGAATATAAAATCTGACGAGGGATGCGGATTCGATCTATGCATTATTATTGTTATTATTATTATTATTATTATTATTATTATTATTATTATTATTATTATTATCATTATTATTATTGTTATTAAATCAATTGCCTACTTATCTACCTTACTCTAGCGCTATTCTACGCCATTTCACTAATGTTATAACGCATTGATTAGGCCCTAAATAAAAATAAATAACGCAAAATCCTAAGTTAGCCTATAGCCTAGACAGGATTGTAAGACATACTTTGTATAGACCTTTAATAATTACCTCAATTAATTCATAAAATATCATAATTTAATTTTGCCCTAAGTTATTTCTGCAGTACCGTATAGCCTAAGGCTATTTTCCTTAATTTTTATAGATTGCCGATTTTTCAGTAAGGCCTGAAATGATTTATTTCTTCGCCCAGGACGAGATAAACCTTTTGAAATTAGATACTTTTCTTCTTCTCCAACATGGTTTAGACCGTTCAGTTTGTTCCGACTACAAATTCTCGATCGATCCATCTCGTCCATGACCTGCTTGGATTTCATCATCCCTGGGATCGATAGTAGGCTTATAGCTTTTCTTTAGGAATTATATTGTCCCTATAACCAGCCTATTATTCAAGTAATCTCTCCAGTTAAAGACTGATAATAGCCTAATAGTTTTTCTTGTCTAAATCTACCAGGTTGTCTTTTACGACATTTTCGGCTTTCTCTCCAAGCATTGGCAGAATTGTAATCCATTTCTTAGGTTGGGGCACCAGGAAGGCGCAGTTACGTTACCCCGATGGTATGATGGGTGATAAACGATAATGAAGAGCCAGACAATGGGCAACCACAGAAATAATTTGCTTCAAGGAAGAATTCCTATGGTTTGACCGGGAATAGAACCCGGGACCTCATGAACAGTAGTCAGGAACGCTGACCAATAGCCCATGAGACAATCTAGAACATTTTAGTTAATATTGAATGTAGTATTTTTAGTTACAAACCAATACAATATCTGTTTTTGTAAGCATCCTGTGATTATTAGGACTAAGTGTTCACTGTATTTTAACTCTTAATTAGGCCTAATTATGGAATGATTGTAAATAATTAGCCTACATGTCTAATTGAAATTAAAATCCAATATAGGCAATATTTTTTTTTGTTTAATGATCGAGGAAGTCTTAAACCACCTGTCAGGTTGGTCAAGCCGGAGTTTGAACCCAGAAGTTTCTGAACACAAATCTCAATGCTACCATTTGAGCCAAGTAGCTCGGTGATAAAAATTATATTTCATGTAAATTATGAAGCAATCGTAAAAACAAATAGAATGGGTTTTATTTCCATGGAGATTTTTAACAAATGTCACACTTGTGGCTTTTCTTAAGACAGTGAAAGAAGAAGGGAAAAGAATAAGTGAAGGCACAACATGGGTGTGTTAAAAAAAAAAAAGCAATTTGCGGAATGAAGCACCCGCGTTTTCCCATTCTTCTATTTCGTAGCAGCGTGTCTCTTAATCTTCTCTTTCTCATGGACCATCTCATGCTGAGAAGGGCCTAACAGCCGTCTTCATGATCACAATGAATTATATTAATAACCATGTGTTCGCTTGTCTTGAAAAAGAGATGCTTCTTAACTTTCTAAATGTTTTAGCTCTACACGAACACATCTCCAGATAATGTTTTAAAGAAAATATTGCTGTAATTCTAAGACTTATTTTCCGCTTGTTTCCATATGGCTATGGCTAGGCCTACATATGCCATTCCTATTCTCATTATTTTCGAGTTTTGTTTAAAGCAGAAAGAAGAGCATCAACCAGAATTTTTCATCCACTAATGGATTTACAAAACACTTTTGTAGTCCATTTTTGTAACAGATATTGACCAGTAGGTTTTTATAAGTTTTCTTGTTTTGTTGATGTCTAATAAATAGCAGTGTAGTCTAATTTTAAAATAACTTTAATTTGTTCCATAAATATTACAGAGCCAGAATTTAATTTTGAAGTTTTAACTAAATAGGGCCTAACTCTGTGCATATTTGATTATAGCCTACTAAAAGCCGATAATTTTTGTTCGATAGTTTTTGCGCACGGCCTATAATTTAGCATTTTCTTATGAACCCTGTGGGGGACGTATATACCTCCGTTCTAACTAACAAAAATTAAATGTATTGACTCCATGACCCGAAAGTCCAATGTCACATTAAATATCAGTAGGCCTATATTTGATGTACCTAGAATCAATATTTATCAAAGAATAACTTAATATGTTTAGGCCTAAATTATATGCTTACCCATAGGCCTACTACCCTTCAGCAAGTGTAGCTATGTAATCTATCATTAAACTGAACTAGAACAATCTTGGAATTTATATTAATTCCTTCTACATTCTGATTAATTCTCTCACAAAATGTTATTATTTTAAAACTAACTTCACTGGCCCTCCATAAACAATTTAAAACAATAATTGGATACAAGAATATCAATAATGGAAGAAATTTATCTTTATCTCATTATTTTCAATGATTATACGCCTATTTAATACATTTTTAGATTATTCCCTTAAGTGTCCATAAAGAATTTTGGTCTAGCAAGTATTTACATTGAACACGTAATTCGTCATCACATAGGCCTAATTGATTTGATAAACTATGTTAGAAACAGAGATGAAATCGTGCTTCTTTTTGTGTTTGTTGGGAACTCCTTGACCATAATACAATCTTAAACAATTATTGCATATCCTAATGGATAGGCTATTTGGTGGCTAGAATTTGCCCTGGTCTTCTATCGGCACTCAAAAGTAAGAATTTTTCGCAGTGTAGTATGTTAAATTATGTCCGTGTATGATGCTTCTACTGCTTTGCACTGATGTAAAGGAAAGAGTCAGTGAATTCCTGCGATTACATCTGGAAGCAATGCTTAATCTGATGAAAAAGTAAAAGAGTTATAGGCATATCTACAGACCCATTAATAGTTGAGAAAAAGCAATTACACATTTGAAATTAGCACGAAAAACTGATCCAGAGACAATTAAAATTACGAAAGAATTATTGTCTTTTTGTACACTGTAATAATAGCGCTAACAGGATTTTCACCAGGATATGAAACGAGTTAAGCATTTAGTGCCAAGAAAGCGTTTCCACTCGGATTCATAGAACATTTTCCTCTTCCAAATAAAAGTGAAAACACCCATGAAGCTAACAGAATACAATAATTGATTACAAGATTATGAACAAAAATAAAACTTGTTTCTAAAGCAGGCTTTATAATTTATAAGTTGATATGTCATTAAATTTCCTTATATTTTCCTGAAAGTGAGTTTTTCCCCTCTGAATGTTAACCCCTGTACAGGCTATTACAAATAGACCTACGTGGAAAAGCCTTTAAGGGTATTTAGTAATGTCTTTAATAGTGCATGCAATATTAACGACATCTGGTAAAATCTCGTAGTAATTTCCACGTATGAACGTAGGCCATTTCTACCCTTTCCGTGCCCATGCATTCTAAGACCGTATTTCAATTTGAGTTTCGCTAAACAGATTTATCGTCAATTACGTGCCCCTCCTTCTACCAACTAACTTCCAACCCTCTTGACTCATTTCTACCCCCTTAAGGAAGTGACTTATAGGAAGGGTTCGTTTTCGAAAAAAAATATGAGAGAACAAATTTACTAGTTTCCAAACTTGTAGATTAGTCGTGTTAGATAGCCTTCGCCCCTCTGATAAAATATTTATCTCATAGGCCACGTGTACAATTCTACTATGGCTTTTAGCGTATAGGCCTATTGGATATTACTGATAGTGTGTCTTCGAGTGTGTAGGCCTACTGCAGCCACTGATTCTCCGGCCTTGACGTTTTCACGACAGTGTTGCCGATATGGATATTCAGTGGGAGTGGCCGCTTTATGTATGCGGTTAGCAGACATACAGTTGACAACATCTCAGCAATTTCAACCCTTACTAGCGCGCTATAGCTGCATCAAGAGCAGTGATTGGTTGTGGCAGTCAATTCTCAAATAACTTAATCGTGATTTTTTCTCCTTCCTTAGGTCTGAACTAGGCTTATTACTCTATGTTTCGCATCCATATAACGGAGAGAATAAACATGTTATATTGCCTATTTTCAGTTTAGGGTTTTTTTTAGAGAATTTGGGACAATTGACCATGTAAAGCATAATAGCATGTATTTACATAGGCTCAATTCTGGAAATATATGATAAATGAGTTTTTTAATGCATAAAAAGCAAAGCTATGTTTATGTTTTACATCTTGATTTTTCATGTAGCGTATTATAGGCCTAGTTTAATACTCGTATAACTTGCATTTACGTATAATTTTATTCTATAGACTTCATGGCTTTAATTCTAACCTATATGAAAAATAAAATAATACTATTCATTCATTATTATAACTTAAATTTTATGTTACTCATATCCCAGTCATCTACTGGATTGTCGACCACTATTATCATCATCATCATCATCAAAAACAACAAGGATTAAGCCCAATGGTCTGTTCCGATCTCATTATAGGTCGAATTGGTCCTTCCATCTCTTCAATGGTCTTCCCAACAATCTTCTCCCTTTTGGTTTATAATTATACATTCTTCTTGGTAGGCTATAAGCTGTTCGTTCATTCGTAATATGTGCTGAAGGTAAGCATTTTGATAGTATTTTATTCTTTCACAGAGATTAAATAGGCCTATAGGCCCTATTAAGTTCTGTTATTATATCTTCGTTTTTCTTTTTATCGGTCCTTTGATATCCTGTTATTGCTCTCAACATCTTCATTTCTGCAGCCTCTATTTGCTTATATCTGCCTTTGTTAATGTCCAGATTTCACACCCATAGATAAGAGATGTAGGCCTACTGCCAATACTTTGTAAAATTTCAAAATGTTTCTTTTCTAGTTTTGTTCAATAAAGTATGTTTAATTGTGCCACATAGATAACTGAATCGTTGTATTTTGGTGTGTTTCGCCTATCTAAATTTCTGTCATTACGTAAATGACATCCCAAATAATTAAAATTCTGAACATGGTCTATAGCCTAATTAGGTTACATTGTTTATCACGATTTTTGTTCTTATTGCACATTTTCCTTTCAGAGCTAATATTTTTGTTTTAGATGTAGATATTCTTAAATTGTAATTTAGAGAGATATTATTTAAAGTATAAAGGAATTGTTGTAAAGCATTTTCTGATGCTGTCATTATTACTTTATCGTCTGCAAAAAGCAGAGTTGTCAATACACTATTTATATTAATTTGTTCTTGCCATTCGTTTATGACATGGTCCAAGTATAAATTAAATAATAGGCCTATTGGTGACAACGGACACCCTTGTCTTACTCCCTGGTTTATTTCTATTTTTGTTTACTAATTTTATCTCCACAGTCTATTTTAAAATTTGTTTCTATAGGCCTATATAAACTCTGAATGGCTCTTATAAGGTGTTGAGGAATTCCTTTCATTTCTAATATGTTCCATAATTTATTTCTACTTACACTATCAAATGTTTAGTAGCCTATAGGCCTAATCAACAAAAGCTATATAGGCCTACGTGGGTAAATTAAATTATTTTCTTTTTCTATCAATTGGGCCATTGTAAAAACTCAATCTATAGTTGACCTATCCTTTCTAAATCCATTTTGTTCCTCACGTAATATTGTTCAGCTATTTTATTTATTCTATATGATAAAATGTTTGCATATATCTTATAAGCTGAATTTAATAAACTTATTCCTTTATAATTTGTACATTCTCTTGTTTCATTTCTTAAATATGAGAACAGTTATTGCGTCCTTCCATTCATCCGGAACAGAACCCGTTTTCCAGCAAAGGTTTATAAATTCAAGGAACTTGACAATAAATGTAATCGATGCACATTTGAATAATTCTATGTTTAAATTATCTGCTCCAGGCGATTTCTTGTTTTTAAAATTTAGCATTGTTAACATTAGCTCTTCAAACCTAATACTATCCACATTTGGGTCATTTTCTCCTAAGGCTATTGTTTGTTCTTCTAAGTTTGTCCACAACGATGTATAATGTTGTTCCCATTGTGTAAGAGGTATAGGATTTAACCGTATTGTGTCCTTTTCGTTTTTATTTAAATGTTTAATAACTTTATATGCTCTAGCTTGGTGTCCGTGTACATCATGTTCTAAATTCGACACATATCTGTCCCAATGCTCTCTCTTGATTCTTCTAATTTCTCTTTTAACAATTGCTGATTTTCGTTTATATTCAATATTATCATCTGTAGATCTGCTCTGTAGAAATTTAAGATATGTGTAAGAGGTATAGGATTTAACCGTATTGTGTCCTTTTCGTTTTTATTTAAATGTTTAATAACTTTATATGCTCTAGCTTGGTGTCCGTGTACATCATGTTCTAAATTCGACACATATCTGTCCCAATGCTCTCTCTTGATTCTTCTAATTTCTCTTTTAACAATTGCTGATTTTCGTTTATATTCAATATTATCATCTGTAGATCTGCTCTGTAGAAATTTAAGATATGCTTGTTTCTTGTCCTTTATTTTTTCCTCTAGGTCTTCATTCCAAATATCTATTCCCCTTTTCGTATAGGCTATTTCTTCCTTCTTTTCCCTAGAGTTTCTGATGCTACTTTATGTAAAATATTTTTCAATATTTCCCACATTAAATTTATATTGTTTCCATATGTTTGATCATTTATTTCCTCTACATATTTATTCATTCTTGTTTGATATAGGTATTTAACACTATTTTCTCTTAACAGATGTACCTTGTATGTTTCTTTAGAAATTAACTCTCTAGGTTTTAACCTCTTCCATCTTTTTAATAAGTTAAATTTAGACATAAGTAAGTAAAGGTCTGATCCTATTATTATTTAAATCTAAATTGATCTATAGCCTATTTTAATTTCCACATTAGGCCTAATGAAAATACTATCTGCATAACAACTAGTTTATAGACCTATTCAGCATTTTGAATGCAGACCTACATAATTAGCCTATACAAACTGATCTAAGAAAATGTTCTTATATATATATATATAGGCCTATATATATATATATATTTTCTTTTGTTAGTGTTAATATTAGCCTACAATTGCATTAGGCCTATATATTATTTAGACTAACGTATGTAGGCCTATAGCCTATATGCATTTGCCGCATAGGCTTCCCTACATAGAAACATGGGTGCACCCCTAGCAGGGAGTTGCTTGAACTAACTTAACTACGCTTACTTCCCAACAGATTTTAATGAGGGACATGTGGTCAGTACATCGCCTCAATGAGACACCTGGTAGGCAACTAAGATACACTTCTACTTGAATGTTAAAGATCGATTTAATTTTGCCCAGACGAACTAAATTAAGGATGAGGTCATCATGGCTCCGGGCCTACGGCTTAAAATCCCTCCCAGATGACTTTTTCCTTGGATTTTGCCATCCCAAAAATAGGCTACATAGATCCCGGCCGGGTTTGAACCTGTGACCCTCGAGACCAGAAGCATGGGATATAACCTCTAGCCTTTACTATAGTGGCCGATACTTTAACATAACTTACTTTATGCACCCATATATCCATATCCCCCCGCCAGTGAAAAGTATAAATGATTTAAAATAATTATTTAATAAATTACCGCAATTATATGTTGTCGGTACTCAAATTATTCAGCAAGAAACAGGGATTCCAGAAATAATATCATGAGGATAGGATCAACCCCATAACATTTATATCAAATGAAATATAAATGTCATATTAAAATAATAATATACTAAGGAAGTAACTGGAATCTTATGCTTTGTAATATAGGAAAAGTCTATCCTTTCATAATAGGAAGGAATTTTACATTTTGCTTTGTGTCACAAACTTACTATTAATAGCAAAGGGTTCGTTCAGATACCACATACAAGAAAGGACAGCAGAAGCCACGAAAGCGATATATAGAATAAAGAACACTTGCATCCTTATCACTAACCTCAGCCACTAAACTTTTCAACACGACAATATCCCCAATAATCACGTATGGGCTCGAATTAATATGGGAAAAATTAACAATCAGTGACTTAGAACGCATTGAGAAAGTCAAGGCACGGTTCCTAAAATGTGCCCTCAGAGTGGGAAAATATGCTCCATCAAGGCTGGCATATGAGCTGGCCAAGGAAACTTTTTACATAGAAGATCTGAGACTCAGCCTACCATTTACCGGAGCCAGCAACAAGCTACTATAACGGAGAAGAATGAAAAGAGCGGAGATAGGTATCGACTTCTATGGGACGACTGCAATGATCGATCGCAACTGGACCAAAGAGAATCAGGAGCAGAGACACACCATTACAAGACTAGCCATCCACGGCTTCCACCATAGTCAAATATATCATCTTAGCAAAGAAATGACTAGAACATTCTGGAAAATCATTAGAAAAAACCAATTTTCGAAATATTTGGCAACTATGCGAGAGAGGCACTTACGTGGACGTATGGACTTAAGTATGATAAACCCACCTAAATTACAATGTAACATTTTCATTTTCACTTTGTAAAAGCTGTAGACATATTATGTGGGTGGGGATCGCGAAGACGACTCGACAGAAAATAAGAAAAATGGTCGCGAGTAGTACAGGACTGATAGCGACGAGAAGTAGTAGGCCGACGGGAGAATAGGGCTCTACAATTTAAAGGAAAGTTAACATTTCCTAAGAGCGCGACTTGTGAAGTTTATAAGTTCTAATACCGACTCCCATTATTTATACATCTGTATATATGTATACATTTCTCCGCGCCTTATAATTCAAGATAGGCCTTGTAAAACGTAGAGAAAAAAAGTAGGATCCGTGAGAAATAGCGAGAATAGGAAACGAGACATATTAAAAGTTACAGCCTCACTCATATTGTGCCTACAGCTGGAATTGGTGGCAAATGTTCCGGCCAAGTGTATCTACTGAAGCGCAATAAACTAAAACTTTGTTATCGCCCTGAAGAAATTATCTAGTGATAACACCGCGTGGTCATCTTTCCTCTCGTGTAGCCTACCTGAGATACAAGAACCTTGCCCTACCTACCCAAAACGAACCTTGAACCTGAGCAGTCCGGAGCATTAAACCGTCCATATACTATATCCCTGGACACCAAACTTACTCAACCAATAATTAATCCTACATCAAATAAAATCCTGTTACACGTGTCTCCCAACAGTGGAGTTTAAACCTAAAATTAATCAACAAGAGTAAAATCCAGTTACATTTAATAATATGTTTAATTACAGACTTATTAAGTAGGATACAATTTTGTATTTTTTGTTATTTGCTAGTTGAGTGAACAGATGGCCTAAGAGCCTATTATTATTATTATTATTATTATTATTATGCCTATTATTATTATTATTATTATTATTATTATTATTATTATTATTATTATTATTATTATAGTAAGTCTATAAGTTAATCTCGGAGTAACGCGATGCCTCGTATGCAATGGACGTAGGTATATAGGCCTATTCGTTTCCTGATCGGGACGAGTCTCCTGACTGAAAGTTTTTTTGAGGTGTTTTTCCTCTTTTGGGGGCACGCCGTAGCATAGATGGTTAAGGTGATCCAAAACTTCTGGTGGAACTATAGCCCTGTGGTAGACTCAACCTCTAACGGAAATGAGTAACCTATAAGACGCTTGTTCTGGGGGTAAAGACGGCTGCCAGGCGGGGCTGACAACCCGCTGACGTCAAATGTCGAATCTAGAAAAAGTGGGAGCCATAATCTCCTACTACCCCAAGGGTGTCCCATGGCCTGTAGTGAAATCATTTTACCTTTTTTTCCCCTCTTCTAGACCTATAATCAAATACCAGGAAAATTTAAAGCAGGAATGATCCCCGAACATCACCAGACCATCATAATAATTCATATCATATTCACTTTGTTTAGTATGAAAAAGGCCCTATGTAGGCCTAAGTGGATGGTGTGTCTTTTCTTAAATGTTCGTGTTGCATCGGAGGTGGCCCTGACATTCAGCTGATTAGCCTACTCATCAGAAGAAGCCCTCTATGTCCATGTGTGATAAAAAATATATGGTCCAGAGTTTTAAATCCTCTCCCGACAGGACGAGTAAGCCCGGATGGCGTGGGACACGTAGGCCTATGCATACGCTAAATGTAAGTTACCTATAAGGGAGAGGTTAAACTAGGGTAAAGACAGAGATTATTGTAAGTTATGAAAACATTTTATGCGGTAAATCATTTCTCTAGACTACATTAAATAGTTAGCACCCTCTCAAATACTTTTCTCATCTTAGTTGATATCAAAAGAATTCTTGAGCATTTTGATTTTGTATAAGAAGTTTTTCAATGCAATTATTCATGTTTAACCTACTAATTAATGCAAATTGTGCTTTAAATATCTGATTCATCTCCCTTCCTTTACCCCTCTAATTGTTCTTTATCTGTGAGGGTTAGCACAAGAAAAGTCAACATAGATAAAAGGTTTGTAAAATTCTAGCAAGGAGTGAGAGTTACCCCCCCCCCCCCAGCGGCCGCAAGAATGCGCGATACTAGCGATGTCAAGCAATGAATGAGTTAATTATTCTTGAGTTCATCTTCCATTCATAGCACGTCGCAGTTCCTATCTTTTTCTTTCTCTCTCTCTCTCTTTCTCACTTTCTCTCCGAGGCACGAGCTCAAATTTTATAAAAGCTCTCCAAACTTATTTACATTCTAAGTGCTGCAGGAAATTGTCGTCATGACTGTACTGATACTGAGTTTTTATTTGTATTTTGAGGAATGCAATAATGTACGTTCATTGTTTCGTGTTTTCATATCACCATCTGGATTTATATAGGCCTAAGACCACAGATAGATCATTAATTTTACCGGAATTCCGAAGAAATTTAGCTAATGAGGCTGTACTCATAAAAAAAGCAAATCTTCACCGATCCTAATTTATACAAATATATAGGCCCTTCACCGAAATGTGTTAATGCTCGCTGCCGCAATTTTTTCGAAATAAACTCGACACATACATAGCAATAAATTTAAAAAGTATGGTTCAGTTCCTTAATCAGCCAAATCGCACCATTAGGATTAGGGGGTTCACCTGAAGTGAAATTACCGAAATTATATAAATCGTTCTAGCAGCCGTAATTTTCGAAATTTTGCAACGAATCACGGTAGACCCTGTATGTCGTTGAAGTAAAACGAGGAAGTTAGGCCATAATGACCTCTTATAAAGACTATATTAAGGGCTATAATATTGTTACCGCTCTAGTGGCCGCATTTTTTTAAATAGTCGGCATATAATAGATTTAAAAAGTAAGATCTAGTTCGTTATCAGCAAAATCGGACCATTTGCAGTTGGGCGTTTACCTGAAATGAACATTTAAAATCTTTCTAGCGACCGCAATTTTCAATTTTTCTCAAATATTCACCATGTAGACCTACTTACTTACTTACTCACTGGCACTATCGAACCCGTAGGTTCATGGCCGCGCGGACATAAGCTCTCCATATAGCTTATCCCTATCCTGAGCCATTGCTTTCCAATCATTCCCTGTATAATCTACTTCCCTCAAATCATAGTTAATGTTGTTCTCCCACCTCATTCTTGGTCTACCAACTGGGCATTTTCCCTCTGATTTTCCTACAAGAAGCTTCCATGCACGTCTTTCAAGGCTCAAACATGTAGACATATGCCATTGAAATAAAATAAGAAAGGTTGGCCCCTATTCTTGAAAAATCAACAAATCTGATCATTAGGAGCGGGGGTTCAATCTACCTGAACGCCGAAATTTAAAAATCGCTGTAGCTTCCTCCATCTTTATTTTGTCTGGATTCATAGGATTTAGCTAACAAAGAAATATATTAAAATTATAATAGACCTATTAAATTAGAAAATAATTTACCTTGTAGATCCGTATCCTCAACTTTGTAAAATATTAATTCGCTGTAGGCCTTTCGGAACTAGTCACATCATCAGCAGAAGGAGTAAGTTCTGTATCTATAGACCCTGAATAACTTAAAGCAGCAAAATTGAAGCATTAATTCCAATTGTTCATGAAGTCGCTTAGCATATGCAGTTCCTGTGTGATGGACTTTTATTTCATAAACTACCATTTTTTGTTACAGTAGGCCTACTTTAGGGTTTTACAAAAATGCTGGAAATGAAACATTACAGAACCATGTACTGTAACGCAGAATACGAACTCAACTTTCGTCAACATAGGAATAAACCACATCTTATAAATAAGCGAGGGTAGCCTAATAAATGTAAATTATTTGGACATAAATAATAAATTAATAGGCCCATAATCAGTAGGCTTACTTATTTCATTAGGCCTACGAGGCTAAATAAAATATTGTATTACAAAAAGTAGTTAAATTGTGATAGAATTCCCATTCCATTTTGTCAATTGGCAGTAATGTTTGAAACTACTTTCATTTGTTCCATTGTTACAAATATTAATGAAGTGGCTGATTACTCTTTCGTAACTTGAAGTTTATCAAATAATACATTCTTGTTAACATATAGGCCTATTTGATATACAGTGTTCATTTTATTCGTATTTTATCTCGGAATTTTCCTAATTGGCTATCTCCAACGTTCTATGTAGGCCTATGTTTTTTTTAGCACATTAACACCTAATAAGGGTGCGTATTTTTATCAGTTCTTGTAGGCCTACATGTTACATAGGTTACAAGTTAATATTTCCATTCCATTCCATAACATAGTTTAACCTCTAGCCTAGCACTTTTACGTATAGTAGCATATAGGCACATTCCACATTGTTCCATTCCACTTCATTCCATTAATGCAGTTTAACTTCTCGCCTTACATGTATTTTTACTTGCCACATGCCATCTGGGCCTAACAGTGACACGACCTGTCGGGGGTGGGATTTTAATTATGGATCACACACGTAGGCCTACTTTTGACCATTCAAGGTCATGGAGGGCCTCCCCCGAATGTGTAATCATCTCAATTCCGATACAACACAACATTAAGACAAAATACACCATTCACACACATACACACAAACACATAGGCCTACATATTCATACTAAACATGACGAATATGACAATGATGATTATGATGGCCAGATGATGTTAGGGGATCGTTTGGGCCTTAAATTTTCCTGATATTTGTTTTGCAGATGAGGAAAATCCTCACCCAGGAAACTTGTCCCGTAGGAGATCGAACCCAGGCACGCTGAGTATGAGGCAGCGATGCTACCCCGAGACCACAGCGGCGGATTGGCACATAGCCTACGTTAATTTTTACTTTATTAAAAATAATGAAAACTGATACAATATTAAATAGTCTTTAAAAAGGCCTGTAAGATACGAACGTGTCTGTCCATTAAGGAGCTAAAAACTACTTGACCGAATTGAATGGCATTTGAGAATGAGAGATTTTTGGGAAAAATTAAGGTATATAACATATTATCGTAGGCCTACATACTGTAAGGTCGGAGCTAAAAAAAAAAGTGTATCGGTGCACTATAAAAGTCTCTTTTTGGAAGCTTAAATGGCTTGCGCTGCCTAAACCATAACAAATAGGCCTACACCAAATTAATGTAGGCCCTACACAAAATTAAATAAATTATCTCAAAAAATCTACAAAAAAAGCCCCGGACAGCATTTGTCTATCTTTTACAAATAACTCACAATAACAATATTTTGTCGTTCAGCTCACTGATGGCTTACCAAGAAGATCGGGATAAGTAGATTCCCAGACAACGCCGGGTAATCAGCGCGAGGTATCCAAAATTAATTACGATCCTAAAAATTTATAATTATTCTTCTTTTCATTTGTTCGACTAAACATTAAACACATCGCATTTATTTAGGCAAAGCTGCACACGCCGGGTATTAGCTAGTATTATTTAAATTTTAAGAATATAGGCCTACCTATGATCACCATTTTATCAGGGGTACAGATGTAGTCCTAGAAAGACTGTTGTGACTTCCATCAGAATAGTGGTAAATATGTGAGTCTCGTGGAATTACTGCACATAAAATAATATCAACTACAAAACAATGGCGGTACTGGTACTTTTACACGGTAGTGAGTCCTGGGTAACAAATAAGAGGTGTTCGAGTAGAATACAGAGTCCAGACGTGACTTTTCTAAGAAGGACCAAAGGATGCACAAAATTGGACCACATAACAAATGAAGAAATAAGAAGTGAATTAGAAATATATTTAATAAATGACATCGCGTCGGTTGGGAAGAACATGTTCGGAAAATGGAAGAAACAAGATTGCCCAAGATAGCATATTATTGTAAACAAAAGGGATTAAGGTACGTAGGAAGACCTGGGAAGAGATGGAAGGAACCATTGTGAATTCGGAACAGGCGAATCGCCTAAAACATGAATTGAAGAAGAAGAAAAAAATTACATCAAGCCGTAAGAGGCCTCTGAGAAAGATTTGTCGGCTCACATTTGAAATGAGACGTTCATGATCTTAGATTTTGAAGTTAAATAAAAATAATAATTAAAAGCTAGTATCATTTTATCACTCCCTTTGAGTGTAGATTTTAAGATCCAAGTTTATGGCACATTTTTCTTGTTGTGTATTACGTGTATTACGCTTTCTCTAATCAGTGATAGGCTACAGAGTATTCACTATATTTTTCACTTGCTAAAGATCTAAGTAAACTTCTGCTGTTAGAACTGAGGCTCTCTGCAATACTTCGTCAAATTTCTATTCATAGCTTCACAATTCTCTTTACGGTACTCGGTAATCGATATTCTTCCAAATAATTAGTTTCTGTATAGTTTGTGGTGAAATGCCTATACCTATAGAATATATAAAACCCTTTGTTTAGCGTTTAAGCAACTAATGCATGCGTTGCCAGGTTTATAGACTGGAAATTGCCTTTATTATCACAGAATCAAGTTTTCAATGTATCTTCACATAATACAGCTTGAGGAGGTACTTTGAAGTTGCAAAGTATTTTTTCATATTGATTCGCTTGAAATTTCACCTACCTTGTAGTATCTCAATTTTCTTGCATCTAAATTGAGTTGTAGTTACGGATAGATAACACCGAGGTTACGTTGTGTACATCCTAATTCACGAATTAATGCGCATCTTGCTTTTGGCACTTTCTACCATAATAGGTCTATATTGAATATGTGGGTATCACATCTAGACACACAAGATTAATCAAGAATTTGTATAAATACATAATACTTCAGATTAATGATTAACAATTTTTAAAATAGGCCAATATTTGGCAATTGAAAATAAATGAAGATGGAAACAATGATTTCGAAATAATAAAAAGAATAGTTACGGTCGATCTGCAATAGCAACGTTGAATGGAATTTTGTGGGATAAACAGCTATTCAAAGAAACTAAAATCTATATTTATAAATCAATAATAAGAAGTTTAATGACCCATGGAGCAGAAACGTGAACTATAAATGCTAAATTAAAGTCAAAATTGCAATCTGCAGAAATTAGTTTTTTAAGAAGATATGCACTATGCTCTAAATTACGTAGGATCAAATACAGTAAAAAAAAAAGAGGGAAAAGGAAACAATTAGGCAATTTTTGGGAAATAAACAATTGCAATGATTAGGTCACGTGAAGAGGATGAATGGAGATATATTGCCAGTTACGAGTTTGGAGAGGATTCCAAATGGGGAGAAAAGAAAAGGGAGACCTAAGAAGACGTGGATAGAGTGAATTATGAATTTTATGAAGAACAAGGGACTACAGGATGGTGTCTGGAAGGAAATAGATGAATAGAAGAATAAAATCAAAACTTAATATTGGGCACAGGAAGATGTAGGCCCTATACATTTCAAACCTGTTGAATAATAATAATTAATGACAATTAATAATAATAATAATAATAATAATATATAATAACAAATAAATAATAATAATAATAATAATAAAAATAATAATAATAATAATAATAATAATAATAATAATAATATGACTAGGCTATTTAAATTCTACTAAATAGATTTGTAATAAATGCTGATAAATAGCCTATAAGAAGCCTGTCAAACTAGATCTGAGAAACTAAGAGAATTCCTAACAGATTCAATTAGTAAGTTACTACCGATCAGATTTTACTGGTTTTATGGTATATGTATATTTCTTTTGTTGAATAAATCCGATGAATTCAGTTTCCTTGTCAGAAAACAAACATAGCCTAATTTGCATTGTTCCCGCTAGAGCAATTTTTAAATTTTCTGTTCAAGGGCAGCACCAATTAAAGAAGATATTAACAGGGCCCACTCAAACAGTAGGGTACACAGTAGGCCTACTTGAAGTTTCCTATATGTGTGTGTGTGTGTGTGTGTGTGTGTGTGTGTGTGTGTGTGGATTTTTGTTGTAGTTATTTCCGGTGTTTGGTCGGTCAATATGCTCTAGTGGTTATGTTACTCACATCTAATCCCGAGGGTCTCGGGATCAAATCCATCCGGGTTTAGGCCTAGGCCTATGTTTTTTAGGATGCAAAAATCCAAGAGAAAAACTCCTCCGGGAGAGACTTTATGCAAAGTCTGAAGATTTTCAGCTCGTAAAAGAACCGCAAGCCTCAATGTTTGTTATTTTGTGATTAGGCCTCAACGGAATTTTTCCATGAAATTTAATAATAGGTCATTAATCTTAATTAAGAAAAGATACGCATAGGCGCTAGATCATGAATAAGCTTATAATTTTTATTTAAATGTTTGAGACTTGGCCTACATCTCGGAAGAATTTTGAATCACGATGTTCACTAGTGCAATAGGCCTATATCCCGTAAGCCTGATCGATAGATGAGATGAAATGAAATTTCTATTTTGAAGGTCTGGGGTATAGCTACATAACATAGGGACGTTTGAAGAGCTTTAAATGCATTTCGTAATTTTCATAATAGCACAGGCTACTTCATTTTCAAATGTGAAATCCTCCTTAAAGAAATGCAGTATTTTACTTTGCTACATTAAAATTCAATGAATTAATTTAATATTGGGCCTATATAGGCCTAATTATTCTTGTATTGATTTATAATTAATCTTGAACGTAATATTGAAATTAATGTACTTAGGCAAGCTATTAACTCCCGATTTAGGCAGATTTTTTTAGTTTAATTGTATCTAAAAATAATTTTATCGAACACAAACAGGTCTCATAAACTCCGTAAAATAATAGCCCTGTGCATAACAAAAAAGAAACATAAAAAACAGATTCGGCGAGAGTTGGAAAGGGAAGTAAAGATTTACGGAGTCAGAGAAGGCTTTGTTTCAGTTTTATATTTTAGACCTATTTAAAAGTTGTTAAGGAACTATAGAATCAATATCAATAACTTATAGGCCTAAGTTACGTTCTTAAATTCTCATGGCGACTACTTCAGAAAACCCATGGCAAAGTCTCGAAAACAGTAGGCCTACAATTGCCAGGACATGTGGCACATATGGGGAATTAAAGAGGGGTAGGCCTATAGAAACTTCTTGATTGAAATGTAGAAGGAAAGCGTTCAGTTGGTAGAGCAAGAATGAGATGGGAGAGCAATATTAACCATGATTTGAAGAAAACATATTATACAGGGGATGATTAGAAAACATTAGCTCAGGATAGATGGTGAGGTTATGTCCGCACGGCCATAATTCCCAGTCGGCATCCTTGCTATTCACAGATCTCAATGTAAAGGGCTTCTTCACATCTCAACCCTCTATCCGGCTCTGTGTAGTTTACGAGTCGAGGAGGTTTTTAATTGCATACTAAAAGTCTCAAAACTGATAGTGATAACCGTTGTCGTCTGCTGGTATCGTCATTCTCTTCAGATGTGCGAGATTGGTTGAACGGTATTGTTTCCAAACGTTGGATAAAACGTGTCAGTCCGACTTATGCAGTTTCCTCCAGATGGCCTCCATGGTCTCTCATCTCACACCATGTGATATATTTCTGTGGAGATATATGAAGGACAATGTGTACGTAAAAGTCGGTTCCGTCATTTAGTTTACAGGCGGCATCAAAGGCAACTGTTTCCCTCTGGTTTAAAAAATACATTGTTATTGTCGTTAGAGGCTTCTAAGGCGCCGCTCCAGTCACCAAAAACTGAAAACAGTTCTCTGCTAATAATGTCTTCGCATTCTTAAATGACGTTTCCATGTCTACTCCACGTGGATATTATCTTAATAGCGTTGCAACTTTTGTCTTTTGCAGTATCTTTAGTTAATACAATTTTTTTCTAGCGAATAAAACATGTCAACGCCGCTTCATATGCTAAATACTTAGGCCTATGCATGTAAAATAGACCTACCCAAACACAAAGCAAAGCTCCTGTAAACTATACCACTATACCACCGCTACCCGTCGACCTGCCTGACTTGAGAAGAAGCATAATTGCTACACAGTTCGTCACTTATGATATGCTGACCAATTTCTGGATATGTGGAGTGTGACCAACGGTGCTCGCATTGGACATTTATAAGGTATAGTATGACAATTCGGAGAGTTTCTCTTTAATCCCATGTAAGATTTGTTCTTATATAAGGGAAATTATACAACGTTGAAGTCCCGTCCATCATATACGAATACGCTGGAGGCCTATTTAAAAAGCCTGTTTTATTACATGAAAGAATACAGGACTTAAATTGTATTGCAATATCGGCCATTGCTATTTAAATTCTTGGTTTTATATTTATTTTACAATTAAGAGGAAGGAAATCACTGGATTAAGTAAAATTCATTTGAATTAGCAACTTCTGCCGATCAGACATCCCATTTCGCTGACTAATTAAAGAAAAAAGAAGTTTGTTTCTCTTTCTCAGAGAACCTTCAAAGTAGGGCAATTAAAAATCGATCTCGTCTCGTTCATAAGGAAGTTCGGAGAATAAAACTTCATTGAAAGAAAACCGATTGTACAGTTAAGGCAAGAAAATGTTCAACTCTATAGCTATTACTCATTTCTTAATATTTGTGATTCAGTAAGCATAATGATGCCAGGAGCCTGATGCATAAAACTATCGGTCTGCTTATAAGTAGTTTTGCTCTCCCATATAATAAAATGTTGTTAAATTAAAATCCCTAGATTTTGAGTAATAAAATAAACGAAATAAATTACATAGCCTATGGTTAATCTGGTAGAGTAGGCCTAATCAAATTTTAAAAAATTAAATATCTCAACGAAATCATCTCTACACTGATAATTTAGACTGCTAAAACTTGATACCTGTTTCAAGAAATAGTAGTGTAAAATAATAGTAGTGTAAGACTCATATTTAGGCCTATTATTTAGTAGTAGGCCCTATAACTTGAGGCTGGGGTAATTCCTAGAATAAAAATTAATTCGGTTATTATTTGGGACCACACAATAAGCTTTTGTTATACAGTGGTTAACGGTAACTCAAGGGTTGGCAGGTACATGAACCTAGCGAAGCGAAACTAATGTTTATTATAAAAGTGTAAATTTGATTGACGTGTTGAATATCTTCAAATTAGCAAAACAATAAATTTTGTTAAAAGGAATACTTGAGTCAATTTTAAACTTCCTTGGAATATTAATATAAAAGGCCAAGAAAATTTTATTGTTAACACAGTGTGGCTAGCAGCTCATACACACACACAGTGTGGTTAATATCTCATACACACACACAGTGTGGTTAGTATCTCCCATACATACACACACACACAGAGCGTGGCTAGTTTATCATATTACAAATATTCAGAGGAGTCCGTTGCTCCTATATTATATTATTATTAATTTGTTATGAATATTGTGTTATTCATAAGAGGTTAACATAAAAACAAAACAAACCCTCTTTCAAATTACACTACTTCATCAATTTTACTCAAGCCTGCTGTAAACTACAAAGCTGTTTCATATAGGCCTAGTCTTATATAATCATTACTAATTTACACTCCTAATAAACTGTCTATTTCATGAGTTAAGAGATAGCCTACTGATAAATGTAGTTAGCAGTGTAAAGGGCCTTCAATTTAAAAGGAGACCTAATTAAAACAAACTTTTCTTGAAAATAACTTTCTAAAATGTTCCTTAGTGGCGTAAGAAGCTTTCTTGCTTGTTGAATTTTTGTTATTTTTTAAAAGTGATTTTATTTTTTTTATAATTGTGCTAAATAATATTACAGAATTACCCTTAGGGGTCTCCATCTAGGATGGCGATCACAAGGTGCCCAAGCTGAGTAAAACATTGCTTCCACTTACCTGTGTTTTGCTCCTTAATTTTATCTTTAACCGATCTGGTATTTCTTCCTTTTTAGTACCAGATCCCTCTTTTTACTTTCCTGTCCAGTCTCCCTTGCCTGACCTCTTGTTTTTTTCGACACTGTTGGTATTAGAGTATTCGAGGCCAAAGTTAATTTCTGTCTTTGCCATGCCTCTTTCTTTTAACCTTTCAACTCGCGACATCTAGTAATAATGGAGAATATAATACATATAGGCCTATAAGAAAAATAAGTGTTTGGATTGGATTCGCCTGGTAGTGTAATGGAGGAACGCTGAGGTACAGACTCAGAGATCCGGGTTCGAATCCCGTCCAGGCATTTATTTTTCTTATCATACCATATTAAGCTTGCATTGCTCAATGTTAAACATTTAATTATAACATATATATGTGTGTATGTGTGTGTGTGTGTGTGTGTGCGCGCGGCGCGCGCGCTTCTTATGGTCAATTTCAAAGTCCACAAGAAGCCTCACGACCACGGCCTATACAGCCCGAAAATCTTCATCAAGATCATCATAGCAACTCTGGCCGTGAAAGTCTACGTGAATACAGAATTGATAAAGTTTGCAAAAATTTTCAAAAATGTTTTCTTGTACTGGTGCTCAGGGTTAGGCAAGAGATCTCAGGGCTGTGAAACTTTTTATCAGCAAAAGAACAACGTACAAATTTTCTACTCAATTTTAACGAATCCAAAACCATTTATTTACGGAGAGTTACACTTTTGTTAATGCAATTAATAAAGTTTGATTAATGAGTGGAGTTGATGAAGTAATTAGAGGTCCACGTGATAGAATCAAATATTTTCAAAGTCCAAATGTTTAACGGACTAAATCTTTATAAAATTGTAGATAACTTTAAATTTTACAAGTTCTCGGACTAATCTAAATTTTAACTGGATCGGAGATCGCGATCTGTAGATCTCTTCTAATTGTGGGATGAATGTCTTTTGTTACCTGCATTAGCCAGGTAGCATTTTAGCAGTACTTCTTTATATCCTAGGCATGTAGTGGAATTTTACCTGGATATATTTCTACTTTTCCACATCGTCTTTTATAGGGATATTAATAATATATTATATTTTGATTATTTATTGTTTAATTTAATTTTAATAAAAAATTTGATATGATTTCCCTAATCCTTGTAATCTTGTGATTCTAATGATTTATTATAAGACATGTTTATCTTATGGTATACTTTTATTATATTTTCGGAACATTTCAGTTTTAGATCTAGGCCTATGTATATTAGAGTTTTATTTTAGTTTATATGTATCCTATTATATTTGCTACATCCTCCGGAATTCTTTAATAGAAAATTGAGATATAGCTAATATTTTCTGTAATAAAATTTTATGTTATTTTAATATTTCTATTTTCTTAAAGCACTCGACTATTGCATTAATTCAATAGAACTATTCAGAATTCTTCTTTTAATTATATTTTAATTGCCGTAATTTAATTTTTGAATTAAATGTCTAATAATTAACTTGTAAGAGTAAATCAGCCTTGATTGAATTTTTTAATGCACATCCTGTGTATAATCTTTTGACGAAGACTTTTGTTTACAACGTTCATTGTTAAAGAGTTTTCAATTTATGTAATGTTTTAAATGATGCTTTATTCCAATTTGCTGTTACACGGTAGTACTCTAACGGAGAGCATCAGAAGTGAATAAAGAGTTACAAAGGATGTCGGAAAAAGGGTATGAGAGAGAGAGGGAAAGAAAGAGAATAAAAGAAAGAAGAAGGAGTAGGTTTCTTATAGAAAGACGTTTCCTCCGGCAATTTAGAAGAAGTTGACTTTCTAATTTTGTGACAGTAATTAACAAGGTGAACACAACCACCGCCTACTCCTGGCACTCCCACAGAGGGTTAAATAAGTACGACACGACCTTTAGATGCAGCCACAGGCGTAAATCACGTTTTTCAAATAACAAGAAATTACAATGTATTAAAACGTTTTGAAAATAATTTCTGGAAGGTTGGTTTCGTAAAGGAGCGGTTTTTAATAAAATGCGATATGCCCCTACTACTATTATTTTTGTATCTACGAATCTACATTTTAGTCCTTTAATGAAAGAGATTTACATTGAAAAAAAATTAATTTCAAGTCGAAATTTAAGCCTACATTAAAACTGTGTGTTTATGTTGTAATGCCACCCACTGCACTTTACGTGCTTCGGATTTCGCGCTCAGCAGATGGAGTTAATGTGGTCTATTTCCAATTTACGCACCACTTCAGCAGGCCATTTCTATGTTGACAAATTTTAATTTCAAGTTGAAATTTAAGCCTACATTAAAATTGTGCGTGTGTTTGTTTTCTAATCCCTCCCACTGTACGTGTTTTCGGTTCCGCTTTCAACGGATAGATGGCGTTAATGTGGTCTATTTTCAATTTACGCACCACTTTGGCAGACTACTTTATGTAGCTGATGTAATCTTGTATTGTGTACCAGAGAAGAGTGTTAGCATGAGTGTATGTTTAGGTTTGGGTTCGATCCGCGGTCTGGACAAGTTTCCTGGCTGATTGTTTTTTTTCGGGGATTTTCCTCACCTGTAAGGCTAATATCAGGATATTTAAGGCCAAACGGTCTCTGAACATCATCTGTCAACCATAATCATCATTATCATATTCTGCATGTTTAATATGAATGTGTCAGTAAATGGTTTGTTTCATCTTGGATATTCGTATTGACTTGGAGGAGGTCCTGATTGAGCTGATCACTCATTCTAAGAGACCCTCCATGTTTTGTGTAGTCCAAAATAAGTATGCGTGTGATACAAAGTTTAAATCCCTTTCTGAACATGTCGTAGGCTACCACTGTAAGGTCGGGCGGGTGGAGGATGAAAATATAGGCCTACTTTTGAGAGGTTAAACTACGATGGGAAAAAATAAGTAACTTATTTAATATTAGATCGAGATCTAATTACAGCGTGTTTTATTGTATATCTGACATCATTGTTGAGTGGAATGTAAGGTTATATGGCCAATTCTAGCAGTTTTAGGCCTAATACAACTTTTTAACATTAGGCCTAGGCCTATTGTAATTTTTTTAAATGCCCCAGGTTGTCATTTCGACTTTTCTGTGTTTTCTCCTGGCATGGCGTACTTGTAATCCACTTCTGAGGTAGGGACGCCTCGAAGGCGCTGCTCTCGATGATATGAGAGTTGATGATGATGGTAATGATGCGCCAGGAGAGACCTTAAACTAAATTTAAGCTGATTAGACGAATGTGATATTGATGATGATGGCCATATGGTATTCGGGGACCGTTTGGGCCTTAAAGTTTCCTGACATTTGTCTTACAGGTGAGGAAAACCCCGAAAACACAATCTCACCCAGAAAACTTGTCCCGACCGGAGATCGAACCCGGGTCCGCTGCATGACAAGGCAGCGCGCTATCTCGAGACTATAGCGATGGACTTATTATTAGATCTATTATTATTATTATTATTATTATTATTATTATTATTATTATTATTATTATTATTATTATTATTATTATTATTATTATTATTATGCCTAATTTTTTTTATGAACGGCGGCTTCCTGGCGCAAGCGGTTAGACGCTCGTTTATTGTTCTTTTCATAATCCTCTCGGTCTTCCCTATTTTGTTGTCTTAAATACTTTTCGTTTCCATAAAAAATAAAATAAATATCCTCAACTCGTGTCCAACTCATGGTCGGGTAGAGGAATGAGATGAGAAGAATCCCGTATATTTAGGCTTATAGAGGTCTGTGAACGTCAGGTCGGCACTCTTGTCTCCCCATTCTCCGTACTCCTTGAGGATTCCACAACAAAACTTGTTTTTATATGGCCTACTGTGTGACCTATCCATCTCCGTTTCCTTGTTTTAATATGGGTCTCTGTTGGTTCTTCTGTTAACCTCCATAAGTCTCTGTGTTATACAATGTTTTTTTATTGTTTTCCTTCCTTATAGGCCTATATTTTGTCAATTTTGGCAGACCTCGTACAATTAAATTATTTGACTAAAAATTTGAATCTGCCGGGTATCGAACCTGGGCCCAGTAGCGAAAAAAGAAAGAATGTTACTACCTGAACGACCAAGGCAGAAGTCGTTTTATAAATCTCAATATTTTGAATCTGAGTTAAAAACAGAGAAGACAGAAGACAACAAATGTTGAACTTCAGAGTAACATGAATAACCTATTTCGCCTTAAGTTGGTATTTAATTTACTAATATTTGATACTTTTTCCATTCATTAGCCTTATTCGTTCGTAAGTTGTCATCATCATGGTGATCCGTCTGGCTTTTCCTTTTATCAGGCTTGAAAGCAATTGAATGTACCACCAACTAGTTGCTAGCAAGGAGGTGGTATGTCCAGCGATGGGGTTGCCATCTTTAAGCATCTGGACCTGCTTCAATACTGCATTTACTCAGTATTAGTTGGAATGGTTACACCGCCTTGACTCAGTACATGGGTCAGTACATAATTTAAATTTGATAGCCCAGAAATATTCAATGGAAATATCTACCAATAAAACTAAAATAATGGCCTTTTGTGGAAAATCCCCAATACTTACTTACTTACTTACTTACTTACTCACTGGCACTATCGAACCCGTAGGTCCATGGCCGCGCGGACATAAGCTCTCCATACATCCCTATCCTGAGCTAATGCTTTCCAATCGTTCCCTGTATAATCTACTTCCCTCAAATCATAGTTAACGTTGTTCTCCCACCTCATTCTTGGTCTACCAACTGGCCGTTTTGGAAAATCCCCAATACCAAGCAAAATTTGTTTAAATAACATTTTAGAGAGAGTTAATGAGTTTACTTATTTAGGATATAGGCCTAAACTCTCTTTTGTTGAAAATTAGGATTTATCAGAGAAAATTGTGAAATTCAACAAATCAATGGGAATCATTAATAGAGTTTTAAAACCTTCATTAGTGCAAAAATCAACTCGTATTCGTCTTTATCAAATAGGTCCTAATGGCTCGACCAGTCCTATGTTATGGGAGTGAAGCGTGGACTATAAGGACGGGAGATGAAAGCAGACTAACAGCTTGTGAGATGAAATTTATGCGCCGAACAGCTGGCTACACCAAATGGGATCGAAAGAAAAGTGTATAAATCCTTCAAGAACTTAATGTGTCACCAATACTGGACTACATCTCCAGATATCAGCTAAACTGGAAGGAACATGTCTCAAGAATGGCTAGATCCAGGATCCCCGAGGCAATAATGAACTACTGTCCAAATGGGAAACGGTCACTTGGTCGACCTATGAAAAGATGGCACGAAAACCGCTTTCTCAGGCCGTAACAGTTCTTCTGGCAGGATGATGATAATGATGATGATATTTGATACTTAAACCAGCTATAACCTATGTATATATTTTTCTTATTCTTTCCATTTAGGTCTATTAAAAGAAATATAGGACTTAAACTTAGGCCTATATAAATGTGGAATAATCGATTTGTTGGCTACTAATACGATTTATTTCGAGTTGGTCTATTTGGATAGCCTATATGTTTTCTTATTTAAAGACGTCTTTTACTTCTAGATCACATAGTGTAGCTATATTTATTTAATTTCTTTGTATTATTAATTTGGCCATATATCTAATGGTATTAAATTATGAACGTGGTTTAAAATGTAAATAGGCTATTATATATATATATATAGATTGTTTTTTTAAATAGGCCTAGGCTACCACTTATTTGGCTGATTGCACTTTTTTTTTACTGTCCTCTTTCTTGTTATTACATTGCTTTACCCTTTCAACTTTTATTATTTCTCCACAAAGTGCAAGACATATAGCCAGACCCAAGATGAGATTTAAAGTCGACTAATCTATAGGGAATCGAACCCGGCTCGCCGGAGTGAAGGATAGCGACTAACCGACTGCCCCATAGCGATGGACCTATTAAATGGTTCCTGATAATGAAATCTCAATCCAGAATTTGTCTTGACTATTGACGAAAAAAAGAGGGCAAAAACTCATGTTAGTTGACAACAAGATTTGAACCCGGTATCTGCGAATACGAGTCTCAAACGCTACCGCTTGGCTCGGTCCTATTTTTTTAATTCACCCATACACAATGTCGACATAAATTTGAGATTACCAACCTAGTGCCCAATGTGTGAATTAAACACATAACGTTTTTTATTAAACATACACTCTGTTAAGTGCTGCTCTCTAGTGTCAAGTCATATGAACTACCACTATACCAGCACGATTTTCACACATTAATATTATATACCTACATTGTATTTTAATCCATTCAAATTCTTTTTATATTGTGCTTGCTTCATAATTCCACCAACAGAGGGCATGAGTTTACCTTTCGGCTGCTTATTCATTAGCCTATTATATATTGGGCTAGGCCTATGATTATTTGAATTTGGGTGTCTCAGATTTGAATACAGGATTCACGAAGATCCTCCATTTGTCCAGTTTCGTAAGATCACTCCGAATCTCCTTTCCTCATATTTTTATTTTAACAACCTTCCCAAATAGGTCTGCCAAAAGTGACAAAATAAATTTGACAATAGAGAATGAAAACAATAAAAACCATTAGGCCTAGGCCTATATAACATAGAGACTTGTGGAGATTAAACTTGAAGAGAAAAATATATGCCTAAATCGGGATTTGAACCCAATATCTTTGGTTCTGTACACCAGTGCTTTAACGATTTAAGCTATTAGGCATCTTAGAGATTGTTAAAGCAGTGGTGTACAGAACCAGAGATAAGAGACGCTTAATAGCTTAAATCGTTAAAGCACTGGTGTATAGAACCAGATTTATTGGGTTCAAATCCCGATTTAGGCATCCCTATATTTTTCTCTTCAAATTAAATTTGTGTCATTCAGTGAGAAGTGATAAATTTAGTATTAAACACTGTGGAGATTAACAGAAGAAGAACCAACAGAGACCCAAATTAAAAGAAGAAAACGGAGATGGATAGATCACACACTAAGCCATAGAAAAACAAGTATCGTAGTGGAATCCTCAAGGAGCACGGAGAGTTGAAAGACCAAGAGGATCATGGAAAAGGACAATAAACGATGAAACGAAAAGGTGAGGAAAGGTTTGGAAAGATGTGAAGGCCACATTAACAAGTCTTGTTCGATGGAAAGTTCTCATCTAGGCCCTATTCTCCACTAAGCAGTGAAAGGACATAGGCCTACTGCAACTTCTAATATGGAGACAGAACATAGGCCTATACATTTTTTAATTTGTACAATGGGCATAGAACAAGATGACACTTGAGTGTAGATAATAGGGTAATTTTGAATGAAGGTTTATTATCAGTTAGGCCTACATATTGATCAATCATTAATGAAAAGTATTGTTATTCCAAACATTGTTGCAACTGGCGTCGTTTCTATATTCTCAATTTTTATTCGCTTCAATTAAGCAATCAAACCAGAGGAAAAACGCCCAGTTGGTAGACTAAGAATGAGGTGGGAGAATAACATTATGCATGATTTGAGGGAAGTAGATTAGGCCCTATACAGGGAATGGTTGAAAAACATTAGCTCACGATAGGAAAGTATGGAGTGCTTATGTCCGTGCGGCCATGAAACTACGGGTTAGATAGAGCCAGTGAGTTAGTTAATTAATTTCTATTAAGCAGTTCTTCTATAATCCCCTTCCTTTAATAGCTTCCTGGATATTATTCTTCCAACTATGTTTATGTAGTCCTAACTCTTTCTCTCTGATGGTACGCCTATCGATTCTAAGATAACCTTTGGCCATCTTGTGTTGTCCATTCTAACAGTGTGTCTACAGCACTTTAACTGGCACTGCTGTATTTCATCAATAATGTCTCTATCCTCCTCCCTATAGCCTCTCTCTCATTTCTAAGTTTCGAATTTTATGTAACAACTCCGTATTAGAAAATCCATTTTGGCTGCCAGATGTCTTCCTAATATCTCTTGTACATAGGCCTACAGACCTACTGTAACACTTTGGACACTTGTCTACTTCTATAGGCTATACATGTGTATAATTAGGCCTATTCGTTTCCATATTTTTTATAATAGAGAGTTCAAATATCTTATTAAGTTTCTGCCTTTATTTAAAGAATAATTCCGTCGAACAGCATTTCTTAAAAAATAGCCTAGGCCTACATACAAATACACACATGCACACACACACATACATAGGGATATGCATAGGCCTACATACACAAATATACATAGGCCTACATATCTTACGCAAATAATTAAGCCTGTTACTTTTTACTCCATGGCGTGACAAACCTAGAAGGCCTTTGGACTAGCTATTTGTCGGCTGCTGGCCTCACATGTACACGTCTTAATCACAGAGGTAGACGAACATCCTACCACTGTAGGGGTGACATGCGATTAGAATGTCGGGTCCCCCAGCCGTTATAACTGATTGTCTACTTGTTGTAGCTATCCAAGTTCTTCACGATGTTGGGTGGGCACCGGTCCAATTCCGACAGAAATTCCACGAGAAAATTTATTTCTCCATAAAGACTCGAACCAGCGCAAGTCCCGTACCTCTGCGTCAAGGCATCTTGCCGTATGGTGCGGGACGACCTACTATAATACTTTGATCAATACTAATGGGCCTATATATATGGAGTTTAAATACCTTGTCAAATTTCTGCCTTTATTTAGAGTAAAATTTAATCCCGCAGCCGTTATCACATTGCTTATAAAACATAAATACACACACACAAATAGGCCTGTAAATATCTTCCTCAAGTAGGCCTAATTATTGACATAGGCCTACTCTTATAATATTTTTTTTGTTTTGTTTTTGTTTGAATTTATCCGCGGTGGAGTAGTGAATATGCTCCTAGCCTCTGGTCCCGGGGGTCAAGAGTTCAAACCCGGCTAGGGTTGATGGATTTTTTTTTTTTGGGGTTTGAAAAATCAAAGGAGAATGTCCTCCGGAAGAAAATTTAAGCCGTGGATCCCGAGTCAGAAGATAGAGGACTCTAAGCAGGTAACATTTACCGATCTTATCATCCTAGCTACACCTTAGTTGCATGCTAGATTCTCATTTTGTCGGTATGTTCATGACTTATGTGGGCAAATAAACATAACTAAATTAACTAGGTCTAGTAACTCCTAACAAAGAAGAGTCTAAGGCTCAACATTGGACTGTTACGTCATTGTAGATGTAGATGTAGACAAAGGATCGATAATTAAAATTTGTTTTGTTATAATTGCACTTCAGGTTAACGTTAAAAAAAACTTGTATTTTGCGTTACATCGTTGCCACAGCACAGGCAAATAACAACAGAGAAAAAAGAAGAAAGATAACAGCCCTTTCATCCACGAGTGAATTCTAAAGAGCAAGATGAATGATGGACTATATTCTTCTTTTGCTGCCGTATATATATAACAAGCCTCTCTACATTTTTACTTTTTTAGGACTTGATGACGTTTCATTCTACTTTACGCCTTCTAACAATAGTCGGGGGTGCTGTGAAGCATCAAGGGAACTAAAAGGCTTAGAAAAAATAGAAGTAGGATCGTCACTCGGTTGGTTTGGCGGATACAAGTACCTTAACTAGGGTAACGCCTGGAACAACAATCAAGAGTGAGATTGAAGATGTTGGGGAGATATCAGAGTTAGATAAGAACTAGAAGCGGGCAAACGAACAATCACTAACAGCAGATGTGCTTATGTGCTTTTCGAGGTTTCCTACTTAGCATAACGTCATCTGCTTGTCTAATATATTTAAATCTAAGGGAAAAAAGAGAAGGGTGTTTGTAGTTTAATGCTTTTATGTCTCTGCCGCGAAATTGAATCTTGGATTTGTTTGTAATACTCTGTATTTGTTTCTATTTTGGTCTTGTCTTTCTGATTGCCTTATATTTTATTTTATTTTAGTAGGTCTAATTTATTTTACGTACATTTAATATATAAATAATTTAAACGTAGGCCCTTAATTGATTTACATAAAAATATTAACCATAGACTCAAGTCTGGTAACGCATACTATTGTGCTTGACAGCGATTCTTATCTTAAGTAATGTCACGAGTGATGTCATAGATAAATTCAGGAGTCAGTTCTTGACTCCTGATGGTTTGGAAATCAAGAGTGGCATTTGTTATAACTATTTAACGAATAAAACTTGAGCTGTTTACTTAAAAATCATTATTTAAATATAATTACCGGTATTTTAAAATATTTATAGGCTAGGCCTATAGGCCTATTTAATGTGAACGGTGATGTTTGAAAACATATCAGAAATGTGTGATTATGTTTCATTTGTTAATTTACTGCTACTTGATTAATAATAATTAATTGCCAATAGGTTCGCAATATTGTAAGAATGCACCCTAGTGGAAAAAAAATGAAACACTTCAAATGTAGGCTATATTATAACCAACATTAATTATATGTTATTAATTAAATTTTTGGCAAACAACCTAGTAAAATCATTATAAAAAATACAATTATTGAACACTAACTAACTCACTGGCACTACCGAACCCGTAGGTTCATGACCGCGCGGACATAAGCTCTCCATACATCCGTATCCTGAGCCAATGTTTTCCAATCATCCCCTATATAGTCTACTTCCCTCAAATCATAGCTAATGTCATACTCCCACCTCATTCTAGGTCTACCAACTGGGTGTTTTCCCTCTGGTTTTCCTACAAGATGCTTCCATGCACGTCTTTCATTTCCCATTCGTGCCACATGTCCTGCCCATCACAGTCTACGAGACTTAACTGTTTTCATTATATCTGGCTTCCTATAAAGACCATGTAGGCCTAAGTTAGTTCATTGTTATTCAGTCTTCTCCATTCACCTGTCTGTTCATCTCTCTTTGGTCCAAAAATTTTCCTAAGAACTTTATTCTCAAATACTCGTAATCTCCTTTCCTCCCTTAAAGTAAGAGTCCATGTTTCGCATCCATAGGCCTATAAGTTAATATAGTCTATCATAACTGGTAGAATAATAGTTTTACATATTTTCAGTTTAACGTTTATTAGTTGGGAAGTCAAGAGTTTCTGCAATGCATAATAGCACGCATTTCCAGAATTGAGCCTATGTTTAATTTCTTTGTGCATCTCATTCCTATTTGTGATTATTGTTCCTAGGTATTTGAATCCAGCCACTTCCTCAAAATTTACCTCATTTGTCAATAGCTGACCATTTCCATTATCCTATATAATGTATTTCTGTGTGTGACCATATATTTAGTTTCATTGATATTTACTTCCAGTCCTAATTTCTTAGTGTTGCTCAATAGTGTGTGTGTGTGTGTGTGTGTGTGTGTGTTGGCCTTTAGTATCTCCTCGCTATCGCCCAATAGCACTACATCATCAGCATAAACTATTGAGTTGTAGGCCTTCTTTATCCTCTAAAGATTTGATAACATGTTCTAATACAAAATTAAATAGTAGAGGAGATAGTGCATCTCCTTGCTTCAACCCATTGTGGATTTCAAAAGTATCCGAAAACTGTTTGCCTACACGCACCCTACTCTTTGTGCCATTTAGACACATTCGTATAAGTCTAACTATCTTTTAAAGAATTCCGAACTCCAGCAGGATACTATAGGCCTATAACTTCTTCCTCTTAATTGAATCGTATGCTTTTTTGAAGTCTACGTAAAGTTGGTGTACAGTACCATTAAATTCCCCTTTCCCTTCTAAAATCTGTCTTAAGCTAAAAATCTGATCTGTTGTAGACCTGTTTCTTCTAAATCCACACTGATGATCTCCTAGAATCTCATCAATAGGCCTATAAGGACTAAGTCTGCTTAGGCCTACTAATATATTTGTTAGAATTTTGTAGGAAGTTGAAAGTAATGATATGCCCCTATAGTTGTTGCAATCAGTCTTATCTCCTTTCTTATAAATGGGTACGATAGTCTATTCTTTCCGTTTGTCTGGAAGAGCTTCTTTATCCCAAATCATATTAAACAATTGGCGTATCTTGTCCATCAATTTCCCCCCCCCCCGATTTTATCAGTTCTACTGGGATTTCATCTGAACCTGATGCTTTATACAGCTTCAATTTTTTTATCGCCATTGCAACCTCTAATGCACTTGGTTCTGCGATTATCATTTCTGCTGTCTGTAAATGATCCTTTTCAATATCCTGTTCTGTATGTACATTTAATAGTTGATTAAAGTAGCTTTTCCATCTATTTAATATACTCCTGGAATCTGCAATCATATCCCCATATTCCTACAATTATTGAACACACAATCATTAAATGTGTAATTCGAAGGAATCTGATTATTATTTGCTATAGGCCTATTAAATGTATTTGGAGAGTCAGTCACTGCAAAATAATGCTCTGACCTGTTTCGAATATTAATATTATGACAAAAGCAGGGGCTGATAAAGGTAATTCGATAAAGAGCGAGATGATACACGACTGTCATTGGTTATAAAACAAAATTCATTGAAATGTGATTGGTCTAGATCCGATATAGGCCATAACAAAAATGTCCTACTTGAAAATATACATTTAAGAAGGTTTTTGAATAATCATAGGCCTATGCGCAACATATTCCACATGCGTCTACAATTCGTAAAGAATTCATTACAATATTCAACTTAGGCCTATGTCCACCGCTGTGGTCTCGAGGTAGCTTTCTCATGCAGCGGGCCCGGGTTTGATTCCCGGTCGGGACAGGCTCCTGGGTGAGTTTTCTTTCTTCGTTTTTTTTCCCTCATCTGTAAGACAAATGTCAGGAAGTCTAGGGCCCAACGGTCTCCGAAAATCATCCGGCCATTATCATCTTCCCTATCATTAACATCATGATCCTCACCGGTGTGGAAAACAACGGGAAGCTACCACACCTATAATTCCCTAGTAGGCTAAGGCTGCAAAGCATAGCATGAAAATGCTATGATTGCAGTGAAAGACCTGCCCTCGGGCAGAATTACAATGGATAGATGGATTTAACTTATATATTATGAATTTTGAGATTGATTGCAGTGTTGAGGTTCTCGTTATCAGACTGTACTCTCTTGCCGTGAAACAATGCTAACAGTAGCCTATAGGCCTATCCATTGATACTCAACCAAAGGAATAATACATTTTTTCCGGCCTTTACTTGTGATAAGAGTAATTACGTCTCGTAGACTGTAATGATCAGCACATGTGGCACGAATTGGGAATGAAAAACGAGCATGGATATTTCGTGTAGGAAAACCAGAGGGGAAGTGCCCAGTAGGTAGGCTAAACATGGGAAGTGTCAACCATTGCATGCCGAAACCTATCTTGAAATTTCTTCCAGAGAGGCGTTATGATGTATCAAGCGCGAGTTCAAAAAATTATCTGCCCTTTAAACTGTAAAGCATTAAAATCCAGCGTCAAATATCGCATTTAGACTAGGCCGATAGGGAAGTAGGTCTAATACAACTCGTGACTCGGTAGTCTGAATAATCCTCACTACCTGCTGTCCGAGCCGCGTTCCTCTTCACTCCACTCCGCTCATACTCAGGTAGGATCTGTATGTGTTCCATAAAGGTTGACAGTTTCCTTGTAAGAATGAGGTGGGATTATAATATGAAACATGATTTCAAGAAAGTATAGACTGTAATGGGCAGAAGATGTTGCATGAATGGGGAATGAAAGACACACATGGAAACCTCTTGTAGAAAACAGAGGAGAAGCGCCTAGTAGATAGGCTAAGAATGAGCTGAGAGAATAATATTAAACATGATTTGAGGGAGGTGAATTATATACGGAATGAATGGAAAACGTTAACTCAGGATAGGGATTTTTAGAGAGCATATGTCTGCACCTCCTCGTTCGAAAATGCCTTGGAATTAGTTAGTTAGTTAATTAGATCTATCACACTGCTTCAAATCACTGTTCCCTTGTTTTCTTAACTGTTTACTGTAGACTACTTTAAATGTGTCGCTGCATTTGACCAAGCATTTTAGGTTTTAGGGATTCCAATTTTATATCCGTGTTCTGTAAAATAAGTGTGAGGATCACAAATATGTCTAAAGAATTGAAAACTTTTCTTGTAAAAATAGCATATTTGTAATTAAGTAAAGTTTAAACTGTTCAAATCTCATCCTAAAACAAATAGATTTAAGGCTAAAAGTTACAAGAATCAAACAATTTGAGATTAAAATAATTCTAATTTCCTGTGAAGAAACCCACATAAAATGTTGCATTATGATATAATTGAGTGAATAATATAAGATAACATTTATAGTCCACAATTGTAAAATAATTTATTAAATGTAATGAACATTTAACAACAAATTAGGAAATTTTGAAGAAGTAGCAGAATTGAAATTCCTAGAAATACAAAATGAAAAGATGAATTAAACATAATTTCAACCTTGAAATGCATGTTATTATAGGCCTATATTAGGCATACTCTTGTCATTCCAACTTCTTTTAAAAAAAGTTAAATTAAAAAACATTTAAAATACTGAATTATGGCCTATTGTAGGTCCGTGTGCAAGCGAAACATAACCTCTTACTTTAAGAGAAGAGAAAATTTTAGGGGTAGGCCTATTTGAGAATAAAATGCTGAGGAAATTTTTTGATCCAAAAGACACAACAGAGAAGCGAATAAAAGAAATCTACATATCAGTGAACTATGATCTTTATTAGAAGTCAGGTGTAGTAACAACAGTTTATAATGGGCAGGACATGTGACACGAATACGGAATGAAAGAAGGGGATGGAAACTTAATGTAGGAGAATAAGAATGGAAGCACCCAATAGGTAGGCATAGACCTAAGTCATGATGAGCTGGAAGAATAACATTAAGCATAATTTGAGGGAGGTGATTTACAGACAACGTTTGGAAAATATTAGCTTAGGACAGGAATGCATGGAGAATTTTTGTCACCGGGGCCAAAAAATCCGGATTCAATAATGCCATTATTATTATTATTATTATTATTATTATTATTATTATTATTATTATTATTATTATTATTATTATTATTATTATTATTAATATAATATTTATTACCATCATCATCATACAGCAAGATTAATGTGAGAAATTTCCTTAAATCAGAATTTATTAATTCAAGTTAATTATGCTATTATGAACATAATGTCTACCGCTGTGGTCTCGAGGTAGCGTGCTGCCTTGTCACGCAGTGGGCCCGGGTTCGATCCCCGGTTTTTCTGGGTGAGGTTTTTATCGGGTTTTTTCCTCACCTGTAAGACAAGTGTCAGGAAAACTTTAAGGCCCAAACCGTCCCTGAAATCATATGGTCATCATCATCATCATCATCATCATCCTCCTCCACCAGTATGGAAAGCAACGGGAAGCTACCACACCTACAATTCCCTAGTAAAGCTGCAAAGCATAGCATGAAAATGCTATCATTGCAGTGAAAGACCTGCCCTCGGGCAGAATTACTACCTGTTTCAGCCTCAAGAGAAAAAACATTCAAAAGTCTTTTGTGTGGACGTCCTAGTCTTCTTCTTCCTGCAGGTTGATATCTTAACATTTGTTTGGGCATGCTGTGATCTTCCATTCGATGAACATGTTGCATCCATTTTGACTTATAATCAGAAATTTTGTTTTCTAAAGGTTCCATGTGTGATTCTTCTAAGATGTCTCCATTTTTTTTTTGCGATCTAGTAGTGTGTATCCTGCGGGCTATTATGAATTTCCCTTAAATGTATGCTTAATGTATTCACTTTTTGCTGGTGCCTTTCCCATTGAACCCTCATCACAATATTCCCACTGCCACAGATCGCGAGATCGCACTTCGATATTTAACTAACAATGCTTAGCCAAATTCAAAACTATTCTTAAGAAAAGGATTGAAAGGAATTGAAAAATGCGTCCGTTACTTATTGAAATTCATCTGCATCCTTGGGAATCGCATCTATGAATAAACATGGGAAAATCCACAGCATCTCAGTGCCAGATATAACATCGGTGAATGGGCTACAACCCGATAAATTCGTTCAATACGTTACAGATGTAAAGGGGTTAAGCAATGCATTCCAATAGAGAACTTCCAGGTAGAAATTCGCAGGTACACTCCCGGATTTATAAAGCTCAAAGAAAAGAAAAAAAATCTACATAAATATTGAAAATGTATTTGAGAATAACAAATCTAAAGAATATCCTTTTATAATAATAATAATAATAATAATAATAATAATAATAATAATAATAATAATAATAATAATAATAATAATAATAGTAACAATAATAATAATAATAATAATAATCGTATATAAGTATTAGACCTGTTTATCTGTTCTGACTCAAAATTACTCACGCCATCTGTTTACAGTCGAACTATATGCAGTAGGCATATATTCTTGCCTCCTCGGATTATAATATAAGCCTAAAACATTCTTTCCATGCTAGTGTTTGGCAGTCGTAGGACAGGTTCTCTCCAATTTATTCTATATTCAATTTATTCTATGTTCAATTCCTTTCCGATATCAGCACTTCTTCTATGATCTAATAATGTATTTTCAGTTATGAAGCAGAGAAATTTCATTTCTGAAACTTCGATTTGTCTTAATTTTCAGAGGTTAGTGTCCAACTTAATAGTACTACTACCACTAATAATAATAATAATAATAATAATAATAATAATAATAATAATAATAATAATAATAATAATAATAATAATAATAATAATAATAATAATAATAATAATAATAATAATAATAATAATAATGTTATATTTAAGCTGGCAGAGTTATGGCCATAAGGCCTTCTCTTCCACTCAACCAACGAATAATAAAATCATACAAAAAATTACATAAGCCCTACTTATTGAAATTTAAAATATTATTAAAATAGGCCTAGCCTATAGACAAAAAAAGAACAGTGCGGTTGAGGTCTAATAGGCCTATTAGCTAACACTAACATACCTAAATGGAATAAAATAAAATTAAATATAGCCTAGGCTAGTAAGAAAAGCTTCCTAGATGAATAGGCCTATTTATAGGCATATACGAAATGCTCAATACAGTTGTTAGCCTATGCAAATTTAATTGTGTGAAACTTAAGATATCAGTTAATTTCGATTTAAATAATGATAGCGATTGACAGCCCCTGACATGACTGGGAAGTGAGTTCCATGCACAGTCTCTAACGAATCTACTCGCCATAGTTTCTTCACTTCCACTGCTCACTGTATAGCTGTCACAACATAACTGACTGACTTATCGTCCCTGGCAATGTTTATATACGCCAGGGACGGGAACTTCTCGGCCCTCGATCGAGACATTTCCAGAATGGAAATTTCTATCCATTGAAACTTCACGATAGTGAGGGACAAGGATTGGAGAAGCCTCTGGAACAGAGTTCTGAACGCATCCACAATCTGCGCGGGTCTTTTGACTCGCGAGTTGGCGACTCACGAATCTATTTCTACCAATGGGAGATCACTATTCTCGGCTTCACCTGCGAAATTCGAACTCCGCTATTAGCCTACGATGCGTCACAATATAAAAGCCAATTTTTAAAATTCCGCGAACTTATTATATAGGCCTAATACAAAAGATAAGCTTATAGTATCAATTATCAATAAGTATATAGGCCTACTGTAAATTAATTTATAATTCTGTTTTATATAAATTAATAGCATGGCTTTCGTTTAAAGTAAGCAATACGTGTCATCTTAAATTTAATCTACAACAATATTGCAGTTTTTCAACATCTGACATGTTAAGTTCTGTTCTATTAATTTCATGAATACTACCTTCATAGTTGCTTTCCATAGCCTATCATTATTTTCAATTCTTTCCTCCATGATTCTATAGCCTATTTCTCCCATTATTCAAGTTCGTTATCATCCACTTTACTTGCATACGTATTCCAATTCATTTTTAACATTTTGTTAAAATCTTTATTGACATAGCATTTCGACATAGGTCTATTTAATTCCAAAAATAACATTTCTACTACCAAACCACTGTTCTACATCTTCCCAATTGACATAATGTAATTTACCATTGGTGTCCTCCTCTCTAGCTGAATGGTTTAATCCATGTTGCCTTGGTGCAGAGGAGACTTGCTCTGGTTCGAGTCCCCTTGGGGAAGATATTTTCTCATGGAATTTCGGCTAGTACGGGACCGGTGCCCACCCTACATCGTGAGGAATTTAGGTAGCTACAATAAGTAGCGAATCGAGGTTGACAAAAGCAGCTATAACGGCTGGGGAGCAGACATGTTATTTTACTATTTAATCTTGTACTAGATCATGCCATCAAACTTTGGAGGATAAAGAAAACATACAACAATGGTGTTAATAAGATGATACTATTTGCTGATAATGTAATATTGAGCGATAGTGAGGAGATAATAAGGACCAACACGCACATTATTTTAAGTATCAGTAAGGAATTGAGGTTGTAATCATGTAGGCCTATCAATAAACTAAATTATGATCACACATAGAAATTCATTATAGGATAATGGAAATAGACAGTTAATGACAAATGAGAGACATTTTGAATAAATTGCAAATTAAAATAGCCTATCTAGGAACAATAATTACAAACAGGAATGGGATGCAGAAATAAAATAAATATGGAAACAGACAGTTAATGACAAATGAGATACATTTTGAATAAGTGGCAAATTAAAAATCTAGGAGCAATAATTAAAAACAGGAATGGGATGCAGAAATAAAATAAACATGGAAATAGACAGTTAATGACAAATGAGAGAAATTTTGAATAAGTGGCAAATTAAAAATCTAGGAACAATAATTACAAACAGGAATGGGATGCAGAAATAAAATAAACATAGACTCAATTTTGGAAATAAATGTTATTACAGCCTATGTTATAGGCCTATGTATTACTAAGATCATTGTCATCCCAACTTTTCTCAAATAGTTTTAAACTGGAAATATCTTATATAAAGCTGCTATGCTCCCAGATATATTAGGCCTATTTGAATGTGAAACCTGGGCTCTTACTTTAAGGCAGAAGAAAAGATTACGTGTATTTGAGAATAAATTTCTTAGGAAAATTGTAGACCAAAGAGAAACGAACCCACAGGTAAATGGAGAGGACTAGATAACAGTGATGTAAGTTACATAATCTTTATGGGAAACCAGATATAATAAGAGCAGTTAAGTCTCATAGTCTGAGATGGGCAAGACATGTGGCACGAATGAGAAATGAAAGAGGAGAATGGAAACTCCTCATAGGAAAACCAGAGGAAAAGAATTCAATTGTTAGGTCAAGAATGAGAAAGCAGAATAATATTAACCATGACTGAAGAGAGGTAAATTATACAATGGATGATTGGAAAACATTACCTCAGAATAGGGGTTGTTGGATAATGACCGCGTGGCCATGAACCTATGGGTTTGGTAGTGTCAGTTAGTTACCTTTAACTCAAACAAACAAAATGTTGATTGACCTATTTTTTAAATCATTTATTTCCTTCTTTACCGATAGAGTCAATCATACTAATCATCCATATGACAGTTAATAATCGCTCGATAGATCCATTCTAAAGAGGAAGGAAAATGGATGCAAAAGGACATCCTAACAATTCTAGATAAATGAATAGCGTAGACTAATGGAAAATGCTTGACAGTTTTCACTCGAGAACATTCCTATTCTTCAATTTGAACCCTTGTCACTCCAACCAGCGGCTCAGAAAAGGTGTGACATTATTATACATTCAAAAGAAAAACCGTTTATATATTCATTTTTTTCCTTCATTCGATGTGGGTACTTTTGGTTGCAACAGATATTTATCAAATACTATTACTAAAGTTTTATGTCATAACTTGGTATAAACGTTTTTCCTAAACAAATAGGCCAAAGGACAATTTTTGGATAACTTAGGCATAGATCTAGTCTCACTACTCAATCTGTAGGCCTATTATTTTGCGAGTTCAGTCTTGGCTTAATAGCTAATTAATTGAATAAGCTACATTTTGCAGTCTTTATAGGCCTAGTTAGTTGCACTATGAGTACATGATCGCATTAGAATCTACTGCTTGACATTCGTATCTAGAACCTCACAGTATTCTAATTCTTATACGTACCCAAGCTAGAAGTTTTAAATTCTTAGCGCATGAGGTTATGTACTGCCAGAGATTACCTTACTTTTAAAAAATTAACACTTAAATAGGACTGTATCTTAAAGGTAAAAATATTTAATACATATAGCCTATCTTATATATATATATATATATATATAGGCTATATATATATAACTTATAGGCCTAAGTTAAATATTTACGATGGTACTAGTAGGGCCTAGGCCTATAGATTACTAAGCTTGTTGTCATGAAATTTCCACATCTGAATGGTAAGTCAAATCTGTTCCTGTATCAAAGTACTAATTTATATTAAATATTTTATTGGGGTCAGGATTTTTAAACTGCCCCCAAACCTTCTGGCGGCATCACGGCCACGGAGCCAACTCAACTTTTAACGGAAATATAAAGTGAAATTTCTTTACTTTTCCTTTGGCATTGGGCATTGTCAGAAAATCACTGAATGTTGTGTTCTTCTTCTTCTTCTTCCTCTTCACGGTTTAGGCTTATTTAGTAGCCTGTTCCGGCTCCAAATTGCTGCTCTTTCCATCTTTTCTTTGGTCTTCCCAAACTTCTTCTTCCTCGTGGTGAATAGCTGTAGGCTTATGCTGCTTTTGGTATTCTATTCTCAGTCATCCTTGCCAAGTGTTCTTTCCAGTTTGTTCTGTATTTTCCTATTGCTGTGTACTTTTAGTTGTTTTATTTCTGTGTATGTTTTTTGTCTGTTCTTTGATATCCTGCTTTTGGTCTGAGGAATCTCATTTCAGCAACTTGTATTCTGGCTGATTGTTGTGTTGTCATTGTCCATGTTTCGGATCCATTGTCTTGTATAATTTCATTATAGGCCTAGAGTGTTACCTGGCTTTATTTTTCAAAGTTCTTTTTTGTGTACCTATTATATAATTAAACTTATTTATTTTGTTATTTTGTGTAAATTTAATTAATTGAGTTATGAATCATTAAGTTACTATAGGCCTATATTTATCCCTGATAATCGCGGAAGATTTAAACACTTAGAGCGAACTGTTGTAGGCCTACCTGGAGGACAAAATCGTTACGTTTCCGGACAAGGTTCCTATTCAAAACGTTATCCTATCAGTTTCGTCTAGAAGACTTGTTTGTAATGGAGTTTCCGATCACTCTGTGCATATATAGGCCCTATATATAAATTAATAAACTACAGACTTCAATTTTTTTTTAAATTTTCTTTATTCAAATACAAATAGTTAAAAAAATTATCAATCAACTACCTTTCAAAATACAGGCATGAATAATAAATTAGTAAAAAATGTAATTTGCGTACTCTTGGCCTACCGGGAGGTTAAGAGTACGCGGGTGGGGTGGTTAAGAGTACTCACTAGGGCTTGTCTAACAATAGTCACAAACAAATGGACCACTGCCTTTCTTAAGCACTACACTCTTCTTGCCACCACTCTTTGCAAATTCCACACTGAATCCAGCTATCATGGTACGAACCCCCGACATCCTGGACAGACAGTTGAATCGTCATATTTTTCTTCTTCTTTAATGAAGGCTTTCGACTCAGCTGAACTTGAAGATGGTTTAGAGTCATTATTAAACATCAATTCTCTTCTCGCATTTGATTTCCTGTTTGCTAGGCCCATTTATCTTACTTGTCTTTCCTATTTTTTAAAAACTTTTTTTCTGATTTAGCCTGCTCTAATTCTTTTCTCTCTCTTTTTTTCTTCCAAAATGGTTTTTGAAAGGTGATGAGTCATGATTTCTGATTTATGTGCTGGGTCTCTGCTTTCTTCGGTTCATAGGGTCTTGTTCTTTATGTTCTGGAAGCGGCAGCAGAATTAGATGAATACTAACATTAATTTTACATTCTTGTTCTGATAAACCTACTGTTTCATTTTCTCCAGCTTCTCCAGCTCTTTGCTCTGCAAATAAAAATAAAGACTGAGGTTGAAAAATAAAAATGTTATTCGCATTTATTTACGACTAAATACAAAACTATGATAATTTATAACAACTTTGTATCAATATAACATACATCTATATATTAAGAGTAAAACAGAGTTTTCCACTTAATAGCCATAAATGAAAACAACAAATGTGGCAATGATAACCCCATATGGAGGCTAGGAGTACGCAGTGAACAGCTGCTGCGTACTCTTTGCCTCACTTGGCGTATTTCACAAAATCACAAATAGACGCCAGTACGTAACAGAGAGGTAAATGGTATCTTCACCATGTTGTAGGATATTAAATGTACATTAATATGATATCTCTTTACAAAATATTTTTTTACTCCTTAAGGTGAAAAATAGTTATGCTATACCACACAAGAATTACATTGAAAAGTAAGGAAAGTTAATTTTACCTGGTAGAACGAAGATAAATGAAGCAGGTCAATGATACTACCGCGTGTTCTTCCATTGTAACAGCCAAACTGAAAGGTAGTAATCAACATGTTCTGCAGTGCTGCCAATACCATAAAATTTCCCTGCGTACTCTTAACCACCCGCGTACTCTTATCCTCCATTACCCTATAGCCTATATAAGTTAGGCCTATATATATATAGGCCTAGTTTAATACTATATTAAGTTTTAATGTTATAATGTTATAAACTAGCCTATAAATGTTAGCCTATATTAATTGTATAGCCTATTCTTATATTTTCATTGGTAAGTGAACTGCATTTCATTTCAATTTGCATAAAGGACTACTCTATACGCTTATAGGCCTAATTAGAAAATTGTGTTATCTTAAGCACTGAACATTATAAATGGTTATAACTACGTATAAAAATTATATTTTTATTGGAACATAAAACACAATGTAATGTTGATAACTTATTAAAAAACGTTTGCACCAAGTTTCAAGTGTTTTAAGCCAATCTCTGATTTTTATCTTCAATACAAAATTGTAGCCTATTAGGACTGCTCCTTAGTACAAATTATTAGTCACTCGACCTCCATATCTAGGACCCGAGTTCGCATAAAAAATATGTAGATCTATTTAAATAATTTTTTGTCGATTATAAGTAAACCAGCTGTAGCTAATTGATCTAACATGAATTAAAAAGAAAAGGTTATGTTGTTAGTATTATAGGCCTCCTTGAAGAGAAGATTAATAAAGTTTTGCCGTATTTTCTTTCTCAACTCATAAACAAACCATTACAAAACCACTAGCAAGTGTTATAGATGGAAATAAAAATATGAGAGAGGAGGGGCAGGACAGATGTTTCTGAATAGAATAATACGCGCGCAACTCTACCGTCAATTTTTTATACCTCACACTCCTCTCTTTACCACTTCGGATATCTCCTTCTCTTCATATGTGTAGATTTGATGAATAGGCATGGAACAGTCGTAGATAATGTATAGGAGAGAAAGAGATGGACAACTCAGAGAGGGAAAGAGAGAGTAAAAAAGTATTTTTTTTATTCTTTACCCTTTCTTTTCGAATGCATAAAAAAGTTTTTAGAAGTTGAAAGACACATGAATGTATAAGGTATGAGTTTTTTACTAGGTTATGTATGTATTTTATATTTTGAAGTGTGAGTTTGAATGTGGTGTAGGTTAGTTAGGTCGTTTCTGTAACACAGTAGAGTTGTATTTTGCTCCAGGAATTCTATGAGTTAACGCAATCTGGATTTACGAGCATCCCTTAAAATGATGTAAGTAAAACTTAAACCTCCAATTGTTGGGTATTTATTAGCTACTTGTTAGATCTTTTTGTATCTAATTCATGACCCCATTTGATTTTTTTGGCGAAATATGGAATTTAAAACATTGAATAGGGCCTATTTTAATTCATTCAAGATTTTGATAATTGAGGGATACAAAGTAAAAGTGGTCGACGTCTACATTTTACTCTTTTGAGAAAAACTGATTAAAGCGTAAGTAATAAATTTACTTGTAGATAAAGAATTAAACATTGATTTTTTACTGTAAAAAATATATACAATAGGCCCTACTTGGTTCACAATTTCTCTAATGAATTATTGATAGTGTGAACCAAAATTCACATAGGATTATAGGACCTATCTAGGATTTTCAATTTTTGTACTTTTGCACCGAACTCCTCAAATTTTAATCAGTTAAGTTGTTTAAATATAAAGAATACAAATAATAAAAACCGAATAGTTTACAAATTTATATAGGCCTAGATTTAAGCCTTACTATTAGAGTCAAATTTAACGGTATTGAGTAAAGTTGTTGTTGTCTAATGTGCTGCATCTAACACATTAGCAGTCTTGCTCTCCAATACTTTGAGGTCTTAGAATCTTCATGTTTGACAGCGATACAGTTGTTCAGATGACCTTCGTCCATTTCTTCATCTGGGTGATAGCATAAAATGCATTTCGGTGAAGGCAGAACATTGATTTTGTAAAGGTATTTTGCCAGACAGTCGTGGCCCGTTGTCATTCAAAAATGTGCTACTTCTGTTTTTAGGCCTATGTCTGTTATACGAATATTTTTTATTAGGCATTCCCATTTTTTTCTTTTGTTTCTGGCTACTGTTTGAAGTCTATTGTCATTCATAATTTTACCTTTATGTGACGTTTCAATGAGGAGTAAGGTGTTGGTTTAGATCCAGGCAATTGTTCAATGCGAGATTTTTTTTTGGTGAGAAAATCGGATGTTTCATTACCGGCAATCCAAAGTGGGGGGGGGGGTAGCCATTCATCAGTAATAACGTCGTAGCATTCTTTGCAATCAAAACTTTTTTGGCCAGTAAATTGCCTGTATAGCTGCTTTGGAGTCACAGAGGAGCACTAATTTGTACAACATGGATTTTAGTGTTAATAGGATTTGGAGAGAGATTTTTATAGAATGGATTTCACCAAAATTTGTTGTTCGTCGTCCAGCATGACAGTACAACGAAAATGGGAGCATGTTCCCCTGCTCCGGCTCCAGTTTCAGAATTTTTGAGCGAGCCTTAAGTGTAGACATTCAGCTAGTCTTCTGTAGGATATCTGGTGTAGATAGTTTCCAAAGTTAATGATTTCAAGTAGCCTAATTGGTATTAGGGCTGTGTTCAGATTTTTTGTGATGTTTGCATTTATGTCTAAGGCACAGGGGTTAGGCTCAAATTGTAGGTGGTTTATTATTGATAAGAGCTTTTCTCTATTTGTCGGTAGGCCCTATTTCAAATTTTTTCTATAGTTCTTTGACTTTCTCAAGGAAAGTTACTTGGGTTTTCTATCTTCTTTCCTCTACTTGTTTTTTGTTTCTCCATGTGTCTTCTGAATATCTGACTATTTTTTCACCTATTGTAAAAGTGCTTTTCATTGAAGAATTAAGGTGATGGGGTGGTTATAGGTAACTACCCTCATGGATTTTAAAGGGATGGATTTCACGACCCCTGTATTATCGTCATAGCGTAATTTTGTATTATTTCCAGTTTTTTCATTATTCTTGGTGATGTGGTAAGTATTTCTCCGCAGTATTGCAGTACAGATTTTATGCAAATAGTGTATGTTGTATTTAGTGTTTTTCTAGAACAACACAATTTCACCCCAGTTAATATTTTTAGGATGCTCGTTCTTTTCAGTGCATTTTTTTACTGACATTTTCCACATGGTTTTTCCATGACAGTTTAGAGTCAAGTGTTACACCTAGATATGTAGACTGCAATCAGTAAGAGTAGGGTGTTCCTGTAGTTAGGTCCATTTTCCTCTTTTTCCAGCCAAGTGAGAAAATTTGGTAAACAGTTTTCTCAGAGTTAATTTGCATTAGTTTTTCCAGGGAATTTTGTAGATTGTTATTCAGGCCTTTTTACTGGGTGTGTATCTGAAGACCAGATAATAATATCGTCAGCAAACATTGCTGTCTTAATTCCTGATGTTTTTAATGAGTCGGACAAATAGTTGGTGTAGATATTGAATAAGCTAGTAGGCCTACTCAGGACTGTACCTTGGGGGAGCCCACGTCTGTTCGTATTTTGGGAGTGTGTTGTTTTATCTAGTTGCATAATATCTTTGTGATATAAATTCTGAAATCCAATGAAGCATTTGAGCTTGTATACTAATTTGTTATATTTTCTCTAAAAATTATATATTCTATTATACAATGCATTATACAGTAGTGCAACTTAATATAAAAGTAAATCATGCAAGTAATAAAGAATGTAACTTAAAGCAAAAATTGATAGGCCTATAAACTTACAATACTAACAGACCAATAGCTAAGAATGAAAATCTATAATTCATATGTTACAGGTTTGCTAGCATCAGTTTTATATTGTAGATTATAGTAGCTATGTGCTTCTGTTATAATTCAACATCCACTAATAGACTATAACAAAGTCACTGGCACTATCGAACCCGGAGGTACATGACCGCCCGGACATAAGCTCTCTATACATCCATATTCTAGATAATGTTTTCCAAACTTTCCCTGTAGTTTATCCCTCTCCCTCAAATCACTATTAAACAGATCATTAAATTTTAAAACAGATACAAAAATTAATTATTTTCTCAAAATTCTGTATCCTATTTTAAATTAAGTAATTATACCCATCGCTGTGGTCTATTGGCTATGACGCAGCGGACCCGTGTTCGATCTCCGGTCGTAACAATTTTCCCAGGTGAAGATTAATCGGAGTTTTTCTTCATCTCTAAGACAAATGCCAGGAATGTTTAAGGCCCAAATACTCCCGAAACCCATCTGGCCACCATAATCATAGCTGTCTAATATCGCCTTGTTTAGTATGACTATATGAGTGAATGGTATGTCCTGCCTTAATGTTCGTGTTGTCTCGAAGGTGGCCCTGACATTGAGCTAACCATTCATCCAGGAAGATCCTCAATGATCTCAAATAGTAAGAAAATAACTATGTATGTTTTCAGAGTTTAAAAACCTCTCCTGACAGGTCATGTCCTTGTAAGGCTCTTAAGGAGTAGGCCTAGGCCTATGGTATGAACATACCTACAAAGGGAGAGGTGAAACCAAGGTAAAGAAAGAAAAATTAATGAGTTTGCAACTAATTTCTCAATTATCATAATTCATATATAAAATTGCATTTTTATGTAAGTTTATTAATGTAGGTCTATAGGCTTAAAGCTTGGACTTTATAGCACCTACTGGGTTAATTTCACTGACTTACATATTTTCCCTACGAAATGACAGAAGTCACAATAATGCCATATCTCTTTAAAAATAAGTCTATATGGAAAAATAAGATAGCGATGTTACGTCACCAGGAAAAATGCAGTGTGTGAAGAGTGGGGGAGGATGACGTGTTGCACGTGAACAGTGAACAAAACAGCATCACACTCTCTTCGTGGCAATGTTCCCAAAAAAAATCCCCTCCCCCGTTACTACTTTTACAATTCAGGGGCAAGAAGGGAAAACTTGTGTGCAACCTCATTTTTTTTGTAACATCATTTTATTCTCTAACTTTTTTTTTTCTCCCTTATTCATCCTTTCTCTTGTCTTTTCTCCGCTCACGTGATGTGTAAAGAAGAAGAAGAAAAATTCGGAACACGTTTTCATGAATCGCAGTTACTACGCCCTCTATTCCAAGCGTCTTTAAAATTCATTAAGAATGTAGTACGGGTGGCTTTAAAACGAGCATTTCTCAAAACTTTAAGTGATGCGGGAAAATCCCACTTACTTCACCCACTTTTCTTTCCCACTTCTTAGTCTACATTATATTTACTTTCTGGCGTGTTGTTCTACGTTAATCATAAATTTCAGTAAATTTATTTTTAATTACTCTCTTCATTCTAATATTTAGGATACCATGTCAGTTAGGATAGGCCCTAATGGAATCCTATCTGCTACAGTCACCTACTTGATCTTTATGGGAAACCAGAGCGATTAAGTCTCATAGACTGCGATGGGCAGGACATGTGGAATGAATGGGGGATGAATGAGGGGATGGAAATTCCTCATAGGAAAACCAGAGGGAAAATCTTATGGTAAGGAGGCAGGAATGAGATGGAAGAATAACTTTAATCATAGGTTGAGAAAGGTAAATTATACAGGAAATTATTGGAAAACGTTAGCTCAGAATAGATATGTAGGCCTATAGAATTCTTATGTCCACGCAGTAATGAACCTCTGGGGTTCGATATTGCCAGTGAATTAATTAGCTAATAGGTCTACGTTATATAAAATTTTAACAAATACAATAGATAGGGCAATAATGAGATGGGAGAATAACATTAAGCATGGCTTGAGGGAGGGAGGTAGGCCTATATTAGGCCTAGGTATACAGAGAATGATTGGAAAATATTAGCTCAGAATGGGGATGTAGAGAGATCTTATGTCCGCTCGATCATAAACCTACACAGTCCAGTGGGTCACTCAGCTATCCTATCAGCTAAAATATACAATTTTAACAATTCCATGGAAATCATTAGGAGAAATTCCAAACGTCTTTAGTGCAGATACATACAACAGGCCTACATTCATTCATTCTGAGAATTTTCCTCATCATTGAGGGTTTTCTCCAACCAATCTTAGTAATTAACATGAATTTAAAAAAAAAAAAAAATATATATATAGGAGTCTCTTGCTGAATATAGGCCTACCGCAAAATAGGACATCACATCACTCCGTGTCATAGGCCTATACAATTTTCACTTCTCACAACTGGAATTCCCTACCACAAGAAATAAGGGGCTGCCGGACATTGACAACTTTTAAAAGAAATCTAATTTATCATATTCATACTATTATTAATATAATTATTATTATTATCATCATTATTATATTATTATTATCATTATATTATTATTATTATTATTATTATTATTATTATTATTATTATTATTGTAAGTATTATTATTGTTGTTATCGTATAAAATGTTGTTTGTACATGAAATTTACATTGCTACATTTAATGTATCTTTAACTGTTTATAATTAGTACAGTGTAGGCCTATATCTATATTTCTGAAATAGGCCTATTTATTTGTATTTGTGCTGGTTGAGTGGAAGAGAAGGCCAGAATAAATAAAACATTGTCATTATTATTATTATTATTATTATTATTATTATTATTATTATTATTATTATTATTATTAAATGACTACGGACTTACAGACTATCAGTTTGCAAAAAAATATAGGCCTACATGGGCTTATAAAATATTGGCTAGAGCCATGCCTTCCTATGGAAACGAAGCTTGGACTAGGTATATGAAAAAGAGATAGGCCCTATGCCTAGACTATAAACATAATTAAAACTGATGAAATTAAGTTCATGACAAGAACAGCTAGGTATAAAAATGAGACAAAAAGAGAATATGGACATCCTACAATAACTAAAAACAACTTAATTTATGAATCGTATAGCCATATATTTTTAACTCCATAGCACGGGAGGCCTAGAAAGCCTTTGTCTGACCAGCCGGCTGCTGGCCTCACACCCACACATATGTTAATCACAGAGACAGATCGTCATCCAGCCAGTGTAGGGGTGATATGAGGTCAGGATATTGGGGCCTCAGTCGTTATACCTCGTTTTCTCAACCTTAAATCCGCTATTCATTGTAGCTACCCAAATTCCTCACGATTCAGGCCGAAATTCCATGAGAAAATGTCTACCCGATGGGGACTCGAACAAGCGCAAGTCCCACAGTTCTGCCTTAAACCACTCGGCTATGCGCGCGGGGCGGACCATATACCTACATAGGGCCTATAGGAATAATTGAAACCGACATCTTCAATGTAGGCCTATGGATCAAATCCGCATCCCTCATCAAATTTTAAATTACCATCCCAGAGGTAATTTGTCCATAATTAGGCTACTGTTCGTGTTAATTCTGTTGTAATCCACTAACAATAGGCCTATGTCTAAATGCTAAGGTGTATTAAGTAGTTTATTTTTCTCAATTATATTTAGGGATTACATATGACAATATAATAACAATCATCATCATCATCCTGTATCATGGCAGCTGCCGCCGTCTTCCGGAAACCAAACGCCATTCCTCTCTGTCCAGCCGTTGATCTTCCTCCAATCCTCTGATATTCATAGCCGCTTGTACACCTTGTGATGATGATGATAGTAGGAGAGTTCCTAATCCTAATATGAATGATGATGATTGCGATGACCATATGGTTTCTGGGACGTTTGGGCCTTAAGTTTTCCTGACATTTGTCTTACAGGTGAAGAAAAACCCCGATAAAAACCTCACCCAGAAAAACTGTCCCGACCGGGGATATTTTATGCAATCTTTGCTCTGGCATTCTTTGGACATGGCCATACCACTGTAATCTTTTCTTTTCTATAATGTCCGACTCCTCTTGCACACCCATACTTACTTACTTAGGCCTACTTACTCACTGGCACTATCGAACCCATAGGTTCATGGCCGCGCTGACATAAGCTCTCCATACATCCCTATCCTGAGCTAATGCTTTCCAATCATTCCCTGTATAATCTACTTCCTTCAAATCATAGGTAATGTTATTCTCCCACCTCATTCTTGGTCTACCAACTGGGCGTTTTCCCTCTGGCTTTCCTACAAGAAGATTCCATGCCAGTCTTTCATTCCCCATATGTGCAACATGTCCTGCCCATTGCAGTCTACGAGACTTAACTGTTCTTATTATATCTGGCTTCCTATAAAGACCATGTAGTTCATTGTTATTTAGTCTTCTCCATTCACCTGTCTGTTCATCTCTCTTTGGTCCAAAAATTTTCATAAGTACTTTATTCTGAAATACTTGTAATCTCCTTTCGTCCCTTAAAGTAAGAGTCCATGTTTCCTACCCACATAGGCCTAATATAACTGGTAGAATAATAGTTTTATAATTTTCAGTTTAACGTTTTTTGAAAGGAGTTGGGACATCAAGAGTCTCTGCAATGCATAATAGCACGCATTTCCAGAATTGTCTTGCACACCCATAATTTCCCTTATTTCTTTATTTCTTATTCTATAGGCTACATTCTAGTTTTTCCAGCTGATCGTCTTAAAACATCCATTTCAGTACTTAAAATTATTTTCATAATAATAACAATAATAATAGCAATGGTTTATTTTACCTGATGAAATTAATACTATTCCATTTCACAAGGGTTAAATTTACAGAAATTAACAATTTACTTAAATTGCGTGCAAAAGCCCGGCCAGAGTAGATGCATTTTTTTAGGATGGAAAAATTCAAGGGACATGTCCTCCGGGAGGGACTTTAAGCTGTGAGTCCCGAGTCTGAAGGTTTTCAGGCTCGAAGGATAATCTCAAGCCTAAATGATAGCGTCTGAACTAACTTTAATGGGCATTTTCTATCTAATTTATGCTAGATGCCTCCTTGAGGCGATATGGTAACGTTGTGTCACTCGATGACATCTATAAGGAAATAAGTGCAAATAAATAACCTTGGTTAAGAAACGCCATTGGAGAACACCCTTGTCACCCTTGTAGCCTAAGGATATATACTAAATTAGACTAGATTATTTAACTTAATAGTAGGCCTAATAATAATAATAATAATCTCTCTCTATCTTCATGTTTTTACAGCTGCTGCCGTCTTCCCGTGCCAAACCTCCAAAGCCTACGGTCTTGGGCATCTTCGATGCTTAGCCCTCTAGCTTGCATTACTGTCTTCATGTTTTCCTTCCATGTTAACCTTGGTCTTCCTCTTTTCTTCTTTCTGTTCGGATGCCATTCATATAGTTGCTTCGGCCTTCGCTCATCTTCCATTCTTAAAACATGTCCTAACCACTTTAATTCCTTCTCCTCAATTCTTTCAATTATGCTTACTTCTGCTTCCATTATGTTTCTAATTTCCTTATTTGTGACACGTTCTAATTTAGACTTTCTGGCATAATAATAATAATAATAATAATAATAATAATAATAATAATACAAATGATAATGTAAAAATGATAATAATAATAACTTAATAATATTGATGATAATAATACTAATGATGATAATAATAATAATATAAATAATAATAAGAATAATAATATAACTTGATTGATAGGGAAAAGCACAGTAAACTTTCTTAAACTCATTTTGGAGTAGTTGTTTTTATCTTCTGATTAGGTTCATGGAACCCTCTTCTATTAAAAACCTTCGATACTAAATTTGAAGTGGAATCACTTTTACAAGTTTGAGATGTGAAGTTCGTATCTAACCTTTCGTTCATTTATGACAACACAACTTGCTTCGATGTAAACAAACTTCAATTTGATTTATTAACATTAAAAAAACGGTGTATCTTTATGGGAAAATAAGTTTTTTTTTTATCTAAAGCATTATGCAATTTGAAATCTACTTCACTCTCATTCAATTTTTTCTGCTTTTCAATAACGTAAAGTTTAGGAATGCCTCTCTTCTGGTTGGAAACGGCGGACAACTAACTTGGTGATGGATGATGTGTTTCTAGACATTTTTCAATAATTTGTTTGTGTTGAAGGTAGAACTCCGCGTTTCAAAACTTTGCTAACACTCAATTACTTCTCGGAAAAGACAAGCTGTTTCACTTTCAATATTTTCCTCCTAAAATTTGTTAACCACGACATGATTGAGAACTGGACTAATAATTAGGCCTATTCAATACAATCTAAATCAGAATAACAAATTAGTCATTTAAAATTAGGCTATAAGAATTTTAATAACAAAACCACAACAATAGGGCGTACACATAAAAATTATTGGCCAAATTAAATTTAACAATCTCAACCTAATAGAGTCTGCCAAAAGTAATAAATTTATAGGGCATACTTGACAATAGAAAATAGTAAATTTTGCAGCCGTAATAAGAAGTGATAAGATAAAAAAATAAAGAATATTAGGCCTAGGTGTTTGGAATAAAGGGTAAAAATTTTAAAAATAATAATAATAATCCATCCATCCATAGTAATTCTGCCCGAAGGCAGGTCCTTCACTGCAATCACAGCATTTTCATGCTATGTTTGCAGCTTTACTAGGGAATTGTAGGTGTGGTAGCTTCCCGTTGCTTTCCACACCGGTGAAGGATGATTATGATGATGATGGCCATATGATTTCGGGGACCGTTTGGGCCTTAAAGCTTTCCTGACTTTTGTCTTACAGGTGAGGAAAAACCCCGATAAAAACCTCACCCAGAAAAACTGCCCCGACCGGGGATCGAACCCGGGCCCGCTGCGTGACAAGGCTGCACGCTACCTCGAGACCACAACGGTGGACAATAATAATAATAATAATAATAATAATAATAATAATAATAATAATAATAATAATAATAATAATAATAATAATAATAATAACATTAAAAACAATTTGAGGAGGGCGAATTGTACAGGGAATTATGGGGAATATCAGCTTAAGATATTAATGTTTGGAGAGCTTATATCCGTATTATTATGAACCTCCGGATCTGATAGTTCCAGTGAGTTAGTTAATAGTAATAATAGGCCTAATATACCTATTGATAATTTATTAACACTTGCAGAGTTGAGATAATAGAATCTTCTTTTCCATTCAATCAGTGAAAAAATATTAGATGTGAAAATTAATAAGCCTAATAAGATAATATAGGCCTATATAAAAATAATTAGGCCTACATATAAATAAGTAGGCCTATAGCTAAATAGATTCATGTAAATTAAACTTAGGCTAAATTGAAATTCAATAAATTATTATTAATACAGAGAGAGTCCACTGTTGTGGTCTCGAGGTAACATGCTGCCTTGTCACGCAGCGGGCCCGGGTTCGATTCCCGGTCGGGACAGGCTCCTGAGTGAGGTTTTTTTCGGGGTTTTTCTAACCTGTAAGGCAAATGTCGGGAAGCTTAGGACCCAAAGGTCCCCGAAAACCATACCATCATCGACATCCGTATCATTAACATCACCATCATCCTTCACCGGTTGGAAAGCAACGGAAAGCTACGATTGCAGTGAAAGACCTGTCCTCGGGCAGAATTACCATGGATGGATTTACAATGGATACATTTATTATAGAATAGAATAGAACACAAAGAGAACGAACAAAAATCGTCTATTAATTTGCTGATATAACAATTAGACCCCTACAGAAAGAAGACATTTATATAGCCTACTTACTTACTTACTCACTGGCACTATCGAACCCGTAGGTTGATGGCCGCGCGGATATAAGCTCTCCATACATCCCTATCCTGAGCTAATGCTTTCCAATCATTCCCTGTATAATCTACTTCCCTCAAATCATAGCTAGTGTTGTTCTCCCACCTCATTCTTGGTCTACCAACTGGGCGTTTTCCTTCTGGCTTTCCTAGAAGAAGTCTCCATGCACGTCTTTCATTCCCCATACGCGCAACATGTCCTGCCCATCGCAGGCTACGAGACTTAACTGTTCTTACTATATCTGGCTTCCTATAAAGACCACGTACTTCATTGTTACGTAGTCTTTTCCATTCACCTGTCTGTTCATCTCTCTTTGGTCCAAAAATCTTCCTAAGAACCTTAGCTATTTTCATATAGAAGATATTTATATATTTATTTTAAATATTCGGTCTGGTAGCCCATAATAACTCTTAGGGCCAAAACCAGGGAGTTCAGAATCTAGCACTCGATACAATATCCATCATCCCATAATAATTCTGTCCGGGGGCAGATCTTATACTGCAATTATAGCATTTTTATGCTATGCTTTGTAGTTTTACTAGGGAATTATAGGTGTGGTAGCTTCTCATTGCTTTCCGCACCGGTGAAGGATGATGATGATAATGATATGGATGATGATGATGGCTGGATGACTTTCGGGGACCGTTGGGCTCTAAGCTTCCTGACATTTGTGTTATAGATGAGGAAAAACCCTGAAAAAAACCTCACCCAGGAGCCTGCCCCGACCGGGAATCGAACCCGGGTCCGCTGCGTGACAAGGCCGCACTCTACCTCGAGACCACAGCGATGGATCGATACAATATAGGAATATAGAATACTGAGAGGTAACATGATGTGAGATGTTTAGTAGCAGATGAATTCTGGTGCGAACGTGTAGCGCCTACTCAAATACTGTAGTGGTTGGAGAATAGAAGTTGATAGCGACAAGATAGACTATGTAGTGTGGCGTAGGGAACAGTATAATTTTTACTAGTAGAGTAGAAAAATGTATTTTCTGCTATTATGGAGATTGAGCCAGCATAGGTAGATAGTGGATGAAGAAATGTGGTCATATTTAAGGATATTGGATAGGCATAGAACATTAAACAACAAAACAAGGAGAGATAGGCCTACTAGATTGAAGTTTTATAAACATTGGCAGTTCCTGTAGCTATTAATTTATGGGAGCGAAACTTTGGTAATGATCAAAAATTTTCAAAGTAGAATACAAAACGTAGAAATTAACTTTCTTAAAAGAACAAAAGGATGCAGGAGATTGGATCGGATAAAGAATGACAATATAAGAACAGAGTTCAAATTATTATCCCCTGCATGAAAAAATCAAAGAATAAGAGGTAAATTGTTTACACATGAAGGAAGAATGAATGTAACAAGATTACCAAAAGCAGCAAATAACTACAAGCCAAGAGGTTCAAGGAATGTAGGAAGGCCAGTAAAAAGATGGACAGAACAACTGAGAGGCAGAACAGGCAGTTTGCCTAGACCGTGAAATGAAGAAGAATAGACCTAGATATCTGATAATATTAAAGTTATGGGTATTTTTACTTTTTTGCTGTTGTCTTTAGTTAAGGTCTGTCGTTACTCATTAGGCAAGTAGAGACTCTTGTTATTCCAACGTCTCTAAAAAATGTTAAATTAAAATTATATAAGGCGGTGATCCTTCCTGTTACACTAGGACTATATGGATGCGAAGCATGGTTTTTTTATTTTAAAAGAGAAGAAAATATTGCTAGTTTTTAATAATAAGGAAGAATGTTGAGTTAAAATGAGACGAACATGCAGGTGAGTGGAGAAATTAGGCTACTTAATAGTGAACTACATGATATTTATGGTAAATCATATGTGATAAGGAAAGTTAATCCCGCGCCCTAATCTAGCCGTTTAAAGCGCCATTCCTTGGTGTAGTATTAGCTACGAGATTTGAGCTGGTTTGAGTCCCAAGGGGAGAAAAAAAAAGTTATTTTGGTCTTTATGAGACCGGTACATACCCCACACAGCATAATGAGGAGTTTGAGAAATTAGCTCTAGGTTGAGAAAAGCAGTTATAATTGCCGTGAAATCGAAATGCTGACCACATGCCATCCTTATATTGTCTGTCCAACGGATCTGTGCCCCTATAAGGTATGCGAACTAAAGTCTACTTCCTTTTCTGCCCCTGCAAATCATTTCCCTCCCTGCATTCCTATTTCTCTCTTTCTCTCTTGCACTTGCACTCCAGTGTTGACAACTCAACTCGAACATTGCATTATTCAATATAAGGGCCATGACACAGGGGGAAGTTTGGCAACATGCCTACCCGATGGCTGCTGTTTGACGAAGGGGGAGGGAAGTGCGGTGAAATGGTGTGAATATAGGCGTGTACTTTTCTTAGAACGATCCAAGCGCTGTAGGGGCACAGATCCGTTGGTCCGAGTATACCGGCTAGATGATCGTCCACCTTTGTGATTAACATGTGCTCAGAAGCAGCTGGTATACATGTTTTTCTAGGTCTGTCGCACTATAGTGATAAGAAGAGTTAAGTCTTATAGACTAGATTTGGTAGGACATATGGTACACATTCAGAATGGAAGAGGAGCATGGAAACTTATTTTAGAAATTCCAGATGGGGAAACACCAAGAATGAGGTGGAATAATAGCCTAACGTTAACAATTAATTGATGGAGGCGGATTATACAGAGAATGATTGGAAAATATTAGTTGAGAATAGGGATGTATGGAGAGCTTATGTCCGCACAGTCATGAAAATTCGAGTTCGATAGTGCCAGTGAATAGTTAGTTTGTTAGATATCTAAAGTTTGATTTGTTACAAATAAATAAATCAATAACAATAAATATTTTATTTAAATTGGCAGAATTAAGGACATAGGCCTAGAGCCTTATCTTCCACTGAACTAGTAAAGAAAGATAGGCGTACAGGCCTGTAAATATCATTTATAAACTAGGCCTTATAAATGAAACTCAAACTAATATTAAATACTGCCGATTGAGGGTCTTTCCACTTTGCAGCGGTTGCCCTTTTACCAGCCGGCTGCTGGCCCTTCACATCCACATGTGTCAATCACAGAGGTAGATGATCAACAGCCAGTGTACGGGTGACATGTGGTTAGCATGTCGAGTCCCCCAGCCGTTATGGCTGGTTCCTCAACCTGGAGCCGCTACTTATTGTAGCTACCCAATTGCCTCACGATGCTAGGTGGGCACCGGTCCCATACTGGCCGAAATACCATGAGAAAATTTCTTCCCCCATGGAGACTCGAACCAGCGCAAGTCCCGTAGCTCTGCGCCAAGGCTTCCTACCATAACCGCTCGGCTACGGCGCGGGACATATTAAATACTACTAACATAAATATACACTTGTAAGCAAATGTAGGCCTACTTGTTTTAAACACTGCAGTCATTATAAGTCCCTCCATGGTATCTTTACCTTGTCGTGGTGGAGTGACTTGCGTGCTTAAATGATCCCGAGAGCTATGCCGGCGGTAGCATTGCTGCCGATAGGGTCACCCATGCCGGGCTGGTCGAAGGTGATAAGCCAGACGAAAAAAGTACCTTGGTCGAAACAGTGACGATCTTTCACCATAAAAATACAACCATCAACAAATGCAGACATGGGTTCCACTGGGGTAAAATTTTCCGGAGGTCAAATAGTCCCCCATTCGGATCTCCGGGCGGGGACTACTTCAGGGAACCCATGCCAAAGGCTCAAAGACAGGGACATATTCCTAGGAACATAGAATGTTAGGACTTTATACAATAGCGGGGTACTAGAGATATTAACGCGGGAATTAGATAAATCACCCTTGGATATAGTCGCTTTACAGGAAGTTAGGTGGCCAGGAGAAGGTTGTCAAGAATCAGGAAGATTTGCATTATACTACGAGGGTGCAGAAAGACCTGAATTTGGAGTGGGTTTTTTAGTCCGAAGGAGGATCCTGTCCGCTATCCGAGATATTAAGTTTGTCGGTGATAGGATATCATACAAAATTCTACAGGGTAAACGACATGATTTTATAATCGTAAATGTACATGCTCCCACAGAAGATAAAGACGACAAGATGAAGGATGAGTTCTATGAAGAATTAGAATGCGTGTTTGATAGGCTTTCACGATATCATATGAAAATTATCTTAGGAGATTTTAATGCAAAAGTGGGGCGGGAAGATACATTCTAACCAACAATAGGCAAATTCAGACTTCATGAAGATAGTAACGACAATGGCGTTAGATTATTCACCTTTGCCACGTCAAAGAATCTCATTGTTAAGAGCACAACATTTCAGCATAAGAATATTCATAAATACACCTGGACGTCTCCAGATGGAGAAAATCGGAACCAGATGGATCATGGACAAACGCTGGCACAGTAGCATCATCGATGTTAGATCAGTTAGAGGGACAGACTGTAATTCGGATCATCATCTGGTCAGAGTGAAAATCAGACAACGGCTATCGCTAATGAGAGGAACAAACGCTAAAGATGATTCTGTAAAATTTGAATTTAAAAACTTGAAAAATGATGAAATGCGGCAAGAATATCAAATAAAAATTGCTAATAGTTTTGAAGTACTGGAATCTTCAGATGACAATGTGGCAAACGAAGAAGAAACTGATATAAATAAAGAATGGGAGGCTATAAGAGATACTATTAAATTGTCAGCATCAGAAAGCATTGGTTGTTTACTAAATAGGCAAAGCAAGAAATGGTTTGATGAGGAATGTGCCGATATTGTAAAGAAGAGAAAGCTAGCAGAAATGAAATGGTTACACGGGCCAAATGAGGTAAATTTAGAGGAATAGGGTAGTGCTAGACGGGAAACCACCAAGTTACTAAAGAGTAAAAAGAGGGAATATTTGAGAGAGAAGATTAATGATCTTGAATTGAACGCAAAAAAATAGGAACATTAGAGAATTATATCAGGGAATTAATATAGAGAAGAAAGGGTTTCAGGCTAGAACAAACGTAATTCGGAATGAAAATGGGGATATGATTGCAGATTCTAGGAGTATATTAAATGGATGGAAAAGTTACTTTAATCAGATATTAAATGTACATACAGATCAGGACTTTGTGGAGTATAATTTACAGACAGCAGAAATGCTAGTCGCAGAACCAAGTGCATTAGAGGTTGAAATGGCGATAGAAAAATTGAAGATGTATAAAACATCATGTTCAGATGAGATCCCAGCAGAACTGATAAAATCAGGGGGAGAAAAATTGATCGATAAGATATGCCGGTTGCTTAGTATGATTTGAGGAAAGGAAGCTCTTCCAGATGTATGGAAAGAATCTATTATTGTACCAATTTATAAGAAATGAGATAACACTGATTGCAGCAACTACAGGGACATCTCGTTACTTTCAACTTCGTACAAAATTCTTACAAATATATTAGTAAGCAGACTTAGGCCTACTCCTTATATTGATGACATTCTAGGAGATCATCAATGTGCATTTAGAAGAAACAGGTCTACAACAGATCAGATTTTTAGTATAAGACAGATTTTAGAAAAGAAATGGGAATATAATGGTACTGTACATCAACTATACGTAGACTTCAAAAAAGCATATGATTCAATTAAGAGGGAGAAGTTATATAGTATCCTGTTGGAGTTCGGAATTCCTAAAAAGTTAGTTAGACTTATACGAATGTGTCTAAATGGCACAAAGAGTAGGGTGCATGTAGGCAAACATTTTTAGGACACATTTGAAATCCGGACTGGATTGTAGCAAGGAGATGCACTATTTCCTCTACTATTTAATTTTGTACTAGAGCACACCATCAAATCTCTATAGTATGACGAAGGCCTACAACTCAATGGTATTAATAAGCTATTAGTTTATGCTGATGATGTAGTAGCCTACTATTGGACGATAGTGAGGAGGTACTAAAGGACAACACGCACACACTATTGAGTAACACTAAGGAATTAGGACTGGAAGTAAATATCCATAAAACTAAATATACGGCTACACATAGAAATACATTAGGCCTATTCAAATACCTAGGAACAATAATCACAAATAGGAATGAGATGCAGAAAGAAATTAAACATAGGCTCAATTCTGGAAATGAGTGCTATTATGCATTACAGAGACTTTTGATGGCCCAACTCCTTTCAAAAAACGTTAAACTGAAAATAGCCTATATATTAAGTTATATGGATGCGAAACATTGACTCTTGCTTTAAGGGAGTAAAGGAGATTACGAGTATTTAAGGATAAAGTAGGCCCTACTTAGGAAAAATTTTTGGACCTAAGAGAGATGAACAGACAGGTGAATGGAGAAGACTACATAACAATGAACTACAATGTCTTTATAGGAAGTCAGATATAATAAGAACAGTTAAGTCACGTAGATTGCGATGGGCAGGTCATGTGGTACGTATGGGGAATGAAAGAGATGCATGGAAGCTTCTTGTAGGAAAACCAGAAGGAAAACGCCCAGTTGGTAGACCAAGAATGAGGTGGAAGAATAACATTAAATATGATTGAGGGAAGTAGATTATACAGGGAATGATTGGAAAGCATTAGCTCAGGATAGGGATGTATGGAGAGCTTATGTCCGCGCGGCCATGAACCTATGGGTTCGTTAGTACCAGTGAGTAGGCTAAGTAAGTCATTATAAGTTGGCTATATCTAATTATAAATTATAATTCTGGATTTATCAACTAACTCATGATGTTACAATACAAATGACGGAATCACGTGAAGTGTAGTTGGTGGCATTAGAACACACACACATACACGTACACATATTCATATTGCTGTAAAGCATTAAGGTATAATGTTTATTTTTGCTTGAAAGGTGCTACTGTCCGGCAGCTCATAATTTCTGCAGGTAGCGAATTCCAATAAGGAGCTAGGTCACATGATAATACATTTTTTAAAATTTAATTCATGATAGATCTACAGTCCATAACCTATCTGTGGTCTTTGGTAGCATCGCTGTCTCGTACGCAACGGGCCCGGGTTCGATCCCGGTCGGAATAAATTTCTTTGGTGATGGGTTTTTTTGGGCTTTTTCCTTACCTTAACCAAAACGGTCCCCAAATATCATCTGGCCATCATAATCATCTTTATCACACTCGTCGTGTTTATGGCCTAGTATGAATGTGTGAGTGTGAATATTGTGTTTCTTCTTAATGTTGTAATGTCTCGGATGAGGCCCTGACATTGAGCTGATCACTCATTCGGGAAGGCTTCTTTATGTCCCGTGTAATAAAAACGTATGTGTGATCCACAGTTTAAAATCCCTTTCTCGATAAGTCTTGCCACTTTAAGACCCGTGTGGTGTGTGGCATATAAAAAGTACCTATAAAGTGAGAGGTTAAACTGAGATGAAGAAAGAAACACAAATTGAAGATATGACGTTTTTGTATCCTTGGAGCTTGTAAGTATTTTGAAGTGTCCCCTGAGAACGCTACTAACGTTCTGCAGGGTTAGTCCTTTGGAGGGGCTGCCTCCTTAAAACCTTTGGATTTGCTTCCTTGTGTTTTATCCCCACAAGGAGGGTTACCTCTTCCGTCTTCTGCCGTTGAGGACTTCACTCTTGTTTCCCCGAGCTGGGTCTCTTATTTCATCCCCAGAGAATGGGTTGCCACTGCCGCCATTTTCGCCGTTCCGATATATAGCTATATATATATATATATATATATATATATATATATATATATATATATATAGGCCTATATATACACAGAACAAACTGGAATGAACACTTGGCAAGGATGACTAAGTATAGAATACCAAAAGCAGCATACATCTATTCACCACGAGGAAGGAGAAGTTTGGGAAGACCAAAGAAAAGATGGAAAGAGCAGGAATTTGGAGTCGGAACAGGCTAGTAGGCCTAATTAAGCCTAAACAGTGAAGAAGAAGAAGAAGATGTTTTTATATGTTAGTACTTCATTACAGAAAATCAATAGTCAATCTTTAATTTGCTAATAGATTACTCAAAGAAACTTAAGTAACTTAAACTTAAGAATAGATGGAAATTATTGTAACAGTAGGAGCAAGATAAGAAAATGAACACTCATGTAAATATGTAGGCCCTATATTAGTAAAAACAACAAAACATGTAGCAATAATAATTGTAAGTGGACCACGCTGGGATGATTGTAAATATTTTTTTTAAAAAAGTATTCACAAGACATATTTTGATCGATGTTTAACTAGTCAAGCGTAGTAAATTAAAGTGTTGGTAAAGCGGGTGAACGTTTTGTAGAACTAAGGACAAAAGTCAAATCTCAAACTGTGTGGTAATAATTTCTATATAACGTATCCATCCTCACTTTTTTATTAATATAAATGAAGTTTTGATGTAGGACCATTTTAAGTTTATTTATTCAATAGATTTATAATGCATTCGTTGGTCAATTTGGTTATGTAGGCCCCTGCCCTTCCTCTTTCTCGGAGAGACGTTGATACGTTGCACACGTCCTGCTAAAATGACTTCCAGTTTTGATAAATGACTGTTTTCTAAATAGTAGTTACCGACTGGAAGTTTAAGCTATTCATAAAGTGCCAGCTCGTATATGTTTAATTAACTAGCTACCGGTTATTATACAATAACCAGAATGACCAGTGGTCACTTGATTTTCAACCTGACTGAGCTGCCCCCTCCTCTTTAACAGCAGTACACTCAACCAAACTTTGGATCCAATATTCCAGGACATTAGAAACAATTATAACAGTTCCGGGTTTCAGAAAACACCTAGGAGGTGTGTTTATATAGACAACAATATAGGCTTACATAACAACCTAGTGTTCGAACATATGGAAAGGGAACAGTACAAACTATATATCCATTAAATCAATTTTTTTCTACATTGGAAAAATATTTTTCGTATTAATTGAAGTTTAACTAAATTAATAAAAGTAAATTTCGACATAATTACTCCAAACAATACACCAAATTTAAAATGTATTGAGAGAAATCGAGTTTTTTTGTACACGTCAACATATCTTAAACGCTAAATGGCGAATGGTGTGCAAGTAGCTGGAAATAAATTGAAATAAAAAAGGATCAAAATAGCTGTTTAAAACTAGTAAATACACGGTGTGCTCTGCTAGGGACGTCTAAATAAATTAAATGTCTTTTTATGTTGAATAAGTAAAACGGAAAAAAATAAATAAATTTATATCGTAATTATTTTTACAAACCCCGTGCTGATTATCTGGCGTTGCCCGGGAATCTATTTATCCGGATTTTCTTGACAGCAATGAGCTGAAAGACAACAAAGATAATTGTGAGTTATCCCTAAAAGAAAGATGCGCTATCGCGGACTTTTATGTAGATTTTTTTAAAAATGATTCAATTCTACGAACATTAATAGGCCTATGGTTTAGGCTTATTTGTTATGGTATAGTCCAAAAAGTGACATTTTAGTGCACCGATGCCTTTTTTTAGCTCCGGCCCTATAGTAGGCTACATAGGTAATAGGCTATGGTATAGGTCTATACGTTAATTGTTGCAGAAAAACTCTCTAAATGATGGTGAAAACGCCATTCAAATCGGTCAAGTAGTTTTTGAGTCCATAAAAAACAGATGGAAGGACAGACTCACACTCATTTTTAAATAGGCCTATAAAGATAAATCTAAATATTGCTTTATTTTGTTCTGAATTATATTCCTATAATTTTTTTTTCAAGTTTGTCTAAATAATGTGCTTGTATTAGGGACTAATTTATTGATTGTATGTGTGTGGGCTATATATATTATTGTTAAAATAGGCCTATTAACATAATTTATTTAATTCCTTTCTATAAATACTTTAAATGCTTTAACTCTAAATACATATTGCGTCTATTTTTGTGACTTTATTTAATTAGCCTATGCTATGATACGGTGAATATGGTAAAATGAGTCCTGGCAACGAAATTCTAACCGATAATTTGCCTTGAACACTGAGGAAAACCAGGAAAAGCATAGTGATGATGGTTGACACATGCCTTTAAACCCATGACCTCCGGAATACTAGTCTCAAACTCTACATGTTGAGCCAATTCGCTCAGAATTATTATTATATTATTTTAGACCTGTTATCATTATCATCATTATTAAAAACATTCTTAAATTATCTTATGTTATAGTATGTATAGGATGTTAAAAGTAGGCCTATTGTGTTTAGTATAGCCTATGTATATCATAAACAGAATGTAGGCCTATAGGCTATATTTTATAAATAATTGAAGTTTCATGTAATGGGACCTAACTTATAATATTATTAAGATAGGCCTATGTATATTTTGTATTTAGGCTAGCAGTTTTACGGTTCCTTTTTGATTTAGCCACAGTATGTAGCTCCTATTATGTTTAGTAGGCCTATATAAAGAAATTGTTTAGGCTACATTATAGGCCCTATATATATAATAAATTTTAAGATAGGCCTATTCATATGTTGTACTTATCAATTTTACAAACATAGCCTATGTAGTGTATATGTAGGCCTATAGGTTTCATGCTTATATTTAAATCTAGAACTAATTTTTATTAGAACATTTTATGTCACTACAGCTCTAATAACGTAAAAATTAGATATAGGCCTAATTGTTTAAAAACCCTCTGGCGGCACTATGACCCTGGGGTCGACTCAGCCTCTAACGGAAATGAGTACCAGACGCTTGTTCTGGGGGTAAAGGCGGCCGTCACGCAGGGCTGATAACCCGGCTGACATAAAGTGCCGATTGTCTAGAAAAAAGTGGGAGCCTTAACCTCCTACTACCCCAAGGGCCTCCGGGTCTGTTGTGGGATCACTTTACTTTACTTTACTATTATGATAGGCTTATGGTTAATGCGTGAACGTCTTGTCTTGAGGTAGTCATCATAAGATCTAAACTAATGATTTGAAATTTTTAATGGAAATGTGTAGAAAATACATATTAACTTATTTATCTAATCAACATCCCATAGGCTTTAAAGTTCCATTTAAAAATAATGTTACTTTTTATATTAAACGGACTTATTCTATTATTGAATCAGAAATAACTATTGTCAGCCGGGGTTTCCTTCGGGATGTTAGAAGCCGTCTTCCGCATTGAAACTGCGCCATCTGCCGAGATTTTGTAGCTCCAAATTCCCGACAACACTCGCAAGAATTTTGCATATCGATTATATAAAAAAATTAATATCAGGTGTAGCCATTCTTCGATCTACCATCAGTTAGGCCTATACAGACTTTTTCTGATAAGTTGACGATTTCAGGTATGTAAATTTATTTCTTTTGAATTAAAGTGTATGTATCCACCCCACCCACTCACACACATACACACACACACACACACACACACATATAGGCTATATATATGCCTATATATATATATGAAGGCTATAGCCTATATATTTATGAATGTGTGTGTGTTTAGGCCTATGTGTAGGCCTATGTGTACATGAGTGTGTGTTGTATAGGCCTATTATGTCTTATGTGCATTAAAGACACAAAATTATATGCAAGGTCTTTCTTAAATTCTCAAAATTAAAGACAATTTAAATTTAACTCTAGCGTAGGCCTATTACTGAAATTAAGACGATTGAAATTTAAGGCAATTTATGAACGACTCGAACTAAATTATGAAAGTTGGAATAGCCTACAATTAAAATATGTATGTCTATAACCATATATGCGCACATAGGAAAAGGGTGCTCCTTTGCGGGAATTACTTAACCAGCTAATTTAGTGCGTTCAACTCATCCACTCACAGAAACACCTAGTAGCTACCTAAAGTATTACTTGGTTTGAAAGGCTAATTAAATTTTGTTCAGAGGCTCTAATTTTGGCTTGAGGTTCTTTCACGGCCACAGAAATCTTTAAACACGGGACACATTCCGGAGGACTTGTCTCATAGCTTTTTCCATCTTAAAAAAATCCATCAACTCCGGCCGGACCAGAAGGCAAGGAATGTATTCCCTAGACTATTTAACTCATGCCCCAAATGGGAGTCAATGACCAATCACGTTTCAATGATTTCTGTTTTACAACCAATCAGAGTCGTGTTTCACGAAATATTTATCAGTGTTATAATTACCATATATTAAACAAAGCTCCTCCTTTTTAATATTCTGAACAGGTCTGACCGTTATTTTGCAGTGACTGAGCCTATAAGAAATACGGCTACCAGATTGTATATATAGTGCATACATGTCAACATTTGTAGCAATTTATTATACCACCAAAAAAAGAAACCACTGTTTGACTTTCTTAAATGTATTTTTTCCCAGGTAATAATCCAGAAAAATATAATTGTAATATTTACATCATACGACATCAGAAATGAATTAATATACAGATTGATGTTTCATTTTTTCTCCACTAGAGAGCATTCTTACAATATTGCGTTCCTTTGGAATAAATAGTATGATCTGGTTGCAGTGATAAACAAAAGAAGCAGTAGAAGCGTACCTATCGTTTCTCATTTGTTTTCAAACATCGCCGTTTGCATTAAATATATAAATATTTTGAAATAACTACAGTTAAATAATGATTTGTGAGTAAACAGCTTAATTTTATTCGTTAAATAGTCCTAACAAATGCCACTCTTGATTTCCAAATTCTCTAGATAAATTCACTCCTCACTTCGTGAGTCGTGAATTTATCGATAATTTGGAAATCACTCGTGGCATTACTTATGATAAACTAAGCGAATTCTCTAAAATTTAGTAGCATTATTATTAGGTATTATTAAATTATTATAATTATTATTATTTGCCCTATTATTATTAGGCCCTATTATTATTATTATTATTATTATTATTATTATTATTATTATTATTATTACGAGGTAGGTAGATCATGTAGTTTGAATGGGTGACAGTAGAAATGTTTTCAAAATTTTTGTTAGGAAAATTCCGTGACGTAGTTCTCGGTTTAGATGGGAGGATAACATTAGGATGATTTCAGGGAACTGGATTCAGGGGGATCGTAAATGTAACATTGAACCTGGGAGTCCGGTGGTCATAGAGATTAGGCTATATTAGTATTATTACTATTTTTGATAGCCTATTAGGCCTATTATTATTATTATTATTATTATTATTATTATTATTATTATTATTATTATTGAAGCAGTTCGTAGAGTAGTTGTTAAGGCAATAAGCTACAAGCCGGAAGGTCGGTAGTTCGAGTCCCGGTGGGGGTCGTAATTATTAAACTGGCCTAAACCGAATGACGGCACCATGACCGCCTCTAACGGAAATGAGTATTAAACGGCACAGAGGGCTGACGTATCGAGCCGATTGTCCTAAAAATTGGGAGCCTTAATCTCCTATTACTCCAAGGACCTCATGAGGCCTGTATTAGGATGAATTTAAATTATTGTTAGGTCCTATTATTATTAATAATATGCCATTATCTTCTTTTTTTTCTTCATTCAATCAAGTTTTAGGCCAATAGCCCTGTTATAATCTCACTGATGAATTTTGTATCCAGCGTTTCCTGGACGGGCTAGAGATCTCTTCCCTGTTGAACAATAACGAAGCATGGCTTCGTGAACTCTATCTGGCCATCAAATTATTCATCCAGTTGTATTTATGTATGTATAAAATGACTGGTTCTAAACGCAGTTCCTTAAAGACATCATCGTAGCGTATGTGATCCCATTTGGTATAGGCCTATCCTTACTGTGTATCTGTTGAATCTTATTTCACTGGAAGTTATCCTGCTCTCTTCTCCTTTCCTCAAAGCCAATGCCTCACTGCCGTAGCAAAGTGCAGGCCTTGCTAAGGTTTAGTATAACCGTACTCTTGTATCTCTCTGGACTAGTTAAGGTTTCATTACTGAATTTATTATTACCATGGTTTTATTAAAATTATTCATATGTCTACTTCATCCAAATATGTTAATGTATATCTGAGGTAGGTAGGCCTAAATGAATTTACTCTTTTCCAGTATTTTTTAATGTAGGCTATACAAATTTTGCTACAAGGTATTTGCCTTGAAAAACCATTACTTTTGTTTTCTCTTTATTGATTTTCATGTTATATAATAGGCTATGTGATGACTATTTTGTTAAATTATATAGGCCTGCTGAATATTGTAATTCGTCCTCTGACGGTGCCACTAATGCTACATCATCTTCTAAAATTAACGTAGACCTATCTAATTTCATATTTCTATTCAAATAGGCCTATGTAGGCTATGTCTATGACGCTGTTCTCTCCATTTTCTATCTGATTCATATATAAGTTATATGATAAATAAAAGTTGTAATAGAGGGCATCCTTGTCTCACTCCTGTATGAATTACCTGCCATTGTGATAGTTTAGTGTCATTTCGTACTGCAATTAAATTAGATTTGTTCAAGTTATATAGGCCTATATTTAATAGGGAACTACTATTTCGTTTACTTATTGCTTCTACATCGTACGTCGGTGTCTATAATCAATGAAGAGCAAGCAGGTCACGTGGCCTTGGTCTGTTGCTAATATTTTAATAGTTTTTTTCTATGCCTATGTACTATAACATAAACCTTTTCCAAATCTAAAAAAGCAATAAGAGTTTCCACATTGAATTCTCTTTGTTTTTCTATTAATAATTTTAATGAAAAAAACCCATCACAAAAAATCTTCTTTTCCGGAAATTTGCTCTTCACCAAGAAGTTTTTCATAGTATTTAGGCCTATGTAATTTGTTCTTAATTATATTAGCAAATATTTTATATCCTGCGTTTAATAAACATAGCCTATATGCCTACCTCTGTAATTTTCGCTAGATTTTATATCTCCTTTTCTTTTAAAAATTGGAATTATTAGCCTATTAATTTAGTCCAGCTTTTGGGTACATCTTCTCCGCTCCAAATTGTGTTAAAAAAGAAGATATCATTCTAAAACTGTCTTGCTTGCATATTTAAATAGTTCAAAATTTAATGAATCTTCTCCTGAGACCTTATTATTTTTTATTTTCTTCAAAGACCTGTTCTAGTTCAAAATAAGATATTGGTTCAATTTGTTCGTCTTCATTTTCAATCTCTGGAAGTTGAATACGTTCTTTTGTCTCTGACCATAATTTCTGAAAATATTGTGACCAAGTGTTTAATGAGATAACATTTACCTTAGCATTTTATTTCAATTCACTATTCAGCCGTTTTAAAATTTTATAAGTCTGTGGTTGAAGCCTTTGTAGGCCTACATCATTTTCCAAATAAGCTACAAATTCTTTCCAGTTCTCTCTATGCATTTTTCGAACTTGTCTGTTGGCGATTGCTCTACTCTCTGCGTAGAGTATATTTTTGTGGGCGTCTCGCTTTTTTAATATAGGCCTAACCTTCTTGATTTCATCATCCCTTTTCTTCTTTTTCACTTTTTCTTCATACTTAGACTTTCTTGTGCCGCCTGCTTAAAAATGTTTTGAAGAGCCTCCCATTCATTCTCTATATTATCTTCAATTGGTTTGTCTTTCATAATTAAATCTAATCTTCTCTGATATAGGCCTAACCATTCCACGCTTTGGTCTCTTAAAATACTTACTCGAAAATATTTTTCTTGATTCTTTTGTATAACTTATCCTTTGATTTTTATACCATCCTGGTTTAATCCTTAATGTGCTAAGAGATAACGATCTGTTTCAATGTCTGGGTCTCGAAATACCCTTGAATCCAATATCATATCTGAAATGTTGTTGTTACATAATATATAATCCACAATTGATCTCAAATTTCTAGCCTCCCATGTGAATTTGTGGTTACCCTAATGTTCAAACACCGTAGCCTCTTCATAATTTAAAGTTTGTTGTAACTTATACTGAAAAATCAATTAATCTACAACCATTTTTACTTCTCCGTGTGTTCCCATAGGCCTACATTGGTCAATGTTGATATTTCCGGCTCTAGCATTGGAATCGCCCATTAATGTCTGATTTATTAACTTTATTTATATTAATATTTGCTGCAAATATTTTTTGTTTGAGATATAACTTCTATTGAAATTCCTTTTTTTTTTTTTTTTTCCTCCAACATATCGTCTAATTGCTCCTCTTTGTGGGCTATATTATGTAGGCCTACATTCCAGGTTGCTACTTTCAAAATGTTTTCCTTTTTCCAAGAGTTATTATTTTTCTTGTCTTTTTCGTCAACAGAATCCTTCCAGTCCCATCGAGGTTTGTGAGAATTGAAAGCAACTCTAAAGAACTATCCGACGAGTTGCTAGCCCGAAGGGGTAAAGTGATGGGGGGCTTCCATCCACGCAGCATTTGCTCTGCAAGTGATGTTATGGTTATAGGCTGCCGCCAATACTCGGTTCCTAGAGTCTCATCTTTTATAAGCAGGTTGCACCACGGGCAGGTTGAGGTTAGGTTTTGGAAAGGAGAGGTTTTAGAAAGTACTTCACTATCCCATGCAACCCTATTATTATTAAGTTATTATTATTATTATTATTATTATTATTATTATTATTAACTTATTGGGGGCACGCCGTAGCGTAGTGGTCAAGGCACTGAGTTACAAGCCGGAGGGTCCAGGGTTCAAGTCCCGTTGGGTCAGGATTTTTAAACTGACCCAAACCCTCTGGCGGCACTATGGCCCTGGGGTCGACTCAGCCTCTAACGGAAATGAGTACCAGACCCTTGTTCTGGGGTAAAGGCGGACGTCACGCAGGGCTGACAACCCGGCTGACATAAAGTGCCGATTGTTTAGAAAAAGTGGGAGCCTTAACCTCGTACTACCCCAAAGGCCTCCGGACCTGTTGTGGGATCAAAAAAAATTATTAACTTATTATTATTTCGTTGCAACTGTTTCTTACTAAATCTACACCAGATAGCTATAGTAATAGCGCCTATTTATCCTAAAAAGCTATCCTCATTACCAATAGATGCGTTTCAACATGTAGGCTAAGTTAACTTAGCCTATAATTTATCCAGACCATGAAATAATTTTGCTAGACATTGGGGCCTGCGGTACTCAAAGCGTGTTCAAGAGATATTAACATGTCATAACTCCGAGGCTCGAGAACTGACCCTTCTTGTCCTCGAATTTTTTTCGGACGAAAAATATTATGGACATTGATTAGGGATCGAACCCACAAATCGCCGATCTATCAGTTCGATCTCTAAGGTCGCAGATTTAATAGACCGAAACCAGCATTACGTCTTGTGGTCAGAGCGTCTGATAACATTTCATGAGGTTCTTGGTACGATTCCCGATCAGACCGTAGGAAGTTTTCCTGGAAGGAAATTATTCTAATGGTTATTCTTGTGGTATGGAATTTAGAGGTAAGTTTAGGTTTAAGGACTCTCCTGTGTTACAATATAATTTATCGTCCATCATACCATCAGGGTTACTTTACTTTCAAGTGCCCCAATCTCAAAAGTGAGTTACAATTCCAGCAATACCTTGAGAGAAAGTCGGAAATGTGGTAAGACAACCTGGTGGCATTGGGCAGAAGAACAGTAATATATAGGGCCTATAAGGGCCTATAACTACGTCAACTGTGTCATCAATGCCGGCCACTATATGGAAACAATAGGAAACACCCTTACTATAATTTACAAAGAAAGAAATCCGGCAAAGATAAGCGTTCTAGAAGAACTGGAAATTTTAAAGAAAATGAACAAACTGATTTTAATTGAGAACACAGTCCTCTATATGAAAAAATTCAAAACGACTGTCAGTAGTGTTCATCCTTCTGCTGAAGATGGAAGTCGATTACTGAAACGCCTATAATTTAGAAAAAAAAACATTCACCAAGTTGAGGACGAAGGTATTTATTTGTATTCATATTTTACTTTAGGCCTATATCATATATAGGCCTGGGCCAATTGTTTAATTACGAGAAATCAAATGCGTTTCTCTTAACTCATTCTTCACACAAAGCGTTTACAACTAATAATAGCTTGCAACGAATTTTCAGTAACAAAATCATCATTGAGGAACTCTTTTATGACGCTGAAGCTAGAAACATCAATCAAATGTAAAGAAGGGAGTGTTTTCCAAATAGCCCTTGGTAATAACATTTTACGGTTGGAAGAAAATTGTTGTCATTTAGTGTTTGTAAGGAAGGGTGAATAGATAGTTCCGGTGCTCTCATTCTCATGACGTCATCGTAAGTGCCTACTCTTAAAACACTATTATTAGTAAAATAAAAGAAATAAAATGCAATTTTGCTATGTAAATTTTCCTTTCACATAAACCCATCTATTGACTGCATTTCATAAACTTAAATCCCAACTGAAACTTGCTTCGTAAGAACATGTGTATTTTTAACAATTAACACTGTTTTTCCGTTTATTTTCGTAAGATTGATCAATATTTTAAACAACAAATCTATCTATAGGCCTAACATTACATTTATTTACTTATTTTTATTTTTTCACACCATTTGCAGTGAAATATCTGCTCTCGGGCAGAATTACTATGGATGGATGGATTATAGGCCTATAAGGGCTGTGTACAATATCATTTATTTTGTTTGTTTTGATTTTTATTAGTATTATTTTTATTAAAGAGTACTAAAATTCATTAATATTTCAAGTTAGGTCATATATATATGTAGGACTAACTTACATTCTATATATTTCCGACTTCGTTGGGTTTGCCGAGTAACACAGACTAGGACGTATTAAAAAAATCACTAAACTAAAAAACTGAAAATTTCAACGCAAAATTAGATAGACCCATAGTCAATGCAAATATTTTTTTTCGTAAAATTCCGTTGAGGTATAAGTTAGAGAAGCCCTACATAAAAAATTATAGTAGGCTATAAAAACTTAAGGAGCAATTGTATAATACATATGCATAAAAAGGGCGATAAAAGGAACACAATAGTACTCATGTTCAAAGAAAAATACATTGATAAAACCAAACTATTTATAAAAGACAACAGCTTTAAAAGAATTGGAAAGGACCATACAGAGAAATAGAATAGAATATGAAATAATTAATAGAAACACGTCCTCTGGTTATTCATACAGAAAACAAAACAAATATGTAAACAACAAGTGGATAAACAGTAACGCAACACCCCCAGTAATGAAAGCTCTTCCGAAAATTCACAAAAACCAAATTTCGATGAGGCCGATAGCGGGAAAATTTACTGCAAGCATTGAGTCATATTAACTCGCGCTGCCCACGCTAGTGACCGCAAGTCGAGTGAAACTCACTATATATTATATATAGGCCTATAGTAGAATGTCGTCTTGGGGTAGCGTCGCTGCCTCGCACGCAGTAAACACGGGTTCGATCCCCGATCGAGAGAAGTTTCCTGGTGATTTTTTTTTAATTTTTCCTCACCTGTAGGACAAATATGTTTCGTTTAATGTTGTGTTGTCTAGGATAAGGCCCTGACAATGAGCTGATCACTCATTCGGAGTGTGATCAAAAAAGTATTGTGTGATCCATAGTTAAAAATCCCTCTCCCGACAGGTCGTGCCGCTGTAAGGTCCGGGTGGCGTATGGCACGTAAAAGTAGGCCTACCTATAAGGTGAGAGGTTAAACTGCGGTAATTGAATGGAATATACAGTAGAATAATTTAAATTAAATTAAAACTAGTAACTTACCGGTAATGACAGTGAATTCATTTTCCAAGTTTTTATTTTTTTTGTAATATATTCTATGAAGAGAAAATGATGTTGAATTTAAAATTGGCTTACATTAAGAAAGTATGTTGTAAGGAAGCTAAGTGGGACGTCATTAGAACAGTAAGTTTAAGATTTTTAAAAGTGAAAAGCTCTACTTGCTAATATAATTAATAAAAATTTAACAACTATTCGAACTGAAAGCAACACGAAAACAGCTGATGATAAGATAGCGAACTATATATAGTAAAAAATAATGTTAATATTACAAGCTTTCGCTGTTATGTTGAATGAAAATCCACTTTAAGAAACATGCCTGTGACAGTGGCGCTAAGTGAAGGTAGTGGTGAGTGTTAGCATCAACAAGGAGAGAGGAACCATCGTGATTGGACGCCTCTTTCATTAGGAGCCAGGCTTGTAGACGGCCGTTGAATTAATCTCGACACACTTTTATGCTACAGCAAAAGTGCAGTAACCCACTTTATAAAAAGACGACTAAAGAAAAGTACTGTAGCAACAATCTCTCTTTTCCTCCCAAATGTCTCTCTCTTTCTTTCCTCTATTATACAGCTCGAGACTTTAAACTGTTAAATGTTATGCTTGCTTCAAAACACAAAAGTGTTTACCTTCATGATATTGTATTCTTCATATCTTGCAAGAAAATTTTCATACTTCAATAACCTTCCACTATAATTACTTTACACATAGGTCATAAGCTGCGGTATTCAAATATCTCTCTCTCTCTCTCTCTCTCTCTCTATCTATCTATCTATCTCTATCTCTATCTCTCTTCTTCTTTTTCTCCTTCTTTTTACTTTTTTCCTTTACACTTGCAGCTTGTAGCATTAATTCATCCATTCTTATGTCCTTGTGTGTCTCGCTTTGTAGTCGAGTGGTAAGACATGATGCTTTGGTGCAGAACTACGGGGCTTGCGCTGGTTCGAATCACCCAGAGGGAACAAATTTTCTCACGGAATTTGGGCCAGCCAGTGTAGGTCTGGTGCACACTCAGCATCGTAAGGAATTAAGTAGCTGCAAAAAGTAACGGCTCCAGGTTGAGAAAATCAGCTATAACAGCTGGGGGACTCTGGGTATGTTGACCACATGTTACCCCTATACTGGCTAGATGATCATCCAGTTCTGTAAATAGGCTAAGTGGATGTGAGGCCAGCAGGCGGATGATAGGTCAAGGACTTTGTATGCCTGTTGCGCTATATAGTTTTTAATGTCATTGTGTCCTTACATTTGTCTTTAGTAATCTTCTGCTTCTCCTATCTTTTGCTAATCATATCCTTATTCTCTTCAAATCTTGCATTTTCCATGCGGTCGAAGTGAACATTCAGTTTTGTTTTCCGATTAATTAGTATCCAACTATAGATATGTTTTATTTTACATTATTTCATAATAATATTTTTTCTTATTTTATCTGTTTATTGTTTTGTTTATAATTTTTCTCTAAACTCTCATCCAAAAGTTTCATTTATTTATTTGGTTATCTGTATTACAGCTCTGCATACACTGCCATAGGTCAGCATTGGTCTTACAATAGATTTATAAATTCTCTCTCTCTCTCTCTCTCTCTCTCTCTCTCTTCCTTAGCCTAATCTATTCCTTTGTAGATATTTATAAGGTGCCCTACGCCACCCAGACCTTTCGGGAGAGGATTTTAAACACTGAAACACAGAGGTCTACATAGGCCTACTTTTTTATAGAGCACGAAGTGGCTCCCGGATTAGGCCTAGTGATCATCTCAATGCCAGAGACAACGCCGACCTTCGGAATAGACCAGTTAACGCAAGAAACAACATAATTCACCCATATAGGCCGTATCACTAAACGGGGAATATGGTAGGCCTATAGGCCTATTTGTTATAGCCAGCTGGTGTTCGGGGACTATTTCGGTTTATGACATTACATTTACAGGTGTTAAAACCTCCCCTACAAAATTATGTTACACTTAGACCACTGCGCGGTTTATTATTAAATATAATTTGGGTCTTCAAACTTGCTCTTCATAATTTTTGTATGCTCCAATATTGCACGTTTAGTTCTTCGACATCAACTCTAGGTTGGATATGGTCTCTATTTTACTTTTACGAACCATTTTGGCAGGCTATATTACGTGGGTGATGTAAGTAGGTAGAATTTTATTTAACAAGCGAGGTTTAACAAGTAAGGTAATTATCGTCGTAATTCAAAGCTACAGTAGGTGTGAAAGGGCCAATAGGCTAAATATTCCTCATTGATCTCTTTTAGGCGTATTATGATTCAGATTATTTTACATTCCTTAACTCCAAGGCATAGGAATCACGGCTTTGCTTCTCGTTCGAAGGATTTTTACGCCCTCAAAAATTCCATCCTCACCGGCTGATCCCGTTAAAATCGAAATTCGAGGCGAGTATGGTTACCGTTAGAACCTCGACAAAATCGTAAGATACTTTAAATGCGTATGATTTCTTGTTTTGCCGGTATATTGCCCATTCAAAACCAACGACAGAGAAATTATTCCGAATCAGTAAAACATGTTTTCGAGATTTTTCCTCACCAGCAAGACAAACGTCAGGAAAATTTAAGGCCCACACGGTCCACGAACATCATTTGGCCATCATAATAATCATTATCATATTTGCCATGTTTAGAATGAACATGTGTGTATGTGTGTGTGAATGGCGTGTTCCATCTTACGAGTAATGTGTTGTCTCGAAGGAGGCTATGATATTGAGCTGATCGCTCATTCGCTGAGGCCCTTCATGTCTTTGTATTGTCTAAATGTATGTGTGTGTGATCCACAGTTTAAAAAATCCCCCTCCCGACAGGTCGTGCCATTTTAAGGCCCGAGTGGCGTGTGGCATGTAAAAGTACCTATAAGGTGAGAGGTTATTGCCTACTGATATAATGGGATGGAAAAATGGAACTTTCTGACTGATCTTCTGAAATAAGTTTAATACTTCCGGTAGGCCTATCCTATTTATTGTTCAGGTTTTCGCCCCATGAAGCATCAATGATAGCAATTTTTTCTCGTCGATATGATTAATCATTAAAATTAAACAGTTTTTTTTATAATAGGCCTTCCACTAATCAGTGACGTAAAAGTTGATATTATTTGTTTCATAAACTATAGTAGGCTTACTATTGTAAGGTTGACACTTGAGAGACAAAAGATAAAATCCATTGTTTAATCTGAGTTCATTATTCAGAATAAATTATGATTAGATTGAATTTTTAAAGAAACCCAGTTTTGTTTAGAAGACACTCAATCCACTAGGAATCAAGTGCACATAAAGTAAACATAAAGTAACATCAACATCTAGAGTTAAAGTTGATTGTTTCTTATTGTTACGATTAACTTTTAGAATACATATAAGTTGATTCATTGATATAAACATAGATCTTAACATGTTCAAAATAATTAAATGTTTAAAACCAAACAAGGTAATTAAAGTACGGATTCCATTCAAATTTAATTCCACTTTAGGTTTTAAGCTCTACTAAAGACGATCACAAACATGGAGTTAATAATTGAGGAAATTCGAAAGCAATGAGTTGAAGATGTTAAACATTTAAGAGATTTACCTACTTGCTCTTTTCTTAAATGAACATCTTGGCTGAGAAAATTATGTTTTCAATTCAGAGCTGGTGGAACATTGTTTTAAAGACAGGCGGATATAAGCCAAAGCCTTTCTATGCTTAAGACTACACCTCAAATAAAATAGGCTCTTCTCTTCTTTTTAGAACCTTCCTCCTCCCCCTTTTGCCACAACTACCATCACCTCCCATGTATGGAGAGTATGTTCATAAAGAATTCAAAGTCTTATGCAGGTTATATTCTCTCGTAGCCTTTTGCCTTTAAATCCTTGTTTTAACCACCACAGCTACTAGCTTCTCTTAGCCCATCTTCATCATCTTTGTGAACGTGCACTGTACTCTCGACTCCGTCATAAAACAATAAAGGTACGTTCATAAACTGCTTGCTTTTGAGGTATATGAGAAGATGTTCATAATGTTTGCCCTGAGCCAGTATGGCCCACTAACCCGACAGAGGTGAACAAGAAAAAATATACGACGCCCTTCACAAATTCAAGTGCAGCATATATAGAGAAAAATTTCATACGCTTTTTATAAACCCTTCAAAGTTAACATTTCATTTTCATTGTGCAAGTCATGGAATTGTTACACTAATTGTCCGATAACCTTCCGTATTTTTCTACCAATTAAATAAAATGATAAAGGTCAATTACATTGTAATAATAAATAAATTACATTTTTTTTACAATAGGCTACGAAAAAATTCCATGGTGCGACAGACCTAGGCCTTACATCCACATGTAGCTATTAATCCAGCAGTATCTTATAGGGAGACATGTGGCCAGCTCATGCCCCGTATCTTTGCACAAGACATGATTCCTTAAATCGCTCGGATATGTCGACTATAGACCGAAATAGGATTATGTAAGCCTATTAGAAATAGGAAAATTTTACTTAAAGTACGGTCCTTGATATCCTAGAACATTGCCCTTAAAATTCTAACCATTAGGCCTAAATTAGCAAAGCACAAATTTCTCATGTCAGTTATTTGAATGTTGCGGACCGCACTGAAAACGATATCATACATATCCTAACTATTATTATTGGGAAAATTTGGTAATTCTACACATTACATTTGTAATTCTGCTCGTTCGTTTACTTCTGTTTATTAATAATATTAGGCCTAAATAAAACAAACTAACTGATGTATCCAACTGAGTTTTTTGCGCCCAGAAAAAATCTACCTCGTTCTGAATTAGTTGATGCGGGCTCTACTGTAACAATTATTTATTTTTCAATTACAACGAATTCGAATACTGGACCTATCCACAATAATTATTATATAGGCGTAATAAATAAATCATTGGCCTTTTTAATTTATTTGAAATTTTATAGAGTCCAATGTGTGATTTTAACGCATAACATAAACCTATCAAAAATCATTTAAAAGAATGCATGATACTAAAATGAGAAATATAATTTGGCTATAAACCAAATGATAAAAGAGACCTTGGTTGGCTTTTAAGATGTGATGGTGTAGTCAACTGAAGACGTAAAATTATTATTATTATTTTTTCTTATTCGTTTTGACATTTCTGGTATTCTCTCCTGGCATTGGTGTATTGTAACCCACATCTGAGATTGGGGACCAGGAAGGCGGGGTTAGGCTTTCCCAATAATATGATGGGTGGCGATGATGCGCCAAGAGAGGTTTTGATCCTAAACTTAATCTAATGAGATAACATGATAAATGATGATGATGATGGCCAGATAATATTCTGGAACTATTTGGGCCTTAAAGTTTCCTGACATTTGTCTTACAGATGGGGAAAGACTCTGAAAAAACCTCACCTAGTAAACTTAACCCGACCGGGGATCGAACCCCGGCCAGCTGCGTGATAAGGCTGCACGCTATCTCGAGACCACAGCGGTGGACGCCGTAAAATTATCTTATAGTTAATACACCTTAATTGTGAAGTGCATGATGATTTTTAGACCTATAGGAGGGAAAATGAGATACTTTGGCCATGCAGAAAGAATTTTGTTAGATCTAACTTAATGATACCCTATATAGGCCTATATATATAGCCTATATATATATATATATATATATATATATATATATATTTATAGAGAGAGAGAGAGAGAGAGAGAGAGAGAGAGAGAGAGAGAGAGAGAGAGAGTACTGAAATCAGAGATGTATAGAAAAAAGGAAAACATGTAGGGCACTATAGAAATAGATGGAAACGTAGGCACTCCCACTGCACCCCACCTGTTTACTAATTTTAATTACATGAGGCCTACTATTAAATACAAGATTTGCTCCCATAACGGCAATTTCATGACCAGTCCCGAATTTAGTATGTAGGCCTAAAGGCTGTTTCCTTACAGATGCCAGTGAGTGACACGTGGTTAGCCACATCGACTTAATGAGAAATCTAGTAGGCAACTAAGATTATTGGATAGGCCTAGCCTACTAATAAAATTCATATCAAAATTCCGTGAATAGTCATCAGATATAAACTTAAACTATAGGTTATAGGCCTACCTTTTGGAAGGTGCCGTCGTCCTCAAACTGTGTTAAAATAGTTATATTTAAAAAATGTTATCTGGATATGCCCACTTCCTGGCCACTCCAGTACACCTCCTATACTCATCACAGCCCACGTTGCACTCGATGTAGACCCTAATGCTAATAGTGGTTGTCGTCGAATACTAAAGGAACCTCTAGTCTACAACGTCGTAAACAACAACAATTAGAAGCTTGTTACTCATCCTGCTGATGATGGAGAAGTTATCATCCGATAGACCACCCGATAACATTTTAAATAGCCTATAGGCTAATAAAATTTACACACAGTTGAGGCCAACGGCACCTGTCAAAAAGGTTAGGCTAATATATTTATAAAGTTTTTATCTTATAACTAAGGTTATTATTTGGATAGAGGAAAGTGGTTATATTTTACACAGAGACCAATAATTTAGGCTTTGAGGTTCTTTTAAGACCCAAATGATTATTCAAACTTGGAATCCACGGCTAAAAGGCCCCCTCTCGTGGACATATCCCTTGAATTTTGTCTTAATGAATGATGATAGATAGTGATTTAAGAAAAATGTTTAAAATTAGCCTATAATATCCAAGCTTTAGATCATGACGACGTGGCCAGGTTTTTCGTAAGGGATGGCAATTCATTTTAGAACATAACCTTACCCTTCTTGTAATTGTAGCATTATATTATTATAGAATTTATATTCAATATCATTAAAATTGCAAGTTTTTAAACAGTGTTATTAGCAGCCCTCGCTCAATTTATTAATTATCTGACAGGCAAGGGGTGTTGTGCAGAATTTCTACCGGCAGGCGGAAGCACTGTTCCCGCGGAAATGACTTCTTGTCTAGCGGCTCTGTCAGCTTGGGGTCAAATTAAAATCAAGATTGTTATATTATAAAGAATCATTTAAATAATTTGATTTACATCACACTTCAGTACTAATTATGGTTAATTACCAATACCTGAATTGATAAAGAAAACATTCGCAATATCTTATATAGGCCTATGCGAATTTGTAGCTGTAAGTTACTTAAAAATTACTATGACGTATTTAATGCAGTTTCCATTCGAACCAGTTTCCTGAGTTAGCAAAAAATAAACACAGGTCTGTTGATTTTGTTCATCCTATAAAACTTTATAGCTATTTATCTAACTTGTTCAGTAAAAAATGAACTTAGCCCTTTTAATGTAATTTTTCATCTCCTGCCTACTTGTTTTCACATTAGGCCCTAAAGTGACTGAGTCCTTCCTTATAGCACGATCAACATTTCGTAGGCCTAGAAATTCTATTTCTTTCAATATGTTTGAAGCAATAACTTAAATCTATAAGATTACTATTAAATCCACTTTCATATTAGCATCTGATTCAATAACCCTTCTTCTTCTTCACTTCCTGGTTTAGGCAAGCCTTGTAATAAAATGTATTGTAAGAGTTTAATAGTTTTATTAATGTATTACGTTAGGTTATTAATTTCAATTTTTTTAATTATTACTTTAAGGGAGGAAAGGAGATTACGACTATTTTAGAATAAAGTCCTTAGGAAAATGTTTTGACCAAAGAGAGATAAACAGACAGGTGAATGGAGAAAAGTACATAACAGTAACAACATGTTCTTTATAGGAAGCCAGATATAAGAACAGTTAAGTCTCATAGACTACGATGGACAGGATATGTGGCACAAATGAGGAATGAAAGACGTGCATGGAAGCTTCTTGTAAGGAAACGAGAGGAAAAACGCCTAGTTGGTAGACGATGATTGAGGTAGGAGGATAAAAATAACCATGATTTGAGGGAAGTAGATTATACAGGGGATGATTGGAAAACAATAGCTCAGGATAAGGATGTACGGAGAGCTTATGTCCGCGCGGCCATGAACATAGGCCCTATGGGTTAAATAATGCCAGTGAGTTAGTTAGTTATTCCGTTGGGATGATGGGAAGATAAAAGTAGGCCTAATTATTTTTTAGAACATTGATTTACGTTTAATTAATCTAATTATTTTGATTAAAAGACTAAATTACTTTAGGGATAACAGCGTAATTTTAGTTGAGAGTTGATTTCGTTGAATATTCCTAGTCCATTTATTAGAATAAGTGTTTATATAGTGTGTGGTGGATGATAGTGAAGAGAAGGGAGCACATAGCTTACTTCCCTCGAAGAGTACTAAAGGAACCTCCAGTCTTGATATCTTCGATCTAACAGAGGAATCACTATCAACAGTGTCACATATTTTCTCAACATATGTATTGGAGATGTTTAGAATTTAATTCAGGCATCTGGTAAACAATCTGGGGTTTAACAATTGTACACCACCACCCCTCCTGTCCCACCTGGTATCAAACCTACGTTCGGTGATCAGGAAGCAGTCATGTTACCACCTGAACACGATAACAGCAGACTTGTCTCAGAATGTATACACAAACCCTCACCACATAAAGAAAAGAACATGAATATTAACATCTTCTCAACTTCATATTAGCCAAGCAAATCCTGTATGATTTATTGACATGTTGAGAAAAATTTAAGGGATGGTCATCACACCCTACATTACAAACATCAAACACGGGGCACCATGATATATGGACTGTTTATACTTCATGCTAAATAAGAGGGGAGTGATTCTGGTTGGTCACTGGTCATTCGACAATTTAGAAGCAGGAAATAAGCAAATCTCTTCCATACACTTCATTATAAAAGTCAGGTGTATGTCTATTTCATATATAAAAAGGGGACTGACCCTTCTCCAAGGCGCGTGTGTCCTCCAATATACCGGTTTTCAATTGGGGTGAGAGATGAATTTACGTGTGGTCACTGTATGGGTCAGTATAAGCAGGTATAAAGGGCAGAAAGGGTTAGCCCTGTCACGGTAACAATTTTTGTTAGTAAAGTAAGACCGGTTTTTCAAGCATAATTCATTTTATATCAACCAGTGGCTATTCCTATTCTAACTGCATAAAAGTAGTCTCTGGTAAAACTTAGAGCCTAGGCCTATAATTTAAATCTGGTAAAATTCAAGAACAAAATATCATATTTTGTCTTTCTCTCTTGTTCTTAGTTTGTCCTCTGACTTTTTAGATAGGCCCCTATCCCACGAATTACAGGGATATCATCTGTCCGGAGAGATTTTTTTTAAACTCTGTATCACATAGGCCTAATTGTATTCTTGGATTAACAAGGATTTGGATTCCTTGCCGGATTTATGATCAGCTCAATGCCAGGACCATCTTAGGCCTAGAGGCAATATGAACACTTGAGATACTAATAGATATATTCACACAAAAACAGGCTAATATAATAGGGAAAAATGGTGTTCGGGAAACTTTTCTCGACGCTTGAATTAGCCTACAGGTAAGGAAAAAACCCCAAAACTTTGCTCAGGAAGCTTATCCTGTAGGGGATCGAGTTCAGACCCGCTGCATTCAAGCCAACTACTTTACCCAGATATCACAGAGATTAACTATTTTGAATTAAAAAGATAGGGCCTATAAAAATGATAGGCCTAATGTTCTTTCATACGTGATGTAGGCTACATTCAACTCTCATCGAATTCGCTCCACAAAAGTATAAATAATGTTGCTATTTTATAACCTGGGAGCCCCGTGGCGTAAGTGGTTAAACATTCGTCCTCCACTTCTCAATCCCGAATTCGTGTCTCTGTCACTCCATGTTGGGTATTGGTGGTCGAATCGAAATCAGGGTAGGTTTATATCGGGGTTTGTCCCATTTTCAACTGCCAAAAACAGCATTCCATAACTTCGCTATCACATGTAGACATTGGTTCCATTTAATTTTATCTTTCTCTGTGATGGTACGACAGGGCTGGTCAGCTGGCATCCTCATAAGGCCTATCGCAGTCCTTGAATGATAGGGGTTTCATCTCATCTCATCCCCCTGACCGGCATTTCTATGGACACTAGTTAAGGGTTTACTTCTCTTTATAACTCATATAACATACAATTTTTTAAATTTTAAACTCTCATATGACTCCCAAATTGTCAGCCCTAAAACAGTTTGTGCTTACATAATTAATATTTATTCGCGCTCAAAAATATATTAAGAAAAATCAAATTGTATTTGTCGTAATTCCATTTCAGAACTGAATAGGTTAAGAAGTGTTGATATGAGATAACTAAATTTCTTATATATTGTGGTTGTATGATAAATCACTTCCTTCTGTAGTAAGAAAGGTGTAGTTAGTTCCATTTTACATTAATGTTTATTTCATTGGTCTAGACCGGACAACTGACCAATTACCTGGACTTTGAACCCTGTAGTGTCGCGCCCCCTGTGTTTGTGTTCACACCAGGCAAACCCCCACAGGGCTCTTCCTTGCGCAGGTAACACGGTCAATTGGTCACCAACTACCGTTTGTTACCTTTCCTCTTTTCAAATTTTGGGGTTTTATATACTAAACAGTTCCTATTATGATTCCTTGACTTGGAAGCCGTTATTATAATTTTTATTCTAAAATATTGAATGAAAACCAGAATTACAAATTTGTTTATTTCATTTTATTAAAAATTATATACGTTACAGATATTTCAAAGAAAAAAAAAATTGTGAAGCAAGGATGTGAAAACATTAGGTCTATAAAAAAAGTATTGTAAAAGAGAAAGTGATAAACTTTCGCACAAGCCATGCAGTTGGATGATTTCACAAACGTTGACTTCTCGTGATGACGGTAAAATTGAGTAGATCTTAGGCTATTATTTAAATTACTTATTTTGAACTTTATTTTCTGCTGATTAGATTATGTTATTTGTAAATCTTTGCTTACGAATTAAAATTCAAAAGACAAATATATGTTCCTTCATAAGCATTCCATTACTAATGAGATTGCATAATTTAGGGAAAAATCTTACGTTGATAGGTCTATAGAAATGCCTACAGACTAAATTCTTTATAAACCTCAAACAATCAAATTTGATTGATGGCGTCCAACTTTTAACTGATCCTTCTATTATTATATCATTTTTATATCAATTTCATAGTTTTATGGCCGGCATATAGGGCCTAGGCCTATAACCTTAATATTAAGAAATTAATTTTTGGAACTGTTCTACCAGAATTTCTGGCAGACACAGAATAAAGAAGCCTATTGATTAAGGCCTATCTGAAAATGAACATTCGAAACGTAATATTACATAATGTAAAAAAAAACATTAAAATGAATTAACACATAAAAGGATGGCTCTATTTTTTTCTCCAAGAACGACAGGCCTAGAAAGCCCTTGGCCTACCAGCCGGCTGCAAAATACGTTCCCAAATTTTCTTCAATTTATTCCATTTTGCAGGAGACGAGGAATACCAAGAACATTTTTCTGTCAATTGTGCGACAGATCTAGAAGAACCTTGACCTACATACCCGCTGCTGGCCTGACATCCACATGTGTTAATTACATAAACATGGATGGATGGAATTATAATCACCGTAAGGAAAATCATGGTTGGACACAATCTCTTGTGGATATATATCAGTGGTTTAATTCCTTGACGCAGAGGAGAAATGGATTAAAAGTTAGAAACTAAAAATAAAGAAAATTGACATAAAGTGTTACAAGCAATGCCACGAGTGATTTCCAAATTATCGATAAATGTAGAGAATTTATGTAGAGAATTTATAAATCAAGAGTGGCATTTGTTAGGACTAGGCCTATTTAACGAATAAAATTAAGCTGTTTACTCACAAATTATAGTTATTTTAAAATATTTATTTATTTGATGTAAACGGCGATGTTTGAAAGCAAATGAGAAGGGACGTATAAAAACAAACGAGAAACGATTGTTACGCTTGTTCATCACTGCAACCAGATCATAATATTTATTGCGAAAGGTTCCCAATATTGTATGAATGCACCCTAGTGGAGAAATTTATAACCAACGTTAGACCTATAGGTATTAATTAATTTCTGATGTCCTATGATGTAAATATATCAATTATATTTTTCTGCAACGTTATTTCCTGGGAAATAATTCGTTTAAGAAAGTGGAAACTGTGTTTTTTTTGTGGTATAGCCTAATCAATTGCTACAAATTAGGCCTATCTCCCGCAAGAACCATCAGCTGTCTTTCGTGCACTATATATACAGTCTGATAGCCGTATTTCTTGCGGAGTTAGTCACTGCAAAATAATGCTATGACCTATTCAGAATGTTAAAAAGGAGGAGTTTTCTTTAATATGATCAACTTGTTTGATAAATTTGAGGTGAAACACGACTGTGATTGGTTGTAATTAAAAAATCATTGAAATGTGATTAGTCATTGGATCCTATTGGGGCATGAGTTAAATAGTCATTGTAATGGAAAATGTTATCAACATTTAAAATCCTGATAAATGGATAGATTATTTATGTTGTTTTCAAAATTGTGATAGACTGTAACCTCTATATTTCTTATTAATCAACGCTTATTACTCTTTTCCTCTAACAGAATGCCTGAAGTTACAAGTCTCATGACAGCAATAAACTAACTTGTAAACTAAACAAAAAACTAAATATATGAGTTAAATATTCATATCATTGTAATAACATTGTAAAACTTTCAGAGTGGTACAGTATAACTTATTAATACAAAAACTATCTACAAGACATTAAAATTACTAAAGTACGTTTACTATCAGAAAATAGTAATAACGCAAAAAAATGGCAACTTATAGCAAAACCATTGCTTTTATAACAAATATAGAAAACTGAAAATATCCTAGTCTCTGGTTAAAGTTGTAACTCTAATATACAAGAAATTCTGTAGTACACAATTTAAAAGCCATTATAACTGGCGGCATTACTTCTTCCTCAGTGGATGAAGTAGAAATAATATATGGATACAGTGTTTTAAACCGGGATATTATTATTCTCAGCTTTAAAGAGCTGCTACTTGTTAAAGTTTCCTGGTACACTAGCGGTGGTTGTTGCAAAATTTATGATGGCATTAGTTTGCTTCAAGATGACTCTGGTAGAAAGTGGTGTTGATATCACTTCCTTGTACTTGGTTCGTGGCAAATCTCATCTCTGATACGCGTGTAGAAGGGGAAGGGATGTTTGTGGAAGGAGAAAAACTCAACAGTTTGCCCGCTCTTTTCATTTTAGCTTCATAACACAGTTTGTTCTAAGAAGAATATTAACTTTATCAACGCACTCCTTGTTAATATAGTTTTAAATAAAATATAAACATCTTAATGCTTATTAAGATGGATAATTAGACTAGGCCTATATATCTTCTAGACTGCATAAAGTTTATAAGAGATGACTGCTTTAAAATAGCCATACATTACTTTTTCAACATGATAGGCCAATAATCCTTTATATCCCGCCTCATCATACTACGAATTACTCATTCTATTTTACAGTTTTACTTGCCAGAATGTGGAATTATCTACCGCTACATCAAAAATAGTCAAACAATAACATCGTCGAAAAACACAATGAAGTAGTCTATTATTTAATCAACAAACAGGAACACCTCACTAAAAGTATGCTATTATTTCAGCAATTAGGCCTATCATAATACTTTTTTTAAAATGTTTTGTTATTATTACTCAATAGTGTAGTATTAGGCCTAAGCATGTTCAATATTTAAGCTAATCTTTGATATATAGACCTATAACTGACCGATAGATTACTACATTTTATTTAATTATTTTTCGTTGTAGGCCTATTTTTTCACGCTTATTTGATAGATAACCCACTCACGATAGATTATTTTTTTTTAGAATGCAAATCCATAGGACAAATCTTGCGGGAGGACTTTAACCTCCCCTGAGTTCCGACTCTGAAGATTTTCCGATTCGTAAAAGAATCTCAATACTAAATTAGAGCCTCTGAGAAAAATTTAACTGAATAAATTTTGCGATTGAATTATTTCGGTATTTTTTATAATTCGTCTATCATATTGTTGCCTTTCTCATTCAAGTAACACCTTAGTTACCTACTATAGTCTCTCTGGTTTAACTTTACGAGAAATTTATAGAATGAGACAACTGTATTCGCCTGTCTTACTCGCAACAGTGTTGTCGGTTTTCTTCACCAGATGTATATAGGGGCTAGGGGGAAGAGGAAAACTGACAACAGGGTGGGTTCTTTCTTTTGTATTTGGACTAAAGCGGTCAACGATTTACCCTTGTATCTCCATCTCTCTCTCTCTCTCTCTCTCTCTCTCTCTCTCTCTCTCTCTCTCTCTCTCTCTCTCTCTCTCTCTCTCTCTCTCTCTCTCTCTCTCTCTCTCTCTCTCTCTGCCAAGTTAAGCCAGCTATGCGATAGATGTCTCTTTGTGGCAATTAACTAACTACTTGTATCACGCTAACGTCTTTAGGGAAATAACCCTGACTAACTAACTCACTGGCACTATCGAACCCGTAGGTTCATGGCCGCGCGGATATAAGCCATCCATATATCCCTATCCTGAGCCAGTGTTTTCCAATCAACCCCTGTATAATCTACTTCCCTCAAATCAGAGTTAATGTTATTCTCCCACCTCATTCTTGGTCTACCAACTGGCTTTCCTACAAGAAGCTTCCACGCACGTCTTTCATTCTCCATTCGTGCCACACGTAACTGAATTAACTTTGTTAAATAACTATCGCAATGGATAATGCTTGCCTCACTTGGGGATGTACGGATTTAGAGAGAGCAACATAGCCTATTTGTTAGACGCTGTAGCGTCTAAACAGCGCGCTGTTTATTGTATAATTTATTTTGGTTTGTTTACACTTTATTATTAGCACGGATTTTAATTATTAATGAAAGTTATGGTCTGTAGCCTATCATTACATAATTTAAAGTCTCTTATTTTGTCAGATTGACCAAACTCTCATAAAATATCCAATATTAGGTAGGCTATGTATAGGCTTAACTTACCCCACAGGTCTACTTCCCTCTTGAAAACATGGGTACTCCTCTAGCAGGAGTTACTTGACCAAGCTAATTTAGTTACTCTTATTTTCCCTCATATGTCAGCAGTGAGTGACATGTGGTGAGCACATCGTCTCAATGATAGGCCTACATCTAGGTAAAATTACCAACTAACGTGAACTTATTACTTTGATAAAAAAGTCGTTTAGTTTTATTCAGCGGTACTAATTTTGGCTTGTGTTTTTTTTTTATGAGACCGAAAATTTTCAGACTGGGCTTAAAGGCATAAAGTCTCTCTCGGAGGACTTGTCCCTTTGGTTTTCCAACCTAAAAATTGATCGACTCCGGCCAGGTTTGAATCCCCGACTCTTGGGAATAGTGAAAAAGGAACATAACCACTAGACCATCGAGGACGACATCCATTATTAATTATTATGATCGTTGTGTTTTAAAGGAGCATAATAACGTTTGTCCTGGTTGAGTGGAAGAAAAGGCTAAACTACATTACGATAAATAAATAAAAAGTGGAAAAATATCTTACATATAATTCATTGCTAACACACACACACACACACACACACACACACATATATATATATATATATATATATATATATATCCATCCATAGTAATTCTGCCCGAAGGCAGGTCCTTCACTGCAATCATAACATTTTCATGCTATGCCTGCAGCTTTACTAGGGAATTGTGTAGGTGTGGTAGCTTCCCGTTGCTTTCTACACCGATGGCCATATGATTTCGGGGACCGTTTGGGCCTTGAAGTTTTCCTGACATTTGTCTTACAGGTGAGGAAAAACCCCGATAAAAACCTCACCCGACCGGGGATCGAACCCAGGCCCGCTGCGTGACAAGGGAGCACGCTACCTCGAGACCACAGCGGTGGACTATATATATATATATATATATATATATATATATATATATATATATATAAAGTATATGACAAGATAAGAAAAATAAATGCCTGGACGGGATTTGAACCCGGACTTCTGAGTTGATATCTCAGTGCGCTACCACTTACGCAACCAGGCGAATCCAGAACTAACATTTATTTTTCTTATAGGCCTACATATTCTCTATTATTACCAGATGTAGCGGGAACTGTGTCTCCACTGCCACTTAGTAGCTACTATAACAAGTAAGCAAATTAAAGAGAATATTTTTACTTTATAACAGTGACGCTTTTTCGATGTTATAATTAAACCTTTTTGACATTGAACAATGCAAGCTTAATATGACAAGATAAGAAAAATAAATGCCTAGATGGGATTTGAACCCGGACCTCTGAGTTGATATCTCAGTGCGCTACCACTTACGCTACCAGGCGAATCCAGAACAAACATTTATTTTTCTTATACATATTCTCTATTATACCAGATGTAGCGGGAACTCGGTCCCGACTGCCACCTAGTAGGCCTAACTACTAGGGCCTATAACAAGTAATCAAAGTAAAGAGAATATTTTTATATATTTTTATTATAGGCCTATATATATAACTTATATAGGCCCTATATATAAATTATTTGTCATTTGAATCTCTACAACTTTAATTCTTTAGATTCTTGTCTTAATTTTGTTTTAGTCTTTAGAACTCTATAATTTGGCGCTTATAAAACATAGTCTAATCATTACAGAATTTAATATGAAAGCATTTGCACTAAGGTGACTTTGGGTTTTAAAGGAGTCATATAAAAGTAGAAAAGCATTATTTTAATAGATTTTTGTTCACTATCATCAAATAATGGAGACGTTTTAAAACAATATGGCTTTAACATTGAGTAATCCCATTTGCCTTTACAACTGGCGCCACTTTTATTGTTCTTAAAATTAACTAGACTTGCTGGAATAAAACACTATAATCTATGACGCCGTCATTCAATGTAATGCTTAACTCCTTAGAAAATGATGAACACTTTTATAAATGCTATAAACTTCCTCTTGATAATAAAGAAAATACCTTGTAAAATTCGTAATGTTCTAGAAAAAAGGCAGTTATGTAAAATAGTCTTAAATGTAATTTATTTATTTATTTATTTATTAGATTATAACAAATTCACGAAATAAATTTCAATAAAGTTATTTTAAAAGTAACTGTTACTCCCATGATCCGTAAATTACGTTGATTTTTTATGTTTTTTTTTTACAATTTGGCTAGGCCTATAGCACGTGGTTAAAAAGATCAGAGTTGAAACAAATCAATTATAGGACTCTTTATAGGGCCTATTTAGGTTAACTCTTGTAGCATAGTCTACAGGTGCCAATGTCGCTAAAATACATATTTTTATAGCACATCATAAACAATTTTTACATAAAAATAGTTTATTTTAACTCTCAAGCAATGTATCTAGTTTATACAAAAACATTGCATTTTATTAAAAATATTATTTTCATCATAATTTATTTAAAAATAGGCTATACAATAACTGTGACATCTTCAGCATTAAGCACTAAATTGTACCTATATAGATCGGAGATAGTAAACTATAGTAATTATGATTATAAAATGTGATTTTACAAAATTTAATAAAACTTTTTATTATTAAACTATCACCATTATATTAGGCCCTAATTATTTTTCCTCAGAAACCTGACTAAATAATAAAATCCTTGCGTTCCACGTCGTAGCCGAGTGGTTTAATGGATGATGCCGTGGTGCAGAGTTACAGAACTTCTATTGGTTCGAGTCCATATGGAGGAAGCAATTTTCTCATGGAATTTCGGTAAGTATGAGACCGGTGCCCACCCAGGATCATGAGTGTTTTGGGTAGCTGACCACATGTGAATCTTATATTGGTAATATGATCGTCCACTTCTATATTAACAATGTGGATTTGAGGCCAGCAGTCGGAAGGTAGACTTAGGACCTTCTAGCCCTGTCACGCCGTATTTAGTAGCTTAAGACATTAACTTATGTCTTGTTCTATTAATAATAGGGACATGAATTTAATTGAACGAATATCTTATAGAATACATTACCCGCTTAAGAGTTATTGAAATATAATGATTACAGATGATAACAATTAGACCTAATCTTTCAATGAGAAATAAGTTATAGCTAAAATAGGCCTACTTAGTCGTAAAATAACATTTTTTTTCGAACTAGTTCATGTTTCTTTTCTTTAATTAATAACTTCATTTAAAACTACTTTTGCACTTCATTGTTCTGCAACACGCTTCTCGAAATCTAGTTCCGGTGGAATCTCCAATTTGGTTAGCGGGCTATGTATGGTTTGACGGCCGGGAATACGTTAGCGTCTTCGCGTTGCTGCCTGATTTCAGTTAACAAAGATTCAAATTGGCGTTAGTTTGATTTTTATTCTATTCTTCTTCTTCTTCTTCTTCTTCTTCTTCTTCTTCACTTCACGTGCTAGGCAAATTGCCTGTTCCGCCTCACAGTTGTTCTGTCCATCTTTTCACTGGCCTTCCTATATTCCTTGAACCTCTTGGCTTGTAGTTGAAAGCTGCTCTTGGTAATCTTGATACATTCATTCTTTCCACATGTGTAAACCATTTCTCTCTATATTCCATGATTTTCTCATCCAATGGATATATATTTAACTCTGTTCTCATATCTTCATTCCTTATCCGATCCAATCTTGTGCAGCTTTTTGTTCTTCTAAGGAAGTTCATTTCTGCGCTTTGTATTCTACTTTACAATTTTTTTGGTCATTATCCAAGTTTCGATCCCATAAAGTAATGCAGGAACTGCCAATGTTTTATGAAACTTCTATCTAGTAGGCCTATCTCTTCTTGTTTTATTCTTTAATGTTTTATGTAGGGCCTATAGTTCCGCATATCATTGAAATTTCGACAGTTTCACATGTAGGCTATGTCTCTTTCAGTTTTTGTGTTTATAATAAAATTACAACCCAAATAATTAAAATTTGTTACTTGTTCCAGAGGTTTGTTGTCTATTACGATTTTTGATCTTAGGCCTATATGATCGTTTCCCCAAAATGACATTATTTTTGTTTTTTTCTTTTGATATTCTGAAATTATATTCGTGGCATAACTGATTTAATTGATGTAAAGAGTACTGCAAATTATTTTCATTTTCTTGAATAATAACCACATCGTCAGCATAGGCCTACATTAAAACGTTTAATAACCTATTTTAAAACGGTTTATTCTTATACCTATAGCCTATTAACAATACTTTTCCAATTTTGGATGATGTCATTAATATATAGATTAAAAAGGGTAGGTGATAAACTACACCGTTGTCTTACACCTCTATTTATTAAAATAGCTTCGGTCTTTGATGTGCCTATATTTATTATAATTTGAGACTTTACATACAAACTTTTTATCACATTAATTAATTTCGCGGGGTAGCCATGTAGGCATATTTCCATTATTTTCCATAACCTATCTCTATCAACACGATCAAATGTCTTCTCAAAATCAATAAAAACACATGCGTCTGTAGGTTATGTTCTCTTCTTTTTTCAAACATTTGCTGTAAGTTAATATGAATTAATTATCTGTTGTTGATCGCCCCGTTCTAAAGCCATTTTGTTCTTCTTCAAGTATTGCTTCTGCGATTATTTTAAGTATTTTATTTATAACCCTTGCATAGATTTTATAAATTGAATTCAGTAGAACAGAAAAATCACATGCTAAGGGCCGGGAAATTCAATTGATATTTGTTGATTTACAAAAGGCCTATGACTCAGTGCCAATCAACCAACTTTGGGATGCAATGGTTGATGTTGGTATCGATTTACCAACGATGTCCGACGGTTGTACCAGCAGTGTCAGGCTTCGGTCAAAGTGGGTAAGATGATATCCTCTCCATTCAGAACTACTAAAGGCCTGCGACAGGGCTGTAGTATGTCCCCTACTCTGTTCAAAATATACATCCAGCATATATTGGAGCAGTGGAATCGATATTGTGGAGGCATGGGAGTACCAGTCCAAGGTGGCACAATACATTCCTTATTATTTGCAGACGCTCAAGTGTTGCTAGCTCAGAGTCGTAAGGATGTGAAATACATGATGAGAAAACTTCTAAATGCTTTTGAAATAGGAGGATTAAGAGTAAACATGGAAAAAACTGAATATCTTGTAGTAGGAGGAAGTGGACGAGATATATCCCTATCCCAAGGAATTATTAGAGCTGTTAAAAAAAATATTTGGGATCACTTATTGATGAATCAGGGAGTTGTAAAGCTGAAGTAGATAGCAGGTTAGTACAAGCACGAAGAGCCATACAAATATTGAATGGAGTACTGTGGAGTAGGACCATGTCAAACCACACGATGAAGAGGATTTTGAAGTCTGTTGTGGAAAGCATAATGACTTATGATGCTGAGGGATGGACTTTGGTAGAGGGACAAAAAACTAAGATCTTTGCAGTGGAGATGGATGGAATAAGACGCAGTGCCAGGGTGTTCAGGTTGGAAAGAAGAAGAAATGAAGAAGTGAGGCAGATGATGGATATGGAGGAGACAGTGGTGGAAAGGATCGAAAGGCGAGCTCTTCAGTGGTATGGCCATGTCAGGAGAATGGAGGATGATAGGTGGCCAAAAACTCTTTTGGAATGGTCACCTTCTGGTAGAAGGAAACGGGGCAGGCCAAGAACAACTTGGAGAGGAGAGATCCATAGATTGATGAACGACCGAGGTCTGGAGGAGGATGAATGGCGTGATCGGCAAGAATGGCGAATAGGAATACAGAGTAACCGCTGAAAATTGGAGAGGCCCTCAAAAGTAAAAGTAAAGTAAGTAAGTCTGTAATCTTACACAATCCGTAGGATCAATGTCACACTGGTTCCCATCCCAGTCAACTGAATTCGGTTCTTATGAACGATATCTAGTTACATAAAGATCCATAATCCCATCAACACTTAAGTTTATCAACAAATCTTGTATGTCTAATTGAAACGAGCGAGGATATTGCAAAATATTAAAGCATTTTGTAGAAAGGCATAGAAACTTAGATTTCAGTTGCTGCCGGAGAGATTTCTCAGGTCGGATCGTGGGAGAGTAACGTGTGAGATCTTTTAGGAGCGGTGGAATTCGAAGTGAAAAGGTGCAATTTTGTTGGGAAAGTAAGGAAACTGAGGGATAGCAGAATTGGGAAGTATGTATTAATAATAATGATAACTTCAATATGGTATTTGTTTTCCAAATTCAATTGTATTATATAATAAGATGTCATATATAAATAGCCTTCTAGTTAATTTACCGTGTGAGGGGAGGGTTGATGTGTGTGTTTGTATGGGTGTGGTTTTGTACAATTTTATGTATGAGTGTAGCTGAGTAAGTACTGTAGCCATGTATGTATTTATATACATATTCGTATGTTACTTTTTCTCTTTATTTGTGAACAGGGTCAAACAGATCCGTCTGCAATGGAAAAGTATAAAGGTCCGTATGTACAGAAGTATTACTCAAAGTAATGTAGTATGGAGCTGGAATATTGAGTGTAAAACATAGATGAAGAAAATAAATTCTGGCAGTCGAGATGGATTTTTTAAAATGATTTGTAGAAAACAAGATTAGACAAAATACCAAATAACTTAAGTATACAAATAAGCAAATTACAGGAGGAGATAGAGATTGAGAAAGTATAGAAGCCACATTAAAGTGGTACGGACAAACAGGATGGACAAATTACAAAATGGCCGAAGAAGGAATTAGATACCACCAAAGAGAAAGATTAGATGACATAATACAATTGGAAGAATGAAAGGAAGGGGATTGAAAGAAAAAATACGAATAAAGAAACAACACTAGTTGTAACAATCTTTAAAATAATAATCAAAATATAATAATAATAATAATAATAATAATAATAATAATAATAATAATAATAATATTTTTAAGGAATTTTTCTAAAATACAGTAGTTTTCCTACAACCTTGTAAATTTTATTTCTCAATAAATCCCTATTTTCTGTTATTCTCTCGACACCATATTCTTATGCACACCTTGAACCCACTGTTCTTTTGGTCTCTCCTTTCTTCTGTTACCTCCATTTCAAAAGTTAAAAGGCCTATCATTTTTGGTATCCTGTCATGTGACATCCTCTTTACGTGGCCAAACCATTTGTCTTCTTTATTCAATAACTTGTAGAACATCTTATAATAATTAATAATAATAATAATAATGATAATGATAATAATAATAATCATAATAATAATAACCATAATAATAATAGGCCTAATAGCAAATAAAGTAAACATGTACTACAATCCAGACGCTCAGTCTCCGGCCCTGACGTTTTCACGATAATGTTGCCCATATGGATATTCAGTGGACGGGCCGCTTTATGTACCACGCTGTTATTACTCAACAACGTTAACTTCCAATGCGGAAAAAACTGGGAACTAAAAGAATGTGGTAAGGGTGAGTAGGGATTGGAGGTAGTAGACCCTTGTCTCAGGTTGCAGTGACACTGTTTATTATCTGTCAGTCGTGTATAGTCAGTTGTTAGTGACAATGTCAAGTGCGAAAGTTAGACCCTATATTCACTGTATATACACATTTAAGTCTACCAGACAGTTGTTGGAAGTCAGTGCTAATTTAATTTATCTGCACATCACATTATCCAGAAACCCGTAGGCATACAAACTCCGATGATCTTTCATTAACTTCATATCTTATTTCAAGTAGGTCTACCGCTATATTTTGCTACTGATTATACTACTTGCCCAGTCATTTGCTTGTACCAACGGTGGAAGGAAACACTTTTCCCCTCTTCAACACTAGCGCCATTGCTTCCTCTCACCGGCTAAAACGTTAATGCGGTCGAATAGTAGTAGAAATACAGCCGATAATATCGCAACAATTTCAAACCTCACTAGCAGCGCCTAGAGCAGTAATTGGTTGTGGCAGATGTCCACTCTTCATTTCAACTATTTCCTTATTGGCAGTAGAGGGCGAGTTTGCCCCTTTACCCCTCGTACAAGTTAAACGTCTAAGCCGGAGACTCAGCGGCTGGACTGTATACGCTCATGTTGGTAATGTATTGTAATATGACTTTTTTTTTTAAATCACTATCAACTGACAACGTTTGTCTGTTCCCAATTTCCTTCAAATAGCAATAAGGGTAGGCCCTACGTCTTTAAGAATTACAGTTATGTAGAATTCAACAAAGTGCAATTTTTGTTTTTGATATGAACTTGTAAATTAAAATGTTCTTTAGCACTATCAAACACGGTTATGTTATTTTATGAAAGACATGGATTTACCCTCCTAAACGCAACGTATTCTACTCTAGAAAGCTTTCACCAATGATCTGAAAAAGGATCACGGATTAAAACGCAGTTTAGGTCGTTGGTAGGCTATTTATTCCCTGAAACTCAGACGTTCTCCAGTTATGAATCCAACAATTGTTAAAAACTGTGATATGATTAAAAAACAATTTATATAAATACAAAAACAATAAATTACATAATTTTTGACAAGTAGATCGAAATTAAAAGAGACTAACAAACATGAAGTTGATAAAAAATTGAAAGTTACTCGAAAATTATCTCAATATTTGTATTCATGTTTATTTTAAATAATCTGATATTTACATAAAAAAATATAAGTTAACTTAGATGGTTCTAAAGCAGAGGGTCTATAACCCTATAGGCCTATATATTTTCGCGCCTTATTATTTAGTTTTATCATTTTCATTTTTATTTTTATTTTTTACTCGTATGCAATTAGGCCTACACAATTTACAGAAAATAAAAATTCGAATCTTCAGTGGCGAGATTCGAACATGAACCGTCATGGATGGCTAATAAGCAGCCTAAGTAAAGGAGGGTAAAAATGTAGGCCTAACTAGATGCATCTTATTTAAGGCTTGAGTTTCTTTTACCTGTTGTAAACCATAGACACAGGACCCGCGACTTTAGTTATTTCCTAAGTAAGCTATGCTCATTATTTTTGCGCACTAAAAGTCCATCTCCCGGCCGGGTTTCAACATCTGAACCTCCAATCAGAGGCGATCATGCTATTATTCCACTCATTTAATAAATAGCCTACTATTATTCTGGATAAAAATATGCCTATATGAATTTTTGGAAATTATTTACTAGACCCTATAGCATATTTGAAAGAGTATACGATGGAATATAGGTCTATGTGTTTTTAAAACAAGCCTCTCGGTTTATAACTAGGTTGAGTCTGGAAGTAGATATTGCCTACACTGTATGCTAAACACCTGAATTACTGATACTTTACATGGAGATTTATTTGAAACTCGCCGCATGAAAGCTGTCATACCTGACGACACACATCACCAATATAATATTGTGCTCCTTCAACTCTTCTCACAGAACAGAGATGTTCTGCCTGCTAAAGTGTCTTAAACGATAGTAGTTTAATATGAAACATTTTTTCTATAATGCAACATTATGAATTCTGCTCAAATAATTTTCAACAATCATTATTTTTAAGATTGAAATAAATACATCGATATTATTTACCTATAAGATTACCTTTTAAGTGTTTAAGTTTTATTTAAGGGAGAATTAGAGCGATTTTAAAATTATAAAAATAATTAGACTGTAGATATATTCCAATTTAATTTTACCCCCCTTTAAATAAAAACTTGAATTATATTTTTGAATAATTAGTTAATATATATATATATATATATATATATTCACTTATTTATGTGATTATAGTAAATATATTCATTATTAGTAGGCCTACGTATTTAATTGTATGACTTCATATATATATATATATATATATATATATAATAGATAAGTCTAAAAGTCAAGATAGTTTCCAATAATTAATAGTTATTAATGAGATAAATGGATTCAGAAACAAAAAATTATAGCCTAGCTATAGTCAAGTTAGTTAGTTGACCATGATGTTTGGGAATGAGAGCAATATCAAAATTAAAAAAAATATATAGGCCTATATAGGCCTAGGCTAATTTATTTTAGGTCTAACCTAGAAATAATTTGAATAAATTTTAACTGGTTTTGTGCCAATTTTTCTGAAGTAATAAACGGAAGCTACTGATGTACATAGGCCTACGCCTACAAGTTTTATGATAACATAGGCCTATGCCACCTGCAAGGGTTAAATGCCAATCTTAACCATTGGTAGGCTATCTCTTTTGTTTTTTTCAACATAATAATAATAATATTAATAATAATAATAATAATAATAATACTTTATTTATTCTGGCAGAGTTAAGGCCATAAGGCCCTCTCTTCCACTCAACCAGCACAAATACAAATAAATAGGCCTATTCGACAAATATAGATATACACTGTACTAATTATAAACAGTTAAAGATACAATAAATGTAGCAATGTAAATGTCATGTACAAACAACATAAATTGTCTTTAAAATTTAATCGGGTTAAAATATAAGCTATAGGATAGGCCTACATATTTTACGTAATGGTAGGCCTATCTGTTTTCTGATTTTGAATCAAAATTTCTTTTTTAAAATTAATTATAGGCCTACACAATTTGTCCCAGTTCAAAGTTGCCAGGTCTCATATAGGCCTATAGCCTATCCTTATTTTCTCTGTAGGCCTAGGACTATTAGAGCGTTCGTATAGGCCTAATTAAAAATACAATAATTTACTTTGTGGTTATTAAATATAGTTAGGCCTACTAGACCTACAGGGGCAAGTCGATATTACCTTTTTTATTCTATTAATTTCATAATTTTTACGTCTATTTTGATGTTAGTGATAGTGCTATTAGACCTATATATTGTATTAAACACTTTTCAAAGCATAAAGTAAAATATGTATAGCTTATTTTTACATTTTAACGCATATTTTAGGTCCTAAAGTTACATTTTTAGAGTCTAAAAATTTGAGGTAGGTATATTTACGGCCTATGTAGCTATTACTATTTAGTATTCTATAAATAAGAGTGATAGCCTATAGTTTAATATCTCCAATATTGTAAATCGGACTATGGTAGAACTAAAAGGTCAGCATATTTTATAACTTAATATGTTCTTTATTTAGAAGTTATTTCTGTTTGAAATTTTATACAAACTTTGTTTAAAACTTCTAAGTTACATGAGATATAAACTTGCGAACATCGAATTGAAGTTTAGGAGGTTACTGAATGAAACCTATAACTAGGCCTACTTATTATGAACGACTCAAAAAGAAACTTTGTAAGAAAACAGAAAAATATACAAAAGTTGGAGTTAGTCCCATCTGATTCTACAACATGCGAAAAACCTCGATATACGCGCTGTCTTGTATATATACAAGTTGTGCTCAATGCAGCATCAACTTCTACATATTCTTCCAGCATCGTCTTGGAGTCTGACACGATCAGAAATAGTGTTTTGGGGGATGGAGATTTTCTTAGAACAATCGCCGACTTGACAGACATTGGTGCGAGGTGGCGGGAAGAGGGCGGAGAGGGAGGTTATATGACGTGACATGACATGAAGGAGGGAGGTTTTAAGGATAGGGATGAGAGATAGGGAGAGAGAGAAGGAGGTTTGCTGGAAGTTCTTATACATGAACTTAGAATACGTCGTCGTCAACGATGACGAAGGCAGCTAGGAGCAAGGAGAACTGGAGTGGTGGGTGTTATGTACGAGTGAGTGAAGAAACATCAAGTTCTGAGTCTACAAGTTTGGTGGTGGAATGCTTAGATCAGGGGTAGAGAAACTTCTATCCAAGTCATATATTATAATTTCAGAATGCACGGATCATGTAGAATGCTCAAGAACAAGCATTGTTCCATATTAGACATGAGAATAAAATTTCTTGTCACATTTTGTTAAAAACACTTAGGCTATGCCAAGAACATAAGAAACTTGTTTCAGGTCTCATGTTTTCCCGTTTCTTTTATCAAGTCATTTATACATTTTCAAACTTAGTTCAACAAAATGTAACTGTGAACTAGAATTTACAGAAAATAAAATTATAAAATTACTACCTGTAAGATACTGTCTTCCTCAACTTGGCTAAGTTTTTTAACACTAGGTCTTTCGGAACTAAACTGCCATCATCAGCCTACAGTTAAAAATAAAAGTTGAGGAAGTAATGATCTTCTGCTGCTGATGGAATTAATTTCGGAAGACCTTCAGTTATAAAAACATAACTAATCTGAGGAACATACTCTTAAAAGTAAAGTGATCCCACTACAGGCCTCAGGAGGCCCTTGGGGTAGTAGGAGGTTAAGGCTCCCACTTTTTCTGGACAATCGGCACTTCATGTCAGCCGGGTTGTCAGCCCTGCGTGACGGCCGCCTTTACCCCCAGAATAAGTGCCAGGTACTCATTTTCGTTAGAGGTTGAGTCGACCCCAAGACCATAGTGTCGCCAGAAGGTTTGGGTCAGTTTAAAAACCTGACCCCACCGGGACTCGAACCCTCAACCTTCCGGCTTGTAGCGCAGTGCCTTAACCGCTACGCTACGGCGTAGGCCTACTTCTAACAATTTTTATCATTCTACGTCCTTTGATGATTCACGTTTTCATCAACATGTTTTACATTCTTGTTTACCTTTACTCCTAACAAGGGAACCTACATTTAAATTTCTCCCATAGAAGCTTCAGTAATTGTGGAAATGAGTGAGGCGGGACGCGGGCGCGGAAGGCAGGTAGTGAGGGTTATCCAATCTACCAATTCGGGAGCTATATTACTTCCTGTAGTTTAAATGGGAGGTTCGGCGCTGGGTTTTATTGCCTTGCACTTAAAAACAGCAGAACATTTATTTGGACACGGCCTTGGTACATCACAACGCTTCTCTGGAAGAAATTTCAAGGTAGGTTTCGGCATTCAATGGCTAACAGTTCCCTTGTAAGTATTTGATTTGATGATATTATTTTATAGAACATCTTCTAAAATCAAATTCTTCTTTTTCTATTTCTACTTCATGAACTTAGGCATTTTGACCTGTTTTCACATCAAGTGGGATTTAATGAATCTTCCCAACTAGTAAATGGGCGTCCAACACTTCTATGTCCTATTGGTTTGTACTTTAGTAACAGCTGAGGGATTCTATCTGTAGGCATTATTTTAACATGTTCATACCAGTTGTTTCTCATATTGTCAGTTCTATTTGTTAAATTAAAAATACTTAAGTCTTTTCTTATATCTTCATTTCTTTTTTCTGTCCAAGATTGTCACACCTGCTACTGAACGTAAGAACTTCATTTCTGCAGTTTCTATTTCTCTTCTGTCTGAACGGTTAAGAGCCCAATTCTCACTTGCATAGGCCTATGTTGAGACAGGCACTGCCATAATTCTATAAAATTTTAATTGTGTGCTCCTCAAAGTTTTATTTTTCATTGTCCGTTTTATAGTGCTACACATTCTATTAAATTAATTTAATTTAATATTAATATCTTCCTTCTGGCAGTAGCCTACGATACATTTTCATCCTAAATAATTGAAATTGTTCACCTGTTGTATTGTACTGTTATTAATGCTGATTTTACACCTCATAGGCCTATGGTCTTTCCCGTTGAACGCCATTACTTTCGATTTACTTTCAGAGATTTTTATATTGAATTTATTTGTTATTTCATTTAATTTATAGGCTGCTATTTGTAAATTGTCTTCTGAAGACCTAAGGATTGTTTGATCGTCTGCAAACAATATGGAATTTAGATTTGTATTGCCAACTTTAAAATCTGTGGTTAAACTTGATTGCCATTGTACAGTAACCTCGTGCGTATATATATATATATATATATATATATATATATATATATATATAGGCCTATGCCTATACACTGAAAAGTACAGGAGGTAGCGAGCATCATTGTCTGACCCCTTGATTAATTTCTAATGTTTTATCAATCATTATTTTTATTTAAAATAGGCGTAGGCTATTTTTGCACAACTTTAAAAATATGTCCTCGAAACCCTTTTTCATACATTATTTCCAATAGTTTATTTCTTGACAATCTATCAAACGCTCAAATCAAAGTTCCGCATTACATTTCCGATTATTCTCAATAGAATTTCAATTATCGCTTTATGTTGTATTCATCTATTAATTTTTTATTCATAAATGTATGATTTGCTTATAGGCTACCTGTGCTACAACCATTTAGGCTAACACCAATAAGTTCTATGTAAAAATTATGTAGAAAAATGTTAGACATGTAGAAATAGTAACACTGCGATAGCAGTAAGAGGAAAGTGAATATAGCCTATTGACTCATTGCTACTCCGTAGACAGGTGTCATTCAACAGATTTCAAGAGGGTGTGAATCAAAAGTAAGTAGGCTACCTTAGTTCGCAACGTTTTCTGACTCTTCAGAAGTATTGATGTTACAGTAGCTATTTGTATAAAAACATGTTACCGCCGTAAACTTAATTCGTAACATGGGTTCTTCATCAACATTTTATCTGTGAACTCCCCTCTACAATCTTCATAAGAATGTAATGGGAATTCAGAATTATCCTGTGTTGTGTTTATACCTTCATATACAACAGTACACTACTTGCTGTTCTAGTGTAAAATGTTACAACAAGGATGACAACAGTCAATAAAATGTGTTATAAAGACAAGACAATGCCCTGTGCGGAAGATAGACAAGTGACAAATTATTTTTAAAAAATTGCACGATTCACAAATAAATAACTTATCATTCGAGAAACTACGAAATACCAAATGCCGTCTTGTATCTGTCTGTCTATAAAAATGTAAGTTGAATGCAGGCTTTCATGGCCGGTAATCATAATAGGCTATTAAGAGATTTCGGGCTATGTGACCGTGGTCCATGCCTACTGTTTCTACCAAACATTTCTCCGCAGTTCAGGGAGAAACGTCTGGAAGAAACATCAGCCATTGAACTCGGGCACATAGCCCGAAATATCTTAATTATTCAATAGGCCTACTAACAAAATTCATATCAAATTTCGTTGAGGTGTACAGTCATATGATAAAAGTTAAAAATAAAAAGGACCTTTTGGCAGGTGCCGTCGTCCTCAACTTTGTTAAAATGGTGTATATAAAATTAACTGGAGCGCTTTCGGAAGTTAACTTCCATCCTCGGCAGTTTGAGCTTCTGCTACTCGTTGTTGTTGTTGTTTACGATTATGTACACTCCAACTGTTAGTTGCTGCTACAAACAGTTGGAGTAGGGCCTATACATAATCGTAAACAATAACAACGAGTAGCAGAAGCTCAACCTGCCGAGGATGGAAGTTAACTTCCGAAAGCGCTCCAGTTAATTTTATATACACCATTTTAACAAAGTTGAGGACGACGGCACCTGCCAAAAGGTACATTTTAATTTTAACTTTTATCTTACTTTTAATTATTACTAAAAATGTAAGATTCACAAACAATAGGCCTATATCATTCGAAAAAGTACGAAATGCCAAACACTGTTTGTCTAAAAATTGTTAGATTCACAAACAATACTTCATTCAAAAAACTATGAAATACCAAATAGGCCTACGAACTTGTAATTGACTAATAATTAATATTTTAATTATTAAACATAGGCCTACATCTTAATGTTACTTCTTATTGTATTTTAAAATTAAAAAAATGTAGCCTAATTGACTGTCTGTCTAAAAAAATGTAAGATTCATAAACAGTAGAATTATAGGCTACCGTTTGAAAAATTATGAAATACCAAACACCGTCTTGTAAATGTCTGTCCAAACATTGTAGGATTAACAAACAGTACTAACTAACTGGCTCTATCGAACCAGCATGTTCATGGCCGCTTGGGCATAAAAGCTTACCATGCTTCCCTATCCTGAACTAGTGTTTTCCAATCATACCCTACATAATCCACTTCCCTCAATATTGGATAATGTTATACTCTCACCTCATTCTTGGTTTACCACATGGGCGTTTTCCCTCTGGTTTTTCACACACAGTAGCTACATCATTAAAACAACTTTGAAATACCAAATACGATCTTATAACTTACTGTCTGCCTAAAAAATGTACGATTCACAAACAGTAGACATATAGGTATCATTCGAAAAATTGCGAAATATCAAACACAGTCTTGAAATTGTTAGGTTCACAAATAGTAGGGCCTACTGTAGGCTTACATAATTCAAAAACTATGAAATATCAAATTCTATCTTGTAACTGACTGTCTGTCTGAAAGAAATTGTAAGATTCACAAACAGAAATCTTTCGAAAAAATCACGAAATATCAAACACTGTCTAAAAATTGTTAGATTCGCCAAGCAGTAGGCTTACATCATTCAAAAAACTATGAATATCAAATAACATCGTGTATTACCCGTTTAAGGAGTAAGCGCAGTTATTGACGGAGGGCACTGCAGTCGTGTTTATGCAGGAATAGAACACGTGACACTGCTATCTATGAGTGCAGAGGGGAATTGGACGTGGGACGCTGACAGTGAACACTGCCTTAGATGACATCACGTGTAGCAACAAAGAGAGCTTCGCAATTCTTCCGCCTGCAGAGATATTTTGAACGACTAATAACTGACTGTCAAAAAAAAAAGTAAGATTCACTAACAGCAGACCTATAGGCCCTATCATTCGAAAAATTATGAAATACCAAACACCACCTTGTAACTGTTTGTATGTAAAAAAAAATCACAAACAGCAGGCCTATATCAATCTAAAAACTACGAAGTGCCAAACAACAGCTCATAGGCCTAACTTCCTGTCTAGGATATCCGGATATCCCCACATGGGACAACGATGCCTCCATGCGGGAGTTCCAAATTAATTTAGTTACGCTCATTTGTTATTACGTACAGTTTTCAGCCACTTACAAATAGTTAATTCATCCATAAAGAGATACCTGGTAGTCAACAATTCGCATTATTTGAATGGGAAAGTCCGATTAAATTTTGATTCAGACTCAGAAACCACAGCTTGAAGTCCCTCCCGGGGTTTCCATTAGATTTTTCCAACCTGTAAATTCATCAAGCCGGCCGAGTTTGTAGCTGTGGGACCTGAAGAAAGGAACTTAACCCCTGGACTGATAACTGTACTATAACATTTTTTAACTAGGCCTATTAACAAATTATGATGATCTTGAAGAATATTTCCAGGCTGTAGGCCGTTTCGCCAGAGACTGCGTCCGGTCCCTCAAGGGTTGTCTTGATCTTGAAAAATATTTCCGGGCTGTAGGCCGTGGTCTTGAGGATGCCGGACGAAAGTCTTTGGCGAAACGTCGGGGAACTTCAAGCCTCAAGACCACGGCCTACAGCCCGGAAATATTCTTCAAGATCATCGTAATAACTCCGGCTGTGAAAGCCTAAGTCAATACATATTTAAAAAATATTTTGAAATATTTTATAGGCACTATAACATGTAAATTTGGAAATTGGCCTACTGAACGTAGACTTAGTATTATTAGAGGCCTACTCCACAGTAATGGACCATGCAGATAATAAATTATATAGGCCTACTATATAATATATATATATGGCATGATAAGAAAAATAAATGCCTAGACGGGATTCCAACCCGGAACTCTGAGTCTGTACCTCAGCGTGTTATCCATTACACCACCAGGCGAATCCAATTCAAACACTTATTTTTCTTATATATGTAGCCTATTATATTCTCCATTACTACTAGATGTCGAGAGAACTCGGTCTTCACTGCCATCTAGTAGCTGACTATAACAAGTAAGCAAATTAAAGAGAATATTTTTACTTTATAGCAGTGACGCTTTATCGATGTTTTATATATATATATATATATATATATAAGTTATATATATATCATACCGGTAAATTATATATAGGCCTATATTTATATAGGCTATATATTTAGATATTATTGGCCTAACTATATTTTTGACATTTGACAATGAAGGCAAATATGATAGGCCTATGAAAAGAAAAATAAATGCCTGAGTCCGGATTTGAACCCAACTGTACGTTTAGCGCTTTAACCATCTGAGCTACTCAGGAATCATAACACAAACATATATTTTTCTTATATAGGCCTATATATATATATATATATACCTATATATTAGGCTATTCTCAATTTACACGAGAGGTAGCGGGATATCGTTCCAACTGTCATCTTGTGGCTACTATTAAAAATATATGGGAATAGCCCTAGAAAGTTATTAAATATAATGATTGAAAATAATGAAATAAAAATAAATGTTCTTCCTTTATTAATATTTTTATAGCCGATTAATGTTTTAAATTCTTTGTGAAGGGTATCTAAGATTGAATTTCATAAGATGAAATTTCGGGAAGGAATAAGTCAAAATGTTGAGGGGATGATTATTAACAAGTAAGCATATTTAAAGAGAATATTTACTTTATAGCAGTAACGATTGTATATTTGTAAGTTAGGCTATATGACATAACTATATTTTTGACATTTGACAATGAAGGCAAGCAAATATAGGCTATATATTTCATATTTGGCAATGGAGGCAAATATATAGGCCTATATATGATATGAAAAGAAAAATGAATGCTTGAGTCGGGATTCGAACTCGAGTCTCTAAAGTCTGTACCTTTAGCGCTCTAACCAACTGAGCTACTCAAGAATTCCAATACAAGCATACAATATATATATATATATATATATATATATGAATATAATACATATACTTATAAGAAAAATAAGTGTTTGAATTGGATTCGCCTGGTGGTGTAACGGATAACACGCTGAGGTACAGACTCAGAGTTCCGGGTTCGAATCCCGTCCAGGCATTCATTTTCCTTATCATACCATATATATATATATTTGCTTTCATTGCCAAACGTCAAATAGCCTATATAGGCCTACCAACTGTTTTAATATTTTGATTTGGTAATTTGGGATTTATTGATAACGTCTAATACATTTTTATTATCACCAAGAAGATCCTATTTATTAAATTATAAATATTTATTTTCTTATTATTATGGAATAGCCTATTCGCGTCATTATTCCTAGTTGTAATTATGTAGTTTCTATGAAGTTGGATGGAGAAATAAAGCAAACTAGAGTGTAAGTTATGGCAACATCATATAAGTGGAATAAGTTATTGAAACCTGGAAAACGTTAATTATAAAGATGAAGTTTTGAAACCCAAGTAGGTAATTGGCAGACAGTGCAGGGTTACGACTTTGTCTCCTCCTGAGCGAGAGGGCGTGGGTTGCACAGTAAGTGGAACAAGCTGCAGATATCATCACCAACAAACCTCCCGCTGGGAAATAAAGCAATTTTCCTAACACCTTTTCCGACATTTGTCGCTACATTCTGCATCTACATCTTATCAAACACATAAAATAAATTTGTCTTTTATTTGCTTGCATTCATAGAAATCTAAATTTAGAATTGCATTAATTTTCTGTATAGGCCTAGGACAGCAGTATCGGCATCGGTGATCTAGGGATGATCCCGAGGCAGATGTCCATGGATTTTTAGGATGACAAATCGTCCGGAAGGGATGTGAGCCGCGGTTTTCGAGTTTGACGATTTTCGGGCTCGTAAAATAATTTATGTTTGGAAGGTTTAGACCTATCGTTCGTTACCACCACTTTTATTAATGTATAATATTTGTGGTTGTATGGAATTAAAGGAATTCTACAACGCAATTACTTTTAAGTTATAGGCCTAGGACAGGCTATAGGCCTACGTGTTTGAAAGCGTGCTTACTGAAAAACCTTAAAGCCTGTATGCTATAGTGAAATTACAAAATAACAGCCCGTAGCTACCGACGACGCTGGAAGGCCGTAGTAGTTCATATCCTTCTGCTGATGATGGAAGCAATTTCAGAAGAACCTATAGTTCTTAAGAGTTTTTTTAATTAACCTGGTTGAGGACAGCGGAACTTTTCAGGTATTTATTTTAATATTTTACTTTGTGTCGTAAATGCATTTAATGTAGGCCTATATTTAACTGTTTATAATTAGTATAGTGTATATCTATATTTGTCAAATATTTATTTGTATTTGTGCTGGTTGAGTGGAAGAGAAGGCCTTATGACCTTAACTCTGCCAGAATAAATAAACCATTATTATTATTATTATTATTATTATTATTATTATTATTATTATTATTATTATTATTATTATTATTATTATTATTATAATCTCAAGCCTAAATTGGAACCTCCAAACAAAATCTAATCTGCTTTTCCCATCCAAAAAATAATTTTGTTGCCTACCTAATTGTCTTTATGAGGCAACGAGTTAACCAGTTGTAGCTAGCTGATATCTGAAGGGATATAAGCGCAAATAAATTAGTTTGATTAAATAACTCTTGCAATGGAGCACCTTGCTCCACGTGGGTATAGGCCCTATACTCATACAGACAGAGAGGGTAGTAGTAACCCCTCTGAATCCTCTAAGAAGCATAGGGGCATTAACTCCTAATTGGAATGTATTGATGTAGCCTATACTGTTTTGGCGTGTCTTGCACTTAAAAATACACTGTTAGCCACCGAGTTGGATGAAGTCAACGTTTTTATCTGTTTGCAGTTCCATTACTCGCATCTTGCCTCAGGTGTGAAGATGCGACTGATAAGGGAACTGTCAACCATTGCATACCGAAACCTACATTGGAATTTCTCTCAGAGTAGCGTTGTGATGTACCTACCAAGGCCATGTCCAAAAAAAAAAATATATCTGCCACTTTTAATTTAAAGACACTAAAATCCAGCGCCAAATGTCTCATTTAAATTACAGCTAGGCTAAGTATTACAACTCTTAACATGGTGAATTGGATAACCGTAAGAACCTGCCCCCGCGCCGAGTCCCACTACACAACACTCCACTCAACTCACGCATGGACGTCAATCTGCTTCATACAATGGGTTGTTACTCCTGGATTCCAGATTCGATTTCTGTGCCTTGTAGTTAAAAGCTGTAGATATTTTTTGGATACGGTCATGGTACATCACAACGCTTCTCTGGGAGAAATTTCAAGTTCGCTTTCGGCATGCAATGGTTGACAGTTCCCTTGTGAGTATTTTTCCTTTCAAATAGCTATATCCATTTCAAGTATAATTTTGTCTGCTCAATTAAAGTAAATCGCGATTTTACCATAGTAATGATTAATTTTATTTATTTTTCATCTGTAATTAAATTAAGCCTGTACCTAAGTTATTAATTGGAAGCAGTCGCCCTTGTTTTCATAGAAATGACGTTACTCATACAGAAGTTACGACGTCATCTTCAGTCCGTGTTACTTCAAATTTAAATACCTCAGTCTCTCCTTGTAAATGCGTCTGTCAGTCCCTACACTCAGTACCATAATCTAGTAACATTATAAAATTGCGTGTAGAATATTGATTCCTATACATTACAAAAACGAACAAAACGGAGATACTGTACAGCCTTAGACGCAAAATTTTGACCGGCGTCAAAAGTTATATCCTCTTTGTGCTAGTTTCAGGGACTTTTAGGGCCTACATAATTATGCGAACAGATTTCACATGTAATGAAAGTCTTCCATTCTATATTTGTTTCGTTCGCCTATACTTATAACATGTGACGCAACTTTTTTAATTCCTTCATAAACTCCTGTTAAATTTTATTCTTAGTGTTCGATTTTTCAAATTATTTCCCACATTTACAATGTTTTTTTTACATTTATTCTAATGATTATTGCAATAGCCTGTATTTTTCTATCATATTTAACTAGCCTACATATGTAGCATGAAGACGTGGCAGTCATTTTGTTTTTAACGAATATTCTAAAAAATCCAGTACAGCCAACATAGAGTATGTACTAATTAACTGTAGCCTACATATATACTTCAGAATTTCACAACTTACTATTTATTTTTGGACGTTGCATTCGTTCACAGGTAAGAGTGCTTAAATTGCTTTAGGTTAGCTTTTATATTGGTCTTTCACAGGATAAAGTATTTAAATTGCTGCAGATTAGCTTATAGGTTCATTAAATATCGTGTATAACTTGGCTGTTTCCCGTGATTCCATAGTGTAAACCACTTAGCGTTTGTTCGCGCATGCGCATAGTGTATGACTGGAACTTAGACTATTTTTTGCGTCACATGTTGTAAAGGATCCCCCTTCGATCTAATACTGTTCTCTCTGTCATACACATGATCCTCAAGTGCTCGCTTTATGGTAACTTACAAAGAACTGTCAATCATTGCAAGCCAAAATCTACCTTCAAATTTCTTTCAGAGAAGCCGTGTCAAAAAATAAATAAATAAATAATACCTGAAGGCACAGAAATCGAAGCCAGAATCCAGCAATGTTAATCCACTGTACGGAGCAAATAGTCTCCCTGCATGAGTAAGAGCTAAGTGAAGTGAGGCGGGACGCGGCGCGGACAGCAGGTAGTGAGGATTATCCAGTCTACCAATTCAGGTGTTGTATTACTTCCCTATAGTTTAAATGGGAGATTTGGCGCTGGATTTTAGAGCATTGCAATTAAAAAAGGCACATTATTTTTTACACGGCCTTTATACATTACAACGCTTCTCTGGAAGAAATTTCAATGTAGGTAATGGCACGCAATGGTTGACAGTTCCCTTGTTAGGCAAATAAATATATCCTCCTTGAGATCGGTACCAACTTTTGAAATAGGCTATAACATACCTAAAAGTATTTAGTAGTAGGCCTAAATAAAGATAATTTGCATAAGTAATGCCACGAGTGATTTCCAAATTATCGATAAATTCACGACTCACGAAGTGAGGAGTGAATTTATCTAGAGAATTTGGAAATCAAAAGTGGCATTTGTTAGGACTATTTAACGAATAAAATTAAGCTGTTTTACTCACAAATAATTATCTAACTATAGTTTATTTAAAAATATTTATATATTTAATGTAAACGGCGATATTTGAAAACAAATGAGAAACGATTGGCATTTACGCTTCAATCTGCTTCTTTTGTTTATCACTGCAACCAGATCATACTATTTATTGCCAAAGGAACGCAATATTGTAAGAATGCTCTCTAGTGGAGAAAAAATGAAACACATCAAACTGTATATTAATTCATTTCTGATGTCGTATGATGTAAATATGTCAATTATATTTTTCTGGATTATTACCTGGGAAAAAATACATTTAAGAAAGTGCAAACAGTGGTTTCTTTTTTGGTGGTTTAATAAATTGCTACTACAAATGTTTTTATATTAACTCCTGCAAGCGCTATGTTTTGACATCTATGCACTATAAGTTTATATACAATCTGGTAGCCGTATTTCTTACGGGATCAGTCACTGCAAAATAATGGTCAGACCTGTTCAGAATATTAAAAAGAAGGAGCTTTCTTTGATATGGTAAATTTAACATTGATAAATATTTCGTGAAACACGACTGTGATTGGTTGTAAAACAGAAATCATTGAAACGTGAATGGTCATTGACTCCCATTTGGGGCATGAGTTAAATAGTCCACGTAATTTCTGCTGAGTACCTCTCCTATTTGTAAAATAACTAATTCCGTCTACTATGGTTTATTCATAAATACATGGTGACACATAGAAATAGGCTACATTATTAAATAAGAATGAGCACTTAACAACAAATGAGAGGAATTTTGAAGAAGTGTAGGATTCAAATATAGGCCTAAGCCTATAGAAATAAATGCAAATGGGAGGGAGTTGCAGAAAGAAAATAAATATAGACTCAACTCTGGAATCGCATGCTACTATGCACTATCTACAGGGACACTTGTCATCCCAAATCCTCTCAAAACTTATTAAATTAAAAATATATAGAACACTTATTCTTCCAGGTAGGCCTATAGGCCTGCTATAATTTATGGATGCAAAACATCCTATAAGCTATCTCATTTTAGGAGAATAGAAAAGTTTAGGAGTATTTGAGGATAAAGTTCTTAGGAAATTGTTTTGACCAAAGAAAAACAAACAGACTGATGAATGGAGAAAACTACACAATAGTGAACTGTATATTTATAGGAAATCAGTCATAATAAAAACAGTTAAATCTCTGCGATAGGTAAGAAATGTGGCGCGAATGGGAAATGAACGAGTAGCATAGAAACATCTTGTAGGAAAACCAGAAGGAAAGCGCCCAGTTAGAAGACCAAAAGCGAGATGAAAGAATAATATTATCCATGATTTAAAAGAAGAAAATGTATGACTGATCTACTTCAGTATTTATTCACTCTTAACACTTGCAATCGTCCTAATTATAAATTCTCTTCAAATCTCTTTTATTAACCAAACCTTTTTATTAACCAAACCTTTTTATTAACCAAACCTTTTTAGTTAATAATGAAAAAAAAATAGTAAAAATTTTACTATTCTTATCCCTTCTATCCTAATTGTACAGGAATAATTGAAAAAATTGCCACAGGTTAAAGATGTATGGAGAGCGTATTTCCGCGCGGCCATGATCCTTCGGATTGGATAATGATAGTGAGTTAATTAGTTACGGCTTATTCATAGGGAGATCAGGGTCAAACTACAACTATGATGATGATGATGATGGTGGTGGTGGTTTCTTTATATGTTGGTGAAATTTGGGTCTCATTTGTGCATGTAGTAATGCATTTTTATGTCACTGTAAACCTATAAGACCCTTGGCCGAGAATTAGAAGAGAGGATTTACCAGAAATCCTAATTTCAAATAGGCCTATAGTTTTAGCGGCTGCCATGTTCGTTTTGTCGCAACAAAATTATCATATAACATCTGTCAAAGAAAAATATTATCGAGTTCGTTAATCATCAATATCAGAACATTAAGAGCAGAGGTTTTGCTGAAACTGAAATTTTATTAGAAACATTTTTCAACCCTCTACTGGTGCAATTTTTTTTTACTGTCATTTAGTAGCCTATACACGATTTAGTTATAAAAAATAGGCTATAGGTCTATTCGTAAATTTGTAAAATCGACTTGTTGAGGCATAGGTAATTGCTGCGTGATGGACTGTTCATGTAGGCCTATTTATTTTGACTGAGTTATTAATTAACACTGGAATTTTAAGAAAAATGAGTCTGGTTTTATTTGGAAGTTTGATTCCCATAAAGAAGATTTAGAACGAAACAGAATTCTGCGTGTTTCAAATAAGTTGTCTTAGTAATCTGCTGTGAGTAGTTTTCCAGTTCATAGATGTTTTAAACATGTTCACTTCAAGTTATATTTTGTCTCCAGAAAAAAATAAAACAATTCACACGCCACGAACATCATGTGACACTAGAGCAACAAATGAAAAATACATTGTCAAGTGTCTACAGAATGTAGACTGTCTGTCACACTTAAAGCAGAGAAAAAACGCACGAGTGTGAAGAACAAAATTTAAATAAATAACATTTCAAAAGCAACAACGAAATGGGAAACGAACAAAACAAAATATAAAAAGAATACTCCTCAACAATCCAGAAGATAAAACGAAATGGATAAAAGAAGAGGAAGAATATCATAAATGTGGATAATTGTAACTAACACATTGGCATTATTTCACGGTCTCGCGGACATAAGCTCTCCAGCATCCATGTCCTAATGTTTTCAAATCATTCCTTGTGTAATAAACCTCCCTCAAATGAGGAGCTTATTTTCAAAACGCCTCTTGTCCAAGTTCGTATATTTGTGTCAAATCATCTATAAATAAAAATCAGTTTGAATTCAATACTCAATTTTAACGGTAAGTTTTTATGGCGTAAAAAATGTTCTAAAGTCATAAGCTGACATTTGTACATAGAGTAGGGAAAAATGCGGACAAACAAAAATGCATTATTTAGTACAATGCGAAGAAGACACCTTTTGAAAATGAGCTTCTCAATCTTGTTGTTTGTTATTCTTCCACCTCATTATTTATCGATCAACTGGCGGTATCTCTCTGGTTTTCCCATAGCCTATGATATTTCCATCCCCTTCTTTCAATCTCTATTCGTGCTATATATCCTGCCCATAGCAGTTTAACGGTTGTTATTTATACCTGGTTTCCCATAAATTCAATGTAGTTAACTGGGTTAAAATTATTCTCCCACTTCATTGTTCGTCCAACTGTTTTTCCTACAATAAGTTTTAATGCCTTTCCCCATTCGTGCTACATAGGTATCCAGTCCACAGCAGTTTACGAGACTTAATGGTTATTATAGATCTGACTTCCCATAAATTTCAAATAATGATGATATAGTTTTCTCTCTTCGTCTGTATGTGATGGATTTGTTTGTCTTGGTAGGTTCGAATCAGTATATGCTATTGGTAAATTGGTTTATTTCTTGATGGTTAACTTACAATCGTCCCGCGCCGTAGCCGAGTGGTTAAGGCAAAAGAAGCCTTGGCGCAGAACTACGGGACTCATAGAATTTCGGTCAGTATGAGAACGGTGCCCACCCAGCATCGTGATGTATTTGGGTAACTTACAATCAGTACTTGGAGAGAGGCCGACATTCATTTTGGAAATAGATTAGCGTAATGATATAATTGTAGCGAGCCATTATTACGGAATTTTCGGGCTAATTCATAATTTGCTCAGGAACCAGGGAAATCTCATAAAATCCTGGAATGCGACGACCGACTGATATCACGTAGAACTATTTGGAGTTGGACAGAAATTCTCTGAGGTCAACGCCTGGAAGTTTTAAAAATTTACATTCAAGCTGTTGAAGGCTACATTTGTAGGCTATTATATCAGGTAAAGAAGTTCATAAATATATTCTCCTCTTAATTATCATAACAATATTTTTTTACAGTTTATCAGCTTCTTCGGCTGAGATTATTTTTTCAGGAATACACTTTAACTTATATTCTAAGTTTCAAACGTGACATATGTCTGAGAAAGGCGAGATCAATGGCCCTTAAATTCTCCTGTATTTTTAATTTGATTTTAAGGCTGTGATTTTAAGAAATATAGTAGGTATTAGGTTTTGCATTCAATGATTATTAAGTGGAAGAGAAGACCTTATTACCTTAAATCTGCCAGAATAAATAGATTATTATTATTATTTTTATTGTTATTATTATTAACAAATTTACTGGTACTATCGAACAAGGGAATTCATGGCAGCACGGATATAAGCTCTCCACACATCACATCCCTATTGTTGACTGTTTTCAAATCATTCCCTGTATAGGCCTAATTCACGTTCTACAAATCATTGTTATTGTTATTCTCCTACCTCTTCCTTGGCCTATCTATTGGGCGCTTTTCCTCTGGTTTTCCTACAAGATTTTTAAGGTCCTATTTCATTTCCCATTCGTGCCGCCATGTTCCCCATCGCGGTCTACGAGACTTAACTGTTCTTACCTGGTTTGGCATAAAGATCATGGGAAGTTTATTATTATTATTATTATTATTATTATTATTATTATTATTATTATTATTATTATTATTATTATTATTAAAGTTTTATTCAGTTTACTAGCAAACATGTTTGATTAATTCAAGCAGTTTTGAGCTACGTAACAGTTTTGAACTAGGCCTATGTAATGTAAAAACCGGATTCTTAGAAATTACCAAAAAACTTCTCAAGCAAATTTCTAACTCACAACCAGAAGTTACCACTTTACTTTGATCAGACTATACCTTCACCTGGAAGCTTGTTCCTCCATCCTCCTGGCTGTCCGTGTCTGCAGAAATGCTGAGGTCGCAGAGATATAGGTAAACGAGGACAGGGCGTTGGAATAGGAGGAGAGAGACACGGGGAAAACATTTCATTTGGTCTCCATTAACGTCACACGACGAGAAACTTGCCCTTATTGCCCTCCATCCACCCTCTTCAAACCCCCCTTTACAACATTCTCCAACCCTATTTCCGACTCTTTGCACTCTCTGCATGCCGTTATATACCATCTCATGGTACCGTCCCAACTTCTAGAAACCTTGCAAGACTTCATCATCCGTGTTGACTTAAGTCTGAAAACCTTCCCAATAAATAGCAAATATCTTAAAGACGATTGACACGTTAAATTCAAGACCAAAAAAGAGGAAATGTTCTTTCGCTGCTTAATCAAAATTCTATCTTGTGAAGTAGCTTCCTCTGCCTTTCCCACTAACTGTCTCGCCTTTTCTACGCCAGTAAAAGAGCATCAGAAAGGTGTAAATGGCTTCCGAAGAGTAATCACTTAGAATCTCATTACCACACTAGTGCCTTTTGCACTCATTTTTTATTTATTTTACAGTTTGAAACTGTCTATGTCAGGTAACATTAGAGATGTATGAAAATGATAAAGCAAATAGAGAAAAGCTAACTGAATTCACTCACATTTTTACAAGAAATTGATATTACATTTAAAAATGAGATATTCCTAGGTAAGAAACACCATTGAACTATTTTTTTTAATATTTACGTCAATTATAATTATATATTTTCCTATATTAGCGAATTCCGGAAATAAGCAGTATTGAGGTTGTAAGCCTTATATCTATGAAAAGTAGCCTATTTTTTAAATTTTAACAAACCTTCATGGATCCGAAAATGAGACCTCGAAAATATTTACAGAGGCCTGTGTGTGTGTGTGTGTGTGTGTGTGTGTGTGTGTGTGTGTGTGTGTGTGTGTGGCATAAGTTACAGCCACCACATTTTTTTAAACAAAATTCGGCATCCTATAGCAATCAATTAAGAAAAGTAAGGCCAAGTTCGTTTAGCAGCAAAATCGGACATTAGGAGCGGAGACTAACCTGAAGCAAGTATGCCTATTAAAAAATTGGTGCCCTATACGGTATTTTTCGTACCGAAACTCGATATGTTTTAGCCACTGAAATAAATCCGGGGAAGGTATTAAAAAATTACCACAAACGTAGAGTTTACCTGAAACTGAACTTTAAAAAATGCTCTAGCGGCCGCAATTTTTTCGCAATGAAACGACGTGTAGTGTAATATTTGAATAAGAAAATAAAGATTGGGTTCATTTTAATCAGCAAAATCCGACCTGATGAGGAATTCAAAGTGGTTACGTAATTCCTACGTTATGGGCTATTTTTATTTATTTTTCAATTTGAAATCGTTTATGAAAGGTAGCAATATAGATGCACGAAAGCAATAGGCTAAGGCTAATGGAGAAAAACTGAACCGACTTCACTCAAAATATTCAAGAAATTTGTTATTAAATTTAAAAATGAAGTATGATCAGGTAACAAACATCATTAAACTGGCTGCCAAAAGGATCACCCTTGCCGGAAAATCAAAGGCGATAATTCTGACGAAAAAAAGTACCTTGGTCAAAAGTGTGTCGATCGTTCATCGTAAAAACACAAATGTCAACAAACGAGTATCTGGGTTCCACTGGGGTAAAATATACCTGAGATAAAATAGTCCCAATTCGCATCTCCGTGCAGGGATACATTACAAATGGAAATGTACAGCTAGAGGCAAATGAGGAAAATTTCAAAATGGCTGAATTCAATACCTAGAAAAATATTTAGGTTTAGAAACAGGAATACGGTGCAGAAAGAAATTTAACATAAGCTCAACTCTAGAAACACGTGTTAGAATTTTGTACGATCGTGCCAGAGATTCATGGTAGCGAGGACATAAGGTCTCCATATACAGTAAAACGTGTTCAGAGTGAAATCCCATGGGACCTTTTTTTTTTTTTTTTCCACATTCGACAAAATTCCGCATTATAAAAAAACAAAAAATGATTAACGAATCTTAGATTATAGAGTACCGAATATGACTTTTTATGTACCGTGGATTAATTGTAGTTCCGTTACCGTTGAAAAGTGAAGTATAGTAGCCTATGTACGAGCGACTTCGAGACGATAACACGCAAAAAAAAAAAAAAAGGTCCCGTTTCGTCAGCGTTAAAAATGTCTCTTAGGCGCGTAACCTGGAATTAAAGTATGCAGTTTCGGTTTCCACTCACTATCTATACTTTCGTCCACATCCTTTGATTCCCCGCAAATTTCATTCCACACTACATTGTATCGTCATTTAAAACTGTCCACAACCAACCTGAAGATGCCTTGAAATCGTTCCCTAGGGATATAGCAACAGCTAGAGCTTGACTTGGGAGCATCGGTCCGGACATTTGGAGATTTTTTTTTATCCTGCACTTGTAAAACATTCCCACACTACTACGTTGATTTCTTTATTCCTTTTTTTTCTTCTTCTTCTTCTGATCATTTCCTTGCATTTCACTTCTTTGCTTTAATGACCATGATATATATGATTTTTATTCCGGAAATTCAGAACGCTACATGTGAAAGATCTTCAACTAATTTAAGATTTTTTAGTGCATTGGTTATTTATAAGACAGATGTCACGTGCCAAATATTTGTAAAACGAACCTGTATGTAACGAAACGGGTGTGCAGTGAGGATGAAAGAAAATATAAGATATAGGTAGAAACTCTACTTTCCCCGGCAACAGATATCATCCCTTATTGTTTTATTTCACCCAATGGGAATTCAATGAAGTGGAAACTAATTTATTACTCTCTCAGTCTTTTCGCCTTATAAACATTTGTTTTCATAAATTGTAAAAGAAATATCTTTCCGTTTCCGAGTTGGACAGATTCCGTTTTATACAAAATAAATACACATAACATTACTATTATTTAGCCGGGACCAATAAATTTGTTCACATTGGACACATTTCCGCATTATTCACGTTCCGGATTAAACAAGTTTTACTGAACTCTATTCCGATTGAGGGTCTTTCCACTTTTCAGCGGTTGCCCTTTTACCAGCCGGCTGCTGACCCTTCACATCCACATGTGTCAATCACAGAGGTAGATGATCAACAGCCAGTGTAGGGGTGACATGTGGTTAGCATGTCGAGTCCCCCAGCCGTTATAGCTGGTTCCTCAACCTGGAGCCGCTACTTATTGTAGCTACCCAATTGCCTCACGATGCTGGGTGGGCACCGGTCCCATACTGGCCGAAATACCATGAGAAAATTTCTTCCCCATGGAGACTCGAACCAGCGCAATTCCCGTAGCTCTGCGCCAAGGCTTCCTACCTTAACCGCTCGGCTACGGCGCGGGACTTACTGAACTCTATCCAGAGCTAATATTTTCCTATCATCCCTTGAAAAATTCACATCTTTGAAATAACTGTTAACATTATTGTCCCACCACAACATTGGCTTAGCCTACCTGCTGTGAGATTTCCTTCTAATTTTCCTATGAGAATCCGTTTGATTTTCTCACAAGAAGTTTAGAAGTCCCTCTTTGAATTCCCATTTATGCCACAATTTCTGCACAACAATCTACAAGACTTAACTGTTTTTATTACATCTGGTTTCCCATAATGATCTCTGTCTTATTAAATTGCTCTATTCACCTACCTGTTTGTCTCTCTTTGGTCCAAGAGAATTCCTTAGAACCACGACTTTTTATTGAGTGTTTATTTGAAGACTACAGAGAAAAACAAGGAATATCACAAATATCAAGAAATGAGAATGAACTTTATATTAATGTTTAAATAATCCTCTGTTTTTATCAGATTAGCAAAACTTGAAATTGTTTTGACTGAGATAACGTTTATTTTTTTGTAATTATAATATTAATTACTCTCAGTGAATAATAATTAAAAAAACTTGAAATGTTGTTTTTCACTGGGACATATATTTTATTCCCAATGCTTACTTACTACCAATTGGAAGATTTAAAAAAAGTTGAGTCATATGGCAGGGCAATTTTTATTTCTTAATCTTGTGACTTCTGTGTTTTTTCCCCTGTGGTCTTCATTTAGTTTGGTGCATGTACTTTGTGAGAACACGTTGAGTGTACTGTATGTATGTATGTATACCTAACAGAAGCTGGAATCAAACTGCTGTGTTGGATGAAATTAATTTTGACAGCGGGCGGGTAGTGTAGTGTAGAGAGCAACGAAACAATAAAGGCTTCTTGTTCTTCAAGGCCTAACATGTTCTTCTCCCTTAGTTTTGGTTGCGACGGCAACGAAATAGGAACCCATCCAACCTCCTTCTCACTCAACTGTTCTTCTTTGGATCATGAAGGAAAAGGGGAAACTTGGCAATGGAGCTTCCAATTCTATGTGAACTGCCTAATAAGTTATCATAATATTTGAGATACGTTTCAACGTTAGTGATTTTTGTTTTAAATGTTTACAAAAGGAAATAGAGATGCAATTATTTTTAAAACTAAATTGCGCTTACATGTAATAATAATAATAATAATATAATAATAATAATAATAATAATAATAATAATAATAATAATAATAATATAGGCGTAATAATAATAATAATAATAATAATAATAATGATAATAATAATAATAATAGTCCATCCACAGTAATTCTGCCCAAGGGCAGGTCTTTCACTGCAATCATAGCATGAAAATGCTATGCTTTGCAGCTTTATTAGGAAATTATAGGTGTGGTAGCTCCCGTTGCTTTCCACATTGCTGATGAATGATGATAATGATAAGCATGATGATGATGGCCGGACGATTTCCGGGGCCCGTTGGGCCCTAAGAGCCTGAGGGCTCAGAAAAGTCAAGATAACTAGCCTAATTCATTTATTTTACAAGGAAGTAGGCCTAGATAGGCAAGCTTTTATAGAATGACTGTTCAAATACTGTAAAGATAAATCATTAGCATTAATTCTTGTTAAGTTAGTCTTCAGGGCTGAATGGCCGAGTACAGTTTTGTTTAAACTCGACGTGAAAGCCTAGGCTACAATTCTGCATAAGGATTAACTTTATGAATAGCATATTCCACATGAAAATTCACTACTTAAATTCTGATACAAATTCAATGTTGCATGAGGTGTAATATATATATATATATATATATATATATATATATATATATATATAACCTATGTCCTATATGCAATGTAAATAAAGGTACATAATTTGAGTTTCTATCATTTGGTATATAATCTTACAATTATTACAGTGTTACTGTTGCATTAAGGGTAATTTTTCGTGTGTATTGCAATGCAGGATCATATCCCTGTTCAGTAGCCGAGCAGTCTAGGCGACATACATTGGCGCAGAGCTAAGACACGCACGGTAGTTTGAGTCTCCAAAGAGAAAGAAATCTTCTCATGAAATTTTGCCCAGCATTGTGATGAATTTGTCTAACTATAATAAGAATCAATTTCAGATTTACCAAAATGCGTGAAGGATTAAATATTCTAAACAGGTTGCACCTATTCTTGCTAGTAATCGTCAACCTCAGTGATTGCCATTGTATAGGGCCTAGGTCTATGATATGTGAGGCTTCAGTCGGTTGGTAAGACAAGCCTCTTCTAGGAGTTTCACGTCATGACATTTTAATAATGTATTCAATATATCTATTCTTCAATTGATATAGATACGAGGATCTCAGTGATTGAAGATTCCAGGAGGAAAACATTAATGAAAACTTAAAAAAAAACTGAGGACGTAATGAGAAGCAAAATTCGCCCAACATGCAACTTAGATATGTCTAGATTATTATTGGATCGAAAACGTACATAAGTTTGTACAAAAATTAATCTTATCAGATAAGATCGATTTTTGTTATAAAACAAGGAGGTGCATTATCCTCTCTATTATTCAATTTTATACTGGAGTATGCTATCAAATCTTTAGAGGATAAAGAATGCCACATAACTCAATAATATTAATAGGTTGTTGGTATATTCAGGTGATATAGTATTATTATGCGATAGTGATGAGATACAATATTTAATAAACTAAGAAATTGGGGCTAGAATTAAAATTAATGTAACTAAACATATTTTTACATAGGCGTATAGAAATATTTTATATGACGAAAATGGACAGTTTATGACAAATGAGGAAGAGCTGAATTCAAATACCTAGAAACAATAATTACAAACGAGAATGACTCGAAGAAAGAAATTGAAAATAGGATCAATTCTGGATATGCAGTTTTTTCTTATTACACGATCTTTTGTCATAACTTCTCTCTCTCTCTCTCTCTCTCTCTCTCCTCTCTCTCTCTCTCTCTCTCTCTCTCTCTCTAAAAAAAAAGTTAATCTCAATACATATGAAACGTCTATTCTTCCTGTTACATTATTATTATATGGGAGGAGAAAGGATTACGAGTAGGCCTATTTGAAAATAAAGTTCTTAGGAAAATTTTTGGAACAAAGAGAGACGAGCAGAGAAACGAATGTAGAAACTACCTAACAGTGATCTACCTGATCTTTATGGGAAACCAGATGTTATAAGAACTGTTAAGACTCGTTGACTTCGATGGGAGGACATGTGGCATAAATGGTGAATGAAAGAGTGACATGAAATTCCTTACAGGTAAACCAGAGGGAGGTCTAGAATGAGGTGGAAGAAAAACATTAACCATAGTTTAAGGGAGTTAAATTATGTATAATATTATTGGAAAGCTTGCTCAGGATAGGGATGCGTGTAGAGTTTACACCTATGTCCGCGCGTCCATGAACCTCCGGGTTCGGTATTGCCAGTAAGTTATATAGGCCTAAGGTACCTATATATATCTATGTAGCTATCCAAAGTCGGAGAATAATTTTAGTTAGTAATTTATGTAACGCCGCTCTTTAATATGGCAGGTCATCATCAACGCAATTGATACCTGAGCGCAAAAGGGCAATTTTTCCCTCAGACTTGTTTTTCACACTTGAAGTTGTTTTAGATAGATAGAGTTTCTACGGCTGTGGCTGCTGTCCCATTTCTAATCTTCTGTTATTTCTATCCAAATTAATCTCTCTAAATCTCATACGTCTCAGCACTTTTCCTTCTACTTAGATCTTAGATCTTTCTCTGTTTGTTCTGCCAGGATGTTGCTAATTGAAGATCTTCTTCGGTTATCTATTATCCCTCATTTTCATCACATGTCCCAGCCATCTTAATGGCCTTCGTTCAATACGATCGGTGATTGTTTCCTCTGCACCCATCCTATTTCTTATTTCCTTGCATGGGATTTTGTTCATTTTCTGCATGTATAATCTGGAACTTCTTCTCAAACAGTCCATTTTCAGGACCAAGATATTCAACTCCATTGATATCTTATTGCACCATGTTTCATATAGCAAGTAGAGCCTAACTCATTCTATTATACTTCTACCAATCCTATTTTTTAATAGAATTTTTATTTCACAAAACCGAATTTAGACAACCAATTATCTTACTTCTAGGAAACCATATATGGTAAGAACAGTTAAGTCTCATAGAGTGCAATGCGCAGGACATGTGGCACGAATGGGGAATGGAAGAGGGGCGTGGAAGATTTTTGTAAGAAAACCGGAGGAAAACGCCCAATTGGTAGACGAAGAATGAGGCGGGAAAATAACATTAATCATGATTTGAGGAAGTAGATTATAGGCTAGAGGATGATTAAAAAATTAGCTCAGGATAGGGATGAATGGACAGCTTATGTTCGTGCGGCCATGAACCTGTGGTTTCGAGTTAGTTTGTTAGTAAGTTAATTATCTTACTTTTTTGTTAGATTTTAAAAATAATCTCATTAGGCCTACTTAAAAACACTCCAAAATATTACACCTGATCTTATGGAATTAGTTTAATGCTTCAGTTAGCATAGGCTATGATTTGTTCCGTAAATCTGCAACAAGGAACCTAAGGCTTTACTTTGTTTCCAAATAAATCCGTAACTAGGATTTTTATTTCTTAAAAAATGAAAATTTATAAGAGCATAATACAGAATATTTTGTCATATGTAAGTGAAACTTGGTCTTTGACGGAATTACAAAAGAATAAAATTAGAACAGTTGAATTTGATTATCTTAGAAGAAGCTTCCAAAAAACAAGACAGGATAAAATAAGAAATGTTTTTTCTTTTGGGAATTCCTTTCCAGAGAAATGACTGTCACCACATTTCTTGTTACGAGGATTGAAAATCAAACGCTTGAATGGTATAGCCATGTACAAAGAATGAAAATTGAAAGAGGCCCAAAAAATATATAACAATGGTCCACCCCCCTGGATGACATAATGAAATAAACGTGGCACAGAACAAAAGACCTATTGTGGGAACCATAAATGGTTGATATGAATTGGGAAGAGGGGAATTGGAATGTTGATAGAGATAAATGGAAACTGAAGACGGCAAACCTTTATAGGCCTAAGTGGGGGGGGAAGCCGCGACACCCGACGCAGAAGAAGAACATCACTGAACCCCACTTGGTTTTGTTGGAAAACCGCGAATCTCGGAACCGGAGATAAACATTGTGACCACTATCAATTGAGGTGTTATTGTATTATTACACCGTAGTGTTATTATTTAATTATAAATTTTAATTAGCGTTCAGCATGATACGAAATCCAAGGTACAAGCGCAAGGGATTAGCCAATCTAGGAAGCTAAGTTTTCCACCAACTTCAGCATTCGCAAGAAGCGTTTAGAGAAAAAAGAAGGAAGCAACATCTGGAGGAACAGGAAGGAACTACGTTGTGGTGGAAGCACACTGGTGTGCTAAAGGAACACAGCCCCTGGGAACAGTCGGTTTGGTAGGGGAAGGGGTTTAGTGCGAAGAAAAAGGTCGAAACCCGCGTACTGTACTGCTACAAAGATCATTAAACTCCAAGTAACAAAATGAGGATAATTACTAGTAAGCTCGGGACAAGTACTTAGTAAGGTGAGACAATATTACATTGTAACCTCTCTCTCTCTCTCTCTCTCTCTCTCTCTCTCTCGCGTCGTCTCTCTCCATCTCTCTCTCTCCATCGTCTCTGCTCTCCGTGCTCTACTCCTCTCTCTCTCTCTTCTTCTCTCTCTCTTACTCTCTCTCTGTCTCGAAATAAAAGAAAGCAAATTCATCTTTGAATGGTAAATGTTAATAAATTAACAATATTTTCGGGCTCCAAAAAAGATTGGTTAGAAGAACAGACAAAACTATACAGTAAGTTAAAAGTAAAGTTATTTATTTATAGCCTATACGCGATTGTACTACAGACGTTAGGAGGCTCTTGGGAAGTATGAGGTTAAGGCTCTAGGCCCTACTAGACAATTGGTTCCAGATGTGAGCCCTGCTGACGGCTGCCTTTACTCCTAGAATATATGAGTGGGACTTATTTCCGTAAGATATCAAATCGTCCCCATACACCAATATCCCGAAAGAAAGTATGTACCATCCATCCATAGTAATTCTGCCCAAAGGCAGGTCCTTCACTGCAATCATAGCATTTTCATGCTATGCTTGCAGCTTTACTAGGGAATTGTAGGTGTGGTAGCTTCCCACACCGGTGAAGGATGATGATGATGATGATGATGATGATTAGGATGACGATGATGATGGCCATATGATTTCGGGGACCGTTTGGGCCTTAAAGTTTTCCTGACATTTGTCTTACAGATGAGGAAAAACCCCGATAAAAACTGCCCCGACCGGGGAGGCAGCACGCTACCTCGAGACCACAGCGGTGGACAAAGTATGTAGGCCTACAGGGCAGTTAAAAAAAAAAAAAAAAAAAAAAACTTGATCCCATCGGAACTTGAATCCTCGTCCTTCCCGTTTGTAACTTCTGGCTTAACTACCTAGATTGTACCTGTTGGTAGGTGCCGTCGTCCTCAACTTTGTTAATATATAATTGCTGCTACAAACAGTTGGAGTAGCCTATACATCACCGTACACAACAACAACAAGTATCGGAAACTCAACCTACAGAAGATGGAAGGTAACTTCCGAAGGCGCTCCAATTAATTTTATATACAATATATTAACACAGTTGAGGACGACGGCACCTACCAACAGGTGCAATTTAATTTTTAACTTTCATCATATGACTTCACCTCAATGGAATTTGATATGAATTTCACTAGTATTGATAACTAACTAGATGTTGCGTGATCTTACACACTACACACATACACACACACACACACACACACATACACAACACACACACACACACACATATATATATATATATATATATATACCCATAGTAATTCTGCCCGAAGGCAGATCTTTCACTGCAATCATAGCATTATCATGCTATGCTTTGCAGCTTTATAGGGAATTATCATATAGGTGTGGTATCTTCCCGTTGTTTTCCACACCGGTGAAGGATGATGATGATTATGGATTTTTGGGGACCGTTAGGCCCTAGGCTTCCAGACATATATCTTACAGGCGAGGAAAAACCCGAATAAAACCTCACCCAGGAGCCTGTCCCGACCGGAAATCGAACCCGGGCCCGTTGCGTGACAAGGCAGCACGCTATCTCGAGACCGCAGTGGTGGACTATAATATATATATATATATATATATATATCCATTCATCCATAGTAATTCTGCCCGAGGGCAGGTCTTTCACTGCAATAATAGCATTTTCATGCTATGCTTTGCAGCTTTACTAGGGAATTGTAGGTGTGGTAGCTTCCCGTTGCTTTCCACACCGATGAAGGATGATGGTGATGATAAGTATGATGATGATAATGATAATGATGATGTTGGCCATATTATTTCGGGGATCGTTTGGGCCTTAAAGTTTTCCTTACATTTGTCTTACACACCCCGATAAAAACCTCACCCAGAAAAACCCACGCTACCTCGAGACCACAGCGGTGGACTATATAGGCCTATATATAGGGCCTATATATATAGAGGGGCCTATATATTACCTATATTGTGTTCTGCCCTAGTGCTGGTGGGTATTAGGCCTATATGTGGTAGCTTCTCATTGCTTTCCACACTGGTGAATGATGATAATGATAATGATGATGGCCGAATGATTTTCGGGGACCGTCGAAACCTAGGCTTCCATACATTTATTTTACAGGTGAGGAATATCCCCGAAATAACCTCAGCTAGGAAGCCTGTGCGACCGGGAATCGAACGCAGGCCCGCTGCGTGAATAGGCAGCACGCTACTTCAAGACCACAGCGGTGGTTGGCAAAGCTATATCATTTTGTAGTCTGGGAACGCAGAAAAGCTAAGGCAGTTGGTGGATTTACTTTTACGCAACAAGCAGGAAGGTCGAGAGTTTGAGTCCCGGTAGGTCAGGATTTTTAAATTGGCTTAAACCTTGTGGCGGCACCATAGCTCTGAGGTCGAACCAGCCTGTAAGGGAAATGAGTACAGTACTAGACGCTTGTTCTGAAGGTGAATGCGGACTTCGCGGTGGGTTGTCAACCCGGCTGACAGCTCATGCCTATTGTCTAAAGAGGTTGTAGCTTTAACCTCCTATTATCCCAAGGCTTCCTGAGGCCTGTAGTTGAATCATTTATCTGATTTTATCAGTTCTGCTGTCGCTTTATACATCTTTAATATTTCAATCGCCATTTGAACCTCTAATGAGCTTGGCTCTGGGACTAGTAATTCTTCTGTACTACTTCTAATATTACTAGTGAGTGAAACAATAATAATAATAATAATAATAATAATAATAATAACAGTAATAATAATAATAATGTTTCTAAAAATACTACTCTCGCAATTCATTTGTAGATCTGGGCCTAGATTATATAGGCCTTAATGGTACACTAGTAAAATGTGTCTAGGTCTCCAGAAATAAAGCCTGAACAGAAAAAAAGAATATTCATGTAGGCAGAAACTATTCTAAATGACTAACTTGTATAGGCCTATTTATACTTTTGTCTTTTTTTTGTATTTTTCTTTCTTTAAAAAAATTACCAAAAGGTCAAATAAAAACCAATCCACTTAGTTCATGTCTTTAGACAAGGGGCAAGAATTCTGAACCACACACATTAGACTGGTACACATTGGTGGTCAATAGCTTGCCATGGTCACGATCGAAAACAATAGAAGGCAAGGCTATACACGCAAACCCAAGATTTAGGCCTAAAATCACCTATTACGCTGGTAATTAGACACGGGTCGTCAGAGTTGAAGACCACCAACCACTCCACACCAGCATATCATTTATTTTTTATTTCAAATAAAATTATGATTCATCATCTGGCATTTCATAAAAAATATTTAGCTTAAAATAAAGATTATTCTATTATAATTACCGACAGTGAAGCCAGCGAATAATGCATAAGACGAAAAGTCATGTTTTTATAATTTGCAAATATATTTTTATTTGGCGTCTCGCAGACTAGGCCTACTTTAGGTAGGACATGTAACACGATTGTAGAATGAAATAGGGGCATGGAATCTTACAGGAAAAGCGCAAGGAAATAAACAAGTAGGCCTATGAAGGCCAAATTTGAGGCAGGAGAATAACATTAGCCATGATTTGAGTGAGAAGGAACTTTTACAAGGAATAATTGAAAATATTAGCTTAGAGTAGAGTAAGGATATATGGACAGCTCATATCCGCACAACCATAGAATTCGATAGTGCCATTGAATTACTTAAGTAGATATTTTTAGTTCATAACTATCTACGAGTTTTGGCTCAAGTGAAGTTGATTTCGTTATCCAGAATGTAATAGGCCTATCACATTGCATTTTAGCTAAAAGAAGGACTTTATTTTTATTATTATTAGTAGTATTTTTATTACTACTACTACTACTCACTGGCACTATCGAACCCGTAGGTTCATGGCCGCGCGGACATAAGCTCTCCTTACATCCCTATCCTGAGCTAATGCTTTCCAATCATTTCCTGTATAATCTACTTCCCTCAAATCATGGTTAATGTTATTCTCCCACCTCATTCTTGGTCTACCAACTGGACGATTTCCCTCTGGCTTTCCTACAAGAAGCTTCCATGCAAGTATTTCATTTCCCATACGTGCAACATGACTTGCCCAACGCAGTCTACTATTATTATTATTATTATTATTATTATTATTATTATTATTATTATTATTATCATCATGATTGTTATTATTATTATTATTACTTAATAATGCTCTGTAACAGCTAATACAATTATCGTTTCAGTTCATATCTGAACCTGAAAATGACAATCAATTTTGGTCAGAGGCTCCTGTTTTCAGGCTTGAGGACTTTTATGTGGTTTAAGTGCTGGAAAATGAAAGAGATGTTGACTATCCATGATGGTGTAATCTGAATTGTTGTAGAGTATGTATTTGTTTGTTTCATAAGCCTATAAGCTATGTCATTTAGTGTAAATTATGTGCTGGGCAGTCGTTTCTGACACCAGTTTGAAGTTGACTGTTACTTCTTTTCAGGTTTTGTATTTGCTTTTTTTTTTTTCTTTTTTCTTCCAAACAAATTCCCATAACTTGTGTTTACCATGTGGGTATAACGCAGAGTATTTAGCCCAAGAAATGTTTAAATATGAAACTTGGTCCTCCTTGTACAGTGTTCGAATTATGTCTAGACTATGGTTGAGTTATTGCTTCATAGATATTCACTTCAGTCCCATTCACTTAATGTCTTGAAGATTTCATTTATGAACTGGATTGTTCATGGCATTTTGATCACTTTTCTCAGCACTATGTTGGGGTTCTTTATGGGCACTGGTCAGTTTTTTTCTTGTAGCTTGCTATGAAGTAGAAGAAGTAGACTATAACCTTCTGTTGTAAGTTCATCTATTATTTTATCTATGTTTTTCTTTGGCTGCTTCAAATTTTCTTGTGCATGTTTTGCTTGAAATACTTCATTCATATTATTGATTTTATTTTATAGGTAGGCCCTATGTTATTATTTTCTAGCGCTTGTATTTGCAAGTTCTTCCATCTATCATTTCATTGTAAAATATACCTACATGGGATGGTATCCACTGGAATAGGCCTACTATTAATAAATTTTGTTTATGCAATTGCTTCAACTGTGAACATTTGTTCTGTTGAAACTACCGGTACTGAAACCAGTGATTAATATATAAATCAAAAGACAAAACGTTATGGGTGTTAAATATCTTCACAAGTTACAAATGTATTCCTGTTTAGTATAAAACTATCAACGTTATTATAAAATATTATTTACAAATGAAATTAAATACAATATTTCTTGGAAGTATAAAGAAGTAGCAAGTGTTTTAATTGGATAAACATTATAAAACCGTTAAGTCTTGGAATTAGTTAGGTGTGTTTCTTGATGAACTTGACACTTGCAGGAAGAAAGAACGTGTGAACAAACAATATTGTGCGTGACACTTGCGTGACTCTTGCCAACATATGAATAGCGTGATTTGCACACCTTCACAACAAATACCTGTTGTCCAACTTCACTCGTCTGACCGGTCTTCTACAATAAACATGACAACGCCTATCTAAATTACTAAGCAATATACCACTCAACGTGTCTTCAATTCAAAGAGCCATGTGTCCGCATTGTTTAAAATCTCATTTCTTAAGCTAATTGATTTAATTATTCGTGTCACGATAATGGAGGAGGCAAGTGTATTCAAATGTAAACTATTCCACTTTTCGTGTTCCTGGTTTCACGCTAAGCGGATAGTTGGTGAAATAGTATGATACATTTTTCAATTTACGCAACCAAGTCGGTAGATCACTTTTTAAAGTTCATTCTGAACCACCATTGAGGTGCTGATGATGGAACAAGAAGTTCTGAAAGGCTATTCACTATTTTAATGAATTATAATAGAAAATTAGTCAGTACCAACCCAGCTGTTGAGGTTGGAACAAGAAGTTCTGAAAGGTCTTCACTATTGTAATGAAGTTCAATAGGAAATTAGCTAGTATATACCCAGCTGCTGAGGATGGAATAAGAAAATATGAAAGTCCTTCAGCATTTTAATGAATTTTAATTTGTTGAGGACGAATGATATTTTAGATAGAAATTGTGATATTATACCTTTCAGAACACCTTACGCATTTAAAGTGTACTTGTATTGTGTACAGATAGAAACATAGGATTAGTTTTTGTTTAATAAGCCTAATAATTTTACCACTCGCAATATGAACGCCTCGTCTTACATTTAAAACATGCAAACTATATTAAATAATAATCTTTAGGCTACTATTCACGACGTGAATAGAGATCGTCACGTTAAGTTAGATTAGGTTAAGTTAGATTAAGTCGAAAGCTTAATGTTATGTTTGTGTGCTTAAAAGTTTACATTTATTTGTCATGTGTCGCTCTTCATATCCCCATAAACCCGACAGGCTTATAAGGTCATTTGCCTACCAGCCGACTCCTGGTCTCGCATCCAAATGTATTAATCACAGAGATGGAATATCGTCCGTCCATATAGAAGTGAAATGTGGTCAGCATGTCGGGTTCACCAGCCGTCATAGGCGGTATTCTCAACCTAATTTAACCCTTAGGCCTATATAGGCCTATTCTTAAAATGTTCTGTTCCATTGTTTTGAGCCTGTATCATCATCAAATTAGCAATGCAATCCATTAAGATGCTCAACTTTTCTTCACGACATTCTTCAGTCACGTTTCACAACTTATTGATGTCCAATTTCCTTATGTCCTCCAACACTCCATCACTCTATCTACTATTGTGTCTTACAATCCTTGTCTCCTTTCTGGTTTCATAACACTAGACTGCTGGAAAATAGTACGGAAATAATATACTTAGGCCTACATGTTTACAAGTAGACCTACTGTGCGCCGTAACTATAGACTGAAACAGAAGCGGGGGGGTACTGCAATTGCGCCACGACCATATTATCCACAGTTAACATAGCCAACGTAACCATTCATTTCAGCACTGGACAACAGGTGAATCAATACAGATGCGAATATGTAAGTGTGCAGTAACTTACGTACCAGTTGTCAGAGTAAGCAGACTATACCATGCACACAGAGCAATAGGCATCACTAACTTGCCGTCCGTTTTTACATTGCTTGAGCCAGTCGTTAGAACTTTGTAAATAAAGAACTTAATTTGTTCGTAAATTCACGTTTCGGCATTATTTCCCCGCAGTCTGATTATCTTTTATCAATCCTTTTTCAATAATGTTTTCAGTTCTAATTCAATGCGCATGCCCACCCCATCTTATTCTATCTATTTTAATTGAGGTAAGTATGTCAGGTTTTTATATACATAAATTAAAATTAGGCCTATGCACAGAGGATATTTTAAAAGGGAGAAAAGGATATCTAAAGACAAAAACTGTAAAAAGAAATAAACTCGTACTCAGAAAACCTTCTTTAAATCCACGACGATCTTCAACACAGAGAGAACGTCGTCACATGGAATTGCTACAGACGAGAAGTTGTAAAAAGAGATATGTGTTTCACCTCTCATTCTCTCCTATCTTCCCCTTACTTTCTGTTTGTATCATTCATTTTTTTTTCCTCCCATAGTTCTTGAATCCACGCGGAAAACAGAGATAAAATAACATCCAACGAATGGAAATTTAACCATTAAAACATGAATCTAGATGTAAAATACTAATTTCTAATATGAGAAGCAACAATCAAAACGTTAATTGTCCATTTCCGGTGAAAAATGATGTCACATCTTTGCAATCAGACTTATCTATTCATTTCTAAGTATGAAAATTGGGTTCTGACTCAATAAGTAAATTGCCCATAAATGAAAATTTATTAAATTACAAATTTTTTAGTAAGTGAATAAATGAATTAGAAAACAGAGTTATTTCTTATTTAAAAATAATAGAAGCTTAGTGCTTCAATTACCTTATTAGGCACATTTGCAAATAATGATAAAGTAGTCAACAATATAAGAGATTTTATGAGAGAAGGATGGAGAGAGAGAGGGGGGGGAGAGAAAGAGAAAGAAAGAAAGTGAGGGAATGAGACTAGGGAGGGTGTGAAAATTATTTTCAAACTGTTTTCACTAACAACTGGGAGAATGTGAAGGGAGATTGTAAAACGTGTCAAATGATTGAAGTTAAGTAAACCAGGGGGGAAAGTGCATCTATGAATTAGACTTGCTTTAATAAGGAAAGATTTCTGAAATGAAGACAATTTCACTATAAAACAGATATAGGTGGATTTAGGGAGAAGGTTTTTGTTAATCTCATAATGCCTTCTTTGACTTTCAAATGCCAGTATGATGGCAAATTGTTTTATAGGCCTACTCGTATTTTCATTTTAAAAATTTTAAATAAAAGTAGATAATAATCAATTGAGTTGGTGTTTACTTGATGAAAATCCATATTCATTAATTAAATAAAAATAAAACTTGGTTTTATTTGATTTTCATATTTATTAAGACATAATTCAGTGACAGCTGTTTCGGTACACTGTACCTTATTCAGACATGTTAAATTATGAATTGTGTTATTATAGTACGTATCAACTGATCTAAGCAACAATACAACAATAATTTATTTAAATTGTTTAATTTAACAAAGGCGATTCATTCAAATCAAGTTGAGAATTTAACAGTTTATTACTACTTTTCAATGTATTTATTTCTACAGCCTCTAAAAGGTCCAACTTCTTACCCTTATCACAAACATGTTAAATTTCAAAATTTGGATCGAAACAATGATTAAATTAAAACCAAAATAAAAAAAATAAAAATTATCAGGTCTAGGGATATTAACTGAAGTGTGGCACATGTGACAATGTCTATATAGGACAAACTGGTAGACCTTTTATCTCTCGGATAAAGGAGTACATGAGAGCATATAACAGAAATTTAGAATATTCAAAATATGCTAACCACCTATTCCAATTTAATCATTGTCTCGATCCAAATTTTGAAATTTTACATGTTTGTGATAAGTAAGAGGTTGAACCTTTTGGAGGCTGTGGAAATAAATAAGTTGAAAAGTACTAATAAACTGTTAAATTCTCAATTTGATTTAAATGAATCGCCTTTGTTAAATTTAAAAATTTAAATAAATTATTGTTGTGTTGTTGCTTAGATCAGTTGATATGTACTATAATAACACAATTCATAATTTATTAACATGTCAGCTGTCACTGAATTATTTCTTAATAAATATGAAAATCAAATAAAACTAATTTTTATTTTTATTTAATTAATTGAAGTAGATAAATTTAAGAAACAAATTGTTATCATCACATCTTATATTTAGTATTCTATCTAAAGAAGACGTAAATAGATAGAAGACGGAGTATGAGGCGAGATGATCCTTTTTTTCTTATATTTAGTAATGACTCAGTATGTTAACTCCTATGAAGTTCAAAGATAGATAAAAATTAAGTAACTAAATTAATATAAAGGATATCCATTTAAATACATTTTCTCCATATTTTCCTAAGAAAGTAATATTTTAATTGAATTTAAAGAGTAATGCAATTTATCAACTTTTATAATATTCATGATGTGTTCCGTTGAGGTTTATTCAAAATTAATATAAAATTATAGAATATTCACCTGAAAGGTCCGTCTCCTCAACTTAATTAATCATTTAACTGTAGCGCTTTCGGGACTTGTCCCGTCATCGGCAGGATTCAAAACTGGTGTTTCACTGAAGATCTGGTAGAGGGGGTTGCATGTATTTGGTTCGTTTTCGTTTATCAGGCTGTCGTTGTGAGCTGCTTTCATGATTTCCATCTCTTCGAGTACGTTTATCTTCGCTGGATTATTTTCTCTGTGCATTACTGTTAGGGTGTTTTCAATAGGATTTAACATGCGATGTCCTTCATGGATAACGTGTTTTGCATAGCTTGATTTCCCTTCTGCGTGAATGAAGTCTCGAAAATGTTCTTTGAATCTGATGTTAAAACTCCTGTTTGTCCTTCCTATATAAAATTTGTTGCAGTCCTTACATGTCAGTTTATAAACTCCTTTGCTGCTGAAAATGTAATTTAATCCTACAATACGCTATATTTTCCGTAATCATAGGTATATACGATTTATTTTCTTTTAATGAAAGAGAATAAATAGATAATGATGATGATGATGATGATAATAATAATAATAATAATAATAATAATAAATAGTTCCCATAATTTAAGACAAAAAATACGAGTATTTCGTAATAAACAAGGAAAAATTTTTATCCAAAGAGAGACGAACAGACAAGTGAATGGAGAAAACTAGATAGGCCTAATAGTGAGCTGTGAGATGGGAAACTAGATATGATAAGAATAAGCAAGATTCTTATCCCTGCGTTGGACAGAACATATGGAACGAATGAGGAATGAAAACGAGTAATGGAAACTTCTTGTAGAAAAACACTTTAAAAGCGCTCAGTAGGTAGCCTAAGCTTAAAATGAGATGGGAGATATTTACAAGAGTGTAGCGATATTAATAATAATCATCATCGAGAATTGAGCCCAGTGGTCAGTTACGTAAACATATGGATACTGTTATCACCATCGGTTGTCACAAATGTTTTTACTTTTGTAATATGGTTTATCACTGTGTTCGCTTTTATATTTTCTGACATTCGTTCTTGGTGAATTTTTGCAATTGAATAGACTTTTTTATTGTGTCAAATATTAAAAAAAATTAACAATTCATTTCCTCACATAACTTAATAAGAGTTTAATAATAATAATAATAATAATAATAATAATAATAATAATAATAATAATAATAAAATAGTAATAATATTAACAATGATAATAATAGGCCTAATAATAATAATAATAATTATTATTATTATTAGTATTATTATTATTATAAGATTTATTAAACACAATGTGTGCATATAAATGTATAATTTAGTCAGGAATTGTTTTATTTTGCGTAGCACGTTAGTAATGATAATGATAATAATAATAATAATAATTTGTAATAATAATAATAATAATAAGATTAATGGATGTTATAGAAGTTTTTGAATATTCAAAAATTGTTTTTATTAGGCTTACTTCAACTATTACTAGTTTACAGAATTTTTGGTATGTACTTTGATTTTTAGGAAGTTAAAGAATAAGTTAGCCTATATTTAAAAATATTAGTGCTTATTACTGGTATGCCCTACATCTCTTAATCTTTCATTTTATCTACATTAAGATTCAAACGTGTACGTCTAAACAAAAGTAGGCCCTACAATAGAATGTTTATATTATTAGCCTATTTTATTATGGTATTATGTTTAGAATTGTTTAAAACTTACATTAATGGTAAAAAATGGATTATTCTCTTAACATTAATTCAGGGCGGAGAGAGCGATATTAAGGTGTTCAATTATGCGTGCGTTCGTTTTCCGTTTCAGGTTTCTATTAAGTTTGAAAACCTTAAAACTTGAAAGTTTGTAACAGCCTTTCAATTCGTTATTCTTTAAATACTGTTTCCAGTCGTGAAGTCGTTCTTCTTTAATTTAACCCGTTCCCCTCTTTTGTTTTAGCCCATTTTCTCTCCGCTTTTTCGCCACTCTTATTAAAGTTTTCTTCTCTCAGCAGGTCGCATTGTCTTCTTATTGTCATTGTAATTTAAACTCTTCTCTTCCGCATATTTGAATAATATTTTCTGCCTTTTAAATACTCCTACCATATCCAAATTGTAAATGCTTTTCTGACTAATTGATTCACTGGTACAGGCGAGAGAGAAATTAAATGTCATCTTTTCATATCAACGTGAGGATAGTTTGGATAATTTAATTTAAATGTTTGTTTTTATTTCCTAGCTTACGATGTTGACATGTTTTTATCTTAAATGGAAACATCCTTCAACATTTGTTATCTTATCTCAGTATTCCTTATCTTCTTCTTCTTCGGCTTTCCCTCACTTATAGGTTTCCATTTATTTCTATCATTCCAATCTCCTCCTTCCAAATTCCTAACATCCGTTATAGTTCCGACGTAGGTTTTCCATTTCCATCTTGGTCTGCCATGTTTATTTCTTCCAGGGGTGACCATTGATATATTTTTTTGGTCATCTTTCATTTTTCATTCTTTGTACATGGCCATACCATTTAAGCATTTGATTTTCAATCCTCTTAATAACAGATGTGGCGACATTCATTTCTCTCCAAAGGAATTCATTTCTTATTTTATCCTATCTTGATTTTTGGAGGCTTCTTCTAAAATAATCTAATTCAACTGTTCTAATTATATTCTTTTGTAATTCCGTCAAATACCAGGTTTCACTTGCATATGACAAAATATTCTGTATTATGCTCTTATAAATTTTCATTTTAGTTTCCTTTGTAATATTTTTGTACCAAATTATTCCATGTAATGTCTTAGTTGCATTTTCTACCATTGCCATTTTAGTTTGCCTCTTTCACAGGCACCTAAACTTGTATTTATTGACCCAAGATATTTAAAAAATTCACATTTTTTTTTATTTTCCCTGTTTCGAGTATGAGGTCATCCACATCCTTTCCCAAACACATATATTCTGTTTTCTGTAAATTTATATCCAGTCCCCATTTTTTATATTCTTCCATTAGTTTATTTCTTATACTTTACATTTTTTATTCTCTTGTCGAACGACTAAGAAACTCCATTTCGATTGTCGAAAGTTTTGCTTTTAAACTAAACAGCTGCCTAGAAAAAAGGTTGTAATCTTCATTTTTTCTTTAAATTTTGATTTTTACGTGAAGAAAGTCCTACGTGCATTATCAACCATTTCCCATGTAAAACTCAACTTGGGGGGGAGTAAGATTACAATCTTATTCTGGGCTACTATTTAATTGTATATTAATTTCCATGTGCCAGTGGTTTTGTATAACATTGGATTTTGAAATATATATGTGTAGCTACTTACAGGTTTTGTTTTCCTTGGATTTTTCCCCATAGTACATTTAACATTTTAATTATCTTCTTCTTTTATTTATTCTATGTCTAATGCCATCTACTTGTCTTCAGCCCTTATTTATGTTTATCTTTAAATATCCAAATTGATCTCATTCCTTAATAAATTGATCCTTTTTCATTTTGTAAGATTAAATATTTTCCTGATAAGTAATTATAGTCCAGCGTAGAAAGTGGAATTACATTTTTTTTTTTGGTAGGGAGGTTTAAAATAAACATAATGCATGGCTAATAATAAACAGAAAAAAATTCGGATAATGGAGAAATAAACAAGAAAAATAACAAATAATAAAATATATATATATATATATATATGTGTGTGTGTAGCTACTTCAATTAATTAAATAAATATATATATAGGCCTATATAGGGCCTATGTTCTATTCCACCTAAAAAGGTATTAGTCACTAATATAAAGTATTCTATCTTGTCCCTCATCTAACCTAAAAAAATAAATTACAAATATAGCCTATACACAAAACTGTAAACTAATAGCCTATGTTGTTTTCTAACTTATCTCACAGCTAACTTACATAGGCTACTAGTAATACATACTAGTAGTCACATGCAAATCATATGCATTCAAAATAAAAAAAAACAATAGGCCTATCGCAATATCGCTGAGTGTTGCTACATTATTATGTATTCATGCGCAAAAAAAAAATCACTGAGCGTTGCGTTTACGATGCCGCGTGTAGAACTAATTAAGTTGGAATAGAAATCAGTGATTTCTTTCCTTCTGTTTGTTTCTATATGAACCGTACAATTATAAAAAAAATTAAAACATTAAAACTTGGGAATTAAAATAAAGAACAACAATTCAATTAAATTCTACAGAAATGGAATTCTGGAGGCGTTCAAGAAGGATTTCTAGAAGACATAAAATAAGATACAGTGTAAATGAATAATAATTGATGAATATATTTCAACTTAAATGATAGATTTCATAAAATAACAATTATAACGGTATGGTCATGTAAAAAGAATGACAGAAGACAGATTCCCAAGAAAAATACTATAGCCTAGATTGTCACATGGTAGAAAAAGAAAAGGACAGGCAAAAATAACATATATTTATTAGTGGTGTTTTAAACAGCATGAGAGAGAAAGGATTGGACGATGGACACTGGAATGACAGTCAAATATGGAGGAGAATGACAGTACAGTAGATTAATTAGGCGAAGGAAGATGTGAAAAGTGTGAAACATGCTAACTAAATAATAAAAAATATAGTGGTAAAATGTATTTGCATTTTTGAACTTACAGTCTTAACCCATAAATTGTGGATTATCCGATATCGCAACCTGTACGTCTTAAGCTTTTTTTAACAAGAGTTTTAAAATATTTTATAACAAGTAAGTTAGATGTCATTCTATTTTGGGTTTTCATTCCCCCTCTTCTCCATTATACTGAATATCCTTACGCTACCCAAAAGATAACGACCACTCCAAATATTCCTTCGGGGGTTGAAAACTGTCAGAACCTAGGAGACGAGATACACACACACATACACGTGCCTCCATGGTCCTCTGTCTCACTCTCTCAGCATCCCTCCAACTCACAACATCCGGGTCTCTCTACACCCTCGCTCTCCACTCCGCCTCTTCATCTACCTTCGTTCTCTCCCCTTCTCTTAACTTCAAGAAGGGCAAAACCGATCGAAGCATGCTGGGCAGCCAAACCAGGGCGTGGCATCTAGAGACGCTTCTAGGGACAAAACACTTTACTTCTTCTCCTCTGCATCACCAAGGAGAAGGCTGATATGAAAAAAAGGGAATAAAAAAAAAACGGTTGAGAAAACACTGGAAGAATTTTTCCTGAAGCACATACCGTAAGCTGTGTCATCCTACACATTTTTATAACGAAGAATAGTGAAGAAATTTATTTTTGAATCCAGAGGGTCGTCTCTAGCAATGAAATCTTGGTACATATAACATGTTTCATAGCTATTTCTTTTGAAAACTACCTGCGTCAGAGGTTCCCCTATTGCAAATTCTTGCTCTATAGAGACTTGGAAGAATCAGTTCGATAAGCATGGTCTGTCGCACCCAGAGTCGGGTTTCAATATCTCTGTTCTTGGAAATATGTTTTGTACTCACGCAATGTTTCATGAAACCGAATAATTACATAGGCCTACAGTTATAATCCACGCTAACCTACATTTCTATATCGAAAACGGCGAGGTTATAATTTATTTCAAACTTAACACAGGAACCCAGAGGTTAATGGTCGTGGCATATATCCTGTGCAGTCTACGAATCTTAACTTTCCTTATAGCATATCGTTTCCCATTAAAGGTAATTCCATTTTACCTGTATGTCTTTCTTTGACAAAAAAATGTTCCCAAGCATTTTATTCTCAAATATCGTAAGTTTTTTCTTCTCATAAAGTCAGAGACCACGTTTCGCATCCATGCAATAGTCTATAACTGGATGAATAACCGTTTTAAATAGTCTTAGTTTAGCGATTTTTAGTATAGGGCCTAACCTACATTGAGATACAATGCATAATAGAGTGCGTTTACAGAGTTGAGCATATGTTTAATTATTTATTAGATTCAGGATCTCATTTCTGCTTGTGATGATTGTTCCTATGAATTTGAATTATGCCCCCTCCTCAAAATTTCCCTTTGATTAAATGTCCATGTCTATTTAATAACATTTGGCCATATAGGCTATCTAGATTTTAATACTAAAGTCCTCAGTATTAATTACACATTTTATAATGTATAAAAATCTTCTTGTGACAAATGTTTACAATATATTTTCCTTCAATTTTCACTGTTTTCCCATTTTCCCCTCTTCAATTCTCTGTTTTCCATTGTCTTCTTCGCTTCCTACAACGTATCTTCGTTTCCTTTCAATTGACCACCCATTCCAAAACCATTTTTGGCATCCTTTAATCCTAAATCTGTTTTACATGTTCGTACCATTCAAATTGTTTATATAGGCTATTACATAATCAAAAGGGCCTACTGAATCCTTTTTTTTTTCTTTTTTTTTTCTATTTCTTGTGTAATTTTTGTATGTAATGTTTTTCAAATCTAGAGTGTCTCGCTGAACGTCATAAAAAATCCATTTCAGTGTTATCTTAAATTCTGATAACTTCCATGTTTACGTTCCATAAGTCATTAATATATTTTGTACTATAGATTTGTATTCATGAAGTTTAGCTCATTTAACAATATTTTTGTCCCATTATTCAATTTATTCCTGTTACTGATCTTCCTTAGGCCTACTTTACACTATATGTAATATCATCAACTTGTCTAGCATTATTAATAATTGTTACCCTTAAATATTCAAATGCATTGCATTCGTCAATGGAAACTTTTACATCTTGTAAAATTGAATAGGCTACATAGGCCTATATTGTATTTTGATCATACATTATATAACCTGTAAGCCTATTAAACTATAATGTAGTGAAAACAGTAATTTAGTATTAAAGTATGATATTCACTGTAGTTATCTTAATATTCTTCTTATTCTTCTCCATAGCAGTTTAACCTCTCACCTTATTATTTTTATTGCTTAGCCCTATTTTGATGCCTCACGCCACCCGGGCCTTTTGAGAAATGGATGTTAAACTATGGATCACTCATGCTTTTTTGACACACATACATTGTCTTCCCGAATGAATGATGAGCTCAATCGGCAACTTTTGAGACAACACGAACATTTAGGGTTAAGATAAAACACACCATTCACTCACATTGTAACTAAACATGGCTGAATGATAATGATTATGATAAAGTTATGGTAGAACTATTTGAGCCTTAATGTTCCTCCCATTTCTCTTGCAGATGAGGAAAAACCTCTAAAAAAAAAAAAGAAAAAAGAAACTGGTCGTGAACGGGGATTTTATGAGGGCTCACTGCGTACGAGGCAGCGACAGTACCCCGGTGTCACAGCTGCTCGGAGTGGACTGTTATATTAATTTGTAAATGGTATTGGATTGGGTATAGGTCTACTTTGTGCAAACCATAAAACGCAATAGAAATGTGTGGATAGAACTGCAAATCCGTAAGGCACAAGGAACGTTGGCAGACCAAGAATGACTTCGAGGAGGACAGTTGAACTGAGTTGGGTGCGATGGGTATATTTTGGAAACGGATAAAGACTGCAACAAGAAGTAGAACCAAATGGAAGAGCTTAATTAAGGATCTATGTTCTAATTAAGAACAAAAGTTTTTTTATTCAATGCCACCACATTGTCATTTCGACATTCTGGTATTATCTCCTGACATGGCGTTATTGTAACCCATTTCTGAGGTTGATACGCCTGGAAGGCGGAGTTATACTGCCCCGTTGATAAATGATAGGTGATGATGATGGTAAAGATACGCTAGGAGATGCTTTAATCAGAAATTTAATGAATATGTTAAAGATGATAATGATGGCCAGATGAAGTTCGGGGACCGTTTGGGCCTTAAATTAGGAAAATTATAGAGTTTATTTAATGGGATGGTTGTTAAATTGTTAATGGGAAGTAAGTTTATTGTTTCTTGATTATGAATAGGGAATGGAAAAATATTAAATAATAGTAGAAGTAGGCCTACAGGAATCAAAATAAATATTCCGAGAAAAAAATAAGTTATAAAATCCATCCATAGTAATTCTGCCCAAAGGCAGGTCCTTCACTGCAGTCATAGCATTTTTATGCTATGCTTGCAGCTTTACTAGGGAATTGTAGGTGTGGTAGCTTCCCGTTGCTTTCTACACCGGTGAAGGATGATGATGATGATGATAATAAGGATGACGATGATGATGATGATGATGGCCATATGATTTCGGGGACCGTTTGGGACTTAAAGTTTTCCTGACATTTGTCTTACAGGTGAGGAAAAAACCTCACCGAGAAAAACTGCCCCGACTGGGGATCGAACCCGGGCCCGCTGCGTGACAAGGCAGCACGCTACCCCTAGACCACAGCACTGGACGAAGAACAAAAGGATATGATGATGACGATGATAAAAAGTACAACTAGTACAATGATATGCAGGTGATATTGATGTAGCTACTTTCGACAAAATGGACGTGCATTTACAAATTAGGCTACATATAGAGGAATAACAAACACTAGTGTAGGGCTATGTTAATATTTATGGCAAAACGTGAAAACATTTAAAACAATAAAAATAAGTCTATGTTTTAGTACATTCAATTAGGCACCAGAGAACTATGGGAAATGAACGCGCTGATCAACTACCTAAATCCGCAGCATCTTCTGGACTTCATCTTTCATTTTCAAAGTTAAAAAGAAACTGTTGGACTATAACATCATTTATTGGAATGAACATTGGATAAGGAGTGCAAATGGTGCTTTGACTAAAGAGCTCTTCTTTCCCACAGTACACCATAGGTTAAAAGCAAAACATTTTATTCCAAATTTAATTTTAACGCAATTTTTGACTGGCCATGGAAAATTTGGATGTTATTTTTGGAGATTTAATATTAACCAAATAGTGATCATAATTGTAAATGTCAAGAATCAATACAATCTATAAAACATGTTTTATTTGATTGTCCTACATTCGAAAGACAACGATTCTGGTTAAACTTATTTTCAAATGATGATGAGGCTTCTGCCTCAATGTGTGAAGTGATTTTTAAGAACCAAAATTATTATAAACAATTTGTGAACTTCATAGCACACATTCATAACAATATGTAGTATTTTTCTAAGGCACTTATCATATAGACGATTTATGTAGTTCAAAACACTCATTCAAAACCATAGGATAATTTTATGTTTTACAATGTATAGTATAATATTGTTATAATAAGCTACAACCCTAACATGCCTTGAGCTCTCCAGCAGGAGTTATCAATTTGTGCTCCATGGAAATAGATCTAGGTGAGCTTATATTTCTGTTTACGTCGGTGTTTTTGAAGCAGCTGTGCTATTGGAGTGGCAGTGAGATGTCACAACGTTCTCCCAATATCACTTGATTTGCTATAGGCCTAGGCTAAATAACGAGTTCTTTATGAAAAAATCTTCCTCATTAGGCCTACTCTTATTAATCTTACCTGGTAGCCATTATACTAAAGGGTATTATTATTATTATTATTATTATTATTATTATTAGGCCTATTATTAAGTAAAACTAGATATATAGCCTATGTTCACACAGAAATGCGTTAGGCCCCTATATATTGGAAATGGACAGCTTATGACAAATGAGGGGAATTTTTAGGAAGTGGCTGAATTCAAATAGGCCTAGGCCTACTTAGGAATAATGATCACAAATAGGAATGAGGTGCACAAAGAAATTAAACATAGGCTCAATTCTGGAAATGCATGCTATTATGCAATACAGGGACTCTTGTCCCAACTCCTTTCAAAAAACTTCAAACTGAAAATGTATAAAACTATTATTGTATCAGTTATATTATATGGATGCGAAACATGGAGTATTACGTTAAGGGAGGACATAAGATTACGAGTGCGGTTTTTGAGTACTAGGCCTAAGTTCTTAGGAAAATTTTTTGGGCCAAAAAGAAATGAACAGACACGTTAGTGGAGAAAACTACATGATATGTATAGGAAGTCAGATGTAATAAGAACAGTTAAGTCTCGTAGATTGCGTAACATATGTCACGTATGAGGATTGAAAGAGGTGCATGGCAGCTGCTTGTATGAAAACCAGAGGTAAAACGCCAAGTTGGTAGCCCAAGAATAAGGTGGGAGAATAACGTTATCCATAATTTGAGGGAAGTAGATAATACAGGGGTTGATTGGAAAACATTAGCTCAGGATAGGGATGTGTGGAGAGCTTATGTCCGCGCGGCCATTAACCTACAGATTCGATAGAGCCAGTGAGTGAGTTAGTTAGTTAATATTGATAAGCTATTTAGGCCTACTCATCCGGGGAGGCCCTCCATGTTCTTGTGCGGTCAGAAAGATATGTGATCTAGAATTTAAAATTCTGTCCCGACGTATCGTGTTTCTGTATAGCCAGGTTAGCGTGGGACATGTCAAAGTAGTAATAAAGGTCAAGATTAAAAGAAAAAATATTAGACTATTATTATTATTATTATTATTATTACTATTATTATTATTATTATTATTATTACATATATTATTAAGTTACAAAGCTCCATAACATGACAGGTCAAGAAGGACCTGGCCTACCATCCGGCTGCTGGTCTCACATCTACATGTGTTAAATGCAGAGGTAGACTACCATCTATATGGGTGAAATGTGGTCAATGTCACCCAGTTACAGCTGTTTTTTTTATCAACCTGGAGCCGCTGTTTATCATAGATACCCAATTTCCTCATGAAAATGGGTGGGCACCGTTCCCATACTGGCCGAAATTCCATTAGAAAATTTTTCTCCCATGGGGACTCGAACCAGCTTAAGGCTACGGCGTCGACGTGTCATTAAGTTATTATCATAAGTAATGCCACGAGTGATTTCCAATTTATCTAGAGAATTTGGTAATCAAGAGGGGCATTTGTTAGGACTGTTTAACGAATAAAATTAAGCTGTATACTCACACATCATTATTTAAATACAGTTATTTTAAAATATTTATTTATTTAATGTAAACGGCGATGTTTGAAAACAAATGAGAAACGGTTGGCACACTTCATTTGCTTCTTTTGTTCATCACTGCAACCAGATCACATTATTTATTGCCAAAGAAACGCAATATTGTAAAATGCACCCTAGTGGAGAAATATATAACCAACATTATAGGTATTAACAAGCGAATGATGACAAATCGAGAGCTTCAGAACATTTGAATACTACTACTACTTATAGGTATTAATTAATTTCTGATGTCCTATGATGTAAATATGTCAATTATATTTTTCTGCAACGTCATTTCCTGGAAAATAATTCGTTTATGAATGTGCAAACAGTGTTTTTTTTTTGGTATAATCAATTGCTACAAATGTTGTTATCTTGCGCAAGCACTTTCAGCTGACATTTATGCACTATATATACAATCTGGTAGCGTATTTCTTGGAGAGTCAGTCACTGCAAAATAATGCTATGACCTATTTAGAATGTTAAAAAGGAAGAGCTCTCTTAAATTTTACTATTTAACTCATGCCCCAAATGGGAGTCAATGACCAATCACGTTTCAATGATTACTGTTTTACAACCAATCAGAGTCATGTTTCACGAAATATTTATCAGTGTTATAATTACCATATTAAAGAAAGCTCCTCCTTTTTAATATTCTGAACAGGTCTGACCATTATTTTGCAGTGACTGAGCCTGTGAGAAATACGGCTACGAGATTGTATATATAGTGCATGAATGTCAACACATGCCGCATGCAGGAGTTAATATAAAAACATTTGTAGCAATTGATTATACCACCAAAAAAAGAAACCACTGTTTGCACTTTCTTAAATTTATTTTTTCCAGGTAACAATCCAGAAAAATATAATTATCATATTTACATCATACGACATCAGAAATTAATTAATATACAGTTTGATGTGTTTCATTTTTTCTCCACTAGAGAGCATTCTTACAATATTGCGTTCCTTTGGCAATAAATAGTATGAAACTGGTTGCAGTGGTAAACAAAAGAAGCAGATGAAGCGTACCTATCGTTTCTCATTTGTTTCAAACATCGCCGTTTACATTAAATATATAAATATTTTAAAATAAGTATAGTTAAATAATGATTTGTGAGTAAACAGCTTAATTGTATTCGTTAAATAGTCCTAACAAATGCCACTCTTGATTTCCAAATTCTCTAGATAAATTCACTCCTCACTACGTGAGTCGTGAATTTATCGATAATTTGGAAATCACTCGTGGCATTACTTATGAGAAACTTGTTTGATAAATTCGAGGCGAAACACGACTGTGATTGGTTGTAATTAAAAAATTGTTGAAATGTGATTGGTTGTTGAATCCCATTTGGGGCATGAGTTAAATAGTCACTGTAATCATTATTATTACTATTATTATTAATATTATTATTATAGAGGAGTAAAATTTGCAATGAGTTGTAGGAATACTAACTGTATTTTAGAGAAAATACTAATAAAGAAGAGAGTATTATTATTTGTATTATTATTTAAACCCGCGCGACGTAGTCTCGGGATAGCGTCGCTGCCACGTATCAAGTGGCACCAGGTACGATCCCCGGTCGGGACGAGTTTCCTGAGTAATGGTTTCTTCATCAGGACATTCCCTCACCTGTAAGACAAATATCAAGAGACTTTGAGGCCCAAACGCTCTCCGAACATCATATTTTAATTTCATTAATATTAGGGCCTATCATCATATTCATCAATATCATCTTCGCCATGTTTAGTATGTGTGTGTGGATGGTGTGTTTCACCTTAAAGATGTGTTGTCTCGAAGGAGGCCCTGACATTGAGCTGATCGCTCATTCGGGGAGGTTCTCCATGTCTTTGAATGACAAAAAAAATGTTTGCCTATGTGATCCATAGTTAAAATATTTCTACCGACAAGTTGTGTCACTGTAAGGGCTGGATGGTGCGAGGGACGTAAAAGTATCTATAAGATGAGAGGTTAAACTATGTTAATAGAATGAAATAAAATGATTATTATTATTATTAGGATATTATTATTATTATTATTATTAAATACTTTTAGAATTCATATTAAACCACCGTTATGGTTGTTTTGTAATAAGTTAAAAATAAAATCTGTAGGGCTACTTGAAATTCATTAAAATTGTATAGGCCTTTCAGAACTACTTGTTCCATCCTCAGCTGCTGGATTTGTACTCATATAGTAGATAGCAGATAGGACAGAGGGACTCTCGTTAGTAGCCTACATTCATGAGTTCCAATCCAGCTGCTGAAGATGGAACAAAGGCCTTCATATATTTATTGGATTTTAATGTTGAGGGCGACTGTTATCACAGGTACTAAATTTTATTTTAACTTAGGCCCTATTATTGTTAAAATCTCAATTTGTAAGTTTTTCTAATTGCCTTTTATTGCCTATTTTAGCTATTTATAATGCCTTTTTTCCTGCCTATTTTAAGGATTTATTATGCCAAAACTTCCGATCTCTGATTATTATTATTATTATTATTATTATTATTATTATTATTATTATTATTATTATTATTATTATTATCGGCTGCGGTGGACTACTGGTTATGGTCCTTGCCTCTGGTCCCGAGGGTTGCAGGTTCAAACCCGGCCGAGGTCAATGGATTTTTTTAGGATGGAAAAATCCAAGGAGCAAGTCCTCCGGGAGGGAATTTAAGCCGTGAGTCAAAAGTCTGAAGATTTTCAGACTCGTAAAAGATCCTTAAGCCTGAATGGAAAGGCCTCTAAGCAAAATTTACCGAATTTTCCCGTCCTAGTAGGCCTACTACCTTGGTTTCCTAGATGTCAGTATGAGGCGGAACGTTGACCACGGACCACTCAAAATGACATCTATACGAAAACAAGTGTAACTAAATTAGTATGGTTCAAATTCTTCCCTGTAGGGGATGAGCATCTAAATCTCTATATCTCTTGCAACTTATTATTGTTATTATTATTAATTATTAATTAGACCTACACAGTAATGCTACATTTTATAAGCAGTAATTACTTCAACTTTAGCTGATATATCTCGTTAAAAATGTTGTAAATTGCATTGCAATAATAATCATAGGAGTAGGATCTTGTTCCTTTTAACTTCTAAAATTCCTTGTGAGAAGTTGTATCCCCTGCGACTTGATAGGAGGGAGGAAATGTTTAATTCTTATTGCTCCCTCCCTCTCATGAACCTTCCCTCATTCCCAATGTGCATGTTTTTGGTTTCCTAAGTGCATTCGCCATCATTCTATTCCAGCTAGTGGGCGGATCAAGCTTAAATGGTAAACTCTAGGAGCGTCTAGATAGCGAATAGGGTGGGAAGATGGATGGTATTGCCGTCACTTGGTCCAGAGGGAGTCGTGGACCACAACGCTATTTCAGAAAACTATTGCAACAAACCCGTGGCAGGGCCATCTCCACAAAGTCTCATTGACATTTTCTCCTTCCAAGCTCTCAGTGCAAAACTGACTTATAGCCTCATTTTCAGAATTCAAAAACATCTCAGCCATAAAGAATTTACTCTCTTTATTTACTGTATTTGTTATTTATACACGCTTTAACGTCTAAGGTCATATCGCGTCTAGAATCTTCGGGTGTATTCAGTAGGCTGTGAGATGATTTATGATCTAGTGGTATATTAATTGTTTAAGATGGGCCTACATAATGAAGAAATAGGCCTATATAAACCGCAGTGAAGATGGTCTCAAAGCTCATACACGACTGTTGACTTGGTGAACTACTGAATAAAACAACGTTAAGCTAAATCCTTTAACCAGGTGACTAACAGAGGTTCTTTTCATTGCTTGGACCAGATCTGCTGTGGTCAGGTAGGTCTATAAGAAATTCTGTTGTAACATGTCCGTTTTTTAAAATCAGAATTTTAAAATACAGCTTTGAAATAGGCCTACAGATACTAGAAAATTAATTTAAAAGATCATCTAACGAGAATAATTAACTATAAACCGTAAAATATGGAACATAGGCCTATTTAAAATAAAACGTTTACTCGTGTAGGGCTAAATATAGCCTATGTGGTTTTTAGAAATATGTGAAAATATGTAGTCTAATGTAGCCTAACCCTTTTCCTGAAATATGGAGAAATATGGAAAATAAATTATCTTAAAACACTCCAAACATCCTTATTCGTAAAAATATGCCTATAACACAATTTTAACTTTTACTTTAAGTAGCCTATGCTTTTATATAGAAAACCTAGCCGTGATTATTATTATTATTATTATTATTATTATTATTATTATTATTATTATTATTATTATTATTAACTTGCCCCTGAATAACTGATAAAAATGTATAATAGTCTTATAGAATTTGCTCAAGATGATAGGGAACAATTTTTTATTCATCCCACTTATATGTCATCCTTAACCCCTAAGATTTGCTCTCCTCATATCCCATCCTTACATTCAATAGCTTAAATGATAGCCTATCTACTAAATATTAATGTAATATTTCAGTTATTGCAGTTTTTTTAATATCCTATCGCTTTTGTAATCATGCTATGCAGAATAGGCTGTAACGTATTAAGATATTATCTTTGTAGGTTAACTACATTTTTTTAAATATGAACATCTATTTAACATAGGCCCTAAAATATGTGAATTTAAAATTCCTACGAAGTTATACTTGACATATTGTAAAAAAGTATTTTGAAAACCCTATAAAAAGTCAATGTATTTGAAGATTAAAGTAGTAAACCTTATTTCCTCGAACACCCAAAGATATAAGTTTACTGAACTATCAAAAGGGAAAGTATTAGCTATTTTCATTTTCCATAAAAGCAAAATATTATTTCCCCCTTTTTCCTTTCATCAAAATCCATAATAAAAATAATGCATACTATTTTATTATTATGTTAATATATTTTGCAATTCTAAAAACAGAAAGATATTGAAATAATAATTCAAGCTTTTTAAAATGTAAATATTAATTAGGCATTCATTGAAATGAATGAACGTACCATTACTGCCATCGCTTCATATATCGACGGAGAGGGAATATTTTACGTTTTCCTTCTTTCCTGGGACTTATTTCTTTTTCCTCTAGTCTGTTAGAGTTAAAGCAATATGACCTTATCTTACACTCAACCAGGGCAAACATAGGTCTAAATAACATTAAAAGCAACAATCACAGTATGTAAAAAAAAATCTCGGGGTAGCGTCGCTGCCTCGTACGTAGTGGGTCCGCGTTCGATCCCGATTGGGAAAAGCTTCCTGGATTATGGTTTTTTCGGGATTTTTTTCATCACTAAGACAAATATCAGTAACCTTTAAGCCCCAACCGGTCCTAGAACATCATCTGACCATCATAATTATCTTCACAATGTATAGTATGAAGGTGTGTGTATGTGATTGTTGTGTTGTCTCGGGGGAGACCCAGACATTGAGATTACCACTCTTTCAGCGAGTTTCTCCATGTCCTTGTGTGACCAAAAAGTTTTGCGTGATCCATAGTTAAAATCACTCTCCCGACAGATCGTGTCACTGTAAGGCCCGGTGACGTGTGCCACATGAAGTAGCCTACTTATGAGGTGAGAGGTTAAACTACTTAAGTGAAATGGAATCTAATAAAAATACTTTTAGTTAGGCCCTCGGTGAATAAGTTAGTTTGTAAATAAATAATTAGGCCTATTCAATTTGTTTTTTAATTATGAATGTAGACCTATTGATAATCTCTGACATAGGGCGAAAGCGACTTCGAACTCGTCAAGTGAACTTCAGCCGGATCGTTCCAAAAGCAGAAAAATAAGTTAATTTGCTATGGTTCAATATAGGCCTATATAAATTGGTGATTTTACCCAAGTTAAAATACGCGGGTACGAACCATAGCCTCTTTTTTAATACAAGAGAAAACATTTCGAGATTTGAGGATAGGCCCTATAGAACTTAGAAATATTTTTGGATCAAAGACAGGTGAATGCTGGGAACTGTGTTATATAAGACGATCTCCACGATCCAATGAGAAACCAAATTAATAACAAGAGTTAGGGATAATTTTGAAGACGTGATAGATAGGGCTTCATGCTAGGCTTACGTGAAAGAATGGTAGGAAACATCTTGAAGGAAAACAAAAGGCAAATCACCCATTGGTAGAGAGATAGAGAGAATAACAAACCATGTTTTTAGGGTGTCTTGCGCCTTAGTCGAGCGGTTTAAGGCAGCATGCCTTATTTATAGAGCCATGGGACTCGCACTAGTTCGACTCCTCATGGGGGGAAGACTTTTTTTCGGAATTTTGGCCAGTATAAGACCGATGCACACACAGCATCGTGAAGAAATTAGGTTGCTATGTTGAATCACAGAATCAGCCTATGCGAAAAAGAGCATCAGATGCGTGTTCTGGAGATAAAGGCGGCCGGCATGCAGGACTCACAACCCGACTGACATCTCATGCCAATTGTATAGAAAGCTTGGGCCCTCAACTTCCTACTATAATGGAATTATATTTTACAATACGTAGAACCTCCAGGTTGAGAAAACCAGTGACCATGAATATTTGGATTCGTTAACGAAAGTTAATTAGTTAGTTATCATTTTCTTTTTGAGGGCAATAGCAGAGAACCGATAAAAAGAAAAACGAAGATACGAGGGCGGATCGGAAAGTAACGCACAATAATTTTTTTCTGCCTTGGTATTGCAGCTAGAATGTTGAAATTTCACAGAGATATAGTTTGAAGTTTTCACTACAGATGGTATGTTTTTCTCAGGTGCACCTCTTGCGAGAGAAGCTTGAACTATGCAACAAAGATGGCGCGCATGCTACAGTCGTCCACCTGTGAGGGACGGATCGGATCGGAAAGTAACGCACAATAATTTTTTTTTAAAAAGTTTAATAGTAAAAAAAAAGGAAACAAATCACAAATGAACTTACATCTTTTACCTACTTTTCGACATAGTCACCAACTTTCTCAACACATTTTTCCCATCGTGTTACCAGTTTCAATATGCCCTGTTCGTAGAAGTCCGTTTGGTTGGAGTGTAGCCATCTGCGCACTGCTGATGCCTGCTTTGTTTCGGGCGTGTAGTGGTACGCCCACGACTCATCACCTGTGACGATTCCTTCCAGAAAGTCATGTCCTTGTGCGGTGTACCGCGTTAAGTGGTCCAAGCTTGCCATCATTCGCTGGCCCTTGTGGTCGTCTGTCAGGTTCTTAGGCACCCAGCGAGCACTAACTTTACGGAAGACATTGCTACGGTCCATACAATCATCCCCATATACGCCACGCATGTCCCTGTGAATTTCACTGGGTTTATGCCCTTTGGCCCACAAAAATCGAACAACACTTCTCTGTTCCTCACAGGTGGACGACTGTAGCATGCGCGCCATCTTTGTTGCATAGTTCAAGCTTCTCTCGCAAGAGGTGCACCTGAGAAAAAAATACCATCTGTAGAGAATACTTCAAACTATATCTCTGTGCATTTTCAACATTCTAGCTGCAATACGAAGGCAGAAAAAAATTATTGTGCGTTACTTTCCGATCCTCACAGGTGGACGACTGTAGCATGCGCGCCATCTTTGTTGCATAGTTCAAGCTTCTCTCGCAAGAGGTGCACCTGAGAAAAAAAATACCATCTGTAGTGAAAACTTCAAACTATATCTCCGTGAAATTTCAATATTCTAGCTGCAATACCAAGGCAGAAAAAAATTATTGTGCGTTACTTTCCGATCCGCCCTCGTATAAGAACAGAACTTGATATATTTAATCTCTGTGAAAGAATAAAATATTATCAAAATGCTTATCTTCAGCACGTATTACGAATTAATGAACAGCGCATACCAAGAAGGATGTATAATTATAAACCAAAAGGGAGAAGAATGTTGGTAAGACCATTAAAGAGATGGAAGGACCAATTCGACCTATAATGAGATCGGAACAGGCCATTGGGCTTAATCCTTGTTGTTGTTGATGATGATCATCATTTTCTTTCAATGGGGAAAATGTTTAGTCTTTCTTTAGTTTTTACATATCATAACTATCTATCATTTCCCGTTTAAAAATGCCACTGAATCCATAGGAAGATTTCTTGGTTCAAAATCTCTCTTGTCTATACCAGCATCCCAAAGGAGCAGGTCGCACCCTTCGTAAGATTATCGCCTCTATACAGTAGCTAGGGAGAGAGCCCGCAAAGGCGAGATAGAAGTAAAAGTATAAGGATACCCATACTAGGGGTAGCAGTGAGTCAAGGGAAGAATTAAGGGGTGAAAGAGAGAGAGAGAGAGAGAGAGAGAGAGAGAGAGAGAGAGAGAGAGAGAGGGTAAGATAAAAATAAGCGAAAAAAAAGTAAAATATATTGGAGATGATTTTTTTGCTCTTTCTGTCTCTTAGTATCCTGTCATATACACACATGTACACAAACACACATACGTAAGCCTATGTGCCGCCAGTCCGTCTAGATGCTGTAAAGTTTAAATTTAACCGTCTTCCTCTCTCACCCACATGCTGCTGCAACATTACTGAATAAATCTCCTAAGAATTGAAAGCGGAAGAAGGGGGAGAAAAATAAAGTGAGGGATCGAAATTTACACCGTAAAATGATGAAATTCCTTTTTACAGTCGTGAAAATTCGATTCTGTGATGCAAATTACTTCATTTAGTGGATCATTTAGTCTATTAAGATTCACACACAAATACCTGAGGTAATTCAATTTTCTTTGTTAACTTCGAGGGAAAATAGGTTAAGTATATTGTGCAGAATATTGCTGTATACAACGTGGGAATTATAAATTTCAATGGATGTTTATGCTATAGCCTTGCGTGTTAAAGTAAAATGTATATGTTAAATTAAACATATTTTCCACTACACAATCCACATCAATTACTGATTGTCATAATGTCAGAATGTGGAATGAAGGCTTTCACGGCCGGTAATCATAATGTTAAAAGATTCCGGGCTATGTGGCCGTGGTGTTTGTTACAGACCTTTCTTAATCAACTGCGGAGAGCATCTTCAGTGGCGAACGCTTCTACCTTGTCGTAGACTCGACTCTGAACGAGTCCAGTCTACGACAAGGTAACACCACCTACAAGCACTCGCCACTGAAGATGACCTCCGCAGTTGAGGGAGAAACGTCTGGAAGAAACACCAGTTAATAGACCACGGCCACATAGCCCGGAATCTTTTAACATTATATTGCCAGAATATTTTAATAATTTTAAAATTAAGTCCTTCTAACTCGAAAACTAATTACAATCCCGGGTGTCATATACAAATTCATGTTGTTTGGAATCACCGCTTTAGCCTACGATCCTGCCAAAGAAATCATATTAAAATATCCTGCCCTCGAAAATGTTTGAAGGTAAATAAAAAAGTTATCATATTTTGGTAACTAACTCACTAGCACTATCGAATTCGGAGGTCCAAGGCCGCGTGAATATATGCTCTCCATACATCCCTATCCTGACCTAATGTTTTCCAACCATTGCCTATATAATTCACCTCCCTCAAAACACAGTTAGCGTTGTTCCCATCTCATTCTTGGTGTATCTTATGCGCATTTTCACTCTGGCTTTCTGTAAGAAGTTTCCTTGCCCCCCATGCCTGCAACATATCCCACCCACCGCTGTGTAAGAGACGTACCTATACTAATTACATCTCAAAGTAAACATGACAGGTGCTGTCGTTCTGAACTAGTTCTTTTGTAACTTTTAAGAACTGTAGGCCTTTCGAAAACCGGTTTTCATCTTCAGCAGGAGGATATGCGCTACTAACTGTTGTCTTGTTATGCTTTTGACATAAGCTACAGTTGCTACAGTTCTTAAAAGTTTTTTTAACATAGTTGAGAACGACGGCACCTGCCAGGTATTTATTTTAATTTATTACTTTGTGACTATTTACCCCAACAGAATTTTATCAGTATTATTACGTCTAATTTCCATAAAGATCATGCTACTCATTGTTATGTAGGATGCTTTCAGACGGGATATTGTCCTGAAAATTTACAATAAATCAGATTTTTACTTTAAAGGAGGTACTTGAAAAAATGAGTGAAATTAATATCCCTATTCATTTTCTATTTATTGACCATAAAGGAGCTTATGATACTATCCGAAGATATTGCTTATATAGTGCTGTGACAGAACTGAGAATTCCACAAAAAATAAAATAGGAAGATAAGATTAATCATGATTGATACAGAAAGGTAAGTCAAAATCCGATCTCATATCTCACCTGCTTTTAATTTTATAATAGTTTCCGCCAGGTAAATGCTCTGACATTTTTGCTTTTAGTATTTTTTAGAAAATTTAATTAGAAGATATATTGCACAAATCACAGGTAGGCCGACAGTATTTTATAAATCGACTCATCTTATAGTCTACGTCATCATAGGCAGGTCCTAGGCCTCAGTGAAGTACATATTCTAACTATTAGAAGAGGCAAGCAAAGAAGCAGGACTAGTGACCTGCGAGTAAAAAAAAACTAAATACATGGTATCAACCAAATCATTTGCATGGAAATGCACCAAATTGTATCAAAAAAGTGATTATAAAGTTGAAGTTGTTAGTACATTCAACTATGTGGCGTTCTGTTAACTAGTGATACCTCCTTAGAAATTAATAATCGACTTACGTCTGCTATCAAATTATATTTTGCTCTAATTAGTCATTTTAAATCAAGTTTGGTGACCACAAAAAAAACTCTATTATCTTACGAAACTATAGTAACTATAATAAGGCCCATATTAATGTATGCTTCTGAAACCTGTAGCCTTACTAAATGTGATGAAAAAAGATTGCTTATCCAAGAAACGAAAATCCTTCAAAGAATAGTTGATCTATTTCCGAGAATATAGTTTGGAGAAGGTTTAACGATGAATAATATGACACTTTGGGAGATTGCAATATAATCAATCACTTTTAATAAAATTAATATATTCAGACGGGTACGATGTAAAAAAAATAATTGATGACAAAAACAATGTCTTAAGAGTGTATTAAACTCAAATCGTGGTGGACGGCGAGGACGTAGCGACCCATGCTTAGATGGTGGATAGAGAATGGCCTAGAGATGTGAGAACTGAAAATCGAGGACAGAATGCTTTGGAGACAATTGCTGGAAGAAGCCAAGGGCCACTGGTGGCTATAGTACCAATGGTGATGATGATAATGATGATGATGATGATGATATGATAACGAAGATGATGACATGTATTGATAGGCCTATATAGATTATTGATATTTACTTCCAGCCTCAGTTTCTTAGCGTTATGTGGGAGTTGACTTCTAGTATTTCCTCCTTATCGCATTATATTGGTATATTACCAACATACACCAACAGTTGATTGATAAGGGGTTTTGCCATTAAGAATAATCGATACATCATAATATCCAGGGTAGTTTATCATAAGTAATGCCACGAGTGATTTCCAATTTATCTAGAGAATTTGAAAATCAAGAGTGGCATTTGTTAGGACTATTTAACGAATAAAATTAAGCTGTTTGCTCACAAATCATTGTGTAACTATAGTTATTTTAAAATATTTATATATTTAATGTAAACGGCGATGTTTGAAAACAAATCAGAAATGTGAGGTTATGTTAATTCACGGCTGCTTGATCATATTATTTATTTGCCAAATAAGATCGCAACATTGTAAGAGTGCACCCAAGTGGAGAAATAATGAAAAACATCGAACTATATATCATAATCAACATTATGGGTTATTTATTTATTTTTTTAGTAAACAACTCAGTAAAATCAAGGAATATTTTCATTATTTGCTATATTCAATGTATTTGTTGGAGAAAAATAATGTTTGAACCTGTTCAGAACATTAAAAAGAAGGAGCTTTCTTTATCACAAAAGCAGGGGCTGATAAAGGGAAATCGATAAAGAGCGAGGTGAAACACGACTGTCATTGGTTGTAAAACAACATTCATTGAAACGTGATTGGTCATTGACTAGCATTTGTGGCATGAGTTAAATAGTCATTGAACTTTTCCATGTTGAAAACAGTGAAATTTTGAATGACAGAATTAACATTTCAGTATTCTGAAATAAATATATTTCTTAAAGAAGAAAAAAAAAAGTTGAATACCACCCCAAAAACTGAAGGTAATAGGCTATCCAGATAAAAATAAATAAGTTTTTGAATGAAATTCCTGACAAATCTCTAGTTTCCTGATAACACGTTATTGATTCCTAACATTGCTTGAGCGCTCAATATTTCAAAATAAAATGTTGCTTTGTAGTAGTTTCATTTAATCCACAAATGTTTTACTTAACTGCAATTACAACAAGATAAGTTAACTTACGAATGTGTGTGAACAATATAGTAAGTTCAATTTTTTACACTAGTCACGTTAAAGAAATAGTAAAATCATTTTTTAAAAATTCTGTACGCCCATTTAAATTTTTAAAAAATACGTTTGTAAAATTTACTGTTTGCCTTCTGTGAGATTTGAACTCACGACCCCTGGTTTACGAGACCAGTGCTCTGCCTCTGAGCTAAGAAGGCTGGTTGGTGCTTAGTTTTACAGAGTCGAGTTTTTAGTTTTATTACGGTAGATCACATTTCAAAGTATAACGACAAAAATTAGGCCTACATTTGCAGTCTATGTCCAAAGGTAATAAAACAATTCAACGAAATTATCTTGTGAAAAAAAAGTGTTGACTTAAATTTGCCCACATATAGAAACTTAAATTTCAATCAGTAATAATTTCATATTATATATTATTTATTTATTTATTATGAAATTAAAGTATAAAATCATGGAATATTTACCATACAATATTCCATAATTTTATACTTTAAATTTGAATAATTCCTCAACGGAACACATCATGAGTCTTATAAAAGCTGATTTATTTATTATGTTTCACAATGTAGTTGACATCTTCCTGTGCCCATTTCAAGATTCTATAGCTAATCCTATTTTTCCATGCCCTTTCCTCTAAGCTTCTTTCTTCCTTTTGTTCATGTTAGTTCTGGTCTTCCTCTCTTCCTTTTCCTGTAAGATTCCATTTATAATCTTATTCGATAATCTGTCTTCCACCATCTGTTTCGTATGTCCAAACCATCCTATTGTGTTTGTATTAGTGATCCTCGCACTGTCATCTTTTCTCTAATGCTATAACATATGTAGTCTCTTTCTCTTCTCGTAACCTTTACTGATCGACGCCTGAAGTCAATTTCTGTTTAATGTAATTTATCTGTTTACCTTGCTTTCAAATTCCATGTCTCTGAGCAATTTTATTGTGTTTTTGACAATTGCATTATAAATATTTGTTTCTGATTTTTTGTGATAGGATATATTTATTCCATAAAATATTGATTAATTTGATATTCTACCATTATTAACTCTTAAATTAATGTGATTTTCGTGATTCCTAGTCTTTGGGGCAGCCATATTCTGTGATCTTAATAAAAATCATCATAAAGATACAGCCTATTTGGTATAACATTTAATAAAATCATCATTAATTAATAATCTCCGTTTTGCCAATTGTTCATAGCCCTAAGTAATATTTGCTAAACATTTTGACTACTTGAACTGTACTTATTTTTTTCGCTTTCCCAAAATTATAAATAACATTCCTAACACCCTAAATTACTTCTTAAATGAACTAGGCTTTATTAGGCATTTATTTTCTGTTTTTATTCTTTACGGCTTCTTACACCCATTACAATTTTAGGCTTTACCACTTTAAGGCTATTTATTTTGTTGTTATCTACTCCATATTTCATTCTCTTCTTCCTCATACTGTTTAAAAGTTCATCCTTCTATAAGCCTATTGTTTTTGTCTTCTTTTTTCACCACGTTCTAGGTCAAATTTAATAAAGTTTTTTTTTTCCTCCTTTTGTTTGCGCCCAAACCATTTTTTTTTCCTCCGTGGCGCGACAGACCTAGAAGGCCCTCGACCTACTAGTCGGCTGCTGCCTCATATCCACATGTGTTAACCACAGAGGTAGACAATCATCCAGTCAGTGTAGAGGCGACATGTGGTCCCCCAGCCGTTATAGCTAGTTTTCTCAATCTGGAGCCGCTATTTATTGTAGGTACACAAATGCCTCACGATGCTGGGTGGGCACCGGTCTCATACTGGCCGAAGTTCCATGAGAAAATGTCTTCCCCCATGGGAACCTGAACCAGCGTAACGCAAGTCCCGTAGCTCTGCGCCAACCAATCGGCTACTACCCGGGACGCCCAAACCATTATAATTGTTTATCTTTCATAAAATATGCCTCAGGTCCCAAAGGTCGCGGGTTAAAATCCGGCCGAGGTCGATGGATTTTTAGGATGGAAGAATTCAAGGGACAAGTCCTCCGAGAGAGACTCTATAAGCCATGTGTCCTGAGCCTGTAGGGTTTCAGGCTCGTAAAAGACCTCAAGCCTGAATAAAAAGGCCTCTATGGAAAATTTAGCCGACCTTTACCCATCTAAGTAATACCTTGGTTGTCTACTAGATGTGTCATTGGGGCGAAGTGCTAACCACATGTCACATAAGCATAACAAAATTACCTTGGTTAAGAAACTCCCGTTAGGCAGCACCCATGTCCTCACGCGGGATATATTGGGTATATACATACATACATACATTTCATAAAATATAAAAATGAATTTTGAAACATTACATTACTTTCTATTGTGTCTGTGCTTCAGTGATGTAATATAGCAAGTCTAACATCCATGGAAGAAGAAGCATTGGAAGACCTAAAGCTAGGTGGATGGACGGAGTTTTGGAAGATATCCTAAGACTTAAAATTTGAAATTGGTGGACAGTCGTCAGGAGTAGAGATGTCTGAAAGAGAATGCTTAGGGAGGTCTGACCCTACCCGGGTTGTTATGCCAAATATGATGATGATGATGATGACGATGGCATGTACGCTCAAAAATGTACTAAGACAATGTATTTTTTAGGTTAAATAATTTATTCATATTTTTGCCATTCTTCTCCTTCTATAACATCTTCAGTTCCTTTGTGATACATAAGAAGTTTATTTCTCTCTCTCTCTCTCTCTCTCTCTCTCTCTCTCTCTCTCTCCTCCTCTCTCTCTCTCTCTCTCTCTCTCTCTCTCTCTCTCTCTCTCTCTCTCTCTCTCTCTCTCTGTAAACAAACTCAAAATCGCTGAGATTGGATTCATCAAAATGTCGTATAACTAAGCTTCATGCTAATATTTTAATTTTATTTATAACTGTTATTATTAGTTGCTATAAGTCGTAAACAAACAGTTGTAACTCTGCTATTCAGATATTCGTGCTCGCGAATGTTCACGTCAACTTTCCATCACTAACATCCCTCAATATAATTGCATGGCCTTTGCATAAATTATTATTTTACCGTAGGCTATGTGTGCATCTTAAAGTTTCGAGAAATGTTTCTTCAGGTGAGGAAAAAACTCTAAAAACTTCACCCAGGAAACTTGCCCTCAACTGGGGAGCAAACTTAGACCTGCTCCATACGACCCAAATAGTCCCCGAATACCATTTTGGCATCACAATTTTAATTATCAAATCATATTCACTTTGTTTAGTGTGAATTTGTGAGTGATAAACATGTCTTGTCTTAAATGTTCATACTGTCTCGGAGGTGGCCCCGCAATTGAGCTTATCCCTCATTCCATATCTATGTTTGGTTAAATAGTATGTATGTGTTTCATAGTTTAAACATCCTCTCCCGACAGGTGGTGACGCGTAAAGCCTGGGTGGAATGGGGCACATAAATGTACTTAAAGAAGAGAGGTTAAACTAGAACAAAAAAAGAAAAGATAAGTGCACATATCAAAGTGGGTCACGCCGTACGGCTGTTGGTTATAGTAATATGCTACAAACCGGAAAGTTGAGGATTCGTGTCCCGGTAAGGTGCGGATTTTTTAACTGGCATTAACCTTCTGGTGGTACCATGCCTCACATCGACTCAACTATATTCTAGGGGTAAAGACGACTTTCACGGAGGGCTGACATCTCGTGCCGATTGTCTAGTAAAAGTTTGGAGCCTTATCCTCCTCCTGCCCCCAGGCCTCTTGAAGACTGTATAGCACCATTACACCTTTACAAATAGAAGTGATTAATAATTTAAAATAAACCAATTTTATCTCTCTTCAGACAACTTGGATTGATTAGTTAGCGTCATAACAAACGAAATTAAATTAATGAAAAGATCGCAAGATGGATTTAAATTAGCGTGGAAGGCTCTTAAAATTTTCCCAACATCTCATGCGTGTACATTCCTTCATGTTTTTACAGTACAAAACTTAGACGGTATTAACAGTGTAGAGAAAATGCCCTCCCGATTCTACCGTTCATTGCTGTGTCCCCTCTATTTCTTGGCGACTGTCCCCAAGGCATGCAAATCTAGTGCAGTTTTCTCCCGCCCTCTTCGCGTTTTAAATGAAGACCCTCGCTATATGGTCCTTCCTCATCCAACATGGCCGTCATCTGGCACAGCTGGTCTCACAATTTCGTGATTTCGAGGTGCGTTTCAAGAATTCAATATTCTGCACTGCGACACCAAATTATATAGATATGTTATTATACTGCATATTGAGTGCTGCAGAAAAGAAGTCTGCAGCAAACATTAATATCTTTATATGTACCAGTATCTTTATTTAAAGTAATGTTATTCTAAGCGTAACTTTATAGTAAAATTAATTATTACTCAATATTATTAGTATATTTCTAACAGTCGATCCCAGTGGACTAACGATTATCATACTAGCCTCAGGTTTCAAGGCTCGCGCGTTCAATTCCGCCAGCGGTACATTCATTTTGCAGACTTAAAATTACTTCGGAAGCAAGAAAAGACTTAGGGCCTTTGTTGTAATTTAAGCACGTGAAAGAACCTCAATTTTGAAAAAAAAATAGGTCTCCGCACAAAATATATCGGCCTTTTCATGCCCAAATCTGTATTTCGATGATTAGCTAATCTTAGCAATTTAGGAACATCGTTAAATAAAGTACTACCTACCTACATATTTATAATAGATATTCTATTTATATAACTACATTATTTACGATAGGCCTATATAATTCAACTTCATGGGGCAAGAGGCCTACAAGACCTACCATCCGACTACGGGCTTCACATCCACATGTCGCACCTTGGAAGAAGAGAGCCACAAGTGTAAAAAGTCGTCAATTAAGTTACGACTACCATCTGTTAGAAAAGTTGTTATAAATTAATTTCTTTTTGGCCACAAGTCATGTACAAGAAAATGGAGACAGGGTAAAAATGTGTCCATATCAAAAATTGAATTCACCGTGCCTTCTTTAAAACTTTAATTGCGAATATCTCGGAACTAAACTTTTTACATTTGTGGCCGTCTTCTTCCCAAGGTTCGGCATGTCAGTCTTAGAGAGGACGATCCTTCAGCAGTTATAGGGCTGACATATGATCAGAATGGTATCCCAGTCGTTATAGCTGGTTTCACATTCTGGAGCCGTTACTCATTGCAGCTACCAAAATTCCTCATAATGCTGGGTGGGCAAGGTCTCATACTGGGCGGTTAGAGTATGGTAGAGAACGATTCGTGAGTTGAGTACTCACGATGGGTCCGCTGGGAACTTCCAGTTGCTTCTTTGAATCGCTTTCTGGATAGTCCACTCTCGTGACCGTTCAGGCAGCAGCAGGTGTGAGCTGGCCGGCCGTGTTGGGAAGTCTATGGACGGCTTCATCAGTTACCGTATATAAAACCAGATGGAAACCATGAGCGATTTAGTAAATTATTAGAGTTGGTCACGAGAGCCAGTTGTGTTGTGGACGAGTCAAAGTGACATATGACAATTAAGTGTTTTAAGTGAATCCATCCATCAGCGAGTGTGAAGAACTGAGTTATAAAATAAAGTACAAAGAAGATAATTTATTAACAGAAAATTAAATGTAACATAAAGAGAAATAGTGAGAAAGCAATAAAAGAATCTGGAAATTTTGAGTAAATATTTGTGATGTTAAATTAAAGAAATTTAGGCCTAATTTATTTCCATAACCACTGCCATCCCTGACAATTTTTTATCACTGTTGAGGTAACTTGTAGTCAAGGTATATTGTACAAATGTACGTGAGCGAACCAATCATTCTCAATTATAATATGAGCCTAACTAAATGTTTCCATGTTTTATGAAATAATGGACATATTACAATAGCAGTTTAATTAAAGAGTAATTGTTTTAATAGGATTCTTAGTAATAATTTGTAGTCTAATGACATCAGCTACGTAAATGTTTGTGTTAATTTTATGTGATTTTATTACCAGCAAAAGTTGGAAACAGGAAATTATTAATTTATTTCTCATTGCCACCAATAGAGAAAAGCACTTTAAGGGATTTCAACTCTTTCCGGACGTCATTAGCTGACAGAGGAAAAAAAGAAAAATGAAGCAAATTATTAGTAACAGTTTTCCTTGTGAAAACTTTCTCTGCGTTCATCGTTAGGTCGGAATTTTTAAAGCAGCTGTGAATGAATGAAAAAGATACACACGCACTAACACTTTAATAACAAATAGACTACAGAAATCTTAACATTGTAACATCACAAACATTTAATTAAGTTTACAATTCAATGGTATGATAAGAAGGATCATTTTATTTTGTACTTTATTCTTATTTGCAGACGCTTTATCTCTTTCATGTCCAGTGTAATCCCCGAACAACATCATATTTAAAGCTGTGATAGTCCTAATGTCTGGGTACATCAATATTTGCAATACCGGTTGTTGTTGCTGAACAACAAGCTTTCAGTATTGAGTTTACCACAACATGGTGTATGTGGGCTATTTACTTTAGATATTCTGAACAAATGATATAAACAAATGAACCGTTTTACAAAAATTAAAATATATTATCTTGTGTTCAGTACTAACATTCCATGTTCCTAGTAACATGTCCATATATTTGAGCCTTTGCCACGGATTCCTTGGCGAAATTCCTGGCAGATATCCGGCTGGGAGACTATTTTACCACCGGAAAATTTTATCCCAATGGAACCCGCGTGTGCGTTTCTTGACGGTTTTATTTTTTTGGTGAAATTGTTATTCATTCGACCAAGGTACTTTTTTCATCTGGCTTATCGCCTTTAACCTGTCTGGTAATGATAAGCCTTTCGAGAGCAATGCTACCGCCATCATAGCTATGTCCCCGCGATTATGAACCTATGGGTTCGATTGTGCCAGTGAGTTAGTTAGTTAGTTGGTTACTTTTGTGTTCAGTATATTGCATTAATAAGGAATGTCCATTTTTTTTATCTAAATTTTTAATGTTGGATTGAAATAGTCAACAGCCCGTACAATTCTTTAATTGTAGTCGGTAGGGTATACGTTTGTATTATTGTGTTTTTTGTTGTGTTTTGAGTTCACTGATTTTAATTTTAATAATATGAAATGGTGGAGGTTAAAGGCTGTCACTGAAAGAGTATTGAAATCGGTAAGATTCTCCTTATACCATGTCAAGTTTTCTGCCAAAACAACTCTCAGCTCTACTCCCTTTATTGTTGTCGTGTGACTTCTGAGAATGAATCCATCTAGTAACAGCAAAGAGCAGAGATGAAAGTGATTATGCTAAACTGAACTAAAGTAAACTGGTAGTAGTACGACTTTATTAAGATACATACAATGTTTTTTACAAATGTGGTCGCACGGACAGTAAGACGTAGGTCTATGTGCTGTTGACAGTCCGTTGCAATAAAATAATATTTGGTAATATTATAACGTAAAAAAAACAATAATATTAGAATTAGATAATAATACAAAAACATTATACATTAATTAGATTATATAGAACTATTAAGAATCAAGTTAATGATATTAGACCTACATTCTGCTAACATATTTATTTATTCACGAATGAGTGTTCTTATTTTCCTCGTTTTGTCCAGAAATTTACCCACGTTTATCCAATTTTCTGGATTTACCATTAACTCATAGCATGCCAATCTTTCGCCATTTGAATTTAGAAATATTTCTGCTTATAACTGACGCCTCCAATATTCTAAATCGTTACATTTTCCTAATACAGTAAAACTTGTTTAATCAGGAACGTGAATAATGCGGAAATCTGTCCCAAATGTATTGGTCCCGGAAAAATAATAGTAATTTTACGTGTATTTATTTTGTATAAAACTGAATCTGCCCAACGCGGAAATGGAAGGATATTTCTACACTATTCATGAACAAATGTTTATAAGGCGGAAGGAGACAGAGTGAAATAAATTAGTTTCTACTTCATTGAATTCCATCATCATCATCATAGTACATTCACGAATTTAGGCCCGTTTGGTGAATTAGGCCCGTTTGGTGAATTAACAATAAGTGATGATTCCTGCCGCCCGCGCCGGGTGAAATAGAGTTTCTACCTGAATCTGGAATTTTCTTTAGGCCTCACTGCATATCCGTTTTGCGAAATACAGGTTCGTTTAACAAATATCTAACTTGTGACATCTGTCTTACAAATAACCAGTGCACTGTAAAATCTTATATTAGTTCAAGATCTGAGACTGATTTTGTACGTATCTTTCACAGGTAGTGTTCTGAATTTACGGAATAAAGATGGCTAAATCGTATGTATCGTTGTCATTAAACGAAAAAGTGAAAGTGATTGAAGATAAAGAAAAACAAACTCTCAGTAAGCGAAATAATGACTAAATTTAAATGTGGAAAAACTCGGGTTGGTGAGATTTTAAAACAAAAAAAAAACAACGAATGAATGGATGCAAGGAAATGGTCAAATTAAGAAAAGAAAAAGAAGAAGAAATAAACGCGGTATGTTTTACAAGTCCATGATCTAAAAATCCCCAAATTTCCGAACCGGTGCTCCAAAGTCGAGCTGTAGCTGTTGCTATATCCCTAGGAAATAACGATTTTAAGGCATATTTCAGGTTGGCTGGACAGCTTCAAAAGACGACACAATGTAGCGTGGAATGAAATTTGCGGGGAATCAAAGGATGTGGACGAAAGTATAGTTAGTGAGCGGAAACCGAAACTGTATAATTTAATTTCAGGATACGCGCCGAAGAGACATTTCTAACACTGTCGAAACGGGACTTTTTTCGCGCGTTATCGTCGAAGTCGCTCGTACGTACTATACTTCACTTTCCAACGGCAGCGGAACTACAATTAATCCAATATACGTAAAAATACATAGCCTATACGGTGTTCTATAATCTAAGATTGGTTAATATTTTTTGTTTTTTATAATGCGGAATGTTGTCTAATGTGGAAAAAAATGGTCCCAAGCGATTCCGCTTTGAACAAGTTTTACTGTATATGTATATCGTCTTCAAAGGTCCTGCACATTGGACATATTCGCACATCGTGAACGTCGCTAAATTTTAGAAATGTCCATGTCCCTAGTCTAACCAAGCAAGCCCTGATCTCTCTTTAAATCCTAGGTTGAGTATATAAGATTATCTTCCCCAATCTCGTTTTAGGTCTCTTTGTAGAAACAGTGAGCGTTTTCCCGTATATTCGACGAAAATATCTTGTTGATTTATATCTAAGTACCTCCTCATTTTTTCGCACATTCTTGCGATTTTCAGTCCCTGTTTCTCATACCCAACCCATCCCAATCTTTTGGAAAGTAAACTAAACTCCATGGCGCGACAGCCCTAGAAGCCTCTTTGAACTAGCCGGCTACCGGCCTCAAAATCCACATTTGTTAATCACAGAATTGGACGATCGTCCAGTCAGTAGGCCTATAAGAGTGACATGTTGTCAGCGTTTCGCCTCCAGGGGTTTCTCAAACTGTAACAGGTACTTATTGTACCTAGTTACCCGAATTCCTTACGATAAAGGGTGGCCAACAAAATATGGTCTTAAACCATGAAAATATTGATGATGATGTTGCTGTTGTTGATGACGACAAAATTTGTTTTGTCGATAGAGGGAAACCAGAGAAAAACCTCAAGTTGATTGGCACTGAGATTTCAATCCGGTACTTTCTGAATACGAGTCCAAAATTCTACCGCCTGCGTCAGTTACCTCCGAATCAATTTATTGAACTCTACAATTTTGTCTATAATCTAATATATAAAAATGAACTTTGTTTGTTTGTTTGTTTGTTGGTCTGTTTGTTTGATTCTTCGTACTTTATGCGCGGCAATACCGTTGAACCGATTGTGTTGGGGCTTTTTGCAAAACGTTCAGGAGATTCCCGGGATGAACATAGGCTATAAGAGAGTTGCGATACTCAACTCCAACGTCCTTAAAAATCGCCCTTTGTAGTGGAAAACGTGTAAAAATAGCTTTTTGGACGCTTAAATGGCTTACGCTGCCTAAATCATAACAAATACACAAAATTAATGTACACAGAATTGAACATCTCAAAAAATTCTACAAAAAAGTCCGCGACAGCATATGTTTATCTCTTACGGATAACTCACAATAACCATTTTTGTCTTTCATTGATACCACGAAGATCGAGACAAGTGCGTAGATTCCTGTGCAAGCATAGCAGCACATGGCGAGTATTCTTTTACGGACGGATAACTCACAATAACGAATTTTGTCTTTTAGCTCATTTATGCCAAGATGATCGAGATAAGTAGATTCCCGGGCAACACCGGGTAATCAGTACAGGGAATCTTAAAATAATTACGATATACATTTATAATTATTTTCATTTTAGTTATTCAACTAATCATACGAAATACATTAATTTTTCTGTTTCAGCTCATTTATGCCAAGAAGATTGGGTTGAGTAGATTCCCGGACTACGCCGGGTAAACAGCACAGGATACTTATTTACTTACTTACTCACTGGCACTATCGAACCCGTAGGTTCATGGCCGCACGGACATAAGACTTCCATACATCCCTATCCTGAGCTAATGCTTTCCAATCATTCCCTGTATAATCTACTTCCTTCAAATCATAGTTAATGTTATTCTCCCACCTCATTCTTGGTCTACCAACTGGGCGTTTTCCCTCTGGCTTTCCTACAAGAAGCTTCCATGCAAGTCTTTCATTCCCCATACGTGCAACATGTCCTGCCCATCGCAGTCTACGAGACTTAACTGTTATTATTATATCTGGCTTCCTATAAAGACCATGTAGTTCATTGTTATGTAGTCTTCTCCATTCACCTGTCTCTTCATCTCTCTTTGGTCCAAAAATTTTCCTAAGTACTTTATTCTCAAATACTTGTAATCTCCTTTCCTCCCTTAAAGTAAGAGTCCATGTTTCGCATCCATATAACATAACTGGTAGAATAATAGTTTTATATATTTACAGTTTAACGTTTTTTGAAAGGAGTTGGGACATCAAGAGTCTCTGCAATGCATAATAACACGCATTTCCAGAATTGAGCCTATGTTTAATTTCTTTGTGCATCTCATTCCTATTTGTGATTATTGTTCCTAGGTATTTGAATTCAGCCACTTCCTCAAAATTTCCCTCATTTGTCATTAGCTGTCCATTTCCATTATATAATGAATTTCTACGTGTGACCATATATTTAGTTTTATTGATATTTACTTCCAGTCCTAATTTCTTAGTGTTACTCAATAGTGTGTGCTGTTGGCCTTTAGTATCTCCTCGCTATCGGCCAACAATACTACATCATCAGCATAAACTAACAGCTTATTAATACCATTGAGTTGTAAGCCTTCCTCATTCTCTAAAGATTTAATGACATGCTCTAGTACAAAATTAAATAGTAGAGGAGATAGTGCATCTCCTTGCTTCAACCCATTCTGGATTTCAAAAGTATCCGAAAACTGTTTGCCTACACGCACCCTATTCTTTGTGCCATTTAGACACATTCGTATAAGTCTAACTAACTTTTTAGGAATTCCGAACTCCAGCAGGATACTATATAACTTCTCCCTCTTAATTGAATCATATGCTTTTTTAAGTCTAAATATAGTTGATAAACAGCACAGGATATCTAAAAATAATTACGATATAAATTTCTCCATTCACTTATTTAACTAGGCTTAATAAAACAAAAACACATTATATTTCATATTTTCAGCTCATTTTCTATGTCACGAACTAATCGGTTGATAAGTTAAGATTCCCGGACAACTCCGGGTAATCAGCACGGGATATCTAAAAAATATAAATTTATAATTATTTTTCCTTTCACTTATTCAACTAAACATAAAAGCACATTAATTTTCATTTATTTAGGCGTAGCAGCAAACGCCGGGTATTAGCTAGTCTAATATATAAAAATGAATGTTTGTTTGTTCGTACTTTATGCGCGGCCATACCGTTGATCCGATTGTGATGGGGTTTTTTGTAAAATGTTCAGGAGATTCCCGGGATGAATATAGGCTAGAACAAAGTTCAGATACTCAACTCCTACACTCTTAAAAACACCCTTTGTAGTGAAAAACGTGAAAAAGTCCTCCCCCCTTTTTTTTGCCCTTAAATGGCTTTCGCTTCCTAAACCATAACAAATACACAAAATTAATGAACACAGAATTGAATATCTCAAAAAAAAATCCTCTACAAAAAGTCCTCGACAGCATATGATTATCTTTTAAGGATAACTCACAATACTAATTTTTGTCTTTCATTGATGCCAAGAAAATCGGGATAAGTAGATTCCCGGGCAAGCATAGCGGCGCACGGCGGGTATTCTTTTATGGATAACTCAAAATAACGAATTTTGTCTTTCATCTCATTTATGCCAAGTACATCGGTATGCTTAGATTCCCGGGCCATGCCGGGTAATGAGCACGAGGTATCTAAAATTAATAACGATATAAATTTATATTTATTTTTCCTTTTACTCATTCAACTAAATGCAAAAACACATTAGGATAATTTATTTAGGTGTAGCAGAGCACGCCGGGCATTAGCTAGTTATTCTATCAAAAATCGTGCAACTAAAAAGTTGCTTAATTGGAGATAAAATACTAGGCCTACTAGTACGTATTTCTTTAGTAATTAATTTAATTTAAAATCCACATTGTAAGATATTGTCTGTCCAACGGATCTGTGGCCCCGAAAGATATGCAAACTAAAACCTGCTTCCTTTTCTGTCTCGGCTAATCAATTTCATCCCTGCATTCCTATCTCTCTCCCTCTCTCTCTTGCACTTGCACTCCAGTGTTGTCAACTCAACTCCAAACTTGCATTATTCAATATTCAAGAGCCATGACACTGGTGATAGTATGGCAACATCTCTACTCGATAAGTTACCGTTGGCTGCCGTTTGACGTGGAGGGAGGAGAGTGCGGTGAAAGGGGGTGAGTATAGACTTGTACTTTTCTAAAAATACTGTCAGAGCTATAGGGGCACAGATCCGTTGGTCCGAGTATACAGATAAATATTCTGTAGAGCACAAGCTTATAATATAATTTATATAGTTACATTTTGATTGCCCCTCAAATCCGGCGGGAGTCGATTATTTTTTTTGGATGGAAAAATCCAAGGGATAAGCCCTCCAGGAAGGAATTTAAATTGTAGGTCCCGAATCTGAAAATGTTCGGGCTCATAAAAGAACCTGTCTACTAGATATATCTTTGAGGCGATTTGTTAACCATATGACACTCACTGACATGTGAAATATACCGCACAAAATTTTAAGACAATTATAAAATTAAATATAAATGTAATAATTAAATACAAATTGAATTCCGTAGCGTAGTGGTTAAGGCACTGAGCTACAAGCCGGAAGGTCGAGGGTTCTAGTCCCGGTGGGGTCAGAATTTTTAAACTGACCCAAATCTTCTGGCGGCACTATGACCCTGAGATCGACTCAGCCTCTAACGGAAATGAGTACCAGAACACTTGTTCTGGGGGTAAAGGCGGCCGTCACGCATGGCTGACAACCCGGCTGACATGAAGTGCCGATTGTCCAGAAAAAGTGGGAACCTTAACCTCCTACTACTCCAAGGGCCTCCTGAGGTCTATAGTGGGATTACATTACTTTACTATACATACAAATTTAATAATTAAATATAAATTTAATTAATATGTGTAGCAGCATAAAACGAAGTCTCAAAAGAACTAGAAAGGAGACAATTTTAAAATTTTATAAAACAATGGCGGTTCCAACACTACTCTATGGATCGGAACACTCGGTCTTAATAAAAAAAACCAGGAACGAAGAATAGAAACGTCAGAAATGAGATTTCTGAGGATCGAAAACTAAATGAAAATATACGAAGAGAACTAAATATATTCAAACTATTAGATAGAATTACACAATACAGAGATGAATGCACGGACCACATCAATAGAATGGATAACAATAGAATTCCCAAACAGATTCTGCATTACAAACCTCTAGGACGAAGAAATGTTGGAAGACCCAGTAATAGACCAATTCTAACATGAGATCGGGACAGACCTTGGAGTCTAATCATTGATGTTGATGATAAAATTTAATTAAATTCACTTCTGTCTAACAAATTCAGACTTAAAAAAAATATTTATAGAACATGTTACGGAGTTGAACAAATTGATTCAGATCCCCCCCCCAGTCTTATTATCATGATTTAAAGTTAAGCGTGAAAGAGCCAACAGATTTTGTCAGAGGCCTCTTATTTAAGCCTTGAGGTTATTTTACTTGCCTCAAATCTACGACACGAGTTCCGCCGCTTTACTTCCTTTCGAAAGAAAACCCTTCGTCCTGATAAATATCACCGACCCCGGCACTGTTGGGAGACTTACTTACGATAATTTTCAAATAAATATAGAAACTACCATGATTATTGAGTCCACCGCTGTGGTCTCAAGGTAGCGTGTTGCCTTGTCACGCAGCGGGCTCGGGTTCGATTCCTGGTTGGGATAGGCTCCTGGGTGAGGTTATTTTTTCGGGGGTTTTTCTCATCTGTAAGACAAATGTCAGGAAGCTTATGGCCCAACGTTCCCCGAAAATCATCCGACCATCGTCATCATCCTTCTCATTATCATCATCATCCTTCACACCACACCTACAGCCTAATTCCCTAGTAAAGCTGCAAAGCATAGCATGAAAATACTATGATGGCAGTGAAAGACCTGGCCTCGGGGAGATCCCATTTTATACCAACATTTATATTGATTTTTGGTCATCCAATTACTGTGGAATGGATGATTATTGACAAGTTTAAGTCAGACTTGAATTCTAATTATATTAATGTAATTCATAAATATGTAAAACAAGATTTTTAAATATTAGACTTACGAGTCCTATAGGCATTTCAATGTTTATCATTTGTGTAATATTTAATTACTTTTTAGGATGGAAAAATTCAAGGATCAAGTCTTCTGGGAGAGACTTTCAGTCATGGTTCTCGAATCTGAAAAAGGTCGGGTATCCCAACATACCTCCCATGAGCATGTTTTTAAAATTCATACTCAACCACCGTTGAGGTTGTTTTGTAATAAGTTAAAAAATAATATTAATACCTGAGAAAACAGTCGTCCCCAACAATAAAATTGTAAAGGCCTTACAGAACTATTTATTCCATCTTCAGCAGCTGTATTGGTATACAGTATACAGTATGAAGATGGAACAAGTAGTTCCGAAGGGCCTTCACAATTTTAATGAAGTTTAATGTTGAACACGACTGTTTTCTCAGTTATTAATTGTATCTTTTTAACTTATTTATGGTTTTAAATAAAAAAATAGGATTGAGAGCAACACCCGTATTGGTCTGAAGGTCATGCTTCATCCAAAGGAGTAAAAGAAGAAGTTGAAAAGATGTTTGAGTCAGATAGCAGAAATGCAGGTGTGAAAAATTCTCACGATGGCATAGCACAGTTATTGTATGAAGAGTCACCCCTTCTTCCTATGTGTACTCTCCTCATCAGATTCGTTCGCTCAGGTGCGTTTTGTTAAGGGTTGTGTACATGACCTGAAATGTGGCACAATGCACAAGAAGGTGTCTTTAAAGTGTGGGCTTGTGTATTTGATATTTTATATCTCATCCCTGTCACCAAAAGAAAATCAAAGCCTTTTCATGTACCGGAAATGTAATGGTTTGTAAACCAGGATGTCCGCATTTCTTCACATTTTATTGTAGGGCAACGAAAGAACATTGTTATTTGTAGCAAAGAGAATAATAAGTTTGCAATATACTGAGTAGACTGGTTCAGATGCTAGTGTTTAATATCGTAGTCGTAATCGGGTGGTCTCAAGATTAAATCCCATAGCGTGAAAGTAAAATTTGGCTAGAATATTCAATGTTTTTAATAATGTTGCGTTGGATTCCAGTCGGCCTATCAAGAATGAATATATCATGAATCATATTCGTAGTTCGATAATTTTCTAAAATTATATATGCGATCCACCCATAGTAATTCTGCCCGAAGGCAGGTCCTTCACTGCAATCATAGCATTTTCATGCTATGCTTGCAGCTTTACTAGGGAATTGTGTAGGTGTGGTAGCTTCCCGTTGCTTTCCACACCGGTGAAGGATGATGATGATAATGATGATGAATTCGGGGACCGTTTGGGCCTTAAAGTTTTCCTGGCGTTTGTCTTACAGGTGAGGAAAAACCCCGATAAAAACCTCACCGAGAAAAACTGCCCCGACCGGGGATCAAACCCGGGCCCGCTGCGTGAAAAGGCAGCACGCTACCTCGAGACCACAGCGGTGGACATATATGCCATATATGAAGGAATATATGACATAGTTAGTGGTATAAGTAATTTCCCTTCTTTTGAGAAAAAGTGTTTTATTTGTCAGTATAGGGGAACTTCGGGTAATGTGGACCCTTCGGTTTGAGTGTACCCTGTTAATATCTCTTTTAATTGGTGCTGCCCTGGAATAGAAAATATTTTAACTCTTCCCCTCATCAACTTTGAGGTGTTCAAGACCAGCTTATTTTATTCTTTGTGCGAAGAAGGGTTTGTGATATTTATAAAAATTACCATTTAACAGTTTTTTAAGCTAAGAATGAATTCTTAATTTCTGCTATTGAACATTACAAATGTTGAAAACACTCCTAAATTTATTAGGCTTATATTAGGCATATGTAATGCTGTTTTAATATACCGACGGGTTTGGTTTGATATTATGTGGCATGGCTGCTGTATAAAATAATTAAACATAACAAAGGGATTCCGTTAATGTAGACCCTCCAAGAGGCGTTTAAAGTGGACTTGAGTCCACTTTACACGAATACGTGTATTTTATTATTGAGGATGCTATATTTAAAAGCCATACACTTGATTAATTTCATTTAATATCCTTGTAATTTTACCCAAACACAAAAACTCTCTCTGTCTACAGTTGAATGACGTGTGAACGTTATAATCAACGATAATTTTCGAAAACATTAAATAAATATCAACGCTTTTTAACTACGATCAGCCATAAATATTTCAGATTAATTTGTGCCTGCCTGTATAAATTAATAGAATAAATAAACTTAAAATAGTATAAAGGCTAGGATGGACTCTGGGGTCCACTTTACCCATATATGGTGGTTAAAGTGACACTTTCTTGTAATGGGAAAAAGGTTAGGCCTTTAAATTATGAAGATGTTTCCATATTTCAATAAAATAACAATGCTATTACATAGTTATAATGCTAATGATAATCAATTAAATAAAATTCATATCCCTTAATTAAAAGAAGAAAAAAAACAACAAATTCAAAGTACTGGTGCAATTACCCGAAGTTCCTCTACCAAGAATCAAATTAGCTTAATATTGATAATCATGGACATATTTATTATCTTAAGTGATGGTATTAATTGTTGATGTGTCTGATGTTCTTGTTTACAACCGTGTATTTTACTCATTTTTGTAAAAAACAAAACTGACTTACACCACTAGGCCTATGCCATATACCTTCATATATAGGCTAGCCTATATAATCTCCAAGGCGAGACAGAACTAGAAGGCCTTGTCCACATGTGTCATTTAAAGAGGTTGGCGAACATCCAAACAATAAAGAGTAGCATGCGATCAGCATAGGCTATGCCTAAATTCCCTTACGAGGTGAGCAACGGTGCAATCTGGCCGAAATTCCACGAAGAAATTTCTTCTGCATAGGGGAAGAGGACAAGCGCATGTCCCGTAGCTTTGCGCCAAGGCATGATGCTTTAGACCTCTCGTCTATGGCGCGGGAATATATAAATATTGAATGTTTTATTTAATAAATTTATTTACGTAAATATGATTAAAGGTAAAGGTAAAATGATCCCACTATAAGGCCATATGAGACCCTAGGGGTAGTAGGAGATTAAGGTTCCCACTTTTTTCTAGACAATCGGCACTTTATGTCAGCCGGACTGACAGCCCTGCGTGACGGCCGCCTTTATCCCCAGAACAAGCGTCTGGTTCTCATTTCCATTAGAAGCTGAATCAACTCCAGGGCCATGATGTTACCAGAAGGTTTGGGTCAGTTTAAAAATCCGGAGCCGACCGGGACTCGAAACCTCGACCATCCGGTTTGTAACCTTAACAACTATGCTAAGGCATGTCCCTGTAAGTATAATTATGTAAATTAAAGAAAAAGGTAAAGTGATCCCATTATTGGACTTAGGAGACCCTTGGGCTGGGAGGAGATTGAGGCCCACACTTTTCTAGATGACTGACACAAGATGTCAGCCTTGTTTAGAGCACTGCGTGATAACTGCTTTTACTCTCAGAATATCGTCTGATATTCATTTTAATTAGATTGCATACATCTTCTAATGTGACCACCACTGCAGTATTGGGGTAGCGTCGCTGCTTCGTACGAAATAGACCTTGACTTGATTCCCGGTCGGCACAAGTTTTTTGGTTGATGTTTACTTTTCGGGGTTTTTCCTCATCTATAAGAAATATTAAGGCACCAATGATCCCCGAACATAATCTTGTCATCTTAATCGTCATTATCACATTCACCGTGTTTATATCAATGTGTGAATGAAAGGTGTATTTTGTCTTAAATGTTCGTGTTGTCTCCGAGGAGCCGTTAGATTTAGCTGATCACTCATTCGGGGATTTCATCCATGTCCTTGTGTGGTTCAAAAAGTATGTGTATAATTAAAAGTTTAAAAACCCTCTTCCTACAAGTGGTACCACTGTAAGGCCTCTAAAACTTATGACTCCATGGCCTGACAGGCCTATAAGTCCCTTTACCTACCAGACGGCAACTGGTCTCACACCCACTTGTCATTTACATAGGTGGTGATTATCTAGCCAGTATAGGGGGTGGCATGTGGTCAGCATGTCGAGTTCCCCCAGTCGATATCATTAGTTTTCTCAACATGGAGCTGCTACTTATTGTAGCAACCAAATTCTTCAAGATGCTGGTTGGGTAGGCCCCTACTGGTCCAAAAAAAACTCCAAGCGTGGCAGGCCTAGAAGGCCCTTCGCCTACCATCCGGCTGCTGGCCTCACTTCCACATGTGTTAGTCACAAAAGTAGACGATCATCTAGCCAGTGTAGGGGTGACATGTGGTCAGCATATCGGGTCCCCCACCGTTATAGCTGTAGTCGCTACTCATTGTAGCTACCCATATGCCGCACGATGCTGGGTGGGTACCGGTCCCATACTGAACGAAACTCCATGAGAAAATTTCTTCCCCCGTGAGGACTCGAACTAGCGCAAGCCCCGTAGGTCTGCGCCAAGGCTTCTTGAGTACCGATCCCATACTGGCCGAAACTTCATGAGAAAATTTCTTCCCCCGTGAGTACTCGAACTAGCGCAAGTCCCGTAGGTCTACGTCAAGGCTTCTTGTGTACCGGCCCCATACTGACCGAAACTCCATGAGAAAATTTCTTCCCCCGTGAGTACTCGAACTAGCGCAAGTCCCGTAGGTCTACGTCAAGGCTTCTTGTGTACCGGCCCCATACTGACCGAAACTCCATGAGAAAATTTCTTCCCCCGTGAGTACTCGAACTAGCGCAAGTCCCGTAGGTCTACGTCAAGGCTTCTTGAATACCGGTCCCATACTGACCGAAACTCCATGAGAAAATTTCTTTCCCCGTGAGGACTCGAAATAGCGCAAGCCCCGTAGGTCTGCGCCAAGGCTTCTTGAGTACCGGTCCCATACTGACCGAAATTCCGTGAGAAAATTTCTTCCCCCTTAAGGACTCCAACCAGCACAAGTCCCGTAGGTCTGCGCCAAGGCTTCTTGAGTACCGGTCCCATACTGACCGAAACTCCATGAGAAAATTTCTTCCCCCGTGAGGACTCGAACCAGCGCAAGTCCCGTAGGTCTGCGCCAAGGCTTCTTGAGTCCAGTACCATACTGACTGAAACTCCATGAGAAAATTTCTTCCCCCGTGAGGACTCGAACCAGCGCAAGTCCCGTAGGTCTGCGTCAAGGCTTCTCGTGTACCGGTCCCATACTGACCGAAACTCCATGAGAAAATTTCTTTCCCCGTGAGGACTCGAACCAGCGCAAGTCCCGTAGGTCTGCGCCAAAGCTTCTTGAATACCGGTCCCATACTGACCGAAACTCCATGAGAAAATTTCTTCCCCCGTGAGGACTCGAACCAGCGCAAGTCCCGTAGGTCTGCGCCAAGGCTTCTTGAGTACCGGTCCCATACTGACCGAAATTCTATGATAATATTTCTTCCCCCGTGAGGACTCGAACTAGCGCAAGTCCCGTAGGTCTGCGCCAAGGCTTCTTGAGTACCGGTCCCATACTGACCGAAACTCCATGAGAAAATTTCTTTCCCCGTGAGGACTCGAACCAGCGCAAGTCCCGTAGGTCTGCGCCAAAGCTTCTTGAATACCGGTCCCATACTGACCGAAACTCCATGAGAAAATTTCTTCCCCCGTGAGGACTCGAACCAGCGCAAGTCCCGTAGGTCTGCGCCAAGGCTTCTTGAGTACCGGTCCCATACTGACCGAAATTCTATGATAAATTTTCTTCCCCCGTGAGGACTCGAACCAGCGCAAGTCCCGTAGGCCTGTGCCAAGGCTTCTTGAGTACCGGTCCCATACTGACCGAAATTCTATGATAAAATTGCTTCCCCCATGGGGACTCGAACCAGTGCAAGTCACATAGCTCTGAACCACGGCATCAAGCCATAAACCACTCGAATGCAGCGCGGAACAAAATTTATCTTCTTCTTCTTCACTTCACGGGCTGGGCAAAATACCTGTTCCGCCTCACATTTGTTCTGTCCATCTTTTCACTGGCCTTCCTACATTCCTTGAACCTCTTGGCTTGTAGTTAAATGCTGTTTTTGGTAATCTTGTTACGTTCATTCTTTCTACATGTCTAAACCATTTTTCTCTATATCCTTTGATTTTATCATTTAATGGATATATATTTAACTCTGTTCTTATATATCCATTCTTTAACCGATCCATTCTTGTGCAGCCTTTTGTTCTTCTAAGGAAGTTCATTTCTACACTTTGTATTCTACTTTGCAATTTTTTGCTCATTCATTACCCAATTTTGATTCTCATAAAGTAATGCAGGAACTCCCAAAGTTTTATAAAACTTCAATCTAGTATCTCTTCTTGTTTTGTTCTTTAATGTATAGTTCCACATACAACATTTATTATATGCCTAATAAAATTGCTATGAATTGTTTAGTTTACTCAGATACGAGCTGAAATAATTAATGTGTAGCCTATTCTTGTTAAAACTTAAATGCAGTATCGAATACGGAGGTATATGGCTGCGCGAACATAACTCTCCAAATATCCTCGATCTAATGTTTTCTAATCATTCCCATAGGTCTATAGAGCCTAATTCACATCCCTTAAATCTTGGTTAATTTAATGTTATTCTCTTATCTCATGGGGGCACGCAGTAGCTTAGTGGTTAAGGCACTACACTGCAAGCCGGAAGGTCTATGGTTCGAGTCCCGGTGGGGTCAGGATTTTTAAACTGACCCAAATCTTCTGGCGGCACTATGGCCCTGGGGTCGACTCAACTTCTAACGAAAGTGAGTACCAGACTCTTGTTCTGGGGGTAATGGCGGCCGTCTCGCAGGGCTGACAACCCTGCTGACATCAAGTGCAGATTGTTCAGAAAAAGTGGGAGCCTCCTCCTACTACCCCAAGGGCCTCCTGAGGCCTGTAGTGGGATCACTTTACCATTACCTTCTCTTATCACATTATTGATCTCCTACTGGGCTCTTTTCTCACTGGTTTTCCTACAAGAGGGTTCCATGCCTCTTTCTCATTGCATTCGGTCCATAGACTATGTCCATCACAATCTAGGAAACTTAATTGTTTTTATTACATTAGGTTTCTTAGAAAAGAGCATGTAGCTAACTTATAGGCCTATGTAGTTTTGTCTATTCGTCTATTCCTCTTTGATTAAAATTGTTCATAATCACATTAATTTGAATTAGGCCCTACTTGTAGTGTAATATTTTCTCATTAATCTGTTCTGATCTCATAAAGTAGAAGACCGTGTTTCGCATTCATATAACTGGAAGAATCGATATATATAGGTATATAAGTATGTATACTTCAATTACAATTTGAAATTTTTAATGTATTTACAAAATGTATTTCATCAATTTAAAAAATTAATTGTCTGTATCACTTTGTCCTTGAGGTAATCCTCTAATGAGGAAAGTTGTATATAATATATATATATATATATATATATATATATATATATATATATTAACAATAAAAGGTTTAAGGCAGGGTTGCATATCTCCAACTCTAAACTTTATCTGGAATGAGTACTAAGAGACTGGAAGAAACAATGTCAAAAAATGGGAATACCAATCCAAAATACACATGTAGGCCTATATTCTCTCAATTTTACAGACGATCAGGTATTAATAGCACAAGACCACGGTGACATAGAATATGTGGCAAGAAAACCTAAAAAAATAATATGAAAAATGGGAACTTTATATAAATATAGAGAAAACTAAATACCTGTGTATAGGAGAAGGAATGGAAAATGTAAATTTCAACAATGGAGAACTAAAACCTAGTATTGAATTCACTTATTTAGGAACAAAATTAGACCATTCAGGTGATAACACAGTGGAAATTGAAAATAGAATCGCACAAACAAAACAATCAATACGAGTAAATGCTTTAAACTCTGTTTGGTGGAGCAAGAATATTACAAAAAATAGTAAATCACAAACATATAAAACCATAATTCAGAGCATTTTAACATATGGTGCTGAACTTTGGCAAATTGCTACCAAAAAAAAATTGAGTACAGAAATGAATGTTTTAAGAAGATCAGCTTTAAAATCTAGAATGGATAGAATACGAAATAAAGAAATAAGGGAAATTATGGGTAGGCCTATGCAAGAGGAGCCGGACATCATACACATTATAGACAAGAAAAGATTACGGTGATATAGCCATGTCAAAAAAAATGCCAGAGCAAAGATTGCCTAAAATTGTTATGGCATGGATCCCAATGGAAAGGAGGAAGACCGAAGAAAACTTGGATAGAAGAGGTACAGGCGGCTATGAATATCGGAGGATTGGAGAAAGATCAATGGATGGACAGAGAGGAATGGAGTTTGATTTCCGGAAGACGGCTGCAGCTACCATAATACCGGATGATGCCGATGATAGATTAACAATTTTAGAAAGATGTTGGGTTTACTAGAATCTCTGTATTGCACAACAGCACTCTCTAGGCCTATAATAAATAAATTATTTCCATTTTTTCATTAACTCAATTTTACCTCTCACCTTATAGGTACGTTTTACATGTCATCCTGGTCCTACAGTATCACGATCTGTCGGGATACGGATTTAAACTATGGATCACACACATACTTCTTTGACCACTCACAGTCATGTAAGGCTCCCCGAATGAATGATCAGCTCAATGCCAGGGCCATCTCCGAGACAACACAACATTAAGACGAAACATACATACATACTAAACATGGCGAATATGATATTGATGATCATGGTTGTCAGATGATGTTTTGGGACCATTTGGGTTTTAAAGTTTCCTTCATTTTGCCTTACAGGTGATAAAAAAACGGAAAAAATCACCCAGGTAACTTGTCCCGACCAGAAATCGTACCCGGACCCGCTGCGTAAGAGACCCAGCGATGGACAATAAATAATTTCAACATATTATTACTTTTACAAAGACTTGTAAAGGCATGATTAGTCTATAGTCTAAAGTTTAAACTTCGCTGCACATCCAATCGAATATTGTATATATTTTTAACCCTCTCTATACTATATGCAATAATAAATTAGATGTTAGAAATCTTCCCAACATTCAAGAGTAGCATCCGAAACGAACGTTACCCATGATGCAGTTCTTTGGACCGTGTCCCCAAACCATTGCAAGCAAAAATTCGTATAGAAAAAAATATGCATGATGCAAACATGACATAAAAACTTTGCATACGACACAATCACGGTAGTTTTCTCACCCTATAGAGAAGACTATCCCCCAATTTTCTCTATTCAAATACTTCTCTTTTTTAACCCATCCCAACCCGTCCCCACCCGTATAACCCTTTCGAACCTTAGTAATTTTTTTCAACCCTCATTTTTTTCTTTTCTTTTTGCAACATACATCATACATGCATAGAGCAACACCCCAGGAAACACTGCTTTTCTTTTTGCCTATCTTTTAACCCCTTCCACAGAAACCTCTCCTTTTACATCACATGCAGCCAACCCTTTATTTTTTTATTAAGGTCTTTTTTTGTATATGTATGTATGGACTTTAAAGAAAAAACTATTCTTTACCCCTTTCTGTCCCCTGGTGATGTCCTAAAAACCCGACACCACGGTTATTTTTTCTTTCACAAGGAAATGACTACCAAGGGTTTTTTTTTATATTTGCTACCGGAGGCTAGACTTCGTTACATAATCAGAATCTGCCTGCTTTACTGGAGGATGTAATATCTTAGAAGAATAAGACCCTACGTGCTTTTTAAATTTATATTTCAATGAAGACAATAATAATAATAATAATAATAATAATAATAATAATAATAATATAAACTCGTTATTTTTTATATTTAATAAAATGTAATTGTTCTTTAAAAAACTGAAAAATCCTGCGCAATCAAGAGACAAGGCCTACATGTTTAATTGTAGGCCTATCCTTAACTATTTTTCTGTTTTCGAATTTCTAGAAAATTTAGAGTATTTCGTAATTTCATAATTAATAATAGTTATTAATTTTTTTCGTTTTTTATTTATTTGACAGATTGTTACAACTGGCATTATTGATCTGTTCCCAGTTTCCATTTCCTTATGTCTAACTGTCCATTTATTCCAATCCACTTCCTTGCATGGCTTCCTGGATATCATTAGTCCAACCGTGTTTAGGTCGTTCCAATCTTTCTCTCCCTGATACTATTCAAATATCTTCTTTGGCCAATACATGTCAATCCTAAGGGTGTGTCCATACAACTTTAATGTCGCTTCTGTATTCTAAAAGTGATTCTTCCTTGTCTATGTTTTACACACCATACTTCACCTCCATATACTACTCATAATAGGCCTACTTCTGTATTTTCTTCATCATTGACATAATAGTATATTAGGATGCAAGGTTGGGAAGTGGATTTTATAAAATGAGGAAAATGTTGAGACTCGGAACCAGATAGATCATGTAGCCTATTAGTGGACAAACGCTGGCACAGTAGCATCATCGATATTAGATCAGTTAGAGGGGCAGACTGCAATTCCGATCATTATTTGGTCAGGGTGAAAATCAGAAAACGGTTATCGTTCATGAGAGGAACAAACGCTAAAGACGATGCTGAAAAATTTGAATTGAAAAACTTGCAAAATGATGGGCTGCGGCAAGAATACCTAATCAAAATTGCTAATATATTTGAAACACAGAAAATCTTCAGATGAGAATGTGGCAACCGAAGAAGAATCCATCCATCCAATAGCTGATTGGCTCAAATTCGGGCTTTGGTCTCCCTTAACTTCTGCCTCCAATCATTTATATTTTACGCAGCAAGCCTCCAGTTGCGACACTTAAGTAGGTTTGCAGTATCTTCCTTAATACCATCCTCCCATCGCTTTTTCGGTCTTCCAACCCATCTATTCCCCATAAAACTTGCTGTAAGCATCTTTTTTAACCGAAGAAGAAACTGATATAGGCTAAATAAAGAATGGGAGGATATAAGAGATACTATTAAATTGTCATCATCAGAGAGCGTTGGTTATTTAAAAAAGAGGCAGAGAATGGTTTGATGAGGAATGTGTCGATATTGTAAAGAAAAGAAAGCAAACAAAAATTAATAGGTTACAAGAGCAAAATGAAGTAAATTTGAAAAAATGAGTAGTAATAGACGGGAAACCACAGGTTTATTAAAAATGAAAAGAAGGAATATTTGAGAGAGAAGATTAATGATCTTGATATTAATGGGTCCCGCGCCGTAGCCGAGCGGTTAAGGTAGGAAGCCTTGGCGCAGAGTTACGGGACTTGCGCTGGTTCGAGTCTCCATGGGGGAAGAAATTTTCTCATGGTATTTCGGCCAGTATGGGACCGGTGCCCACCCAGCATCGTGAGGCAATTGGGTAGCTACAATAAGTAGCGGCTCCAGGTTGAGGAACCTGCTATAACGGCTAGGGGACTCGACATGCTAACCACATGTCACCCCTACACTGGCTGTTGATCATCTACCTCTGTGATTGACACATGTGGATGTGAAGGGCCAGCAGCTGGCTGGTAAAAGGGCAACCGCTGAAAAGTGGAAAGACCCTCAATCGGATCGGATATCAATGGAAAAAATATGAACATCAGATTATTATATCACAGGGAATTATGATACGGAAGAAAGGGTTTCAGGCTAGAACAAACATAATTAGGAATGAAAGTGGAGATATGATTACAGTTTCAAGAGTATATTAAATACATGGAAAAGTTACTTTAAACAGTTATTAAATGTGCATGTAGAACAGGATATTGAAGAGGATACTTTACAGACAGCAGAAATGGTAGTCACAGAACCAAGTGCATTAGAGGTTGAAATGGCAATTGAATAATTGAAGATGTATAAAGCATCAGGTTCAGATGAGATCCCAGCAGAACTGATAAAATCAGGAGGAGAAAAATTGATGGACAAGATACGTCGGTTACTTAGTATGAATTGGGGAAAATGAGATCTTATAAATGGATGGAAAGAATCAATTATCGTACCAATCTATAAGAAATGAGATAAAACTGCAACAACTACAGGGACACATCATTACTTTCAACTTCGTACAAAATCCTAACAAATATATTAGTAAGCAGACTTACTCCCTATATTGATGAAGTTCTAGGAGATTACCAATGTGGATTTAGAAGAAACAGGTCTATAACAGATCAGATTTTTAGTATAAGACAGATTTCAGAAAATAAATGGGAATATAATGGTACTGTACATCATTTTATGTAGACTTAAAAAAAAGCATCCGATTTAATTAAGAGGGAGATGTTATATAGTAATATCCTTCTGAAGTTCAAAATTCCTATAAAGTTAGTTAGACTTATAAGAATGTGTCTAAATGGCAAAAAGAGTAGGATGCGGGTAGGTAAACAGTTTCCGGATACTTTTTTAATTTACAATGGGTTTAAGCAAGGAAATGCACTATCTCCTCTACTACATATATTTAATTTTGTACTAAAGCATGTCACCAAATCTTTAGAGGATGAAGAAGGCCTACAACTCAATGGTATTAATAGACTCTTAGTTCTGTGCTGATGAGTGTAATATTATTGGACGATAGCGAGGAGATACTAAAGACCAACACGGACATTCTGTTGAGTAACACTAAGAAATTGGGACTGGAAGTAAACATGAATAAAACTGAATATATGTTCACTCATAGAACTCATTATATAATGGAAATGAACAGCTAATAATAAATTAGGCAATTTTTGAAGAAGTGACTGAATTCAAATTCCTAGGAACAATAATTACAAATAGGAATGAGATGCACAAATAAATTAAACATAGGCTCAATTCTGGAAATGCGTGCTATTATGTATTACAAGGACATTTGTTGTCCCAATTCCTTTCAAAAAACGTTAAACTGAAAATATTTAAAACTTTTATTCTTAGACTTAGGCCTATGTTATATGGATGCGAAACATGGATTCTTACTTTAAAGAAGGAAAGAATATCACGAGTATTTGAGAATGAATTTCTTAGGATGATTTTGAACCAATGAGAGATGGACAGACAGGTAAATGGAGAAGACTATGCATAACAGTGAACTACATGGTCTTTATAGGAAGACAGATATAATAAGAAGAGTTAAGTCTCGTAGACTGCGATGGGCAGGACATGTGGCACTAATGGGGAATGAAAGATGTGTATATAAGCTTCTTGTAGGAAAACCAGAGGAAAAACGCTCAGTTGGTAGACCAAGAATGAGTAGGGAGAATAACATTAACTATCATTTGAAGGAAGTAGATTATACAGGGAATGCTTGGAAAACTTTAGATCAGGATAGGGATTTATGGAGAGTTTATGTCCGCGCTGTCATGATCCTACGGGTTCAATAGAGCCAGTGGGTTAGTTAGTTAGGCATAACTGTTTTTAGCATATAATCTAATATATATGTTATGAAATTATTAAGTAAAATAACAATTCAGCAGTGGATTAACATTACATTATAGTAAGTGATAAGGGTAGGCCTAGGTCTACAAATTAACGAGTCTCTTTGACACCCAAGCAATATTTCATGATTCAAGTTCCTCGCGGAGTGGGTGGATGGCGTTAAATGGCGTTTTCTATTCGGCAGACCACTTTACGTAGGTGAGGTGTTCTTGTAATGTCAGTAGACAAGAGAATAGGATGAGTTTTTAAGTGTTAGTGTGGTATATGAGAGACGAAGAAAAATAAAAAGGAAGAAGGTGAATCCCGGTGCCGCCACGAAGTCTACTCCTGCCGAAAGGCACCAAAGGGGTCGCAAGGCTTAATATCCCTATTCGAATAATAAATCTATGTTTACATTACCCCACTCCTTTTCAATAGGCCTATAATATGTACTGCGGATATGTTTGTGGAATTTAATCCATGCAATTGATGCAAAATCTTAAGATAAAAAATAATAGACCTATAGGTGGACCATGTGGCACGAATGGGGAATGAAAGACGCGCATTGAAGCTTCTTACAGGAAAACCACCCCCCACAACTCTGACAGAAATTCAAATAAAATTTATTTTACAACCAATCCCCATTAATAAATTATATACCCGAAGTAACCCATATCCTCCTAATTTTAGCAGAATTCCTGCTAAAATCATCGATCCTCTTCCAGAGGGAAAACGTCCAGTTGATAGACCTAGAATGAGGTGGGAGAGTAACATTAACTATGTTTTGTGGGAAGTAGATTATATAGGGAATGATTGGAAAACATTAGTTCAGGGTAGGGATCTATGGAGAACTTATGTATGCGCGGTCATGAACCTATGGGTGCGATAGTGCCAGTGAGTTAGTTAGGTCTATAGGTAAAACTTAGTAGTTGAAAACCGATGCAGGCACGTATTCTACTCCTGCTGAAAATCACCAAGTTCGATGTCTCTATCCCAAGAACAAATCGTTATCAACAGTACCGCATGCCTTCTCAATAGACTGTTCGGCGGATTTGAATCGAATATAATACATGCAACGATGCGCAATCTAACGATTAAAGTCGTATATGTACTATATACCTCCTAGCATAGATTCTGAAAATTTTACAATTAAAATGTTCAACCGGATATCGAACTCGGACCCGATATTCAAAAACAAACATGCAACCCCATGGACTAACTTGGCGGACTACAATTAAGGTATGAATGCCAGTGCTGTAATTTATTGTTGTCAGGCAAAAAACACTTTTTACTTTAAAAATGTGGCTTATTTGTAAATACTTAAATCCCCATGGCTTTTTATATTCAATAGCCTATTATCAAACACATCTAACGAGATGTGGCTATGTATATATATATATATATATATATATATATATATATATATATATATATATGTGCGTGTGTATAGGCCTACACACATGTCATCTTCTTGGTTGAGATTATGACTGATTTCGTTAATATAGTAAGTTACTATGTTAAATAGAACCCATTCACCAAACGCTAGGTTTAAAAACTGTCGACGCGTTTCGACAGCAATGCTCTCATTCTAAAGACTAAGTAATAGTTCCGCGCCGTAGCTGAGTGGTTAAGGCAATATGCCTTGGCACAGATCTAGGGGACTTTTGCTGGTCTGAGTCTCCATGGTGGAAGAAATTTTCTCATGAAATTTCGGCCAGTATAGAACCGAAACCTTCCTAGCATGATGAGAAATAAGTAGCGGATCCAGGTTGAGAAAACAAACTATAATGGTAGGGGACCCGACATACTGACCACATATCACCGCTATATTGGCAGGATGATCGTCTGCTTCTGTGATTAAAACATGAAGATGTGAGACCGACAGCCGGATGGTAGGCAAGGGTCTTCTAGACCTGTCGCGCCACGGAGAAAAAAAAATTTAGCAATAATAAAATTAAAAACCTACCTACTCTAACTTGAAAACACGTCATCCAAATCTTATGTTGCGTCACGCCACGTTACTTGAGTTGATAGTTTGCCTGCTGTTATCACCACCCCAACTGCCTTTTACCTTAGCAAAGGAAAAGAGGGGCGCTGATAGGAATAGGACCTTTATTGTTAATAATAATTTTACTTTATATATATGTATATATATATATGGTATGATAAGAAAAATAAATGCCTGGACGGGATTCGAACCCGGATAGGCCTATATATATTTCCAAACTTCATAGAACATTAAGAAATGTAAAATTACTGACCAATTTACTTACAATATTTACGTTAATAACATGATCATTGTGAAAAATATGTTGGGCAACGCCAGGTTTAACGATTCTGTTAGGGCCTATATCTAAAATGAGTCATATGCTTTTTAAAACTTGTGAAAACAGACATTCTTGTTTACCGTGTAGGCCTTCATTTTTTATCACAATTTTGTCAACTAACTTCGTAAATCACCGATTTTTTCCGTCTGTTTTATTTTATCATTCGGATTGTCAAAAAGACTGTTTAATCTTAATCACGTGTAAACCACTCTAATGAAATCAATAAAATGTAACGAACTTGATTTTACCAGAAATAGAGAATCTCGCGAATACAGCACTCGATATAGGCCTACTGGATATACTGTACGTTTATATCTGACACTCAGGATCAGGACTATAACGTATGGAAAGTCACCTATTTAAAATATAGCCTACTAAGTTATATCATGTTTTATTAAAATATTTAGGAGATTTGCCTTTTATAACAGTCCCGAGCAGTGGCCGAGCGGTTTAAGGCATGATGCATTGGTGCAGAGGTACGGAATTTGCACTGGTGAGGGAAAAACTTTTATCATGAAATTTCGGTCAATATGGGACTTGTGGCCACCCAATCTCGTAAGGTAGCCAAATATCTCGACATCTAACAAGTGCCGTGCATGACTGGATTAACAAGATTCCCTCCATGTTTTTCTACTATCTGAGGAAACAAATTTCCTCAAGAAATTTTGGCTAGTAGGTCTATATGTCTGGTGGCCACACAGTTTCTTGAGGAACTTTGGTAGCGACAGTAATTAGTGGTTCCAGGTTGAGAAAACAATTTGTAACGGCTGGTGGACCCAATATGCTGGATTATCGTCCATCCCTCATATTAACATATGTGGACATGAGGCCTGGAGCCGGCTGGTAGGCTAAGGGTTTCTAGGCCTGTTATCCCATAAAATTTGCTAATTCTTCAAAAGTTTAAATATAAAAATAAACAAATTTTATTGGACACGTGGTATTTATCTGTAGGCTACAAGAATATTTGAATGATATATATATATATTAATTGTGATTGTATATTTTATCAAGTATTTAGTCCACCGCTGTGGTCTCGAGGTAGCGTGCTGCCTTGTCAAGCAGCGGGCCCGGGTTCGATCCCGGTCGGGACAGTTTTTCTGGGTGAGGTTTTTATCGGGGTTTTTCCTCACCTGTAAGACAAATGTCTGGAAAACTTTAAGGCCCAAACGGTCCCCGAAATCATATGGCCATCATCATCATCATCCTTCTCATTATCATCATGATCCTTCACCGGTGTGGAAAGCAACGGGAAGCTACCACACCTACAATTCCCTAGTAAAGCTGCAAGCATAGCATCAAAATGCTGTGATTGCAGTGAAGGACCTGCCTTCGGGCAGAATTACTATGGATGGATTGTAAATTTCTGTTTGACGTATAACTTGCTGTAAATTAGCCTCCAAATAACTCAATGACACTATAGAACTCATAGGTTCATGACCACGCGGATGTAAGCTCTCCAATCATTCCTTCCTGAGCTAATGTTTTCCAATAATCCCCTGTATAATCTATTTTCCTCAAATTGGCGTTAATGTTAAGCTATTCTTCCACTTAATTCTTGATCTACCAACTTGGCGTTTCCTCTCTGGTTTCCTACAAATCTATGAGACTTAACCGTTATAATTATATCTCGTTTTCTATAAAGATCATTTAGATTACTATTATGTTGTCTGTTCATCACTCTTTAATCCAAAAATTTTCCTACGAACTTTATTCTTAAATACTCACAATCTTCTCCCCTTCCTTAAAGAAAGAGTCCATGTATCGCATTCATATAGCCTAATATAACTGGGAGAATAACAGTTTTATATATTTTCAGTTTAATGTTTTTGAGAGAAGTTGGGACGCTGTAAATGACTACGCATAAAAAATAAACTAATCTAAGAGAAAACTGTTCTCTCGTTTTGTAAGAAAGCAAAAGGATTGAAAAATATGAAAAGTGAAGTATTTTTCTGTTCGCCTTTCTGGCAAGTCATGCTGACAAGTGTAAACTCTGAATTCTATGTTGTGTAGAGCCACTCTTGAGACATTATTGGCAGTTTGCAGCTAGTTGATTGTACCACTCTTCCTTGACAATAAAAGCGAATCTTCCCAGCAACAGAATTCCATACATCTCACGTGACCTTCATCCCTCTTATAAGGGTGCATATGTGGGGTACTAACCCTTTACTTGTGGCATGACGCTGAATAATAATGATACATTGAGAATGGCTGCTGGGTGTTCCTAGGAAATAGGCCACTACTGTAGTAGTGAAATAGGTCGCGCCGTCAAAAAACGTTTTTTATTAACAACAACGGAGCAGATTCGCGGTCTTTACCACCCCGTCCCCTCTCATCCCTCCTTCGCAACCCTTTTTTACATACTTAACAACAGTTATGTACCACCCTTTCCTTCCTTTTCCCATCACTACCCGTAACATTAGTTCTTATTTTGTATTCTGTTTCTCTCGTTACAGAATCCGCTAGCGACATCAGGTACAAACATGGATCGGCAGGAAGTGCAATGGAACTTTTCGCAGATTATTCAAAATACTGTTATTGGTGAGTTTTCTTCTCATTTATTTAATAGTAACATGCTAGTCGACGTTAAAATATTATAATTATCATCTTATGTGAAATAAGCCATTTATTTAATAGCCATAATTAATATGATTAATTTGTTTCGTAATAATGGGTTATAATAGTTTGTCATTTTAATGTTTAACTTTGTGGTTAACTCAAGTGTTAATCTGAGTAGGCCTACACACACACACACACACACACACACCACACACACACACACACACACACACATACATACACACACACACACACACACATATATATATATATATATATATATATATATATGCCTATAGTAGACCTATTTTCTTTATTATTCTACATTTCTCTGTTATTGTACTAGGCCTACAATTTTTTTAAATTTCTAAACATTTATTTTAAGTCATTTATGTCCTCAGAAAGAAATTAAACATAGGATAAATTCTGGAAACGCATGCAATTTTTCATCCCAAATTCACTCAAAAAAGTAAAAATAAAAAAGTGTATAAAACGGCTATTCTTTATTTATATTATATGCTTGCGGAATAAGGTCCCTTACTTTAAGGAATGAGAAAATATTAGGAATATTTGAGAATAAAGTCCTTAGGGAAATTTTTGGAACCAAAGAGAGACGAATAGACAGATGAATCGAGAAAACTAAAGGGACAGTGAGCTACATGATATTTGTGGGAAACCAGATACGAGTATAATAAGAACAGTTAAGTCTCACAGATTGTGATGGGGTGGACATGTGTCACAAATGTGAAATGGAAGAGGGGCATGGAAACATATAGTGGGAAAACCAGTAGGAAAGTGTCTATTAAGTAGATCAGGAATGAGGTGCGAAAATAAATTTTACCACGATTTTAGGGAGATGAATTAACCCTACACAAGGAGTGATTGGAAGTAATTAGCTCAGGAAAGGGACGTACGGAAAGCTTATGTCCGCGCGAACATGAACCTTCGGATTCGATAGTACCAGTAGGCCCTATGTTATTAGTTAGTTTATTGCTATTATGTTATTAGATGATTTTGTGAAATGACATACACACACACACTTCACCACACATGTAGGGCCTATATATAACTAATTAACTAACTCATTGGCACTATCGAACCCGTAGGTTCATGGCCGCGCGGACATAAGCTCTCCATATATTCCTATCCTGAGCTAATGTTTTCCAATCATTCCTTGTATAATCTACTTCCCCCAAATCGTAGTTAATGTTATTCTCCCACCTCATTCTTGGTCTCCCAACTGGACGTTTTCCCTCTGGTTTTCCTACAAGAAGCTTCCATGCACGCCTTTCATATCCCATTCGTGCCACTTGTCCTGCCCATAAAGGTTTTGCATATATATTTTTATTTACTTATTTACTTCTTCTTCTTCTTCTTCTTCTTCACGGTTCAGGCTTATTTACTAGCCTGTTCCGGCTCCAAATTGCTGCTCTTTCCATCTTTTCTTTGGCCTTCCCAAACTTCTTTTTCCTCGTGGTGAATCGCTGTATGCTGCTTTTGGTATTCTATTCTCAGTCACCCTTGCCAAGTGTTCTTTCCAGTTTGTTCTGTATTTTTCTATTGTTGTGTTTAATTCCTCTACTTTTAGTTGTCTTATTTCTGTGTTTATTTACTACTATAAACTTAAATACCTTTGAAGTAATTTAACATCGGATAATCAAATATCTATAAGGATGAAATAACATTAATTAACAAAATTCATAAAATTATTACGTTTAAAATTTCATTTCTTCACAAGATGTAAAGTTATTTATAATAAAGTCAGTCCTGTTATTCTTGATATTGCTTCATTTTTTTAATAATTTAGAGTATGGTACTAGAATTTTGAACAATAAATTGAATGCCTTTCTTTAAGGAACAAACGTGTTCGTAAACTCTTGTTGAAAATATGCAGTGGAATAGGAATTTTTGTCATTTTCATGAGAATAATACGACGTAGAGGAATGTGCTTCTTAATAAGAGATTCTTGGAATGCCGAACAGCAATAACACACATACATTTCGTCTTTATGCGGCGCCATATTTGACTCTTATCTCGTATAATGGTCATAACTTTAACACACGAAATACTTTGCCCATAAACAAAAGCCTACACGGCTGTTATTAAGTTACTCAAATAATAATTATGTAAGGTTAAGGAGATTTTCTTCATTTTCATTATTAAACCAAAGGCTTTGTAAACTTAAAATACAGTAAGACGTAGCTACAATTTTATTTGTTTAAACAATTAACGAATAAATTAAAAATAATCCATAAATAAAATTGCAATCTTTCAAGTGAAGAGAAAGCTTTAAGGTCTTAACAGACATGACAAATTGTTATTACGAGTATTATTAGGGCCTATTTTTATTATTATTATTATTATTATTATTATTAGTATTATTATTATTATTATTATTGGATCAAAGAGAGATGAACAGACAGGTGAATGGAGCAGACTACTTAACAATGAACTACATGGCCTTTATAGGAAGCCAGATATAATAAGAAGAGTTAAGTCCCGTAAACTGCGATGGGCAGGACATGTGGCACATATGGGGAATGAAAGACGTGCATAGAAGCTTCTTGTAGGAAAACCAGAGGGAAAACGCCCAGTTGGTAGACCAAGAATGAGGTGGGAGAATAACATTAACTATGATTTGAGGGAAATAGGTTATACAGAGAATGATCAGAAAACATTAGCTCAGAATAGGGATGTACGGAGAGCTTATGTCCGCGCGGTCATGAACCTACGGGTTCGAAGTGCCAGTGAGTAAGTATTATTATTATTATTATTATTATTATTATTATTATTATTATTATTATTATTATTATGTGGCATGCCGTAACATAGTTGGTAGGGCAACACGCTACAAGCTGCAATAATTTGGATTCAAGCTCTAGTGAGATTAGACTTTTAAAGTTCCCTAAAACCTCTGGGTCCATCAAGGTCCTGGGATCGATTCAGCTCTAACGGGTACCTGACATATGTTCTGGGATAAAATCGGCCGCCACGCAGAATTGATAACCCTTGTGACATCTAGTGCCGGTTGTTGAGAAAGTCGGAGTCTTAACCTCCTACCACTCCAAGGGCAGCTCAAGGCCTCTAGCGGGATCACTTTACATTTTTATTATTCATTATATTATCATTATTATTTATTATTATTAACTTATTATTATTATTATTATTATTATTATTATTATTATTATTATTATTATAGTTCGAATGAATTAAATCCAAATGAAAAGAATTGCTATCTACTCTTGGTAACAGAAAATATGTTTCGATTTATTTTTTTTATTTGTAAATGATTCTCATCTTTGATCATTAGGTTTAGCCAGTAGGATGTGCACTTCTTTTTTTGTGTTTTAAAGAAAATACTCTTTTATTAGAAGCTTGTTAATGATTACATAACCTAACATAAATGTTCAAGTGTCATGTATTTTTGTGTAAAAATTACCAAGTTTTAATTTTGATGATATTATAAAATGGAAATTGTTATAAATGAGTCCTTGTATTTAAATTTCAACCCGGTATTCGACTGTGGAAATTCATGATAAAACTCCAATCAGTTTGTTCAGCATCGGGATTTGAAACCGGGAACTCTTGAACACGAATCTCAAACGTACCGTCTGAGAAACTTGATCCTGAAAAGTATGTTCTCATGATATGAAGAGAGAAGAAAATCGCATTGTCTAATTTTCTTATTTAAGATCCTACATACCTCGATTCCCAATTATGTATCATCCCGTTTCCAGTATCTATCCTCAAACCATAACTTAAACACAAGATCACAACATAGTCTATTGCTTAATATACCGCAACATAGGACATCACATCACTCCATGTCATATACCATCTTCGCTTCTCGCAACTGGAATTCCCTACCACAAGAAATAAGGGGCTGCCGGACATTGGCATCTTTTAAAAGAAATCTAAATTTATATTTGCTCTAACCTCGACTTCATTATTACCCAGTGTAAGGTATATATATATATATATATATATATATATATATATATATATATATATATAATTAATTGGTGTTTCTCGAATAATTTATCATATTTATATTATATTATTATTATTATTATTATTATCATCGTAAGTATTATTATTGTCATTATCCTATAAATTGTTGTTTGTACATGAAATTTACATTGCTACAGTTAATGTATCTTTAACTGTTTATAATTAGTATAGTGTATATCTATATTTGTCAATTATTTATTTGTATTTGTGCTGGTTGATTGGAAGAGAAGGTCTTATGGCCTTAACTCTGCCAGAATAAATAAAGCTTTATTATTATTATTATTATTATTATTATTATTATTATTATTATTATTATTATTATTACTATTGTTATTATTTTGAATTTTTTTAGTTTTAATACTATTTTAATGCCATAAAATTGGATTAATATGTAACTATGTGTGGGAGAGACTTAATGACACGCTTTTATTATATTATATATATATATAGGCCTATATATATATTCACATTCTTCTGCTTCTGGCGCTGTAATATTTATATAGAATTGTATAAATAATGTTTCTCTTTCTTATAAAATTTGTTTGCATTGATAATAGGAACAATTCCCAGCATTTTCTAGCGATATGAAATGTCAACAGAGCAAAACAGGTCCATAATGCCGCAAAGGGACTCTCACTCTTGTGCTGTGTAATATTCGCATTTCATTATAAAAATACACGGCACCATTATAATGGGGGGACGGCATGGAATCTGAGACGAGCTCCGAGAGATAGATTGAAGAACTACCCCTAAGAACACAAGTGATATAAGGAACATGTCCATAAGTCGTCAACTTTTATTTAGCTTCTTTAAAGAACCAATCCATACAGTTTCGTGTAGGCCTATATCTTATTTGGCCTCTTATTTCTATTCTCTAGCCATGATTTAAACACACAATCACACCTAACCTCTTGCTTTATGTACCGCAACATAGGGCATCTCATCACTCCGTACTATTTCTACTTCCTGAAACTAGATTTATCTAATACAGGAAATCAGGGACTGCCGGACGTTAGATCATTTTTAAAAAATTAAAATTACTAGGAGGCCTATTTGCTTTAACAGTGGTTTGAATATTATCTTCACATATAATGCAATAAATATAATACAGGAAATTAAATAATACCAACAAAATTTGCTATAGCATGTAAGAGAAATGAGGAAGGACAGAGTCCCTTGGCAGGCTTTACTTTACAAACCGAAGGGCAATCGAGACATTGGAGACCACTCATCTCGAGAAAACAGGAACAGGCTAATAAAAAGCCTAAACCTTAAATTTTCATGATGATAATGATGATTTAATGTACTTATAGGCCTAGTCTATTTATTGGTATTTCCCTTTTTAATTTATTATATTGTTGTTGTTATTACTACAGTAAGATGTTTAACATATAAAAATGTCATATGTAGGCCTATATGAATTCTACATTGAAATGTTTAATGACTTTTTTAAATTTTATTATAGTTTGTATGTTGTATATTTTATAGTAAGTTTGATAACTGTTTATTTGGGCTGGTTGAGTGGAGGAGAAGGCCTTGTGCCATAGGCCTATAACTCTGTCAGATAAACTTATTATTATTATTATTATTATTATTATTACTATGGAGCTGAAGCATGCAAATTGAACAAAAACTTAAAACAAAAACTTATATAGATTGAAATGAATTTCTTGAGGAGAGCAGTTAGGCTTAATAATAATAAGTTTTACTGTTTACTAAGGATTAGGGGTATAATGAGGCGAGAATTTGTGATTGCTCCGGGAGATGTGCTTAAGTAGCTCAAAGGTAGAGCGCCAGGGCGTAAAACTGGAGATCTTGGGTTAAAATCCCGGCTCAGGTAGGCTACCTATTTTTTTCTCTACAGATGGCTTGTCTGGAAGCATTAATTTTCAATAATAATAATAATAATAAAAAATAATAATAATAACAATAATAATTTATATTAGCCTATACTAAATTAATAAAATGTAGGCTTATATGATTAACTTATGTTAAGTCTTCTCTACCAACATAGAGTTCTACCAAAACAAATGTAGGCCCTGTATTAAAAAATCACAGTTTCATTGTAGACCTAGAGCATTAGACCTACCTCATTTTTAATTATGCTAGCCGGATGATCGTCCACCTCTTTGATTAACACATGTGGATGTGAGACCAGAAGCCAGCGGGTAATCCAAGGGCCTTCTAGGCCTATCGCTCGATTTGAATAGTTAATTGAAGGTATCGATTAATTGAATGCTGTAATTCCATCAATTTCAAGATTTAATGGAGTTTTTAAAATTGTATTAGGCCTACATTACCCGAATTAAGACGACAATGTTTATTTTGGGCCTATTCCGACACATATTAAGTGATAGTGATTTATCTGATGATAGTTAAGTAAATGGGAGTATGCATACGAATAAGCCAGAGGAATTGGACCGTTCTGAAAGAATTCTCACATTACCTTGCCTCTTCCTTTTCATCCCCATACCTTAGTGTAATACTGGCGCACGTCAATATCAGTGATAGGAGTATCATAATATAGCCTATCTATCTCCAGATGTTTGTTTTTCATATGATAGGTGTAGTCTCTACAATCCTGAAAAGGAATTATGAAAGATAACATTTTATTTTGGGAATTCTATGTCACCTTGGCCTACATAAATTCAAATAAAAAACGTAAGCACACAACATTTATTGTTGCAGTATGTGAATAATTGCCTGAGAGAAATATAGGCCTATATGCAGATTTTTCCAAAAAAATGTGGGAAATGCCTTAAAATTAAGTGAGAAGTTAAGCTCAAAGTAACCTGATATCAGCATATTTGTAATGGAAAGTATGTAGATAGGCCTATTAGTAATTGCTCCGACAGTGTAGCCAACTTATCATAAAAACCGGCTAATAAACAAGTGAACGCTAAACTAAGTTGGTGTACTAGCTCCCTGATTTATCACCCTAACTTGCCCAAACTTATTCTCTGATCAAATATTCACAGGTGATACGGTGGTATAGAATAGAATTTTATTTTTTTATGTTTAATGGATTTTTTTGACACAAACCATTGAGAAAACAAAACTTGTTAAGTTCCAAACTTTGAGGGTACTTAGGCCTAAACGAACCCAAAAGTAATTCAAGAGTTATAATTTTATTTTTGGGTTAGACCTACATGAATTATCAAAAATCAATTTTTTACGTTTTTAAAACATTGAGAGGCTAATATAACAGGCCTAAGTGGTTCTATTAATGATTAATAATAATTAATTATTGTTTACTATTTATACAATCCTGACCTTAATATTGACTGTTATAAATAAAATGAAAACATGAACATTAAACACAGTTAACTAACATCATGATAAAACTAATCTCACCGATCTTCATCTCTGAATAGAGTGAGAGAAAAAAATAGATCTCTCATGTATCATATTGGATACAATGCACTAACTAATTAGCCTAAATAACTCACTAGAAATATCGAACCCACCGTGCGAACATAAGCTTTCCATACGTCCTTAAATTGAGATTTTTCCAAGTATTTAATGTAGCCTATAATTTACTTCCTTAAAATCATGGTTAATATAATTCTCCTTTCGGATTCTTCACCAAACTGCTGGATGTTTTCCTTTATGTGTTCCTTCAAAAGGTTATTGTGTTTCCTCTTTCTTTCTCCATTCGTGTCACGTCATGCCCATCGCAATCTTTTTGGGACTTAACTGATCTTATTACATCTGATTCCTCAGAAAGATCGTATAGAGGTAATTATATCTTTTCACAAATGCGCAAGGTACACAATTAAAATAATGTTTTAAAATTTGTGTAGCCTATATTGAGCGTCCCCCTTTGGTCCAAACATTTTTCTGATCACTTTAATCTCAAATACTTATAACTTTTCTCCTTTATTAAAGTAAAAAAAAAAGTTTAGCATACATAGGCCTATAACGTTTTAACTGAAAGAATAACCTTGATTGTTTTTAAGTTTTACAAAGTATTGGCAGTCCCATCTCTTATCTATGGATGTGAAACCTGGACATTAACAAACGCAGATAGTAAACAAATAGAGGCTGCTCAAATGAAGATGTTGAAAGCAATAGCAGGATACCAAAGAACCGATAAAAAGAAAAACGAAGATATAAGAACAGAACTTAATATATTTAATCTCTGTGAAAGAATAAAATATTATCAAAATGCTTATCTTCAGCACGTATTACGAATGAATGAACAGCGCATACCAAGAAGAATGTATAATTATAAACCAAAAGGGAGAAGAATGTTGGGAAGACCATTGAAGAGATGGAAGGACCAATTCGACCTATAATGGGTTCGGAACAGACCATTGGGCTTAATCCTTGTTGTTGTTGTTGATGATGATGATGATGATGATGATGATGATGATGAAGAATAACCTTTGTATAGCCTATCATTTTAATTTAAACTGGTGATAGGCCTATACTAAGAAATTAATTTTCACAATAAATGGCCTATCATGTAGGTCTATTTGTTCTTTGTGTTCATGTGACTGAAACACTTCTAATCTGCAGAAAACAATGTTATGCTGTCTAACAAATACACGGCAACAGGCTGAAAAGTAGTGTAATTTTTGGAGGAATGACTTTACTTACAAGTTTAAATGATGATTTTGTTAGTTAGCCTATAACTAACTAACTAACTCATCGGCACTATCAAACCCGTACGTTCATAGCCGCGGGGATATAAACTCTCCAATCATCCCAATCCTAAGCTATTTTTTCAATCATCCCGTGCATAATCTACTTCCCTCAAATCTAGGTTAATGTTATTATCCCACCTCATTCTTGGTCCACCAACTGGGCGTTTTCCCCTCTTGGTTCTCATACAGGAAGCTACCATGCTCTTCTTACACTCCCCATTCGTGCCACATGTCCTGCTCATCGCAGTCTACGAGACTTAACTGTTTTTATTATATCTGGTTTCCTATAAAGATAGTGTATCTCACTGTTAAGTAGTCTTCTCCATTCGCCTGTCTGTTCATCTCTCTTTGGTCAATTTTTTTTCTACGAAATTTATTCTCAAATACTCGTAATCTTTTCTCCTCATTTAAAGTAAAAATCCATGTTTCGCATCCGTAGCCTATAGGCCTAATTGAAGATCTTTTAGTTCACATTGCTAATTTCAAATAGACCTACATCTCATATCTGGCTAGTGAGTTGGATGCTGGAGTAATAGGCCTTTACGTTCAATTATATTTGAGCAAACAATAGGGCGTATTCTAACAACATGACCATGCTTCTTGCCGACTATCAATCAGCTTATTAGAAAGTTTTCAGATATAATCGAGCACCTAAAGTTGGGGGTGGTCTCTTGTAAGAAGAAAACGTCTCTGGATAAGCTTGACGTTATTAAAATTGCAGCACTACCTGTGCTGGCATAGAGTGCGAGCAGCCTGTTTCCATAACGACGCCGGTCGAGTGTTATCTCCTTGGTAACAACGACGACACACAATATACCGCCCGGCAGGTTATTCCGCGAGACCATCTTGTCTTGTGCAATGCTATACTCTCTGGAGAGCTCCTCGGATTACACAGCATGTATTTCAGCCCCTAGCGCACAAACGTCTTGCTTCTGCAATTTAGAATTTTATCCATAGTCATCATCTTCTTCATTTTTTATCTTGCGGTAATCAATTATCTCAAATTACTGGTCTCTTTCATGTAACATGGCTCTTCTCATACATAAGATAACAGCTATTAGCCTATAATATGAATATAACTGTTTTTCACTATACTTTATTCGGTTTCCAGAAACACAATAATAAAAATAATAAAATAATAATAACAATAATTATAATAGTAATAATAATAATTTATTTAACATAAAAATATATTAATATAGTAGGCCTACTCTTATAAATAGATTAACATATATTGAATGGACACTTAAAAACAAACGTCTCTTTTGTTGAAACTAGGAACATTTTGAAGTGGAGCGCAATTAAAATAGCTACGTTAAGAACAAGTATAACAAACATAGGCCTATACGATATCCAGAAAGAAATGAAACAAATAGTCAAATGTGGAGACACATGCTATTATGCATAGGCCCTAACATGGACTCTTGACATGTCAAATTTCATGAAGAATGTTATATAGGCTGTATATATAAAACGATAGGAGGAAAGGAGATTACGAGTATTTGAAAATAAATTTCTTGGGAAAATTTTTGGAGCAAAGAGAGATGAACAGATAGGTGAATGGAAAAGACTTCATAACAGTGAACTACATGGTCTTTATAAAATACAGATAGGCTATAATAAGAAGAGTTAAGTCTCGTAGACTGCGATGGGCAGGACATGTGGCACAAACGGGGGATGAAAGACGTGCATGGAAGCTTATTGTAGGAAAACCAGAGGGAAAACGCCCAGTTGGTAGAACAGGAATGAGGTGGGAGAATAACATTAACTATGATTTGAAGAAAGTGGATTATTCAGGGAATGATTGGAAAACATTAGCACAAGATAGGGGTGTATGGAAAGCTTATGTTCACGCGGCCATGAACCTACGGGTTCGATAGGGCCAGTGAGTAAGAGTATATAAAACGATAATTCTACCAGTTAGTCTATATTATAGATCACTTACTTTAAGAGAGGAGAAAATATTAGATTTACGAGTAGCCTATGCCTATTTAAGAATATAGGATTTAGGAAAATGTTTGGAGCAAAGAGAGGCGAACAGACAGGTGAATGGTGAGCTATGTTTTCTCTATAGGAAAACAGATTTAAAACATTTTTAAGTCTCATACAATAGGATGAGTAGGATATGCGATACTATTGTAGAAGACCTGGGGGAAAGTGGCCAATGAGTAGGACAAGAAAGAGATAGGAGAATAATATTATTCATGATTTGAGAGGTGAATTATACAGGTAATGAATGAAAAATGTCAGCTCAGGATAAGGATGTGCGGAGAGAACATTACATCGTTTGATTCAATAGTGCCACAGAGTTAAGTTAGTCAGCAAGCTACATTAAAAAATATAATCAAACATAGCTATATTAGGGCCTATATGATTATCTGTCCACATTTGGGTATGTCCATTGTACTTTTAAAGTTCCACGCGAATTCTGATTCTATTTAACTCCCCACCAGTCATTCTCTAGCTGACTGTGCTGGTGGACTAATGATCACCAAACTCACCGAGGTTCTGAGGTTCGTGGATTTAAACTGGCTGCTGTTGGTAGATTTTTAAAGGCGTAAAAAACCTAAGATTGGTTTCCATTGGGTCCTGTGCCGTCGCCTTACAGCGAGTAGATTAACTTCAAGCCTGTAATAATAAGTTCTCTGCGGAAAATATTTACCCATTTCAGGCCTGTAGACCTATTTGAACTATGATGCTAATGCCCTAAACTGTTAAATTCCGTCGTTAATTAAAATTCTAAGTAATTCTATTAGTTAAATTTTATTTGTATTTAATTAATAAATAAGCATATGGATTTTCATCAAGTAAACACCAACTCAATTGATGATTAATTCTATTAGTAACTAATTTTCAACTATTTATTGTTTCCACATAGGATATATTTTTACAACTTACATAATTGTTTATAGTAAATATACATTTCATCAAATAAACTAAGAAACTGGGGTGGAAGTAAACGTCAATAAAACTAAATAGGCCTATATGACCATACATAGAAATTTATGGCATAGGCCCTAATGGAAATTGACTGTTAATGATAAAAGAGGAAAATACCCAATAATTACAAATAGGCCCTAAGAATGAGGTACACAAAGAAATTAAACATAAATTCAAATCTGTAAATTCATACTATTACGGATGCTGGGACTCTTTGTCATCCCACCTTCTCTCAAAAAATGTAAAACTGAAAACTCGACTTCATTATTATCCAGTGTAAGATATATAAGTTATATTAATTGGTGTTTCCCGTATAATGTATCATATTTATATTATTATTATTATTATTATTACTATTATTATTATTATCGTATCATTATTGTTATTACCCTATGAAATGTTGTTTGTACATGACATTTAGGCCTACATTGCTACATTTATTGTATCTTTAACTGTTTATAATTAGTACAGTGTATATCTATAATTGTCGAATATTTTATTTGTATTTGTGCTGGTTGAGTGGAAGAGAGGGCCTTATGGCCTTAACTCTGCCAGAATAAATAAAGTATTATTATTATATTATTATTATTATTATTATTATTATTATTATATGCAGAGGAAGTTCGGATAATGTGGACCCTTCGTTTGAGTGAACCCTGTTAATATATTCTTTAGTTGGTGCTGCCCTCGAACAGAAAGTATTTTAACTTTTTTCCCCTAATCAACTTTCACATGTTCAAGGCCTGTTTCTTTTAGGCCTATTAATTGTGGGAAGAATGGTTTATTTGTGGCATTTATGAAAATGACCGGTTCAAAAGTTTTTTAAACTAGGATTTAATTCTTAATTTTGCTTTTGAATATTATAAATGTTGAAAAAAATCCTAAATATGTATATTATGTAGATGCAGTTTTAATACAGGACTGACGGACTTGATTTGGTTTGATATTATGTCATAGGATAATTAATCATAACAAAGGAATTCGGTTAATGTGGTCCCTCCATGAGGCGGCTAAAGTGGGTCAGGGCCCACTTTACACGAATACGAATATTTTATCAATGAGGATGCTATCGGATAAAAACCATGCACTTCATTAATTTTATTTAATATCGTTGTAATTTTACTAAACCCAAATCGCTGTCTGCAGTTGAATGATGTGTGAATGTTATAATCAACAATAATTTTTCAAAACATTAAATAAATATCAACGTTTTTTAATTACGGTCAGCCATAAATACTTTCAGATTAATTTGTGCCTGTCTGTATAAATTAATAGAGTAGGCCTAAATAAACATAAAAATAGTTTAAAAGCTAGGGTGGACTCTGGGGTCCACTTTACCCGAGCATGGAGATTAAAGTAAACCTTTCTTGTAATATAAAAAGGTTCATACACGATGAAGATGTTTCGATTTTTGAATAAAATAACAATGCTGTTTCATAGTTATAGGCCTAACACTTATGATAATCACTGTTATTAAGCAAAATTCGAATTTCTCAATTAAAAGAAGAAAAAACAAATTCAAAATAGGGGTCCACATTACCTGAAGTTCCTCTAAAATTGTTATTCTTCTAGTTATATTATTTGGAAGTGAAACATTGATTCATGCATTAAGGGACGAGAAAATATTACAATTATTTCAAAATAAGTAAATTTCTGAACCAAAGAAAGACGAATAGATAGATGAATGGAGAAGACTACGTAACAGTGAACTACATTATCTTTATGCGAAAGCAGATTAATAAGAACAGTTAAGCGGGAAATTGAAATGTATGTGGAAACTCCTTGTTAAAAACCAGGAGGAAAAACACCCAGTAGGTAGGCCAAGAATGAGGTGGGGGAATAACATTAATCATGATTTGAAGGAGGTGAATAATTGGAAAATATTAGCTCAGGATAGGAATGTATAGAGAGCGTCCATGAACCTGTGGGTTCGATAGTGTCACTAAGCCTACTTATAAACTCTTAGCATCCAAGATCATATGCCATATAGAATATTTGGTTGTATCTTGTTAGTTTTTAGGTAGCTTATATAGTCTACTGTGTGTAGTAATGTGTTGAAGTTTACTGATTTAATTTTTATAACGATGGTATTTGTGACTAAATAAATTCTGATAATGAATTTTAGGAAAATTCGTAAAAAAAAACACAGTCGGATTGATCGGCATTTGTGTTCGAGGTCCCAAATGCTACCGCTGAGCCAAGTCGCACGGTAAGTATGTAGGCTAGGCCTATTGTATGATTTAATTGTTAGTATTTTGAACATTTATTTTTTCCGTGTACGCCTAGGCCTAGATCCTCTCTGGGATTATTTTCCCTTGTGACTAAATCTAATATATAAAAATGAATGTTGGTTTGTTTGTTTGTTCGTACTTTATGCCCGGCTATACCATTGATCGCATTGTGATGGGGCTTCTTGCAAAATGTTCAAGAGATTCCCGGGATGAATATAAGCTATAACGGAGTTGTGATACTCAACTCCTACGCCCTTATTGATTTGCGACGCTGATGACCTTCCCTGATAATGAGTGTCGTTGAATAAAATTTATCTGATTGTCAAATGTACCAATTAGGCTTATTTCTACATTGCTATAACCATTAACATGATTTATGTTCATCATATGCCTATATATTTTCCATCATTCATATGTTATCTACGTTTAAGTTCTGAGCGTGCTGCATTGTAATCCGGTAGGAATTAAAACTCCATTATTTTCTATAGCGTACACAGTTACATAACATTGTAATTTATAGTGGAGTTTCAACAAGTAATGTGGGTCTATGGAAATTCATTCATTTATGAATTCATAAAAGGAATACAAATTTCGTTAAAAATAAGAGTTTCGAACGGTGTATAAGCTCACAACTGCTAGATGAGATTATTGTTGTCAATGAAAATAATTGCCCTAGTCAGGTATCTTGAAGAGTCTCTGCAAACAGACTCCTGTATTGTATAAAAAACCACAAATCCCTTTCTTAATACTTCAGAAATTCTATTCACAACTGCAGGTTGTAATGCCTCAGTAATAACGCAGGACCATTCTTCTCTATTTTTTGTGGTTAAACTTTCTCTACAATAAAAAAACAACCTCCTGTCACAACCATAACCATCCTTTTTTTTAACCTATGCATTATTTATATTGAATACAAATAGATCTGCTGTTTTATGTATTTTGAGATTTATTCATGATTCTATTTGGATTCTTTAGTAACTCTTAACTAACTCGCTCACTGGCGTTATCGAATCCTCGCGGACATAGGCCTAAAGCTTTCAAATGCGATTCTTCCACTTAGGGCATATAGGCTATTATTGTATGCATAACGTGGAGTATCTTTAAGAGAGGAGACAATATTACGAGAATTTCGGAATAAAGGGCTTAGGATTTTTTAAACAATGGAAGATAAACAAATAGGCGAATGAAGAAAACTACATAACAGAGAGCATCATCATCATCATCATCAACAAGGATTAAGCCCAATAGCCTGTTCCGATCTCATTATATGTCGAATTGGTCCTTCCATCTCTTCAATGGTCTTCCCAACAATCTTCTCCCTTTTGGTTTATAATTATATTTTCTTCTTGGTATGCGCTGTCCATTCATTCGTAATACGCGCTGAAGGTAAGCATTTTGATAGTATTTTATTCTTTCACAGAGATTAAATATATTAAGTTCTGTTCTTATATCTTCGTTTTCCTTTTTATCGGTCCTGTTATTGCTCTCAACATCTTCATTTCTGCAGCCTCTTGTTTGTTTGCTATCTGCCTTTGTTAATGTCCAGGTTTCACATCCATAGATAAGAGATGGAACTGCCAATACTTTGTAAAATTTTAAAATAGTTTATTTTCTAGTTTTATTCAATGAAGTACGTTTAATTGTGCCACATAGATAATTGAATCGTTGTATTTTAGTGTGTTTATCTAAATTTCTGTCACTACCTAAATGACATCCGAAATAATTAAAATTCTGAACTGGTCTATAATTACATTGTTTATCACTATTTTTGTTCTTATTGCACATTTTCCTTTCAGAGCTAATATTTTTGTTTTAGATGTAGACATTCTTAAATTGTATTTTAGAGACATATTATTTAAAGTATAAAGGAATTGTTGTAAAGCATTTTCTGTTGCTGTCATTATTACTTGATCGTCTGCAAAAAGCAGGGTTGTCAATAAACTATTTAGGCCTGTATTAATTTGTTCTTGCCATTCATTTATGACATGGTCCAAGTATAAATGAAATAATACTGGTGACAACGGACACCCTTGTCTTAGTCCCTGGTTTATTTCTATTTTTTGTTTACTAATTTTATCTCCGCAGTCTATTTTAAAATAACACAGAACTATATGATATTTATGGGAAACCGGATGTAGGCCTAATTAGAGCAGTCATGTGTATATAGATTGCGATGGTTAGGGCATATGGAATGATTGGAGAATGAAATAATGATATATAGAAAAGCCAGAGAGAAAGTACTAAGTAGATAGGCCAAGAATGAGGCGGGAGAATAACATTAATCATGATTTGAGAGAGGAGAATATTATACAAGGAGCATACGCTGTAGCGTAGTGGTTAAGGCACTACACTACAAGCCGAGTAGTCGAGGGTTCGAGTCCCGGTGGGGTCAGAATTTTTAAATTGGCCCAAACCTTCTGGCGGCACTATGGCCTATGGCCGTGGGACCGATTCAGCCTCTAACGGAAATGAGTGCCAGACTCTTTTTCTAGGGGTAGAGACGGCCGTCACGCAGGGCTGACAACCCGGCTGACATAAAGTGCCGATTGTTCAGAGAAAGTGGGAACCTTAACCTCCAACTACCCCAAGGGCCTCCTGAGGTCTTTATCTTTTTGAATATTATACAAAGAATTACTGGAAAATTACACAATTGATAGGCCTATAAAGTCAAGAACTGTGGAGAATCCATCAGAATGACACTGTAATGAAAATAAGATATTTAAAACAAGACAACTTATAGCACTTGATATATTAGACGACAAGAAGACATTCCTAATCAACCCAAAGTGTCATACAAAAGAACAATCATTAGAACATAAACTCTAATACACCAACAGCTCAGCAACGAATATCTGGAACCAACTGCAGATGTGGTAAAATTACTTATAAACATTAACCTCATTGACATGATTTAGAACAGAGGTCTTCAAACTCTTTGTCTCGTAGACCACTTGCAATTTTTTTTTTTTTTTGGGTAGATCCCCTGCCTTTATAATATTGCATTTTTACAAATTCATCAACATGGAAACAGTTTTTGACAGCTGACACAGTGCTACTCACTTTTGTTTTCCCTGATAATGACCCCTTGCAGGTCAAAGTCGACCCCTGGGGGTCGATATAGACTACGTTGGGAATGGCTGGTTTAGTAGAAGTAACAACAACATGATTGGAAAATATTAGTCCAGGATATGATTCCATATATATATATATATGTAGGGCCTATATATAGTATATATATTGTCCACCGCTGTGGTCTCCAGGTAGCGTGCTGCTTTGTCTCGCAGATGGCCCGAGTTCGATTCCCGGTTGGGACAGACTCTTGGGTGAGGTTTTTTCAAGGTTTTTCCTCACCTGTAAGACAAATGTCAGAAAGCTTAGGGCCTAACGGTTCCCGAAAATCATCAGGCCATCATCATCATCCTTATCATTATCATCATCATCCTTCGCCGGTGTAGAAAGCAACGGGAAGCTACCACACGTATAATTCCCTAGTAAAGCTGCAGAGAATAGCATGAAAATGCTATGATTGCAGTGAAAGATCTGCCCTCGGGCAGAATTACTAGGTTATGGATGGATATATATATTAAGTTAATATAAAAATATACAGGTATATTTTATATAATAATATCCTCAACTCGTGAAAGAGCTTTTTACCTTTATCTTTAAATTATTTATTATTTTTTATGGGGTTTAAACTTTTTTTATTTCCCTTATTATTTAGTGAACATATTTAAGTAGTCACAAAGTTAAAAGAGGAATTTAACCCAACTCAGAGTCGGGTCGAGGGATGAGATGAAATGAAGCCCCTTATAGAGAGGTCTGTGAATGACAAAGGTGCCGGTGGACCACTCCTGACGCGCCAACACAGGGACAGATGAACGAAATGAAACGAAGTGGATGAGATGAGTATGGAGAAATGGTAGAATTAAATTGTGGCAGGGAAAAACGGGAGAAAACTCCGAGAAAAGCCTGCCCAAGCTCTGTTTCGTCCACCACGAAACCCACATGGAGAGACCGTGACTCGATCTCTGAACCCCAGCAGTAAGAGGCGAAGATCTAACCGCTTGCGCCACAATAGACAATATTCGCGCAGCCATGAATCTGCAGGCTCGATAGTGGACAGTCAGTTGGTTAGCCTACTTGTTAAAAACTGTAGAAATGTAGGCTTAATCGTAAACGTGCAATTCAATTTTGTATATTTGATTGAATATCATTAATATTTATAGCATTTGTATTTTTTATTTCTTTAGTTATTCTTTTAGAGACTATTTAACTCATGCCCCAAATGGGAGTCAATGACCAATCACGTTTCAATGATTCCTGTTTTACAACCAATCAGAGTCGTGTTTCACGAAATATTTATCAATGTTAGGATTATCATATATTAAACAAAGCTCCTCCTTTTTAATATTCTGAACAGGTCTGACCGTTATTTTGCAGTGACTGAGCCTATAACAAATACGGCTACCAGATTGTATATAATAGTGCTTACATGTCAACATTTGTAGCAATTGATTATACCACCAAAAAAAGAAACCACTGTTTGCACTTTCTTAAATGTATTTTTTCCCAGGTAATAATCGAGAAAAATATAATTGTCATATTTACATCATACGACATCAAAAATGAATTAATATACAGATTGATGTGTTTCATTTTTTCTCCACTAGAGAGCATTCTTACAATATTGCGTTCCTTTGGCAATAAATAGTATGATCTGGTTGCAGTGATAAACAAAAGAAGCAGTAGAAGCGTACCTATCGTTTCTCATTTGTTTTCAAACATCGCCGTTTACATTAAATATATAAATATTTTAAAATAACTATAGTTAAATAATGATTTGTGAGTAAACAGCTTAATTTTATTCGTTAAATAGTCCTAACAAATGCCACTCTTGATTTCCAAATTCTCTAGATAAATTCACTCCTCACTTCGTGAGTCGTGAATTTATCGATAATTTGGAAATCACTCGTGGCATTACTTATGATAATACATACATTTTATTCAAAAATAAATAAATACGTCTAAGTATGGAGAGTTCTTTTAGGTAAGCAATGTTGTAAATAAAGATAGTGCACTATAGGTCTTTAATAACTTATATCAAGTCAAATTAAATAAATAGGCCTACATAATAGGCTATGGGAATTTTTTTTGATAATCAATATTTTATTTAAAGTTAGTTCATCATAGGTCTACACTATAATAACTTATAGCAAGTCAACGACGTCATAATGCGAAGCCAGATTTTAAATTCCTTCGCTAAGAGACTCCCTTAAACCAAACTCCATGGCGCGACAACCCTAGAAGGTCCTTGGCCTACCAGTCGGTAACTGGCTCCACTTCCACATGTATCAGTCAAAGAGGTGATTATCCAGCCAGTACAGGGGTGACATATCAACTTCGAAGATTAGTGATTATGTCCCTTTCCTCTAATCCCAGGGTGTGGGTTAAAACCGACCGGAGTCAATGTGTTTTTAGGATACCATAATATAAGGTATAAATCCTCCGGCAGGGACTTTAAGCCGTGGGTCCCCTAGCCTGAAGATTTTCGGGCTCGTAAAAGAACCTCTAGCCTACACAGTGCCTCTGAGCAAAATTTAATTGGTCTTAACAATTCAAGTAATACCTCAGTTTCCTACTACGAGATGTCTCCTCGGGGCGATGTGATAACCTCATGACACTCACTGGCATCTATAAGGAAATAAGCGTAACTAAATTAGTTTGGTTAAGTAACTACTCACTAAGGGATCACCCATGTCAAACGAGGATAAATCATCATTCAATCAATCACAGGGGAAACTTGTGGTCAGCATGTCGAGTTCCACAGACTTTTAACTGATTTTCTCAATCTGGAGCCATTGCTAATTGTAGCTATCTAAATTCCTCACGATAGTGTGTTGATATCGGTTCCATATTGGCCAAAATTCCATGGAAAATGTCTTCACTCTTGAGGATTCGAATTAGCGCAAGTCCCGTAGCTCGGCGCCAAGGCATGCTGCCATGAACCGCTCGGCTAAGGGATTCAATATATCCTCCACTGTTTAATTTTGTACTTTACAGCTGCTAACAAATCGTTAGATGATAAAGAATGGTATTAATAAGTTGTTGGTAGGCCTTTATGATGATGTTAAAAAGGCCTATTACTAACTTACTATGCGACAGCGAGGAAATACTAAAAGACAACAAACACACACTACTAAATAACACTAAGAAACTGCGACCGGAAGTAAATGCATAGACTAATTTCATGGCGTGATAGACCTAGAAGGTTCTCGGCCTACCAACTACCTGCAGGCCTCACATCCACTCGTCACAGAAGTGGATGACTATTTAGCCAATGTATGGGTGACATGTAGTTAGCATATCGAGCCCCCAAGACTTTATAACTGGTTTTCTTAATCAGTAGCTACCCAAATACCTCACCATAGTGAGTGGACATCGGTTCAATATTGGCCAAAATTCCATGAGAAAATTTCTACCCCCATGCCGGCTGGAACCAGCGCAAGCCCGTAATTTTCCGTCAAGGTATGTTGCCTTAAACCGCTCGGCTACGGGGTTGGAGACATTAATTTGCTATAGTTAGGTCTAACTTATAAATATAACTGAAGGAGTTTCTTCGGTATGTAACTATATTATTATATTGTTTCCAAATAAGTTGGATGAGATGGATATTTTCAAAAGGTCGCGAGTTCAAATCACGGAACCGACCAACCTGATGATTTTTTTCTCCCAGTTCTCTAGGAAAATACAAGGTTGGAATACTATCATTGCCATAATTATTTTATCCTTAATCATAGTTTTATATTTCGTTTAAAATTTACATTAAATGAATGTAAACCTACACATGAAAAATAAACAAACAACAATAAATAAAATCCTATAATTTCCTAGACACAGTTCATGAGGCGGTCAGAGGACAAGGGGTACAAGTGACATTTAAAAAAATGAGTTAAGTGCAGAAATTGTTTGCTAATATGACAAACTGTTTGATGCCCAATACATATGTGTAAGTTTGAGAGGTTCTGACATACAGTGGAGTCTTAGAAAATCACTCCGAAAAACAGCTCTTCTACTTGGACGACAAGGGGTACATCTGTAGTTGCACTCCTTGGCTTCCAACAGGTAGGTGGACTCAAGCTTAGAGAGTTGTATTTTTTAATGTTTCTAACAAATTTTACGTGAATATTATTACTGTATTATTACTGTTTGATACAGTGCTGGTGATACGCCTACTTAGGGGTTTATTGATTTATCAAATATGCTATTATTATGACTGAATCAGAATCTGATGAAGATGAGCATGAACTTAACCTCAGTAAGTAAAATTATGTTTACTACTTTATTTATATTTTCACAATTGTATATTATAAAATAATATTTTTCAGCAATACATTTTGAGATAATTGGAAATTATTTAACAATCTAAATATGTAATAAGATTTAGATCTACAGGATTTGCAATCTAATAATATTTATATCAAAGGTATTTTCTTTAAATATGAAGATTAATCATTGGTGTTGTTTTTGTTTTCTTATCAGATTCCAATGAAGATGGCATTGAAGAACCCGACATTACAGGACCTGCAGAAGAAGACGATGCTCCAGAATTGCACGTTGGCAGAAAGAGGATTAGTACATCAGAAAATTGGATAAAAAAATAAAGCAAAAAGAGGATGGATTTAAAGCAGAGTATACAGACAGGAAGGAAAACATTCATGTGGAGAAGCGGGTAAGAGAATGCATCCATGAATGCAGGTTTAAGTGCAATGAACTTTAAGACTGATTTTGTCAATATTTTCGTAATATGTAGCTCTTTGGATAAGTGTGTACGTATTTCCAGTCATAATAAAAACTTTGGTATGAATCTACTTTTCGTGGATAATTTATTTCAAAATATTGCTTGGAGGACAAGTGACTCTTAATGCAAAGAAAACTTGTAGTACGGGCTAATGTTTATTTTGAATCTGTTCATATTTTGCGAATAAATGAACTCATATATAATAATAATAATAATAATAATAATAATAATAATAATAATAATAATAATAATAATAATAATAATAATAATAATAATAATAATAATAGCTTTATTTTACCTGGCAGAGTTAAGGCCTTAAGGCCTTGTCTACCACTCAACCAGGTTTAAAAAATACAAAAGAAAAATCTTAAATCTAAATTACAATATATATATATATATATATAGGCCTATATATAACTATATATATATATATATATATATATATATATATATAAACGATTACAAGTTATGAATACAATACAATTAATATTTATAATGTATTTTGATTTACTCTAAATTTAACGAATTAAATATATAATATGTACAAGATATATAAAAAACGAGGAAAAGATTAATGACCTAGTATAAAATTAAATAAATAGAGAAAAATTAATAAATAGGAACACAAACACAATTTATGAGACTTGTCTGATATTCATGGAATTCTATATTCTCACTGATCTTTAAACTTAATTTTCTCCAAACTAATTTTTTGTCACTTGTACCCCTTGTCCTCTGACCGCATCATATGAGGTTATTGATAAATCATTAAATGCCCATCTCTGATTTTGAGGTATGAACTATTTTAATTAGTAAGATTAGGTCTACTTGTATAAAATTTTGAATAGCGTACTGTAAACAGTATCTCCAGAATGTTTTGAAATTTTTCTATTACGTAGGAAAGTGCAAACTAACAAGTGGGGTAGCTATTGTGTGATGTGGAGGGACAACCGTAAAATGAAATGATCAGTGAACTGAACTTAATGCTATTGAAAGGTCAGGTAAGGGAGGCGACTTCTCTTGTAGGTCACAAAACATTCCATATTACATTTACGTGTTTTCGACAAACATTTTTTTAAAGAGTACATGTTATACAGGCTTAAAAATTTGTTTAGAAACAGACCTTAATTAAGGCGAACGATCATTAGGATTTTCTTTCTATCTCAGTTTAACCTCTATTCTTATAGGTATTATTTACATGCCACACCCCAACCGGAACTAACAGAGGCATGGTCTGTCAGGAGAGGGATATTAATAAATATCGAAGGTTCACCCGAATGGGTATTATTAGGAGAGGGATATTAAACTCTACATCACACACATATTTTTTTGACCAACAGGACATGGAAGGCCTCCCCGAATTAGTGATTAGCTCAATGTCAGGGCCTCCTCCGAGATAACAAAACATGAAGAGAATGATAACTTACTTACTTACTTACTTACTCACTGGCACTATCGAACCCGTAGGTTCATGGCCGCACGGACATAAGCTCTCCATATATCAGTATCCTGAGCTAATCCTTTCCAATCATTCCCTGTATAATAAGAGAATGAATGATAACTATTAAAATTACTATTATTATTAATTATTATATCATAACATAACTTCAGTCGTCAAGATGGTACTAAGGATGGGGCTGCTAAGGCCTTGAAATCGCGATCTACCTAGAAGATTGGTTATGAGGAGAGGTATGAAACATTTTAATTTATCTTAATAGAATATGCTGATCTTCAAACGCATAAACACAATATTCAACATAGGATGATGGGGTGAAGTTGTTTTGCCAATACACTATTTTGCAAATATGATGAATCCTAAATATAACTTATATCATATAGCGAAACGATTATCTTCTGATCAAGAAAATCAGACTGAGTCTTGGTTGACAAGCAAACACCCTGAATGGCTTTTACCATTTCTAGCATTTAAAATTAAATATAAACAAATATATGAAAATCATATAAAACTTTAAGTTTTATTTTTATTTAATTAAATAAATACCATCAAAGTTAGCGGATGATGTAATAAAGACCTTTAGATCTGCCTAGTGGTGGGGTATTTTGGAGAAACGTTCTACAAATGAGAACATTAAAGCTTTCTGTAACTTTTTGAATGGGCTGACTGGTTGCCCGCTCATTCACCACCAATAGGACGATAATTATTTTTTACAAACAGTGTTAAAAATAAAGTAAGTTTCGAAGTGGGTAGTTGGGTGGGGTTTTTTAAAAAGCTCTCTGTTTTTTTTTTTTTTTTGGGTGGTGTAGTAAACCTTGTAAGCATGTATTTAAATTAATTATTTTATTATTTAAAATATTATTATTTGTTAATCGGCTGCGGTGGACTAGTGGTTATGCTCCTTGCCTCTGGTCCCAAGGGTCGCGGGTTCAAACCCGGCCGGGGTCGATGGATTTTTTAGGACGGAAAAATCCAAGGACCAAGTCCTCCGGGAGGGACTTTAAGCCGTGGGTCCCGAGTCTGAAGATTTTCAGGCTCGTAAAAAATCCTTAAGCCTGAATGAAAAGGCCTGTAAGCAAAATTTACCGAATTTTCCCGTCCTAGTACTACCTTGGTTTCCTAGATGTCAGTATGAGGCGGAACGCTGACCACGTACCACTCAAAATGACATCTATACGAAAACAAGTGTAACTAAATTAGTATGGTTAAAATTCTTCCCTGTAGGGGGAGAGCGCCTAAATCTCTGTAAAGGGAAAACATAGGCTTACAATACAATACAATTATTTGTTAAAATTATTTGTTTTATGATTACTATTATTTAAATATTATTTTAAATTTAAACTAAAATAAAATATTGTAAAGTTGAAATTATTTTATTATTAACTTATTTATTAACCGAAATTCACAAACCGTATTTCACATAAGGTACAGGCCTATTAGGGATAGGCCTATAGTTTGTGTCAAAGTAGTGATAGAGTACTTACTTACTTACTCACTTACTCACTGGCACTATCGAACCCGTAGGTTCATGGCCGCGCGGACATAAGCTCTCCATACATCCCTATCCTGAGCTAATGCTTTCCAATCATTTCCTGTATAATCTACTTCCCTCAAATCATAGTTAATGTTGTTCTCCCACCTCATTCTTGGTCTACCAACTGGGCGTTTTCCTTCTGGCTTTCCTACAAGAAGTTTCCATGCACGTCTTTCATTCCCCATACGCGCAACATGTCCTGCCCATCGCAGTCTACGGGACTTAACTGTTCTTATTATATCTGGCTTCCTATAAAGACCATGTAGTTCATTGTTATGTAGTCTTCTCCATTCACCTGTCTGTTCATCTCTCTTTGGTCCAAAAATTTTCCTAAGACTTTATTCTCAAATACTCGTAATCTCCTTTCCTCCCTTAAAGTAAGAGTCCATGTTTCGCACCCATATAATATAACTGGTAGAATAATAGTTTTATATATTTTCAGCTTAACGTTTTTTGAAAGGAGTTGGGACATCAAAAGTCTCTGCAATGCATAATAGCATGCATTTCCAGAATTGAGCCTATGTTTAATTTCTTTGTGCATCTCATTCCTATTTGTGATTATTGTTCCTAGGTATTTGAATTCAGCCACTTCCTCAAAATTTCCCTCATTTGTCATTAGCTGTCCATTTCCATTATATAATGTATTTCTACGTGTGACCATATATTTAGTTTTACTGATATTTACTTCCAGTCCTAATTTCTTAGTGTTACTCAATAGTGTGTGCGTGTTGGCCTTTAGTATCTCCTTGCTATCGGCCAGTAGTACCACATCATCAGCATAAACTAACAGCTTATTAATACCATTCAGTTGTAAGCCTTCCTTATTCTCTAAAGATTTAATGGCATGCTCTAGTACAAAATTAAATAGTAGAGGAGATAGTGCATCTCCTTGCTTCAAACCCATTCTGGATTTCAAACGTGTCTGAAAAACTGTTTGCCTACACGCACCCTACTCGTTGAGCCATTTAGACACATTCGTATAAGTCTAACTAACTTTTTGGGAATTCCGAACTCCAGCAGGATACTATATAACTTCTCCCTCTTAATTGAATCATATGCTTTTTTGAAGTCTACATATAGTTGATGTACAGTACCATTATATTCCCATTTCTTTTCTAAAATCTGTCTTATACTAAAAATCTGATCTGTTGTAGACCTGTTTGTTCTAAATGCACATTGATGATCTCCTAGAATGTCATCAATATAGGGAGCAAGTCTGCTTACTAATATATTTGTTAGAATTTTGTACGAAGTTGAAAGTAATGAGATGCCCCTATAGTTGTTTGCAATCAGTTTTATCTCCTTTCTTATAAATTGGTACGATAATTGATTCCTTCCATTCATCTGGAAGAGCTTCTTTTTCCCAAATCATACTAAGCAACCAGCGTATCTTGTCCATCAATTTTTCTCCCCCTGATTTTATCAGTTCTGCTGGGATCTCATCTGAACCTGATGCTTTATACATCTTCAATTTTTCAATTGCCATTTCAACCTCTAATGCACTTGGCTCTGCGACTAGCATTTCTGCTGTCTGTAACTTATCCTCCTCAATGTCCTGTTCTGTATGTACATTTAATAGCTGATTAAAATAACTTTTCCATCTATTTAATATACTCTTGGAATCTGCAATCATATCCCCATTTTCATTCCGAATTATGTTTGTTCTAGCCTGAAACCCTTTCTTCTCTATACTAATTCCCTGATATAATTCTCTAATGTTCCTATTTTTTGCATTCATTTCAAGATCATTAATCTTCTCTCTCAAATATTCCCTCTTTTTACTCTTTAGTAACTTGGTGGTTTCCCGTCTAACACTACCCAATTGCTCTAAATTTACCTCATTTGGCTCGTGTAACCATTTCATTTTTGCTAGCTTTCTTTTCTTTACAATGTCGGCACATTCCTCATCAAACCATTTCTTGTTTTGCCTCTTTTTTAAACAACCAATGCTTTCTGATGCTGACAATTTAATAGTATCTCTTATAGCCTCCCATTCTTTATTTATATCAGTTTCTTCTTCGTTTGCCACATTGTCATCTGAAGATTCCAGTACTTCAAATCTATTTGCAATTTTGATTTGGTATTCTTGCCGCATTTCATCATTTTTCAAGTTTTTTAATTCATATTTTACTGAATCATCTTTAGCGTTTGTTCCTCTCATAAGCGATAGCCGTTGTCTGATTTTCACCCTGACCAGATGATGATCTGAATTGCAGTCTGTCCCTCTAACTGATCTAACATCAATGATGCTACTGTGCCAGCGTTTATCCACTAATACATGATCTATCTGGTTCCGAGTTTCTCCATCTGGGGACGTCCAGGTGTATTTATGAATATCCTTATGCTGAAATGTTGTGCTCTTAACAATTCTTTGATGTGGCAAATGTGACTAATCTAACCCCGTTGTCGTTACTATCTTCATGAAGACTGAATTTGCCTATTGTTGGTTTGAATATATCTTCCTGCCCCACTTTTGCATTAAAATCTCCTAAGACAATTTTCATATGATATCGTGAAAGGCTATCAAATAAGCATTCTAATTCTTCATAGAACTCATCCTTGATCTTGTCATCTTTATCTTCTGTGGGGGCATGTACATTTACAATTATAAAATCATGTCGTTTACCCTTTAGAATTATGTATGATATCCTATCACTAACAAACTTAATATCTCGGATAGCGGATAGGATCCTCCTTCTGACTAAAAAACCCGTTCCAAATGCAGGTCTTTCTGCACCCCCGTAGTATAATGCAAAGCTTCCTGATTCCTGACTACCTTCTCCTGGCCACCTAACTTCCTGTAAAGCGACTATATCCAAGGGCGATTTATCTAAATCCCGCGTTAATATCTCTAGTGCCCCGCTATTGTATAAAGTCCTAACATTCCATGTTCCTAGGAACATGTCCCTGTGTTTGAGCCTTTGGCATGGGTTCCCTGAAGTAGTCCCCGCCCGGAGAACCGAATGGGGGACTATTTGACCTCCGGAAAATTTTACCCCAGTAGAACCCATGTCCGCATTTCTTGACGGTTGTATTTTTACGGTGAAAGATCGTCACTCTTTCGACCAAGGTACTTATTTCGTCTGGCTTATCACCTTCGACCAGTCCGGCATGGGTAACCCTATCGGCAGCAATGCTACCGCCGGCATAGCTCTCAGGATCATTTAAGCACACAAGCCACTCCACCACGACAAGGTAAAGATACCATGGAGGGTAGTGATAGAGTACATTAAATAATTTTATTTAAAAGGAAAGTTTTTTATGAACCTTATTTTATAAATACATTAAAAAAGTTTGTAGTTCTTTTCTGTCAAAAGCACTTTCGTAATGGGTGGTTCACTTAAATAGGCGGTATTATTTAGAAGACAGTTGGTTTCGAACCTTTCACTCCAGAACAATGGCAATCAAAGATAATGTGTTCAACATTTTCGCTGCTAATACCATAATTATAAGTTGCATTCTCTTTGATGCTGAATTTCTGGAGGCATTGGCCAAATTTTCCCTGACCAGTGAGGAACTGTGTTAGTATGAAATTTGGAACAATACGTTTGTATTTTATTCTTTCATAAATAGGCCTACTCCTGTAGTAGTATCGAGCCACAGTTTATGACAATCTGTATTACTTTTGTCTTGCTTTCTAAGGTTTTAATTCCCCATTGTTTACCTTTATAATATACGCCTCCCAGGGACATTAAGTGTATAAATACAATCAGACACATAATCAGTTATAAAGCGGGTCTATAAAGAACGAATTCCATAGAACAGTAACTTACCTACTAAAATTCTTGGAGCGCAGGATTAGGTGATAATACTCACGTTGTGGAATGTGACAGACAAAATAGGCCTATGTGCTAAAATTTCTAAAATGAACAGTTCGAATAATCTTTACTTTTATTTATCGACTTTTCTACGAGGATAATATCAAATTTATCTTCAAAACATATTTAATTAACGCCTCTTTCTCTAAATATTTTGAGATTTTCATGAGATCAGAACTAGAAACTATAGGCCTGGAGAGGATTTTTTTTATGAAAGTTGGATTTTTTCTCCATTTTGTATTTCTTGCAGATTTAAATACATGTTTAAAATATATAGAAGCAATGAGGTAGATAACGATTTGTAGAATTTATAGAGCGTTATCCGACAGGCATTTCACCCTTCCCCTTTCTGTCCTGTATGCTTAACGTCACTCAAAATGTTATCTTTGCCGTTCGACGTTGTTCGATTTCAATACAGAAGCAAACTTAAATAAACCATATTCAGAAAAAGAAAGAAAAATGTATTCAATTCAGAGCTGAATGAATCTCCAGTGATGCGGAAACATGGTCTCTCTGAGGTATACAAGCCAAGCAGTGGCGTGCGCCGTAAAATTCTAATTCATATTTTTTTAAATTAGTTTCTTGTCACTGTACTACACTGCAGGTCATGAAGGCACAACTCAACCGAGGGAGGGGAAAAATTTCAATACCCCATCTACCGCTGTCTTCTTCTTCTTCTTTATTTAAGACAATATACGCTATCCCGTAAGTTATACAGGGTGGACCGCTCGAATGGACCTAATTTCAATTGCTTGTTACTGGCAAACGGTTGAAGATAGAAACTTAAAACAACGTTCATATTACAGAAAAACTCACCAAGTTTTGATATCCAGATCACCACATCTCTATATGAGCCCCAGCAGTCACTGTGACGATATCAAAGCGATGAACAATTTCTTGCCAAGTACGTTGGAGTATGTCTTCTGGAATGTTCTCAATAGCCTCTATGATGCGCTCACGAAGATCACGAAGGTCTTTGACTGGGGTGGTGTAAACTTTATCTTTGACATAGCCCCAGAGAAAGAAATCCAGTGGTGTTAAATCGGGAGATCTCGGGGCCACGCGATTGGTCCTCCCCTACCAATCCAACGGCCAGGGAAAATGTTGTCCAAAGTCGTACGAACTTCATTGGACCAGTGGGGAGGAGCACCATCTTGCTGGAAAACGATGTTAGGCTGCAGTTGTTCAATTTGTGGAAAGAAGAACTGCTCCAGCATGTCAAGATATGTGGTACCACGAACAGTTTTCTCGGCGAAGAAAAACGGTCCAATGACCTTATTATGTGACAAACTGCACCAACATTCATCTTCGGACTATCACGAACATGCTCTTGAATAGCGTAGGATTCTCCGATCCCCAGATCCGCACATTATGCCGGTTTACCTTGCCTGACAAATGGAAAGTGGCTTCGTCCGAGAAGAAAATCTTGGTCATGAAGTCAGGATCAGCGCCGAGACGGTCCAGCATCGTATTGGCGAATTCCACTCGTTTCGGCATGTCATTCGGCTCCAGACGTTGCACTAACTGCACTTTATATGCGTGCAGTTTGAGGCGTTTGTGGACAATCCGTTGTAATGTCGATTTTGGTATTTGAAGTTCCCGCGAAGCTCTTCTTAATGACTTCCGGGGGCTTCGCTCAAATGCGGCTTGAACATTTGCTACCATTTCATCGGATGCTCTGCGACCACCACCATGCTTCTTCAACACAGATCCTGTAGCTAATAATGTATCACGCCACTTCTTTATGCTTCTAGCAGTTGGAGCATCACGGTTAAACACACGCCGGAACTCCCTTTGAACTCTAATGATTGATTTAAACTCCGCATACCACAAAACAGCTTGCGCTTTCATCTGCGGAGTCGCCATTTTCACAAACAATTAAATCTAAGAACGAGAAACGTATCTTTGTGCCATCTACCGACAGGATTCGAAACTTGGTGAGTTTTTCTGTACTATGAACGTTGTTTTAAGTTTCTATCTTCAACCGTTTGCCAGTAACAAGCAATTGAAATTAGGTCCATTCGAGCGGTCCACCCTGTATTTGATCTGCTCTTTTATATTTTGATAAACTGTAACAATCATCTTGGCGACAACATTCCCATTGATCGTGATGTGTCTATTTTAGTTTGAATTTAATTTGAAATAGGCCTATCAGAAGCACAATTGGCGAAGTTCTAATTTGTGGTACCAGTTATTTAAATGCATCGGACCTAGGAAAAAACAAAATCGCGTAGGCTATAACTGTAAATTACAGCGTAATTCGACACAAATTGAAGTAATTTATATTCTTTCATGTTTTCCATTGCTATAGGCCTATTAATAATACAATAGACCTATAGGCCTATATATATATATATATATATAGACCCCTATAGGCCTACATATTATTTATAGGCTATACAGAATTTTAATGTTTACACATCTTTCTGTGCCTAAAGTTTTATTTTTCTTCTCCACTCGTCTCTCTCCATCCAATCCATGTCCTCCAGTCCTCTTGCTCTCATTCCAGTTCTTATTTCCTGCATCCACGAGTTCCGAGGTCTTCCTCTCCTCCTTCTTCCAGGTGGACACCATTCCAATATTTTCCTGGGTAATCTTTCTTCTTGCATTCGTCGTAGGTGCCCATACCAATTTAATTGCTTATACCGTATAGCCTATAATATACCATTGAATAACCAATAGGCCTATTCATTTTTCTCTTATGACAGTATATATAGGCTATATGGTATGATAAGAGAAATAAATGCCTGGACGGGTTTCGAACCCGGAACTCTGAGTCTGTACCTCAGCGTGATATCCATTACACCACCAGGCGAATCCAATTCAAACATTTATTTTTCTTATATATGTATTATATTCTCCATTATTACTAGATGTCGCGAGAACTCGGTCTTCACTGCCATCTAGTAGCTGACTATAACAAGTAAGCAAATTAAAGAGAATATTTTTACTTTATAGCAGTGACGCTATATCGCTGTTATAATTAAATGTTTAACATTGAGCAATGCAAGCTTAATATGGTATGATAAGAAAAATAAATGCCTGGACGGGATTCGAACCCGGAACTCTGAGTCTGTACCTCAGCGTGATATCCATTACACCAACAGGCGAATCCAATTCAAACACTTATTTTTCTTAGGCCTAGGGTAACGGAGGATAAGAGTACGCGGGCGGTTAAGAGTACGCAGGGAAATTTTATGGTATTGGCAGCACTGCAGAACATGCCGATTATTACGTTTCAGTGCAGCTGTTACAATGGGAGATCACGCCGTAGTATCATTGACCTGCTTCATTTATCTTCGTTCTACCAGGTAAAATTAACTTTCCTTACTTTTCTATGTAATTTCTGTGTGATATAGCATAACTGTTTTTTACCTTAAGGAGTAAAAAAATATTTTGTAAAGAGATATCATATTAATGTACATTTAATATCCTACAACATGGTGAAGATACCATTTACCTCTCTGTTACGTGCTGGAATCTATTGGTGGTTTTGTGAAATACGCCAAGTGAGGCAAAGAGTACGCAGCAGCTGATCACTGCGTATCTTAGCCTCCATTGGGGGTTATCATTGCTACATTGTTTTTTTTTATTTATTGCTATTAAGTGGAAAACTGTGTTTTACTCTTAATATATAGATGTATATTATATTGATACAAAGTTGTTATAACTTATCATAGTTTTGTATTTAATCGTAAAGAAATACAAATAACGTTTTTATTTTTATTTGCAGAGCAAAGAGCTGGAGAAAATGAAACAGTAGGTTTATCAGAACAAGAATGTAAAATTAATTTTAGTATTCATCCAATTCTACCGCTTCCAGAACATAAAGAACAAGACCCTATGAACCGAAGAAAGCAGGGACCAGCATAAAAATCAGAAATCATGACATCATCACCTTTCAAAAACCATTTGGAAGAAAAAAAAAGAGAGAAAAGAATTAGAGCAGGCTAAATCAGAAAAAAGTTTTTAAACAATAAGAAAGACAAGTAAGATAAATGGGCCTAGCAAACAGGAAATCAAATGCGAGAAGAGAATTGATGTTTAATAATGAATCTAAACCATCTTCAAGTTCAGCTGAGTCGAAAGCCTTCATTGAAGAAGAAGAAAAAGATGATTCAACTGTCTGTCCAGGATGTCGGGGTTCGTACCCTGATAGCTGGATTCAGTGTGGAATTTGCAAAGAGTGGTGGCAAGAAGACTGTAGTGCTTAAGAAGGCAGTGGTCCATTTGTTTGTGACTATTGTTAGGCAAGCCCTAGTGATTACTCTTAACCACCCTACCCGCGTACTCTTAACCTCCCGGTAGGCCAAGAGTACGCAAATTACATTTTTTACTAATTTATTATTCATGTCTGTATTTTAAAATGTAGTTGACTGATGATTTTTTTAAACTATTTGTATTTGAATAAAGAATATTTAAAAAAAATTGAACTCTGTAGTTTATTTATTTTATCAAATATAACTGAAAATCCACTAAGTGCGTACTCTTATACTCCTTTACCCTATATATGTATTATAATCTCCATTATTACTAGATGTCGCGAGAACATGTGTGTGAATGTATGTCATCACCGACATCAAGTTTTAGGCCTTTTGGTCTGTTCCGTCTTAAAACTGGTCACGATATTTCTTCATACGTTGGCCAACAATGGTGTAGGCCTATGTGCCGGGCGTAGTTCTCGGACTCAGGAGCAATTTCAACCAATTTTGTACAATGTAGGCAAATTTATGATCTGACAATGTGGTTATAAGGGGTAAAATACCACCATCACAACTAAGGGGATGAGAGGTGGCATCAAATGGGAAAAACGATCCGCAACGACCTATAGGCCTATATATTCCAGCACAACTCTGGAACACCGGGAGTAACTTCAACCAAACTCATTACGCATATAATTTACATTCTAGAAAAAATCCATGGGGATTAAATACCCCCTAGCACCCCACGATGGAGGTAAGATAGGGTGACTTCCAAAATAATAATAAAAAAAGACTGATACTTATTCATATTTTTTTGCTAAGCCCATCAGTGGGAGTGACGGTGACATTTAAATCCAACTTTGACCCATAGCATCCCTGAGAGAAGTGAGAGAACGATACAGGGGTGAAAACTAAAATTATAAAAATGATCCAGATTGGTGTCGAATCCATGGTTTTAGGAATGCTAAGCTGTTTGGCGAAAATCCAGATGATATGCAAAATCTATGTTTGACCCTATCACCCCTATGGCGGCGATTGATGACTGTCTCGATAAAGTATTATACCATGTTTGGTCTTTAGCACCCCTAACGTAGAGGAGGTGAGAAGGGGTGAAAAAATGTCAACAAATGACCGATATTTTTGTCAAATCCCAAGTTTCCGTGGTCGCTATTACTAATGGTCAGCAGTTCGAATGACATTTAAGCCCTAGTTTGAACCCTAGACCCTAAATGGAGACTGTGAGAAGGGATGTAGGCCCTACATAGGCCTAAAGTGATAACAATGAGCGAGATAAGTCTTAAATCCACAGATTTCGCTAAATTGATTGGTAAATGTCCAGATTGCTATTTAATCCCTACCAACGTTGTGAGATGGATGAAAATAATATTCCAAAATTACCAAGATTAGTGACATCCACAGTTTTCGGGGTCGCTAAATTCATTGGTGACAGTACAGATGACATGCAAGCCAGAGTTTGAACCCCAGAATTTATGTGATAAGAGAACTCTATGTCTAAATTTATTGTAATAAGTTTTTACTCAAAATAACAAATTTAAACATATTTCCATATTTGACTCACGTAGGGTCTATTTATGATTTTTGTATTCCATCCATCCATAGGCTAGTATTCTGCCCGAAGGCAGGTCCTTCACTGCAACCATAGCATTTTCATGCTATGCTTGCAGCTTTACTAGGGAATTGTAGGTGTGGTAGCTTCCCGTTGCTTTCCACACCGTGAAGGATGATGACGATAATGAGAAGGATGATGATGATGATGATGATGATGATGATAATGAGAAGGATGATTATGATGACCATATGATTTCGGGGACCGTTTGGGCCTTAAAGTTTTCCTGACATTTGTCTTACAGGTGAGGAAAAACCCCGATAAAAACCTCACCCAGAAAAACTGCCCCGACCGGGGATCGAACCTGGGCCCGCTGCGTGACAAGGCAGCACGCTACATTGAGACCACAGCGGTGGACATTTTTTTGTATTATAGGTTATTAATGAATATAGGCCCTAATGTGTTCTTGAAAATAAAGCTAATAGGCCTAAAGCTTTTCCTAATTCCTTAAACTTACGTAATTAGCCTTTTTAATTAGGCGAAAGAAAAATATTAACCATAAATTCAGTGAGATAAATTATAGCCTATAGGACATAGGCTAATTGGAAAACATTAGCTCAGGATAGGTATAGGCCTATATGGAGAGTTGTGTTCGCTCTGCCATGAATACCTGAGCTCAATGAGGTCAGTGAGTAAGTTATGTAGTTGATATTTTCATTCGGTAAAATTTAAATGCTGTAGCTTATGTAGGCCTGGTAGGACTATTTATTAGGGGTGATGAAAATTCTTTATTGTTTTTATTTAATATTACGATTCATATAAGCCCAAATCTCGTCAATACGCCACTGGCAACATACAAAATCATAATAGCATGTCCAAATGCAAAACATAAAAAATATGAAATATAAAGGCTGGGTACTTTGCATCTTGCTAGTTGTTGGATTGATTGCCGCCATTTTACCCTAACCTCACTGGTATATCCCACCCTCTAGAGTCTCCCTGATCTCTGCATTTGTCATCTCATTCTATCTGCACTGTTTCTTTCTCGCTTATTGTCTGAGTTTAGCTCCACCTTCTACATTGGTCCGGGACCAGCATCCCATCACCATGGACCACATGCAAACTATGGATGTAATAGTAATACTATTCCGTATTATATTTCTCCCAACTTGGGGAGAACAAGCAACCAGAAATTGCATTCTCAACTTCTGACTAGCTGTACAATCAAGCTAACAAGTTTGGCTTCTGTCACTATCTTATATACATTCTCTCTCTCTCTCTCTCTCTCTCTCTCTCTCTCTCTCTCTCTCTCTCTCTCTCTCTCTCTCTCTCTCTCTCTCTCCCTCTCTCTCTCTCCCTCTCTCTCTCTCTCTCTCTTTCTCTCTCTCTCTTGTTTTCTATTTTGTATTTCGGCATAATAAAGAGAAGCCACATAAAAAATCACTAAGTTTTAGTATAGAGATATCATTCTGCATGAAATATGATAAATTCTTCTTTCATTCAAGTTGTGGATTGTGAAGACTAAAGCAAACGAAATAAGTTGTGGATCTCTCCTCTCATAAATATTACATCAATGCAAATTATATAGGCCTATTACAATATAATACTCTTCTTTATGAGAGTGTTTTAAATAGTATTTTAATGAAAATATATCTAAATATTATGAAATCGTTATTTTAAGAATATTTATTTAAAAATACACGTAATAAATATTTAGGGGGCCTAATTAATTAAAATAAAACTTACAGTTTTATAGGCCTATGATTTTCATATTTATATTTACTTACTTACTCACTCACTGGCACTATCAAACCCGTAGGTTCATGGCCGCGCGGACATAAGCTCTCCATACATCCCTATCTTGAGCTAATGCTTTCCAATCATTCCCTGTATAATCTACTTCCCTCAAATCATAGTTAATGTTGTTCTCCCACCTCATTCTTGGTCTACCAACTCGGCGTTTTCCTTCTGGCTTTCCTACAAGAAGTTTCCATGCACGTCTTTCATTCCCCATACGCGCAACATGTCCTGCCCATCGCAGTCTACGCGACTTAACTGTTCTTATTATATCTGGCTTCCTATAAAGACCATGTAGTTCATTGTTGTGTAGTCTTCTCCATTCACCTGTCTGTTCATCTCTCTTTGGTCCAAAATTTTCCTAAGAACTTTATTCTCAATACTGCTAATCTCCTTTCCTCCCTTAAAGTAAGAGTCCATGTTTCGCACCCATATAATATAGGCCTAACTGGTAGAATAACAGTTTTATATATTTTCAGCTTAACGTTTTTTGAAAGGAGTTGGGACATCAAAAGTCTCTGCTATGCATAATAGCATGCATTTCCAGAATTGAGCCTATGTTTAATTTATTTGTGCATCTCATTCCTATTTGCGATTATTGTTCCTACGTATTTGAATTCAGCCACTTCCTCAAAATATCCCTCATTTGTCATTAGCTGTCCATTTCCATTATATACTGAATTTCTACGTGTGGTCATATATTTAGTTTTACTGATATTTACTTCCAGTCCTAATTTCTTAGTATTACTCAATAGTGTGTGCGTGTTGGCCTTTAGCATGTTCTCGCTATCGGCCAGTAGTACTACATCATCAGCATAAACTAACAGCTTATTAATACCATTCAGTTGTAAGCCTTCCTCATTCTCTAAAGATTTAATGGCATGCTCTAGTACAAAATTAAATAGTAGAGGAGATAGTGCATCTCCTTGCTTCAACCCATTCTGGATTTCAAAAGTGTCTGAAAACTGTTTGCCTACACGCACCCTACTCTTTGAGCCATTTAGACACATTCGTATAAGTCTAACTAACTTTTTAGGAATTCCGAACTCCAGCAGGATACTATATAACTTCGCCCTCTTAATTGAATAATATGCTTTTTTGAAGTCTGCATATAGGCCTAGTTGATGTACAGTACCATTATATTCCCATTTATTTTCTAAAATCTGTCTTATACTAAAAATCTGATCTGTTGTAGACCTGTTTCTTCTAAATGCACATTGATGATCTCCTAGAATGCCATCAATATAGGGAGTTTAAAGTAGTGGTCTTGGTGGAAAGGCCCTGCGGCTAGCCAAGTTAATGACAAGCGGTGAGCGATTCCTTTTGGTTCTCCAGGATGTCCAAGAAAGGAGAACCCCGGGTTCCTGCTTAAGCATTAGCCCCGGTGTGATTTAGAGATGATTAGATCTTCTTTTTCCCAAATAATACTAAGCAACCAGCATATCTTGTCCATCAATTTTTCTCCCCCTGATTTTATCAGTTCTGCTGAGATCTCATCTGAACCTGATGCTTTATACATCTTCAATTTTTCAATTGCCATTTCAACCTCTAATGCACTTGGCTCTGCGACTAGCATTTCTGCTGTCTGTAAATTATCCTCCTCAATGTACTGTTCTGTATGTACATTTAATAGATGATTAAAGTAACTTCTCCATCTATTTAATATGCTCCTAGAATCTGCAATCATATCCCCATTTTCATTCCGAATCATCAAACCATTTCTTGTTTTGCCTTTTTTTTAAACAACCAATGCTTTCTGATGCTGACAATTTAATAGTATCTCTTATAGCCTCCCATTCTTTATTTATATCAGTTTCTTCTTCGTTTGCCACATTGTCATCTGATTTCATATTTATTACAATATAAATTTGTAACAGCTGTTTCGGTTTTACTTAATTAAATATATATGGATTTTCATCAAGTAAACGCCAAATTAATTGATTACTTAATAAATAGCCAATCAGAGAAAATTTTAAAAGGTAACAGAACTGGATACCTAGGAACGATAATAAAAAGGAATGAGGCTCAGAAACAAATTAACATATTCAACTCTGGAAACGCATGCTATTATGTAGCCTATTAAAATGACTCTCGTCATCCCAAATTATTCAGAAATGTTAAACTAATAATATAAGTTATAAAACGGTGATTCTTCCAGCTAGGCCTATATGTGAAATATGGTCTCTTATTTTAAGAGGAGTAAAGACAGCGAGGATTTGAAAATAAAATACCGCCAAAGAGAAAGAATAACAGATAATAATGTAAGAAAGTCCACCGCTGTGGTTTCGAGGTAGCGTGCTGCCTTGGCACGCAGCGGGCCCGGGTTCGATCCCCGGTCGGGGCAGTTTTTCTGGGTGAGGTTTTTATCGGTGTTTTTCCTCACCTGTACGACAAATTTCAGGGAAACTTTAAGGCCCAAACGGTCCCCGAAATCATATGGCCATCATTATCATCATGATCATCCTTATCATCATCATCATCTTTCACCGGTGTGGAAAGCAACGGGAAGCTACCACACCTACAATTCCCTAGTAAAGCTGCATGCATAGCATGAAAATGCTATGATTGCAGTGAAGGACCTGCCTTCGGGCAGAATTACTATGGATGGAATGGAAGAAAATATATAGGTAGGCCTACAGTAATAGTGAGCTTCATGATCTTTGTCGTAGATAGCGATGGGACGCATGGAGCGAATGATAGTGAAAGAGGGACAGAAACTTCTTGCAGAAAAACGAGAATGAATTACACAGAAATTGATTGGAAAAAAAATCGTCTCTAGATAGGGTTGTATGGACAGCTTATGTCTGCGCCGGCAAGAACCACCGGATTCGATAGTGCTAATGAGTTAGTAAGTTAGTTATTCCGAAAAGTAAATCCATCTTTGATAATTTAATCCTAGATTCCGTTCTAATTTGCGCATGTACAAGTAAGTGTTTCTGAATTCTTATTTCCAAAATATTAATGCCAATTTTAAGAATAGCATGGGTTGCAATGACATCAAAATTGATGATAAGTTTAAAAATAGAAAGTCTGTCGCGTAGGAATTGCGTAAATTAGGCGAATTCCTCAGCAAGTTGAATAGCCTATATGGTCTGATTTAGCTGATTTACACACACACACACACACACACACACACACACACACACACACACACACACACAAAATATATATATATATATATATATATTCATTCATAGTGTTCTGCTCAATAGCAGGTATTTCACTGCAAACTCAGCATTCTCCACTCTTTCCTTAACTCAGCTTTCCTTTTTGTATCTGCATATAAACCATTTAGCCTATTTTAATATTGTCTATCATCTGATGTCTTTTTCTGTCTCTAACTTTCTTTCCGTTCACCATTCCTTCTATATATATATATATATATATATATATATGTCCACCGCTGTGGTCTCGAGGTAGCGTGCTGCCTTGTCACGCAACGGGCCCGGGTTCGATCCCTGGTCGGGGCAGTTTTTCTAAGTGAGGTTTTTTCGGGGTTTTTCCTCACCTGTAAGACAAATGTCAGGAAAACTTTAAGGCCCAAGCGGTCCCCGAAATCATATGGCCATCATCATCATCCTTCACCGGTGTGGAAAGCAATGGGAAGCTACCACACCTACAATTCCCTAGTAAACCTGCAAGCATAGCATGAAAATGCAGTGAAGGACGTGCCTTCGGGCAGAATTGCTATGGATGGATGGATAGGCAAATATATATGTAGGCCTATAGGCCTATATATGTCCGAGCATTTATTTTTCTAATCATGTCATATTGAGCTTGCATTGCTAAATGTCAAAAATTGAATTAGGCCTATAGGCTAACATCTATAAAGCGTCACTGATATAGGCCTAGGCCTAAAGTAAAAATATTATCTTTGTGATAGGAGCTACCAGATGGCAGTGGATACCGAGTCCACTACATCTAGTAATAATGAGAATAGGCCTCTATATAGGCCTATATATAGGCTATATATATAGGCTATATATAAGAAAAATAAATGTTTGTACTAGATTTGCTCGGTTAGCGTAATCGGTAGCGCACTGGGAAATAAATCCAGAGGTCCAGGTTCAAGTCTTGTCCGAGCATTTATTTTTCTTGTCATGTCATAGATATATATATATATATATATATATATATATATAGGCTATATATATAACTTATATATATATATATATATATATATATATATATAGGTAAGTCCGGGATAGATGGCCATACTTTTTTTAATGTTTCAGAATATCGAAGATTTGCAGGATAATTACGTGAACACAAGTTTAATGGGGTTACTGAAGGTAAATCTACATAATTCCTTGTGTTTGTGATGAAATATTGTCATTCAGACTAATAAACCCAACTTGTTGAAAAACAATACGCTGGCCATCTTTCCCTAGTTGCCAGGGGGAGATGGCCATAGGGTAGAGAGTGTTGATTACTCAGTTTTGAAGTCATTAAATACATTTAAAAAGTTATTAAAATATATCTATTTGTTTATTGCATTTACATTTACATATAAAATTTAAAAAACTAATCGTTTCACAAAATTTAAAACTTTTCTTGCATTAAAATACAAATAAAATATCTTCAATCATTTTCGAAGAAAATGTTTCCATAACCAAGTGAATTATTTCAGTTTTTCCTAGTTATCATTTTTGCATAGGCCTATATATAGCCTATATATATATATATATATATATATATATATATATATATAGGCCTATATGTTATAATTAAATTTTTAACATTGAACAATGCAAGCTTAATATGGCATTTATTTTTCTTGCCATGCCATATAGGCTATATATATAGGCCTATATATAGGCCTATATATAGGCCTATATATCGTTATATTGGAGAATCTCAGTTTGTGATGCCAACTTTGAACTACAGTGAAAACAAATTATGCATAAGACTAACCGTAAGTTATTTAATAAATTGAAAAATAATTGTTGATTTTAACATTCACACGTCATTCAACTGCAGAAAGCGACGGTCTTTGGGTTTAATAAAATTACAAGGATGTTAAATGATATATAGTGAATGTTTTTTACAGATAGCAGCCTCATTGATAAAATATACGTATTCGTGTAAAGTGGACCCAGGTCCTCCTGGAGGGTCCACATTAACCGAATTTATTTTTTATGTTTAATTACTTTATATCACCATAATGTCAAATAATATCAAACCAAACCCATCAGTATATTAAAACAGCATCTATTGTAATATTCAATAGCACACATTAAGAATTGATTTTTAGCTTGAAAAACTTTTAAAGTAGTAATTTTGCTAAATATCACAAACAAACCCTTCTCCGCACAAAGAATAAAAGAAACTGGCATTGAAACCACAAAGTTGGTGAGGGAAAGGAGATAAAATATTTTCTGTTCGAGGGCAGCGCCAATTAAAGAAAAGATTTACAGGGTCCACTCAAACAGAATGATCCACATTACCCGAACTTCCCTACACTATTTACCTCATACGTCCCGTATGGAGACGCGGATGCTCTCTATCGGGAGTTTCTTAAACCAGTTTCTTAAACTTGGAGGGATGAAGATCGGTCAAAGTGTGCACAGAGGCCCTTTTAATTAAACTTGCGGTTCTTTTACGAGCCTGATAATCTTGAAACTCGGGATCCATGACTTAAACTCTCTCCCGGATGACATGTCCCTTCGTTTTTCCATCGTAAAAATCCATCAACTCCGGCCGGTTTTGAACTCGCGACTCTCTGGACTAGTGTGTAAGAAGCATAACCACTGGACCACCACGGATTACTATATTTACAACGGCATATATATATATATATATATATATATATATATATATATATATATGTATATATATAATATACAATCCGGCCTGGAACAGAATATAGACTATTTTAACTTCTTCCCCTCAATAACTTTGACGTGTTCAAGGCCTGTTTCTATCATTTTTTGTATGAAGAATGGTTTATTTGTGATATTTATGCAAACGAACAGTATAAAATTTTTCAAGCAATGAATTGATTCTTAATATCTGCTATTGATTATTACAAATATTGAAAAATCCCCTAAATATATTATATTATGTAGATGCTGTTTTAATATACTGACGGGATTGGTTTGATATTGAGTATCATAGCGGCTGTATAAAATAATTGGATATGTGAAAGGAATTCGGTTAATGTGGACCCTCCAATAGGCGGTTAAATTAGACCTGTGTCCACTTTAAACTAATGCGTATATTTTATTAATGAGGATGCAATCTATAAAAACTATGTACTTAATTAATTTTATTTAATATTCTTGCAATGTTACTAAACCCAAAGACCGTTGCTTTCTGCAGTTGAATGACGTGTGAATGTTATAATCAACAATATTTTTTAATACATTCAATAAATATCAACGCTATTTAATTACGATTAACCATAAATACGTTCAGATTAATTTAGCCTGTCTGTATAAATTAATAGAGCAAATTAACTTAAAAAAGTCTAAATGCTAGGGCGAACTCTCGGGTCCACTTTACTCGAATATGGAGGTTAAAGTACACCTTTCTTATATTGTAAAAAAGTTAATACATTATGAAGATGTTTCCATATTTGAATAAAATAACAATGCTATTCATAGTTATAACACTAATGATAATCACTGTAATTAAACAAAATTCAAATCCCTTAACTAAAAAAAGCAAAACAACAAATGCAAAATAGGAGACCACATTACCCGAAGTTCCTCTATAAATTCCAAGTTATTCTCATCAGGAAAATGGTTTTAATCAGAGTTGATAGTGATTGTCCCCTGAACCTCAATGCTCTACCGGTAACCCCCTCGGAGATGGCGCCCAACGTGGAGCGTCATTTGAAAGGATGTTAGTCAATAGAGACTGATGTTCAGTGGATACTCACGATCAACTGTGATGACAACTAGGCCTACATCGGTAATTAACGTAGACGAGGGATTAAGTTTTATTATAAATCTATTTCTCACCTATAATTAAAATAAACTGATACAACACTTTTTAAGTTAGTTTATATATCTGAAATAAATCAATTAAAATGGCGCGCTTGAGATTCCCAACGAACGTATACTTTATTAACACTTATCCGCGTAAGTATTGCGCTCTTTCAGATCCTATTTCATTATCATGATGCCTAATATTGATGCTCGTGTAAAATTGTAGCCTACACGTTTATTCAGTTGGAGATCTACGTATTGTCTCTAGATTAATTAATGCTTTTGCGACTTTTCAAATACTCTCCTATCCTACGATGACAATAGAAGATTATTAGTTCTTCGACGAAGGGACGTCAGAAAGTGTTGACCTTGCCGAGATATAAGTCGTAGTGATAAGTTAATTTTGTATTAGAATAGCCTATGTACAAAACCGTCTTTGAGAATCTTATGGTAGTGATTTTTATTACAATAATCATCCGATTGGTTCACATCACACAACAATCAACACATTTCACTCTGATTGATTAAAATCAATCACATCCAGAATTTAATATTTTATCAACTTACACACAGTTTGGAGCTGGTTATATTTTCCCAGGCGGTAAGCTTGACTAATTTTTCCATGCGGTTTTACTCGAAATTTTAGCCTCGACATCCCTTTATAGATGATTTCAAAATACCACTCATAAACTTTTATTTATGTGGGTTTTCCTCTGGTATTTTCCCCTTTGTTAAGTTATTGAGTTTTATTGCCCCTTCATGACCATTAGAAATAGATAATATGCGAACTAAATGCTTGTTATCTTTGGTCAGCGTTCTTGTAATTTTCTTTTCCCATCATGTTTTCAAATATGTTTGCCAGACTATCGATTTTCTACATATGTGTATTTTCCAAACTATTTAATATAAATATTCCTTTATTATTATTATTTATTTACAGCCCCACCACCACCCCTCGGGTAACCTCGGGCATAATGCCCTTATCTCCGGGTCTGCTCTATGTACCTATATTCTAATAAATCAATTCGTAATGAAGGGACAGATTCCCGTCCCTCACTGATCCTTGCTGGACGCCAGATTCATAGATCGCCAGGAAGAAAAATGATCCGTATTGCGTATTTCTGGCGAACATGAAGGTGGGATTCCAATCGCTTCACAGTATTAGAAGTTTGAAGGGTGTATATTACTACAGTCATTAAGTTCTGAGACTTTACGCCTGGGAGGTTGGCACCCACAAGAATCTGGATGTATCACAAGATGCCGATAACTCGACGTACACTTAAACAGAACCACATCCTCCCTCAAAATAGTCGTCGTTGGCCGTTATGCACATTTGGCAACGTTTGTATAGCTGCTGGAAGCACCGCTTAAAGATATTGGCAGGAAGGTCCTGTATGGCTTCTCTTGTGGCTGTCATGACCTCTTCGGAAGAATGAAATATACGCCCATCTAGAATTGCTTTCATGCGAGGAAAGAGAAAAAAATCACATGGCGCGAGATCAGGTGAGTACAGAGGGTATGGTAAAACTGTCACCTGTCGCCTTGCAAGTTCCTCTTGGACAAGAACAGAACGATGTCCAGAGGCGCTGTCGTGTAGCAACAGCCAATTCTTTGTAGGCCAAAGCTGAGGTCGCTTACGGCGAATTGAATCACGTAAACGGCCAAGGATATATTTGTAGAGGGTTTTGTTTATAGTTGCACCTTCTGATATGAATTCCATGTGAACAATTTCATTTGAATCACAAAACAGTTTAAGCATCACCTTGGCTTTTGACCTGTCATGTCGCGGTTTTTTCTGTCGTGGTGATAATGGCGTTTTCCAGATGGCGGATTGTCGTTTCAGTTGCGGATCGTAAAGGAAACACCATGTTTCGTCTCCAGTTATTATCCGGTTGCGAAACGTCGGATCATCGTCAGCATTACTGATTAAGTCACCACAAATCGTTATGCGGTCATCACGTTGGTCTTGTGACAGGATTCGTGGCACACTGTGCTGGGTAACACGAGACATGTTCATTCAGGTCATGAGACAGAATTTTGTAGCAAGTGCCATGGCTGACCCCTACCGCTGCTGCCAGATCGTCTACTAATTGGGAGCGATTAGCACGCATCAACGTTACTACTTATTCGATCTTGCGTTTAGTTCGAATTATTTGTGGTCAAACAGTATGCACATAATCTTCCAAACTATCTCTTCCTTGCACAAAACGTGGGTGCCACCTAAACACAACACTGCGTCTCAAATGCGTACTCGCCGTAAACTTGCTGCATCATTTGAAACGTTTCGCCAGCGGTCTTGCCTAATTTCTGACAGAACTTGATGTTGCTCTAACTGTGACATCTCGAGTTCCGACATGCGCATTCAAATCACCGTCACAACAAAGACCGTAGTTCTGCTTGCAGTGAATGCACTCAACTGTCTCTTGCTGAGACGAGAGACTAACTGCCAAGGTACCATACCACGGCGCCACCTATTGGCTAGAGTGCATCACAGCGCCACTATGCGATCAGTCTCAAAATTTAATGACTGTAACACGTATTAGCGATGAGTATGTTAGTGTCAATAATGTCGTAAGCTTTACTGAAATCCAAGAGAGTTAACAATATTGTCTGGCCATTGTCCATTGCTTCCGTATGTCTTCGGTCACTTTAAGATGAACCGTCGTTGTACTCTGACCGTCCTAAAACATGACTGGTGTCGGTCGAACATATCGTGTGTATTTGCCCATGAACATTCCGCGACAAGGCTGTGGAAAGGACTTGGGAGTATGCTGATATGTCTGAAGTCGTTCTGCTTCTGAGCAAAACTTGTCGGTCCTTTCACGCCAAAATCCCGTCGCTAATAACTTTAGTTGTTAAACAGCGACGTTAAATAATATACTACATAACTGAAAGGACTTAAAAAAAACTTTTTCGTTTACAACATTTTGAGACATACTGTATTTATTCAATTTTCCAATAAACCTTGCTGGAATTCAAACAGGCAGAATACATCCTAAGCTAAGGGTGTTACTCTTATATCATGGAGGGTAGAAAGAAAGAACATTTTATCCATCCCAGTAGCCATGATTTTTTGTTGTTCATCCCTATAACCTTAAAAAATTGTAGGGGGTGATGGACATAGCATGGACTAGGAATCAATATAAGAGCGGGGGTGGCTTGATACATATATATGATACATGTTAGGTGGGATCGATATGCGTTGCTATTGGCTCCTGTTGTATCCCCCTCGCCATCCATCATCCCTCGGGTGGGGAGGGGGTTGATATGACGTGGGCGTGCCCTCCCCCTCCTGTCTGACTGTCTGTCTATCCTCATTTACCAAATACATTACTGAGAAGGGTGGCGTAGTGTGGCGATGCTGCTATGTGCAGGCACAAGGGTGACTGGTACACTCATTTCCAAACACTTGCTTCAAAACACACAAATCTCTACTACTACTACTACTACTACTACTACTACTACTACTATTCTTAATTACAGTATTTCAGGTTATTAGTACTAAAAACTAAATATGAAACTTAACTCTATTGCTTGACCTTTTAAGAAACACACTCACATTGAAGTTCTAATTATTATACTGTGAACATTTCTAAATATACCAAAAAAAAAACTAAAAACAAATTCAATTTATTACATTCCTTGACTTACCTGTCGACTGAAAATCCTCACATAATAATAACAATAATAATAATAATAATAATAATAATAATAATAATAATAATAATAATAATAATAATAATAATAATAATAGGTGAAAGATAAAGTGAACCTACTACAAGCTTCAGGTGGCCCTTGGGGTAGCAGGATGTTAAGGCTCCCACATTTTCTGGACAATCGGCATTTGATGTCAGCCGGGTTACCATCTTTGGGTCCCTCCAGAACAAGCCCCTGGTACTTACTTCCGTTAGTTCCACGAACTCAAATAAATAAAAATGAAATAAAACTTAATTTTAAATAAAATAATAAAGAAGATACATCACATCCAAGGAAAATAACACAAAAAAGTATTCTCATAAATAAAATAGTACTGCATGAAGGTTTGGGTCAGTTTAAAAATCCTGACCCCATGTACTCGAACTCTGGTCCTTCCGTCTTGTAGCATATTGCCTTAACCACAACGCTAAGGCGTGCCCCAACAGCAATAATAAAATAATAATAATAATAATAATAATAATAATAATAATAATAATAATAATAATAATAATAATAATAATAATAAATATCCTCAACTCGTGTCAAACACATGGTCGGTTTGAGGAATGAGATGGGATGAAGTCCCTATATTTATAGAGGTCTGTGCAGGCCGACCACGCCTGACGCACCGTCACAGGAGCAGATGAACGAAATGAAACGAAATGTTTGAGATGAATATAGAGAAATTCTGGAATGAAATTGTGGCAGGGGAAAACGGGAGAAAACCTCGAGAAAAACCTGCCCAAGCCCCGTTTCGTCCACCATGAAACCCACATGGAGTGACCGAGACTCAATCTCGGACCCCAGCGGTGAGAGGTGAGCGTCTAACCGCTCAGAAGTCCGGCTTCAAATCCCGTCCAAATATGTACTTTTGTTATCATGTGATATTAAGCTTGCATTGCCCAATGTCAAAAATTTAATTATAACATCGAAATAAAGAAGCGTCACTGCTAGAAAGTAAAAATATTCTCTTTAATTTGCTCATTTGTTACAGGAGGTACTAGATGGCAGTGGATACCGTGTTCCCGCTGCCTCTCGTAATAATAGAGAACAAGAAAAATAAATGTTTGTACTAGATCTGATTGGTAGCGTAATTGGTAGCTCAGTGGAGTATCAATTCCGAGGTCCGAGTTCTAATCCCGTCCAAGTATTTATTTTCCTATTCATGTCATATTAAGCTTGCATTGCTCAATGTCAAAAATTTAATTGTAACATTATAATATATAGCTATGACATGAAGAGAAAAATAAATGCCTGAACCGGGATTTGAACCCAGGACCTCATACGTTAGTGCGCTACCACCTTGCACTAATCAGACATTCAAGCACTATACCCCATCCACTGGTTCTTCGGCCTTGACGTTTTCACGACAGTGTTGCCGATATGGATATTTAGTGGGAGGGGCCGTTTGATGTTTGCGTTTAGCAGACATATAGCTGACAACATCTCAGCAATTCCAAACTTACTAGCGCGCTATAGCTGCGTGATTGGATATAGCAGTGATTGGTTGTGGCAGACATCTACTCCCACTCAACTGTTTCCTTATTGGTTGTAGAGGGTGAGTTTCTGCCTTTACCTCTCGTATAACCTAAACTTCAGAGCTGGAGATAGGACAGCCGTAGTGTAACATTTATTTTTCCTTTAAACTTATACATATTCTCTATGTTGAGAGGTAGTGGGAACTAGGTCTTACTGTTCCCTCCCGGCTTCTATAACATGTAAGTATATAGATTGATTAATGTCTTTGACATCATCCGATTTCTAATAGCCAATTTTGTTGGTCCATCCAATCTCATGGTTGTAGATGTTTCTCCTTCATGTATAAACATATTCCTTGACTCCAGGAGGTTTTAGGTCTTCCTCTGTCTCGTCTTCCCTCAGGTTTCCATTCCAAAACAGATTTTGGTAGTGATCCTCTTCCATTCACTGGACATGTCCGTACCATCTTAATTGCTGAGTTTTAATATAGGCCTAATCTAAAATAGTGTCTTCAATCTTCATGTTCTCCCTTATAACTGAGTTCCTATTTTTTTTCTCTTCTTGAAATTCTTGCTGCTGTAAGTATATATATATATATATATATATATATATATATGGGGTAGTGGGGCAGGATGGGGTACGTGTATTTTTCTCCCAGTATGTGACACGATTTGTCGGAATTTCTGAAAAGTATCTCAGTAACGTCTCAGTTGCTCGTACAGATCAGTTTTCGCCATCGGTGAAGTCTTTGTTTCTTTTTTGTTTGTGTGGTCAGTTGTGAAGTGATTTTTGCAATATTACACCTTCTCTTCAGTGCATGCAGGTACATATAAGCTTCATTTGAATAATATCTAACAATTACTGTGTTAAAGACTATTCCATTTTCTTTCTAAACATGTATACTGCATTAGGTTTTGTTTCAAAATAATCCGGTCATAACGTCGTAAATTATAATTGAGTTCGTGGGGCAAAATGGGGTGGGGCAAGACAAGGTACTACCCCGTCTTGCACCATGCGGTCTTCATATTACTGACTAACTCTTTTCCTGTGTGTAGTTTCAAAATGGTGAGGAATTATGAAAAGATGACACAGAGAGAAGAATGGCCCCTTGTGTCTATGCTAGAAACCATTAATGCGGTTACAAATGGATCATCATCATCATCATCATGAACAAATGAATCAATGGTGTACAAAAGGGCAGCTAGTCAATTCCAAGTGCCTCAAACAACTCTGGAATGACACGTGAAGAAAAATAGAGAAAATGTGGATTACACAGTAAGGAAATTGATGGGAAATTTCTCTGGCGTTTTTAGTGAAGAGCAGGAAACCGAACTTGTTGAACACCTAAAAAAATGGAAGCTCAACTCTTCGGCCTCACTGTAAATGAAGTTCGAGGACTTGCCTTCCAACTGGCGGAACGTAATAATTTAATTTAGAACATTCTTTTAGTGAGGTAGTGCTTACATACGTGCCTCAACAATGGCTACAGCCGTCAATGAATTTCGAAGAAACTGGAATATGGCCAGTTAATGTGAATGTTTTTGATGAGGCAGATTTCTTGTCATCTTCAACAACAGACATTCAGATTTCTTCTGATAATAATAGCAAGGCAATCACTTCCAAACCTCAGGAACATCTGACGTCAGAAACATTTTCCTTGCCAGAAAATCTAGAGTCGCCAAACCACAGTCATTTTCAAAGTGCCAGCCCAGAAAATATCACACCCATTCCAAAAGGGTCTCAAAAGAACAAGCGAGTTTAATAAAATCGAGGCAAAAGTGCAATTTTGACATCACCATATAGAAGTGCACTGCAACATTCTGAAAAGGATAAATTAGAAAAGAGGCCTGTAAAAAGACGACTTGCTTTACCAGAAAGTGACTCGAAACCAGGACCATCCAAAGTTAAGGCAGTCAGGTTAAACCTACCTAGTTCGAAAAATCATTCTGGCTCTGCCAAAAATGACGTTCAGGAAGATGATTGTCTCTACTGTCATGACTATTCAGAAGAAGGCTGGATTAGATATCCTTCTTGTCTTCAGTGGACTCACAACTCTTGTGCTGGAGTCGACAGTGATGATGATGCCACTCATGTTTGTGAAAAATGAATCATTGTGCTATAGTTTTTAAGTTTACAGATAAATATTATTAATTAGTAATGCAAAATACAAATAAAAAATTAGTACCCAATTCTGCCCCATCCATGGGGCAAAATAGGGCAAATGTTTTGCTCTAGTTTTATTGGATGTATATCCCCGAATTTTTTATTAATTTATAATGTGATTCCTGCCCCATGTTCCCCATATTATATATATATATATATATATATATATATATATATATGAAGTCGCCTACATCGAGAGACACAGAGATACGTAGGCCCTACACGGAGAAAAGAGAATGTTTTATACCATTTGTTTTTATGTATGGCTGTGTAGTGTGTAAATACTGTAGTAATATAAGTCATTTGTATTTATGTATTCATACGTATATTTTCCTTTATTCATGGAAATAGAATAAGCACATACGGCCAAACAGGCCCGCGTTTAATATCATTACAACATATATATTTCCTTCTTTTTTTTGTTTTGTTTTTTTTTCAGAAAATATCAATAAAGTTCCACTACTACTATTGTTATTATCGTATAAAATGTTGTTTGTGCATGAAATTTACATTGCTACATTTAATGTATCTTTAACTGTTTATAATTAGTAGACAATGTATATCTAGGCCTATATTTGTTAAATATTTATTTGTATTTGTGCTGGTTGAGTGGAAGAGAAGGCCTTATGACCTTAACTCTGCCAGAATAAATAAAACATTATTATTATTATTATTATTATTATTATTATTATTATTATTATTATTATTATTATTATTATTATTATTAGCACTACTACTCGTATGTAAATTTCATTAATAGACTAGTACATGGTTTTGTAAAACGTTTATAGGAACTTTACTTCTGATCTATAGTTTGAGGAAATATTATCGTCTCAATTTTTGTTTGCAAATGGGATAAGGATACCTATTGTAAAAATAGGTCTTCATTAAAAAATAAATATTGATAAAATAAGAAGAAATACCCTTAAATGGTGATAACTTCTCTTCTACTAAGCTAGTACGTGTAGTCTAATTCATGTATTGCAGGCGCTTCGTCGTTCATCTACTGTAGTGTTTATTTAAGAAAGTAATTATTTTGTCTGAAACTATACAGATGTTAAGTAGAATTCCAATAAGCCTGTATAAATTCGACCCTTTAACGTGCAGTTTAGTAATGAGATTTCCCGATCAGAAAATTAAAGCTTCATTATTGCGAAGATACCTCGCAGGAGGATATCAAAGCGAAGGGGAGAATAGTTCCAATATATATCACTTCTAACAATTCATTTGTAGGCTGCTAGCTAACAGAATGATAAAGGTAGACTTGAGATTATAGCCTACTTAGGAAAGGCAGCTATTTCAAATTCTAATGAGAAAACCTATATCATTTTCTGCCTAACTTTCTACCTTAATATAAAGATGAGACATTTTATTTATCAACTAGCCTATAGTGTAGCAAGTTATCCGCTATGGTCTCGAGGTAGCATGCTGTCTTGTCACGCAGGGTTCGATCCCCGGTCGAGGCTGTTTTTTTTTTGGGTGAGGTTTTTATGGGTGTTTCTCCTCACCTGTAAGACAAATGTCAGGAAAACTTTAAGGCCCAAACGGTCCCCGAAATCATGTGGCCATCATCATCAACATTCTTATCATTATCATCATCATCATCATCCTTCATCGGTGTGGAAAGCAACGGGAAGCTACCACATACATTTCCCTAGTAAAGGTGCAAAGCATAGTATGAAAATGCTAGGATTGCTGTGAAAGGCCTGCCCTCGGGCAGAATTACTACGGATGTAGCAAAATTATTAATTACCGTGTTATTAGTCGTGTTTGTAAAAGGTAAACGTGATCCCGTTACAGATCTTAAGAGGCCCTTGGAACAATGGGAGGTTAAGGCTACCATCCTTCTAGACAATCGGCACGAGATGTCAGCCCTGCTTAACGGCCGCTTTACTCGCAGAATATGATTTGGTATTTAAAGGACGAGTCACTCCCAGAGTCGTGGATACGCCAGAACTTTTTGGAGTAGTTTAAAATCCATAAACCTATCAGAATTTGGACCCTCGACCTTCCTGGTTATAGCGTATTGCCATACTACTGCATTCGTCCTTAGGCCCATACAAAACAGAAATTTAATAGAATCGAACCTGAGACTTCTGGAATCTAATAAATGTCTGTAATAATTTCAACTCAGAGTAAGTTTATTTATTTATTGCATTCTATTAGACCTATGATATACAGAGATAGTTAACGCCCTATCCCAAATTCGACCATAATCGTAGATGACACTAGTCCATTTTGAATTCTGGCTGCTGATATATTAATATAAACATACTGTATCATAAATGATAAATACTCAACCCCTTCAAATTTACCCTTATTGTTAGGGCCTATATGTAAATAATTGTGGTAAACTACTAGGTAACTCACTGGCATTTTCGAAACCGGAGGTTCATGACCAAGCGGGCTTAAACTCTCCATATTTTCCTATCCTGAGCTAATGTTCCCCCTCTATGGTATAATTAATGTATTTTAAATTATGATTAATGTTATAATTCCACCTAATTTTTGTCCTACCTACTGATCACCGCATCTGGATTTCCTACAAGAAGTTTCCGTGTCCCTATTTCATTCATCATTCACCTACCATTTATAGTACTCATCACAGTCTATGAGGTTATGTTCTTATTACATAGGTTTCCCATAAAATTCATGTAGGGCTAACTCGTTATTGTGTAGTTTTCTCTATTCACCTATGTGTTCGTCTCTCTTTTTACAAAAAAAATCCTAAGAACTTTTCGTAATCTTTTCCCCTCCTCCATTAAAGTAAGAAACCATTTACCGTTTTATGTATTTTTTATTTAAATATATTTTTAGAGAAATTAGGATGACAATAATCCAAGTAATAAAAAACAGAACTACTGTATAACTATACAAATCAGTTTTGGTCTCACATGAATACCAAAGAGTTTGGATTTAAAAATTGGCATTACTTTGCAGTCAAAATATCCACTAAACACAAAAACAATGTTTTATTTGTCATAAACAACTGAAGAGGTTAACAAATTTATAAAATAATTAACTAAATAACTCATTGATACTAGAGAATTTGGAGGTTTATAGCTTCGCAAACATATAGGGCTTCTCTCCATACATCCCTATCGTGGGCTAATATTTTCATTCAATCCCTGTATAATTCACCTTCCTCAAATCATAGCCTATACTACAATTCTCCCCGACTCATTATTGGAATACCTACAGTACTGAGATGTTTCCCTCTGGTTTTCTATAAGGAGATGCCCTCTTTCGATCTTCGCCTATAGGTCTACCTTCGGAATATACGAGATTTAATTGTTTTTATTACATTTGGTTTCCCATAAAAAATCACGTAGCTCACTGATGTGTAGTCTCCTCCATTCACATGTTCGCCTCTCTTTGGGACAAAATTTTTCCTAATAACTTTATTCTTAATATAATCCCTACTCGTAAAACCAACTTTTTATAAGAACCTTATTTTCAAATGTATGCTTCTCATAATATTTTTCCAGCCTTAAAGTAAGAAATCGTGTTTTGCATTCTATAAAAAAATAATTAAAATGGTTTCTATTCAACTGAAGTTACCTTAAAAACTTACTCTTCAAATGAGAATGTTTGTAAAATAACTTAGTTAAAACACTTGTTTTTATATTCTTTTGAAATAAATTGGCGGTTACACTCTGAATCAAAAAAAAAATGTTGGTCTTTTAATCTCTTATTTTCTCACTATCTACTTCAAACACCAAGCCATCAAGTTGTTCTTCTAGGAAAATCCACAGCAGAAAACTTGTTGCCAACGTTTAGCTAATTAATTAACTCATTAATTTTCTGCTACTGTACGGGAATATAATAAGACGTGACTCTTGCCAGAGCTACGTCGAGTTTAAACTTCGTAACAACGGTAACACTTTGCTTCTATTTTTATATACTCTGTGACTGTTAATTTAAAAGGATCTAAAACAAAAGTTGGTTAACATGTAACCCAAGTCTAGCAGGCAACGTGATACGTTGATGAATATAATGCTATTAGCGAATTCTCGGGACACGTGATGATGATATTCTTGTTAACTCTCATCTTTATTACAAGTTTTCGATACCTTAATCTTGCTCGAGTGTACAAGAAACTCTTTACAGCTACGTTCACAATCATTTTACTTATCCTGTTGATGTTTAAAGATGTATAAATTAGATTCATTTTGTTTTAAAAGCTTTGTAACAATATAAGAAGATTCTGAAATGCAGTAAACTTATCAAGAAACCTCTATCTTCCTCAAGTTAATTTTATCAAATTGTTATTTATTTGAACTGTGGGTAAAGTTAGTAGAAAAAATAAGCCTACTTTGAGTTTTATTTATACGTTTTGCATAGTTTTAATCCAGTGACATGCACTGAATAGTTTATTAACTTATTAACTCACAGGCTAACATAAGCTCTCTATACAACCCTATTTCCAGCATATATTTTCCAATCATTCCATGTAGATTATTACCTCTCTCAAATTATTGTTAATATTATTCTCCCACCTCAATATTGGCCTACCTACTGGACGCTGCCACTTGGGTTCTCCTACAAGAATTTCTCATGTTCCTGCACAGTTTTAATACCTTCTACATGTTCTGTCCTTCACAATCTAGAGAACTGAAGTGTTCTTACTACATCTTGCTTCCTGTAAAGAATCATGTAATGCATTTATTCAAGAGTAAAAAAACTGATACGTCCATTACAATTTGAAAAATAAATTAAATCAATTAAAGCAATAGAGTTATCTTAAAGTTTTGACGCTATAAAATGTTCATTTGGGCTTCTTACCTTGCTTGGTTTGATGGAATACAACACCACTGTTTTAAATTACAACTCCATGGCGCGGTCATGCCTGGAAGGCGCTTACCCAACAAACTAGCTGCTGGCCCCACATCCACATGTATTAATCATAGATGTGGACGAACACACAGCCAATATAGAGGTGACACATGGTCAGTATGTTGGGTTTCCAATCGTTATAACTGATTTTCTAATCCTGCAGCCGTTACTTACTGTAGTTAATTAAATTCCTTACGTTCCTCAGTAGGCATCGGTCCTATACTCGCCGAAATTTCATGTGAATATTTTTTCCCTCTTTGGGACTCGAACCAGCGGAAATCCGGTAGCTCTGCGCCAAGACTACGGCGCCTGACACTGTTTTAAACAGTGACATAAAATTTTCGGACTATTATCATTATTATTACTATTATTATTATTATTATTATTATTATTATTATTATTATTATTATTATTATTATTGTTATCATTATTATTTCTGGTTATAATTATTTTATGATTATTATTATTTAAATGTTAGCATTAATTTATTATTATTATTATTATTATTATTATTATTATTATTATTATTATTATTATTACTATTATTATTATTAACACCCTAGTATTAAATGGAGTATTTGGTACACTCTATTCTTTCTGCTTCTTGAAACAAGTCGTGTAAGCATTATCTTAATTCACAGATAAGTAGGCCTATCTGTGAAATAATGTGCTACTGATCGGCGACGTAATGTCTCCCTCCACGTTACCAATGCTCAGGGTGACAGATTCTAAAATTAAAAGAAACCGGGTCATCTTTCTCAGCGTATTATTTGAAAACATTTTTAGGTTAAGTCTATGCTACCCACGAACGTCAGATTACATCCAATATGACATAAAACAATACATATGCCTATTTTTACACTAGAGACGGAAGTTCAATTTTTAGGTTAGGTCGTGTTTACTAAAATTACTTATGTTTTGCTAGCTAAGGTAAGTTTACGTTAGGGTAACTAAGTTTAGGATAGGTTGAATTAGGTTATGTCAGTTTAGTTCTCTACAAAAATGGCCCTTTTTGACAAGTTTTTCATTCTAAAACCTGATGTGAGAGATTGCACTACAATCCCCATTTTTATTTATCTCTCCACAAGATATTTGAGATTATTATCTTTCATTACATTCACAGAACATTTATTACAGCACTTCAAATTATTTTTCTGAACCGTGGATTTGTTTAAAGAGTTTTTCGTTTTTCATAAGATTGTCCTAAAATTCAGAACATGTCTTGTTGCAATGAGTTTTAACAATTAGTACAGCCTTTAAAGTTTCTAAAATAAGACGACGTTTTACCTCGGACATTAGTAAGACTGAATATGCATTCAACAGATGCATTTGTCCCAGGAAGACACAATATTTTGGAAATATTATCAACATTAATGCGGAATTCACAACATTGTTGAAATATTACTATCCAACATTGTGAAACAGTAAGTTTTCTTGTTGCCCAGTTCTCAATGTTCTAGTGTATTATATTTCTTACTTAGGCCTACATAAATTCATTAAACAACGCATTCTCATTTAAACGTTTCACAGATTCATAGTTAGAAAATACATTAGCCTAAGTCAACCCTCCATTCAGAAACCTTTTAAAAAAAATACCCAAGACAATTTGTTATATATTTAACACAATTGTCGAAGAAATATTCAGTAGATGCAAAGAACTTTTCCTGGAGATGAGAGCATCTTATTCTACTTCATGGATAATATTTCTCGCACTTGAAGTGATAAATCTATTTGCCTTCATGTTGATAAGTATTTCACAGATGTTTTCAATCAAACCAGGAACCTGGACCAAATAAAACTATTCTTACTGCATTTGTCATATCGCTCTCTAGTTGATCAGCAAGGAATTTCAATCGAATAAAGAAGTTTCATCTGAAAATAAGTCACTAATAATGCGTGAACACTTCTCTATTGACATAAAGTCCTCTGTAGAGCATCCATCTAGTTTTGTGTGGCTCAATAAAGATCTGTACTCCACCTGTGCAAATTTACAGAATTCTTTCAGAGATTCAGTCCTAACTGTGTAGATATTGAAGTACTTGTAGTTCAACATCAATAGGAAGGCAATCTGTAGCTGTCAGAACGCTTTTATATAGCACATTTGCACCACATCCAGCTCCTAATATATTTTTTTTTGCAAATTTGTTTTGCAATCTTACAAATACATTATTGTTTTCCTTTCCGGTCTATCCCACCAAAAGTATGGCTCGTGTTGTCTGCTGCGAAAGCAATTACTTTATTAAATAGATTGTACTCGGTCAATATTTTTTTCTTAGTAGGCAACCTGAATTTCTGAACATTCATTTGGAAGATTTGTTAGTTAAATTAATTTGGTGATTATAGGCCTACCTTCTGAAGGATCAAAATAATGTAGAATGACTGGAACTATCTTCATTCCTTTGTGGTTAGAGGCGTCTATTAGCACTGATATCAGAATTTAACTTGAGTGCAAATCTTTCCAAAGCGTGTGAAGACAACACATTTACAATAATTGCTTCGCATTTCGTTCTGGCGCAGGAGAATTTCGGCCTTTTGAATAGTTTCAGAACAACAGATGATATACAGTCCATAGAGCGGAAACTATGGTTATGAAAAAACTGAGTGATAGGCGAAAGTTCCTTCAGCTAACTGAAATTCCGAAGTTCCCATAGAATAATTCTTGAAAAAGTTATCACTTTACTGCTCGAAGTTGAAGCTGAGACTGCATCATTATGTTCCTTTTTATTACTATGGTCCTTGATGTCAGAGCGACCACCATGTGCAATTGATATTATAGAATGGCAAACTGTACATTCCACTTTATTATTGAAACTAGTTTCCCTTATAAATAAAAAATCTTAAGATACGTACACACTTGCGCGCCGCGCGCGCGCAATGTTCGTCAGATTTGGACGAGGTTTTAAGGTGCGCGCGAACGGCGCGCGCGTCTCGCACAACGATCCACTCATTGTCGGTTTTTTCCACGAACACTTTGATGGTTCGCTGTTTAGATTTGGACGGGTACCTGAGAGGTTCGTTTTTTTCGGTGCGCACCTATTATTTGAGTATGGAGTGGTCAGAGGAAAACATGTTAAAACTTTTATATTTATAGAAGCAAGCAATTATTGTGGGATCCTCAACATAAGGATCATTTTTAAAAATCATTGAAAGGAGATGCCTGTTTTTTTTTAATGTTATGTGTTTTTTTTTAATGTTATGTGTTTTTTTTTTCGTGTGTACTGTAATTGTATGAATAAATTAGAATTATTTAGAAAACCTTATTTATTTAAGACGTTCATTTCATAATATTATGTATGAAGTATCACAAAACAATACAATATATAAACACATTTATTACTAATTATTTATTTATTTCTTCAAAGACTCCAAAGAGCAAGAATGCTCATGTTAAGGGGCAATATACAAAAAATAATGGCCATAAAACAATTAACAATAAAAACAAGAAAACAGATTCAGGCATAAGTTTAAGTAATACAAACTACTATAGATGCACAATATACCTATATACACATATAAATACAATATTTAAACAGGATAATATTATTTATAATAAAATTAACAAAATTAACTAAGATAGCAATGAGAAAAAGTATTTTTTAATACAATTAGAAAAATGTTTAACATTCGTGAAATGTTGATATTCAATACGTAAGTTATTGTAATGGTTGATTAATGCATACGAATCCCTTTTATACCTTTTTTTTTGAGAAACTAGTATATTTGTGCAATAAAGTAGAACCTCTAGCATAATAATCATGTACATCTTTATTAAAAATTAATGATGTCAGAGCGACCACCATGTGCAATTGATATTATAGAATGGCAAACTGTACATTCCACTTTATTATTGAAACTAGTTTCCCTTATAAATAAAAAATCTTAAGGTACGTACACACTTGCGCGCCGCGCGCGCAATGTTCGTCAGATTTGGACGAGGTTTTAAGGTGCGCGCGAACGGCGCGCGCGTCTCGCACCACGATCCACTCATTGTCGGTTTTTTCCACGAACACTTTGATGGTTCGCTGTTTAGATTTGGACGGGTACCTGAGAGGTTCGTTGTTTTCGATGCGCACCTATTATTTGAGTATGGAGTGGTCAGAGGAAAACATGTTAAAACTTTTATATTTATAGAAGCAAGCAATTATTGTGGGATCCTCAACATAAGGATCATTTTTAAAAATCATTGAAAGGAGATGCCTGTTTTTTTTAATGTTATGTGTTTTTTTTCGTGTGTAGGCTACTGTAATTGTATGAATAAATTAGAATTATTTTTTTTTACTCCTGGCGCGACAGGCCTACAAGGCCCTTAGCCTACCAGCCGGCTGCTGGCCTCACATCCACATGTGTGAATCACAGAGGTAGATGATCAGCAGCCAGTGTAGGGGTGACATGTGGTTAGCATGTCGAGTCCCCCAGCCGTTATAGCTGGTTTCCTCAACCTGGAGCCGCTACTTATTGTAGCTACCCAATTGCCTCACGATGCTGGGTGGGCACCGGTCCCATACTGGCCGAAATACCATGAGAAAATTTCTTCCCCCATGGAGACTCGAACCAGCTAAAGTCCCGTAGCTCTGCGCCAAGGCTTCCTACCTTAACCGCTCGGCTACGGCGCGGGACAGAATTATTTAGAAAACCTTATTTATTTAAGACGTTCATTTCATAATATTATGTATGAAGTATCACAAAACAATACAATATATAAACACATTAATTACTAATTATTTATTTATTTCTTCAAAGACTCCAAAGAGCAAGATTGCTCATGTTAAGGGGCAATATACAAAAAATAATGGCCATAAAACAATTAACAATAAAAACAAGAAAACAGATTCAGGCATAAGTTTAAGTAATACAAACTACTATAGATGCACAATATACCTATATACACATATAAATACAATATTTAAACAGGATAATATTATTAATAATAAAATTAACAAAATTAACTAAGATAGCAATGAGAAAAAATATTTTTTAATACAATTAGAAAAATGTTTAACATTCGTGAAATGTTGATATTCAATACGTAAGTTATTCTAATGGTTGATTAATGCATAACGAATCCCTTTTATACCTTTTTTTTGAGAAACTAGTATATTTGTGCAATAACGTAGAACCTCTAGTATAATAATCATGTACATCTTTATTAAAAATTAAGGCCATGTTATGGTGAGATAGATTCTTAATAATTTTAAACATATATATACAAATCATATATTTTTTTAAATTCCTTTAATGCTATAATATTTGAAAAAGTATAAATAAAGTTATAAGATGTAATAAGTAATAAGCGTGACCAGATGTCCCGATTTTGGCGGGACAGTCCCGATTTTTAACAATTTGTCCCGCGTCCCGCGGCATTTTAAAAAAAAGTTCCTATTTTTGGGAAAGAATGCAGGACAAGCGGAAGAACGGAAAGGGAATAGACATGGTTGGTTACACCTGCTATGCAAAATGTCTACTGAAGGTTTGTGGGTTTCCTATGGATCGCAGGAGGTTCGTTGAAATTAATCATTTCGACGAACATAACACGCGCCGCGCATGCGCCGTTCGTGTTCGCGGCGCGCATATGTGTACGCACCTTTACTTTAATTCACTACCAAATGTGCCCCTTCTTTCAAGTATGTTCACTTGTAGTTTAATAAAACATTCAAAACACATTCTTAACTGAAACTCAAAGAAAAAACCACGAAAATCGATCATTGACTTTAAATAAGATAGATATTCAACGCATCTATTAGTTAGTTGTTATCAATTATAATACTTAAATTTAAGAATCTCGAAAGCAACGAACGATTATTTCTGGTTAAGAATCGACTCTAGTGTTGCATATAATAAAGTAACGCCATCTGACGACAAAACTTAAAATTTCGCGAACATTTATCTTTAGCTAAAGTTGCTATTCTTAAATACCGAAGCATTCTCGGGACACCGGGAAAATTTGTAAAAACTAGGACTGCCCCAGTAAATAGGGACGTCTGGTCACCCAGCCAATGTTGTCGTGAATGCTATAAACGTGACGTCAGTATGACGCAATATGCTTGCAATGAATTTGTTGTACAACTTAACATATACAGTAATAGCATAGTAATGAATGTTCGACACTGATTACCTATAGAGTTTCATTACGTCATAGTTGTAGATGGGGTGATTTAAACTTTTCACCTCATTCGGTTGAGGTGCGCGTCCATGTTTTATATATTGAACAATGGGTGTTATTTTAATTGTTTTCAGATGACAGTATTCCCTCCTGTTATCAAAAGACTGTAACCAGCAGAACTCAGTACAAACACAATTTCTGTAACTCTAGACGTAACCGTTGGCCATCTTAGAATCGAATAATAATAATAATAATAATAATAATAATAATAATAATAATAATAATAATAATAATAATAATAATAATAATAATAATAATAATAATAAGTTTAATAATAATAATCCACCCATAGCAATTCTACCCGAGAGCATATCTTTCACTGCAATTATAGCATTTTCATGCTATGCTTTGCAGCTTTACTAAGGAATTATAGGTGTGGTAGCTTCCCGTTGCTTTCCATACCGGTGAAGGATGATGTTGATAATGATAAGAATGATGATAATGGCCGGATGATTTTCGAAGACCGTTGGACCCTAAGCGTCCTGACATTTATCTACAGGTGAGGAAAATCCCCGAGAAAAACTTCACCCAGGAGCCTGTCCCGATCGGGAATCGAACACGGGCCCGCTGTGTGACAAGGCCGCACGCTACCTCGTCTATTAATTTCGTCTATTAAATAAAGAAGTCGTAAAGAGGGAATTGCAATAAAGATTAAAATAATAGCAGGGGCAATTGTCCATGCAACTTCAATTAATTGTTTCCTGTCAGAAGGAGAGTGAGGGAAGGAGGAAGAAGTCAAAATCTTATATTATTTATTCGAGGTCTCGAGACCACAGCGGTGGACAAAAATAATAATGATAATAATAATAATAATAATATTTTTATTGTTATTATTATTATTATTATTATTATTATGATTATACAGTAGTGGACTAATGGGCATAATTAACTTTATAATTTTTATTTCGTATCATAAGACATCTGTCGTATAAGCTACTTTTCAAATAAACTTAGCTACTATAATTTGTGCTGACTGTATTTGGTAAACACAAGAGGGAAAAGCTGCAATCTGGATTTCTGATCATTAAGGACATGTTACGTCCATTCAAGGGAGCCAGGCTTGAGAACATCTCTTTGCGAACTTACACTAAAGCCTTGGGAATAATCTTGACTTGAAGTTGTGCGGTGGAATTTTACTCAGGATTTCAAACTTAGAGGATTGCTGGCTGAATCCTTGGGATAAAAACGGATACTCAACTTGCCTTACTTTTCTAATTACAGGAGAATACATTAACTAATTTCAAGGAAAATTTTTCTTGTGATTACTTTGGATAGGCCTAACCGGTCCGAAATTTTCATTATAATTAGCGATTTACAAATAATTGATATTAAGATTTTGCCTTAGCAGGTTAGTAAAAAGTTTTTAATTTATTAACAGCTAAGAAGATTACTATCGACATTTATATCTGGGTACGAGAAACCTAAAAAAAATGCTCAGATGCCACTTATTTCAGGCTTCTGACTCTTTTACGTGCCATAAATCTGACGTGCAGTCATTTCCCTTCAAAAGGAAGTCATCAGTTTGAAGACGAACTGGAAGAAGTTTTACAAGAGCTGATCGGATATAAAATAAATAATTATTATGGTACGGTCATGTGAAATTGATGGAAAAGGATAGGTGGCCAAAAGAGCTTTGAATTGTAATCCGGGGAACAGGAGAATAGGAAGACTTAGAACGCAATGGAGGAAAGAAATTTGAATGGCTATGCTCGTCAGGGCAATTGGAGAAGATGAATTGAATTACAGAGAGACATGATGATTGAAAAATGGAATTATGCAAAGGTCAAAGGACTCCCAATTGATTGATTGAAAAAATACATTTGTTTCACCTGATTTGAACGCGCGAAACTCGGAACCACGGAACCAGAGTCGAGCATGGTAGCATCTAGATTACTGTTAACCTGTTCTATGCTCGCGCTATCGGATAATTCTAATACGGGATGATTTTAGAACATTGTTATTCTACATTCCTGGGGATTGTAGATACAGAAATGAAAATGTGCTAAGAGTTAAAAGAACTCAACATTCCTATCACTATCATCGACTACGCATCTCTAAATGTCAGCAGAATTGGAAACAGTATGTCGGGTTTCCTAAGGCAATATTAAAATTTCATCTAAATGGAAAGTACTCATGGGTCATTCCACAAAAAGGTGGAAAGAAAATCCCTTTCCCAGGTTGGAACAATTCTTTTGGGACTAATATCTGACAGGATTATCTTGGTCACGTAGAAAATAATTAATAGATAAGTTTTTATGGAGAACTATGACCGAAAATGTTATATTTTAGTGCACATCTAACAATATTTCAAGAACTTCTTCTGTAGAAAAGGCATGTTTCCATGTTTCTGAAACACAAGTCAGATTGTAAAACATAATACACGTTACAGATGACATTTAGGAGAGGAGGAAGAGCTACAACAGAGGACAATCTGACGTTAGGAACTACACCCCTGAGAACAATAAATAAATTCAAATATCTAGGATTGACCCTACAGACTACAGCGAAATCCTTCAGCCAACATGTACATGACAAAACAACACCTGCCATCAAAGCAATCTACAACATCAAGAACTTAGCGAGAATATCCCTGCCGACAGCTATAATTCTATTCAAAACCACGATTTCGCCAATTATCACTTATGGAATAGACCTGATATGGGAAAAACTGACTCTCAGCGACCTTAGGAAGATAGAAAACGTGAAAGTCCGCTTCCTAAAAACAGCACTGAGAGTGGGGAAAACTGCACCCTCACGACTCATCTATGAACTCACAAAGGAAACATAATACATCTACGACTGAGAATGCTACGTAGATGAAATTTTGTTTATTATTTGGATTGTATAAGGAATAGAGTGGAAATAGAATTAATTAGTTTATTGGTTGTTTTGGCCACCGCTCTTACCAAGAACTTTTAAACAACAGGAGAGAAAAACAGAGAATGATAGGTGCTGATTTCTACAACTCAGGAGCTATGCTGTACGAAAACCAACCAAGAGCTAAGACTTGTTGTAACACGATATGCGATACACGGCTTTCATCATAAGGTGTGCAGAATCAAGAAATATCACGAACCTAGTGAAAAGTGCTTGTGTGAATTGTGTGGTGGACAGTGCGCCCGATATCATATGCCGAAATGCCCAAGAAACACGAAATCGCTGAATGACTACAGCAAAGACTAAAGAACAATCAATGCCCATTAGGAAGAACCTTTATTATTATTATTATTATTATTATTATTATTATTATATTTATTATTATTATTATTATTTATGTTACATCAGATGAATTCACAAGTCGCAATTTATAATGTGGATTGCCTGCTATAAAGTAAATATTTAATTAATTGTTCACAAACATAGCCTACACACTGTACTAGCATTTATTAGACGCGATGTGAACAAAGATATTAAAGCTCTCTAATTAAAACTGACATTGCAGAAAGATAATAGTGATTGTATTTTTTTAACTATCGCCAGCAAGGATTTCGCAGTAGACGTAATGAAAACTTAATAATTTTAAGGACCTGGCAGCTCACAAAATAGTCAACTCCTATCTCAAAATATCTTGTACTCTGTACTAGTTTTAATCAAAATACCTAGTTTAAGACACTTCTAGGTCGATGTCAGTGTTACTCAAGATACACTATCTCTACCCAGAAACATTAAAATTTCTTGAGAATATAAGCATAAACCTATGATTTGTACATCGGTAACACTTTTCTTTACATTTGTGTTTAGTTATAATTGTTATATCTATGATGATTTTTTCCCAGTAATGCTAATGGGCCCTAGGCCTATTTTGCTTTGATCAGTTGAAATACTGAGATCATACTCTTCTTTTTTCAAAAAGATTAGCGGTTATTTGTAGGTTATCGAAAAGTTATTGATTTATTCGTTTAATTATTATCTCTGAACTAATTACTCTTCGATCTAGTTACTGACTTGTATTTAGATAGGGTCATTGGTGCAAACAAGGGCAAGTGAAGACCAATAATCTATAAAAGTAAATGGATAAATAAATATATTAGACTAATCGTATGAATTTGGCATTCGTATTGGACGTATTTCGTTTTTGTGATACTTAATAATTTGTGTTGAGCTAAATAAGTTAATTAAATTATAAATAGGTACATAGTCCTACCTATATAAACGCCGCCTTGTTTCTTCCTCGTTTGCAAGTTTAGACCCTACAGTAGCACTATATTCGATAACTTTCATTGTCTCTTAGGTATCTATATTCCACCTTATTTATTACTGGTATCAGAATAGCATCCTTCATAAAAGCAAGAGATATTTTACGTCATTGCCCTGTTTAATGTTATGAATGGAGATTACGTCTACCGCATGAGCTCGCAATGTCCTCGAATGATGTAGCAGGCATTAGTACAGTTCCCGAGGGTGTGCTAGCTGGCAAAGTATTCCTCTAAGACCTAATAATGGTTAAATAAGGAACACAGTGTACTCGTATCGTATATAAAGAAATGAGAGGTAGAGAGATAGAGACTTGCACCCATCCAGCCAAGTAAAGGAACATATCACCACTGTATTGTTATTAACTGACGTCAACTACAATACTTGAGTACCTGAGTACCGCCCAAACTTAACTTCACAATTCCAAAACAGAGGAACCGAAAATCCTGTTTTCTCCTAAAGCCCTGTAAAAGCAAGTCGGAGGGAGAAGCCTGTTATATTAAGGGGACTATGATCAAACTTTATAATTACCCAGCGTGAGTTATACGACAGGCTTCGAGCGCAGCCAAGCGGAAGACAAGCTAAGCTACAACGTTACTCTCTTGTTTTGCAAGACTATATATACGCGAAAAGTGGCAGAGGGAAAGAGAAGGATTGTAGCTGAAAGAGAGGGCGAGAAGATAAAGAAAAAAGAGAGAAAAAGAAATCCTTCTGTATTGCTTGCTCTTGCTTCCTTTGTAGCTCCTTAATGATTTATTTATTATACTATGACACCATGAGAATAGATTCTCTAAGCTTCAAAACCTTCCCCCCACAAGTCCCATCCCTTTCTCAACCCGCGGAAAGCAAGCAACGTTCTTATATAGAATTTTGGGTGTTGATTTTCCTTTTCATATTAGTCCGCTGTCTACATCTCAACATTTACATCTATCCTCTGTCTTGTATAGTTAGTGGTATTCATTGTCTTATATTTGTTTTGTTTACTCCTTGGAATATATTAGTTTATACGATAATAAATTCAATTTGAGGTCTTTCCATACACATATTTTGATCCTGTTGTGTATAGACCATAATAACATTGTGCTGTTCTCTCCAGAGAGTGATTTAGGGGGCACAAATTTATGTGCCTCTGCCAAGCTTCTCCTCCATCTATATTGTATGTAGCTTCATAAATGGTACCGGTATTGAAGTAGGTCTTACGAGGCTAAGTTAAGACAATATTATGTAGTCCAAACTATGAGTTACTTAGATTTAAATGTAGTAGAGGACAAATTCACGTTTAGTAAAAGTAGCACGAAATAATATTACATTATGTCTGTTTCCAGTTACACTATGAAATTTCAGTGTTAATTAAAGATTTGCCTTAGTTTTAAAAATATTTCTATGTGTATTTTAGATAACTATTTTAGGGTAACCATTTAGTCTAAATGAATGTTTATATAGACCTAATTGAAGTTTGCTCATCATAATTAAATAATGTAATTCGAAAAATTACTGAAAATGTGATAGGCCTACCCCTATCTCAAATAGTTTCTGAAAAAAAGTATACCAAAGGGCTAGTGCGAATTTTTCAGAATTCAAAAAAATAATTCGGACTTAGAGATTAATGATATAGCCTATAAAGACACATAGGCTACACATATAAAAATATAGACATCGCCTATATATATATATATATATATATATATATATATATATATATATATAGGCCTATATTTATATATATATATATATATAGGCCTATATTTATATATATATATATATATATATATATATATAGGCCTATATATATATATATGTCAAGATAAGAAAAATAAATGCCTGGACGGGATTATATTATATAGGCTATATATATAATAGTAAATGTATTCAAGCTCAAAGAAAGGATTACACAATACAGAGACAAATGGAAGGACCACATCAATAGAATAGAATGAATAACAACAGAATCCCGAAACAGATTCTCCACTACAGACCACTAGGACGAATACATGTAGGACGACCCAGTAAAAGCTCGACTGACCAATTCTAACATGAGATCGGAACAGGCCTTAAGGTCTAATCTTTAATGCTGATGCTGATGATGATATATGAGCTAGGGGGTAGGCCTATATGTAAGTTATGTTTGTTTAAAACTAAATGCACCCTTAATGACAAAAACATAATGTCAGATAGATCTCTTTAGAATCAAAGATATAATATTTTATTACGAAATAGGCCTACTTTCTACCCCTAATCACAAAAGTCCACTTAATAGCAACAGTTGAATATTTCGTTAAACATAACTTGAATTTTCTATACAAAAGAAGAAGAAGAAGACATAAACACGAACTTTAAAATTTCTTTAAGCAAGGTTGTACTATATATTTATTAGGCCTACATAATGCACCGCGTATTTACCTATAGATGTCAACGAGTGGCATATGGTTAGCATATCGGCTCAATGAGACATCTAGTAGGCAATTAGGCCTAAGCTATTACTTGGATGGATGATAGTGGGTTAAATTTTGCATAGAGGTCTCTTTTATTTAGGTTTTGATTATTTTACGAGCCTGAAAATATTCAGATTCGGGTCCCATGGCTTAAAGCCCCTCCCGGAGGACTTGTCCCTTGGGCCGAGTTTGAACCCGCGATCCTCGGGACTAAAGTCAAGGAACATAACTAGTTGACACCGCGGCCGACAAAGTAAACTTAGGCCTAATAGACATTATTGACTGTATTTTAAATCACCATAAGTCCAAAAATGTATAAGACTAACAAATTGCAACACCACTCCTCAAGAAATCCATTTCCACAGACATAAGTTTTTGTCCAAAGTTTTCGTTATATTTCCATAATAATAGCCTAAGGTTGATAATAATAATAATAATAATAATAATAATAATAATAATAATAATAATAATAATAATAATAGGCCTAATAATAATAATAATAATTGTTATTATTGTTATTATTGTCACAATTTATTTATTTAACAGGTTTCATAATATTTCACGTCTTCCTGCGTCCAATTAATCTGTTATTCTCCACCACATCCAATCTCCATCGTCTAATCCTTTTTCCCTCAGGCTGCTCAAAACACCATCAATCCACGTTATTTTTGGCCATCTTCTTCTTCTTTTCTTCTTCTGACAATTGATACCCATTCTAGTAGGCCTACATATTCTGATTTCCGTCATTCTTTTTACATGATCATAACATTTTAATTGTTTGTTTTCATGAAATTTACAATTGCAATTTGAACATCTATATTTTGTTTACTTACACTGTTTCTTACTTTATCTCTTTTTAGAAATAATAATGTTTTATTTATAAACAGATTTTTAATGTTTACACATATTTCTGTGCCTAAAGTTTTATTTTTCTTCTCCACTCGTCTCTATGCATCCACCCCATATTCTCCAGTCCTCTTGGTCTCATTCCAGTTGTTATTTCTTGCATCCATGTGTTTCGAGGTCTTCCTTTCCTTCTTCTTCCAGGTGGACACCATTCCAATGTTTTCCTATGTAACCTTTCTTTTTGCATTCGTCGTACGTGCTCATACCAATTTAATTGCTAATATCTTATAGGCCTACATAATCTACTATTTAATATCTAATAGGCCTATTCATTTTTATCGAATGACAGTATTTCTTATTTTTTCTAATTTTGAACATCTTCCTGCTCTCCTCAAGAAATCCATTTCCATCACCCATAAGTTTTTGTTCTAAGCTTTTGTTGAATTTCCAAACTTCAGCTCCATATGTGACAGTCCTTATCACTATTGAATTATATATTTGTAACTTATTTTTTCTGGTTAAACTTATATGTCTGTTCCATATGACTCCATTCATAATTGCTGTTATTGCTTTACCTTTATTTATTCTGCTCTTAATATCACTTTCTTGTTTATCCAATAATAATAATAGGCCTACTCCACAACAACTATAATAGGACCTATGACCCGCGTAACCTTGTGTTTCTTCCATTAGACCTGCGATACAAATGAGTTTGGGCGTTCTGATAAAGACATATTTGTAGATCTTTAATTATCAGTAGGCCTATGTTTTTTTTTTTTTTTGCTCTTCGATTATTTAACAATTTAGTCATTAATTTTCTTCACACATGTAAAGGGGTCTTATATATAGGCCCAGCACAGTTTTTAAACTACATATAATGTATTTAGTTTTATTTAACTCTTTGTTTAATCGTATACATTTTTTTATTTATAGCCTACCTAACATGTTTATTGAGAGTCTTTATTTGTTCAGTTCCTTTTGAAATCCAGCTTACTAAACCGAATCTGAGCTTATCTCCACAATTGTAATAGTAGGCCTATGTGGCCTGGTTATCTACCTTCTCGGCCATATTACCCTTTTAATTTCATGAACGAGAATGTCAAACTCTTCTAACATTGAAACTACTTCTTTCTTTCTTTATCTCTCTCTCTCTCTCTCTCTCTCTCTCTCTCTCTCTCTCTCTCTCTCTCTCTCTCTCTCTCTCTCTCTCTCTCTCTCTCTCTCTCTCTCTTGTTCAATTAAAAGATCCACGCCATCGTAATAACGTTTCAAGTCTCTCACACAACACAACCTATCCCTCACTTGCTGAAGCATCATCTTCGTTCTTCAGATCATCTTCGGTAGGCTTCTAGACCATTACTGACTCACTATGATCTCCATCAGGCCTTATAAAACTGACGAAGACGCCTAGCTTGTTCTCGAATAGTCGCCAAAGCGATCTTTCGAGCAACCATGCTTGGAGAAATCGCTACGAATTTTACACACGACGCATATTTCGCGAATCTGAATTCCTTACGCCTTATAAGGCGATATTTGCGTTTTGCTGCCACTTGCGAGATTCAAAAGGCGGTCACTTGAGCAATGGATCAACAATGCGTCGCAATAATTTTAAAATAATATAGGCTATAGACGCAATGAAATAATAATTACATAATACATTTTTAAAGTAATTTTAATGAGATTAAAGTTTAATGCTGTTGATTTATTTAATAACTAAGAATTGTATTTAGTGTCAGTTTCAAAAGCCTAAAATTAGACTCTTATGGAAGTTATAATTATATAGCCCTACATATGTGTGTATTATGCATAAAACCCCCAAAAGCGATGTTAGACAAAATCTTGGAGCAAGGCATACAAAGGCTTGTGTAATTCTATGTACTTGATAATAAACCCAATTTAATTAAGACGTGACAAAGATATGAAAGTAGTTTTCCCCCTGAAGCTTGTTAAGTACAGTCATGTACAGGATTTCATGACACCCCTTGCATACAACAACTACAATCTATCAAATCTTGCATACTACGTGCTTATTTTCAGCCAACACAATGAACTAGCATAGCGTGCATCTGGAATATCTTTGTATTTCTTCATTTCATTAAACGTCTATTTATTCAAACTAAATGAACATAACAATAAGGTCATTATTTTACAACTTTTTACTTTTGATTACTAGTATCCACTGATAGATTATAGGGTTGTTGCTTATTTTTAATGATTATTAGTAAGTTATATGAGACGACATCCAATAACACTTCCTGAAGATTTTAGGCGATGTGTTGTCCAAATGTCTTTTAATGACATATTTAGGGAAAAAAGCATAGGCAACTATAATAGCTTGGTCAACAAACTGCCGCTAGGGCAACATCCATGTCTCCATGAGATACGTATACTTCCTCAAGATCATAGATTGAACACATCGTGCTTCGTTGAATGACGATGTAATGAGATAAACAACACCGGTTATTAGGTGAAATTTCACAGGAGCTGCATATATTGGCTTAATATTTTGCACTTTGTACTTTATATTTAATAATAATAATAATAATAATAATAATAATAAATAATGGTTTATTGTTAACTAGCGGACCCGGCAGACGTTGTCTTGCCCGAACGTTCAATTCTTGTGTCATGGCCGGACGATAAAAATATATTACTTTTTTACCATAAAATTCATTAATTAATACTTTTGCAAGAAAACTCCTCACTACCATCTGTTGTGGCTCAAAAAGCGTGCATTATGACGTCACTTTGTTGTCACGCGGAATATGTCAGTAATGCAGATGACTATACATCTGACATAAAAAAATCCTATTATCCGATCGCAGCGCCATCTACCGGGTCCAATTGTGAATCTTAATCATCCAAATACCCACTCAAACACACACGCAAAATTTAATTAAAATCGGTCCAGTCGTTTAGGCAGTTTTTAATTTCGGATTTCAAGTTAACTTCCACTTCTAATTGTCGGGTGTCCCTATTTTTTTTTGACAATACCTACCTCAGTTTTTTTAATAGGACATACTAAGTTTCGTTGTGAAACATCGAAAGTTGTGATCGTTAGAGCGATTTTTAAATTTTCACTTCAAATGAAACCCAACGCCTAATGGTTTTAGAGAGTCCAATTGTGAATCTAAGCCATCCAGGGACCCACTCAAACACATAAGCAAAAATTTCATAATCGGTCCAATCGCAGGCCTATAGGCATTTTTTAATTTTCGAATTCCAAGTAAACCCCCGACTTCTTACGGTCGGATTTAGCTGATGTTTGGATAATAGGCTATATATCTCCATTTATTTTAATAGGGTATTCAGAGTTTTGTTGTGAAACATCGAAAATTGCGATCGCTAGAGCGAACGTGTCTCCTTCATTTCAGGCTTTATCATGGTTACGCCTAAATTACAGAAGAACTTTACATTCGCATGCATTACTATTCAAAATCGCACACATATTTACTAAGTTATTTATCAACATGTTTTCAAAATGTATCGGCTCATCACAATTTAGAAACAAGATCACAATACTCTTCTTTACTTTTAATACCACATGTTTATATATTCTCATCTATGACTAGAGCATGGAACTCACTTCCCAGTCATGTCCGGGACCATCAATCACTATCAGTATTTAAATACAAATTAACTGATATCTTAAGTTCGACTCAACGAAAATATTAACTGCATAACTATTATACCCGAGCCGTCATATCTCCGACTCTGAAGTTGAGGGTATACGAAGAGTAAAGGGAGAATTCGCCCTCTACTGCCAATAACGATATGGTTGTAGTGAGAATAGATGTCTGCCACAACCAATCACTGCTCTTGACGCAACTATAGCACGCTAGTAAGGTTTGAAATTGCTGAGATGTTGTCAGCTGTATGTCTGCTAACCGCATACATAACGCGGCCACTCCCACTGAATATTCATATCGGCAACACTGTCGTGAAAACGTCAAGGCCGGATAATCAGTGGCTGCAGTATACATTCAGCATTCTGTAAATAATCATCTAGGAAGCTTTACTTACTTTATTTTATATTATTTTAATTTTATTTATTCCATGTTTTTGATAGTAGGTCTATTAGATAGTAACTTAGGCCCTATTACATCACATCACCAATGTATTTTGTTTAGTCTATATTTTAATAATATTTTTAAATTGTAATAGGCTATGTAGGCCAGTCCCGCGCCGTAGCCGAGTGTTTAAGGCAGAAACCCCTGGCGCAGAGCTACGGGACTTTCGCTGGTTCGAGTCTCCATGGGGGAAGACATCTTTCTCATGGTATTTCGGCCAGTATGGGACCGGTACCCATCCAGCATCGTGAGGAATTTGGGTAGCTACAATAATTAGCGGTTCCAGGTTGAGAAAACCAGCTATAACGGCTGAGGGACTCGACATGCTGACCACATGTCACCCCTACACTGGCTAGATGATCATCTACCTCTGTGATTGACACATGTGGATGTGAGGCCAGCAACCGGCTGATAGGCTTAAGGGTTTTCTAGGGCTGTCGCGCCATGGAAAAAAAATATGTAGGCCTAATTTATATAATTTTTGTATAATTTTACTATTAGCTGGTTGAGTGGAAGAGAAGGCCTTATGGCCTTAATTCTGCCAACTAAAATAAAGCATAAGGCCTATTATTATTATTATTATTATTATTATTATTATTATTATTATTATTATTATTATTAGGCCCTATTATTATTGTTGTTATAATTGTTGTTATTGTTATTATTATTGCTATTATTATTATTATTATTAACATTTTTAAATTTTCGTTTCCGGTGAACTCCTATTCCTCATGATTTTAGAACATAATAGATAACGGCCAAACACTAGCCCCATCTGAAACCCTGTAAGCTTAGGCCTATATGCAAATTTTCAGGAAGATCGGGTGAAGGGTTTAGAAATCTATAAAAGGCATATAGATAGGCCCAAATTCATTCATATAGGCCTACAGTAAAACTTGTTCAAAGTGGAATCGCATGAGACGATTTTTTTTCCACATTAGACAACATTCCGCATTATAAAAAATTAAAAAATATTAACGAATCTTAGATTATGGAGCACCGTATTTATATGTATTTTTATGTAGCTACCTTGGCTTAACTGTAGTTACGCTGCCGTTGGAAAGTGAAGTAGGCCTATAGTATCGATGTACGAGCGATGTCGACGGTAACGCGCGAAAAAAAAAACAGTCCCGTTTCGTCTGTATCCTTAAATTAAAGTATGCGGTTTCGGTTTCCACTCACTAACTATACTTTCGTCCACATCCTTTGATTCCTCACAAATTTCATTCCACGCTACATTGTGTCGTCCTTTAAAACTGTCCACAACCAACCTGAAGATGCCTTGAAATCGTTATTCCCTAGGGATATAGCAACAGCTAGAGCTTGACTTCGGAGCAACGGTTCGGAGATTTGGAGATTTTTTGATCGTGGACTTGTAGAACACTCCCATACCTGTTTGATTTCTTGACTTTTTTTCCTCCTCTTCATTTTACCATTTCTCTTTATGTTTTAAAATCTCATAAACTTGGGTTTTTCCACATTTAAATTTAGTCATTATTTCGCGTACTGAGAGTTTGTTTTTCTTTAACTTCAATCACTTTCACTTTTTCGTTTAATGACAATGATAGGCCTACATAGCCATCTTTATTCCGTAAATTCAGGACGGTACATGTGAAAGATACGTACACAATCGGTCTCAGATCTTAAACTAATTTAAGATTTTAAAGTGCACTGGTTATTTGTAAGACATAGGCCTATGTCACGTGCCAAATATTTGTTAAACGAACCTGTATTTCACAAAACGGGTATGCAGTAAGACCGAAAGAAAATTCCAGATAGGCGTACAGGTAGAAACTCTACTTCACACGGCGCGGGAGGCAGGTATCATCACTTATTGTTAATTCGCCTAACGGATATTCAATGAAGTGGAAACTAATTTCTTTCTCTCTATCTTTCCGCCTTATAACAATTTTTTCATGAATTGTATAGAAATATTCTTCAATTTCCGCGTTGGACAAATTCCGTTTTATACAAAATAAATACACGTAAAATTAGTATGATTTTGCCGGGACCAATAAATTTGTTCACATTGGACAGATTTCCGCATTATTCACGTTCCAGATTAAACAAGTTTTACTGTATAAGTTTATTGATAATTATTTCTTCTTTTTGTAGTTTATCCTTTCAGATATTTATACGTGTCTCATGCGACTCAGGCCTTACAGTAAAAGGACCTGCTGGGATAGGATATTTCATCTCTTGATCAAGTAGGTCTAGGCTACATACTTTTTTAATTACACAAGGATATGGAGGGGTTCCTCGGATAAAGAATCAGCTAATTTCCGGGTTACCTCCGAGACAACACACAAAATTAGGAAATCGTTATGATAGGGCGATTAGGTATGATTTGGAGAGGGGTTATTGTTGGGCCAAGAGGTAAAGATTGGATTTAGTGACACTAGGAATACTGAAGGAGTTCTCCATGTGTGAGAACTTAGGTTGCTCGGTTGGTATTCGGTAGAGTTGAGGTTCTTATCTCGGGATTCCACGAGGACTTCGTCGGGCAGAATTAATGTACAAAGAATATCTGGTAAAAGTAGTTTATTCTTGACTTTTATAAACTGCAAGTAATTGTATATATATGAAGTGAATTTATCCAACTTTTTAGAACGTAGTGTTTTGAAGTGACTTGATGAAATTATCTACGAGAAGTAAGTGACGGGAGCCAGCCTACTCTCTCTCTCGGCCTATAGGTAAATTAGTTACTCCCACTACCCCGATTCACGTGGACCTAAGGTCTGTGCTTAGGCACATATAACGAAACATATAATTGGTTAATGCGCCCTCCTATTTTGATCCCGGGGGTGTTACAAATTTATTATTGGCGATTTACGCTTCAGAGGTTGGACCTTTTTTTCTCCCCGTGCTGGCTTCACGTACATTCCTAGTCCAAAACATTAGCTAGGCGTGGGGTTTTTCTTCTTAGGCTTGGGGTTTTTTCCTAGTCTTCCGACCGCTAGAAACTTGCCATGTTCCCACACGTTGTTGCTAACGATGTTTGTGGTCAGGGTAAAACCCCCGCTTGCACATTTAGCTAATGAGTTATGGTTATCACGCTAAATCAGTTAACTGGAGGCTTAGAAGATATTTCTACTCAATCTGTCTAGCAAAAGGATTATTGTCATTAGTAAGTTATTATCATATATGTGTCAGCCACTTCCGTCTTCACAAAAGAAAGGTTTACATTACCTGAGTTGTCAGTATTCTTTAATAACTAATAATTTGATTACATTGATGCTGACTTCTTTGGATCATTTTATACGGCCTTTGCTCTTACATAATCAGGTTCCACTCTCTTCCCTGATCAATTTGAATATAAATATGACCTAAGTCCAGTAACTGCTTCATTTAATGATGTTATAATATCATCTGGTTATTATTGCCGATAGGGATTTATTTAGATTTACACAGGAGGCTGGATGAATGAATTGCCACAGATTACATTTTTCAACATTTATTTTAACTCCTTTTCTTAATTCTATCGATTATAACAACTGCTTTGGATACTTCATTCAATTTTAATGCTGAATTATTTCCCTAAAATGAACGAAATAGGCTATAACTTACCATGTATTTATTTTTACTAGGCGTGGAACGACTTGACTCACATGCTCGGACTAAACCACTGGTTTATGTCAAGATATATTTGTCAGCTGATCGAAATGTTCGGTTTCATTCGGCGAATATCGTTTACATTCATATTAACAGAATTATACATTAGGCCTACTCGAACTTACTAATGAATAGTGTAGGCTTATATATTATAATAAGCTAATGTTATTTCTATTTGGATATTTGATATTTGTTGAATATCTTATGACGTGTGTTGTAAGTTAATATTATTTTCATGATTTTAATCTATTAACACCTGGAAAATTCTTAGAACAAACCTTTTGAAGTCTGTGTACGAGAGAGAGCTAGGAATCAGTCATATTCACTACTGTCTTTGTAATACTTGCGTCACAGAGTACAAAGGCGATAAAGAGGTAAGCGAAAATAAAGGACTTTCAAGCAACATGAAAAGAGGCAAGGAAAGCAGAACAAAACCTAGAAAAGCACAAGGAAACCGGAAAGGAGGTGGGGGTGAAAACAAAAAATCGTGGAGAAAACAAAAAGGGTGACAAAGACGGCAACTTGGGATGTTCTAAGAGAAGCGAAAACTGTTGAAGCTATGGATGTTGCATCCGTTGTATTAATCAAGTGCGCTAATAACTATTTCCTTAAGAACAACACAATGGTGACTGAAAACAAACGTCGGAGATTTTCAATTAGCCGCACCTTCAGGAAGTGTCGATCATCAAAGTTAAAAAGAGTAAAAGAAGGGCAAAGATAGAGTCATCCCACTATAGGCCTTCAGGCGCCATTAGGTTAGTGAAAAATTAAGCCTCCCGTATTTTTAGACAATCGGCACTAGGCCTACATGTCAGTGGATTGTAAGCCCTGCGTGACGGCCTCCTATACTCCCAGAATATAGCCTATGCCCATCACTCATTTCCGATAGAGGCTGAGTAAACACCAGGGCCACGATGCCGCCAGATTAATTAGAGCAGGTTAAAAATCATGACCCCATGGCGACTCAAACCTTCGGCCTTCCTGCATGTAGCGTGTTGCCTTAGTCTAACCAACTATGCCACGGCGTACCCCAAACGGAAGGCACTGAATATAGTTGACACATTTAAATCCGATTGTATAAAGACAGATGCTGGAGATTGATTTAGAACCAAGTTCAGAAAATAGACTATGATTACGTTTTTTGATGCGTTTTGAAAAAGGGAGTTCAAATTTAACGTGAATACCGAAAAGTGAACATTGTAACATAGCAAATAAATGTGACACAAAAATAGCCTGTAGCCCTAAATGTTCCTTGGATAATGAAATAATAACAGGACATGAACAGAGATATGATATTTAGCCCCGGTTATGTAAAGATAGATGTTTCTCGCTCTGTCTACACTCGTACATCCCCGTGTGGTGCCTACGCTAGTTTCCCTATAGATAATGGCAAGTGCGTAGTTCATAGCATCAGGGAGACCCCTATTAGGGAACTAAGGTATTAGGCTACTTAGATGGGATAGATCTATTTTTGCAGAGGCTCTAATTTATCTTTGAGGTTCTTTTAAGAGCCAAAAAATCTTCAAAATCGGTACCCACACCTTTAATTTCCTCCCCGAGGACGTGTCCCATGGATTTTTCAGACCGATGACTGGTGATCAATTGTGAATCAATTTCAGAAAATGTACTAAAATTTCAACTTTGTTGCACTGTAAGTTGAGTTCAAATCTAATATGTGTAAGAGTGAATTTATGCAACAATCAGATAAATAAGAAACGAAATAACCTCGTTGGACAATACCCTACCGATAACGAAAAAGCTTATTTGATTAATTTAAATCGTTAAACATTTCTGTATGAATTTTTCAATGATAATTTAATAATAATAATATAATAATAATAGTAATAATAATAATAATAATAATAATAATAATAATAATAATAATAATAATAATAATAAAAAGTTTAATAAGTAATAGTAATAGGCCCTTATTATTATTATTATTATTATTATTATTATTATTATTATTTATTATTATTATTATTATTATTATTATGAAGAGAAACTGTTGGCAAAATAGAAGTAAATTAATGATATGCTTCCATTTTACTGCTTGATAGAAACCAAAAAATAAAAATTACCTAAGTATTAGTTTACATAACGTATGCTAGTCATACGTAGGCTTGGCCTACATCCTCTACATAATTAGGCCTATCAATTTATAAAATTCAAATCTAAGAGTAATAGCGGAATTATTGACTGATTAAATTATTATACAAATGATTCCTAATTAAATTAGCCTAATCAAAATATTAAATTAAAAGTAACTCAACGACATAAATATAAAATAGAAAATATTAAATATAACTATATCATGTAGAATATACCAAAATAGTGAGAAAACTATGAATATCACGAAAATAATAATATAATAAATCCCTATTGGCCTAATCATTATGCACCGTATAGGTGCTGGCTCAAACCGTTATTGTTGGTAACTATTTTGATTGGAAAGCATAGATTGTTCAAATAGTGACATCTTTGCCCGGGCCCATAGAGGCAAAGAGGAATTCAACTTTCTTTACTAAATTCTCCCAATACGTAATGTTTTCTGAGTTATAAAATACAATTGTGGAAGCTTTGGGATAAAGGTACTAACACACGCTTGAGCAAGCTTTTGGAATTTGATTTTGATATCTGACTTATGCTAACTACTGAATGAATAGGCATAGGCCTAAGTAAAAAGCACAACTAAAGCTTTTAATGCGAGTCAAAATATAGTCAGACATCTTAATATAAAGATAAATAGGCCTAAATAAATATTCGATTTACAAAGAAAAGAAATCATAATAGATCATCTAGGCCTATACAAAAAAGAAAATATGATATACATTAACATACATAGGCCTACATACATTATCACTCACTCTAGTCCAGCCTCGGGTTGGGGGAAATATTCTCCTAGCGTCCCCACCCTGGCTTACTGGACTAAACAAACTAAACCAGCTCTCCTGAGCTGTTCTGACCAGACTCCAACGGTGACTAAGTAGATGATGATTCGAAGTTACAAAACACAGCTATTTATGAGAGTTCACAGGGAGTGGGGAAATGCGCGATAGAATAGGGTGCGCACTAGGAAACTAGATAAGAAAACATTTGGCACTGTTCATAAAGATGGCACTCGAGATGGAGACGCGATGACGTATAGTTTGAACAGTAAGACGTAATTCCTGTACCGAAATGTCCATTTCGGTACAATTAAACTATGAAAAAAAATAATTACATTAGACAAATTTAAATAAATCAAACAAACCTCATACAAGTAAAATTATCAGAGTGGTGAGATCACCAGAAAACCCATCAACAAATGGTAACAAATGAGTGGCAGTTTTATATGTTTAAATATGTCTTTGAAATGAATGACACTTTTATGTGTTTGAATAGTCTTAGAAATGAAAATAATAGGAACATCATTATGACCATCAACAAATAATAACAAATAAATTACACTTCTTACTTACTTACTTACTTAATACAGGCTTTCCACTTTACAGCAGTTCGCCCTTGATTCCTGCTTTCCAGAGACTCCTATCATCCCATTGTCCTTCTTCCAAACCCCTCTTCATAATGGCATCATACCACGTTCTTCTACTACTCCCCCTCTTCCTTCTGCCTGGTACCATCCAATCCAACACCTGTTTAGGCCACTGGTCTTCCGACATCCGTTGTACATGTCCATACCACTGTAAAACTCTGTGTTATCCTTTCGGTAACAGTTTCTTGTGCATCCATTTCTTGTCTGATATATGTAGCCTATTTCGAATATGTTGTAGCCTGGATATTCTCATACTTCTCCGTAATCCATCCATTTCTGTCCCTTAATCTAAGATGAATATGAATGATGATGATTGAGATGACCATATGATGTTCGGGGACCGTTCGGGCCTTAAAGTTTCCTGACATTTGTCTTACAGGTGAGGAAAAATCCCGATAAAAACCTCACCCAGGAAACTGTCCTGACCGGGATCGAACCCGGTCCCGCTGCGTGACAAGGCAGCACGCTACCTCGAGACCACAGCGCTAGACGAAAAATTATTGTTGATTATAACATTCACACGTCAGCGACGGTCTTTGGGTTTAGTAAAATTACAGGATATCAAATAAAATTAATTAAGTGGATGGTTTTTACAGATAGTATCCTCATTGATAAAATATACGTAGGCCCTATTCGTGGAAAGTGGACCCAGAAAATCCACATTAACCAAATTCCTTTGTTAGGCCTATGTTTAATTATTTTATACAGCCACCATGTCACATAATATCAAACCAAACATGTCAGTGTATTAAAACAGCATCTACATAATATAATATATTTAGGAGTTTTTTCAACATTTGTAATATTCGATAGCAGAAATTAAGAATTGATTCTTAGCTTGAACAACTTTTAAAATGGTAATTTTCATAAATATCACAAATAAACCCTTCTTCGCACAAAGAATAAAAGAAACTGGCCTTGAACCCTCAAAGTTGATGAGAGGAAGAAGTTAAAATAATATCTGTTCGAAGGCAGCACCAATTAAACAAGATATTAACAGGGTCCACTCAAACAGAAGGGTTCACATTACCCGAACTTCCCTATAATCATCTATAAGCCTAATGTGTTTTATGGAGGCCTACAGTAGTTTTTCGTCGCCCTCAAGAAATTCACCTTCTCCAGTTCTGTCTTGAACATCCTCATCTGTAAGACCCACTTCACATATGTATTTACACACCGTCCATCCAACCTCCTTTAGGCTTTCCCTTTCTTCTCTTCCTATCCATTTTCCACTCCAAGTTCTTCTTAGGGATTCTATCAGATGTCATCCTCTTGAGATGTCCATTCCATCTTAATCGTCTCTCTTCAGTTGTCTGTAATAGCCTACATTTCTTTCAACTTTAATAATTTTCCTAATTTCAAGGTTTCTTTTTATTTTCTAATCCGGACTTCCGCTATGATCTCAAATAAGCCATTCTGTTCTAAAGAACGTGCTAGCTTGGCACCATTTAATTGTCCATATAACATAGCCTAATAGTTTCTACAATGACCTTACAAGTAGATTTATATGTTCTGTAAAGGATAATCTATCAATGATAATATAAAATTATACATTGGGTTAAGCTGAGATCTTACTAGTAAGGATAGAAGGAACGCCTTGCTCACCCCTGGTTTTAATGCGCCTCGGCCAGCAACTTGAAATATGAAAGAAGAGGAAAAACACAATAAAAGATGGAAAAAGGAAGTGCACGGAGTAATAGAAGTCGGCTTCTCACTAAGACAATGGAAAACTATGAAATAAAACCCGGATGGCAGTGAGTGAAGGAATAATGAAAACAAAAGACGACTCGGGAAAAAGGAGTATGGGGGAGATCGAGCCGGAAGAAAACGAGCAGAAAAGGATGAAAGAGGCCAGGAGGTTTACAGAAATCTTTAAGGTCGAAGTTGCAGATCAACTCTTCATGCACAAATTTCACTACAGCTATTTTTATATTTTTTGTAAACAATCTAGCCTACAGTGCATAACAGTGAACTACATGGTCTTTATCGGAAGCCAGGTATAAGTTATTAAGAACAGTTAAGTCTCGCAGACTGCGATGGGCAGGACATGTGGCACGAATGGGGAATGAAACACGAGCTTGGAAGCTTCTTGTAGGAAAACCAGAGGGAAAACACCCAGTTGGTAGACCAAGAATGAGGTGGGAGAATAATATTAACTTTGATTTTCGGGAGGTAGATTAGTCCTATACAGGTAATGATTGGAAAACATTAGCTCAGGATAGGGATGTATGGAGAGCTTATGTCCGCGCGGCCATGAACAGGGTTCGATAGTGATTTAGTTAGTTATCAATTATTTATATCTTCTAGTTACACAGGACCCCGATTTTAATATTTCTAATAGCTAACTCACTGGCACTATCGAACTCGGAGGTTAATGGCCCTGCGAACATAAACTCTGAGCAGGCTTACATAGGCCTACATGTCCTGAATTAATGTTTTCTCATCATCCCCTCCCTCAAATCATGGTTAATGTTATTCTCCCACCTCATTCTTGTCCTATCTACTGGGCACTTTCCGTCTGGTTTAGGCTAAGTACAGGAAATTTCATGATCCTCTTTCATTCCCATCAGTCTGAGAGACTTAACTATTCTTATTTCTAGTTTTCCCTAAGATTGTGTAGGTCACTGTTAGGCTGTGTAGTCTTCTCCATTCACCTCTCTGTTCGCCTCTCATTGACCCAAACATTTGTTAAGATGTAATATGTAGGGCCTATTCTGTATTTATCTACGAAATGGAAATAAACTCTTATCAACTAACTCCAGAGACTGTTCATAGATGATGACTAAGTGTTTTGATAGGCAATAGGGAGACAAATGCTTATTTTCAGGTAAGGTCAGACCTCCCTACCCTACCTCCCTCTTGTAACAATATTTCAGAATTCTTACAAAGTAATCTCAATATTCATTTCGTGAGATGAAAATGTCGAGGTCATAACACACCGCCATACGGATACCCACTATCAGTGGTGATACTAGTAGTATAAAAATATTGTTGACAGATAGTGCTGCAATCTTTCAATACACAATGCAGCGAACACCTTCTTGTTGGTATGGAAACAACAGTTTAACCAATAACAAAGCCGGATATTCTGTTCACCTACAATGTAAAATTCTTGTGAGGAGGTCAGTTTGTGTAAAACCGATTCGTGCCACATTATTATAAGAATGAACAAATAGGAATGGATAGGCCTATAGGCCTAAATAAGGAAATCATTGTTAGAAAGATGGAAGAGCGAATTTCCTATAGGACTATAGGCCTATGTAATACTGTAAGTATTTTCCTTTATTTTATTTACATTTAAACCTAACGCAATCCCGCAACTTCTCCTGGCCTCCCCAAATTTCGAATCCAATATCCGTCACGGAGGAGACATTGTCGTGGATCCAGATGTTGCATTAGATACTAAATTTTTCTTGTTAAAACCTGTGCATACGGTATAATACATGGTATTTTACCTTAAGGGAAGAAAAGTTACGTTAAGTACATTCAAAATTGCTTAAGCCTATTATGACGAATAGGCCTATTCAATTCCATAAGAGATAGGCTTAAGAATGCAGAATGTACGAAGCTTCACAATGAGATACGTTACTTCATAACTGAATAAGAAGAAAAATAATCTGTACACTGCACTTTTGAGGAAATGTAGGGCTATAGGCAATATATAGTCTAGGCCTATATAGGCCTATATAAGTTATGTGGATATGGAGTGAAGCATATACGCTAATCACTTTATTGAAACAAAAGTTTGTATTGTTAGAATACAAAGCGCAGAAATGAACTTCCTTAGAAGAACAAAAGGCTGCACAAGAATTGATCGGATAAAGAATGAAGATATAAGAACAGAGTTTATATATAGGCCTATATCCACTGAATGATAAAAATCAAGGAATATAGAAATAAATGGTTTAGACGTGTAGAAAGAATGAATGTAACAAGATTAAACAAAAACAGTATTTAAATACAAGCCAAGAGGTTCTAGGAATGTAGGAAAGCCAATGAAAAGATGGACAGAACTGTGAGACGGAACAGACAATTTGCGTAGCCCGTGACGTGAAGAAGAAGTTTGTATTGTGAAATTGTACCTAGGCCTATTATAAATCACTGTGAGTTGTTATAAAACAAGGGCGGCTACATTTCATTTATGTGCGCCTATAATATTGTTAATAATCCAGTATAAGCCTATAGACTTTCTGTTAAAATTACTTATAAATGGTTAAAATGGGAAATGTTTTCTTCTTACTCTCTACCCTTTAGTGTTTTTCAAAGTGTAGAAGATTTTAAACTTCACTCCATTGGGCCATTGTCAATAGGACCTGTCAATAGAAAGAACATTGCAGATAAAATACAGTAAGCAGCTAACCTAAAGGGATCATTTCTAAACCTGTTTAAATTCACTACTCGAACAGAATGAAGAATGGTAAATATTGTAAGGTTTGTTTAAAATTCAGTCTAACAGACAAAATAAATTGTATAGGCCTAATTTTTAGTATTTTAGTATTACAAAACAATAACGATGTAAGCCCTATGTTTTCTTAAATGTCATTATAATTAGGCCTAATATTGCTGTCATGAATTAACAAGTGTAGGCCTATGAGTATTTTAGTGTAGCCTATGTAAGTTAAATCTAGTTAGGCCTAATGTAATGTATCGTTGGCTAAGTCTGAGTTTGTTATTAACACACTTTCTTTTAATTACGTCGCATTACTCTTCACTCTCCGTTGCATGGCGGATGCCCGGATAAGTGATTCGAAGTTGGATTTAATAACGACCACCACCGGTACTATAGGCCTACCACAGATGTTAAACCAAGTGAAGCCAGTTCCAGGCACCAGACAATGAACGATAGGATGATGAGGAAGTAAACGGTAGACACGGCGCGTAGGTAATGAGAGAGGAAATCAGCGGTGTACAAAATATTGCCTAGATGGAATGTGATGAAAACTACAGCTTTATAAACGGGCATGCCATAACGTGCCGGTAGTGGTTAAGGCAATACGCTACAAGCTGGAAAGTTAAGAGTTCGAGTCCTGATGAAGCCAGGATTTTTTAATCTGATCCCAACCTTCTGGCGGCACTATGGCCCTGGGGTCGATTCAGCCTTTAACGGAAATGAGTTCCAGACGCTTGTTCTGGGGTAAAGGTGGCCATCACGCAGGGCTGACAACTCAGCTAACATAAAATGACGATTGTCTAGACAAAGTGTGAAACTTAACCTCCTACTAGCCCAAAGGCCTTCTAACGTCTGTAGTGGGATGACTTTACCTTTACCTTACTAACTAACTCACTGACACTATCAAACCAGTGAGTTTATGGCCGCGCGGACATAAACTCTCCATACATCCCTATCTTGAGATGTTTTCCATTTAATTCCTGTAAAATCTACTTCCTTCAAATCATTGTTAATGTTATTCTCCCACTTGATTCTGGGTGTTTTCCCTCTGGGTTTCCTACAAGAAACCTCCATGGCCTTCTTTCATTCCCCATTCGTGCCATATGCCCTGCCACCTGTCCCTTTACCTTACAGCTTTATAAAATCTATTCGTCACTTCTTTTCTACAGTTTTTTTGCAAAAGTAGACTAAGTTAATAAGTAGTCCTAATTGTGCCGTTTGTAATATTAGGCTAAACTTTTAAATTAAAAGCCCAAATCTTAATTTGTTCCTAAATATGGAATAATAATTAAGTTACATAAACACTTTTGACGTCACACTGTATCTAATACCTAATTATATAGCCTACTTTCAGTTTTCACACATGATTCCTAGGACCTTAACGTCTTAACATAAATCATGATTATGTAGGTCTACTAATTGTAATATATTTGTAGAATGACTAGTTGCACAAGTAGGCCTAAGTCTTAAAACTGATCCCAAATATTATGATGAGTAGGCCTACACCTAACATTCCTATTCCAATATTGAAAATAATTTATTTTTCATACTGAGAGTCTCTATTATTTTCATTAGGCCTATACAAAAATAACAATTCCCACTACCGATTAAATTTAGGCGTATCACATGATCTCTTGCATGTGTCCTTAGCTTGCACTATGTAGGTACAATCCTCCCCCCCCCTTAAGTTTGCAGAATGTTACCCTCCAACTAAACAATTAAACGAAGGCTCCTGCTAACAGAACTACAGGCACTCTAACCTTTCAAGCGCGTCTCTGACCTCGCTGTTCTATGGAAATTATCTTTATCAATAGGCTTATAGCATTTGTTTGTTTCCCTGAAAGAGGCCTATATCTTCCCATTCCACTTTTGCATTAAATTCTCCCAAGACAATTTTCATGTGATATCCCGAGAGACTAGCATACAGGCCTATTCATTCTTAATCTGCAGTGGTCTAGTGGTTAGGTTCCTTGCCTCTAGTAACGACGTCGCGGGTTCAAACTCGACCGGGGTAGATAGATTTTTAGGATAGAAAAATCCAAGGGACAAGTCCTCCAGGAAGGAGTCTGAGTTATTCAGGCTCATAAAAGAACCGCAAGCCCAAATAAAAAGGTTCCGCAAAAATTTAACCGATTTTTATCCATCCAAGTAGGCCTAATACCTTAGTTGCCTAAAATAGGCATATGTCTTATTGAAGCGATAGGCCTATGCTAAACATAATATCACTAGTTGACATCTGTAGGTAAATAAGCGTAACAAAGTTAGCTTGTTAGGAAACTACCGCTAGGGAGCACCCATGTTCCCATCAGAGACGTATGGGTACTTTTAGCTAATTATTAGCCTATTATTATTTAAGTTGGCCTATGTTAAAATTTTACCTTATGGAATAGGCATAGGCCCTATGTTTTTTTACTTCAAAATTGTATTATTATTATTATTACTATTAGGCCTTTTATTATTATTATTAGGGCCTATTATTATTAGGCCTATTATTAGCCCTATTCATAGAACTCGTCCATACTCTTTATCATCCTTATTTCCTGTATTCTATGACACAATTACAATTAGGCCTATAAAATCATATAACTTAATTTACTATTTACAATCACGTGTTAAATCCTATCGAGAAAATCTTGTTTTGGATTAAAAAACCCTTTTCGAATTCTGGTCTTGCTGCACTTACAAAATGTAGTAGGCCTATAGGCTATGTAACGCTTTATGATTCCTTACTACCTTCTCCTAACCATTTAACTTCCTGCTGCAAAGTGAGTACAGACCTATCTACGGGATATTTAGGCCTATCTAATTCTCGTGTTCCACTACTGTGTAATGTCCTAACATTCCATGTTTCCAGGAACATATTCCTATGTTTACACTTTTACCATGGATCGCTTAAAATAATCCCCGCCCGGAGATTCGAACTTTTTTTTTACCTTCGGAAAAAATTACTTCAGTATAACCCGTGTCTGTGTTTCTTCACGGTTGTATTTTTACACAGAAATATCGTTATACTCTTTCGGCAAAAGTACCTGTTTTGGTCTGGCTTATCGCCTTTGACTTGTTAGGCATGGGTAGGCTAACTCTTCTGCCAGCAATGCTACCGTCAGCATACCTTACAGTGTTATTTAAGCACACAAACCCCTCCACCAGGAACAAGATGAAGATGTAATTGGATAATATAAAATGTGGAATAGGCCCTAAACGTTGATCGAAAGAAAATCTAAATCCTGTATTCAAATAGGTTAACTGAAAAAAAAAATCACAGAAGCCTATATTCGCCTGGTTGACCGGTGTTGAGGTTTCTACTCGATGTATCTTAATGGAAATCTGCCATATTAAAAGAACCTACTTATTTCAATGTGTTTTGCAATGGAATGACTTCCCTCATAACAGAATCCTGTCCATAAAATAAAGGACTATTTTCCTATTTGAAGCAGGAAATGGCGAGGCAGGACTTAATCAAATCCTTCAACGGTGCTTGAACTCCCTCAATAGAATGCCCCCACAGGAGAATTTATTCACCAATTGAGTTTGTAGTATTGGACAAATGACCAGCAGGGGAGGAAACGGTCAAATCGCCTCCAACTGAGTTCAAACATGGCGTCTTCTCAGCTTTGCCTGAAGCTCTGTCGTGCCTTGCTTCATTAAATTCAAATAATGTCAATAAAATGTAGCCTATAGTACAAAGACGATTTTAATAGGCCTAACTTAAGTATTGTTGCATGTTTATTGTTTCATAAGGTCCGAGCATATTATTTTACTTCGCTGACTGCAATTTCCCTCATGAAGTTAGCTAATCGAAATAATTATTTTTTAAATATTATGCAAAAAATATTTTGTTTTACATTTAGTAAAAATCTAGCTTCTGAAAATCGCAGTAACTTGTTTTAGTAGTGCCTATGGAAATGTGTCTATATAGGCCACATCATTAAACATATAGGCCCTACTATTTAGCGTTAGGTTGGATAAATTTGAAGTAATAATAATAATAATAATAATAATAATAATAATAATAATAATAATAATAATAATAAATAAACTAATTATGTGCCGTAGCCGAGTGGACAAGGCAGGAAGCCTTGACGCAGAGGTACGGGACTTGCGCTGCTTCGAGCCCCCATGGAGGAAGAAATTTTCTCATGGTATTTCGGCCAGTGTGGGACCGGTGCCCACCCAGCATCGTGAGGCATTTGGGTAGCTACAATAGGCCTAAATAACGGTTCCAGGTTGAGAAAACCAGCTATAACGGCTGGGGGACTCGACATCCTGATCACATGTCACCCCTACACTAGTTAGATGATCATCTACCTCTGTCATTGACACATGTGGATGTGAGGCCAGCAGCCGACTGTTAGGCTAAGGACCTTCTAGTAGGCCTACTTACTGTCGCGCCATGGAATTATTATTATTATTATTATTATTATTATTATTATTATTATTATTATTGTTATTATTATTAGGCTATATAGAAGTTATTCTAAAACTGGCGGAGTTAAGGCCATAAGGCCTCATCTTCCACTCAACCATTAATATAAGATAAGTTATAGATAAGTTATGTAGGCTATATTAGACCACACTGTGTTGGCCGCGGTGGACTCGTGGTTATGTTCCTTGCCTCTGGTCCCGAGGATTGCGGGTTCAAATCCAGCCGGCGTCATTGGATTTTTTGAATGAAAAAATGCAAGGAGTAAATCCTCCGGTAGGGACTTTAAGCCGTGGGTTTCGAATCTGAAGATCTTTAGGCTTGTTAATGAACCTCAAGACTGAATAAAGAGGTCTCTAAGCAAAATTTACCGACCTTCATCTTCATGGTAGGCCCTATTAGTTGCCTACTATAACGTATGTCTCATTGGGTCCGTAAGTTGACAGCATACCTTTCATGACATTTGTAGGGAAACAAGCATAACTTATTTAACTTGGTCTAACTCCTAACAAAGGAGAGTAGACCTAGGCCTATAAGGTTCAACATTAGGTTGTTAAAACTACTCTAGATAGATGGACTATGCATTAGTAATGATCTCTCAAACAACAACTTGTAATTAATATGAAATCCTACTGAGATTAAATTACACTTAGGCCTAAGCATAATAGGCCCTACATCCTTATCCTGAGCTACTGTTTTCAATATAATTTACTTCCCTCAAATCATGGTTAATGTCATTCTCCCACAACATTGGCCTACCTAATGGGCACTTTCCCTCTGGGTTTCCTGCAAGTAGTTTCCATGTCCTTCTTCGATTCGCCATTCATACCATATGTCCTACCTAAATAATAATTAATTTTAAAAAATTGAAATAAATATTTATGCATTAGGGTAGGCCTATAGCCTACATATTTCTAAGCCTAGACAATATTTTGTAAAAATTGATTGTTCTAAATGGTAAATTATGAAGTGTTTTATTCAATTGGTGTGACGTAGTTTAGCCTTTTGCGATTTTATTCACCTAATTTTAAGATTGAAACACAGTAGGGCCTATAATGAATAGGCCTAGTAACTTAGATTTGTTTCTTCAATCAGTTGAAAATAACTCTTTTCTAGTTTTATAAATAAGTTAAGCTAACTTAAAAAAAAAACTTCAAAAATATTTTCTGCAAGATTCTAACTAATTATAGACCTAGGCCTATATATTTTATTTTGTTCCAGAAAACAAAATTATGTTTCAATTACATAAACGTTATACTAATCTGTGCTACAATGGTAATTTTTAATGCATAAAAACTATTTCCCTCTTAAAAATAAAAGGCCTATGACCTTTTTTTATGATAGACCTAGGCCTATCCTATGTAAAATGTACTTACAGGTAAAATAATATTAGTCTTGGAATTAATTATGGACTCCCTTAGTCTAACACACTTCAGTAGATGTCCCCTGAAACGTTTTTGCATAGAAGTACCAAAGGACTTTAAAATTTGTGAGTTACTGGTGCTATGGCCCGTGGAAGGGAGTGAGAGAGAAGTGAAAAGAAGGGGTCAAAAGAAATAGCCCCACATTCCAAGCCCATACATTCTGAAGGGCTACCAACCGCGGTCAGTAGCGTTTGTTGGTTCATTATTACGATTGGGGCACGAGCCTCTCCCTTCCAAACCCTCAAAAAGGTGTACCTCCCTTTTTATTTCCTATCATGAGTCCATCCATCATGCAGCAGATGGTTGAATTTTCAACATCATGTTATGCACATTTTTTGTTGTTTCTAGGTTTGTTACGGATTGACCGTCCAAACGTGAAGATTGCTTGACCATTCTCAAAGGATAAAAATGCAGGTATAAGCTTTTGTACTTCCGGTTAGAAATGTTACGTATTTCAGCCGGCTTGGATTGTAAAACATGGCGGGTCTGCTTGCCGGCTGTTCATTAAATCTGTTTTAACATCCTGCTATAATTTACACTGCTGGAATTATCAATATGTTCCCAATAAGAGTATAAAATGTGCTTAATTTGTAATGATGCTCTCTTTCGCTTAATCGTTGCCATCTGGAAAGTAGTTCCTATAGACGTAGGCCTACTTAGCTGAGAGAGGAATCAGTTTGTATCAAAATTAATAATAAACTTTATAAATATTGATCATGAAATTAAGGTAACTTGAACATCAATTAGACTGAAAAAATAGCTGTTACTAATCCTACTTTTATTTCCAATAAACCAACAATACACATACATCCCATAGGCTTAGGCCTATATATAAGTTATATATGCCTATAACGCACTAACGTATAGAATTAGAGGTCCCGGGCTCAAATATCGGTTCAGACATTAATGTTTCTTTTCATGACACATTTGGCTTTCATTGCAAAATGTAGGTCTAAAAAAATAATTGTAATAGTGAAATAAGAAAGTGCCACTGCTATAAAGTAGGCCTAAAATTTTCTCATTATAATGCTTTCTTCTTAAGCCTACAGAAGGTGTAACATGATACTGTGGATGCTTCCCGCTGGCTTTTATGATTTCAGAATTACAGCCTATAGACCTATAAGGAAGGAAAATTAATGTTTGCACTGGGATGTCTGGGTGCCGTGGTCGGTAACACTCTAATGCCTGTCATTAATTATTCTTTCCATGATACACACATAGCCTACTTACACACACACATATAAGTTATATATATATATATATATATATAGGCCCCTATGTATGCGCTAGTCTATGTAGGCCTGTGTGTGTGTGTATGTTGCATAGGCCTATGTGCGTGTCATGAAAAGAAAAATAGAAAAGAATGAAAAAAATAGATAGGCCTATAGGCTATACAGGATGTTGCAAAAAAAAACACCGACAACGAAGGTGAGGTGATATAGGCTACATATTGAGATATGTTGATCATTTTTTAATAAGGTAGGGCCTACCAATGTCCGGAAATGATGAGTTTTCACACTATGAATAGCTACCTTCTCAAGAGTTTCGTTAGTTGGATTTCAAGTCTTGAAATAGGCCTACTTGATAATACTGGTCAGAGTCACATAAATATTAAAATATCCATTGCCATCTACCTCTGTGATTGACACATGTGGATGTGAAGGGCCAGCAGCCGGCTGGTAAAAGGGCAACCGCTGTAAAAGTGGAAAGACCCTCAATCGGAATCGGATAATACTGGTCAGAGTCACATAAATATTCAAAATATCCATTGTCATTTCATTGCAGAGCGTACATCAACGGTGTAGGGATTGGTGCACACGTTCAAATACGCCTTGCCTCGTTTCGATTATTTCTCTAGCAGCGTGGATTCGGACTTTAAGATCCATACGTGACTCTACTGGAGTCTGATAAACAGACTGATTCGTGTCGCCTCACAAAAAGTAGTCGAGACGATTAAGATCAGGTCATCTAGGAGGTCGTGGGACTGTTCCCCCTCGACCTAGATACCTGGTTTCCAAATTTCTCCTCACATTGGCATCGAAATTTGCTGGAGCTCCGTCATGTTGCAGCCACATTCCGTAGCGTACCTATGACGTGTTGTCAAGTAATGAGTCTTCAAATCTTTCGAACTAACACTGATATTGATACATAATTAACTAGTCATGGTGTGAAAACCCATCATTTCCGGACGTTGGTACCGGTACCTTATTAAAAAATGATCAACATATCTTAATAGGATATAGGCCTACTACCTCACCTCCGTTGTGTGTGTTTTTGTGCAACAGCCTGTAGCATATGTGTATATATATATATATATATATATATAGGCCTATATCCATCACCGTGGTCTAGAGGTAGCGTGCTGCCTTGTCATACAGCGGGCCCGGGTTCGTTTCCCGGTCGGGACAGGCTCCTGGGTGAGGTTTTTTCGGGGTTTTCCTCACCTGTAAGACAAATGTCAGGAACCTTAAGGTCCAACGGTCCCCGGAAATCATCCGGCCATCCTCATTATCATCCTTCACCGGTGTGGAAAGCAACGGGAAGCTACCACACATAGGCTATAATTCCGTAGTAAAGCTGTAAAGAATGGCATGAAAATGCTATGATTGCAGTGAAAGACCTGTCTTCGGGCATAATTACTATGGATGGATAAATACACACACACACACACATATATATATTATTATATATATATATATATATATGTGTGTGTGTGTGTGTGTGTGTGTGTGTGTGTGTGTGTATGTGTGTATGATGAAAAGAAAAATTATTGCCCGAACCAGGATTTGAACCTGGGATCTCTGGCTCTATAGGCTATATTAGTGAGTTACCGACCTCGGTATCCAGGCAAACCCAGTGAAAACATTAATTTTCCTTCCTTATATAGGCCTACATAGGCCTATATGCTACAGTGGTGTACAATTAGGCCTATAGGCATTATGAACCTGGAGGTTAGGAAACGTTTTTTTAATCAAGTGGGCGGCTGCAGAATGTAAATAAAATATATTTTTATACCCAAATTTTAATTAAAAAACAGGCCTAGGTACACTTCAAGAACTAGATTAAGCGTACTTATGAAAGAAGAATGTATTATTATGTTATAAGTAGCATAGACTACTTATTCAGTGTGACAATTCCAAAACACAATCGAATTGAAGAGGGATAGAGGAGAGGGAAGTCATTTCGTTAATCTTGTTCTTGCTCACATGATATGATACCATAAATGCACTTTCTCTTGCTACTAGGGATTATTCGGTGGATGGACGAGTTTATCACAGTCCATAGGCCTAATCGGTGAATGCAGAATAAATTTCAAGTGTAACCTACATTAACTAATAGGCCTATAATGCTTAACAACTCCATAGACCTATATTGTGATGTTAAATTTAAAATTTTGCTCCATAAATATTTGACTTCTGTTAAAATCATTTTGAAAAAATAATGGTAGAATAACATTAAATCTCATTACAATTAGTGAGAACTTCGCGAGTCATTTTATTAGCTTAGAGGATCCCATGAGGCCTGCGGGCCGCCATATGGACGCCTTGTATGTATGGATGAATATATGTAGGACCTATAGGGCCTATACGTATGCATGTAAGTTATGTAACTTAGGCTATACATGTAGGACCTATAGGCCTAGGTCTATATTAATTTATAGAATAAAATATATATTTTATTTTAGCCCTATAACAATGAATAAGCCTAATTAGGTGCATCACTGAGGTCTATTCGCAACGTTTTGCCTTGGAAGTAGGCCTACCCAGTAAAAATTCAATTTTTTTTGGCAAGGATAAGTTGCTTAGTTTTTTTTTGAGGTAGCCTATTTATTCACCTGTAAGACAGATCCCAGGTCCAAAAAGATCTAGACTTCGAATATCCAACATAACTAGGCCTACGCCTATTCTACATTATCACAGCCATAGCCTATTTCTCATTATTTGGCTACGATCTTTTGAGTCAAGCTAATTTAGTTACTCTTATTTCCCTTCAGATGTAATGAGTGGCATGTGATCAGAATATCAATCCAATGAGATATCTAGAAAGCAACCGAATTATTAATTGAGTGTAGGCCTATGAGGATTAGTAAATTTTTCTTAGAGGGCTCTTCTTTCGGACTTAAGGTTGATTCACGAGCCTGAAAACATTCAGACTCGGGATACAAGGCTTAAAGTCCCTTTCGGGAGGCTTGTTCCTTGGATTTTTTCATATTAAAAATCCATCGACCTCGGCCGGTTTTGAACCCGCGACCCTCGGGACTAGAGCCAAGGAACATTTCCACTAATCCACCGCGGCCGACAATCACCCATATAGGCCTATGATATACAAGTAGGCCTATTCACCTTGTTACATATAGGCCTATTATAATATATAAATGATTCGTGTTCTCTTAATGTAAGCCTATCTGTTGAAAGGAGGTGGCTCTAAGCATTGTGCTCTTCATTTATTCAGGACGTCCCCCATGTGCTTGTGTGTTCGAAAAAAAAAGTAGGTCCTATGTGATTCAGTAATCATCTCACGACAGATCGTATCCTGTAAGGTCAGGAAGGTATGAGACACGTGAAACACCTACAAAGGGATAGGCCAAGATCAAATTAAAAAGAGAGAGAAAATTAATTATGACAACATCTAGAATGACGGGGATCGTTAGATTGCAATAAGGCCTTTAGTGGTTTCAGATAGCCTAATTACTAAATTGTGAGTGTGTTCATAATTGAGTACGCAATAATAAACAACAGGAAGGACAACAATATTAAATTAGGCCTATTCGTCACCACAATGCAGAGATTTATAACGTAATTTCTGTGGTTACAGTTTAGTTGCAATACAATTATTTTATATAGGCCTAGACCTACGCTACATCTTGTTACAGCTTGGCAGCGAACAAAATGCATTCGTACTGCTCATACCCTAGAGTTCTATGACGTAATCTTCCTCTCCCTGACAACGTTTGTTGGAATTTCCCTGCAACATCTTGATATGGGTGATGATGCTGATTGGTGAAACAAGTAGAAGAAGAGAACTTGGGTGCTTAGTGGGAGATATAAATCAAGATAAGAATGTTTTAGCACTGCATTTGATTCACTGCCAAGCTATAGTTATCCCGGCACATAATCGCACAACTATAGGCCTAATTGATCTTGTACTCGTAGCTCTTGCTCATAGTCAAGAGTATATATAGGCATATAGTGTAACATTATACATAGGCCTATAGGCCTAAGCTTGTAATTGGTCCTCAACGTTGTAACCTTAATTATGATACAGATTATTTTGCATATGTTATTGTTCATGCCGGGCCATTAAATGAAGTATAATTGGGAAATGAATCGCGATGTACACCATCCTGGATTACCTTTTTTTTTTATATTTCCAAAAATTAATCTTCTTTGATTTCCTTTGAACTGTTTTAAGAGAAATTCTAAAATGTATAGACCTATAGATCTAGGTTAACTGAAACAGCAATATCATACAATTTTTTGATATATTTTATGCTTGAAGTTAACCAAAAGCTTTGTTTTTAATTCTAGATTAATTTATCTTGGCGTTGCTATAAAGTCCAAATTTGAATCAGTAATTGTATTAATAATTTATGAATACTATTCAGTGATTAAACAAAAAGTAAGCATAGAGTTTGCTCTTTAATATGATAGAGGTTTGGGCATAAATGAAAAAATCTTTATTTCAATCAAGATTTTCACATGAAATAGTAGCAGAGCTTAAATGTTGACAAGAATAGTTTAGCCTTTAATAATAAGAAAAGAGATTGGAAGATCTATTGAGGAAAGTTTACTCTTTAATATGATAGAGGTTTGAGCATAAATTAAAAACAGCTTTATTTCAATCAAGATTTTCACATGAAATAATAGCAGAGCCTGAATGTTGACAAGAATAGAATAGCCTTTAAGAATAAAAAAAAGAGATTGGAAGATATATTGTCGAAAGAGACCTGACCAGGAGAGGACTTGACAACAATATAGTGGTCAGCGGTGAAGGAGGGGCCAGTGTTCAGGGCACGCGCTTCAACGTAACCACCTTAGCTACTGTGTGGCTGGCGGGGGAGGAAGTAAGGGGGTTGCAAACAAGAACCAGTGAGTGGTCAGGGGCGACAAAACCCGCCTCCCGCCCCCCCGTAACATACGAGACCACGCCCCCTCCCCTTTAAGTTGAAACACCCCCCTCTGCTGCTCTAGAGTTTGAGACCATAAGCTAAAAGGCGAGGGTGGAAAATGTAGTAGTTGTGGACCAGGGATGGAGAGGGATGAAGGGTCGGTTAAAGAGACCTAGAGAAGGGCGAGGGGTGAGGGGTGAGGTAGAAACGCCATTTGTGAAACCCAGACAAATGTGACCGATCGTATTAACATTAGTGAGTAGGGCGGTAACGCAGAGCTGAAGCTCGGGGAAGGGGGGTTGCTTGTACCACAGAATAGAGCTTGTGTCTTGCAGGCAATGATGGATAAGGCAGATGGAGGAAAATGTAATTTTCAATATACTCTAGGCTGTATCACTGAAACCCATTTATAATACATTCCAGAAATGCAGAAAACATGCTTGATTCCTTAGTGGAGGACTGTCGTTAAACTTGTGTCGGTTTGATCCTTTTTTAATATTCCTACACCTCAAGTCTGCATACTTACTATTACCAGATCTAAATATATTGCCTTTGTTCAACTTGCCTCAGTTCCATGAAAAGTCCTTAATTTCAAATAAGTTAACGTAGATTACCTTTACGTCATTATTTTTTAACATTAGGCCTATGTATAGTTGATACTCTACTTATTCTGACTCACCCCCGCCAATGAAATGAACTCTTCTTACCGTCACATTCCTTGATTACTTCCCATTATAAGTCAATAGTATTACTAATATTGCTACATTATGAATGAAATCTGTATTATTATTAATAAGTACGTTATTACGCTATACAAAATTCAATAACTGTATTAGACCTACTTAGAACTAAGTTTAACATTTTTTCTGCATTGCTGTAATTATAAATTTATTGGCTTAGTGAAGTAAAGTTAACTTTAACTGATTTTCACGAGTCATCGAATATTCCAGTAATAAAATAAATAGGCCTACATTTGTGAATTTAATAACCGTGATATAGTTATGCGTTTTTTCATTGTCAGTCCTATACAGTAACTGAATTTAGAACTGTAAGATGAGAAAATATATTGAATTTCATAGAAAAGAAAATAGTTTAACTTAATAATTGGATATCTCTCATAGAGTCTATTAGAAAAACTTTAAAAGATAGTAGGCCTAATTTAATTCTTCCCATTCCCTTTTATGCAAATTGATGATTTTTTAATCATGTGCCTAAATTAAAAATCGAGTCAATATAGGTTTTAACATATAGCATAGCATATAGTATAGTCCTATCTCCAATGGCAGTAGTTAGGTAACCTCAAGATATGTTTCAATGGCACCTTCAAGAACGACGGCGGCTTGGACGTCCACTGAAACGCCTTTTTGTTCCTGACATGAAACATGGCTCAACAATTGTCCAATTACGTCTGTAAAATATTATGATGACGATTAATATATTTCCACGCGTCCTTCGTATAAAATATTCTGGATTTTTTAAATTACAAATATTATTAAGTCATTTAGGCCTACATAAAAACACTTGTCAAATATGAATTTGTACTTAATAAAATAATGATAATTTATTTCTTAAATTATATTCTTCTATTGCTACTTTTTTCAAGTTCAGCAAGAAAATGAAGTTTCTTTAAACTTCTATAAAATTATAAGCATGTTTGTGTAACTTCAAGAAATTCAGAACTTCCCTTAGTATACAGAACAAAAATCTTAGTTGCTAAATACTAAATTGCTGTTAAGCTTTATTGTGTTATTTTTTTCTAACAAGCGTTTTAGGACATAATTTCCTTCCTCAGTGAATCTTCTTTAGCATCTTGTCAAAATTGTTCAACAGGGTTAATCATGGTTCTTTCACTTAGCGAACTACCACATTCAAGAGAAGAAAACTGGGGTGAATTACAAAGAATGCAAGAGAAAGAGAAAGAAAACAAGAGTAAGATAGACATAAGGAAGAAAGAAAGAGAACGAGAGAAAAATCTATTAAAAAGAGAAGCTTCCTACATCGCGGAGGTTTATGGCGTCTCATTTAGCCCCGACGCTACTAAAACAAACTTTCTACACGTCGGAATTTTAAAGAGCAATTTAAGAGTAGAGAAGAAGAGAGAAGGGAGGGGAGGGGTGGTTAAAAAAGAAAGGCTTGGCAAAACCATGACCTATCCCTACTACTTCTTCAGTATTCCACCCATTCAATACCATCCTCATGCTCTTACTTTAATTTTTTACACTACATTTATTCATTTAAAGTTGTTTAATCTTTCAGCTAATGCAAATTCCAAGTGTGAGAACAAAATTTGTCTTCATTTATTTGTAACTTGTGTATCTTATGATTGGACCTATGTTTCACCATAGGCCTATAACAAATGACAGCAGCCTTCTAAAATAAGATGAATTTTGTCATAAACATTGTAAGGGAGTGGGATGACTTAGGAGTGGAGGAAAGTCTGTCACGATTCAACTATAGCCTATGTGACGTCAGATTATTCAGCACCCGCTGTCAGTACAATCAGCTCGCGTAAGCAATAAGAAATGCGCTCTTTCAGGTAGAACAAGTAGCACTCAGTTATTTGTTATTTCCATAAAATTTGTAAATTCAGAAGATAATCTACAGAAAGATCTGTATGAACTTAACAAAATTACAGAAGAATATGGATTGAAGATATCTACAGAAAAAACAAAAATTATGGCATTTCAAGGTGTAGATCCTGTCAGAAGTAAAATTGTACTGGACAACAAAATTTTGGAGCAGGTGAATAATTTTACATATCTAGGATACAATATCTCATATGAAGAAGAAAAGGATGAAATGCAAAAATATCTACATTTTTTAAGAATTTCAGGGTTAAAAAATTCTATCTTCAAGCCACAGTTAGTCCAAAAGCATTCAAGATTAAAAGTGTATAAAACACTGGCTCTTCCAACTCTTTTGTATGGTAGCGAAGTATGGACGTTGAAAGAGAAGGATATACAGAGACTTAGATCTGCTGAATTGAGATACCTTCGGAGGACTGCAGGATACACACTACTAGATCACAAAAAAAATGAATACATCTTAGAATAATTACAGATGGAACCTTTAGAAAACAAAATTTCTGATTTTAAGTCAAGATGGATGCAACATGTTCATGGAATGGAAGATCACAGAATGCCCAAACAAATTTTATAATATCAACCAGCAGGAAGAAGAAGACCAGGAGTCCACTCAAAAGACTTTTGGGTGGTGTTTCTCTTGAGGCCGAAACAGGTCAACAAATGGCCTAAATTCGTGAATGTACTATGATGATGATGATGATAAAATTGATTTCGTAGTTACTTGACTGCATTAGCCTATAATAAGGTATTCCAACTTTTTCATAAGTAATGCCACGAGTGATTTCCAAATTATCGATAAATTCACGACTCATGAAGTGAGGAGTTAATTTATCTAGAGAATTTGGAAATCAAGAGTGGCATTTGTTAGGACTATTTAACGAATAAACTTAAGCTGTTTACTCACAAATCATTGTTTAACTATAGTTATTTTAAAATATTTATATAATTATTTAATGTAAACGGCGATGTTTGAAAACAAATGAGAAACGATTGGTACGCTTCATTTCCTTCTTTTGCTCGTCACTGCAACCAGATCATATTATTTATTGCCAAAGAAACGAAATATTGTAAGAATGCACTCTAGTGGAGAAAAAATGAAACACATCACACTGTATATTAATTCATTTCTGATGTCCTATGATGAAAATATGACAATTATATTTTTCTGGGAAAAAATACATTTAAGAAAGTGCAAACAGATGGTTTCTTTTTTTGGTGGTATAATAAATTGCTACAAATGGTTTTTATATTAACTCCCGCATGCGGCATGTGTTGACATTCATGCACTATATATAGGCCTACAATCTGGTGGCCGTATTTCTTAGGGAGTTGGTCACTGCAAAGTAATGCTATGACCTATTCAGAATGTTAAAAAGCAGATGCTTTCTTTATTATGATAAACTTTAGTTGGTAAATTCTAGGCGAAACACGACTGTGATTGGTTGTAAATAAAAAATCATTGTAACGTGATTGGTCATTGACTCCCATTTGGGGCATAAGTTAAATAGTCATTACAAACTTATAGGACCTTTAGAATAAACTGTGTAGATAAGTGAGTAGGAACCTTTGTCTGAAAACTGTCGTTTTCGTGCTGTAAGTATCACAATTTTTTTTCTATGCGTTTAAATCTATCGCATCTTCGGGGTAAATCGATAGTCATTTAATGATTTATGACTCAACCCAACATTCTTAACAATGTCCAATGTCAAAGGTAAAATAAAGAAACTTCACTTTATCACTAAAAAATAAGATGAAGCCAGTGTACCAAAACACAATTCGAAGGTACAATATGAGAAACGAGGTCGGTAGTCGCCACATTGAATCGCCTTTGTAGCGGATAAATAGGCCTACTAACCACAATGTTAAATAGGCTACAGTAGAGTAGTTTTGTTAGATTGCGTTTAGGCCTAAACAATCTTACAGTGACAAAGTTAAGTTTCATTTATTTTTCCTTGACATTGAAAATCGTCACAAAATCATAGATGTTGAGTTGTGTAGGCTAAATGTAATTAATTGATTGTAAATGTAATTAAATCATTAAACTGCTATGGATTTATACCCGGGAGATGCTTAATATGAACTTGTAGGCCTACCAGCAGCACGTAAACGGTGCAGTTGCGGGCAAAAGTTACTGTTCAAAACGACATCTACCCATTCCCCTCTACAATCCATAGAAATATATAATGGGCATTTTCGAACACTGGGGGACCCGACATGCTGACCATAAGTCACTCCTACACAGACTAGATAGGCCTAATCGTCTAGCTCTGTGATTAATACATGTACATGTGAGGCCAAGGGCCTTCTAAGCCTGTCGTGACATTGAGCTTATTTAGGCTATAAGGTAGGCTATATTCAAAAACTATAGGCCTACTGATACATAGGTCTTGTACTTTAACACCATTTGAGTAACATTTTGAAAATAAGGATCCCTGGATAATTCGGCTACATGTTCGGAAATTAAATAGGTATTGTGTTATAAAACGTTGTTTGGGCTATGTAGACCTACACTGTAGTCTGTTTTATTTTATTTTTAATTTAATTTGAAAGTAGGCTATAGTATCCTAGTACGGGCTATATTTAGCCTATGCTGGTTTGCATAAAGTAGTTCTAATTCTCAGTAGGTCTATATCAGAAGGCAAAAATATGGCTTTCTGGATGACCAAGATGGGGAGGAACCAGATGTGTCCTATAGGGCCTTGACATTGTATGAATAGCTTATATGCATATGTATTAGTCATTCAAAATATCTCTGCAGGCGGAAGAATTAGGAAGCTCTGTTTGTTGCTACACGTGACGTTATATAAGGCAGTGTACACTGTCAGCGTCCGACGTCCCATTCCCCTCGGCACTCCTGTATAGCAGTGTCACGTGGTCTATTCCTGCATAAACACGACTACAGTGCCCTCCGTCAACAACTGCGCTTACTCCTTAAACGGGTAATATAGGAAATAATCTACAGTAGTTAAAAAAAACGTTGACCGAAAAACTTGATAAGTAAGTTAAAAAAAAGTAGCCTATGATAACTTATTGTTATTTTAAAAATGTTTTAGGCTATGAAACTTAATTGTAAAATTGGGCAATCTGATTTCAATCTCTGAAGGTAGCCAAGTGCCTCATTGTCTAATTATAGGCCTAGTGATGCTCATGAATGGATTAACGGTGTCATCCTCTCTGCTATTATTAGACTTACTGAAGTAATCAATACTAATAAAATTCATTGTTTAAAACAGTTGAGGTGGATAGTCATAAAATAAAATAAAGTAAAATGTACCTTCTTAGGTCAGAGCCGTCGTCCTCAACTTATAAAAATGTATGCTTTATTGTTTGAAGGCCTTTCAGAATCACTATTCCATCCACAGCAGGTCTTTCTTCGCTACATTACGTACTTTATTTTATTTTATTAGGCCTACTGAAGTATTAATTAATCGAGAAATTAAACTTTAAAATAAATAGGCTATATTGCATGAAATTTCAACGTAACTTACAGTTTTTAAGATCTAGGTTGTACCGGGAGTTATTATTACTTCTTCAGTGTCGGGCTGAACTTAAGATTTTACGAGCTATGAGTTCCTCTGTTTCTTCAGGATCGGGCTGAACTTATGATTTTAACCGGTGATAGGTAAGGATCTATTTAAGGCAAATAGTGATCAAACTAATTTTAGGTGACGTGACAGAAGAATTTTATTAATTATCTTTTCTCTCAATAGGAAAATATACACTTTGCCCTTACAAATTGGCTAAGGAACGGTCAAAACCACGACTCAATTTTAATAATGCTTATCGCGGATCTTCTTTTTATATGTCCCTCTTAATGGGAACACTCACTCCACGCACTTTGACTATCGGTTCTTCGGATAGGGCACTCGCCCTTCTTGCTTTGACTATCGGGGAGCACTCGCTCCACTTACTTGATTTTTAACTTACATAACATTTTATATTAAATATTTAAGAAAGTCGTGGATTTGACTTATTTTTCCGTCGCCATTACAATTTTTATACAAAATTTTCATTGGATAAAATAAATCTTTTGACAAAATTTTCATTGGATAAAATAAATCTTTTGACACACCTCTATAGGCTACATGTGCAAGTCGATATAGGCCTACTAGATTTAGGGCGTGGCCTTTTACAGGACTATATTCATTTCCAAGTTATTCGAGGTCAATGATCTCTCTAGCTGCCCGCCATGTTTTTGGAGGCTACATTATTTTTTTCAGTTTGAGGTTTTCTTAAAAGCAATAAACCTATCTTTCATCCCTCCTAACCGTATCAACCTTGAGGATTTGCGTAAAGTCTAAGACCGCAATAAACTTGTCCTCCAAAATACATAACATATGACCACGCAATAAACTTAAGTTATTTCTCTAACTTCAGACGTCCTCAAATAACTTAAAACGCCGCTGTCGGCAATTACTTGTTTACTAGAACATATTACTTTATTTTTACAATCAAAAGAGCCCTCCAATTATACCGGTTCAAGGTTTATTATTGAGGCATTTCAGTTAAAGAGAAGCAATACGTAAGTGACGGAATTCGAAAAGAGGGAAGTTTGTAGGGGGGGGGGTGACAATGACTTGTGACGAGATGCAGGAGCAGACGTATTGCAGGGCTGATATCTCCCGTCATGGGGTCAACAAATAACTCCCTATTTATTTAAAAAGTGTAAGAACTTAGATATATTACAAATTATTTAGGGCCTAGAGTTATAGTTCTATATAGGCTAGAGGATACTTGGCTAAATTAGACTATGGGCCTACCTATGATAACTTATATTTTCTCATTTAAACCGATAAGTAGGCCTAATCATGATTTAAAACTATCAATAACCTATATTTAACGGCGCAGATTTTTAGTTTTACTCTATATCTAGAATGAGTTAGCCTATATATTAGGGCCTATGCAAAACTTTAGGTAGGCATATTTCAATTTACCACAAACTGACAGAGATGGCTACCCGAAATTTCTTTTCAGGAAATTGATATCATAGGCCTATTTATTTGAATATGCCTATATTGAATATTACAGAAAACAACCCATAGACTAATCTAAAATTAGGCCTATACTTAGGTCTATGTAACAAATAAATAGATGCACTGGGCTCTAAAGTTTCGTTTCCTATAGTTAATATCATTATCTTCAATATCAGGGATTGAATTTAGACTATAAATCCCCCACACATTTCTTCATTCCAGTAACAGATAGGCCTAATAGGCTACATGTATTTCTAAGCATATTAGCATAGGACCAAATATCCTCTAAAAATCTCTCTGAACCGAAGATAACATTGTTAACTTACTTTTAAAGCAGCTTACGGTTCAAATACGCCAAACAAATATAGCCTATGTAAATTTTGGCTATATCCCTATTTGTTTCTAGGCATGGTATAAGTATTAGGCCTAAATTATACAAGTCAGTCTCATTAGTTTGAGCATAGTGATAATTACCGTAGAAAACAGTGCTCCAGTCTCAACATTTAAAAATATAAAATTGGTGCCTGAGATCTCAGTCGTCCTCACTATTAAATACTGTCAATGAATGGAGGCCTTTCGAAACATATGTTTCATATTCTGCTTCTGGAATTTTAAAAGTATTGCTCTAATCTCGTCTGTTCTAGACTGTTTAATGGTTACCATGCTCACCTCTGGTTCCTAGGTTCACAAATTCAAACGCAATGAGGGTCCATCTACTTTCAAAGACATGAGTAAAGTTTGTTCGAGATCTAAAAAAGTCGACGTATTCCTATTAGGCCTATATAGGGCCCACCTATCGCACTACACTGATTGGATGAACGATCACTTCTATGATTGATAGGGCCTACGTGTGGCTATTTGTCAACTGGTAGGCCAAGGGCCTTCTAGATCTGTCGGTCATGTTTTACATTATACAGATTGTTATTCCTAACCAACTAATTAACTCACTGACATTATCAAATTCAGATAATCATGGAAGCACTGCCATAAGATCTCACATCCGTAGCTAAGCTGAGTTTTTCCAATCTTTCCTTGCTAAAGTCACCTCCCTCAATCATGTTTAATGTTATTCTCCCACCTTATTCTTGTTTTATCTTTTAGGCGCTTTTTCTATTAGGCCTATATATAGGCCTATAGGCCTATATAGGCTATATATAAATAGCCGATAGGCTACTTCAATACTTTAAGAGAGAAGCTGGGATGACAAAAATCCCCTGTAATGTAGCCTATAGTAGGCCAATCGTGTATTTACAGAGTTAACCTAGAAATTGTTAAGCTTAGACCACGATATTAAGTTTATCTCGATATTTAAGAATCTAGTATAGTGGTTAAATTAAACAATTTTCCTACTTAGATACCTCACCACTTTTAATTAGTTCAAGTCATAAAACATTACCAAGTTGTAAACAGTTCTCAAGACTTGCTAATAGTCTGGCGAACATTCTTAAAGAAAAGAGTTGTAGGAAAAAAGAGAAAGTTAAAGTTGTTGGTGACGGAGGGAGGGGTTGGAATCAATAACGGAAGAGCTTGTTTTTAAATGCTAATGAGAAAGACGACGACCTACATAATTTTATACACAAACCTTCACCATAGGAAAGGAAGGAGGTGAAAGAAAAAGAGAAGAAGATGGAGAAGTGGAGAAAAAGAGAGGCGTATTAAAACACAAATTAAAACCCCCTTCCAGCACGTTGAGGGAAAAAGTTGTGTACTATTCATGACAAAGAGTTGGAGGAAGAATCCTCCTAATTTTATTACTCGCTTCCAATTATTCGGAAGCTCTGTTGTTTGGTTGTTTCATTAATTTGACATAGCCTTGTTTACAGCGTCGCACTGCATTCAGCATTTTATTTAAACGATGTTCACTTCTTTCATATCTCACTGACTTCTGATATCCTCATCTCCTCTCTCATTATTATCAAAAGTTATGCACCTACCGTCATATTTTCCCATATGCCTACTGTCTGCAAATACTTGCTTTGCTTCATCGCTAGGCCGACAGGATATTTGGCTTATAACAGAAATATCGGTTAACTAAGCGAATTTCCTAAGTAGTTGGATTTATGTTCTCATTTTGCAGGTTAACGGAATATAAGTAATATTTTTTTGTGTTAATTAAATCATAGACCTACGTATTTTTTGCCTGAGAGTCTTAATTTAAAAAATCGTCATGTTTGTTATTTACAACTGCTTTAAGTACGGAATTTAATATATGCGTATATTTTAATTTGCATAGGCTAATTTGATTTTATGATTAATGTCTAGATACTTGAATATATTCACCTAACAGTCGAAAGGGTGTTTTAAAGAATGGATTATTTGTTTAGACGTATAAAATTCAGGTTTTAACGACCGGTAGTGATGGTATTAGAAGATTCTGGGTTATGGGGCCGCAGATCATAACTGGTGTTAAACTAAAGACGTTTCTCCATCGACTACGGAGGAACGAGTTGGTGTTCCCTTGTCAGAAGATCTTATCTCATTGATTTCCATTAATGCATTTTTAAGACTGTTGCTGTAGGCCTATACATAGGCCTACTATTTCTCTAAATTCGGATAAATCTACGGCATAGACTAATTGTAACATATAAACTTTGGTTTAATAACTTGCAAATAATCATGATTTTTCTTGGAAGACGTTGGCAAAACATGTTGCAAGAATGGACATCATACATTTACTGAATGATAATGATACTTGTTGTTCTTAATTTCTTACTTAGCTACATTAAAACAGGCTTATAATCGGGGTATGGTTTTAATTATGGGTGTCCAAGATAAGACAACTGTTTCTCCGGACTAGTTGGGTTCAGGTTTTCGGACTTATATCTCGGGAATCCGTGAGAAAGGATATTCACTGGGGAAAGCAGTAGACTTCCTGTGATCAATTCCACTGGATGATGCACTTTTATTGTCGCTAAGGCTTACACTTGTATTAGACGACGAGTTGACACGAAGGCTATTGGTGGCAGGAAATGTATAGTTGTTATACACTGCACGTGTTTAAATAATTATTTATAACACTGGAAAAGTGCGCTCTGAGTGATAGCGCCGACACTTATGCGAAGCGATGTGCCGCCTCTAGTGGCACTCGCGTTAGTAACTCTAATTTTCGCTTATGCAAAGCGATGTGCCCTGTACTGGCACATTCGCTACTCACAACTCGCGACTCGCAAGTCCAACTCTGAACTCGCAACTCTGAACTGACTTAATTTTTGCTAAGTAAGATTATTTATTATTTCTGAGTGGGCCGGCATATGTCCCTTCCACCAAAAGTCTTAGCATCTCACAAACAGTTTATATGTTACAACACTTTTGATTTGTAATTTATATATTGAGGGCGTTGTCGGGAGTGTTAAACTTAGGCGTTTTTGGTCTTGTCCCCTCCCTTTAAATTACTCGCATCCTAACATCAAATTTCCAGGGTTGACCATATTATAGTAATATTTACTAGGGCGGTTTTCGTTTGTCGGCATCTACCTTATGCCGCCAAAGAAAGCACCTGCTGTTAGCGACATGTTCTAGTTAAAATTGGCTTGGGAACAACTCTTTCCACAGTTTACCTAGGAAAACCCGGTTGCTTGTTTGCAACTGCCCAGCCTTTTGTGTGAAGTCTTGGATTTAACTATTGTTATAACAATTTAATAATAGCACAGTCTTGTAAGTCCATTCGAGAAAGGAAACTGCCGACTTTTTCCCCATTGTATAAGGGCTTACGGTCCCATTGTATGATGTTTACCGGTGTCGTTCACCACGATAGCCAAGGTTCAGGTCTATGGCCGAGCGCTAATCGCTTGGTACTAATGTTTTTTTTTATTGCATATAGAATTGTTTTATGGTAGGTTATATCATTTTGATTTTGTTACCAATGAATTCCTATTTTAACTCCATTTCATTTGAATATAAATATGCCCTACTTCTGATAATAATTACATGTTAATAAATCATTCATCCTTAATAAAAGTACTTCTTTCTCTGGAATAAGAGGCTGAGTGAATGACTGGGTGCAACATACAACAGGGAGAGAACAGAAATCCAAATTACTCAAAAGCTATCAGCATTAGAACGTATTACTACAGGGCTACTACTTCTCAAATATATATCATACTTATTACTCTATTTTATTTAGTAATAAAATCCTGGAATTGTACAGTCTTTTAACTTGCTTGTTGGTTTCATTCTTGTAAAGTAACTTACTAACAAACTAACTGTATTGCTTCCGGAACCTGGGGGTTGAAAGCTGCATTCACCAATAGCCTTGATCGCTCCCCTCAATCAATTTAATCCAGTTTATATGTAGGGCTACGTTATCAAGTTTCCTAGGATCCATCCGAATATTATCCTCCTACCTAGGCCTAGATACTTATTCCTAATGGTATTTTCCCAAGGATACACTTACTTACTTACTCACTGGCACTATCGAACCCGTAGGTTCATGGCCGCGTGGACATAAGCTCTCCAAACATCCCTATCCCGAGCCAATGCTTTCCAATCATTTCCTGTATAATCTACTTCCCTCAAATCATAGTTAATGTTATTCTCCCACCACATTCTTGGTTCTAGCAACTGGGCGTTTTCCCTCTGGCTTTCCTACAAGAAGCTTCCATGCAAGTCTTTCATTCCCCATACGTGCAACATGTCCTGCCCATCGCAGTCCACGAGACTTAACTGTTCTTATTATATCTGGCTTCCTATAAAGACCATGTAGTCTTCTCCATTCACCTGTCTGTTCATCACTCTTTGGTCCAAAAATTTTCCTAAGTACTTTATTCTCAAATACCTGTAATCTCCTTTCCTCCCTTAAAGTAAGAGTCCATGTTTCGCACCCATATAATATAACTGGTAGAATAATAGTTTTATATATTTTCAGTTTAACGTTGGGTCATCAAGACATCAAGAGTCTCTGCAATGCATAATAGCACGCATTTCCAGAATTGAACCTATGTTTAATTCCTTTGTGCATCCCATTCCTATTTGTGATTATTGTTCCTAGGTATTTGAATTCAGCCACGTCCTCAAAATTCCCTCATTTGTAATTAGCTGTCCATTTCCATTATATAATGAATTTCTACGTGTGACCATGTATTTAGTTTTATTGATATTTAGGCCTACTTCCAGTCGTAATTTCATAGTGTTACTCAATTGTGTGTGCGTGTTGTCCTTTAGTATTTCCTCGCTATCGGCCAATAATAGACTACATCATCAGTATAAACTAACAGCTTATTAATACCATTGAGTTGTAAGCCTTGCTCATTCTCTAAAGATTTAATTGCATGCTCTAGTACAAAATTAAATAATAGAGGAGATAGTGCATCTCCTTGCTTCAACCCACTCTGGATTTCAAAAGTGTCCGAAAACTGTTTGCCTACACGCACCCTACTCTTTGTGCCATTTATACACATTCGTATAAGTCTAACTAACTTTTTAGGAATTCCAAACTCCAGCAGGATACTGTATAACTTCTCCCTCTTAATTGAATCATATGCTTTTTTGAAGTCTACATATAGTTGATGTACAGTACCATTATATCCCCATTTCTTTTCTAAAATCTGTCTTATACTAAAAATCTGATCTGTTGTATACCTGTATCTTCTAAATCTACATTGATGATCTCCTAGAATGTCATCAATATAGGGAGTAAGTCTGCGTACTAATATATTTGTAAGAATTTTGTATGAAGTTGAAAGTAATGAGATGCCCTTGTAGTTGTTGCAATCAGTTTTATCTCCTTTCTTATATATTGGTACGATAATTGATTCCTTCCCCTCATCTGGAAGAGCTTCTTTCTCCCAAATCATACTAAGCAACTAGCGTATCTTTCCATCAATTTTTCTCTCCCTGATTTTATCAGTTCTGATGGGATCTCATCTGAACCTGATGCTTTATACATCTTCAATTTTTCAATCGCCATTTCAATCTCTAATGCATATGGTTCTGAGACTAGTTTTCCCAAGGATATGTTAGACTTAATTATCATGAAAGTATTATGGCAAAGGTATCTTATAAAATAAAGTTCCTGATTATTCAGCTTTCCATTATTCTTCATTTTCATCCTTTACAGTTCCTAATATCCGTCTCACTTCTGTATTCTATTTTTGAATATGGCTACTAATCGGCCTATCTTGTATTTTTCCCCTTAATATAAGTAATAATGTTTCACAACCATAGAGGGCTAGTATCTCAGAGAAGATTATCGTTTTATAAATTTTAATTTTTAAATGTTATTAATCAAAAGCGATTAGATGGTAAAATTGAACTGAATGGTAATATGTGTCTATATATCGTGCTTTAAGTCGGTAGAATCTATTTAATTTTTCCATGTGTTTGATTTTGTTCTATTGAAGTTTCTTGTATAAAAAATAGAGGCTAGCCTAATGTACTCTTTCTAACTGCCAAATTTACATGCCTCCACAAAAACGAAATTTCTAATGGACTTAACTATTGTTGTCTTCTTCTTCTTTAGGCTCTACAACTCCTGGTGAGCTTTGGATTCCTTCATAATCTTTTCCACATTTCTTTTTCCTTAGTGAGAGTTTTCCAATTCCTTATCTTCATCTGATTTAAGAGAGTGACAACTTTGAAGAGGATATAGGATAACTCGTAATAAAAAATCTCTGATTCTAATTACCTGATAGACCTACCTTCAGTTGGTAAAAATTTATTCTAGTGAATAAAACGTGACAACGCCACTTGATAGGCCTATGCTAAATACGTATGCGTGCAAAATATACCTTCCTAACCACAAAGCAAAGCGTCTGTAAACTAAATGAATGACGCGACTATAACTGTAAGGCACAAGACGTGTTTTCAGAATTTATTTTTAATCAACTTAGAATTTGTGTTCAGTTGTGATTTCAGTTTACCATCGTGTATACCACTGAACATAGGTTATTTTTACTTTTGACAAATAGGCCCACATAGAAGTCTTACAAAGGTTGTCGTAAATTTTGCCGTCAATTCCCAAAAGCATCTGTCCAAAATAAAGTTACGATTTGAAATCCTGGAACAATAGAGATATATTTGATGTGTGATCTCCAACATTTCAAGGCAGGAATTGGATACCGTGTTTCAAATTCTTCTTCGCCGGCGCGAACGTTGTATTTAAACTGAAGGAGATCATTTGAACACATTTTGTCTTCAGATAAGGAATAAACAGCAAAAAAATAGTTTTTATTCCATTACAATCTGTAATTACTTTCACAGCTACTTAGGTTTATTTGATGAGATACCCATGCGACGAGTGGTCACCAGGCGCGAGGGTTGCGTCTTAAAGTGAAGACCCTGGATTAGACCTATTTCTCTATACAAAACGTATGTTGGCATTCTTAATCAGGCCTAATCAATTATTTATAAATAACCTAACTACTAGGGCCTATCTTATTAGTCTATATTAGACATACAAAAGGCTTGAAAAATATTTGTGATTTCGGAATCATTTATAGGCCTATAAGTTCAGAATTTATCATGGCTGCTTTAAAAGAAAGAAGGAGGCAAAGTAATGTACCAACTAACATGTAGTTTTTTTCTCTCTTTTTTATACGTTCTTCTTTAAAGTGTCTTAATTTAAAGGGTGTGTTCTATTTCCAACATGCCGACCTACTTTCAAGACTCTTTTGTATGTTAATTGCTAACCTTGGCTTCTTTACTTCTTCATTCTAACTAATATTAAAACATCTACTTCTTCAGCAACAAAATTACTTAGCACAGAATAAGATTTTCTTGTGTAATCGATCTTGATATTCCTTTAAATAATTTCAGATGTGGAATTGAACTGTTGAATAATGTTACACTTACTGAACTTTGATCGACCAACTAAGGCACTTGGGACTATTTGTACATTTCTAATCCCGTCACCATTTTGGGTTGGAAGCAGCAGCTTCATATTGACACCTAGGTCTACTACTAGAACTAACTAATTCGATGGCACTCGTTGGTTCATGGCCGCGTGGACATAAGCTCTCCATACATCTCCATCCTGAGCTAATGTTTTCCAAACATCCCCTGTATAATTTACCTCCCTCAAATCATAATTACATTTATTCTCCCAAGTCATTTTTGGTCTACTTACTGGGCGCTTTCATTCTGATTTTCCTACAAAAAACATCCACTTCCCTCTTTCATTCCTCATTCGTGCCATATGTCCTAATCGCAGTCTACAAAACGTAACTGCTCTTATTACATCTTATAAATATCACGTAGCTCTCTGTTATTAGCCTTCTCCATTTTACTTGTTTGTTCGTTTCTCTTTGGTTGGATATTATTTCTAAGAACTTATTCTCAAATAGGCCCTATTTGTAATATTTTGTCGTTCCTTAAAGCAAGGGTCCATTTTCTCCCTATATCTAATATAGGCTAATACGAAGAACAGACCTAACAATTTTATATAGCCTATTTTCAGTTTAACGTTTTTTAGATAAGTTTGGATGACAAGAGTCCCTGTAATGCGTAATAGCATCCATTTTCAGAATTGACTCTATTTATATTTATTTCCCGCACCTCGTTCCCGTTTAAACATAAATTAAACTATAAGAAACGAAATGTAATAAACATTCATTATTAATTTTTCGCAAGGGTAATTAGTAACTTACCATTGCAGTCATGTATTAGATTGGCTAATTTTATCGAAAAACGAAGGAAATAACATTTAATAGTAGATGTCCCTGTGTAGGCCTTAGCCTCTTGTTTTAAATTCCATATAGCATTTACGATTATCAAAGATTAGGCCTATAGAACAGATGTTTGCGGTTAATTTCTAATCGGGGTTGATACATTTCTCAGGACATGAAAAACTTGATTAGGCCTAGGCCCATAGGCCTATATGACTTCCATCTGAATTCTATTGTTCCTGTATCCTAGATTTATAGATAATAAAAAACTTCAAGCGTGAAATCAGAGGCTTGTGAACAAAATTGATCGGCCTTTACTCCCGGATTTGAATTGCGATGTGAATGACGTAAGTGGTTAAAGAGCATCGTTATATAAAATATAGGCCTACATATCAAGCAACATAATAGGTCTATGCCTGCTTATAAAAGTATCATCATCATCATCATATTACATTCACGAATTTAGGCCATTTGTTGACCTGTTTCAGCGTCAAGAGAAACACCATCCAGAAGTCTTTTGAGTGGACGTCTTGGTATTCTTCTTCCTGCAAGTTGATATCTTAACATTTGTTTGGGTATCCTGTGATCTTCCATTCGATGAACATGTTGCATCCATCTTGACCTATAATCAGACATTTTGTTTTCTAAAGGTTCCGTGTGTTATTCTTCTAACATGTCTTCATTTTTTTTGTGATGTATTAGTGTGTATCGTAAATAAATAGTAGGGCCTAGGTTACATTTTTTATTCTTAAATGTGCAATTCATGGATTCTTGTAGCTATGGTTTCATGAAAATAAATCTTTACCCTAGGCATTTCCAGAATTGGGCCTATTAAATATAGGCTAAATTCTGGAAATGTGAGCTATTAGGCCTATGCATTACCGAGACTCTTGACGTCCCAGCTCCTTTAAAAAAACGTTAAACTGAAAATATAGGCCTAGGCCTATAAACTATTATTCTACCAATTATGTTATATGCATGCGAAATATGGATTCTTACTTTAAGGGAGGAAATAAGATTACGAGTAGGCCTATTTGAGAATGAAGTTCTTAGGAAAATTTTTGGACTGAAGAGAGATGAACAGACAGGTGAATTGAGAAGACTTACATAACAGTGAACTAGGCCTATATGGTTTTTAATAGGAAGCCAGATATAATAAGAACAGTTAAGTCTCGTAGACTGCGATGGGCAGGACACGTAGCACGTATGGGTGCATGGAAGCTTCTTGTAGGAAAACCAGAAGGAAAACTCCCAGTTGGTAGACCAAAAAATGAGATGGAAGAATAACATTATCCATGATTTGAAGGAAATATATTATACAAGAGATGATTGGAAAAGACTAGTTCAGGATAGGGATGTATGGAGAGCTTATGTCCCCACGACCATGGACCCACTGGTTCGACTGTGCTAGTGACTTGGTTACTTAGTTAGTTAGGCTATAGGCCTATACCTATTTGAGGGACTTCAAGTCAGGGTCCCGAGTCTGAAAATTTTCAGGACCGAAACAAACTCAAACCTAAATTAGAGCCTCGGAGCAAAATTTATTCGGCCTTTCCCATCCAAATAGTTACCTACTAGCCCTACATATCTCTTTGAGACGTAATTTGCTGGCATTTGTAGGAAAATAAGCGTAACTAAAGTTTGGTTAGTTAAGTCACGATAGGGAGCACCTAGTCTCCGCGTGGGGATGAACAGGTATAGGCTAGTCTACAATTAATGGTATTACGGTTATGTCTAGTCCACTGCTGTGTTAGCGTCGCGTCGCTGCCTCGAACGCAGTGGGCCCGGGTCGATTCCCGATTGGAACAATTTTCCTGGGTAATATTCTTTTTCGGGTTTTTTTCCCTCACGTGTAAGACAAATGACACGAAACTTTAAGGCCCAAACGGTCCCCGATTATCAACTGGTCATCATTAGGCCTATCACATTAGCCATGTTTAGTATGAATGTGTGTGTAAATGGTGTGCCCTGGAATTGATCTGGTCACTCATTCGAGGAGGCCTCCATGTCCTTGTGTGGTCAAAAAAGTAGGCCTAAGTTATGTATGTTATTCATGGTTAAAATCCCTCTCCCGACAGGTGATGCCACTGTCAGGCTCGGGTGGCGTGTGGCGCGCAAAAGTACATATAAGGCGAGAGGTTAAACTGTGTTAGTGGAATGGTTAGCCTATGTGTAAAGTATTAGGCCTATAAGTTTCTCTTTTAATATGAGTTATTCTACGGGATTTAAATGGAGAGGTCATGTAGTTCCAATGGGGACAATATTTCTATTTCGAAATCCCAAGGAAAATGAGCATTAGAAAAACTTTGGCAAATATGGGAGTATCGTATCTAGATAGATATTATGAAGACCATTAGAAATGTTTAAGCTAGGTGGGAGGATAATATTTGGATGTATTTTAGAGAACTGGGTATCGGAGAACGAACTGAATTAAGGTTGCCTGAATACAGGGACCAGCATCGTAGCCGAGTGGTTAAGACAAGAAGCCATAGCGTAGAGCTACGGGACTTGGGAGTTGTTCTGGTTCGAGTCTCCATGGGAGATTAAATTTTCGCATGGGATTTCGGCCAGTATGCGACCGATGCCCGCCCAGTATCGAGAGGAAGGTAGGCCTACAATTAGTAGTGGCTCCAGGTTGAGAAAACCAGCTATAACGGCTGGAGAACCCGACATGCTGACCACATGTCACCACAATACTGGCAGAATGCTCATCTACCTCTGTGATTAACACATAAGTTATAGATGTGAGACCAGCAGCCGGTTGGTTGGCCAAGGGCCTTCTATGCCTCTCACGCCATGAAACTCGAGTTGATTTCTTGGTCAATTCGGTATTAAATCTAGGCCTACGTGTTTCATAACCCATAGAGTTGGTAACATTAGCTATAAAGTGATTCAAATATAGCCTATGGCATTCGAGTCTCTTGATATACCGTAGTAAGATATTAAGGCTTCCATTTTCTAGACAATTCGCACGAGATATCAGCCGGGTTGTTAGCCGCCTGACGGCCTCCTCTACCCTCAGAACAAAGTCTGGTATTAATTTCGGTTAGAGGCTAAATCGACTCCAAGGCCATGTTATCGTCAAAAGGTGTATACCAATTTTAAAGTCCTTATCCCAATCGGGACTTGAACCCGCGATTTCCTGGCTTGTAGTGTATTGACTTAAGTTGGCCGCCGTAATCTAGTGTTTATATTCCTTGCCTCTAATTCCGAGGGTATCGAGTTCAAACCCTGATAAGGATGGAAAATCCAAGGGTCAAGACCTCCAGGAGGGACTTTCAGCCGTGGATCTCGTATCTGAAAATTTTCAGGCTCGTAAAAGAACCACAAGTCTGAATAAAGAGGTCTCTGTACAAAATTTAACCGACATTCATTCATCCTAGTATTACCTTGTATATCTCATTGAGTCGGAACGCTGACCCCGTACAGTACCACCCACTGACATCTGTCGGGAAATATGGATAACCCTTAGGGGGGACCTAAAAGTCATATCTCAATGAGGGACAAAAGAGTACACTAAGATGAAAAAGAAGTGTATTGGCTTAACTAACTACGTTACGACGTGCCAAGAAAAGCTACTTTAGGGCCTATAAGTCTTCTTGTAATCTTGTAAGCCCATGTTTCCCTTAACAGGGATTTAGGCGCTCTCCCCCTACAGGAAAAAATTTGAACCATACTAATTTTGTTACTCTTGTTTTCGTATAGATGTCATTTGAGTGGCCCGTGCTCAGCGTTCCGCCTCATACTAACATCTAGGAAACCAAGGTAGTAGGCTACTAGGACGGGAAAATTCGGTAAATTTTGCTTAGAGGCCTTTTCATTCAGGCTTAAGGATTTTTTCGAGCCTGAAAATCTTCAGACTCGAAACCCACGGCTTAAAGTCTCTCCCGGAGGACTTGCTCTTTTGATTTTTCCAGCCTAAAAAACCCATCGACCCCGGCCGGGTTTGAACCCGCGACCCTCGGGACCAGAGGCAAGGAGCATAACCACTAGTCCACCGCGGCATATAAGTAATAAATCAAAAGTCCTAACTAACTTACTGGCATCCAGAGGTTCATGGCCGTTCGGACATATGCTTTAAATATATATAATGTTTTCGGATATATATTTCCTATAGCCTATAATTATTCTTCTCCAAATCTCGGTTAAAAATAAAAGTCCTAACTTTATTCATATTGAATAAACTATTAACGTTTTAAATTAGTTATAAGGTAGGGGCTACAGAATTAAGAACGTATCCTAGTAAATTCCATAAAATGAAATGTCTTGAAGAGATTAATCAAAGGGTTCTGGGAAGAGGTGGTTCAAGTTGGATTATTTTCAGCGAACTTGCTTACCACAGGATCTTATAAGCAGACACTCAGCAGATTCTCGACGTCTCTTCTCTATTTCCGTGCAAACACATTTGCCTCATATGAAGAATATCTCTAGCAGAAATACCCTTCGTAATCAGAGGAGAAATGAGATCCTCAACTCATCGCTCGCTGTAACTTATTTCTGATAGCTAGACTTAGAAAACAAGAAGCCTTAATATTAAACTATTCAGTCCTGAAGTGGAGTTACGACATATTTTTTTTTATGTTTAATGTAAACACATGCTATTAGGACGTACTAATTGATGAATTACTAGAAATAAAGAAACCTACTGTGGGTTTTGTCAGGTTCATACTGAGCGATGTAATGTAAAACATGTGTTACACAGGAGAGTGATTAGAGTATAGGATATTGTTAAACACTTAGAAATTGTGTGACGTGTTTGCAACTACTATTGGAGACGGGTGAAGTTCACTGCTAATCCCAACACCTGTCGGAAGAGGGTGACAACTTACAAAAAATATGGTTATTCTCAAATCTAAGAAAGTGGCCAAGTTTTACAATGCCGGCCGGAAATAATTAGACCCCCTCTAAATTTGTGAAGGGGGTGGAATAGGCTATATATTCACCGTCTTGAGAAGAATCTTGGCTTTTTGTATTTTATGTGTGTCCAGGGCAGACGCACATTTACTGAATAAAACTATGTAGGCCTACACTTGTTTTGTTACTAACTTCATCTTTTAATTCTTCAAGACATCAAGACTTCAACGTAGCCTGATCACCATAATTACCTATCATACCATAATTAATCTTCCATTCTACAGAATTAACCTATAGGCCTAATAATTATCCCTTTCCACCAACCAAACGCTACCGTACACACATTACACAACAGCGAGTTGGCTCAAACGGTAACGTATGGGACTCGTATTTGAGAGGTCCCGGGTGCTGATCAACATGACTGAGGTTTTAAAAAAAGTTAGATGGGAGAAAAGAGCTTAACGACGCGCTTTAACATATTTTTCAGTTCTTTATTCTGACTGGGCAGACTGCCCTGAGCACATGAACCTTAAATATCTATTACGCTATCCCAGTAGGCCTATAGGCCTATATATGGATGGATTGAAGTCTGTTCTAATGTGTTACGTGAGTTGTAGGTCCTAAACATCAGGTTCTTCTCTCATGATCTTTACCGGCATTTTTGGATTGGGCTTGTGGGCGCGAGGCTCCTTCTGTCCCTTTTTTTATTGCTCAGGTTCTCAGAGTCATGAGACATCACACTGCTGTGTCTCCCCAATAGATCCACACAATCCCATATTTTCAACACCTGTGAACACCAATGAAACTACATTTGCTAATATGAGTTGAAGGACGATACGAAATGAATGAATAGGAAATGAAATTACATGAAATTCAGGGAAAATTGAGGGAAGGGTGAATGGTAAGAGTTGATGGGATGAAATTCGGTAATCGGGAGAATCCCAAGAAAACAGGTAGGCATATGGCCCACCACCAATAGCCCTCTGAAACTGCCATGATTCGAACCTGGAATGCCAGTCGGAGCAGCGTGCGAGCTAGTCACGCATGTACGGAGACAGTTTACTTTAACATCTGAGTCATTTGCATTGCAGTTCAAATCTGGACGCCTAAATTTATTTCTTTAATTAAAATATGCCTAAATAAGTCTTATGACGACCGAAGAAGAAACTGATATGCCTATAATCTATATATATGCCTAGAGAGAGAGAGAGAATTCTAGATTATAAGAGATACTATTGAATTGCAATTTAATAACAATTTTCATCATCAGAAAGCGTAGGCCCCTATGTTATTTCAAAAAGAGGCAAAAAGGGTATGTAGACATTAAGCAAATTTAATTTTTGTACCAATATATGGACGGTGAACAATTCTGCAAAAAATAATTAATTATAGCGTGTTTCATTATCGAATAATAATTCCTATTAGCCTATGTTTTCGTCATTAAACTAATTTTATTTTTAATTGTGTAATAATTTGTTGATATTAACGCGGAAATTAGATAAAACACCTTTCGATATTGCCTAGTAGTTTTACAGGAAGTTAGATGGCCAGGACAAGGTAGTCAGGAATCTGGAAGCTTCGCGTTATACTACGGGGGTGCAGCAAGACCTGAATTTGGAACAGATTTCTTAGTCCGAAAAATGATCCTCTCAGCTATACGAGATATTAAGTTTGTCAGCGATAGGATACCATAGGCCGATATAATTCTAAAGGGTAAACAATGTGATTTTGTAATCGTAAATGTACATGATCCCACATAAGATAAGAATGACAAAAACAATTATGAGTTCTATGAATAGGTCTAATTAGAATGCGTATTTGATAGCCTTTCACGATATCATATGATAATTGTCTTAGGAGATTTTAAAGCAAAGATGGGGCAGGAAGATATATTCAGGCCAACAACAGGCATATTCAGTCTTCATGACGATAATAACGACAATGGAGTTAGAGTAGTCACCTTTGCCACATCAAAGAATCTTATTGTTAGGAGCACAACAATCCAGCATAAGGATAACTTATTCATAAATACAGTATTATTGATTGATAACGAGGTGAGATACTAAGGGACAATACGCGCACTCTATTGAGTAACACTAAGAAATTGGGACTGGAAATAAACATCAATAAAACTAAATATATGTTCACACATAAAAATGCGTTATATAATGGAAGTGGACAACTAATGAAAAATGAAGGAAATTTTGAAGAAGTGGCTGATTTCAAGTTCAGGAACAATAATTACAAATAGGAATGAGATGTACAAATAAATTAAACTTGGGTTCAATTCTGGAAATGCATGTTATTATGCATTATAGGGACTCTTGTCGTCCCTACTCCCTTCAAAAAATATTAAACTGAAAATATGTAATACAGTTGTTCTCCCAATTAAATTATATGGATGCGAAACATGGACTCTTACTTTAAGGAAAGAAAGAAGATTACGAGAATTTGAGAATAATGATCTTCAGGAAAATTTTTGGGCCAAAAAAAGATGAACGGAGAGGTGAATGAAGAAAACTACACAATAGTGAGCTGCATGAGATGCATAGGAAGCCAGATATAATAAGAACAGTTATGTCTCGTAGAATGCGATGGACAGGACACGTAACACGTTTGGGGATGAAAGAAGTGCATGGAAGCTTCTTGTAGGAAAACCAGAGGGAAAACGCCCAGTTCGTAGACCAAGAATGAGGTGGGAGAATAACATTAACTATGATTTGAGGGAAGTAGATAATACAGGGGATGATTGGAAAACACTATCTCGGGATAGGGCTCTATGGAGAGCTTATGTCCGCGCGGATATGAACCTATGTATTCGATAGAGCCAGTGAATTAGTTAGTTAGTTAGTTAGGCCTAGTAATAATTTGTGGACACTAAGCAAATCTGTGTTTTTTCATGTGTCAACGTATATCTGCACGATGAACAATCATCTAAAGATAATTAATTATACAATAATTCAAGCTCGAGTTATAATTGTTATGTTTTCATCAATTAAATAAATTTTATTTTCACTTATGGAATAAATTGTGAACATTAAACAAATTTGGGTTTTTTAACAAAATAATCCTGCACGATTAGTAATCCTGCAAAAAACAAATTAATTAAACAAGAGAATTTGCTATCCACAAGTTAATTCATTTAGTAATGAAACTAAAATGGATAATTCGGGAATCAAACAAATTGTACTCGTACTACGGATGGGTTTGCAATTTAACCGAATCATCTGGTGTACAATCTATTGATTAAAAACTGTACACCTCACCCCTCATTACCCCGAGATTTTACAATTAAACATTGTTTCGAGCCTTAGCTTATGTTTCAGAGTTTCCATAAAATGAAACTTGTACCACTTTAGTACACACATACCATACTCCTACATACATTGTAGCCTATATTGAAAGCCTAAGGGGCTAGTTCACTAAATCCACTATACTGCTTACACACTTCGCTCTCTGTCGCCCCCACATGCAAGATACATTGCAGGCATTCTACCCCGAGCATACATCATTCCCTCTATCGGCTGACATTCCCTTGCTCACTTGTGTGCTCCAGTCATGCAAACATCCGGCTTGTCTGTCGAGCGAACCCAGCGAGCGGAAACGTGTAGCCTCAGGCATCACCAAGTCAAGCCAAAGAGCAAAGGAACGTTGCCTTGATAGCAATAAGACCAAGAAGGGAAGGAAGATGAGAGAAAAGAAAGAAATCTATAATATTGAACACAGATACGACGATCTTCTCGCTTTTTGAGTTTTAAATTGTTTATAAGTCTAACATTCAGTTAGACCAGTAGTCCTAGCAGAAGCATATTTCTTAAGAATGCTTTCCCTCTTAGTAAATGAATCGCTTCATGCAGAAAGAAGCTCGATCCATTTTTTAAATTAATTTTTTTACAGTATACTATTGTATGGTGCGGAAAAGTGAACCTTAAGCAGTGAGTAAGCATATAAACTATTGGTGACAGAGATGGGCTTTTAGAGGAGGCTCTACAAATTAAAGAAGAGACAAAATTAGAAGTACTAAAATCAGATAATTAATGAATGTTCCAAAACGTGAGTTCACGTTATTGTAGCAAGCAGACTAAAAATGTTTACCCACGTAAAGAGTATATCAAATGACAGAATACCTAAGGCGATATTAAATTTTGAAGCGAAGGGCAACAGAATAGAGGGGAGACCAAAAGAACAGTGGGTTCAAGGAGTGTAGGAGTATGGTGTCGAGAGGATTAACAGAGACTTATTCAGAGAATATGGATTTATGGAAGAGTAAATTTTGCAATGGGTTATAGAAAAACTACTGTATTGTAGAGAATTCCTATTAAAGAAGAAGATATGTTTGTGTTAGCGTATTTTATGCTCAAACACTCATGGATTTTTTAAAAAATAAGTTACTAATGACATATTATTTATCTTATATATCCCCTACAATACAGTCAAGCCTTTTTATTGTGAATTTATAGATCTATACAGTAGCCTATGTTACAGTGCAGAACACAATAGGCCTAATTCAGAATCTTAATTTCGTAAAAATAAAATGGACTGAGACAATTTTTGTATGAAAGAATTCAATTAGGCCTATAGGAAGATATCTCATTATTATACCGGTAACTTGTTCAACTTAATAAAAAAAGTAGGCCCTAATGCTACAGAAAATACATAACTTTCGACTGTGGAAAAAAATAAGGCCAGGGGCGAGAGTAACGTACTCTCAGAACGCCGATGCCTTGCATAAATATGAAATAGGAAATCATCGGTCACCAAAAGAAAATGATCAGCGTAAACAAGGCAGACACTGATAAGTTACAAATTAATATGATAGTAGCAGTATAATTTGCATGAAATACATTTAAAATATTATTAGAAATCCTGAGAAACTTAACTCTTAATAATTACACTGACTATTTAACTCATGCCCCAAATCTGAGTCAATGACCAATCACGTTACAATGATTTTTTATTTACAACCAATCACAGTCATGTTTCGCCTAAAATTTACCAACTAAAGTTTATCATAATAAAGAAAGCACCTCCTTTTTAACATTTTGAATAGGTCATAGCATTATTTTGCAGCGACTGACTCACTAAGAAATACGGCTACCAGATTGTATATATAGTGCATGAATGTCAACACATAGTGCATGCGGGAGTTAATATAAAAACCATTTGTAGCAATTGATTATACCACCAAAAAAAGAAACCATCTGTTTGCACTTTCTTAAATGTATTTTTTCCCAGAAAAATATAATTATCATATTTACATCATACGACATCAGAAATGAATTAATATAGTTTGATGTGTTTCATTTTTTTCTCCACTAGAGTGCATTCTTACAATATTGCGTTCCTTTGGCAATTAATATGATCTGGTTGCAGTGACGAAAAAAAAGAAGGAAATCGTTTCTCATTTGTTTTCAAACATCACCGTTTGCATTAAATATATCAATATTTTAAAATAACTATATTTAAATAATGATTTGTGAGTAAGCAGCTTAATGTTGTTCGTTAAATAGTCCTAACAAATGCCACTCTTGATTTCCAAATTCTCTAGATAAATTCACTCCTCACTTCGTGAGTCGTGAATTTATCGATAATTTAAAAATCACTCGTGGCATTACTTATGAACAATAATAAATATAGCTACTTTATTTTTGTCTCAGAAACAAAAATATACGATTCTGATACTATTTTTTTAATCCTGAATTCAAATATGATAAGTTACCGGTTTTCCCCAAGAAGCAAGATTTCCAAGTAGTAGGCCTATACATTTATAATTTCAGATAATTTAATATTTTCTACATGCTTAACTTCACAATAGGCTACTGAACATTCTGGTCAACCTACAAAGTAAGAAATGGCTATTTTCTGCTACTTCGTCTGTGGAGCAACCGTCTCGATGGTCCAACAATATCTGCCAGCATATTAGGATTCAATTTGCTTGATAGGCCTACCTCTTTTCCACAGCTGATAGCCTATCTCCTGATCAAAGTGTTTCCCGTGCTCATCGCTCACTGCACCTAGATTTTTCAAGAAGAAATCTAGGTGAGAATGCAAGAAGTGTACTTTTAAGGACATATTCGAATCCAAATTTTTACAAGATAATATAGCCTAAGATCGTTGATAATATCACGTTAAGTTTCCTCCTTTCGATCTCCCAAAAAAGTAGGTCTAAGTGAATGACTTTTTTTAAATAATTGCCAAGCTGTTTTCCCTGTGGATTCAATAGTTCCTCAAACTTTTCATAATGCATTAGTGAATGTATTTATGGTCCCGCAAATATTTCTTCTTTAATTTTTAGTTCACTAATTTTAGGAAACTTCTGTTTTAGGTTGGCCCCTACATGAAACCAGAAGTATTATCCATCACTTTGACAGATTTCTTTCTTGCGTGCTTAAATGATCCTGAGAGCTATGCCGGCGGTAGCATTGCTGCCGATAGGGTTACCAATGCCGGACTGGTCGAAGGTGATAAGCCAGACGAGAAAAGTACCTTGGTCGAAAGAGTGACGATCTTTAACCGTAAAAATACAACCGTCAAGGAATGCGGACATGGGTTCAACTGGGATAAAATTTTCCTGAGGTCAAATAGTCCCCCATTCGGTTCTCCGGGCGGGGACTACTTCAGGAAACCCATGACAAAGTGTGAATGGAGAAGACTACATAATATTGGACTACATGGTCTTTATAGGAAGCCAGATATAATAAGAACAGTTAGGCCTAAGTCTCGTAGACTGCGATGGGCAGGACATACTCCACGTAGGCCTATGTGGAATGAAAGACTTGCATGGAAGCTTCTTGTAGGAAAGCCAAGTTGGTAGACCAAGAATGAGGCGAGAGAATTACATTAACTATGATTTGAGGGAAGTAGATTATACGGATAATGATTGGAAAGCATTAGCTCAGGATAGGGATGTATGGAGAGCTTATGTCCGTGCGGCCATGAACCTACGTGTTCGATAGTGCCAGTGAGTAAGTAAGTAGGCTAAGTAAGTTTCATAATATAACGGAGATAGATATGTATTTTTAGGATTAGGCCTACACAAAGCGTCATATTTCACATTTTTCTGTCCAGATATGAAAGTTTCCCGTTTGGGCAGTATTTTCTAATATGGACTAATGGTTTTTTCTGTCCCTACAATCCCAGTGGCACAAAAAACAATAGTAGGCCTACTTTGTATAGGCCTAACCAAGCTGCACACCAAGAATAAGTGCAGTTATCTTCAAGTCACCACAAATATTCCATTCGTAGACTGCATAGGCCTATTGAAGCTTTTCTAATGGGTCTATAAAAATTAACCTTTTATATGTTTCTTGTATACTAGAGTGGAGAAATGGACCAAAAACCTTTATTTAAAAAAAAATTAAATTGAAATGCACAAGAACAGACGATAAAAGGAATTCTGAGATTCTCAAAGAATATTACAAACAGAATCAGTCATGGAGTATGTACAAAAATACGGAAACAACTGGAAATCTCACGTAAGAAGAATGATCAGAACAAGAATACCACATCAAATCTTAAATTACCAGCCACCAGGCAAGAGATCTTTGGGCAGGCCCTTCAAACGTTGGATTGAGACCGTAACAGACCACTAGGTATATCATATGAAAGGAAGAAGAATAAATTGAAATAAAGAACTGTGAGCGAGGAAGAAATTCTGAATGCGTAATCATTTGAAAATATGATAAAAACTTAATTAGGTCAACTACCTGTAGCCCTACTCATGAGACAAAAAAAAAATTTCCACCGCTGTGGTCTCGAGATATTGCCACGTAGCGGGCCCGAGTTCGATTCCCGGTAGGGACAGGCTCCTGGGTGAGGTTTTTCTCGGGGTTTTTCCTCACCTGTAAGACAAATGTCAGAAAGCTTAGGGCCCAATGGTCCCCGAAAATCATCCGGTCATCATCATCATCATCCTTCACCGGTGTGGAAAGCAACGGGAAGCTACCATACCTATAATTCCCTAGTAAAGCAGCAAAGCATAGCATGAAAATGCTATGATTGCAGTGAAAGACCTGCCCTCGGGCAGAATTACTATGTAGGCCCTATGGTTGAGACAAAAATCCTGTTGACTAGTGTAAGTTAATCTTTGTCAAATTGTTTTCCATTAAATAAATGATTATCTAGTCTATCAAATTAGTCAACATCATGTTTTATAAAATTAATTAGGCCTAATATTGAATTGTCTATTACGTTTAAGAAACTCTGTAGGCCTATATGATATTGAACTTATGGAGAGCAGAACATGGGAATGGTTTGTACTTATATTACTGTTGCAGTAAGATGCAGCAAACCAAATCCACCTGTCGTAGTTCCCATCTAGTAATGTTCGACATTGAAGTCTTGTATGTTGAATTTTGTTAGTAACCATGCGGTAACTGGAGAAGCTCCTTCTAAGTTACAATATGTATTCACCCGGGGCTCCTCTTATCCTAACCTATTTGCTTGTTGAGAATGTAACCAATCACAAGCACTCTGTTCTCATAATGCGGTACACTAAAGTTCACTTAAGTTATTATTATTATAAACTTGCTGGCACTGACAGATTCTCCAATTAATTAGAATTCACATTCATTTTAGGAACATATACAGTGTTTATTACTTTTTTGTTCAGTCTAGACATATGATAATAAAGTTGCAAAAACACTAAAAAAATTCAACATAACCTTCCCAAACTCATGCTACATGAATACTTTTTTAAAACAAGTAGGCCTCTACACATCGCCTATAAAACGTATCTGTTGAAGTGTTGCGTAAATTTAAAATGGACCACACTAACGCAGTCTATCCTCCTGGTGCGAAACCAAAAAAAAAAAAAAAAAAAAAAAAAAAAAATCTTACTCAAAATGATAACGTTGATCTGTTGTATAGACTTCTGGGAATTTTGATGTTTGTTTTGAAAGATAATTGCCCTTTTCTCTACTCCTCGTGTGCGGCGTAATGCCAATTCGAAGGTTGAGATGAGATGAAGGCCCTATTTTATTACTGAAAGCCACGAATTCCGAGTGACCAGGCCTGTTTTGCATCATTATAGGGGCAGATGAAGTGAAATGAAATAAAATTGATGAAATAAAACTTAAGTATGGAGAAGGGATGGATTTGAGTTATTACTAGAGAAAAACGGGGTAAAAAAAAAAACTTCCCTGGCTCCTATTCGTTTACTACCAACCCCACATAGAAGCCTGGACCCCGAGCTGGAGGGCTGGTTACAGATGATTATATACATGGGGACTTAAATATTAATCGATTTATTTTTCTTGTCCTTTTATTTGTTATATCAATAATATTTTTGATTATTAGCCCTAATATAATTAGAATTTTAATTGGTTGGGATGGATTAGGCTTAGTTTCATATTCCAATATAAATTTTACTTCTTCTTCTTTCTCACTTCCTGGTTTAGGCAAGAGTTGCTTGTTCCGTCTTCACTATAGTGTAAAAGTTGTAAGTTGGCAGGATTTCTGCTATCCTTGTCTAGAGAATTGTTCTTCCACCCTTCGCTAGACATCTGAGTGACATGTGTACTATAATGGGCTACCCTTGTAAAATTACTTAGGAATGCTAGAAGATCTCATCCCCCACCCTCGCCCAGTCACTTTTGTTCACGTAATTTTTGTCAGTGGCGACTGTTTCAGAGTTCGTTTGTAGTTTGTGAGATATTATATTAGTGTAAAATTAGTCTTTAGAAGAAGGGAATGCCACCACTGAACTATGTTCACTGCAGGGAGTACTCCCCCTACCGCTGTCACTGTGAAGAGATATGTGTATGAGTGAGAAAGAAGATGGTGAGTAGCCTACTCTCTTTCTCTTTCTAAAATATTCTAGACACTTTAGCCCTCACGGACTATAATAGATCTATGACCATCTCTTCCGAGGACATCCGACTTCTCTTCTTCCTCTTGGAAAATAATGGAAGATTTTATTTGGTAATCTACTTTCTTCCATTCTTTCTACATGTTATTTCCATTGTATCTTGTTGTTAAATATCTTTTCTTTTATGGAGTAGATCTGCAGTTCTTCACGGATATCCTCGTTTCTTATCTGGTCCATTCTACTGCAGCCTTTTACTATTCTTAAAAATTTCATCTCGACTGCTTGGATTTTACTTTCTTCTTTGGTAGTGGTAATCCAAGATTCACTCCCATATAAAATTTTATAAAATTATAATTTTGTTTGTTTATGGGCTTTATTATTCAATGTTCTATTTATTGTACCACAAATAGCTTGAAACTGATGTGTTTTGTGTTCAATATCTTCATCGTATCCATAGCTGATGTCACATCCTAAATATTTAAAGTGGGATACTTCTTCAATAGTTTCGTCTCTAATTACTATTTTTGCACGCAGAGTATTTCTTCCACAAAATGCCATTACTTTTGTTTTACTTATTGAAATTTTAAAATTATAATCGCTACATATTGCATTTAGTTTGTAAGCAGCCAATTGTAATAGATCTTCATCATGGTGTAGTAGCCTACGACTAAATCATCGGCGAAAAGTAAGTTATCAATACTTGAGTTATTGTTCAATCTAAGGCCTTTGTCCGTTATAATTTTCCATTGTTTCATAATGTCGTCGATATATATATATATATATATATATATTAAAAAGAGTGGGCGATAGACTACACCCTTGTCTAACTCCTTGATTTATTAAAATTTCTTCTGACTTTTTTCCATCAGTTTTTATCACTACTTTAGTTTCTTCATATAAGCCTTGGACTGATTTTATTAGATGGTGTGGATATCCTCGTGTCTTCATTATTTCCCATAGTATAGCTCTATATACTCTGTCAAAGGCTGTTGTATGCCAACACGGTCCAATTTTGAATCCCTTTCCTAATATTCCTCTGGGGTGCTGGATTTTTATAGGCCTAAAGGTAAATTTAGTTATTACAACACATGTAATCGGTGAAAAGTCAAGTTTATTTTTGCGCTAACTTACTACGTAGATACAATTAAAACAGGATCAAATATTTGAATCGAAGTCCGTTCCTAGGACTAGAGGGGTCTCGAAGTGTATTAACTTCGGAACAGGCAGCACGTGGTCCTCAATAACCACATAATTTTGAAGAATTCCAAAACTCACAACGTTCAATTATCAGCTTCGATGGCGATAAACCAAAGGTGAAGATGGAGGATTCGTCGATAGCCAGTTGTAAGCTGGGGAAGATCCATCTCCCACGAATCTCTATATACAATTACTTCGTAAGGACTATCGTCCCTGATGAGAGCGCCCAACGCACACGGCGATAGCCTAACACACACTGAGAGAGTGTGTTGTAGTCATCTACAGACCTGAGCAATACGCAGAAGTTGGCAACAGTATACAACAAAATGCTACCAACACAATTCAGCGTTACTGTATTCAGGTGCCTACTAGCGGAAGTCAGATGAACTACATCATTAGCGTAATAACCGACGGCAGGTGTCTGATATTACCGACAGAGAGGGCGACTCTTGTCGCAACAAAGGCCTTTTCAAATTCAATGAACAACAAATATGTTGGCAGGTTAAATTCTCTTCTCTTTTCAATTAGTCTCTTTATAATAAACACATTATCACTATAGGATGTTCCTTTTTTAAACCCTGCTTGTTCTTCTTCTAAGAGTGTGTCAGATATCTTCTTCAATCTATTATTTATTATTTTTGCATATAATTTATAAGTGGAGTTCAATAAGCTGATACCTCTATAATTTTTACTATCTAATCTGTATTTCCTTTTTTGAAGAGGGATATGACTTCACCTATCTTCCAATTTTCAGGTATTTTACATGTCTTCCAACATTCGTTTATTAAGTTTAATAATCTTATTTCTGCAAATAAACCTCCATACTTTATCAGTTCATTGTTATACCATCTAGGCTATACCTGGTGCTTTTCTATTTTTCATTTCATTCAATGCCTCTCTCATTTCGCTTAGAGTAATTCTGTCTATTTCTGATTTATTTTCACTTTCCCAACGTGGGTAAGGGCGCTCCCTTGCGGGAGCTATTTAAGCAAGATAATTTAGTTAGGCCTATGCTTATTTCCCTTAACACGTTAGCGAATGACAAGTGGTTAACTCAATTCCCTCTAAGAGACATCGAACAGCTAACAAAGGTACTACTTGGATGGAAAAGGCAGTTTAAATTTTGGTCAGAGGCATTAATTTAGGATTGAGAATCTTTTACGAGCCAAAAATTCTTCCGAGTCGCGACCCATGGCTTAAAGTTGTTTCCGGAGGAAATGTCCCTCGGATTTTTCCACCTTAAAAAATTCGACTGTCCTTGTAAGGTATATCAACCCGCGTCCCTCTGAACTAGAAGAAGGGAATTTAACCTCTAGACCATTGATGGCGATTCGCCCAATATATAAAGACGTTAATTATACATGGACCTAATAACTGTACTTAATCGATTAGGCCTGTATATATATATAAGTTATATATATGTGTGTGTGTGTGTGTGTGCGTGTGCGTGTGTGTGTGTGTGTGTGCGTGTGTGTTCCATTCCATTAGGCCTAACTCAGTTTAATCTCTTACCTCATAGGTAGGCCTACTTTTACATGTCACACGCCATCCACGCCTTATAGTGGCATGACCTGTCGGTAGAAAGATTTTAAACTATGAATCATACACATTCTTTCTAACCACACAACGACATTCGCGAATAAATGATCAGCTCAATGTCAGGACCTCCTCCTAGAGAACACAACGTTAAGACAAAAGACACCACTCCACACATTTATACTACATTATATACTATATAGGCCCTATAGGGCCTAGGCCTACATATCCTGTATAATTTTAATAATAATACAGTTAACAATAATATAATTGACATATAATTACATTTCAAATACAAACATTTTTGTACCTTATAAAACAGTCGTCCTCAACTATAATAACTTCTGTTATAAACGTTGTCACATTGTTAAAATTCAAAGCTTTTCGAAAACATGCTTTATTCTCAGGAATTCTTATGGTACTGTTTTCAATTATTTACATATTTCATACAGAGGGCTTTGGTTGTTGTGTGTGCTCTCATTTAGGCCTACCAAACTTTTATTTTCTGCTTCCTTGATAATTTCAATTTCTTCTGGACATTGATTATTTGTCTATTGTTTTCTTTCTGGATTACTGATAATGGTTTATCTATTGTGTTAAACTGATGGCCGGTTTCTGAAATGTGTTCAGCAAAAGTTAATTTTTTATCTTTTAATATAGGGCCTAGTATGATAAATGTTCATTAAATCTTATTTTAAAACTTCTTGATGTTCTACCTATATAACATTTTTACTGTAATTACATTTGAGTTTTTATACACCTTTATTTTCATATATGTTATTATTTTCTTCTATTTTATTAGGTATTAGATTATTTAATCTATTTCTAGTTTTGTAAGCTCATTTTATATTTTTGTTAAATTTCTTGATAGATTTTGCCAAACATTTTTATAATTGAAATAATTTTGACCTCAACGGTGTTCAAACATGATTATTTAAAATATAGATCCTATAGGTAATTACCTTCACCACGGATCAACATTTATTTTGAAACACTCTGTAACTTATGTAAACTTGCGAATAAATTACTTATGAGGAATGGGGCTTAGAAAACCTATGAAACACAGCGACATGTCAAAAGTGATAGTTTATAAAATATCTGAAATAGCTTCGATCTATGTAAAGGAGCATTCCAGTAGCGGAAGTTCAGTGATATGGAGTTAATGGCAGTAGGCCCGACATTGTCATATCCTCAGCACAGCGTATATTATCACGTGTCCCCCGAAGGCTCCTCCCACTCCCCCGGTGATGTATGATTGCCCCCCCCCCAATCTCTCTCTTTTCTGCAAGAAATAGTACGATGATGCCCTATGACCTCGAGGCTTGAAACCATCATCTAAGAAACATGGCATCTTCAGAAAGCATTTTCACAGCCTTACCCTTTTCTTCCCCAGTTTTATGGTATATACTTCTCTTCATTTTTATTTTCATCTCTCTTTTTTGGGTGGTATTTGGCAGTAAGAAGATAGGTTTATCGGTTCTCTGGCCACCTTGATACGAAGCAAGAGCGTGGAAACAGCTTTATAGGGTGTATAAAAATGAAGTACTTGCGGCAGAAGGCCAGCTCAAGATGAAGGTCGTAACCGTATCGTATACCAAGTATCTCTTCTGCTACAGCTAGATGGGGATATTACTTGACTCATAACCGACAACGTACTTTACTTCTGCGCTAGTCTCATCCCAGTATATGAAAGAACGGCTTAATGTTTAAAGGGAAGAAGTCTTCCTCTCATAAATGAAACTAGGCCTCCAGCATGCAATAATTAACACTTATCAGCGAGCTCAAGTGTGTCTTTGTTATGATCGTCATTTCAATGCAAACTACTTTCCATTTTCAAAATCACCAAGTGCATTTCACCAAAACATAACAGGCTTAACTAACTCATTGGTAGGCCTACTATCGAATTCGGAAGTTAATGATCGTGCGGACATAAGCTCTCCACACATTCCTATTGTGAGCTAATGTTGTCCAATAATTCCCAGTATAATTTATGTGCATCAAATCATGGTTAATGTTATTCAAACCACCTCATTCTCCACCTCTCCCACGGGCACTTTCTATCTAGTTTTGTTGCAAGATATTTCCCTGCACCGCTTTCATACCCCATTCGTGCCACGAGATTTAGCAGGCATAATTGTTATTGTTATATAGGCCTATGCTTTGTCAAAGATTATGTTTCAACATAAGCAGCAATTAATTAAGACTATAACTTACATGAATTGTCCACCGCTGTGATCTCGAGGTAGCGTGCTGCCTTGTCACGCAGCGGTCCCGGGTTCGATTCCGGATCGGGACAGGCTCCTGGGTGAGGTTTTTTTTTCGGGGTTTTTCCTCGCCCGTAAAACAAATAACAGGAAGCTTAGGGCCCAACGGACCCAGAAAATCATCCGGCCATCATCACCATTATTATACTAAATTAAAATATTAAGTCTTCAATACTTTTTAGATATAGGGCCTAGGCCTATTTTTTCTGATTATCATATTAAGTTTTCTTAATTGAATTATTTCAGGCATGGAATTAAGCATCCTCTTCCATAACAGGTAAGACTAACTGAATAAATTATTTATTTCATTAGTAACCAAGTAGGGCCTAAACAATAGCATTTTTATTTAATTCTTATTTATAGACTCTTTTAATATCTAAGGTCGTACTGTATCTAGGATCTTTAGGTCTATTTAGTAGACTATGTGTGTTTCTACTGGATGTTGAAGAAGCAGGCCTATAACAGACCAGATTTTTAGTAGGCCTATAAGACAGATTTTAGAAAAGAAATTGGAATATAATGGTACTGCACATCAACTATACGTAGACTTGAAAAAAGCATACGATTCAATTAAGATGAGAAGTTATAGCCTATAGTATCCTGCTGGAGTTCGGAATTCCTAAAAAGTTAGTTAAACTTAGGCCTATACGAATGTGTCTAAATGGCATAAAGAGTAGGGTGCGTGTAGAAAAACAGTTTTCGGATACTTTTGAAATCTACAATGGGTTGAAGCAAGAAGATGCACTATCTCCTCTACTATTTAATTTTGTATTAGAGCATGCCATCAAATCTTTAGAGGATGAAGAAGGCCTACAACTCTATGGTATTAATAAGCTGTTAGTTTATGCTCATGATTGGGGAAAGGATTTTAAGGTCAAATTTTGATCGTAAAAGGGGAGAAAAGGTTTGAAAATACATAAGTTACAAAAAGGTAGAAAAAAGGTGCTGCTGATACAATTGAATTAAGGTTTAACCATTTACATGAACCCTGTCTATACAATATGCATATCATTTTGCACCAATGTTTCTTCTTTATAGAGTCCATAAGAGGTAATTCATAGTTCTTTGGTTTATTGCAGTATTTACTTCGCAGATGAAACATCGAAGAATGATGCAATCAATTTCGATAAATTGCGTCTTGAATTCAAAAAGTGCATACAACTTATCCTTCTTAACATTCGCCATGTTATTCTTTTGAAAACCCAGTTGTAATACCTAGTAATAAAAAATACGTTAGGCCTATGGTTCAGGCTAGTAATACACAGCCAACAACAACTCGATAGATAGAAAATTGTTAAATGATTGTCAGTACTAACTGAACTTATTTTGAACTGTTACAGCAACACTGTTGAAATTTAAATTCGACTTCACAGCTGAAGATTACCCATTGTTGCTGGGATATAAATTACGCTTTACATAAATTATATTTTAATATTTGTTTAATATTATTAACTTCTGGTTGAGATTTTAAAAAGCTGTTGAAGAAGTAAAAATATACATTTTTCTGTCCTATTTTTTTTTTAAATGCGGAGGGAAAGGTGCAGAAGCATAAAAATAGGGTAGAAGGGGCGAAATGTAGTAATCTTGCAAAAATCTGCTAAAAGGTTCAACAAATTGTGTTCATTTAGCTACATTTCATCCCCCAAATACATATATCGAACTATTGGTAGACTATGAAAACATCTATATTTTTGGAAAGGTGCCGCACCTCAAAATCCTTTCCCTACTGATGATGTAATACTACTGGGCGATAGCGAGGAGATACTAAAGGCCAACACACATTATTGAGTAACACTAAGAAATTGGGACTGGAAGTAAATATCATTAAAACTAAATAGGTATAGTCACACGTAGAAATACATTATATAATGGATATGGACAGCTAATGACAAATGGGGTAATTTTTTAGGAAATGTCTGAATTCAAATACAATAATCACAAATACAAATGAGATGCACAAAGAAATTAAACATCGGCTCAATTCTGGAAATGCGTGCTATTATGCATTACAGGGACTCTTGATGTCCCAACTCCTTTAAAAAAACATTAAATTGAAAAAATATAAAACTATTATTCTACCAGTTATGGGCTATTATATGAAAGCGAAACATGGACTCTTACTTTAAGGTGGGAAAGAAGATTAAGAGTATTTGAGAATAAAGTTCTAAGGAAAATTTTTGGACCAAAGAGAGATGATCAGACAGGTGAATGGAGAAGACTAAATAACAGTGAACTACATGGTCTTTATAGGAAGGCAGATATAATAAGAACAGTTAAGTCTCGTAGACTGCGATGGACAGGACATGTGGCTCGCATTGGGGAAAAAAAAGACGTGCTTGGAAGTTTCTTGTAGGATAACCAGAAGGAAAGCTCTCAGTTGGTAGACCAAGAATGAAGTGGGAGAATAGCATTAATTATGATTTGAGGGAAGTAGATTATACAGGGAATGATTGGAAAACTTTAGCTCAGAATAGGGATGTATGGAGAGCTTATGTCCGCGCGGCCATGAACGTACGGGTTCGATAGTGCCAGTTAATTAGTTACGTAGTTGTGTGTGTTTCTACTATTGTATTTGTCATGTGTTTATTATGAAAATTGACTGATTTTAATGACAGACCCTATTAAGAAATGGTGATTATGATGGAATTATTGCTGGTGATGTAAGTTAACCCAGAATTTTTCTTGGCAATTTACGAAAATCAGAAAAAAGTCTCAATCAGATTGGTCGCGACCGGAGTTTTAACCTGGGACTACCCTAAATGGAATTTCAAATGCTACCGCCTGAGCCAGCTCACTCTGTAATTGTAGGATTTTTATAACTTTAAATAATGAAAAAGTATCATTATCTTAAAATTAATCCACTTATTTAGTAAGTTAGTAGTAATTAAATTCGTCTAAAATTAAATAGCAGCCCAAAACAAAACTGTAACACTCTTTTTTAAACTATATTTTAAATGGAGAAAGGTCAAAAATGTCATTAAAGAAAATTTTCTATGTAAAACTCAACTTGAGAAAAATGAGGGATACAACCTTATTTATACGAATATTTATTTTTGTTTATTTATCGTTAAAAGTTGATAAACGGAAAATTCAATGTTTTAATTTCCTTGGATTCAATATAACATGTAGGATATTATCTACATTCTGAGAAATATTGTTCAAAGTTTAACCAAATAATTATTGTGATGGCGGCGCTTGACATTCGTCTCTCGCCTCTGGGATGTCGAGATCAAGTCTCGGTCACACTATGTTGGTAGGCCTATCGTAGAGAACGAAACGGAGCTTGGACAAGTTTTCCTCGATGTTTCTTCCATTTTCCCTGCTACAAATTTCATTCCACTATTTCTCCATACTCGTTTCATCCTGAGGGGGCTTGCTGTGCAAGCTCTTTGTTGGCCTACAGAAGCGACAGGATGCGTCCCCGAGTGGCGTATAATGAAATGGTTGGTGGAAATGTCTATCCTCCTGGCTAAGTCGACTATTTGTGATGTCGTCAGGAGGTGAGAGACCCGAAGTACTAACAGTTCAAATCACTGTGGGCGAAGTACTGCTCCGCGCTATTGTCTGTCCAGCCTAAGAAACACGCTTTGACATTTAACTTCCGAATGTATTACTCCGCGCAGTACGTGTAAAAAAAGTACATGCGTACTCTGTTAGCTGTTTGTTACAAGCCTATAAATTAATTCACAACAATAGTTTTAATTTGTAATGTTGAAGGTACGTCACAATCTAATTAAATTGCAGTTCTTGTATTGAACATTTGTTAAACGAGTATCAAAAAGTACAACATAGAAAACTGCAACGAAACTAGGTTAAATAAACTTCAAAGTTACGTATTTGAAGTATATATCGGTTTTAATAAAGGGAGCAAAACAGACTCCAAAAGTTGACTAGCATGTATTCAAGATTATTTAATCTAACCCATACATCGAGCAACTGTTAAAAGAGTAGGCCTATTAAAAAGTATAACTTGGAAAACTGCAACGAAACTAGGTTAAATACAACTTCCTAAGCTACATATTTGAAGTAGCCTATAGGCTATATCGGTTTTAAAAAAGTTGGCAAAAGAGACTCAAAAAATTATTTACTAGCACATATTCAACGTTAATTAATCTAATCCCTGTGTTGGACATTTGTAAAACGGGTATTAAAAAGTATAACATGGAAAATTGTAACGGAACTAGTTTAAATACAACTTTTAAATTAGGTACATGCCTGATGTGTACACTTAGCAAAAAAAAAAATAATAATAATAATAATAATAATAATGAGTCGCTTGAAGAAGCAGAGGCCCACTGCGCATGCTTGAAGAGCTAAATCTGTGGTTCACGAGGTAACGCAATGTTTTTCATACGCTATATTTGATTTTAATCGTCTTAAATAGTTAAAGAACAGCGAAGGAGACTTGTTTCTAGATATTTATCAGTGTTCGACAAATATGATATTACTCGAATTGCGAAATTTTAAATAGGCCTAAAGTTCTACTCTCGTTCATAGTAAACAAGACAAACTGGATTAGAGAACTAGCATCCGACGTTCAAGTAGGCCTACCGTAGATCGTTAAACCAATTACAATATACGAAATATATGAGAGCCAGAGTTCGAATCCCTCGACATGTTTTTTTCATTAATTTGTATTTTCGCAAAATACATCCTATAACATTTTATTCCTGCCACGTAATCTACGTAAGTAATATTCCTGCCTTCCTATAATTTGTAACATTAGGTATTTTACTACCGGTATAAATTTAATTGTGTATTCAGTACTACGTTTTAAAAATCTTATAGGCTATATAAAAATTAATGTTTGTTTGTTTGAATGGTTCATACTTTATGCGCGGCCATACCGTTGAACCGATTGTGATGGGTTTTTTTGCAAAATGTTCAGGAGATTCCCGGGATAAATATAGGCTATAAGAGAGTTGTGATACTCACTCCTACACCCTTAAAAATCGCCCTTTGTAGTGGAAAACGTGAAAAAAGTAGCTCTTTGGACGCTTAAATGGCTTACTAAACCACAAGAAATACACAAAATTAATGTACACAGAATTGAATAGGCCTATCTCAAAAAGCTCTAAAAAGAAGTCCGTGACAGCATATGTTTATCTCTTACGGATAATTCACAAAAACCATTTTTGTCTTTCATTGATACCAAGAGTCCCTTATCTCTTACGGATAACTCACAATAACCATTTTGTCTTTAATTGGTACTAAGAGTCTCGCGCCGTAGTCGACTGGTTAAGGCAAGAAGTCTTGCCGCAGAACTACGGGTTTTGCGTTGGTTCGAGTCTCTACGGGGGAAAACTTTTTTCTTATGGATCACAAATGAAATCTAGCTGGGGGAAAAAAAACTGTTTTGACTCACTCTCATCAATTTGTCTTTTTTTTTCACTCTAATATAATTGTTATATGACGGTTCTTAGCTTATCTGCAAAGGAGGGTATAATTCTAATGTTCATGACTATGTGACGTCATCATTCACACTTCTTGAGCCACAACGGAAGGCTGTAAGAGGTTTTCTTGCGAACTTATTTAATAATATATAATTATGTCCTAATTTCTGAATTTTACGGTGAAATAGTAACATATTTTTATTGTCCGCCCATGACATGAGAATTGAACGTTCGGGCAGGACAACGTCTGCCGGGTACGCTAGTAATGCTATAAATTTATGAAATAACAGATAATATAGCTTCATATAGGCTATATATGTGTTTATTTATTTGTTAAATATTGGTGAGGAGAAAGTTTCACCATTCAATTTAAATATTTAGTTCATGTGTTAAGTCCAGCTTAATAATAGCCCATAGAGATGTTGAACAATAATAATAATAATAATAATAATAATAATAATAATAATAATAATAATAATAATAATAATAATGATAATAATAATAATAATGATAATAATAATAATAATAATAATAACTTTGGGTTGAAGGAGAAACACTGTACTTTGGAATATTCCTAAAAAAAAAAATAATAGTAAAAATAATAATAATAGTAATAGTAATAGAAATTGCAGGGATCTCCTCCGACTGAGGAGTTCACCATTTTTATAAATTGTAGATTGCACTAATATAGGCCCTACGATAACTTCCACTCATCTGGAATAGGATCTCCTTCTATCACTTGGTTAAAAAGTCTAGTTAAAATTCTTATAATTCCTGAACCACCATATTTAATTAGTTCCATGGTTATTCCTCCTGGACCTGCCGCTTTTCCATTTTTTGCTGTTCTCAACACGTTTCTTACCTCCTCTTCTGTTATAGGTTCTATTAAGTCACCCTTTCCATTATCCAGTGTAGCATAGTCCATAAACTCTCTCCTAGTTTCTGTTAAAAGCATTTTAAAATATTCCTGAAAAGTTTTCATTGGTACTAAATTAAAACTCTTTGCCATATTATCATTTCGCTTGTTTATAATTGTCCTCCATGCTTGGGCTGACTTTGAATAGCCTACCCTATGCTCAATTTTTCCACATATCCTATTCCACATTCCTTTTTTATGTTTCCTGACTTCTGCTTTAACCTTTCTTTTAAGTATGTTATAACTTTGATAATCTTCATCTTTCTTGGAACTTAAATATTTTTGATATGCATTTTTCTTTTCTGTTATGATATCAAGTATTTCCTTATTCACCCAATGGTTTTTATGGTGTTTATCATTTTCCAGACCATGTGCTTCTCTTGCTGCTTCATGTATATAATTTTTCAAATGTTCATAAATAACGACAGAGTTCCAATCTTCATCAAAATTTAATTTTTCGGTGAGACGTTGGGCATATAGATTTTTAATACTCTCATCTTGTAGTAAATGTAGATTATATCTACATTTTTATACTTCATTTTTTATTTCTATATTTTGATCTGTATTTACCTTTTGCCTGTTTATAGGGCATACTATCTTAGTTGACAGCATACAATGATCCGTTCCACATTCGGGTCCTCGATTCACTCTAACATCTTGAACTATAATATTTCTCCGTTTCCTCACTATTACATAATCAATTATCGATCTTAGACCTTCAGTGCGTTGTTCCCACGTATATCTATGGATGTCCCGATGTTTAAACATCGAATTCATAATAATTAGGTCATTCACTTTGCATTCTTCTTTTAAACGTTGTCCATTTTCATTCTCAATATCTTCTCCATATGGACCAACTATGTCACCTGTCCCCTTTCCAACTCTGCTATTCAAATGTCCCATAATTATTAATTCCTTCTTTTGAGTAATCTTTTCTACCAATCCAGTAAATTTTTTCAAAGTATTGTTCCTTTATTACTTGGGAAAATAATGGAGCTCAGGTATATATATAGGAAACCGTGAGTAGCCTAAATAACCTCTAGGTTCTCGGCTGACGTGTGCGGCTAGCGCGCCCGGCTATCCCAAACAGGAATTGCAGGTTCGAATCCTGATAGTTCCGGAGGGGTATTGGTAGTGGGCCATACTAAGATTTTTTTTTTTTTTAAGTTCTCCAGTTTCCCAAATTTCATCCACCAACACTCTCCATTTCTCTTTTATCCCCTATCATGTAATATCATCTTCATTTATTCACTTATTCATTTCATATCACCCATCATCCGGCATAGCCGAGTGGTAGCCGTGGCGCAGTTCACGGGACCTGCGCTGATTCGTATCCATGGAAGATATTTTCTCATGACATCTCAGCTAATATGGGGCCAGTGCAAATTCAGCATCGTGAGGTATTTGGGTAGCTTTAATAAGTAGCGGCCTCAGTCCTATAACGGCTTAGGGACCCGACATTCTGTCTACAAATCACCCCTACACTGGCTAGATCTTTTACCTCTGTAATTGACACATTTGGATGCGAGGCCAGTGCCTGGTAGGCCAAGGGCCATCAGAGTCTTACGCGCCATTGAGTTTTTTTTTGTTCACCTCATCTGATTTAGAAAGATAGTCTGCTGCGACAAACCATAGGTGTATAAAATATATAATTATGGTGAACCATGGGTACATATTCGTGTACTTCCTAACGACTATGAGCGATTGTGAGAATGTACGACAGAATAGCACAAAGAAAAGGTTGTAGCCCCTCCTCAAGGCCCTGTGTCCGCCATAAAATGGCAACATAAGTCGTGTGTGAATGCTTGATGCGTCAAAACCAGGAACATCATGACATACTATGTAACACCATAGAATATATTCCATTTCTATTTATTCATAACAACGATCTGTACCCCATTACAAAGAACCTATTACACATCCAAGTTAACTGTGCACGGGCGGAGGGGAAGAATTTTAGTGCTAGTGTCGCCGATCTACTGAATCTGTGGAAGGGATGTAGGATAACACTGTACATCCGATCACGCATTGAAATTTTGATACTAGTAAAATTCATGGCAACACACTAAAAAAGCTCGATAAGAATATAAATATATCCTACAGAACTGATAATAAATTAAACAATTTAATAAACAATAACATCGAAGAAATAGATGAATTCGACAATAAAGGCATCTACAAATTAACATGTACAGACTGCAATAAATTCTACATTGGGAAAACTAACAGAAGCTTCAACATTAGATTCAAGGAACATTTCAGAGATTTCATTTATAATATAGGAAAATCAAGTTAAGCAAAATATATAATTCAGGCTGGACACCATATGCATAACATCGATAACACCCTCACAATAGTACATAGAGAAAACATTCCAACGAGGATAAATATACTGGAGGAAATCGCAATCCTAAGAGAAATCAACAACAACCTGATTCTCAATTAATACACACCCAGTCCACACAATCCTCTGTACAAAATTCTAACAACCAAGTCAGTGCTTCAACAAGGATCAACAAGAACGGACCTAATGCATTCTGCTGATGATGGCACTAGTCCCGAAAGGCCTACAGAGTTTTAAAACAACTCAAATTGAGGAGACGGACCTACGAGGTAACTATTTTTCTACTTCAAATGTGGGGGGAGAATCTCTAAACACGTGTGAAATATCTTAACATGGTTGTCAAATTAGTCATTTAAGCACGGAACGCTCAAGCGGTCGGATCATTTAAAATCACAGTATTTGTCGTCTCTCTGTTACCAGCCTCACAATAAATCACAAGTGGCAACATGCAATGAGAAGGGCAAGGAAGGGACAGCTCATTCCTAGACGTATCCCCAAAAGTAACAGGGTTGTCAAGTTAGTAATTCTACCACTGACCGCGCAGAACGACGGATCATTAAAATACATAGCATTTGCAGCTCTCTACCTGCCAATCAAACAACATAATACAAAGGACAGCAAGTGGCAACATAGTAAGGAAGAGAAAGAGAAAGTTTGTTTGTTAGTTATCATATTTTCCGCCTGCACAAAACATTTATTGGAGTAGCCTAATACATAAGCTAGCAGTGTTGCGGGCACTGAATACCCGAGTCCATACGTTGTTCTAATCTAATCTAAGCAACGTCTAGACTCTGAATGCAAGACGAGACGACGCGTCGTCTCGTTTTATAAAGTGGAGTCAACTTGTTTCGTGGGTTGTGTGGGGATGTGTGGCTAGTACAATTCACGGGCCAGTGAGTCCCAAGGACACAATCAGCGTCCTCGCTCATCTCAGAGAGTTGAAAGGCTCATGGAAATAATGAAGATAATATATACCAAGCGACAATGACCAACTGGCGAGTTGGGATACCCTTCCAATGTTCAAGATCAGTGGAGAAATACGGTTTATTTCTTGGTTCTTGAAACATCCAGAAATGAACCGGGGGACTGGGCGCAATATTATCTTCTAATATATATATATGTCTTTATGTACCGAAAGTGCTATTTCGGTACGAAACATCTGTACTGTTATCCTCCCTCTGCTGTGAGATTAATGAACTATTCCAATTTCCTTTCTCTTTTGTGTTTACTCCCACTCTCCTCCCTTCCCTTCCCTTTGCTCTGTTTGTAGTGCGCAACTTCCCCTCTACCTCGGAACTCTCAAATAGGCCAAGCAAGGGTAAACTGTTTCATTCATTCAACATAGGTTTGGTTATCGTCTGAAGGACGTGAGCTCAAGGTTGTTTTGAGTTTGGTCTGGTAAACCAGGGTAGGGTACCCTAGGCTCGACTAAAAAGGTATGCATGGGTGTTTGAGTGTGTAAAGATTATTACTTTTGTTATTATTATTGTTTTCTTTAAACTTTAGAATGATCAAGTAGGCCTATAACTTATATTTAATATATGTTTTATATTAAATCTAACGTAGAATCCAAGAGGAAATTTTAATCCATCAATTATTAGGGCGTGTACAGTAATTTTTATCCGTTTTCTGTGACTGACTGACCATAACTTACAGTTAACAACTATAGGACACATTTAAGGTATAGGCCTATAGAATATTAGAATCCAATTAATATTGTTTAATTTACGACCAAGGAGGACCAAAGTATGGTTTAACAAAATATTTTGTGAAATAAAACGAGTTCATACGACCAAATCATTAAACAAGAAATTGGTAAAATTTTGTGTAATTTTTCAGGTTTGGAATATGACAAGTTCTACCGCTATTATTAGATTAAAATAATGCACATTTGAATCATTTTCTTATAGAATTATAAAATTTGATATTTACATATATATATTACATCAACAAAATTATTCCTGCGTCAGTTTCAAAATTTTCACCTCGGTATGACATTTTCATGGAATCGCTCTATTATTATTATTATTAAGTTATTATTATTATTATTATTATTATTATTATTATTATTATTATTATAAAACACTGAGTCACGACAGACATAGAAGGACCGCCCTACTATACGGCTACAGGCTTCACATCTACATTTGTTAATCATGGAGCCAGTAAATACATTTGCCCCCCCCCAACTGTAAGAGCCACAACTTATTTTAGCAAAAACTCCTCATGTTGCTCGCCGAAACTCCATGAGAAAATGTCTTCCCCCGGGGATTCGAACGAGGCCAAGTCCCGTAACGCTGCACCAAGACATAATTGCCTTAAAACCTTGGCTACGACGTAGGACCATAATAATAATAATAATAATAATAATAATAATAATAATAATAATAATAATAATAATAATAATAATAATAATTCGCTGATATTTTAACCAGGAGGTTCATAACCACGCGGATCTAAGCTCTCTACATATCATTATCCTGAGTTGTTATCCAATCGTTCCATGTAAAATTCACCTCATCTAGTCATTTTTAAATGTTATTTTTCCATCTCATTCTTCGCTTATCTACTGAGATTTTTTTTTCCTCCGTTTATCCAACATGAATTTTTCATGTCCTTCTTTCATCCCTTATTGCATTTCATTGCCACATGTCCAGCCCACAGCATTTACTTTTTTTTCTCTCCGGTTATACAACAAGAAGTTTTCATGTCTCTCTTCCATTCACCATTGCATTTCACTGCCACATGCCTTGCTCAAAGGAGTTTAATTTTTCTCCGGTTATCCAACAGTAAGTTTTAATGTCCCATTTTCTTTCCCCATTGCATTTCATTGCCATATGCTTTGCCTACAGCAATAATAATATTAATGTTCATGAATTTGACAGATTTAAGTTCATAACGCATATCTGTTCATATTCTCCTCATTTTTGTCCTTTTTACTGAACATTTTCCCCTTTAAATTCCCTGTCTCATGTCATAACAAAAACGTTTTGAGATTTAGATATTAAATATTTGTGTAAAACGTTGAATATGTGCTACAACATTTTGTCAATTGGAGTTTATTAACCTCGACTTAGCTCACTCATTCTTTTTGAGGACAATATACTTGACATTAATATTACATTTCATAGACACATATTGGCCACTGAAATTGAAAAGCTGTCGAGTTACTTTTACTACGAAATGAGGGCGGATAACATAGGTAAATAAATCAATAGGCCTACTAGTAAAATTCATATCAAATTCCATTGAGGTGAAGTCATATGATGAAAGTTAAAAATTAAATTGTACCTTTTGGTAGGTGCCGTCGTCCTCAACTTTGTTAAAATATTGTATATAAAATTAACGGTAGAGCTTTCGGAAGTTATCTTCCATCTTCTGCAGGTTGAGTTTCCGCTATTTGTTGTTGTTGTGTACGGTAATGTTTACTCCAACTGTTTGTAGCAGCAACTGACTTGTTTTTGACGATCTCGTATATTGGTTTTGATTGGGGTGCGTTCTCATTGAGAAGTGAGGTGTTGTTTGTTTCCTTTATAATTTCGAGGTCTTCAAATATATTTATCCTAGCTCCACCGAGAAAACATTCCAGCTAGGACAAATATATTTGACGACCTTGAAATTATAAAGGAAACAACAACACCTCACTTCTCAATGAGAACGCACTCCAGTCGAACCCACTATACGAGATCGTCAAAAACAAGTCAGTTGCTGCTACAAACAGTTAGAGTATACATCACCGTACACAACAGCAACAAGTAGCAGAAACTCAACCTGCAGAAGATAGAATATAACTTCCGAAAGCTTTCCAGTTAATTTTATATACAATATTTCAACAAAGTTGAGGACGACGGCACCTACCAACAGGTGCAATTTAATTTTTAACTTTCATCGTATGGGTAAATAAAATGCGTACATTAGTTATAGTAGTCATAGTATTCTTGAGCTTATAGAAACTGTCTCTAAAAAATAGCGGAAAACCTGTGTTTGTAAGCTGAATGGAAAACAGAAGTTTCGAACTATCTAGATAACTCACGCGAAGAAGTTACTTGAACTTATGAAATCGTACCATAATAAAAGCAAAACATGTTTTACAAAGACTCTAAACGTCAATATAAATCAGATGCTTCTCCAAATGTATTAGTAAAATTTACCGGCCAAAACGTACATAATGATACCATTCAAAACGCAGTACACTAAAGCAGGAGATTTCGTGTAAACCTTGAATTAAAATAAGTTAATAATTTAATACTCTAAAATATTTAATATAAAATTTTAACATTGAATAGAATCTATGTATTTCTTATAAATTTGTTTGTTGGATAAAAATGTCATCTTAATATAATTAACCCTTAAATTGGCAATGTATCCTATAAAATACATTTTTTCGCGATAGTACGTTTTGTCTTACAGCAATGGCGACCGTGATTGAAAGTTGAATTTTCCACTTTTCGGGGTTGCCAACCTAAATAACTATACTGTAATAAAATAACCATACTGTACATATTACAAAACGTGTGTGGGAAATAAAACCACAGCCCTCTATTAATAACTTACTACATAGGCCTACAACGTAGGCTATATCTTATACAAAAATATCCAAAAGCTAGTGTTAATATAGGCCTACACCATATGAAACAAATCACTGCATTTTAAATGAACTGAACTTTATTCGAAACAATATAAAACAATAAATACATACTTGCCGCCATTTTATCACTAATTGATCTCACGGTCTCCTGTAGTTTCAACTAATAAACATTGCCCACACTATTAACGTTAGTCAATTGTCTACAATGAACACAAATATTTCCAACAAAAATATAATTATTTTACTATAATTTATTATTTTGAAAACATCATCGCCCAAAAAATAATGTACGACGCACGTTTGTGAAGTGTTTTACAGCATATCGGAAATTAAAAACCTCGCTTCTGTAAAAAACACTTCCCAATCTCGCATCGTAATATAGCTACTATTATTTCATGTATTTATTATTGTTTATAAAACAAGAGAAAAACAAATGAGTAGGGATTACTTAAATTTTTGTCAAATTACACAATAATGTATAAGTTACAATAATAACTTACAGTTTTATATTATTTTGTTTTCAGTGCGGTCCGGAACATTTAAATAAATTGCACTAGAAATTATTGTTTCGTCTAGATAAACGATGTGCTCTCACCTGGAGTAGTGTGGCTCATTCCGCACTACTGCATTTCCGACACTCAGCTTGAAGGCAGTGTGCTTTCTGATGCACTGCTTCAAGTCATCACATCCTAATCTCTGTCCACATTCTTGACTCGGCAAGCAAACACTAGCGCCGCCAAATAGGCTTAGGTTAAGTGCCTTAACACCATAACGATAGCCAAGATGTAATTAGCTGCTAAGGAGCCATGACTGGTTCCAGTAGGCCACGCAGCTCACTAGGTGAAGCTGGACTTCGCCAAACCTCAGTCAGTCAGTTTTTTCGCCAATTTATGGGTTAAAATATTTCACACAAACATCTCATAGATCAAGATTGATTGATTCCTCATAAAACTCATTTTAAACATTGTTGAGTAATAGCCTATATTGACTTAGGCTTTCACGGCCGGAGTTAGTATGACTTTGTTGGCCATGGTCTCGAGCACTTAGCTCTGCAACTAATATTTCTGCGGTCTGTAAATCAACCTCTTTAACTTGTTCTGCTCAAACATTTAATAGCTTTTTAAGGTATTTTTTCCATCGGTTCAATATACGAAATTTGATGAACTCGTTTCAATTGTTGAGAATTAAGATCCGCATAGACTGAACTCCCATTTGGAACAAACTCCCAATGAATCACGCCTTCAAAATTCCACCAGACACACAAAATAACATTAAAAACTGACGTTACTTATGATAAACCTAATAAATAGGCAAGTCACATATCTCTCTGATACTTAATAAAACATCTAAAAAAACACTTTTTCTCCTTGGGTTTCATATTTTTTTTGTAATATTTTAATATAATTATTTTATTTCAATAAATGTAAATATATAGTCAGCTGGCCTTTTCAGAACTGTAAGTTCACAACAGCTGTCCTAATTCTAGTATGGCGACAAAACCAAAATGCTTGACCGCTTTTATAATCTGTAAGTTTTGAATGACAGATTTGAATTAAATGTTTTTATAACCTCGGGAACAAAGCTGACGGATAGATTCAGTGTGATGCAAACTAATTCAAGTAGGCTAGTGCCCTGTATTGTCGAGTACTGAAAAGCTCTTCTAAAACCCTCCACTTAGCTTATCTTACTTTCTAGGTAGTTTCCAAAAGCCAAGTGGACGATAAGCTCTCCCTACCACAACCAGTATTTCTTATCACTTACCTAAATCGTTCACTTGATTTTTCCATCCAATGCTTATAGGCCCTCATGAGATATTGGCCTATTTGGTAATTTAAATAGGCCCTATAGATTCTAGGGGCTTAATAATAATATAAATAATAATAATAATAATAATAATAATAATAATAATAATAATAATAATTACGGCAACTCAGTGGCACTATCGACCCCATAGGTTCTGGCCGCTCGGATATAAGCTCACCGTACATCCCTATCCTGAGTTAATGTTTTCCAATTATATCCTATACAATTTACCTCCTCAAATCATAGTTAATGTTATTATCCCTACTAATTCTTGGTCTATCTACTTATTTTCCTACAAGTAGCTTCCATGTCCCGCTTTCATTTTCCATTCGGCCACATGTCCTGCTCATCACAGTAGGCTATATAGGACTGAGGTCTAACTGTTCTTATTATATCTAGTTTTCCATAAAGATCACGTAGCTCACTGTTATAGTCTTCTCCATTCACCTGTCTGTTCGTCTCCCTTTGGTCCAAAAACTTTTCTTAAGATCTTTATTCTCAAATAGCCTACTCGTAGGCCTAATATGTTTTTCTCCCTTAAAGTAAGAGTTAATGATTCGCATCAATATAGGCTAATATAACTGGAAGAATAACAGTATTATATATATATATATATATATATATATATATATATATATATATATATATATAGGCTATATATATGCCTATATATATATATATATACAGAGAGAGATGCCTATATAGGCCTATTCAGTTTAACATTTTATTACAGGAGTTGGTAATGACAAGAGTTCCTATATTACGTAATGCATTTCCAGAATTGAGCCTTTGATTAATTTCTTTCTGAAGCTCATACCTGTTTGTGAATATTTTTCATAGGTAGGCCTATTTGAATTCAGTATTTTCATCAAAATGTCCCTCATTTGTCATTAACTATCAGTTTTCATTTCATAATGAATAAGATTTATATGCCTATAGCCTATGTGTGAACATATATAGACCTATAGTTTTATTGATGTTTACTTCCAGCTCAAATTGTTTAATGTTACTAAATTGGATATGCGTGTTGGCCCTTAGTAGCCTATCTCCTCGCTGTTGCCTAATAGTACTTCATCATCATATACCCTATGCATATAACAGTTTATTAATACCATTCAGTTATACTCCTTGTTTATCCTCTATATAGGCCAATAATAATGATAATAATATTAATGATGATGATGATAATAATAATAATAATAATAATAATAATAATAAATAATAATAACACATAATATATAAGCAGAATCATAGTTAGTGAAATGAAGTTCATGAAAAGAACAGTTGGGTTTACAAAATTACACAGAAAGAAAATTGTGGTAGCCTATTCTACAAGAACTACAAATCTCTTTTGTTATGGACTATATATTTATATCCAGGAATAATTGGCAACAACGCATTCAATGCATGAATCGATCCCGCAACCCTCCTCAGAATTTTATTTACGTTCCAGATCTTTAGGAAGATCACTTAAAAGATGATATGAGACTGTAACAAGCCATCAGGCGTAATATATGGCAGGAAGATGAAGAAGAAGATGACGATAATAATAAAACAATTCCACTACTACTACTACTACTACTACTACTACTAATAATAATAATAATAATAATAATAATAATAATAATAATAATAATAATGTGTTAAACATTTAATATAAGGTATTGTCGTCTCACTATGATGGTTGTCCGTTTATATAAAAGCGGGTGCCGCGCGACAATAGCCCACTTAACTTACATGCGGAATTATAATAGTGGCGGTAGTCGGCACCTTTGTATTTAATTAAATATATAAGCTGCGGGGAAACAAAGCGAGCCGCTGGACAACCAGCATACTTACTTACTTACTTACTCACTAGCACTATCGAACCCGTAGGTTCATGGCCGCACGGACATAAGCTCTCCATACATCCCTATCCTGAGCTAATGCTTTCAATCATTCCCTGTATAATCTACTTCCCTCAAATCATAGTTAATGTTGTTCTCCCATCTCATTTTTGGTCTACCAACTGGGCGTTTTCCTTCTGGCTTTCCTACAAGAAGTTTCCATGCACGTCTTTCATTCCCCATACGCGCAACATGTCCTGCCCATCGCAGTCTACGGGACTTAACTGTTCTTATTATATCTGGCTTCCTATAAAGACCATGTAGTTCATTGTTATGTAGTCTTCTCCATTCACCTGTCTCTTCATCTCTCTTTGGTCCAAAAATTTTCCTAAGAACTTTATTCTCAAATACTCGTAATCTCCTTTCCTCCCTTAAAGTAAGAGTCCATGTTTCGCACCCATATAATATAACTGGTAGAACAATAGTTTTATATATTTTCAGCTTAACGTTTTTTGAAAGGAGTTAGGACATCAAAAGTCTCTGCAATGCATAATAGCACGCATTTCCAGAATTGAGCCTATGTTAATTTCTTTGTGCATCTCATTCCTATTTGTGATTATTGTTCCTAGGTATTTGAATTCAGCCAATTCCTCAAAATTTCCCATATTTGTCATTAGCTGTCCATTTCCTTTATATAATGTATTTCTACGTGTGACCATATATTTAGTTTTACTGATATTTACTTCCAGTTCTAATTTCTTAGTGTTACTCAATAGTGTGTGCGTGTTGGCCTTTAGTATCTCCTCGCTATCGGCCAGTAGTACTACATCATCAGCATAAACTAACAGCTTATTAATACCATTGAGTTGTAAGCCTTCCTCATTCTCTAAAGATTTAATGGCATGCTCTAGTACAAAATTAAATAGTAGAGGAGATAGTGCATCTCCTTGCTTTAACCCATTCTGGATTTCAAAAATGTCTGAAAACTGTTTGCCTACACGCACCCTACTCGTTGAGCCATTTAGACACATTCGTATAAGTCTAACTAACTTTTTAGGAATTCCAAACTCCAGCAGCTGAACAACCATCATAGTGACAACAATTAAAAGTGTCATAATTTTATAAGTGCTAATGTAGGAATATAGACTTACATAGGCCGCAAAGGAGCCCGAAATTCTGACTATAAATTTATAAATGTGAGTTCATTCAAAAAATTAATATAGGCCTATTGTCACCACATTTTCTGTAAGTCTAAATATTTCATTTATTATTAATAGTTTAACATAGGCCCAATAAGTTAATCCTACTTATGATAGCCTATGAGTTAGTTCATTCTGAGCATAATTTAGAGTTTCTTTAGGCCTATAAATAGCCTATAGGGCCTATATATATAAATAAGGGAAATTATGGGTGTACAAGAGGAGCCGGACATCATAAACATTATAGAAAAGAAAAGATTGCAGTGGTATGGCCATGTCAAAAGAATGTCAGAGCAAAGATTGCCTAAAATTGTTATGGAATGGATCCCAATGGAAAGGAGGAAGAGAGGAAGACCGAAGGAAACTTTGATAGAAGGGGTATAAGCAGCTATGAATATCAGAGGATTGGAGGAAGATCAATGGATGGACAGAGAGGAATGATGTTTGGTTTCCGGAATGGTGCTGATGATATATAGGCCTATATATATAAAGTTATATATATATATATCAGTTGTTGACAACTTAGGTCAACACAACTAAATTCTATGTAATATTAAATAAAATTACGTACACCGTAATGTTCCTGATCTGTTAACTTTTAAAACATTTTATTTAATGCCATGTCACATTTTAGTATTTTAAGGCCTCGCAGAATGGCACACAAATGAAACATTACAGTTTACCTTAATAGTTTAGGGATATCATGAAAATGATATTAGAGTGAAGATTCTCTTTATATGTCCCTCATGAAACATGGAGTTACACCCCATCCTACCAGGTGTCAGCCTTCCCTACATAATGCATGCAAAATTTTTTATCGTGGTGCACCGACAATACCCGGGCTCAGTGAAAACAATATTAATCTGAATCCGACAGGCAACTGTCTCTTCTGGTCTTCACTTTTTGTGTTTCATTTCATTTGAATGTCACAAGACATGAAGAGGATCAACTCTCATGTAATATAGGGTGATTCGCAAATTTCATACTTTTCATTTTTTCATTGAATTTAATGTTAACCCTCACAAACACATCATTGAAAAATCAATTACCTTAAATATGAAATGACAAAATTAATACGTGGTCGCTCTCTCGTCCTCAACTTGGTTAAAATCTTTAAAATCTGAAGGCCTTTTGGACCGGATTTCATCATCAACAGAAGATTACTGATGATAGAACTCAATTTCCGAAAGCCCTTCAGATTTAAAAAATAATCAAGTTGAGGGCAATGGAACCGATTAAATATTAATTTTATTATTTTATATTTTGACTAATATCTCAATGGATTTTTTTTTTTAATTTATCCACAGTACAATGGTTTTCCGTCACCCTCAAGAAATTCACCTTCTCCATTTGTAGCTGGTGTAAGTCCAAGTTCACTCATATTTCTTCTCACAACAGAGTTTTATTATGCATTTTATCAGTATCCCACCCGCGGTAGGCCTCTCTCTGCCTTACGATTACTGTGGAGCTTGCGTGTACCAATGATCCCAATGGCTATAGCCTACCGGCTGTAGCATGGGTTAAGAGTGAGGCACATCGGTCCTCCAGGATTGCTGAGGGTAGGGCGTAGAGCTTATAAACCAACACTGTACAACCTCAATTGTTACAAAAACCTTAGGGAGGCCAGGACACTACTCGGCCTGAAGAGCCAGTGGATAGATGGATTTCATCAGTATTGAAGTTGCATAAAATATTAAAAATAAAATTTTCTAAATTTTCAAATTCAAGTTTGGATATGGTCACTTTAACCATAAATATCGCAAATAATCTAATACATAAAAGTTGAATACCTGAGATCTCAGTCTTCCTCAACTTTGGATGGTTTAATACCATCGATAACGCACTGTCCATCATCCATAGAGAAAACAACAAACTTAAAATCAACATTCTCGAAGAGCTCGAGATATCAAAAGAAACTAGAAACACTCACCTGCTTAATGAGAACTCACCCAGTCACGTCAACTCACTGTACAAGATCATCACGAACAACCAGTACCGATTTACAAGCTGAAGATGAAGCATACCTCAACGGTGCTTCGTCATGAATTTTAAAAGTATCGACACAAAAGTTGCATTTTCGAGTTCAAATCAGTAAAAATTCGAAATTTCACTTTGATATAAAGATATAGCCTAATTTCAATTAATGCAAAAGTAAGTAGCCTGCTTCCCGTCCTCGCATCTTAAATTTAGAAGTAGGCCTACATTAACTGCATAAGTATCAAAAGTTGAAATGAATGATTACAATTATATCAATAGTAAATTAATTGATGAAATGTCAAGCTATAAATTGTGTATGCGTATGTTTGTTAAAATTACGTCAAACAAACATAAATTTATTTTGTAGTTAAATTATAGGCTATATCGATCTAAAGTGCTGAAGTTGTATTTACCTAAAATCTAATTTAGAGAGTTTATTCAATGACGACATTCATTAGATCATGTCACTATCGTCACGATTCAATGTTGGTATAAACGGACTGAAATTTTTAATCGGAATTCTTATCTTTCACGATTGAATTTCAAAGAAATTCTGAAATCTATGACATCTGATACATGTCTTTACTCCCCTTAGAAAGGAATCTCAAGAGGAATTTGTATGCATTAAGTCTACTTTTAACTTAACCCAGGAACCTCTGATTTAAGGATGAGCATGTTAACCATGGATTTATCAGGACGATAAGAAACAAAATTTGATATATGATTTTTCTTGTTGAGTACATTTCTAAAATATAAATCTGATTTATATATATATATATATATAAGTTATATAGGCCTATATATAACTTTTATATATATATATAGACCTATAGATAGGCATATAGATATTAGGCCTAACTCCTGAACCGAGATTTGAATCCGAGAATTCTAACTTTATAGGCTACATTAGTGCGCTACCGACTGCGCCACTCAGGCTCCCAATGCAAACATTAATTTTATTTTCCTTATATACAATTTTCTATTGTAAGAGGCAGCGAAACATCGTTCGCGTTGCCATCTGACGGCATCTATAAAAAGAAAGTCACTTACGCGATAGAGAAATTGTAGACTTGGTTTCTACAGTACCAGCTAATATCCGGTGTGCGCTGCTACGCCTAAATAAATTAAATATTGAGGGTTAATTAATTATATGGTATACACTGCGACGAAACAAACATGGCGGTTGCTAGAGTAAATGTTTAATTTCAAATATCAGGTAAACCCCACTTCTAATGGTCGGATTTCGCTGATTTTTTGATAATACATAACTCGATTTATTTTAATAGGTCATCTCCGCGTTTTGTTTTGAAATAGCCTATTCGCAAAAATTGTGATTGGACTAGATCGTTTTTGAAAAATTTCGTGTTAGGTGAACTCCTAAACCTAATGGTTGTAAATAACATACATATAGATAACGGCTAAACACTAGCCGCTCTAAAACCCTATAGGCTCACGGCAATTTTTCACATAAAAGATCAGTTGAAACGGTTTGAAAGTCAACTCATGACAGTGTGTGTGTGTGTGTGCGTGTGTGTGGTGTGTGTGTGTGTGTGTGTGTGCGTGTGTGTGTGTGTGTGTGTGTGTCCTGTAGACTGTAGAACAATGAAAAAACACAAATGGGTAGAAGTTACGGACCATTTTGCACCAAATTACAACAATAATGTACAATAATAACTTTGTTTTGCCCGATAGTGCGTTGGGTCCGACTTTATAGCACTGGTGACCAATGATTGTTGAAAGTTCAACTTCCAACATCTTCAGGGAGGTTGCCAACCTAAATCACTATATCGTAATAGTACACTTACACCCACGTGCGGGAAGTAACAACCACTGCCCTCTATGTAGCCTACCCGACGTACAATGTATATACAAAAAAAATATCCAACAACGTTAGTGTTAAAATTTTTTTTTTTTCGGGCTTCTAATATAAAACCGGACCGGCCTCACGGAGTTTCACCCCGGCACGCAGTGCTGTCTCTTCCTGCCGCAGTTCACCCTGGATGCCAACGCGATCCTTGAACTGTTTCTTACCTTATAGAAATGAGGTGGACATGTTGTCCTCCCGCAGTCGGACAGGCAGTATACCGAGTAAACACAATTTTGTCGCTGTATGTTCAGAACGATACTGAAATCCTAACTTCTTGGGCTAAGTTCGGTAATTGATTTTTGTGGTGAACGTTCCAAATTTTCGCCAATTTCGTCTAATTGTTCGTCGGTGAGAACCCGTATCGCCTTCTAGTGTGTTTCTTATTTTGTACTGAACCAGTGGTCGCAAATTTAGTCTAACAAGATCGTGGATTGTCGATCTGGAAGGAGGTTAATTGTCCAGGGAAGTTCCGAATAAATTCCTCGCGAACGCGACGAGCTGTGATTCGGATTTATAATAACATTTGCACACATAAATGCGCTGCTCTAATGTCAGCTGACGTCTCATCTTGTCGAACGATAGTAAATTGAGTAGTTCAAGGACGAGCGGCTGGCAGAGTGAAATGCGGACGAGGAGAGAGCGCTGCCTGACGAGTGAAACCCCGTGAGGCCGGTCCGGATTTATATTGGAAGCCCGTTATAAGTTACTATACGAAACAAATCACTGCATTTTAAATGAACTGAACTTTACTTGAAAACAATATAAAACAATAAGTACGGTAGGCCAGTTTGCGCCTATTTTATCAAAATTGTTCTCAAGGTCTCCTGTTGTTTCAAATAATAAACATTGCCCACACTGTTAACGTTAGTCAATTGTTTATAATGAACTCAAATATCTCCAACAAATCCATCCATAGTAATTCTGCCCGAAGGCAGGTCCTTCACTGCAATCATAGCATTTTTCATGCTATACTTGCAGCTTTACTAGGGATTGTAGGTGTGGAGCTTCCCGTTGCTTTCCACACCGGTGAAGGATGATGATGATGATGATGATGATGATGATGATGATGATGATGATGATAATGATAAGGATGATGATGATGGCCATATGATTTCGGGGACCGTTTGGGCCTTAAAGTTTTCCTGACATTTGTCTTACAGGTGAGGAAAAACCCCGATAAAAACCTCACCCAGAAAAACTGCCCCGACCGGGGATCGAACCCGGGCCCGCTGCGTGACAAGGCAGCACGCTACCTCGAGACCACAGGCGGTGGACTCTCCAACAAAGATGTTATTATTTTTATTATTTATTTTGTGAAGACCATAGCGCAAAAAATAATGTACAACGCACGTTTGTGAAGTGTTTTACAGAATCTTGGAAATTAAAAATCTCGCTATCGCTCGGTTTTTAAACATTTTTCCTCGATCCTATAAAAACCACTTCCCAGCCTCGCATAGTAATATAGGCCTACTATTACTTGTTTTATATAGCTAATCTTGTTTTCTTTGCGGTTCGGATCATTTAATTAACTGGCAGGATAAATTATTGTTCCTCCAATTTAAGGTTAGGTTATTTTTCTCAAGAGACTGTACTTCATTGAATACGACTGTGATGGTTTTGTTAGAATTAACACTTAGGCTACTATCAACAAGACCCAAACAGTAAAACTGACATTACTTCAATAACCGATTAATTTATGGACTCTTGTTTAAAGGGACTATATAAACATAATAATATCCAGGAGGAAATAAATAAAAGAATGCAAAAATGCTATGAAATATTATTAAAAAAATATTTAAATTCAAAATATCCGACACGTGAAATAAAAGCGAGATTGTATAAAACACTAACACCCTGCGTGCGCTGCTACGCCTAAAGAAATAAAAATGAAAGTTTTTATGTTTGGCTGAATAAGTAAACTTAAAAGGAAAAATGTATAGCCCATCGTAATTATTTTAGATATCCCGTGGTGATCATACTAATTTATGCCAAGAAGATCGAGATAAGTAGGTTCCCGGGCAACACCGGATAATCAGCACGAGGAATCTTAGAATAATTACAATATAGGGCCTACATTTATAATTTATTATTTTTCATTTTACTTATTCAACTAATCATAAGAAGTTTTTTTTTTTTTGTCTTTCAGTTCATTTATGCCAAGAAGATCGGGATTAGTAGATTCCCGGACAACGCCGGGTAAACAGCACAGGGTATATAAAAATAATTACGATATAAATTTTTCCCCTCACTTATTTAACTAAACATAAAACACATAAATTGTCGTATTTCAGCTCATTTAGGCCTATGTCAAGAAGATGGGGATAAGTAGATTTCCGGGCAACGCCAGCTAATCAGCACGGGATATCTAAAAAATATAAATTTATAATTATTTTTCCTTTTACTTATTCAGCTAAACATAAAAGCACATTAATTTTCATTTATATATGCGTAGCAGCGCACGCCTTGTATTAGCTAGTGTTATATAAATCCATATCCACTTTTACAAAATGCAACAATGAAATTTATACCCGTGCTAAATTTTAATGCTTCCTGTAATAGCCTATTATTTTTTCTAGAGTTAACGCAACTATTGCCTTCTATTGCATTTGAAAAATTTGTTTGTTGTAATGACACTCACTGGACTTTCCGTACTTCGGATTCCACGGTTCACAGATAAGTAGCGTTAATGTGGACTACAGGATCAAGAGTGGTCTGTTTTCAATTTACAAATATTTTCAGTATTCTTGTAGGCCTATTGTGAAAAGAGAGGAGTGTAGGTTGAGTATTAGTACAGTGCAAAGTGTGTTGTATGAGGAATGATGACAAAGAGAAGGAAGGAGGCGAAACCCGATGCCGGCACGTAAATTACTCTTGTCTAAAAGCACCAAGAAGTCCGCTAGGCTTAACGTCCCCATCCATCAGAGTAATTAATACGAACAGTACCATATGCATTCTCAACATGTGTACTGCGGAGGGATTTAAAATTTAATACAGGAATTTGTTGCACAATCTAGCAATTAGCCCCGAGATTGGAGATTTTACAATTAAATTTATTTTATTTAATAATTGCATTGTATTGTATTGTATTGTAAGCCCATGTTTCCCTTTACAGAGATTTTAGGCGCTCTCCCCCTACAGGGAAGAATTTGAACCACATTAATTTAATTACACTTGTTTTCGTATATATGTCATTTTGAGTGGTCCGTGGTCAGCGTTCCGCCTCATACTGATATCTAGGAAACCAAGGTAGTACTAGGACGGAAAAATTTGGTAAATTTTGCTTAGAGGCCTTTTTATTCAGGCTTAAGGATTTTTTACGAGCCTGAAAATCTTCAGACTCGGGACCCACGGTTTAATGTCCCTCCCGGAGGACTTGCTCCTTGGATTTTTCTGTCCTAAAAAGATATTAAAAAATCCATCGACCCCGGCCGGGTTTGAACGCGCAGTCCTTGGGACCAGAAGCAAGGAGCATAACCACTAGTCCACCGCGGCCGACTTTAATAATTATACGATTAAAAATTTCAGTCCTGTCAGGTACCGAGCCCGGACCCGTTAGTCAGGAAGCAGGCATAGCCGACTACTACCTGACCCAGCACTCACCTGCAAAAAAAAAAAGTTATAAATAGTAACGCTTTTCAGAAAAAAGAAATGTATTTTTTTTCCCGAAAACTGACCTAATTAATTGTAGATATTAGGCTACTTTTTGCACATTGAGATACCAATAGAATTAGACTTCTAGAAATTTCGTAGGTCTTTACAACATCAGGAAGCATTTTTTTAAATGTAGTATAAATTCAATTGTCAAATCATAAGTAAATATGAATTTCAAGGCATAGGCTAATGTGCGTTTCCATCGTAGGTAGGTTATAACATGTTCTTCAGTAGTCTACTAAAAAACCCAACGGACTTGCCGAGGTTAAACTCGCAAACTTCGGCTCCAGAGGCGAGCAATATTGTAAACTTGCCGAGTTCAATAGTGTAAAATTTTGAAAAACAATATTACTTTAAAAGAATATAACAATCATGAAGTTTTAAATGAGACACGCTGTATTTAGAAGCTACTCTCTCCCCATCTCCCACCCTGTTAGATTGGCGCAGGGAAGAAATTATAAAACGTTCGAAACAAATGATATGCAAAGACCACAGGAGGCTTGATCCCCGACTAAAAGCATGGTCGTCCTTTTATTCCGCTCACAGAGACGAGCAGACATTTTTTTTTTTTAATACGTTGGTAGTGAGCAATCTCATTCACTAGCACGTTTTTCCGTGTGAATCATTACCATGCTACATGTTCGCTTATCACAAAATCTAGGGGGGGGGGCTCTAGATTAAATGAACAATTATTCCTTGTAGACTGTGGGCTAGCTTACTATTTGACAGTGAACTGAAAATTTTAAATCTCTTATACGAGTTTGGATTTTTTTTTTTTTTTTTCGCTGAGTGACTGAAGCTGAACTCGGGGCGTGGAGTCGAGGCTCTGATACGTGGGTAGCTTGCACAAGTCAGTTTGTGTGCTCAACGGTTTTGGCTTCCGCTCTTCATCCTCTTGGTTACTTTTAATTTTACTTTTGCCAGTAACTCCTTCCACTCACTTTACAGTCCTCTTTTTCCTCTCTTCATTTATCGTCTGTTCTCTTGATTTACATGCTCCATACTGTCTGTAGAGATTTTTTAATTCAATTTTTATCTATAGACTTTTATACAAGATAATCATTCAATTCCATTACTTTGTCGAAAATCAATCTAATAAATGTAGTCTATTATTTAATATCAATATCGGAAAACGCTTTATGTCACAACAAAAAAATTGAAATTGTACACCCATAATATTGTGTTTCTATAATTCTTTAAAACATACTTTTTTTAGTTATTTATTAATTAAACAAACGACATTAGTTTTGGAAATTATATTTTAAAATTAAAAAATCAAAACTAATTTCATAAGAAAGACAATGTTATATAAAATAATTTTTGAAAATAGCTATAAAATAAAAGAATTCGTTTTGAGACTGATAGTGGCCAACCTGAGGAAGTTGACTCTGAAAAGAAAGCCATATACGGGCCAACAATTGACTATTACAAAGATAAATATCAACTAGATAGTATAACTTTCACAGGATTGATGATCGGGACAAGAGGTACTATACCAGGATTCTTAGCCAAATTTTGGAATTCCTTAGATTTGGACAGGGTGTATCTTTCTAAAATTGCCATCGCTGCCATTAGAGGATCAATTTCAACTTTAAGAAACCATATTTACAAAATTACTACTTTATAGTATGTATACTTTTTTAAATGTAGGCCTATTTACAAAATGTATTTCATCAATTTAGAAAATTAATTGTCTGTATCGCTTTGTCGTTGAGGCAATCCTCTAATGAGGAAAGTTTTTATATAATAATAAAACTATGACTTTACATAAGCCTACTATTGTAATGAATTAGCTTAGACCCTAATATGGAATCAACAGATTTTTTACAACGTAGGACAAACCTATTTTTCGCAGATTTTAAATTGTGTTATTCACTATTTATAATAATAACAATAGCTTTATGTTGCCTGTTATGTATTGGGGACGTCAGATAACTAGGGGAGTAAACGTGGAAAAGTTTGAAAGAAATGTTATTAGTAGATATGAATAGGCCTAAGATTTTTTTTTAAATACGGTCTACATTGCCAACAACGTACGTTCGTACCTAATCCTGTTCCACGATATAGCATATATATAATTTTGTTCTTAAGTTCTCAAAACAGTATTAAATAAAATTTTTAACAAGCAAATAACACAAGTTAATGCAGGAGAAGTGAAATAATTGAAGAAATACAGAAGCGACAGTTAGGATGGACAACACAAGATGGCCATAAATGATATCGGAATGGACACTACTAGAGAAAAAGAGATTGGGATCACAGTTAAAAGAATGGTATCCAGGAAGTCATGAAAGGAAGGGGAATGAAAAAGAGGCTGCTTAGACAAAAGAAAATCAAAATTGGGTATAGAATCAAAGACAGTTGTAACAATCTATATCTGCAAACTTTGTTCCACTCGTAACTGGTCAGATGGAAACAATACCAGTCCCTAGAGGAAGACATAGGCCTACTCCCCAATCCCATTCCATGGCACGAAGGCCTAATACATTCATATATTATGTTAATTCCAGAAGTGGACATCATCCAGCCGGTATAGGAGTGATATGGTCAGCATATCTCCAGCCACTGTAGTTAATTTTCTCAACCAGAGGAAGATATAAGATATAAGATATTGAATTAAGATAACTGTTTTGTAACAAGATTATACAAAGCAGCGTTTAACTACAAGCCAAGAGGTTCAAGGAATGTAGAAAGCCCAGTGAAAAGATGGACAGATCAAATGTGAGGCGGAACAGGCAATTTGCCTAGCCCGTGAAGTGAAGAGGAACAAGTTTTGGGGATATATGCCTACTTTGGATGACAACAAATAATGTTGACACTTTCTGTTCTTCATTTCCTTCTTAAACATGACGATCAATAGCCTATAAAATCTCCCTAATAAACAATCTTAAAGGAACACACACACAGCAAATAGGCGGACAGTGTAGGCCTAACATTATTCGACTAAGATAACTTAGTCCACCGCTGTGGTCTCCAGGTAGCGTGCTGCCTTGTCACGCAGGGGACCCGGGTTCGATTCCCGGTAGGGACCGGCTCCTGGCTGAGGTTTTTCGGGGTTTTTCCTCACCTGTAACTAAGACAAATGTCAGGAAGCATAGTGCTCAACGGTCCCCGAAAATCATCCGGCAATCATCATCATCATCATCATTCTTCACCGATGTGGAAAGCAACGGGAAGCTACTACACCTATAATTCTCTAATAAAGCTACATGAAAATGCTGCGATTGCAGTGAAAGGCCTGGCCTCAGGCAGAATTACTATGCAATGGAAATATAGAATAAAACAAGTATTGGAAACAGTTACCATATTGAAGTTCTCGTTTTTAATAATATAAATTCCTTAATTAACTTCAATTTTGCCCTCTCTCAATTTTTGTATCGTACACAAAATCTACGTTTTCATTCACGCTCGTTCCCTCAGCCCCCAAGCCATCACAAAATGCCAATTTCACAGAAGAGAGATTATAATACATTATCCACCACTAAGATTGCACGGAAATATGATCATATCAGTGGCTATTGTAAAAAAGCAAGCATTACGAACACACATATGCCATATGTATCTGCAACAACTCCTCAAACTTTAGGTTATTAGGCCTATATCCTAGGTCAAATAATGGAATTTTAATGAACAAATTAAAATATGTATACATTATATATACATATATTATATCCATCCATAGTAATTCTGCCCGAATGCAGGTCCTTCACTGCAATCATAGTATTTTCATGCTATGCTTGCAGCTTTACTAGGGAATTGCAGGTGTGGTAGCTTCCCGTTGCTTTCCACACCGGCGAAAGATGATGATAATGATAAGGATGATGATGATGGCCATATGATTTCGGGGACCGTTTGAGCCTTAAAGTTTTCCTGACATTTGTCTTACAGGTGAGGAAAAACCCCGATAAAAACCTCACCCAGAAAAACTGCTCCGACCGGGGATCGAACCCGGGCCTGCTGTGTGACAAGGCAGCACGCTACCTCGAGACCACTGTGGTGGATGTATATATATATATATATATATATATATAGGCTATATAATGTAAATCTCGTCCCGCGCCGTAACCGATAGTTTTAAGGGAGGTGTCTTTGTGCAGCACTACGGTACTTGGTTCGAGTCCCCATGGGGGAAGAAATTTTCTTATGGAATTTTGGTCAATATGGGACCGGTGCCCACGCAGCATCATGAAGATTTTAGATAGCTACAATAAGTAGCTGCTCAAGGTTGAGAAAATCAGCTATAACTGTGACCACATGTCACGCCTGTATTGGCTGGATGATCTTTCACTTCTGTGATTAACACGTACGAATTTGAGGGCAACATCCGGCTGGTAAGCCCAAGGCCTTCTAAACCTGTCGCACCATGAAGTCTTTTTTTTTATTATTTGAATCTTAGGAAAAATACTAGAATGAGTGTCATCTGGTAAAAGAAGAAGAGGAGACGGGCAAAAATAATGTGTATTGTCGGTGTTTTAAGCAGCGTGAGCGAAAAGGGATTGTGTGATGGGAATTTGAATGACAAATATATGCGGAGAAGATTGACACTAGATTAATTGTTCGTAGGACGATGTTGTGAAAAGTGCTAAAAATAAATAAAAATTCTAGACTTTACCCGTACATTCCCACATGGCTAGGTCCTCCTTATCGGGAATTATTTAAACAAGCTAATTTATTTACGCTTATTTCCCTGAAGAAGTCAGCGAGTGGTATGTGATTAGCACATTTTTCAAAGAGACATCTAGTAGGCACAGAGTTATTACTTGAAAAAGAAAGGTTAATTAAATTTTGCTCAGACGTTTGTTTTAACTCCATGGCGCGACAGGCCTAAAAGGCCTTTGGCCTATCATCCGGCTACTGGCTTCACATCTGCATGTGTTCATCACAGAGGTAGACGTTCATCCAGCCAGTGTACGAGTGACATGTTGCCTCCATGTCGGGTCCCCACGCTTTATAGCTGGTTTTCTCAACCTGGAGCCGCTACTTATTGTAGCTACCAAAATGCCTCATGATGCTGAGTGGGTACCGGTCCCATACTGGCCGAAATTCCGTGAGAAAATGGCTTGAAGGGACCAATGGCTTGAAGTCCCTCCTGGAGGACTTGTCCCTTGGATTTTTCCATCCTAAAAAAATCAGTCGATCTCGGTTGGGTTTGAACTCGTAACCCTTGGGAATAGAGGGGAAAAACTTAACCCCTAGACCAATGAAGAAGATAAATAAATAAATAATTAATTCTGGAGTATTAAGTATCCCTTGATTCTGTAAAAAAAATAGGAAGAGACGTAAATAGCTTCCATGCTTCTGTTCAACCTTCACTGTGCCTCATATTAGTAACAATTTAGCTACTTCTTGTCTCATAGGAAAATCATAACATGTGCAGTCTTGAGCAACGTTACAATTAGTTTCGTCTCCCGCTGAGGCACATCATAGGCCTAGTATTATCGGTCATTTATAACAATGGACAACCTGCATTTTTCTCACTTACACTTTGTTCTAAACCGGACTGTCCACTTTATTCTAGTTGGGGGAAGAGAAAAGAGGTCATAGGTCATGTCCAGTGGTCACAATGTATGAAGCGCTTTAAAGATATAGGAGAGGTCAAGTTTAGAAGGTCACAGTTATCATAATGTTGTCCTACAGTAGACCGGTTCTCTGATATTGATGAATGTCCAGGGCGTGAGCTTCATGTCACAAGTTGTTGAAGTTGTCAGTGCCACCGGTATCATGATTACTTGTGAAATATATTTTATCTAAGATTTATTTTTTAATAATATCAAGAATTATATTACAAATCACATAAATATTAATATCAAATAGGCTATGTGTACAATCAACTAAAAAATTAATCCCAATATGATCGGTAATAATTATTGTTATTTGGCACGCCGTAGTGTAGGAATTGGTTAAGGCAATTCGCTACAAATCAAAAGGTCGCAGGTTAGATTCCCGATGGAGTTAGGATTTTGAAAGTGGCCTAAGCCTTCTGGGAACACCGCAGTTCTGGGGTAACTCAGTTTGTAAAATAAGTGAGTAGGCCCTACTGATAAGTCTCATGTAAAGACGGTCGTCAAACCCGAATGGTATCTCGCACCGATTGTCTAGAAAGGTATGAGCTTAACTTCCTACTACCTCAAGGCCTTCCTAAAGTCTACAGTGGGGCAATTTTACTGTAGGCCTACATAGGCTATATGACAAATTGTAAGAGTTCACGTGTTTTCCTGTAATGGTGAGAGTAAAATAAACCTTCTACTCAGGTCGAGGGATGACATGTAGGCCTACTGTAGCTCATTGCTAATATACATGGATGGTAGCTTCTGTCGCACCATCTTACAAGGGAATTGTCAAACATTGCATGTCAAAACCTACCTTGAAATTTCTCCCAGGGAAACGTTGTGAGGAACTATAAAAAAAACATATCTGGCGGCTTTTAACTGGAATACGTTAAAATCCAGCGCCAAAAACCTCTCTTTAAAACTCAAGGAAGTAACCACAACCTCTAAATTGGCGGACTTAGATAAAGCTCGCAACTTGCCAATCGCGAGAGAAGAGAAATCCTCTTTCCCGCCCCACTGCACTCTGCACTACTCTTGCAAGAAGTCCATCTGCTTCGCGCAGTGGGTTACCATTGTAGGATTCTGGCTTCGAATTATGTTCTTTGAAGTTAAAAAGGCACTTAATTTTTGGACACGGTCTTGGTGCATCACAACACTTCTCAGAGAAATATCAAGGTAGATTTACAGCATGAAGTGGTTGACAGTTTCCTTGTTAGAGACAGATGAAGTGACATGAAGAAATGGTGGAATGACGTTTCGGCAGAGAAAAACGGGAGAAACTTCGAGAACAGCCTGCCCGGGCTCCGGTGCGTCCACCCGAAACCCATTTCGAATAATCGAGACGAGAATTCGGGACCTAGAGATAGAGGGCGAATATCTAAGCACTTGTTCCGCACAGCTGCCAGTATTTATTACAATCAAACTTAATATTTATTGCAATTAATACTCTTGGAATCCACCATAATAACCTATTAGCATGATTTGGTTAAAAATTATGCTCTTTATAAAAATTAATTTAAGAAACTTACATAGGAAGAACGTCAGAATAGATAAAGATGACGACTGGGGAAGAAGATTCGGCGAGAGCTGCAACAATCCGATATGAAGAAGATAAAAATCAATTTTATAAAACATATACATAAAAATATCAATTCTTCATTACTTTTTTTAAGTTTTAGGTGGATTTAGACTTATTTAGATGCGATATTTTTAACACAGCAGTTCCTAATAGGCCTATGTGTGGCGAGACCCGCTCTCGAAGGGGTCGCTGGATTCTATCAGCTGGGTTACATGGATATTTGTAATTAATGATAGTACCAATATTATTTTTTTAATACATAACATTGTTTAAATATAATATGACTGGGGATGATTATTTTTAGCATTTTGAAATAAAATATTTAGCATTTTGTAGCGTTCATATCTCATAGGCTTATAGGCTTATTTGCTATTTTGAATTTTATAGGCTAGCATTTTGATGAAACACATAGGCCTACATGTATGTGAAATTAAAGTCACATTTCTAAAAAGTTGATAGTGAGATGTAAATTGATAAAACTGAATTCTGCATTTTTTAAGTAGGTAAGCAGGACATAGAAAAAAGAAAGAATAAGTGGATAATAGGCTAACTGGTAAGTCGAAAAAAAATATTTTAGGCCGGCTGAGTTATGGATATGATATTCGTAATAATTGGATTGACGAGAAGCAGTTTGATGAGTTAAAAACATTAACTTTTGATTTACCTTGAAACATATTCTGGGAGATATTTACTTTAATTTTTGTTTATTAATTAGGCTTAATTTATATAGGACCTAGCTGGTAGAATGAAGACCAAAACAAACATATGTTAGATTAAAAACAACAAAAACTAAAAATAATATTAGATGATATAAGTTAATAGAAGTTTCTATACCTTTATTCGTTCTCCCACTCCTAGTCTGCACTTATTTCTATTCAACACATTCCAGAACTTAGTCCTATGGTTCTTATAGGCCTACCTCTGGTAATATTTTCCTTCCACTTAGATCTTGGTCTTCCTCTCTTTGTTCTGGCAGGATCTTGTCAAATGAAGACCTAAAGTCTTATATCATAGCTCATTCTCATCATATGTCCCAAACACCTTAATATTCTTTGTTTAATTTGTTTCATGATCATTTCCTCCGTAATCCTTCCTATTTCTTATTTCCTAACTTGGTATTTTGTCCATTTTCGAAAATCCCAACTTATTAAGTTACTATTATATTTAACAAACATTAAATATTTCAAAATGTAAATTGGCAGAAGTGTTAGTAGGGTTATTCGCAGTATTTAAAAAATGGGGGCACGCCGTTAGGCAATACGCTACAAGTCGGAAATTCGAGGATTCGAGTTCCGGTGGCGTCAGGATTTTTAAACTCTCCCAAATATTCTGACCGCACAATGGCCCTGGGATCGACTCAGCCTCTAACTAAAATGAGTATCAGACGCTTGTTCTCGGGGTGAAGGCGGCCGTTACGCAGGTGTGACAGCTTGCTGACATCTAAACAGGTGGGAGCCTTAACCTTTTTCTACCCCAAGGACCTTTTGAGCCTGTACTGGGATTACTTTACTTTTTTACTAAAAAACTATAGGCTATTTACATTCCTCTTAATGCACTACTTTAGGTAGACTTCTGATAGACTTATTAATACCCCATATACCCCTTGTAAGTATAATAAAAGCAGTTATAATTTCAAAACTACAGACCTAGATCCAAAATAATTAACGTTAGTAGAATTTGAAAGAGGAGTTTGGTGTTAATTTTAGAAGTCTCACGTTTGTAAAAACATTTCAAAACTTTCTTCACAAGAACACCCTTAGTAGCTCCATTCCCTCGGAATTGTAAGGTCTCTTATAACATTTTTGGACCAAATACAGTCGAACAGATAGGTGAAGATTGGAGAAGACTATTTAACGGTGAGCTACATCATCACAAATGTTCAGTATGTGATACATGACTCACTTATCAAAAAACAAGATGATAATCCCCTATGGAATGGTCTCTGCAAAGCTGGATCAGAAAATATCATAAGTAATGCCACGAGTGATTTCCAATTTATCTAGAGAATTTGGAAATCAAGAGTGACATTTGTTAGGAATATTTAACGATTAAAATTAAGCTGTTTACTCACAAATCATTACTTAAATATAGTTATTTTAAAACATTTATATATTTAATGTAAACGGCGATGTTTGGAAACAAATGAGATACGATTGGTACGCTTCATCTGCTTCTTTTGTTTATCACTGCAACCAGATCAGTATTTATTACCAAAGGAACGTAATATTGTAAGAATGCACTCTAGTGGAGAAAAAATGAAACATATAAAACTGTGTATTAATTAATTTCTGATGTCCTATGATGTAAATATGACGATTATATGTTTCTGGAATGTTATTACCTGGGAAAAAAATACAATTAAGAAAGTGCAAACAGTGATTTCTTTCTTTTTTTTTTTGGTGGTATAATAAATTGCTACAAATGTTTTTATATATTAACTCCCACATGCGCTACGTGTTGACATTCATGCACTATATATACAATCTGGTAGCCGTATTTCTTAGAGAGTCAGTCACTGCAAAATAATGCTATGACCTATTCAGAATGTTAAAAAGGAGGTGCTTTCTTTATTATGATAAACTTTAGTTGGTAAATTTTAGGCGAAACACGACTGTGATTGGTTTTAATAAAAAATCATTGAAATGTGATTGGTCATTGACTCCCATTTGGGCCATGAGTTAAATCCATCCAGAGTAATTCTGCCCGAAGGCAGGTCCTTCACTGCAATCATAGCATTTTCATGCTATGCATGCAGCTTTACTAGGGAGTTCTAGGTGTGGTAGCTTCCCGTTGCTTTCCACACCGATGAAGGATGATGATGATAATGATAAGAATGATGATGGTGATGGCCTGAATTTTCCTTGTGGGAAAAGTAGATGATTTGGAAGACTTACCAGAAAAAAAATATGCTGCAGTCAACAATGCTTCATAACACATGAGTCGGGGTTCAATACCGGTTGGACATTTTCCTTGCTATTAATGAAATCTATGTTGAGGTTCATGGAACATGATGTAAAAATAAACCCGCCATAGCCTGTCCCAAGCCAGGTTGAAGAAAGGTGAGGCGGAGGAGTAACACCTCGTAAAAAACCTTGGTTCAGCTTCCCAGCTGATAGTACCTTGTGAGGGCCCCCTGCCAGGGTTACGGTGAAGACCTCAACGGCAGTTACAGCGGAGGAGTCTTTCGGTATGGTGTACCTGACGGAAGAGGTAACTCTACATCTACTGCCTTGTAGATTGACAAACGGGCGGATGGGGTTCGTTAGTCCTGCAAGACAACCCATCTAGGAGAGACAACTCCGAAATAAAACGGGGCAGGCTAAGCTCTGGAGCTGGGTGAAGGCAATCAGCCTAGGGAGGAAACCCCGAATAATAAACCCGCCATGAAAACGGGTTAGCAACCCACTTCAAGGTGTATCTTATACATTGCTTGCAGTCCCAAGGATCAAGCCTCGGATCAAAGACGGAAACAAAATCAGTGAATGCACATCCAATATGCCTACGTCTCCCTCCGAGGAGTGATTTTGGAAATAAATAGGATGATTCATCATCATCAACAACAATTACGGATTAAGCCCATCTGGCTTGTTCCGGTCTCATAGATCCTCATTCAAAATGTTGAATCCATCTCTTTTTCGGTCTACCAATATTCCTGCCTCCTCTTGGTTTGTAATTAAGTATAGGTCTAATTTTTGGAATCTGATCATTTTTCATTCTTTGAACATGTTCTTTCCAGTTTTTTCTAGATTCTCTTATTTTATCTAAAAATTTAAAAATATTTACCTCATTTCTAATATCTTCACTTCTTCTTTTTTCTAGAAGTTTGCAGCCAGCCACACTTCTCAGAAATCTCATTTCAGCTGCTTCGATTATCTTCTCTTCTCTTTTAGTTAAAACCCAACATTCACTACCATACAATAGTAAGGGGACAGACACTGCTTTATAAAATTTTAGTTTTGTTTCCATTCTTGTGTTTTTTAAATATTATCTTAATTGTGCCACATATATAATTAAATTTATTAAGTTTGTTACACATATCTTCATTTTTTAAATAGGAGATTTCATAACCCAGGTATTTAAAATGGTTCACTTGTTCAATGGGTTTCCCCTCCAGAATTATTTTAGCTCTCACGGTATCTGATCCCTTAAAGGCTAAGATTTTCGTTTACTTATTGATATTTTCAAATTATAATTCTGTATAATGTTATTTAATTGAAAGAGTGATTTCTGTAAACCGTCTTCTGAGCTAGATAGCCTATTATAACTTGGTCGTCTGCAAAAGGAGGATGAAAATCCTACAAATTATGATTAAGAAAAAGAAGAAGATGTATAAACAATTTACAGTTTTCACTCTTTGTAGCATCTGGTTTCATCTATATATACATATTAGTTTAGAAGTTCAAACTATTTATTTTATTATACTTCTAAGTGGAACATTTTGTAGTTTAAATATTGTTGTATTGATTAAAAGCTTCTTTTAATATTATTTAATAATAAAGCCACTTTGATTACTTGAAATGTTATAAACAAACAACTTTTACAAAAGAATATTAGAAAGGACACGTGATTGAAAAGGTGAAAGGTAATTTAATATTATAATGTTGTAGAATGGAGTGACCACTACGGTGACCACTGACCTCCAGTAACCAAAAGGTGGAATAGGCCAGGGCACATTGAATGGGAAATACAGCTTTTATTTTTATATAGACACGGGTCAGATACCTCCCGGTTCCAAATAGCTAGTTGCAAAATAAATCACCCAAATTGTAGTGGACGCATAATTGAATTAGACAGCATGCCGCTGGTCACTACAGTGGCTTATGTCAGGTTTAGAACTGGTCAGACAGCAACATTTCCTGTCAGTTTTATGTTGTCTTCTTAGGCTATCAAAAAATGTCTTGTAACTTTCATTTTCTTCACATTCTTCTCTAAGAACTGCAAACAATATTTTACTTAGGGCCTATTTTACACTTTTCCTTAAACAGTTTCATCCTGAATAGATCTATCTTTGCGTGCTCAAAAAGTATATATGAGATACACGATTTAAAAAAATCGCTCTTGACTCATGTCCCTGTAACGCCCGGAAGTAGGCTACCGACAAATGGAGAGGTTAAACTGAGTAAAAAAAGACAGAAGAAAGAAGTCAGGAAGTCCATTAAGCAGAAACTGTGTAAACAAAGCGAATTCCACAATAAGTTGAATTTATGGTCCGACTTTGCAGGTTTACAGAATATATATTTATTTTTTAAATTATTTCGCACGTATCCAGTTGCATAAAATAAATATGGCTGCTGCTAGATTGAATTTTAAATTTCGGATTTCAGGTAAATTTCTGATTTTTAGAAGATATTTTTCTCGTTTTATTATAATGGTAGGCTATTTACTCTGAATTCTGTTGCGATAATTAAAAATTGCTGCCGCTAGAAGGATTTTTAAATTTTAGCATGCTGATTAACTAACTTTATATTACTTTTTTTATTGATTGTTACGTGCCTAATTTGGTTCCGAAAAAATGTTGCTGTTAGCGCGTTAACGATCATATATATATATATATATATATATATATATATATATATAGGCTATCTAATGCATATGTTTTTGTTATGATCATTTTCAATGTCGACTAAATGGGCTCTATGAAGATTTTGTTTATTTTTTAATATTGTCATTAGAACAATCTCAGTAGCTACATTCCTTCGGATAATAAGTAAGGCGCTAATGTAATAGTAAAATGTTAGCAGGATAATTAGGCCTATAGCCTATAATATTTTAGAGGAAATTATATTAGTCCTTGTGGAAAGCAACGTGAAGCTACCACACCTATAATTCCCCAGTAAAACTGTAAAGCACTACATGGAAATGCTATGATTGCAGTGAAGAACCTATCCTAGGGCCGAATACTATAGAATAGAAATACTAGGCTTATATTATGGTGTGTCTGTTGGAATGAGATTTAAATTCAATGGAATATACTAATAATTCTATAGGTATATCTGAAGACATGCAGTTTAAAATATATTCGACCTCCGGATTATTTTTGTCATAAGTAATGTCACGAGTGATTTCCAATTTATCTACAAAGTTTCGAAATCAAGAGTGGCATTTGTTAGGACTATTTAACGAATAAAATTAAGCTGTTTACTCACAAATCATTATTTAAATATAGTTATTTTAAAATATTTATACATTAAATGTAAACAGCGATGTTTGAAAACAAATGAGAAACATTTCTTATGTTTCACTTGTTCATCACTACAACCAGATCATATTATTTATTACCAAAATATCGCAATGTTGTAAGAATGAACCCTAGTGGAGAAAAAATGAACCAACATTATACCTAGGTTATTAATTAATTTCTAATGTCCCATGATGTAAATATGTCAATTATATTTTTCTGGAACGTTAATTCCTGGGAAACAATACGTTTAAGCAAATGCAAACAGTTGTTTCTTTTTTTTAATGGTATAATCAATTGATACGAATGTTTTTCTATTATATCTCGCAAGCAGAATCTGGTTACATTCGTGCACTATACAGGGTGTATCAAAAGGATGGCGCAAACTTACATCGTTGAAAGTACACGATAATAGAAGCAACAATGTCCCAGTAAACATGGGTCCGCAAACGACCCATTTGCGAGATCATTACACATGTATGGCTACAAGCCGTAACTGACGTCATTGTTTGTAACATCGTACGGCAAAATATGGATAGGTCGAGGCGGATCTGTACCTTGGCCTCCAAGATCACCTGATCTAAATCCTTTGGATTTTTGTGTCTGGGGTCACCTCAAAAGCGAAGTGTACAGGACACCCGTTAACATGGTTAAAGAACTGGAGCAGAGAGTTGTACATGCTTGTCAAGAATTCAGAAATGATCCAGGTGTTTTCGAAAGAATTCGACATTCATTGCAGAGACGAGCACAGTATTGCATCCAGATGCGAGGAAGATACTTCGAACACCTCCTTTAACAGGTAACCCATAAGTGGAGTGAACTGTGAAATGTGAACTAAATGAGATGAAAAATTAATAAATTAATAGTAAAGTCTAAATTCAAATTAATTTGTAATAACTAGGACGACGTTTACAATGAAGTCAGTGACGGCTTGTAACCACACTTTCGTAATTATCTCGCAAACGGCTCTTTCGCGGACCCATGTTTACTGGGACATTGTTGCTTCTATTATCGTGTACTTTCACCCATGTAAGTTTTACGCCATTCTTTTTGATACACCCTGTATATAGGCCCTATACAATCTGGGAGTCACTTGATAAACTGAAACGATAAAATGAAAGTTATAATATCGAGGTGAAAAACGACTGTGATTGGTTGTAAATCAAAATTAATTGAAATGTGATTGATCAATGACTGTCATTTGGTGCATGAGTTAAATAGTCAGGAGTAAATCACACTCTCATTCAAGTAAGTTTATACAGGGTGCGGCAGCATAACTTCCTTTTTTAAAACTTAATAAAATGCATTGTATGAATCAGAAAATTTTTTATTCGTTTTTTATAATATAGGCACATACATAAAGTTTTTGTTTTACTCAGTTTTGAAGATCAAATCAGGTAGGTGACGTCCCCCATTCTCCATACACTGAGTAAACCGATTTCTGGCGTTTGTCATGACTCCTGCCAGCATAGCAGGCGTTATGTTGGCAATTTCTTCCTGGATGTTGGTCTTCAAATCTTGTAGGGTCCTTGGACGGTTCACATAAACACGGGATTTCAAATAACCCCATAGAAAAAAATCACAAGGGGTCAAATCGGGAGAGCGGGCCGGCCACTTCAAATCGCCCCTAATTGAGATAAGGTGCTCTGGGAAGTGTTCCCTCAAAACAGTCATCGATGCTCTTGAAGTGTGTGCCGTTGCACCGTCTTGTTGGAACCAAGTGTCCCCTAAGTCCAACTCATCTAGCCGTGGGAAAAAAAATTCCTGTAAAATGTTTACATACCAGTCCGAATTCACTGTCACTGTGACTTCATTTTCCTCAAAGAACCAGGGACCAATAATTCCACTTGAGGAAATTGCACACCACACTGTGACTTTAGGTGAATGCAAAGGCCTTTGATGCAATTGTCGAGGATTGGTGTCAGCCCAGTAGCGCATGTTTTGTTTGTTGACGGATCCACACAAATGAAAATGGGCTTCATCACTAAAAAAAACAATAGCGTCCTCAGGAATGACTTCCAGAAGAACCTCACACGCGTTCCTCCGAGAATTGAAGTCACGTTCAGAAAGTTCCTGCACAATTGCCATCTTGTATGGATGGAAATGAAGATCATCATGAAGTATTCTCCTTACAGAACGATCGGAAAGTCCAAGGGCAGACGCATGTTTGCGCGCAGAACGCCGTGGTGATCGCAACATTGAAGCTGAAGCTGTATTTAATTTTGTGCCCCTCGTTGTGGAGACATTTAAAGTTGGGTTTCTCGGTGAGATATCCGAAGTTGAAGATTTGTGATATAACTTAAATCACTTTAAATCTGCCACGGCACTAATAACTCTCTTCAGGGGAATGAGGAAAAGTTTCTTACACAAATAACAACACTTTATTAACAGTTGAACGATAAGTTAGTTTATTTAAAACTTTCACTTTGGTCAAGATGAATCTTGTAATTTAAAAGTTCCAAAAGATTCCGGCTTAGGTTGATATTTTTCACTTCTAGAAGATTACCATTTTATGTATTTAATGGATGACGAATGCTAACGGTCAATCCAGTCATTATTATTCATTATTTTCACTTAGAAACTGTTTTTCACCAAGATGGATGACTATTATATCACTATATAATCTTTCATACTTTTAACACTATTTCTTTCAACCAACATCAATAAAATAAACAATTATTTCCTTATTCTTTAAGGAGCAGTCGCTGAACATGACCGACCATCTTCAAGTATTGTAGCCATCTTGTTATTTCAGTTATAACCTCTATGGTCTGATTGGTCCAACAGAAAAGGAAGGAGTATTCTCAAGTTAACTTCTATCCCATTCCACCAATCCCATTTATTTCTTTATAAAAATTATCAATTTGAATATTTGAAGTATTTTACATACTGCATCAGTTATAAAAACATCTAACTGTATTAACAGTTTATATTGACCAGTTATTTTTTTTTATATACTTATAAAAAAATTTGAATTCTATAAATCAATCTGATGTCCATTCTTCATATAAATAAATATAATTATAAACAAAACAAAAACCCTTATTATTATTATATGGGGATAAATATCCGGTTTTAAATTGCCCCTGATTTATTTTAATCTTAGCTACAACTAAGTGTGAGGCTAAATTAAAATAAATCACTTTCCCCAAATATCAAGTTTCTTTCTATACAAGATTCATCTGTATTAGAATCAATACAATGTAATACATCACAATTATAATAAATACATGTTACATAATGAAATAGAAGTATTAATTTTACAAAATTTACATACAATATTTTAAATACACTTTGAACTATTTGAAGTCACCAGCTACAACTAATTAATAGGAGTCTGAAATGGTTTCAACAGTTCTTTGGAATATTTTCCAATTTCTTTTCTAGTGTCTATTTCTCTTAGCTCATATGTGGTATCATTAAAATTTTTAAATATTTCATAGGGACCTTTATACAATAGGTTCATCCTATGATATTGTTTCTTTAAAGCATTGGATAATGAAATATCCCTTATGAGAACTTTGTCTCCAACTTTGGGATTCCACTTCCTTTTATGTCTTTTAACCTTATTGTTGCGCTTTTCTGCGCGACATTCTAACCTTTCAATAACTCTTTTACATATTTCCTCGGATGTCTCCGGGATTTGACTTTTATCAATGATAGGTAATGGTAAATTAGCAATTAACCTGTCAGGTTGTTTACCTGTCATTAGGAATATGGGTGCTTCCCCAGTATTGACATTAATTGAATGATTCATAACATTCTCTATGACGCTGATATGTTTAAACCAGTCAGAATGTTTATGATGGGTCAAAACTCTTAAACTTGTAGTAATTTCCCTATTAACTCTCTCACAGGGATTACTTTTTGGGTGATATTTACTACAATGGTACAATTTAATTCCTATCGCAGTAAGTTTATCTTTAAACTTAGGACTTGAGAACACTGAAGCATTATCACTAAGTAGTGCATCAATAGGTCCATAATTAGGTAAATAATCTCTCACAATTTTACCTAGGCAAGCTCTGCTATTTACACTTCTTAATGGATATATTTTTACAAATTTTGAGAATACATCAGATAATACAAGAATATGCTTGTAACCAAATTGAGTAGTAGGCATTTCTCCATGAGTATCCATTACTACTAAGCTATTTACTTTGTTCCTTAATATGTTTTGTGGAACTATATCATATTTTACGTTCATACATTTGGCTTTTTGACAAGTTATGCATGAAGAAGTAAACTTTCTCAACTTTTTATCTAAATGTTTAACATAAAAAAATTCACTTATGTTGAGAGCTAATTTTTCACAACCTGCATGATTTAAGCCGACATGAAAAGTTCTAAATAGTGGAACTTCCATATTATTAGGAATTATAACTTTCCATTTTTTCACATTTCTCCCATGTAATTTGTAAAGAATGTCATCCTTTATACCGATTTTCTTATTACAATCAATTCCATTTTTGTCATCATTATTTATATCTCTCGCACTATACTTCAATCGTTGTAACTCTATATCAGATTTTTGATGCTCAACAATGTTTTTCATCAACAATGAAAATCCTTTGTCTCTATACAGTTTTACATTAAACATTACTACTTCGTGTTTAGGAGTATGTACAGTTTCAGGTATTTTCCCAACACTTTTCAATCTAGACAGGAGGTCAGCAAACACATTCTGTTCTCCTTCTATGTGTTTTATTTCAATATCATAGGAAATTATTTCCATGATCATCCTACTCAGTTTATTATTGGATAATCTACATTTACTTATAAAACTTAGTGAAATGTGGTCACTATGAACAATAACTTTGTTTTTATAAACATAAATTCATATTTTTTTTTTTATTATGTAAAAATGCTGTATAGGGCCGAACTTTGGGGTCTAGTTCTATCTGCCAAAATGAAGAAGTTAAATCAATAGAACTAATAAATCTACCAGTTTTCATATTTGCTATAGATGCTTCAATTGTCTCGGGCCTATAATTATCCCGGACAGTGAAAGAATTAGTCCTACGACTGTCTAAACACAGGCGAATTTTGCCATTAGGTTTTAACACCCAGCAAATATGGTTGGCGTAAGGAGAATCAGATTTCTGTATTATTCCTTGCATTAACATGTCATCTATCATTTGATCTGCCTGCTCTCTGATGGCAATAGGGATGGGTCTACTTTTAATATTTATAGGTGGATGTTCCATCACTTTAAAGGAATATTTAAAACAGTTGCACAATCCTGGCTTCGAAGAAAAAGAACTCTTATTTTTCATTAAGATGTCATACAACATGCCTTTCTGTTCATTGTTTATGCCATGAGTGTCTTTGACTTTTTCCTTTATCATTTCACAGATGTCTTTATCAAGTTCGTCACTCACACAATATAATAGAGGAATTTCATCATACTCAGTATTGCAAGAGACACATTCTAAATCACAACATTTACATGCGACATAATCGTCAGCACAACCATTTTCATTAGTAAGGCTTTCTTCGCCCTCGACACTTTTGTCGGAAGTACAATTAACTGCAATATTATCTTGCATTTGGCATCCACGGCCATTCACCAATTCCCTCTCCTCATGAACAACAATATTCTCTATAAAAATGTGTTCTTCAGCAATGTCACTCTCCTTCTTACTTAGATTCTTATTCTCCTCATATTCATTATCAAATGGGATGACGACTCTCACATTATCTTCATTATACAAGGAAATATTCTTACACTCAAAATTTATTATGGCATTATATTGCTCCAACAGGTCGCAGCCTATTAACATATCACAAGACAAGTATGGAGAAATTAAACATATTGCACTGAAGTAATATCCTCCGATATGTAAATCTAGAAGGCACTGAAGCTTAATTGGCAGTTTCTTCTTGCCTATCGCAAGAGTACAATACACTCCACATATTCTTACAGTCATTATCTTATTCCCTTTGTTGACTAAGAAATTATAAAATTTCTGATCTATTGTTGTGTTTGAGCAGCCACTATCCGCTATGCAAGTAACATCATTGTTAAAAATATTTACTTTAATTTTGGGTGGTCGTCCTATGACATTTAATTCTTTATTAGTAACAGGCATAGTATCCTGATTCTTAGAAATATTCAAATGATTATTCAATATTATGCTATCTCGCTGTCTTGAGGTACATAACTTACTATCTCCTCTCATATTTGCTGGTACGATTTCTAAATTTTGAAACCTATCAAAGCATCTATTTTGGACCCCTAAGTTCATAACGATTGAGGTACATTGCGGAGTCTTTAATGTACCTTCTATGCGTTTAAAGCATGAGGTATCCTGTGATTTACTTCGTGGTCATTTTCATTACTAGGTATATCTTGACTTTGGTTGTGAATAGTTACAGAGTCTATTCTATTTTGCTCTGTCCTATCACTAGTTTCATTAATTTGACAATTTTGTTGTCGTTGGAAATACCCTTTATTTTCATTACCATAGGCATTCCTTCTTCTTTTACCTCTACAGGGAGAAGTCCAATACCTATTTCTATTTTCTCCTACTCTGTTAACATCCATATAATTAATTTGTCTGTCATTCCTATTTTCATTACGTTTGAACCATCCATTCTGGTTATTGTTACTATAATTATTAGTCATCCTATTTTTATTTGGGCTGTTTCTATTTTGAACAAACCTATTATTATTGTTGCCCTGTTTGAAATTTCTTTCTCTATTCTCATTATGATATTCATCACTTCTTTTAGTTACAAAATTACCTTTCTTATTATAGGGCTCTGCCCCTTCCCCAAATAAATTTCTTTTACTACATTTATCTACTTCTCTTTTATTCTCTAGTAGAGCTAACAACTCTAACATTTCAGAAACATTTTGTGGTCTGGCTACTATCAAATGATATCTAATCTCATCTGGGAAGTGATGCGATAACATAGAAATTAAAGTTCTCTCATCTATTGGAGGCTGTAACAATGATGCCATTTTTGCCTTCTCCAAGAAATAATTAAGATAACCTTGTTTACCATTGTTGGAGAATTTTCCACTAGTTAGGTCTAACCTTAGTTTGTTTTGTCTTTCTGGTCCCCAGTAGTAACCTAAGAAAGCATTTTTAAATGTTTGATAAGTCATTGAATCATGGCAAGCTATCTTAAACCAAGACTCTGCATTGTCTTTTAAACTTTTTCTTATGAAGAACATTCTGAACTTGTCTTCTATTCCTTTGATTTCGAAGTATTCTTCAATTTCCCTAATGAAATCAGTAGGGCTTTGGCCTACAGTATCACCAAAATTAGGTAAGTTAATTTCCCCTAAAAGATTAGCAGGAATTTTACATACATTTTTACTACTACTACTAGAAGGAGGATCATTATTAACATTACTAGAATGTCCTGACATAACCTCAATCTCCTTTTCACTAGTTTTTGACACATATTTGTTTTCAAGTTCAACAATCTTAGTTATCCATCCTTCAACTTGTTCTTTTATAATAATTACTTCATTTGTTATCTTTGATTGAAGTTCTTCATTACCTAAGATAACACTTTCTTCGGAAATTTTTAGTCTATCTTCGACTTTAGTTCCTAATTCTTCGATTTTATCTTGGCAACTTTGCCTACCTCATACCTCAATCAAAGATGTTTCTATTTGATTATGAGTTTCATCAATCTTTTCATTACATTTTTCTATCTCATTTTTACAATCTTTGGCTATATTTACTATTCTCTTTTCCAGTTTAGAATTGTTTTGTTTGCATTCTAACCTAATGCTTTCTAATTTTTCATCTAGTTTTAAGTTATTTTCTTTAATTTCTTTACTAAGATTGGAAATATTTGTATCAATTTTATTGCTGAGATTCGAATTGTCATTCCTAATTTCTTTTAATTCATCACTATTCTTTTCTAATTTATTACTGAGATTTGAATTGTCATTCCTAATTTCTTTTAATTCATCACTATTCTTTTCTAATTTGAAATTACTGAGATTTGAATTGTCATTCCTAATTTCTTTTAATTCTGCACTATTCTTCTCTAATTTACTTATTAATAATGCTACCCAAGGAGGTGTATCATTAGTTTCATTATTTTCATTGTTACACAAAATTAAATTTTCTTGGCCTTCACTAATTTGTTCGTTTTCAATATTAACAGTTTTACAAGTTATATTTTCATTATTGGCCATTGTTGGGTATTTTAATATTTTCTTATTTCTTAAAAGCATTAATTGTTATTATCACTAATTCACTTTTCACATATAAATTTTAACTGTACTCACTTTTGAAGATTTTTATTACTTTCCTCATTCTCGTGGTCCTTGGATTCAGGTTTACAGGTCCCTGGTTCGATTCCCATTCGAGCCCTCGTTGATGCGCCATTTGAAGCTGTATTCAATTTTATGCCCCTCGTTGTGGAGACATTTAAAGTTGGGTTTCTCGGTGAGATATCCGAAGTTGAAGATTTGTGATATAATTTAAACCACTTTAAATCTGCCACGGCACTAATAACTCTCTTCAGGGGAATGAGGAAAAGTTTCTTACACAAATAACAACACTTTATTAACAGTTGAACGATAAGTTAGTTTATTTAAAACTCTCACTTTGGTTAAGATGAATCTTGTAATTTAAAAGTTCCAAAAGATTCCGGCTTCGGTTGATATTTTTCACTTCTAGAAGATTACCATTTTATGTATTTAATGGATGACGAATGCTAACGGTCAATCCAGTCATTATTATTCATTATTTTCACTTAGAAACAGTTTTTCACCAAGATGGATAACTATTATATCACTATATAATCTTTCATACTTTTAACACTATTTCTTTCAACCAACATCAATAAAATAAACAATTATTTCCTTATTCTTTAAGGAGCAGTCGCTGAACATGACCGACCATCTTCAAGTATTGTAGCCATCTTGTTATTTCAGTTATAATCTCTATGGTCTGATTGGTCCAACAGAAAAGGAAGGAGTATTCTCAAGTTAACTTCTATCCCATTCCACCAATCCCATTTATTTCTTTATAAAAATTATCAATTTGAATATTTGAAGTATTTTACATACTGCATCAGTTATAAAAACATCTAACTGTATTAACAGTTTATATTGACCAGTTATTTTTTATATACTTATAAAAAAATTTGAATTCTATAAATCAATCTGATGTCCATTCTTCATATAAATAAATATAATTATAAACAAAACAAAAACCCTTATTATTATTATATGGGGATAAATATCCGGTTTTAAAGCTCTCACTACCTCAATGTTCTCAGGTGATCTAATCGGCCGAGGGACTCCAGTTCTTCGTCTTGTCGCACTTGCAGTTTGTCTGAACGTAGTGACCCACGTAACAATTGATTTCCGGTCCGGGACAGGGGCCAACGGGGCTAAATTAAAGCGATTCCGAAAGGCGCGCCGGGTTGCGATCACAGAACATCCGCTCGAAAAGTAGGCCTCAATGGCAAACGCACGCTCCTCACTGTTCCAACGCATGATGGCGACTGAACTGTGTCAGGACAAAACTTTATAGTCCCCCCTCTCGAACGAGACCACTAGCGCTCCGCTACGACATCAACCGACTAAATGGCGCACATTTTAAAAAAGGAAGTTATGCTGCCGCACCCGGTATTATGGAAGTCCACCGCTGTGGTCTCGAGGTAGCGTGCTGCCTTGTCACGCAGCGGGCCCGGGTTCGATTCCCGGTCGGGACAGGCTCCTGAGGGAGGTTTTTACGTGGTTTTTCCTCACCTATAAGGCAAATGTCAGGAAGCTTAGGGCCCAACGGTCCCCGAAAACCATCCGGCCATCATCATCATCCTTATCATTATCATCAGCATAATTTCACCGGTGTGGAAAGCATCGGGAAGCTACCACATATATAATTCCCTAGAAAAGCTGTAAAGCAAAGCATGAAAATGTTATGATTGCAGTGAAAGACCTGCCCTCGGGCAGAATTACTATGGATGGATATTATGGAATTGTTAAATTTCGTAATCCCGTAGTTTTCTTACTAGTATGTAAATACTGAAAGAACGAATAATTGTATCCAAGTTGATCGGGGTGGGCTACAAGATGATAATGTAAACAGGTTGAGTTTACTTACCACCTCTGTTAATGAGGATGTGAATTCGGCACCTTATCCCTTAATCTAAACCCTCTGATTCCCCTACAACTTGCAGACAAGGGGAATGTAGTTGGAATTGATTATAAATAAACATAAGCCTGTTGGGTGTGAGGACGAGATCCTGTGCTTATTCAGTCATATTAATGAAATAAGAAAGAGTTCTTCACTTCTCTCCAATTTAAGATTAATACAATAAGTCAATAATAATAATAATAATAATAATAATAATAATAATAATAATAATAATAATAATAATAATAATAAAGTTCATGGTAAAATCCCATTGATGTAGACTATTAGTTTCAATATAAAAATTATAAAATAAAATTAAGTCCCTCTAGGATAAATTCAGTCTCCTTAACCGATAAAGATTTAAAACATTGTAGGTTTTTCGAGACGATGCTATCCTTGCAGTATTTTAAAACTGTTATTAGTTGAGTAAACTAAACTTGAAAGGTTCTAAGTTTTATAATTTTATATTCTAATGTTCTCCACAGCTGAAAATCTCGAGGTAGCGTGCTGCCTTGTCACGCAGCGGGCCCGGGTTCGATCCCCGGTCGAGACAGGCTCCTGGGTGAGGTTTTTATCGGGGTTTTTCCTCACCTGTAAGACAAATGTCAGCAAACTTTAAGGTCCAAACGGTCCCCGAACAGCATGTGGCAATCGCAATCATCATCATTCATATTCATCTTAGATTAAGCTTAGAACAAGGGACTCTCCTGGCGCACCACTATCATCATCATCATCATCATCATCACCACCCATCATATCATCAGGGCAACATAACCCCGCCTTCCAGGCGCCCCAACCTCAGAAGTGGGTTACAATTACTCCATTGCCAGGAGATAACACCAGAAATGTCCAAAATGACAAACTGGGGCACTAAAAAATATATTTTAATTTTTATCCATCCATCCATCTATTGACCAGTTTAACCTCTCGGGAAGCTTAGGATTAAGGACTCTCCTGGCGCACCACTGTCATCATCATCATTATCATCAACCAACCCATCATATCACAGGGGAGCACCGTAACTCACCCGCTCCTTCCAGGCGCCCCAACCTCAGAATTGGGTTACACTTCGGCCATTGCCAGGAGAGGACACCACAAATTTCAAAAGGACCAATTAGGGGGCCACGAAAAATTATTTTTTAATTTTTAATCCATCCATCTCTTTGACCAGTTTACCTCTTTCTTGCCTAAACTCTCCCCTACCTTTGTCTGTTTTCCACGCTGAACTATTTGCTATGAAAAGAAGCAGTACAGTTGTGTCTTCAACCAAAATCTAGTGCACAGTATTTCTCGTGATTCGCAGGCTGCTCTTCAACATCGACCGCAGATAAATTTAATTGGTAAATCAAAACGCAGTTGTAGAAATATCGTAAAAAAATTACACAAAACCCACCTGTGCTTGTCTTGGATAGGGGGGCACCGAGTGAACTGTGGCGAACGTTACGTGCTGAAGTCAACTATCTAAAAATCCGCAGCATCTTCTGAGCTCCGTTATTCATTTTCAAAGTGTCCAATATCCTATGTTAAAAAGAAACATTTGGACTATATCATCACTGATTGGAATGAACATTGGATAAGGAGTGCAAATGGTGCTTTGACTAAAGAGCTCTTCTTTTCTACAGTACACCTTAGGCTAAATGCAAAACATTTTATTCCAAATTTCATTTTAACACAATTTATGACTGACCATGGACAATTTGGAAGTTATTTTAGAAGATTTAATATTAACCCAGACAGTGATCATAATTGTAAATGTCAAGAATCAATACAATCTGTAAAACTTGTTATTATTCGAAAGACAACGATTCTGGTTAAACGTACTTTTAAATGATGATGAGGCTTCAGCCTCAATGTGTGAAGTGATTTTTAAGAACCAAAATTATTATAAACAATTAGTGAAATTCATAACACACAAGCATAACAATATGTAGTATTTTCTAAGACACTTATAGACGATTTATGTAATTCATAACACTCATTCAAAACCATAAGATAATATTTCTGTTTTACAATGTATAGTATAATATTGTTATAGTAAGCTACAACCCTAACATGCCTTTGTGGCGAAATAGGGTTTCAAAATATTTGGAGATTCAATAATAATAATCTCTCGCCTTGAAGGTAGGCTACATTCATATGCCACCCGCCACCGGGCCTTAAAATGACACGACCTGTCGGGAGAGGGATTTTAACTATGGATCTCACACATACTTTTTTTTGAGCACATAAAAACATGGAGAGCCTCCCCCCGAATGAGGGATCAGCTCAATGTTTAGGCCCTCCTCCTAGACAACACAATATTAAGCCGAAACATACCATTCACACACACATTCATACTAAACATCGGGAACATGATAATGAAGATTATGATGGTCAGATGATGTTCGGGGTTCATTTAGGCATTAAAGTTTCCTGACATTTGTCTCAAGATGAGGAGGGAAAAAAAAGCCACCACCCTAGAAACTTACCCCGATCAGGGATCAGGAATCGAACCGAAAAATATAACATGAATAGAGGATTTGGGATATTTTTATATCCTCCGATTTTGGATATATAGCTATCTATAGATATAGGGCTATCCCCATGTGGGACAAGGATGTTCATTGTCGGGGATAACTTAACCAAGCTATTTAGTTACGTTTATTCGCTTACAAATGTAGGCTAGTGGCAAATATTATCGGATTGTCTTAAAGATACACTTAATAGGCAACTAAGTTAGCCATACTTCTTGGATGAGAAAGGCCGATTGAATTTTGCTCAGATGCCCTAATTTAGGATTAAGAATCTTTTATGAGCTCGAAAATGTTCATACTCTGTACCCACGGCATAAAGTTCCCCCCGAAGAATTTCTCCCTTAGATTTTTCTATCCTAAAAATATGTCGATACCGGCCGAGTTTAAATCCGCGACCTTCGAGACCAAAGGCAAGGAACTTAACCTCTAGACCATAGGGACCTATTCCGATTCTAGATGAAAATCTATTATTGATTATATTGCCTGTCAACCAACAAGCCAACTCTCCAAATTCTCATACCGAAAACTAAATTGTAATTTTTATGATGCATCTCCATTTCGTTAAAAAAAAAAAGGCTGCGAGAATTAATTATAAGAGAATAATCTAAATCGAAACTCAAATTTCTTGGGGAAAAAAAAATAATAAAACGACAATGACATTGTCGCTAAATGCGATGGCGTTGAGACAGGTAGAATTTTTTTATAATCATACTTACACAAAATTCGCAATCTTTATTTGAAAGATACAGGGAAATAACAAATAAGTCCCTTTTTTGTATTAATATTGATTGAATGTGTCATTAGATTCTCCATGGAGAGGACTATCTTTTAGAAATGTGAAACAGTAAAAGGAACAACTTAGTCGTGGATTTGTTTACTTTCAAACTATAGGATTCAAGTAAAGAAGAAGTATGTTGAAAAAAATTTAAAGTCCGTTTTCTAGGTTTCATGAAAAAGTGACTTACCTGTTTTTTTTTCTATACCCTTCATTTAATTTACAATAATTCATTGTTAAAGAACAATAGATTATTCTGCTTTGAGTTTCTCATAAACGCAGTGTCTTTTACAGTTTATTCACACTAGCAGAAGCACAATGTTGCAACACGATTTTCCTTTTCGCCCTTCAGATCACCTTCAGGTCGGCTTCTAGAACACTACTCTCTCGCGACAGACTATCAGCCGACTAGAATCCTATTATATATATATGTATATATATATATATATATGTGTGTGTGTGTGTGTGCGTGTGTGTGTGTGTGTGTGTGTGTGTGTGTGTGTGTGTGTGTGTGTGTGTGGTGTGTGTGTGTGTATGTGTAAGGCCGAACCATCTGGAAGCCTAGTCCCGATTATTTTCGAATAGGAACCTCTAGACGCTATCCTTCTAGAATGCTATGCATAGAAGCATGTTGAAAGCCTCCAACGGGCCCTCCCACTCGTGAGTCGCAATACAAGAATTCCCATCTACCGTTTCAGGACAGTTTACTCGTCATATGATGGAGCACCTGTACCAGATTCGGTAAAAAAATTCATTCAAAAACCATGTTTTTATAAATACTTTCTGTTAAAAATAAATATAATTTTCGGAATTGAAATTAAGTCACATTTTTAAATCCATAATATTACAGGTAAACTGCAATAAAACTGCTAGAGCATATATATATATATATATATATACAGGGTGATTACAAATGATTGGAGCGATTTCATGATTTTATGGTAGCTGTAGTATTCGACATATTTTCACGAACTTTTACAGATACATAGAGCAACTTCCCAGGTTTTTTTTTGAGATGTTACAGGTGCTCCATATGCTCCCCCTTGGTGATTCTGCAGATATCAAGTCTGTAATTAAGTTCGTCCCATACTCGACGTAACATGTCCCTATTAATTTGTTCAAAGGCATTGATTATGCGAGCTCGCAGTTCTGGTAAGTCTACTGGTAAAGGAAGCACAAACACTGAATCTTTCACATACCCCCAAACAAAAAAATCGCACGGCGTCAAATCGGGGGAGCGTGGAGGCCATGACAACAATTTCTGATCATTCTCTCCACTGCGACCGATCCATCGGTTTGGCAATCTCATGTTTAAAAATTCACGAACATCGTGATGGAAGTGTGGTGGAGCACCATCCTGCTGGTAGATGAAGGTCTCACTGTCGGTCGTCAGCTGCGGCATGAGCCAATTTTCCAGCATGTCCAGGTACACGTGTCCTGTAACGTTCTGCTCGCAGAAGAAAAAAGGGCCATAAACTTTGAACTGAGAAACCGCACAGAACACACTAACTTTTGGGGAGTCGCGAATGTGCTGCACAATAACGCGGGGATTTTCTGTGCCCCAGATTCGCACATTGTGTTTGTTCACTTTGCCATTCACAAAGAATGTTGCTTCGTCACTGAAGACAAGTTTCTCACAAAAACCATCCTCATCCATAAACTGCTGCATTTGTGTACAAAATTCAAACCGACTCACTTTGTCAATGGGCGTAAGGGCTTGTAGAAATTGCAAGTGGTAAGGTTTATGCTTCAATCTTTTCCGCAAGATCTTCCAAACGGTCGGTTGTGGAATGTTCAGCTCTCTGCTCGCTTTTCGTGTTGATTTCTGTGGGCTACGTGTGAAACTCATCCGCACACTCTCAACCTTTTCTTCACTCACTGAAGGACGACCCGTTGATTTCCTTTTACAGAGGCATCCTGTAGCTTTAAATTGCGCATACCATCGCCGAATGGAGTTGGCACTCGGTGCATCTTTCTCGAACTTCGTTCTGAAGTGTCGTTGCACAGTTATCACAGATTGAGTTGAATGAAATTCAAGCACAGCATATGCTTTCTCCTCGCCTGTCGCCATCTTTGATAACTGCTGCGCTCTCTCGGTTTAAAGCTGAAACACGGCTGCGAGAGAAAACAAAAAAAAACCTTATGAGTTTTTATACATAACTTTAAAGTTCTGTGAAGATATGTCAAATAAGATCGCTACAATAAAATCATGAAATCGCTCCAATCATTTGTAATCACCGTGTATATATATATATAAAGTTCCCAATGGGCAAAACAAAAATGACTCACACTGAAACTAGTGACACGATACGCACAAGTGTTCAGTTATACCTGATTCTTGCTTAAACAAAATTGGGTCAGTTAAACTGATCTTTTGCTGCAATCTAAGACATGGTAATTATTACACCGTTTTGACGTTTTGGCCCTTTCGAGCACCATGGAGATATAATAGAAGTTTTTTTTTTAAATATAGGCTATAATAACTACTTGAATTTAAAGTTTCCTTTTTTTATTCATTATAGAAGATGAGAAAAATCTACGTAATTATAGGTAGGCCAAACTTTAAGTGTAAAAAAAATAATTCAGACTAATATTAAAAATGTGAAAAAAATAGATTCATTATTAAAAGTAAATTTTCCCTTAATTAACATAATTACTTTTAATAATGTGTGGTAATTACATTAAGACATGTAGTTTTATAATGCGCTACTTTTTTTACCCTCTACACAACTGACTCTCCATAAGGAAGAGCAAAAATAAGAAGGAATTGTACCGAAATAGGTAGTGATATTAATTATAACATAAGGTATTATCCTGTTATAATAGGGCCTGTACACTATTAATAGTGCAATACTAAACGTTAATATTTAAATATGAAGAATTGTTTTCATAAGACAATACGCCGAAAAGTTGTGGGTTTGAGTCCTAGTGGGGTCAGGATTTTTAAACTGTCCTAAACCTGTCTGCAACATGGCCCTGAGGTCGATTCAGTCTCTAACGAAAATGAGTACCAGATTATGTTCTGGGATTAAAAGTGGCCATAATCCAGGACTGACATCTTGTGCTCATTGTCTAAAAAGACAGGAGCCTTGACCTCCTACTAGGCTACTTCAAGAGCCTCCTGTGAAGACAATTGCTTGCGACACGTGATGAACGGCAGTGTCGGCTATTCTCGTTTCGCTAGTACACGTTGAGAAGAATACCCTGCCCTTATTACAGGACATAAAATCCATTATCCAGATAAAAAAATAGGCACCGGAGGGATTCGAACCCTCGATCTCCTGTTTACTAGACAGGCGCTTTAACCAACTAAGCCACGGCGCCGACTCGTAAGGGTAATATCATGTTTGTCATAGTCTTTAATAACGGGTTTTCTGTTATTCGCTGGTTGGATCAGCGTTAGGGAATGATAAGTAAGTGTACACCCAGTTTTAATAAATGTTTGGTAATTTTAATATCATTGATATATATTTTTTAACATAGATTTGGGGATTTATTGCAAATATTGGTCACTTAAATTTCATAACGATGGAAAGTAATCGAGGATGATAATCGATATGTGGTTCGATTGTGGGTTATCGCTGGCTCTATAAACTCTGGCGCATGCGCACTGTTGTTCTATAAGACTTTGAAAATATTTCACGCTAGTTTAAGTGCAGTTTTTCCATGAAAATATTTCACGCTTTTGAAAATATTTCACGCTAGTTTAAGTGCAGTTTTTCCATGAAAATATTTCACGCTAGTTTAAGTGCAATTTTTCCAAATATATTCCACGTTTTTAAGGAAAATTAGTTACTTTTTTTATAATGGAATTGAGGTATTCAATAAAACATCTTGCTGTTCGAACTTCTCTATACTGAATATAAACAGAGAAAAAATTGGTAATGTAAAATTCAAAATTATCATATTCTCAACTTTCATGTAATGTTTTATTTTTAATAGTTCATTTAAAAATAATTATCATGAACGAGTTCGTTATTCATAGTTTTTAGAATATGCAGTAAATCATTCAATTTTATACTTTAAATTTGTAATTTTGTTTGGAATACATAGAAACACAGTGAAAATAAGAACGTTGGAAAATAGTTTTAAAGGTTTTCATGCAGTTAAAATAGATGCAGAAATGGCATTTAAACCGCATAGTATTTTAAATATTACATAATTAGAGAGACTTAGATAATCATGGATTGGGAACCACAGGGAAGGAAAAAGAAGGGTAGACCAACTATTACGTGGATTCAGAGAATCAATGAAGCTAAGAGGGAATGGTAAACAGAAGAAGATATATGGATGAACAGACAGGAATGGAAAAATGTGTTGAAAGAAATGTGTAGTTAACTGTGAACATGGGTACCGGAAAAATGTATATTAATTGTAAAAGCCGGAATAATAAAAAAAAAGAGAGACTTAGAAATCCCTAAAGCGTCGAAACACTGAAAAAATATATTTCATAGTGTGTGATATTTGAATTAAAAAAACGTATAGGCCTATTCAATTAAAAAAAATCCTAAATTTGACCCATTACACAAGCGAAGTTTAGTTAAATGGTGTTTTACAGTAACTATAGCAGGAAACACGAATAGGCCTATGGAAGAATTTGTTTCATAGTATCAATACATCATGTTGTGTCCTACGATCTTCTTGAAATGCCTTGTCTCCGTTGACCTGTGCTCTTAAAAACAACAAATTGTACGCTATATGACTGCAGCTAAATGACATACAAGTCAAATAATATTTCAACGTGACGCAGACAGTCATCATGGCAGAATTATCAGGCACGTTCCATCTAATTAAGTTGTATGCAGTTACTTATATTCGCTTAGTCTTAAGTTCCCACGGTACATCATTCTGATCACAATATATATTATGCAGGAGTTAATTTTATTATTGCTGACATTGACGTGGACTGTAGATTCCTCCGTATCTCCCTCTTCGAAGGTCTCTTTTTGGATTCCCATCAAGGTAAGAAGATTTTATTAATCAATTTTTAATCTGTGTGTCTGTCTTAGGTGATTTCCTTGGTATAGGCTACTGCAAACCACAAATCCAGGGATTCTCGTCACTGTGTATTTTTCTAGTGTCTAGTTCAAACATCTTGCTTCCTTCTAACAAACGATAGGCTCAGGTCATTTCCTTCAGTAATTCATGGAGGGGGATAATAATAATGTATTTTACCTAGTGAAGTTAAGACCCTAACGTATTTTCTTTTACTTCGCCAGAGTTAAATTATATACGGAGCAGATAATGATTCAATCAATCAATCAAAAACGAAAGAATCTGCATAGAATGCGGCTTTGAGGCGGCTACTATGCAGTTCTGTCGACACTGTAAATTTTGTCGACATGGGTACGAAGGCCGAGCCCATTAACTCCACGTGGTGTTAAATTAGTTAGTGTCTGGTGACACTTAATGTGATACTATTGTTAATGTATTGTATGGTTTTATATATTTTGTTTACTCACTCCAACCATAGCTGGTTTGGCTCTCTGATTTTAATAGCCTGTTGTAAAGGTTCCTCAGTTACATGTATTACTTAGGTTTGTGTGTGCTTATTGTTTTGTAATTTTGTGTATTGGTTTGTTTATTGATATTGTTCATTTATTTATTTTTTTATATTTGTGTGTGATTATTTTGTTTGCAATCCATTTGAGAAGTTCGCTCCCTCATGTCCATAGCATCCGATAAGAAATGAAATGAAATTTCCATCACAACTCCTCAACCCCTCCACCCGGGCGGTTCATGTGTTATAATGATTATGAAACATTTATGGTTAAATAAATTTCACATAATACTTAATATAGATCTCGTAAGGTAAATGCAAAATATATTAAAATAATAATAATAATAATTTTTTTTTTTCAAATGCCCCAGGTTTGTCTTTCGACATTCCTGGTTTCTCTCCTGGCATGGCGTACTTGTAACCCACTTCTGAGGATCGGGCGCCTGGAAGGCGGGGTTACGTTGCCCCGATGATATGATGGGTGATGATGATAATGGTGCGCCAGGAGAGTCCCTAATCCTAAGATGAATATGAATGATGATGATTGCGATGGCCATATGATTTCGGGGACCGTTTGGGCCTTAAAGTTTTCCTGACATTTGTCTTACAGGTGAGGAAAAACCCCGATAAAAACCTCACCCAGAAAAACTGTCCCAACCGGGCATCGAACCCGGGCCCGCTGCGTGACAAGGCAGCACGCTACCCCGAGACCACAGCGGTGGACATAATAATAATAATAATAATAATAATAATAATAATAATAATAATAATAATAATAATAATAATAATAATAATAATAATACTTAAAACTTGATTAAATTATTGATTAATATTAAAGGTCCACCGCTGTGGTCTCGAGGTAGCATGTTGCCTTGTCACGCAGCGGGCCCGGGTTCGATCCCCGGTCGGGGCAGTTTTTCTGGGTGAGGTTTTTATCGGGGTTTTTCCTCACCTGTAAGACAAATGTCAGGAAAAATTTAAGGCCCAAACGGTCCCCGAAATCACATGACCATCTTCATCATCCTTATCATTATGGTCATCATCATCCTTCATCGATGTGGAAAGCAACGGGAAGTTACAACACCTACAATTCCCTAGTAAAGCTGCAAGCATAGCATGAAAATGCTATGATTGCAGTGAAGGACCTGCCTTCGGGCAGAATTACTATGGATGGAATGTTAAAGGTAAAGTGAAACCACTATATGCCTTTGGAGGCCCTTGGGATAGTAGGAGGTTAACTCACTTTTTCTAGGCAATCGGTATTTGATGTTAGCCCTGCATGACTGCCGCCTTTATCCCCAGAACAAGCAACTGATACTCATTTCTGTTAGAAACTGAGTCGACCGTAGGGCCATAGTGCCACCAGAAGATTTGGGTCAGTTTAAAAATCCTGTCTCCACCGGGAACTCGAACACTGGACTTGTAGAGTATTGCCTTAACTACTGCGCTAAGGTGTGCACCATTTGTCTTAATGTGAAAGTACAAAATATAAAATAACCTCATTATTATTATTATTATTATTATTATTATTATTATTATTATTATTATTATTATTATTATTATTATTATTATTATTATTATAATCGGCCGCGGTGGACTAGTGGTTATGCTCCTTGCCTCTGGTAGAGAGGGTCGCGGGTTCAAACCCGGCCGGGGTCGATGGATTTTTTAGGATTTAAAAATCCAAGGAGCAAGTCCTGCGGGAGGGACTTTAAGCCGTGGGTCCCGAGTCTGAAGATTTTCAGGCTCGTAAAAGATCCTTAAGCCTGAATGGAAAGGCCTCTAAGCAAAATTTACAGAATTTTCCCCTCTTAGTACTACCTTGATTTCCTAGATGTCAGTATGAGGCGGAACGCTGACCACGTACCACACAAATGACATCTATACGAAAACAAGTGTAACTAAATTAGTATGGTTCAAATTCTTCTCTGTAAGGGGAGAGCGCCTAAGTCTCTGTTAAGGGAAACATGGGCTTACAAGATACAAGAAGATTATTAATATCATTATTATAGTCTCATAAGTAGTTATTTGACAAAATTTTATGTGGATTGTTTTCTGACAAAAAAAACTACTATTCAAATTAAAGACAATAAGACTTTATAATCTTGAGCTATTTTTCAGTGAGGTTTATCATCCCGCCACGGTATCCATCTGCGTTTTTTATGCGAAGTAGTGACAAACCATTGTGAATAAGGCAAAAAAAAAAGTATTGAAATAACCCAAAACTGATTGGTATTCATAGACATCTTAGTATGGATTAAATATCAATTTTCGGTGAAATGAAATTTTTAATATTCATAAATGGGGATTTTCGGTATTCAGAGGAATATTAACCGTTGAATTTTGTCAAACTTAATTTATAGTATATTACAGGTGGGCCATATCCGGAAATAGATGGACTTGCGTGAATCTTTTATGCGTGCTGGTGGACTAGTGATTATCATAGTCACTTCTGGTTGCCAGATTCGCGGGTTCAAACCCTGCCGGGATCAATGGATTTTCAGTAAGTAAAAATCTCGAGTAGGCCATGTTCTCCCTCGGCCGGAAAATAAAGCAGTGGATCCCATGTCCTTTACTTAAGATATAGCACATAAAAAACCTCAAACCTGAAAAAATTAGCCCTGAGAAAAAATAAGTTTAGCCCTTTTGACATCTAGACTTGAGTTGTGACGCTAATGCATTATCTACTGCATGCGGATGGCTCGCCCGAGCATATGAAGGGCGATTTAAATATTACGTTTGTCATTAGCTGTTATAGCACGGAATAAAATGCCATCATAAAGTTTTCTTGATAGAAGCACCCTACAGTAATGTGAATAGAAGATCACTATTATGGGTCAAGACAGCCGCAGTGGTCTAGTGGTTATGTTCCTTGCCTCTAGTCCCGATGGCCGCAGGCTCAAACCCGACAAGGGTCGATGGATTCTTAGGGTGGAAAAATCCAAGTCTTCCGGAAGAAACTTTAAGACATGGGTCTCAATTCTTAAGATTTTCGGACTCGTAAAAGAATCTCAAGCCTAAATTAGTGATTTTGAGCAAAATCTAACAGACATTCCCCATTTCACGTAATACCTCTTAGTTGCCTATTAGATGTTCTCATTGATGCGATGCGCTGAAAACATGTCACTCACTGGAATTTGTAGAGAAATAAGTGTAACTAAATTAGCTAGGTCAAAGAATTTCCGCTAGGGCACACCCATGTCTCCATCATAAGGGACGTATGGGATAGCATATATACCTATGAGCTCAAGGGGATGTTTTAGCAAATGATAAGTCATGATATCAAGTACAGGCTTACATTGTAACATATTACATTTTATAATGACCAATATTCTACAATCTTATCCTATTTCTCCAAATCTACTTCCCTGTCCCGTTATTTTATCATTCATTGTTTTCTTTATATCCAGCAGCCAGGGTTTTTTTTTTTTTTTTTTTTTTTTTTGGTCTACATCTACTTGACCTTCCCGCTGAAATCAAATCCGAAACTCTTCTTGGTAAACTTTCATCATACATTCGTAAATCCTAGCTTGTTTATTGAAATAATAATTATTACATGGTTACTAAATTCATAAATTATTGAAGAAAATAATAAAACCGGCTAGGCCTATAGAATAGCCAAATTCTCTAACTGGATAATAAATTGTTATCGATTATTGAAATAATGATATGTTGTATTTCTTTTTCGTTAACCTAATCACAACACGTAGTGGGAGGTAAGCACTACGAGGAAATGTGAAACCAATTTATGATACCCCCCAAATCTATTCGAAATTTATATGATAATCTTTGCTTATAATTATTATCTAAAAATGACCACCCCACCGACAGAGGTAAATAAATTCGACTGAAATACTTTATAGCAGTGAAAGAGAAATGATGAAAATGAGACAAAGATGGAGATAGTATAACCATATAATAAGATTAATGGAAGAATCTTCTACACGGAAATTAAAGAACTGAGTAAAATTTGACATTCGACTTTCGTAATGTTAAATCACTTCATTGATGACTATCACAAGGAGAAAAAAAAAGTAAAAGAATGTGAGAGAATCTTTTAAGCCGTGTCTGCGTTAAATGAATGAGACGTACGCGGAAGGAAAGTTAATATAAATGAGACAGCCGTTAAGAAAACCTGTTTTACACTATCAGATACTTAACTCTTATTTAAATATTTAAATGTATCATATTTAAATGTATTATTCAATTTTATAATTTTATATCACCCATGTAGTCTAGTGGTAACGTGTTGCTCAGGCACAGCGGGCCCGAGCCCAATCCTCTCTCGGGCCAAGTTTCCTGGGTGAGGTTCTTTCAGGAGTTTTCCTCACCTGTTAGACAAATTTAAGGGAACTGTACGACTCAAACAATCGCCGAATACCATTTGCCCATCACAATCATCAATTATATATTTGCCTTATTTAGTATGAATATGTAGACCCTACATTGTCTTAGTTACTGGGTGAGGTTTTTATCGGGGTTTTTCAGCACCTGTAATAAAAATGTCAGGAAAACGTTAAGGCCCTAACGGTCCCCGAAATCATATGGCCATCATCATCATCACCCTTATCATTATCATCATCATCCTTCACCGGTGTGGAAAGCAACGGGAAGCTACCACACCTACAATTCCCTAGTAAAGCTGCAAGCATGGCATGAAAATGCTATGATTGCAGTGAAGGACCTGCCTTCGGGCAGAATTACTATGGATGGATGGACATTGTCTTAAATTCAACTAAAGAGAAGACATTTCTGCCTAAATCAAAATTTCAATAAGTAGGGGATCCAGGTTGAGAAAACAAGCTAGAACGGCTGGGGATCCGACACGCTGAACACATGTCACCCTTATACTGGCTGTATGATCGTCTATCTCTCTGATTAACATATGCGGATGTGAGACCAGCAGCCAAAGGTAGGCCAAGGGCCTTCTAAGACTATCGCGCCGTGAAGTTTAGTTTAGTCTAGTGCAAATTCATTCTTAATTAGAGACCGGATTATATGCATTTGCAGGTTGCATATGCATTTGCATATTTAGGTCTTTTTCACCTGTTATTGCTTATTTTAACTAAAATCTAGTGATAACGCATATTTTTGCGCTATATTTACAACATTTTAAAAATCTGTGTTGTTTTACAATGAACATTTCGAGGCCATCAAAAGTGTAGTAAACGATTTCGAAAGTGCAGAGGCTTTAGCAGGTCGTCAGTGCAAGGAAGCATTTAACGATTCCAGTATTATATAAAAAAAACATAGCTGTGATTAGTACTCATTTTTCCCATATAGGCCTACCTGTAACTATTAAAAAGCTTGAAACTCGAGGTTTAGCGTTGATTGAATCTATTCAGTCAATGGATAAAATCCGACAACTGAACTCCTTATTGCCAAAGTATTACCGAGCAAACTTAAAGAAAAGTTTGAAAACATTTTGAACGATAACCCAGGCTTTGAACTTTTGCGTCAAATTAATGGTTTTATAAATGGGACGGGCGAGCTTTTGCCAGAAATAATAAGTGGAAAAATTGCACCCAAATTCATATACTACCCAATTACTTCAGTTGACGTAGAACGGCCCTTTTCTGTTTATAAAAACATTTTGAGCGATCGAAGACACAACCTTACTACCGAACATTTGGAAGAATACCTGATCGTTTCTGTTTACAATAGGCCTACTATCAAAATCTAGAATATTTTAATTTGTGAACAATACTTTTGCCTGATACTGATTGATAATTTATCATTTATCAGTGAGAAATGATAATATTAATAAATAGATAATAAAATACTAATTATTATGTTAATTTAGAAATAAAATATCTAATAAAGTAGAGTTTTTTTATTATTTGGCATTGCATATATTGACATTATTTTTCCTCACCTGTAAGACAAATGTCAGGAAAACGTTTAGGTCCAAACGGTCCCCGAAATCATATGGCCATCATCATCATCCTTATCATTATCAGCATCATCATCCTTCACCGGTGTGGAAAGCAACGGGAAGCTACCACACCTACAATTCCCTAGTAAAGCTACAAGCATAGCATAGGCAGAGAAGGACCTGCCTTCGGGCAGAATTACTATGAATGGATATATGGATATTGACATTTTTCATGCATATTTAAGCATTTTTCATGCATATTTGCATGCATATTTCGAGCCTGTTATGTTACATATAATCCGTCTCTATTGATAATTAATTGTTATTGAAATAAAATGAAAACATAATTAATTATGATGTGGACCATGACTGAATGAGTTGGTTAAGTTTTAGCTTTTAATATCGCATTCGGGAGGTGCCGACAAACTGAAAGAGTTTTATTTTTTTAACCATTTCATAGTCTGTCATAAAAATTTGCCATCCTTTCATTAAATCAGTTAACTTCTCACCTTGTATTTTTACATGCCTCACACCACCAGCCCTTACAGTGACACTTTTTGGGAGAGATATTTCAACTATGCTGGCTGTTGATCATCTACCTCTGTGATTGACACATGTGGATGTAAAGGGCCAACAGCCGGCAGGTAAAAGGGCAACCGCTGAAAAGTGGAAAGACCCTCAATCGGAATTTCAACTATGGATCACATAACTCACATTTTTAACCTACAACGACTCCCCGAATGAGTGATCAGTTCAATGTCAGGGCTTCCTCCGAGACAACACAACATTAGGACGAAACACGCAATTTACACACACATATTCATATTATGCCTAAACATGGCGAATATAATAATGATGATTATTAGTCCAGATGATATTTGGAAACCATTGTGCCTTAAAGTTTCCCAATATTTGTCTAACTGGTGAGGAAAACCCCCGAATAAAGATATCACCCGGGGACCTAACCCAAGCCCGCTGCGTACCAAGAAGCGACGCTGTATCGAGACAACAACGGTGGTTATCAATAAAATTTATCAGTTAATTAATTAAATACTGTAAATATAAATTATAAACAAGTAACTTAGATACTAGCATTTAAAATAAATGGATTGTGTTTATAAAATTCCAACCCAGTATTTGCCTTGAAAACTGAGGAAAATCATGAAAACACCTCATTTAGATTGGTCGGCTCCGGGATTTAAACTTGGAATCTCCAGAATACGAGTTTCAAACTCTACCGTCTGTGCCAATTTGTTTGAAAGTTTATTAGGCCTATTATCTTTTTAATCGAAAATAAAATAAATTGACTTAGATTTTATTTAGCCTAAATAAAGGGTAGCAATTAAAATTAACATTTTGTGAATATCGTCAATAAATATTGATAGACGTACATCTAAATAGATGAATGTATGAATGTTAATTGTAATTTAGAATCAACCTGTTGTTATAATAGCTCGTTTAGTTTACCAAGTATTCTAGAAACTTCCTCGTGGACCAAATTGCAGAATAAGCAAGCAAGCGAACAAGAGTCTTGCAGGCTTTCTAATCTAACAGTGAATGCCGCAATGTATAACTTGGAAGCAAGAGCAAGGTTGTATAAGCAGTTTTTTTGCAACAACTTGGGCTTAATTGAAATGAGTTACTCGCTAGCATGTGTTACTCCACTCTGTCAATGTTTTCCATTATTAATGGTAAGACCTGCTAACTAATATGAGAAGCTGTCTTTACAAGCTACAGCCTCGTCTTCATCAACTTCGCCAACAGTGGAGGCCATATTATTAGAAGCTACAACGAATTTCTTGTCAAATCAAGAGTAGTATAAATGTTTCTCTTCGATCTCCCGCAGTTCTACATCGTTTCAATCCATTCTCGCTGCTTTGAAAATGAAATTCATTGTTACTAAAACGTCGTCAATTTAAGCAAACAATAAACCACAGGAAGTGAATAATTCTGAAATCAAAGAAGCGAAGTGAGAGAAATTGGGAAATATTATGTCATTGTTAACTGGAACATATGACATATGTCATTGTTCCTTAGATGAAACCCAATACAACCACATCAACGATCAAAAGGTTCCATAGGGTGGTAGGAGAGAGCTTAGAAATGAGGAGGGTGGGTGGTTAGAGGGAACTTCAATCAGTTCTAACATTGGATTTGGAGGTTGGAAGGTAGAGTGTGAGGGGGTAGAGGTTTGGTTGAAGGAGTTAGCGAAGAGAGTGGGTGAGTTTCTGCAGAGATGAAGAGCGGGATGGAGGGGGGCTGTGCTTTTCCTTGCAGTCATTACCATCCCATGCCATGCTCCTAGAACGTCGTGCCCGGGCCTTGCAGGTCTTAGGACCCAATCCTATATAATATCGGTACAAATCCATGGAACAGGGACCTAAGTTACAGTAAATTATTTCCGCATTAGGTTCATTTATACTTCTCACAAGTATATTCAAGAGAATATGTCCTGAACGGCTGACTCCTGTAATCTTGTTCATATCTTATTTTACATGTTGGAAGGAGTTAGAGGTTAATTACTTCAAGATGTGAATCTACTAAAATGCTCTTAGTTTATTTTTGTACTTGCATATCTTCTGACTTGTCACTAATTTAAATGCCAGCTGGTTGAGCGAATAACGAGAATGTCAGAGAGTTTACTTTTTAGCAGGTTTACCTGATCCGTTATTATTTTTAGCTACGTGCACTGTTTTGCAATGTACTAATCAATTGTTAGTGTTTTACTTATTATAAGTCTCTAATAATCAGCATTGAGACAAAATAGTATTTGAATTATTTATTAGAAATTAGAGACAGAGATGTTCCTCTATAAACAGGATAGGCCTATTAACTGAACTTATTTTTTTTTACATGTTTATGTGCTTAGTGCCCTTGTAGTTTAATGCTGTATTTTATTCATTTAGCATTGCCCTTGTCTTCCACTCAACCAGGGTAAATAAAACTTAGGCCTACATTAAAATATTACAGTCATAATAATTATTAGGCCCTATAACATGATATATCAGTGAAAATATGATCAAACTGATAAACATATAAATAATAGTTATAATAATGTTAATGATGATTAAAACCAATAGGCCTACTAAAAATAAAAGTAGACAAATCAAGATAAACGATACATTATTCTGTGGGATAATTAAAATATCTTTAGTGTAATGTTGTGCAAATTACATTTAGGTATAGTGAGAGAAAAGTATTTGTATAATCTAGGCCTATTCTATTACAATACTAATTTTAGTCAAACACTTGATTTGATATTTTTTTCTTGTAGGCCTATATAAAATAAACTAGATTTATAGGGTATAGGTCTATCTTCTTCTTATTCTACTACAAGGTTTAGACTATGGAGCCTGTTCCGGCGAAGTTAAAAGTGGAGTCCATCTTCTACGTGGTCGGCCAACATCCCTTGTTCCTCTGGGATTATACAGGAAGGTTCTTTTTGGTATTCTTTCGTTGTTCATTCTCATTAAGTGTTCTGTCCATTTCTTATTATTTTCGCTGATTTTATCTTCAATTTTATATAGGCCTATATTTAATTCTTCTCGTATAGTTTCATTCCTTATTCTATCCGCTCTTGTGCATCCTTTCACATTACGTAAAAACAGCATTTCCGCAGTCTGTTTCCTGTTTTTATCCCTTGATTTCATTATCCAGTATATGTCTATTGTGAAAGAAATATTATTATGTTGTATGTACTCTTTGGAATAAATGCTTTTTGCGGTTTGAATTTTATAGGCCTATAGGCTATAAACGATCCCAACACTAATAATACTGTAGGCCTATGGGACTGTTATGAGGGAGGAAAATGGATTGAACATTCATGGAAATTTCATCATTCTCGTTAAAATATGTAGCCTACATTACTATTTATTTCATTAATATTTATCATATTCACATTTTTATAATATTAACATAAAAATGACCTTAAATTATGTGAATAGAACAAGCTTAAAGTAAGTATCTGAATAGGGCCGTAAGACGAAAGCACGAGGCCTTAAAGGATAAAAATATAGAATGGAGGAAATAAATTAAGTTATAATATAAGCCTATTTATTTTAAGCGTATTACAGAATACTATTTAATTGTTTTTACATATGATACATTAAAACGGTATAGGCCTACTCATTGTTTTATTTATGAAAAAAAGGAGATTATTTTTATAGAATATTATTATACATTACTTTTCTTCTTCTTCTTTTACTTTTCGGTTTAAGCTTGCACCTTGTTGCGTTCACCAGAAGAAGGATCAGACTGAAAGACAAGCTCATCGAAGAATAGAGGCTAGTAACCTAATCCAAGATGTAAAATTCAAATTACTCTAAGAGAACTATTCAAAGACAAAACCGAACATTGAATTTTAATTATATTATTTTGAAATTAATTAGAATTTAAGATCAAAACAATGTAAAACTTTAAAGAATTGAAGGACTTATTGTGAGCGTCTGTATATTGCAGTTTATAAGTTAGGCCATCGTTACTTACTTACTTATTCACTGGCACTATCGAACCCGTATGTTCATGGCCGCGCGGACATAAGCTCTCCATACTTCCCTATCCTGAGATAATGCTTTCCAATCATTCCCTGTATAATCTACTTCCCTCAAATCATAGTTAATGCTATTCTCCCACCTCATTCTTGGTCTACCAACTGGGCGTTTTCCCTCTGGCTTTCCTACAAGAAGCTTCCATGCAAGTCTTTCATTCCCCATACGTGCAACATGTCCTGCCCATCGCAGTCTACGACACTTAACTGTTCTTATTATATCTGGCTTCCTATCAAGACCATGTAGTTCGTTGTTATGTAGTCTTCTCCATTCACCTGTCTGTTCATCTCTCTTTGGTCCAAAAATTGTCCTAAGTACTTTATTCTCAAATCTTGTAATCTCCTTTCCTCCCTTAAAGTAAGAGTACATGTTACGCACCCATATAATATAACGGGTAAAAGTAAAGTGATCCCACAACAGACCCGGAGGCCCTTGGGGTAGTAGGAGGTTAAGGCTCCCACTTTTTTCTAGACAATCGGCACTTTATGTCAGCCGGGTTGTCAGCCCTGCGTGACGGCCGCCTTTACCCCCAGAACAAGCGTCTGGTACTCATTTCCGTTAGAGGCTGAGTCGACCCCAGGGCCATAGTGCCGCCAGAGGGATAATATAACGGGTAGAATAATAATTTTATATATTTTCAGTTTAACGTTTTTTGAAAGGAGTTGGGACATCAAGAGTCTTTGCAATGCATAATAGCACGCATTTCCAGAATTGAGCCTATTTCTTTGTGCATCTCATTCCTATTTGTGATTATTGTTCCTAGGTATTTGAATTCAGCCACTTCCTCAAAATTTCCCTCATTTGTCATTAGCCGTCCATTTCCATTATGTAATGAATTTCTACGTGTGACCATATAAGTATTTAGTTTTATTGATATTTACTTCCAGTCCTAGTTTCTTAGTGTTACTCAATAGTGTGTGCGTGTTGTCCTTTAGTATCTCCTCGCTATCGGCCAATAATACTACATCATCAGCATAAACTAACAGCTTATTAATACCATTGAGTTGTGAGCCTTCCTCATTCTGTAAAGATTTGATGGCATGCTCTAGTACAAAATTAAATAAGTAGAGGAGATAGAGCATCTCTTTGCTTCAACCCATTCTGGATTTCAAAAGTGTCCGAAAACTGTTTGCCTACACGCACCCTACTCTTTGTGCCATTTAGACACATTCGTATAAGTCTAACTAACTTTTTAGGAATTCCGAACTCCAGCAAGATACTATAGGGCTATAACTTCTCCCTCTTAATTGAATCATATGCTTTTTGGAAGTCTACATATAGTTGTTGTACAGTACCATTATATTCCCATTTCTTTTCTAAACTCTGTCTTATACTAAAAATAAGTTAGGTCATCGTTAATATCTTTAAATGAGACGTAACAATAAATTGCAAATGATATAAATATTTTTCTTGTAGCCTATTGTGCGAATATAAATCCTGTATGATTAATGAATGGTGCTTAGTGGGTTTTACACAATGTATGAGTTGATGTGTTCTTACCTACCCACACCCCTAGAAATAGTATCTCTGTCTTTCTCGACACAAAGTAAGAGGCAAAGCAAAGGCAACAGCAAGCAAAAGCAACCACGTTGCCTCCTCCATCTCATTCTTACAAAGAGCAACTAACTTTGCCTTACTTCGCTTCTTCCTTTACCATACTGTTACTTGTGGTTTATTTGACTGCTCGCTGGTCTTTTGTTAACAGTAACTCCTTTTGTCTTGTACAACACACACACACATAACATTCTCTTATCTCCTTCTACTCCTACTTGCTCGTCTCCTATTTCTTCCCCCCCCCAACAGAACATAACTGTAATTTTGATAGATGTAGTTCGTGTGAGAACTACATACAAGTAGTTTTAATGAAAATACGAGTAAGTATGATTTCAGTGCGCGTTTCTGTTACCTCATTTTTAGCTGTCAAATCGAAATATAAATTAATGAATTCCCTTTTATCCTATAGGCCTATGTAAGATATAAAATGTATTGTTTTCTCACACTATAGGCCTAACTAAGTAAATAACTGACTGGCCATATCGAACCAATAGTCTCATGGCCGCGCGGACACTAACTCTCCATACATCCCTATCCTGAGCTAATTTTCCAATCATCCCCTGTATCATGGTTAAAGTTATTCTCCTACCTCTTTCTTGGTCTATGAACTGGACGTTTTCCCTCTGGTTTTCCTACAAGAAGTTTCCATGTCCCCATTTTCATACCCTTATATCACATGTCTTGCCCACCGCAATCTATGAGACTTAACCGTTCTTATTATAAGTTATATGGTTTTCCTATAAGATCATGAAGCCCACTGTTATGTAGTCTTATCAATTCACCTGTCATCATCTCTAATTAGTCCAAACATTTTCCAAAGAACTTTAATCTCAAATATTCGTAATATTTTCTCATCCCTTGAAGTAACAGTCCATGTTTCACATGGTAATATTCTTGGGAGAATAACAGTTTTTTATAGGCCTATTTCCAGTTTAACTATTTTTTTGAGATGTTGGGACGACAGCAGTTCCTGTAATGCATAATATATTGCATTTTAAGTATTGAGTCCATGTTTAATTCTGCTTAAACAAGTCAAATTCGAGAGATGCTGAAAATTCAAGGAACTTTCATAGACACAATTGAAATAAAGAGTCTACTACTGTATTATGGTCATCTAGAAAGAATGGAGGATATGGAATTGGACTCCTTCGGACAGATGGAATAGGCCTAAAGGAAGGCCCAAAATACTTGGATTGATAGTGTTTATTCAGCCATGCAAGACAAAAACCTGCAACATAATGGTTGGCAGGACCATGGATGATAGAAGAAAGAAATCAGGAAACGGCGTCAGCTGTAACAAACCTGAATGATGATGATGACGATGATGATAAACATAAAGATCGCTGTGACGGGTTTAATAATTGTTACATGAATGTGTGTCATTTTTACTTTTTTAAACTGTGTTTTATAAAATAGTCGCTGAATTATTTTCACTTGGCCCCTACTTAGTATATCGTTTTGAGTCTACTGTTATTCACTTTCAAAATCCAAACATTATTCCATCCATTGTAATTCTGCCCGAAGGCAGGTCCTTCACTGCAATCATAGAATTTTCATGCTATGCTTGCAGCTTTACTAGGGAATTGTAGGTGTGGTAGCTACCCGTTGCTTTCCACACCGGTGGAAGATGATGATGATGATGATAATGATAAGGGTGATGGTAATGATGATGATGGCCATATGATTTCGGGAACCTTTGGGCCTTAAAGTTTTCCTGACATTTGTCTTACAGGTAAGGAAAAACCCCGATAAAAACCTCACCGAGAAAAATTGCCCCGACCGGGGATCGAACATTATTATAATTCTTTATTTAAGTTTTTGATACAGTAGCTTTAAAGTTAAAAAATAATAAAAATGACTCACTCTAACATTGAACGATTCATTTAGCCTACCTCATTATTCTTGACAATAAACTGTTAACTGTTAAGGTTAGGTGATAACATTGCAAAAATCATACAAAAATAATGATATATTTAACATAAAGGATAAACATTCAACACCAATGAAATTTACTTTTTTTTAAATATAAAGCCTAAATAATTTTTATACTTGGTAACTCATATACGGCACGTCCTTGGCGCATATGGCGCCCTCCATCTCTGGGCACCGGGCTCCGCCTTGGTCACTCCATCTCGAGTAGGATGGTGAACAAATCAGAGGCAAGTTAGATATAATAAGAACAGTTAAGTCTCATTGATTGCGATGGGCAAGGCATGTGGCACGAATGGAGAATTAAAGAGGGGTGGAAACTGCTTGTAGGAAAACCAGGGGGAAATCGTCCAGAAGGTATGTCAAGAATGAGGTGGGGAGAATGATATTAATCATTTGAGGGAAGTGGATTATACACGTACTACAATTGGAAAACATTAGCTTAGGATAGGGACGTATGGAGAGCTTATGTCTGCGAAGCCATGAACCTATGGATTTGAGAGCGAGTTAGTTATAGTAATAGCAACGTGATGATGATTTGATAAGCCTATATCAATATACAGTACAGGCCTACCAACTATTATAAATGCACATAATATGGCAAATCAAATAGGCTATTAAATTAGGTCATATTAGTCTATGTCTACCGCGGTGATCTAGTGGTTATGTTCCGTGTTTCTAGTCCGAGGGTAGCGGGTTCAAATCCAGGTGAGAATGATGGATTTTAGGATGGAAAAATCAAAGGAAGGTCCCGAGTCTGAACATTTTCGTGCTCATAAAATAAATTCAAGTCTGAAAAAAAAATGCCTCTGAATAAAATTTAACCGACATTCCTCCATCCAAGTACTGTAATACCACATAGGCTATCTCATTGAGGCGACATGCTGATCAGTCATGGCATCTGTAGGGAAATAAACGTAACTAAATCAGATTCCTCAACAAACACCAAAGGGTGGCTAATGCTAGACTTAAAGGGTCATGAAGCCCAAGAGGAGGAGGAGGACCTTAGTCTTCCTGAGCGATTTAAGGCATGATGTCTTGGTACAGAGATAGGCCTATAGGCCTTATATTTGCACTGGTTCGAACCCCCATGGCAAGACATTTTCTCGCGGAATTCCGGCCAGTATGGGACCGGTGCCCAGCCAGCATCGGGAATAGGGCCTAAGTGTAGCTACAATAAGTTGCGGCTCCAGGTTGAGGAAAACTGGAGGCGTCATGTTAACCCACGTCACCAGTAGGCCTATAAGTCTACTTAGCCTACTGTATGGGCGTCCACCTCGATGATTAACATAATGGATGTGAGGGCAGCATCCGGATAATAGGCCGAGGGCCTTCTAGGCCTTTCGCGCCATGAATTGTTTTATTCCATTTTAGACTAGGCCTATAGTGTTTTGTAACAGATAGCCTATCCTCTTGACAAGTTTGAATTCAAAGATTTCACTTCATAAACGAAATCTTCAAGTCACTAGAATAAACATTGTAAGTGAATGGGACTAAAGTGAATAACTGTGAAGCAATAACTCAACCACAGTCTACATTTATTTTCATTATTAATTAAAAAGGTCTGATTGATGAAAGACTCTTGAAGGTAATGTATAATATAACTGATAATGTTAAAAGTGAATAAATAATCAAGTAAAACATTCACACATTAAATTCTTATAAGTCTAATGTATAAAAATGAATGTTTGTTTGTTCGTACTTTATGCCCGGTCATACCGATGATCCGATTGTGATGGGACTTTTTGCAAAATGTTCAGGAGATTCCCGGGATGAACATAGGCTATAAGAGAGTTGTGATACTCAACTCCTACACCCTTAAAAATAGCTCTTTGTAGTGGAAAACGTGAAAAAAGTAGCTCTTTGGACGCTTAAATAGCTTACGCTGCCTAAATCATAACAAATACACAAAATTAATGTACACAGAATTGAATATCTCAAAACGCTCTACAAAAAAATCCGCGACAGCATATGTTTATTTGTTACGGATAACTCACAATAACCTTTTTTGTGTTTCATTGATGCCAAGAAGATCAAGACAAGTAAGCCCGCGTAGATTCCTGTGCAAGCATAGCAGCACATGGCGGGTATTCTTTTACGGATATCTCACAATAACGAATTTTGTCTTTTAGCTCATTTATGCCAAGAAGATCGAGATAAGTAGATTCCCGGGCAACACCGGGTAATCAGCAAGGGAATCTTAAAATAATTACGTTATACATTTATAATTATTTTTCATTTTACTTATTCAACTAATCATAAGAAGTAGATTAATTTTTGTCTTTCAGCTCATTTATGCCAAGAAGATCGGGATGAGTAGGCTAGATTCCCGGATAACGCCGGGTAAACAGCACGGGGTATCTAAAAATAATTACTATAGGCCTATATAGGCCTATTTTTCCATTTACTTATTTAACTAAACATAAAACACATTAATTTTCGTATTTCAGCTCATTTATGTCAAGAAGATCGGGATAAGTAGATACCCGGGCAACGCCGGGTAATCAGCACAAGGTATCTAAAAAATGTAAATTTATAATTATTTTTCCTCCTACTTATTCAACTAAACATAAAATCACATTAACTTCCATTTATTCAGGCGTAGCAGCGCACACCGGTTATTAGCTAGTAGGCCTAAATAATATTGTAAAGTGTTGCGGATGTAAAATTGATTAATAATTTAAGTAGGCCTATGTAGGCATAAAAATTTCATTTTGTAGGAAACACTGTACAATGAAGGACCAATTTTCATACTTATTTTAACACATTGCTTCTCTTAGACTAAATACCCTGTGATAGGCCTATACCCACAAGGTAAAACGCAAGTTGTAAGAATTCGTCAAAATAACATAAAAAAGTAAGTGTATTTGACCTAATTATCACAGTGTGGAATGCAGGCTGGATTTATCATTATGCTCACATCTTCTTCGGAGTCTATTGTTTCTATTTTTTCCAGTACGGAAGATGGCCGTGTCGAGTTATAGGCCTAATAGATATTTAGGTTATCTTTGAATTGAGGAAGTTCTAAAGAGGGGAAACACAGATTGAAGAGATTGCTTTCTCAATGTAAACATTCTTCTCGAAAAATCATTAATTTATATTTATTCTGTTTCGTTTTTTATGTTGTTCTTTAAATTTATTCTTTCACATTTGTTGGAACACACGTTCTCCCTCAATTTCAACAGCACTCTACCCCTGCGCACACACACACAGACGTTACTTTATTGCATTGTACAATTCTAGAGCAAATTGAAATAGCCTACGCCATCATAGCTCGCAGCCGGTTCATTAAAATGCCCCCCAAAGTTTATTATTAAGGAGGGGGGTTAGAGAAATGATGACATTCTTTACAGACATTGCATATCTTCCTCTGTGCGCTCAAGGGAAACCCTCCCCCTCAAGTCAAGAGGTCTAATGTCTAGAGAAGAAATACGACATCGTTTACATCGAAATGACAACGATTGGCTTCTATATGTACTGCAATACCAACTTAGACTTAATAAACTGCATTCTCTCTTTTTTGTTTATTTGATTCAGCTGAGGGAGACTAGTAAAATGAATGCTACTAAGTTTTCTTCAAGAACAATATCAAGTTGTACAGATTTTATTAAAAATATATTTAATACACTAATGATCTTCTTGCTGATAAAATCGTAAAATATACAGTGAATATACCCAATTCACCAATTAATAATTAAAAGAGTCAGTATGTTTCAACAGCGAAGTCGTGAAAATGGCTGCTTCACTGTTGAAACATGTTGACTCTTTTCATTATTAATTGGTAAATTGGGTATATTGACTGTATATTTCATTAAAATAATCACATTATTTAGCTACCAATTTGGATTAGCCTAAATAAAAATGTTTGAATCTCGTATTTAGGACAGTTAATGGGGGAAAAAAAAAGTAACATTGTGCTACTTTATCTTTATGGGTAACTCTTAACCAGATTTAACAAGAATAGTTAAATCTTATAGACTTCGATGGGCAGATATTGTGGCACAAATGGGAAATGAAAGAGGGCATATTTCTTGTACGAAGATCAAAGGGAAAACGCCCAGTATTTAGACCAAGAATGAGATAGGCGAATTCAATTAACCATGATTGGAGGGGTTAAATCGAGAGATCCACCTCCACAATTTTTAGCTGAATTATGGGATTCGAAAGGTACCATACGCCAAAGAAATGGTAAACTTTAAGTGCATATATAGGCCTATAACATTACGTTTTCGAGGTAGGACCCTATTCTAACCTAACGTAAAATTTGAAACAGAATCTCCATTACATTGTATAAAATAATTAGATCTATAAATTGGGGATAATTTATTATATTTTTGTAGGACATGTGGCATAAATGGGGAATAAAGAGGGACATGGAAGCTCCTTGAAGGAAAAACCAGAGAGAAAATGCCCAGTTGTTAGACCAAGAATGAGATGGGAGAATAACATTAACCATGATTTTAGGGAAGTAGAATATACAGGGGATGATTGGAAAACATTAATCTTGGACAGGGATGTAGCCTATGTAGAGCTTATTTCCGCGCGGCCATGAACCTATGGGTTCGATAGTGCCAGAGAGTTAGTTAGTTTTATAGTTCTGGCTTTTATATTCTCATATGCTTGTTGGGTTCAAGATTAGGCCTATATTTGTTGCGCGTAAAGATACAGTTTTAATTAAAAGTTCACTTCGCTAATTTTCCCGATTAGAGGGAGGGAAATTACAAGGAAAGATGGGAAAATATATGCTCAGGATAGGAATCTATAGTGACTTCTTATCCGCGCAACTTCCGTATTAGTTTCCGCCCGAGAGTTAGTTAATATTTTATTTAGCGACGCTCTTTACCTATTCAGGGGCATATTGTAATGTAGTTGGTTAAGGCAACAAAGTGGAAGGTCATCCGAAGGGAATCAGGATTTTTAAATTGTCTTAAAATTTCTGGCAGCATCGTGGTCGTGGGATCTACTCAACCTATTATGGAATATGTATTATATATATATATATATATATATATATATATATAGGGGCACGCCGTAGCGTAGTGGTTAAGGCACTGCGCTACAAGCCGGAAGGTCGAAGGTTCGAGTCCCGGTGGGGTCAGGATTTTTAAACTGACCCAAACCTTCTGGCGGCACTATGGCCCTGGGGTCGACTCAGCCTCTAACTGAAATGAGTACCAGACGCTTGTTCTGGGGTAAAGGCGGCCGTCACGCTGGGCTGACAACCCGGCTGACATCAAGTGCCGATTGTCAAGAAAAAGTGGGAGCCTTAACCTCCTACTACCCCAAGGGCCTCCTGAGGCCTGTAGTGGGATCACTTTACCTTTACCTTATATATATATATATATATATATGTGTGTGTGTGTGTGTGTGTGTGTGTGTGTGTGTTTGTGTGTGTTCTGGGATAAAGGTGGCCGTCCGCAGGTCTGATAGCCCGACTGGCACCGCATTCCTATATCTACAAAGATGGGAACCTTAACCTCCAACTACTCCAATGGTTCTTCTACGGTCTGTAGAGAGAAAATTTTACCTTTACGTCTTTGATGAATCATTATACTGTGAAAATTACAGAGGCATCAGTTTACTAAATACTGGATACAAAATTTATGCCAATATAATTAAGAACAAATTATACAAATATCTTAACAGCTTCTTCAGCGAAGAACAGAATGGCTTTCGTAAAGGTCGATCCTGCTGTGATGGTTATTTCTCCATGAAATTATTAATAGAAAAACTCAGGGAGTTCAATGTAGAAACACATTTAGCTTTTGTGGACTTCAAAAAAAAGTCTTCGGCAAAATCAATAGGAATAAACTGTTTGGAAATTGTAGCTGAGAACAATCTACCACAACAGCACATTTTAAATGTATACAATATCTATAAAACAAATTTGATTTCAGTTCGAATCATTAACACACAAACAGCATGGACCGAAATTAATAGGGGCGTAAGACAAGGATGTGGCCTCTCTTTATCATATACATGGATAGAATACTCCAAGATTGGCGACAGATGAGACACGGTTCTATCCAAATTAATAGAAACCATAAAATAGACTCTTTGATTATTGCAGATGATTTGGTATTAATAGCTCCAACAGAAACAGATTTACAGTATTCTATACACAATTTTAATGTAGGCCTAATTGCAAAAAGGTACAATATGGAAATCAATACAAAGTGATGGCCTTTTGTGGGAAATATCCTATACCTAGCAAAATTGTTTTGGATGATGAAATTCTAGAACGAGTAAACGAATTTAATTATTTGGGTTATAATTTAACATTTCAAGATGAAGCTGATATATCAAAGAAAATCACAAATTTTACAAAAACAACGAAGATAATTAACAGTATAATGAAATCATCTTTAATACAGAAGAACACAAAATTACGGCTTTATAAGGTTCTCGCAAGACCAGTATTAAGATATGGTAGTGAAGCATGGACAATATGAAGAAGAGATGAAAGCCGAATAACAGCAAATGAGATTCGATTTATGCACCGTACGGCAGGGTACACAAAGTGGGACCATAAAAGAAATGAGGAAATTATGGAAGAGTTGGATGTAGAACCCATTCTTCACCATAAACAAAACTACCAGAACAACTGGAAAGCTCATCTTCAACGAATGGCGTCTCATAGAATTCCAAAAGCCATACTTCGCTACTGCCCCCAAGGCAAAAGATCGCTGGGACGTCCAAAAAAGTGCTTGATGGAAAATTCCTCTTTGAGACCATAACAGGCCACACGGCCTAATACTTGCATGGATGATGATGATGATGAATTATCATCAGCATCATCATCCAGGGATTAAGCCTGTTGGCTCGTTCCGGTTTCATGAAAGCTAGAAGTGTTAAAATTGTTCACACCATCTTCTTTGTGAGCGTCCAACATTTCTCCCTCCGTGCGGTTTTTGATTAATCATCTTCTTCTTCTTCCTTCCAAGTATTAGGCCAAGGCCTGTTACGATCCTACAGAAAATTTTCCCTCCAGCGTTTCATAGGACGGCCCAGTGATCTTCGTCCTCTTGGTATATAATTTTAAACAGCTTTGGGGATCCAATTTGAACTCATTCTTTCTAGATGGTGTTTCCAATTTAGTTGGTACTGTTTAATATAGTTTGATCCTTCCGGGAAATTCTCGTATAAGACTTGAAAGCATAATAATAGTCCCTTCGATTGGTTGCTGTCCCGCGCCGTAGCTGAGTGGTTAAGGCAGGAAGCCTTGGCGCAGAGCTACGGGACTTGCGCTGGTTCGAGTCTCCATGGGGAAGAAATTTTCTCATGGTATTTCTTCCAGTATGGGACCGGTGCCCACCCAGCATCGTGATGCATTTGGGTAGCTACAATAAGTAGCGGCTCCAGTTTGAGAAAACCAGCTATAACGGCTGGGGGACTCGACATGCTGACCACATGTCACCCTACACTGGCTGATTATCATCTACCTCTGTGATTGACATATGTGGATGTGAGGCCAGCAGCCGGCTGGTAGGCTAAGGGCCTTGTAGGCCTGTCGCGCCAGGAGGAGTCGATTGGTTGCTGGCCAAAGGAAGGCAAGACCAGTGATGGGGCTGCCATTTTATAGCCTCTGGCCAGTCTTTTCTGGAGAAGAAAAGAAAATAAAGGAAAGAAGAAATGGAAGAAAGGAAAGACTCCCTAGCCCTCGGGTGCCCTAATAGCATCGGTGTCGAAAAAACAAGAGTTAACCGAGAGAGGTTAGATAGTAAAGTTAAAAGAGTGCAAAACACAAGTAAGTGGAAGAAATGTTTTGCTCAGTTTGGGCACCTTGTGGTCGCCATCCACATATCCCCTAGATGAGGACCCGTGAGGGATTAATCATATCAGTGGTAATTCAACTATGGGCGAGAATTTCCCCAAGAATCTTGTTCAGATGCCTCTTATTTCAAGCTTGATCCTCTTTTACATGCCTCTTATCATTGATTTTGACTTCCCTTTCGGAAGAAGTCATAATCAAGATTCATTCGACCTTAAAACTCCATTGACTCCATCTGAGTATGGATCGGGAATCTCGTAACAAGAGGCGAACATGTTAACCACTATAATACCAAAATACACGTATTTGGGAGATTTCGAGTTCAATTCTCAGTGCCGGCGAACCTAAGATAGAATGCTGATGGGGCTTTCAACAGTCATGAAACTAAACCTAAATAATGAACTTTTAGCCTCCATAATGAGCTTTCAAACAGGTACCAATAATTTAACAATCCATTAAAAGTTAAATTCGGTGAACATGTGATAAATGCATGTCCACACGCAACATTACAAAAATTTAGTACAACCTGTTGAAATGATATTACAAATATAATAGACCCTAAGATTCTTGTTAAATTTATCTTCTGAGCTGAATGGCCGTGGTCCAGTTTTGTTTGAATTTGACGTTTCGTCTACTATTGCGGTAGACGAAATATCGAGTTTAAACAAAACTGGACCACGGCCATTCAGCTCAGAAGATAAACTTAACAAGAGTAAAACACTCGCCGAGAAAGCCTGCAATTCTACAGACATTAAGACATTCAACATTTTCGAATAGAATAATAAAAAGTCGATAAATAAGGTTTAAGAATAATAGGCCTGAAATAGTAAAGCATGTTCAGCCTCTATTTTGTCTGAGCCTATCTACATTATATTAATAAATTTGTTTGGCACATTTAACATAACCTAACAGATATTTCATTATGCTTTAATTATTATAAAAATGTCACCTTGATATGATATACGGACTAAACTGATTAATTCTCAATGGATATTCTTGAAATATTGATTACACAGAGCGATCAGCAGAGTGAGGACAAATATCTGCTGAAAAAGATATCAAGTTGTGTGTCATGCACCTAGTTTTGCTTGACATCATCAGTGCAGTAAGACTCAGGGGTAAGCAAGCTTCAGTGTGGCTATGGTTCAGTATCACAGCTGAAACGTAAAGATAAGTGAATTTTAATTTCCATTAGCTCCGTGCCTTATGTGTAGTCCTACAAAAGGGCATATTGAATAGATTATTGAAAGAATTTGCTGAAGATCGTTTTGTATTGAATGGAGAAAATACTAAATTCAATTTATGTTTTTCATAAATCAGAGATTATAAGGGTGGCTCCGTGGCGCAAGCGGTTAGACGCTCCCTTCTCACCGCTGGGGTCCCGAGATCGAGTCTCGGTCACTCCATGTGGGTTTCGTGGTGGAAGAAAGGGAGCTTGGGCAGGTTTTTCTCGGGGGTTTCTCCCGTTTTCCCCTGCCACAATTTCATTCCACTATTTCTCTATACTCATCTCATCCATTTCGTTTCATATTTTTCATCTGCCCCTGTGATGGTGCGTCAGGCGTAGTCGGATGACACCCTTGTAATTCACAGACTTCTATATAGGGGGCCTTATCTCATATCATCCCTCTAACCGACCCTGAATTGGACACGAATTGTGGCTATTATAGCATATTATTTTAGAGATTATAAGAAAGAATAATATTAAAATTATTGAAACAACACTGCGGTCTTGGAAAAAACATGAACCACTTTTTATATCAACAAATAAACAACAAGAAGAAGAAAAAAAATAAAAGGAAAAATATATGAACATTTACCACTTCAATCGCAGTCCTTTGAAGAATGTATAAAATGAATGTACATACCAATATAGCCGACCTAATATTTCACAATATATTACTCGCCCAAGTTAAGTCTGCACGACAGGAGGGGCGCCAAATTACTACTCCCTGGAAGGGAAAACCCCTAAAAAATGTGAAAGATCATTACAACGTTGCCAAATTAGTCATTTAGACGACAACTGTTTAAGGTTCGGACCATTTAAATCGAAAGTATGTGTCGTCTTTCTATTACCAACCTCACAACACAATACAGGGAGAGGGAATTGGAAAACATGTAACGAGGAAGGTAAACAAATCTTATTCTTCAGTAGGAACTTGGTTGCTGAGTTAATAATTTGATCCACAACTGCTGAAGGTGTCGGATTATTAAAAAAAACAGTTTATCTCCCCTCATAGTGAAATACATAACTGAGGGGACAGAAGTGCGATATAGTGAGAGAAGGAAGATAACCGACTCCACATTCCTAGCATATTTTTCGCGTGCAGATTTAACTTGGGCGAGTAATAGAACATAGAGGATTTACAAATTTCATTTAAAAATGCACTAAAGGGAATCTCCTAAGCAACACCTCTACGAAAATAATACGTATTTGTAAATGTTACAATAATACCAACTCACACGTACCCTCAATTAGTGACCGAAAATTAAAATTTGGATTTCCATAGATGAAATCCAGGATTCTCTTGGGAAATTTGTTGTAGACCTACATGTAATAGTGTGAATACTTTACCCAGACAGACCTAAGAAATTATTTTTATTAACTTCTGAAGGCAGTGAAAAAAGTAACTACAATAGTATATTACGATGCGAGGTTGGGAAGTGGTTTTTACAGAATCGAATAAAATGTGTAAAAAACAAGCTATAGCGAGGTTTTTAATTTCCGAGATTCTGTAAAAAAAATTCACAAACGTGCGTTGTACATTACTTTTTGTACGATGGTGTTTTAAAAATAATAAATAATAGTAAAATAGTAATATCTTTGTTGGAAATATTTGCGTTCATTATAAACAATTGACTAACATTAACAGTGTGGGCAATGTTTATCAGTTGAAACAACAAGAGGCCGTGAGATAATATTAGTTATAAAATGGCAAGTACGTATTTATTATTTTATATTGTTTCAAATAAAGTTCAGTTCATTTAAAACGGAGTGATTTGTTTCGTATAATATTTATTAACACTACGTTTTGAATATTGTTTGTATAGGCCTATACATTGTACGTAGTATACATAGGGGGCAGTGGTTTTACTTCCCACACGCGTGGTTGTAATATTACAGTACAGTTATTTTATTATAATGCACGGGAATTACAGCATAAATTATAGCGCACATCAAATTCCATTAATAAGACTTAACATGACGAGTCGCGTGAATACAGAAAACTAGAAGATAAATACAATAATCTAAATAACTTTACAAGCAGAGTATCTCCGTGGCTGGGCCCATGATATTCACGGAGTTGCTTCATTACTTTTAGTCCGAGATCCGGCTACAAGATTACTACGTTCATCGAATGTATGAACAAAATCAATTTTTTTTCATAAAATTGTGAATTACTGAATACATTTTTGCCGAGTTGTCTATTAAAATTCGGTCGCCAGTATGTTTAATTAAAATATTATTTATTTGTTTATTTATTTGTTCGAAATAATTTGATTAACTTGTTATTAAAATAAATTATAATCCAGTTCGCAAAACTCGATTTATAGAGCTTGAAAAGTTTTGATTGCCATTGTACATTTGACCGTAAACCTCCTCGCGGCTACATCAGGCTGTGACACCAATCAGTAATAAAATGGCAGTAAGTACGTATTTATCGTTTTATATTGTTCCCCCACAGCGCGTAGTAAAACCACTGCCCTTTGTGTATACTACGTACAATGTAGCCTATCCTACAAAAATATATCCAAAAGGTAGTGTTAATATACATTATGAGAAACAAATCACGGCATTTTAAATGAACTGAACTTTATTTGAAACAATATAAAACAATAAATATGTACTTACCGCCATTTTATTACTGATTGGTGTCACAGCCTGCTGTAGCCGCGAGGAGGTTTACGGCCAAGTGTGCAATGGCAACCAAAACTTTTCAAGCTCTATACATCGATTTCTGCGAACTGGATTATAATTTATATTAATAAGAAGTGAATCAAATTATTTCGAATAAATTATATTTTAATTAAACATACTGGCGGCCGAATTTTAATAGGCAAATGTATTCAGTAATTCACAATTTAAAAAAAAATTGATTTTGTTCGTACGTTCAATGAACGTAGTAACTTAATCTTGCAGCCGGATCTTGGACTATTTAGCAGGGTAACTTCTATACATTTATAATCAATCTCAATATATATATATATATATTAATCGAAGCTAATAAATAACCTACAGTCATGAGGTATGGTATCAAGCTATTGCTAAACTAAGGTTCAAGTGATCTACAGTATTGTTTAAATGAGAACACAGCATATAGAACAGTGAATATATTTAAATGAAAGAAAATATAAGTCAATGTTAAATGAACAAATATAAAAATAGTTTCTTTAACTGAACACATAAATAGCAAATCAAATAAGCAGTGCTAACTAAATGGCATGACAATAACAAAGAACATTTCATACTAAAATGACATTCATGCAGCATTCTCTCCTAACTGAAGATTAATTCCTCCATGACGTCTCCAAGTCTATTTTCCTCTTGCAGGAAAATGGAGGAAACCAAATATTCAGCGGCAGCCCCGCCGCAACTTGAAAAATAATTTTTAATTATTGAATATTATTAACTATTTTGGCAGATAAGTGCCCAGAAGCCGTAGGGAGGGAATTTCAATGAAGATTAAAATAATAGCAGGTGCAATCGTTCATGCAACTTCAATTAATTGTCCTTCAAGAAGAAACCGATTATTAAAATCATTTATAACTAATATAATCATTATATAAAGTTAAGCTCAAAAGGGATGACTGCCGGTCGGAACTTCCTAAAATAGTCTGACCAGGATCGTTCCGTGTCGCGGATAGATATTACGTCGGCGCAAACACTGTGCCGGCGCACGTAACCAAGGAAGTGGAGGAGGAAGGGTGTATTCGGAAAGGATAGGTAGGCACAGATACACTAGCAGAGACCGGTGGAACAGAGCTATCGCAGGGGCAAGACATAGATAAGTCCAGCACACGCACAAAATGTATCTTCTACACGGTTCAATAATATAGTTATTTAGGTTGGCAATACCGAAATATAGGAAGTTGATCTTTCAATCATGGTCGCCATTGCTGTAAGTACGACAAAACGCACTACGGCGCAAAAAAATATGTTCAACATTTTTTAAAATAAATCATTACATGGCACTTGTATTATGTTAGCTACATAGCTTCTTACATCTCTGTCGCGTTTGTTTACATTTTCATGTGTCTGAGTTACGCGAATAACCACGCCTGGCTGAGAGTCTATGGCAGTAGCCGTAACTGCGCATACATTGTCAACAATGGAATATTTGCCCTTCCTATAACGATATGCTTCCTTAACGATATTTACTTCGTATGGCCGAGAGAACGCTCCTTAGATTCGCGCAGGTCGAGATCACTAGCGCGGAGGATCAGATCATATCTCATCGCATTGTATTATTATCCAAAACTCAACGATGCTATAATGTTCTAGTTGGTTCCTACCAAGAACTAGGTATAAAATATTATTCTTCTTAAGTCCTTTCCCTCCCTGCGCCGGGATTAGGGCGCTCCCTAATGGGAACTTATTGACCAAGTTAATTTAGTTATGCTCATTTACTCACATGTCAGAGAGTGATTGGGGATAGACCTAGCGCCTCGATCTAGTGGGTAACTAAGGCATTACTGGATGGGAAATGGTCGGTAAATTTTGCACAAAGGCCTTTTTATTCAGGCCTGAAAATCTTCAGACTCGGGACCCATGGAGGACTTGTTTCTTGAATTTTTCCATCCTAAAAAATCCATCGACCAAGTCCGGGTTTGAACCCGCGTCCCTTGGAACTAGAAAAAGGAACATAGGCTAACCATTAGTCCACCGCGATATGTTAATTGTTGAATTTAATCATGTTCAAGTTGAAAAATGAATATATGAATTTGGGCTAATTTTTATTGATTTCCAACCATTAAAATATTCATCATCATCATCCGGTAACATGACAGCTGCCGCCGTCTTCCGGAAACCGAACGCTATTCCTCTCTGTTCATCCATTGATCTTCCTATAATCCTCTGATATTCATAGTCTGTTGCACACCTTCTATCAGGTTTTCTTTGGTCTTCCTTTCTTCCTCCTTTTCATCCCATAATAATTTTAAGCAATCTTTGTTCTGGCATTCTTTTGACATGGCCATACCACTGTAATATTTTCTTTTCTAGAATGTCTATGATGTCCGGCTTCTCTTGTACACCCATAATTTCCCTTATTTATTTATTTCGTATTCTACACATTCTAGATTTTCCAGCAAAAAAGTAAAAGGTAAAGTGTTCCCACTACAGGCCTCAGGAGGCTATGGCTCCCACTTTTTCTTGACAATCGGCACTTGATGTCAGCCGGGTTGTCAGCCCTGCGTGACGGCCGTCTTTACCCCAGAACAAGCGTCTGGTACTCATTTCAGTTAGAGGCTGAGTCGACCCCAGGGCCATAGTGCCGCCAGAAGGTTTGGTTCAGTTTAAAAATCCTGACCCCACCGGGACTCGAACCCTCGACCTTCCGGCTTGTAGCGCAGTGCCTTAACCACTACGCTACGGCGTGCCCCCAGATTTTCCAGCAGATCTTCTTAAAACAACCATTTCTGCACTTAAAATTCTAATCATTTCCCTGGTAAGAATTTGCCAAACTTCACTATATACTAAAACGCTCTCAATTATGGTTTGATATATTTGTAATTTTCTATTTTTTGAAATATATTTGCTCCACCGAATAGAGTTTAAAGCATTTATTGCTTGTTTTGTTTGTGCGATTCTATTTGTAATTTCCACCGTGTTATTGTCTGAATGGTCTAATTTTGTTCCAAAATAAGTGCATTCAATACTAGGTTTTAGTTCTTCTAAAATATTCAAATAACTATATTTCATGTATGACTATATTTTATCTATTCACTTTTCGAATTGAGTAAATATTTGAAAGAGAATAATTTTTATATAACAATATATGATATGTTTACGCTAAGATATGTTAACGAATATTCAATCATTGCAATTTATATAGTTTAATTTCATACTAGCTAATACCAGGCATGCGTTGCTAGACCTAAATAAATAAAATATTAAGCATTAATTAAATTATATGGTATACGCTGAAACGAAACCAAACATGACGGTTGTTAGTTTTTAATTTCGGATTTCAGGTAAACTTCCACTTATAATTGTCGGATTTAGCTTATTTTTGGATAATACCTATCTAGATTTATTTTAATAAGATATACTAAGTTTCGTTGTGAAACATCGAAAAATGTGACAGCTAGAGCGATTTTTAAATTTTCACTTCAGGTGAACTCCTACACTTAATGATTTTAGAGGGTCGAATTCTGAATCTAGACCATCGAGGGACCCGATCAGACATAAAAAAAAGATCATTAAAATCGGTGCAGTCGTTTAGGAGGAGTAGAGTGACAAACACACGTACAGACGATCTATGTGATCTAAATTAATTAAACCGGAGACATTTATATGGTTATGGATGTGTTTCAACTTAGCAGTTTTAGATAAGGAACCTATGAAACTTGATGAAATTAATATATCAATTATTGGAGTCGTTTAGATGTGATGCCCATAATCCAGCAATAAATTAATTAAATTGTAGAATGGAATGAGGTAGTTTTAGACCTTATTTAGAGATTGCAGCAAACCAAACTGAAAAATTTAGCCAACCGTATTTTTAAAATGTATGCATATATTTTGAAAGTATAGCTGGATAATTGCTGAAACATTCTGTAATGGCTAAATTTTGTAAATATAGTTCGTTATTTCTTGTTAATCGTCGAGTTTAATCGAATCCCTAATTATAGTCCGAAGCATCTCATACTAGTCAGTATGCCTACGCCTATTTTAATGCTGGGGCGTGAGTTTTAAAAAATAAACATAATTATATAACGCATTTTCCTTAATAGGTCCACGTATCCTTCTGAGTATCTTTCTTTCAAAAAGCTAGTTGAGATTTGTCATGTTCATTCAGAACCCAGGTCTGGTGTAATTAGTGTTTCATATCAAATATTTTGAATTTAAATGCATTATTTATTAAAAAATAACATTTCTTAGCATTTTGAACTATTTTATTTATTTCTTCCTGGATATTATTATGTTCATTTAGTCCTACTAAACATGAGTCCATAAATTAATCGGTTATGAAGTAATGCCAATTTTACTGTTTGGCACTCGCTGATAGTAAATGCCTTCTTCTTCTTCTTCTTCTTCTTCGTCAGGCTCTACGACTTCCAGTGGAATGTCTTGGCCTTCTCAACCAGTTTACGCCACTTCTTCCTATCTTGTGCAGTGGATTTCAAATCAAAAATCCCCATCTCTCTCAAATCTTCAATTACATCATCTTCCCATCGTTCATTGGGTCTTCCTCTTGGTCTTGTTCCTTGTGGCTTCCAATTCAAAATATCATTCGGCAATCTTCCCTTTGGCATTCTTAGTGTATGTCCAAACCATTGTAATCTTTTGGATTTGATGAAACTAACTATATTTTCTTTATTATTCTTGAGGTATAATTCGTCATTCCTTCTCAACCTCCAATTTCCATTTTCCTTTACTGGACCTAGCACTCTTCTAAATATTTTCCTCTCAAACGTTAATAGTCTTAGTTTATCTGCTTCTTTTAGTACCCAGGTTTCAGCTCCATAACATATGATTGGTCTTATTATTGCTGTATATAATTTGAATTTAACATTTTTTTATATTAATTTGCTTTTGAATATATCGAAATTAGCAAAATATGCTTTATTCCCTTGCGATATTCTTGTTTTGATCTCTTCTTCAACAGTATTATTATCGTTTAGTATTGTACCTAGGTACTTAAAGGAGTTAATTTGATCAATACAGTCACTATTTATAGTTAGTTCAGTCAAATTTGTTTTATTTCTCATACATCTTAAATATTTTGTTTTATTTAGATTGATTACAAGCCCATATTTTATACTTTCATTTTTCAATTTGTCAAAGGTTTCCAGTAGGGAATTTTTTGTTCTTGCTGTTATTATTAGATCATCAGCATATGCAAGACACTGTTTTAGTCTTGTTGAAATATTTCCTCTTAGGTCAAGTTGTTTTACCATATCCATTACTATACAGAATAATGTCGTAGATAAAGGAACTCCCTGTTTGACCCCAGAGTTTACTTCAATCGCATCGCTGAGTGCGTTGCTACATTTTAATCGTACTTTGGTATCTATCAAAGTTAAAGCTATTAATTTTATTAGTTTTTGAGGTATCTCATATTCACTTAGACTTTCAATTATTTTGTTTCGATGTACAGTATCAAAAGCTTGGGAGTAATCAACAAATATATTACATAAGTTAATATTGTATTCGTGACATTTCTCAAAGATTTGTTTCATTACAAAGATATTGTCTATTGTTGATCTGTTTGGTCTGAATCCTGCTTGGGCCTCACTCATTTTCCCATCTATTATTTCTAAAAGTCTATTGTTTAATATAATTGCAAAAATCTTGTATGCTATGTTCAAGAGAGTTATAGGTCTGTAATTATTACATAACAGTTTATCTCCTTTCTTGAACACAGGACAGATAATTCCTTCATTCCAGGTTGTCGGTATTTCTTCTTTATTCCAAATATTGAGTATTAGTTTATGTATTTTTTGTTTTAATGTTCGTCCTCCATGTTTGATTAATTCAATTCTAACAAAACCATCACACTCTTATTCAATTGAGTCTACAGAGCATAGAGGAACGGTTTGTACCCTAAATTGTAGAAACAATAATTCCTCTTGCCTATTATTTAAATGTTCCGGACCGCAAAGAAAACAACATCATGTAAAACTCTAGGTTAGTATTGTACATATTCCGGACCGCAAAGAAAACATCATCATGTAAAACTCTAAGTTATTATAGTACATTATCCAATATCCGGCCTGCGTGGCCACACTTGAATTAATTAAATGTGTTTTGAAGTTTAGTTAAATAAGTTGAAAGAAAAATAATTATAATTTTATATCGTAATTATCAGCTTAGCGGTTTTTTGGTCTGATTAGAGGTAAATTGTCCGGTTCACGGGTAATTCGATCGCTTTAGAGGTATCGGTTTCAGGGTAATTTTATCGTTTTAGAGGTAGCTTCATCTGTTTACGGGTAGCGTCTCGTTTTAGAGGTAGTGTAATCAGTTTACTGGTAGTTTTGGTCTTTATAGAGGTACTTTGATTATCTGCTGGTAATTCGGTAGTTATAGAGACTATTTAACTCATGCCCCAAATGGGACTCAATGGCCAATCACGTTTCAATGATTTCTGTTTTACAACCAATCAGAGTCGTGTTTCACGAAATATTTATCAGTGTTATAATTACCATATTAAAGAAAGCTCCTCCTTTTTAATATTCTGAACAGGTCTGGCCGTTATTTTGCAGTGACTGAGCCTGTGAGAAATACGGCTACCATATTGTATAGGCCTATATAGTGCATGAATGTCAACACATATATAAAAACGTTTGTAGCAATTGATTATACCACCAAAAAAAGAAACCACTGTTTGCACTTTCTTAAATGTATTATTTTTCCCAGGTAATAATCCAGAAAAATATAATTGTCATATTTACATCATACGACATCAGAAATGTATTAATATACAGTTTGATGTGTTTCATTTTTTCTCCACTAGAGAGCATTCTTACAATATTGCGTTCCTTTGGCAATAAATAATATGATCAGGTTGCAGTGATAAACAAAGGAAGCAGATGAAGCGCACCTATCGTTGCTCATTTGTTTTCAAACATCGCCGTTTACATTAAATATATAAATATTTTAAAATAACTAAAAGTTAAATAATGATTTGTAAGTAAAGAGCTTAATTTTATTCGTTAAATAGTCCTAACAAATGCCACTCTTGATTTCCAAATTCTCTAGATAAATTGGAAATCACTCGTGGCATTACTTATGATAATTTCATCGGTTTAGGAGTAGTTTGGTAGGATCGGTTGGACCTTTTAGATTATGTTTCTGGGTTAGGTTAGGTGTCGGTTAGGTCAGATATCGGTGAGGTTAGATCAGGTCAGGTTAGACTAGATTAGTTTCGGTTAGGTTGGGTTAGATTCGGTTAGTTTCGCTTAGATTCGATTAGGTTAGGATAGGATAGGTTAGGTTAGGTTTAGTTAGGTTCAGTTAGGTTAGGTTATGTCAGGGTTAGGTACGGTTTAGGATAATCTTATGTCCGAATTGGGTCCGGCTTTGAGTACGGGTTTGGGTTCTGGTACGGATTCGGTTTCAGTTTGAGTTCGGGTTTGGGTTCAGTTTGAATTCAGTTTGGGTTTCAGTTTTGAGATAAGTTTTTCTTTCAGTTTTGGATTCGGATTTTTTTGTTTGTTGTTCTGGGTTCGGGTTTGGATTCAGGTTAGGTTCAGGCTAGTTCAGGTTACGTTAAGTTAGACTCAGGATAGACGTAGTACGGTTAAGCTCGGTTGAGTTAGGATCGGATTAGGTCGGGTTAGGTTCGTGTTAACTTCAGTTTAGGTTCAGTTTAGGGTCGGTGTAGGTTCAGTGTACGTTCAGTGTACGTTCAGTTTAAGTTCAGTTTAGGTTCTATTTTGGTTCGGTATAAGTTGGGTTTAGGTTCATATTAGGTTAAGGTCTGGTTCAGGTTAAGTTCAGTTTAGGTTAGAATTAGGTTCAGGTTAGGTCAGGTTAGGACAGGTTAGGCCCAGATTAAGTTCAGGTTAGATTTATGTTATGTTCAGGTTTGGTCAAAGTTAGGTTCACGTTAAGTTAAGGTATATTCAGGTTAGGTCAGGATAGGTTCCGGTTAGGTTCAAGTTAGGTCAGTTTAGATTCAGGTTAGGTTCAAGTAAGGGACCATTTACTTTGAGGTTAGGTTAAGGTTAGGTTCAGGATTGGTTCAAGTTAGGTTCATGTTAGGTAAATATTAGGTTCAGGTAAGGTTCAATTTAAGTTGAGGTTGGGTTAAGTTTAGATTGAGGTTAGGTTCAAGTTAGGTAAGTTTAATTTCAGTTTAGGTTTAGGTTAGGTTGAAGTTAGGTTCAGGTTAGATTAATGTTAGGGTTAGGTTCAGGTTAGGTTCAGGTTAGGCCTGGTTAGGTTCATTTTAGGTTCAGGTTTGATTAAATTTAGTTTAAGGTCAGGTTAAGGTTTGGTTCAGGTTTGGTCAGGTTAGGTTCAAGTTAGGTTCATGTTAATTCAGGTTATATTAGGTTAGGTTCAGTTATGTTCGGTTAGGTTAGATTATGTTAGATTACATTAGGTTCGGTGAGGACCGGTCAGTATAGGTCATGTTCAGTCTGGTTGTGTCAGTATAGGTCAGTATAGTACAGGTCATGTCATTTAAGCGGTCAAAAGGCTACTTTTTTCACGTTTTGACTACAAGGGGCGTTTTTAAAGGTGTAGGAGTTGAGTATCATAACTCACTTTTAGCCTATGTTCATCCCGGGAATCTCCTGAACATTTTACAAAAAGCCCCATCAAAACATCAAAATCGGATAAACAGTATAGCAGCGCATGGAATATAAACAAACAAACATTTTTATAGGCTATTAGATTGACTTACTTGACTTAATTCCTGTTGCTCCCTGTGGAGCATGGAGCATCAATTAAGATCTTCCATTGCCTCCTATTGCCAGCCAATGTTTTTTACTACTGGCCAGGTATTTCCAGGCTCCTGGGCATCCTCTTCTATGGTTTTCTTCCATATTCTCCTAAGTCGACCTCTTTTCTTTGCTTCCTGTGGATTCCAGTCCAATGCTTCTCTCTCGATCGCAACCAGTCGTTTTGTCAATATGTGTCATATCCATCTCCATTTTCTTTATTTTATTTGTTTTTTTGAGGTCGGTTAGTGAATTTTTTCATAGTTCTTCATTAGTTATTACATGTTGTCATCTGATATTCAACATTTTCTTAGAGATTTATTTCATATTAGACCTACGTCTATAAAATTTCATATTTTAATACTCGAGTATTTATATTCAGCCCTTCTATCAACAACTGAAACAAAATGTCACCCCAAAATATGTTCACGTAGTTGTGCGTGTGAAACGTTGAGGTTACTAAGAATATTTCAAGATAAAGAACAGGAATAGGCCTAATAATAATACAAATTAACTCCATGGCGCGATAGGCCTTGAAGGACCTTGGCCTACCAGCCGGCTGCTGGCCTCGCATAAGCATGTGCTAATGACAGAAGCAGACGATCATCCAATCAGTGTAAGGGTGACATGTGGTCAGTACGTCGGGTCACCCAGTAGTTATAGCTGGATTTCTCAACCTCAAGACGCTACTTAATGTACCTACTCATATGACTCCCGATGCTGTGTGGGCACCGGTCTCATACTGGTCAAAATTCCATGAGAAAATTTCTTCCCCCATAGGTAGCTCTGCGCCAAGGCATATTGCCTTAATCACTCGGTTACGGAGCGGGACAATAAAAGTAACAGCCTACACATAACCAAATATAGTAACTAACTACTACTCCACTAAGTAATCTGTGCATGCGGAAAATATGCTAACTAACATGCTGTCTTTCTCTTTCTCTTCCTTGCTATGTTGCCACTTCCTGTTCTCTGTATATGCACTTTCTCTGGCAGGTAGAGAGCTGACAAATACTATGGATTTTAATAGTTCGTCCTTCTTCGCAGTCATTGGCAAAATTAATAATTTGACAACCCTGTTACTATTGGGGTTACGTAGCCTATAGGAATGGTTTGTCCCTTTTCATTACGTGTTGCCCTTGTGATTTATCGTGTGGCTGGTAACTGAGAGACGACAACTACTGTGATTTTAAATGATCCGACCGCTTGAGCGTTCAGTGCTTAAATGTCTAATATGTCAACCATGTTAAGATATTTCACATGTGTTTAGGTATTTTCCGCCCACACTTAAAGTTGAACAATTTCAGTACGTGATCGGATGTACAATGTTCTCCTACATCCCTTCCATAGATTCAGTAGTTCGGCGACACTAGTGCTAAAACTCTTCCCCTCCGCCCGTGCAGAGTTAACTTTGAGATATACCGTCAACCGGGGTTACTTTGACTCGAGGGGCAACTTTGACAGAATTCGGGCTTCTTTGACATTTTTAATTTATTGCGTGTTTTGGGCTACTTTGACAACAATGCAATGGTGTAGATAATTCCTTAAAGGCGCACGAATAATTAAGTTGTAAAAGCGGATGTTAATTGTTGGAGACACATCTGTGTCACTTTCAACAACAATGAATTGCCAGCAAGGATAAAATTAATTTCTTAATAATTTCTTAATTGATTTTCTGTGTGGAAAGGAGTTACAATGGTTAGAGGCTATATGAAGAAACCTGGGAGTCGTGCATACAAGAGTTACCGTGATGAAGATCTTAAAAAAAACCCTTGAAGAAGTGAGAAGTGGGAAGTTACCTCAGAAGCAGGCTGCAGAGAAATATAACGCAAAAATAATCACTCTTTTGTACAAACTCCGTGATGATCATCTGGCAAAGCCAGGGTACCCCACAATTTTGAATCAAGAAGAGAAGTTGATTTCTGGAACCTTAGGAACTGTTGCAGACTGGGGCTTTCCTATGTCTAAGAGTGATATTCGCTCTGTTGTAAATAAATGTTTTCTAATTAATTCCTGATTGTCTAATTACAATAATTATATGATAGTCTAAAATATGCAATATGCTTACTTAATCCGGAAATGAATTTTGTGTTCTGTTGCGTGTCAGAATTGATAATGAAGTTTAAGTTTATTTTGTCAAATTACAGTTATAAAGCCAAGAGATGGATAGACAGTGAATGAACATCCAATATGTCTTCCTCCGAGGAATGATTTTGAAAATAAACAGGATGAAAATCCTACAAATTAAGTTTAAGAAGAAGAAGAAGACAGTTATAAAAACATTTGTAGTAAGGTTGTTTACATTAAAAATATTTTTAAAAATAATAGTCAAAGTAGTACCTACAGTTGGTCTACTTTGAATTATATTGAAAACAAATGTGATGTCAAAGTAGCCCCCAGTACATGGGCAAAACAGACCTAAACAAAACTCATTGTTGTTTTACTAAGTTTTTGTTTGAGAAGAACAGTACCAAATGGGATTTGTAGTCTAAGGTTCAATTGGTGCAATAAATCATATATTCATTTTTTTTTGGTATAAATCATACGAGTTAGACCTTAAAAACCTTCGAAAATATGTCAAAGTTTTATGGTAATAAGTGGCATTATCGAACACGGAGGTTCATGGCCCCGAGGGCATTAGCTCTCCATATTATTCATATATTTTTATCCTGAGGTAATGTTTTCCAATCTCCCCCTCTATAATTCACATCCCTCAAATCATGCTTATGTTATTCTCCCATATAATTCGTGGCCTATTACTGGCCTCTTTCCCTATGGTTTTCCATAAGGAGTTTCTGGCTGAGTTAAAGGGAAGGCCTTATGACCTTAATTCTGCCAGAATAAATATAATAGGGCCTATTTATTATTATTATTATTATTATTATTATTATTATTATTATTATTATTATTATTATTATTATTATTATTATTATTATTATTATTATTATTATTATTATTATTGTCATTACTATTATTATTATTACTATTGTCATTATTATTAAGAAATTTCCATACTATTCATACAGTCACCATGTGATAGGCCTACACATATCCTGCTCATCACTGTCTATGGGACTTAACTGTTCTTATTACGTATGGTTTTCTACAAAGATCATGTATTCAAACTAGGCTATATGCCAACAAAAATTATCACTGAATGAACTTGCAATTTGCATTATTACAGTATTTGTAACAGTTAAACAATTGAAATTAATTTCAATCAGTATCAATTGAGAAAATGAAATTAATTTACAAATTTACTTATAAGTTCTGTCCCGCGCCGTAGCCGAGCGGTTAAGGTAGGAACCTTGGCGCAGAGCTACGGGACTTGCGCTGGTTCAAGTCTCCATGGGTAAGAAATTTTCTCATGGTATTTCGGCCAGTAGGCCTATAGGACCGGTGCCCACCCAGCATCGTGAGGCAATTGGGTAGCTACAATAAGTAGCGGCTCTAGGTTGAGGAACCAGCTATAACGGCTGGGGGACTCGACATGCTAACCACATGTCACCCCTACACTGGCTGTTGATCATCTACCTCTGTGATTGACACATGTGGATGTGAAGGGCCAGCAGCCGGCTGGTAAAAGGGCAACTGCTGAAAAAGTGGAAAGACCCTCAATCGGACTTATAAGTTCTAAGGTAGGCCTAATTTCGTCTCTATTTAGCTATATTATTTTTAATGGTAAACAAAATAAGACAACAACTGAAAGTAGAGGAATTAAACACAACAATAGAGAAATACAGAACAAACTGGAAAGAACATTTGACAAGGATGACTGAGAATCGAATACCAAAAGCAGCATACAACTATTCACCACGAGGAAGAAGAAGTTTGGGAAGACCAAGGAAAAGATGGAAAGAGCAGCAATTTGGAGCCGAAACAGGCTAGAAAATAAGCCTAAACCGTGAAGAAGAAAAAGAAGAAGAAGAAGAAGATAAATAAAATACCGGTAATGAATACGTTGAAATAGTGTCATGGCAATGAAATTACAACCCAGAATTTTCTTTGACGATTGAGAAAAGCTGGGAAGAACCCTCAGTAAAATCGGAACTGGAGTTCGAATTAGGACTCCAGAATACAAGTGCCAAGCGCTACCGCTTGAGCCAACCTGCTTTGTAGAATATGCCTATTCTATCACAATATTAAAAATACATTTTTGAACATGAAATAGTTTATTTTTATTTAGCCTTAGGCCCTATAATGAAATAAGTATTGATTAGGCCTACATGAACTTATTAGGCATAGGCCTATGTATGTAACATATGTTCGTTATTTTTTACTTGAAAATTATACTTTGCTTATGCCATGGTTTATTCATATTTTGGCGAATATTATGTCCATATTTATGAATATTAGGCCTACACTAGGCCTATGTCCTGAATTTTACTGCAATATTCCATTTTCTGTCTTTTTACTGAATTGTTTCCATGAAAAGGTTTTTAAAAATTTATACAGGCAAGAATTCATATTGGCCTACATGTCCTTTAACGCTCTAGCGGCCGCAATTTTTTTTATTTTTCGAAACTAAACTTTACTTATAGCAATCAATTAAAAAGTAAGGTCGAGTTTGTTAACCAGCTAAATCGGACCATTTAGGCCTATAGTAGGAGGTCACCTGAAACAAAAATTTAGAAATCCCTCTGGCAGTCGTAATTTTCGATTTTTCGTAAGAAATCTCATTAGATCTAATCCTATTTAAAGAAAACGAGGAAAATATTTTCCAAAAATGAGCAAATTCCGACCATTGGAAATGGGAGGTTATCTGATTTCCAAAATTAAAAGACATGTATAACAGGCGCAATGTTTGTTTCACCGTAACATACAGGCCTATGTGTAGGCCTATCGTAAAATTTAATTAACTCTTAAACTGGCAATATATCCTGTAAGATACATTGAATTAATGAATTTTTATAAAACAATCGAAAAATGAATCACTAGACATTATTTAAATATGTATCATATAACAATATAACTTATGCAATAAACAATAACTTACTGTTATGATGCATGTTTTTTTTCTCTACAATCCGACACATTTAAATAAGCTGGCATAAAGTTTTTTTTTTTTTTCCAAATTAAGAGTTAACAAAGGAAAGATATAGGGCCTATTCCATAAAACATCAAAATATGCCCATAAATTCGACTAGCTGAAGAATTAGCTTAGTTTACATAATTCCTGCATGAGGGACATTTGAAAATTCGAAAGTAGGCTACTTAAAAGAAACATAGTATGAAGTATGTACACTATCGTTACTTCACACAAGGATGCTTTCCAAATTTCTGGAGGACTGTAAATTGGTAAATTCACGTAGCAGATCATCCTTTGGTGTTTAAACGTTGTTAGTCCCTTAAGACCAACGTAAGGTAACATGTTCTAAATCAGTAGTTTCAAGTCGCCTGGATCGCAAATCCTCACTCTCTCTTTCTCTCCCTCTCTCTCTCTCTCTCTCTCTCTCTCTCTCTCTCTCTCTCTCTCTCTCTCTCTCTCTCTCTCTCTCCCTCTCTATCTATCTATCTATCTATCTCTCTCTCTCGCTCATTCCCCTAAACCACGAGAAGACGTGACATACAAGGCGAACGAAGAAGTTTGCTTCTGCTAACTAACCGCTCCTCGCTTCGTCTCGTCGTGCATCGCGTTGCCTGGCTTAAACCCTCTATTCACTCACAGAATTCATGAAGGGCACAAGGGGGATCCGAACCCGGAGAATCCGAACTAGTTATATAAAAGTAAACTTAACATATATATAATTGTGACTTGGTTTTATATTAGATTTTGCATAGATGGTTTGAAATTCTTTAACTTTGGTAGGTTTACAACCGATGCGATGTCACATTTCTTAAACTTGGTGAAATCCGGATATTAAATTAAAATTTAATTTTCTTTAAAATTTAACATTTTATTCAGTCGCAATCATCTTTAAGATGTCTAAAATATACACCGTATGATTAAGGACTGTGAATGTATAACAAATTTTCAGAATAATCCACAATTGAGGCTGCCAGAGGACAAGGGGTACAATTGATAAAAAATTAGTTTGGAGAAAATTAAGTTTAAAGATCAGTGAGAATATAAAATTCCAGGTATATCTGACAAGTCTCATGAATTGTGTTTGTGTTCCTTATATATGAGTCCATTTATCCGCAAAATATGACCACATTCAACAGGGCCTATAAACATTAGCCCATACTATAACCATTTTTTGCACCCCTTGTCCTCCAAACAATATTTTGAAATAAATTTTCCAAGAAAGGTGACTCATACCAAAGTTTTTATTACACCTGGAAATACATAGGCCTACTTATCCAAATACGATAAGATTAGCCTAATGACAAAATCAGTCTTAAAGTTCATTGCACTTAAACCTGCATTCATGGATACATTCTCTTAACCGCTTCTCCACATGAATGTTTCCCTTCCTGTCTGTATACATTTTGCCTTCTTTTTTTTTTCTTTTTCTACCCAATTTTTTGGTTACTGATCCTCTTTCTGCCAACGTGCAAAATTGGATCATCTTCTCCTTCTGTAGGTTCTGTAATGCCAGGTTCTTCATTGCCATCTTTACTTGATTCAGTCAAGAAAACAAAAACAACACCAATGATTAATCTTCATATTTTTAACAAACACACATTCATTATAAACATTATTAGATTGTAAATCCTGTAGATCTTTTTTATGTCTAATGCCAACAGGTTGTCTTTTATCACATTTCTGGTTTTCTCCCCTAGGATTGGCGGAATTGTAATCCATTTCTTAGGTTGGGGCAACTGGAAGGCGGAGTTACGTTACCCCGATGATATGATGAGTGATAAATGATAATGAAGCACCAGGAGAGTTCTTACCCTAAACTTAACCTAAATTGCAGACCGTGGGCAACCACAGGAATAATTCTCTTTAAGGAAAAACTCCTATGGTTTGACCGGGAATCGAATCCGGGACCTCATCAACTGTAGTCAGAAACGCTGACTACTAGCCCATGAGAAAATCCTGTAGATCTAAATCATATTATATTGACTTAGGCTTTCACGGCCGGAGTTACTATGATGATCTTGTAGAAGATTTCCGGGCTGTTGGCCGTGGTCTTGAGGTTTGTAGTTCCCCAACGTTTCGCCAGAGACTGCGTCCGGCATCATCAAGGGTTGTCTTGAGACTGGCAATTTTGTCGACTACCTGCTCTATTTATACATTTATCATATCCATCCATAGTAATTCTGCCCGAAGGCAGGTCCTTCACTGCAATCATAGCATTTTCATGCTATGCTTGCAGCTTTACTAGGGAATTGTGTAGGTGTGGTAGCTTCCCGTTGCTTTCCACACCGGTGAAGGATGATGGTAATGATGATAATGATAAGGATGATGATGATGATAAGGATGAGGACCATATGATTTCGGGGACCGTTTGTCTTACAGGTGAGGAAAAACCCCGATAAAAACCTCACCCAGAAAAACTGCCCCGACCGGGGATCGAACCCGGGCCCGCTGCGTGACAAGGCAGCACGCTACCTCGAGACCACAGCGGTGGACATTTATCATATTGTAGATCTAAATGATATTACAACTTAAGAGTGTTAAATGATTTCCAATTATCTCTAATTGTATTGTTAAAAAAAATAGTCCTACTTTATAATAGGCCTATACAATTATGTAAATATAGATAATGTAGTTAAAATATTTCACTTAGCACGTAGGCTGAGGTTAAGTTCATGCTCATGTTCATCACATTCTGATTCTGATATAACAGTACTTTTAATTAGATTTATCAAGTACTTGATAAATCTATAAACCTCCAAGAATTACCAGCACTATATTAAACACTAATGGTACAATAATAGGCCTAAAATTTATTAGAAACATTAAAAAAAACACAACGCTGTAAGCATGAGTTCACCTAGCTGTTGGAAGCCAAGGAGTACAACTAGGCCTATAGGCGTGCCCCTTGTCCTCTAAGAAGAAGAGCTGTTTTTCTGAGCGATTTTCTAAGACTCCACTATATGTCAGTAGGCTACCTGTCAAACTCACACATATACCTCTTGGGTACCAAACAGTTTGTCACATTAGCTAACCATTTCTACACTTAAATATTTTTTTGTCCCGCGCCGTAGCCGAGCGGTTAAGGTAGGAAGCCTGGGCGCAGAGCTACGGGACTTGCGCCGGTTCGAGTCTCCATGGGGGAAGAAATTTTCTCATGGTATTTCGGCCAGTATGGGACCGGTGCCCACCCAGCATCGTGAGGCAATTGGGTAGCTGCAATAAGTAGCGGCTCCAGGTTGAGGAACCAGCTATAACGGCTGGGGGGCTCGACATGCTAACCACATGTCACCCCTACACTGGCTGTTGATCATCTACCTCTGTGATTGACACATGTGGATGTGAAGGGCCAGCAGCCGGCTGGTAAAAGGGCAACCGCTGAAAAGTGGACCCTCAATCGGAAATATTTTTTTTAAATGTCACTTGTACCCCTTGTCCTCTGACCGCCTCAATTACACCAGACTCCAGTTGTAGATCCATTAATTACATTGTATACCCATACCAATATTATTCGTATTTATAAGTTTATTAAAAATTAAGTGAATGTATTAAATATTATTACTTAGTCATACATTATTCAAGCCACACAATAAATTAAATTAGTCCATCGCTGTGGTTTCGTCGTAGCGTCGCTGGCTCGTGCGCTATGGATATCCCCATTCGGGATAAGTTTCTTGTGTGATTTTTTCGTTTTTCCCCCCTCACGTACAAAACAAATATTAAGGAACGGCCCGCAAAGATCATCTGGTATTCACAATCATCATATTTGCCACCTTTAATAGATTATGAATATTTGTGTGTGAATGTTGTGTTTCCTATTAATGTTGTGTGGTCTCGGAGGAGGCCCTGGATTAAGTTGATTAGTCATTGGGGGATGCCCTCCATCTCCTTATATGATCCAAAAAAATATGCGAGTGTTCCAAAGTTTAAAGTCTCCCTCCCGACAGATCGTGCCACTCTACGACTCGAGCAGCATGTAGGATGTAAAAATACCCGTAAGGTGAGAGTCAAATATGGAGAAGAAGAGAATAAGAATACATTTAATTAAGAAGTGGTTCTAGCAATTAAATACACTAAATATAGAATAGCCTAATATAATGTTTTATATAATGATGCTCTCTAATATTTCGTGTAAATATCTTCGCAATTAAATTCTGTCCGAAGTCTCTTATTTCAGACTTGAAGTTATTTATGTGTCATAAATCTAGCACACGGGACCCATGGTTGTATTCCCCTTCCGAAGGAATCCACAGGCCTACGCAAGAAGTGTAGGCCTATTTTCTAAAAAAAAAAAAAAAAAAAAAAAGATGACCTCGACCAATCTTGAACCCGCGAACCACCGCTACTCCAACGGGATCGGCGAAAAGGGGAATAGGAAAAAAATAATAGGCCTAATGGTAATACTAATAATAATTGTGCAATGTTGTATATTTTAATTCACAAAAAACATAACAGAGATACTAGATGATGTTTTCGTCTATTACTAAGGCGGATGGTCGGGGGTTCGAGTCCTGATGGGATCAGGAATTTCAAGCTGGGATATACTTTCTAGCGGCACCAATGCCTTGGGGTCGATACAGCCTCTAACAAGAACGATACCAGACCACATTCTGGGGGCTGACAACCCGCCTGACATATCGTCCGGATTTTCTAGAAAATCGGGGTCCTTAACCTTCTACTTCTCCGTCTGCAATGTGATTACTTTAACTTTCTCAAGTTTCATTTTTTTCTTCCGCCTCAACAATTTTGTATTCATGTTTGTATTTAGGCCAATTTAAAATATCATTCAATTCCTTTAACTTAGTTCAGCCTCTCACCTGATACGTAGCTACTTTTCACATGCCACACGCCACTCGGACCTTACAGTTACACGGCCTATCGGGAGAGGGATTTTAAACTGTGGATCATACACTCACATAGGGCCTACTTATTTAATTAGACAAGCAGATGCAGTACCTCCCTGAAGGAGTGATCAGCTCAATATCAGGACATCTACTGAGATAACACAACATTAAAACAAAACACACAATTCACACACACTAACTACTAACTGAAACTATCGAACCCGTAGGTTCATCGCCGCGTGGACATAAACTCTCCTTACATCCCTATCATAAACTAATATATTCCAATCATATCCTGTATAATCTACTTCCCTCAAATGATCGTTAGTGTAATTCTCCCACCTCATTCTAGGCCTACCAACTGGGAGTTTACCCTCTGGTTTTCCTACAAGAAGTTTCCATGCCCGTAGGCCTGGGTTCTACCCCGAGGCCGCAGCATTTTTTTTTAAAATATGGATTGAATATATTTTTAAAATCACCTAGACACGTTGCTTATGCCATTTAATAAAATAATAGCCTAATGGACCTAATTGGTTGTGGTAAGGCCTATTTAAAAAGAGAACATAGAGTTTATAAAAACCCGTCTTTATTCTAATGCTGTAAGTTTGACGTAGTTAGATCACATTCATATTGAGGTTGTGCCTGAAGGTATTCATCATTCCCAAGTTGTCCTCCCTGATGTTGTCTGTCCAATTTATCTAGTGACGTCATTCGCTTAGTAAATTTCAAGTTGTGTTCTATCTTCGTTCGATCCATGCAGATTACATCAACCAGAAACAAGCACTACCGTATATGTTCCTCTTATACATTCAATCTATTCTCCAGGAAGTTAGCCTATACTTGCTGTAACAAAATCCTTCTACATCCTTGTACCTAATATAAAAATGAGCGTCTGCGAGTCAGTAAGTCTGTCATTTAGGCTTATGGACTCAAAAACTACTTGACCGATTTGAATGGCGCTTTTACCATCATTTAGAGATTTTTAGGACATTTTACATAGGCCTATATAACTTATTACCGCACATACTAGGTCTACAGGGCCAGATAATAAAAAAAGTAGCCTACATCGGTGCACTAAAAAAATCGCTTTTTGGACGCTTAAATGTCTTAGGCCTACGCTGCCTAAACTATAACAAATGCAGCTAATTAACGTAAGTACATAGAATTGAATATCTAAAAATTATATACCTAGGCCTGATATATATCTTCGAAGGCGTAGGTCTATGTCTAAATTTTATGGACAAATTCACAAAAATCATTTTTTTTTTCAAAATTAAATTAAAAGTAAAGATTTAATTACAAACACTTTTCCACCAACATAATGCTAATTCTTATCAAATTAAATATGTTAGTTACCATGAACGTTTAGAGAAGGACACATTTGTCTTTTACACTAGGCCCTATATAATTTAATATAATTAAATGTTTTAACCATTGATTTCATATTCCTTTTTGTGCATTTTGAAATTATTTATACATTACCTGTTTAAAGTATTTTGTCCGCGCGAACAACGTCGTTGGTCCTGCTATTTGTATAGCTGACTTAACTTGGCAGAGAGAGAGATGGAGATACAAGGGTAGATCGTTGACCGCATTAGTCCAGATGCAAAAGAAAGAACCCACCCTGTTGTCAGTTTTCCTCTTCCCCCTTACCCTATTAACATCTGGTGAAGAAAAACCGTCAACACTGGTGCGAGTGAGAGAGGTGAGTACAGTTGTCTCATTCTACAAATTTCTTGTAAAGTTAAACCAGAGAGACTACATAAAAACAATATAGGGTAGGGTGGGGCTATTTTGCGCATTTCAAATTTAAATCAGTATTATAATTATCTTTTAAAAAATTGATATGTTTAATTACTCTATAATTAAAGCTTATTTACTTACCTATATAATATAATATTAATCATCCTTAAATACTAGTATAACACTGAATAAAAAAAACTTATAAAATTGTCTGTACTATACACCTTATGTAAGCACAGTGGGGCTAATCCACGCATGTAGAGGGGCTACTTCGCGCACTAAACTTATCATCATAAACAATTATCACACGCAAATTGTTTCTTCCCAACTGCACCCACACACAAGTTCGTGGAACGGATTCATACATTTATTGACAGCTGATCCACTCTCCCATTCTTAAAGACTTCTCAGAGAAGTATCTCGGTTCACAAAAAGAGCATGACACATCCTTCATCCGTCTCGTTATTTGGAGGCAACGGAGTCTGTCCGTATAACCTGTACAGAAGCTGTTTGAAAAAAGGTCATCTACACAGGAGGAAGGAAAAAATCACAGTCAATGAGGCCGCGGAAGGAAGTGCAGGAGGGAGAACAGATCGTGTGGCATTACTCATTTCGCTCTTGATCTTCAAGTGAGAATAATATCTAATCGGAAAACTGGAAGACTTCTCTACTCATTTCACCAACAGACTACAGTTTTAGCGCCCTTTTAGCTGTTATCCACATTCGAGTCGGACATCAAATGTTTCGAAGTCCGCTTAGGCTAGCGTTTAGCTCTGCAGTCAAGTTTATTTATTCGTTTATTATTTTTTGTAAGGGATGTAAATTTATTGTTGGTCCGTTGTCGTAGATTCACAAGTAAAAGAACCTCAAGCCTTAAATGAGAGGCATAAGAGCAAACTTTACCGGCCCATTGGTGCCCAGTTTTGAACTTCACGCTAATGACCAGAATTGTTAAAGAGCGTCTGTGAATGAAATATTACGGCTACTAATTTACATTTTCTCCTCCTCCATGGCATGGAGAGCCTAGATGACCCTTAGCCTACCAGCCGACTGCTGGGTTCATATCCACATGTGTTAATCATAGAGAAGAACGATAATCCTGCCAGGTGTCACATGTGGTCAGCATGTCAGGCACCCCAGTCGCCAAAGCTGGTTTTCTCAATCTGCAACCGCTACTAATTGTAGCTACCCACATTTGTAAAGATGCTGGGTGGGCACTGGACCCATACTGACCGAAATTCCAATAGCTTTTTTTTTTTCGTGGGGATTGGAACCGCTTAGCAACGAGGCATAATGCCATACGACGCTCAGCTACGAGGGGCACATACTACTTCTACTAATTTTAATTAACGTAATGTGTTTTTATACAAAATGTGTCTTAATTTAGTGCGTAAAATAGCCCCATCATCAGTGCGCGAAGTAGCCCCATATTACAATACGTTAATTAAATGTTTATTATGCTCAAGTCACTTAAGTATCACTATCTGCTGTTTTTAAATTAATATTCTAAGACCATAACCTACATGCAGCTCTATTTTAAAGCTAAAATAATTTCAAATGCGAATGTTATAGCTTAATAATTGAGACTGTAATGTTATTCAAACAGGTAAGAAGACGGAATACGGTTTACCTCGCACAACAAAAGAATTTTTCTCGGAAAAACGGTTCTATTCACACAAAAAATATTTTCACTATTGAAGGGGTGACAAAACGGGATTTTTACAAATATCTTCTTCGACCTTCAATAGACCAAGGTATAGCTGTCAGAGTCAATGGCACTATCAGTGCGTGAAAAAAGCCCCATGCGTAAAATAGCCCCCTGGTACCCTATAGCCTACAATATAGGAAACTAATAATTTTATATGCTGAGCTGAACAACACCTGCAGGGGTAATGTTGTTGCAGGGATGGGGTGAGCATGTTCAGACAGAGGCACTAGGCCTATACATTTCCAAAACATCCCTACTTACGTTATTCAAAACAGTAAGTATGACTGGAGGTGGCGTTTCGAAAGTGAACGTTTGTGGATTAATGTACGCCTATATGAATTCTTTCTTCAATTGTAGGCCTACTAGCTTCCCCATCTAGTTTGTTTTCGTTCGTCCCCCCCTTCAGCGGAGTGTAGGCCTATAGGCTATGGATGACATATTATTGAGACACCTTAATTTTTAAATTTTAGCGAATTGTACAGAAAGTTATAGATTTTTACACAAACTTTTCAAGATAGATAGGCGTCATTAAGGTACTTTTAAGCCCATAAAAAAGTTTGTAGGCCTACAACGATTAGAGCCAATAGTGAAATATGACACTTTTGATAGCTTTTAATTTTTTGTAAAACTTTGTGAACCTATTTTATCTGTTCGGGGCTCATTTTTCGCCTTTTTATGCGCTATTAGTGTTTTCTTTTCAAATTATTTTTCTTCATAGCTGAAAAGTAAAAAAATATTTTTGGCACCTTTATGAATTTTTACACCCACCTGTCCCGCATCGATTTTTTTTTTTTTTTCCAAAACATATGCATTGAATTCCTACGATTTTTCTGCTAATTATCGCGTTGAAAAAGTGTCCAGATTTTTTTAAATTGAGATTCTTTTCGCTAATTACCCTGGTCAAGCGGAGGGATTTGCAATTTATTGCCAGGAATCTGATGCACAATGAAGAGAATAACATTTGTATATACATAACTCCTGTTGGCACCATGGTTGAAATTTTACAATTAAATTAATTTAATTAATTATACGATTAAAATTGTCAATCCTATTGAGTATTGAACTCGAGCCCGCTTGTCAGGAACCAGGCATAGGCCTATTACCATCTAAGTCAGCTCGACCTCCAATCTCTACGCAAAATGATGGAGGATATTGAAACATCTCGCAAAAAGGGCCGGAAGAGGAGATGGGAGTATCAATGCTTAATTTTTCAGTGATAGGAATGTAATAAGTCTAAAGCTTATATTGTCAACATACTGGTATCTGTGTGTACACACTTCCACCACATTGTCTCATGAGACACTCTGCAGTGTGAGACTCCATCTTGCACAACTACAGTCCGTTCCATATCGTTGTATTATTCTTCTCATACTAATAAACTTCTACTTTTCTTTTTCCTAACTAGGCATTACAAATATTATACAGAATATAGCATATGTTTGTCCTGGTTAAGCGGAAGAAATGACCACATGGCCTTAACTCCACCAGACTAAAAAAAAATAAATAAGTCAATAACGTTTTTAAGAATTTTATGTTTAGGATTTGCTGGATTACCTTTTTTCATAAGTTATTTATAGGCCTATGATTAGGCCTACCTATAGAACATCGTGCATTTCTTTTTACTGACAAAAGTTTTTACGTTAGGCCTACTTAATTTTCAACTTTGGGAGGCATAAACTTTGGTATGAAATGGACGCATGTCTTTTTTTAATTTGTCCCAGTTATTCTATTGTGCGATTTGAAAATGTGACCAATAAATTACATTTTTCAAGTATTGTACCATTTAATAAAAATTGTGCACATTAAGATGACATAATTCTCTCAATATTAAATTATTATAGGCCTATTATAGTTTCTATATTATTATTAGGCCTATTATTATTATAGTAAATATCAATATATCTAAATAGGCCTATATGGTCACACACATAAATACATTGAGCCTATATAATGGAAATGGAGAGCTACTGACAAATGAGGGAAATTTTAAGGAAGTGGCTGAATTCAAATACCTAGGAACAATAATCAAAAATAGGAATGAGATGCACAAAGAAATTAAACATAGGCTCAATTCTGGAAATGCGTGCTATTATGTAGGCCTATTACAGACACTCTTGACATCCCACCTCCTTTCAAAAAACGTTAAACTGAAAATATATAAAACTATTATTCTACCAGTTATATTATATGGGTGCGAAACATGGATTCTTACTTTAAGGGAGGAAAGGAGATTACGAGTATTTGAGAATAAAGTTCTTAGGATTTTTTTTGGACCAAAGAGAGATGAACATACAGATGAATGGAGAAAACTACGTAACAGTGAAATACATGGTCTTAATAGGAAGCCAGATATAATAAGAACAGTTAAGTCTCGTAGACTGCGATAGGCAGGACATGTGGCACGAATGGGGAATGAAAGACGTGCAAAGAAGCTTCTTGTAGGAAAACCAGAAGGAATACGCCCAGTTGGTAGACCAAGAATGATGTGGGAGAATAACATTAACTATGATTTGAGGGAAGTAGATTATACAGGGGATGATTGGAAAACATTAGCTCAGGATAGGGATGTATGGAGAGCTTATGTCTGCGCGGTCATGAACCTATGGGTTCGATAGTGCCAGTGAGTTAGTTAGGCCTATTATTATTATTATTATTATTATTATTATTATTATTATTATTATTATTATTGTTATTAAGTAATTACTGTTATTATTAGGTTATGTAAAGCAACGCGAAATATGAATTATTATCCACACAATTAGGCCTCTCTCTGCCGTTCAACATAAAAAGGAAACCACCAATCTTCAAACAGTGAATAAATTTAATGTTGAGGCATTCTTATCTCGCCTGTATTCAGGACATCGTTTTACAATTGATGCAAATCTTGTAAAGAACATTGCATCCGTTTTCAATATTAAATAGGCCTATAACATTTCAAGTAGGCCTATTTAAATCAATATTATAATTTATAAATTAAATTTGTTCCCTATCTAAATGCCATAAGATTGCGTGAATTTAATGTTGGAGCTACTTTGTTTATTTATCTACTCAAGGGATTCAGTTAAATGGTAGTGCCGTGTCAAACAAAAATAATTATTGTGAATGTTTCTATTCCTTAAATAATCCTCTAACATAATTACGAAGAGAAGTGTGGGATGAAAGCAATGCATTAAGAGTTATGGACAGAAGTAATATAGGCCCTATTCCTATCATCATGTAAACAGTAAATGCCAAAACAAATAGCAAATATGCTAAAATGTAGTAAAATAACTATAATAAACGTTGGAAGAAATAAAAAAGGGAATACAATATAAAGTAGGCTATTACACAAAGAGTAAAATCTAAATATTATCTGAGCGCGAAGAAAATGTCATACTACGGACAGTTAAAAGAGAACCCGAGAATAAGTGCACGGAAAAAAAAACTAATGAATTGTGGGTGGAGTTGGCAAGAAAGGGAATTCGGAAACAGCACGAAATTTTACTATAAAATCATGGTACAGTTACAAGGAATAGACCATACATAAATGAAGCGAATAGAAGGAAGAGACTTCAGTTCCCAAAAGAAATAGGCCTAACTATAGGCCTATTAATGAGGATAAAAACTGGTGAAATTATACGCTTTTTTTGTGACGAAATCAAGATAGGCCCTATATGTTTTTGGTTCTGATAGTAATGTAACTGTATGCCACAAAACAAATCAACATTTACAAAGTAAGAATTTGCAGTCTAAGGTTAAACACGGTTGAGGCAATGTGATGGTAAGGGGTGCATATCATCAACAAGTGTAGGTGAAATTACCTTTATTCACTGTAAAATGAAACAGGGAGTTTATCTAAAAATTCAAATACCACTTCTGAGACTTGGTATTAGAGACAGTTTTAAATTATACCAAGGCAACAACCCAAAATCTACCTGAAAATATACAGTTTCATTTCCTGTACATTTGTGTTAATAGGCTATTCAAACGTATGCTATAGGCATGTACTATAGTTTCAACGAAAAATATAGTCTATCTTAACAAAAAAAAAAAGTATATTTTGTCTTCTTCACTTTGGGTAGGAGGGAACGTTTCCTTGAATCTGTATGGCTGTGGACTTAAATTGAATTTGAGGTGATGTTGGCTTGTTGTTGGACACGTCACATGTCTCTAGAGATCTCCTTCAGCTTTCAACTTTTCTTTTTTCAAGTTCTTTTGGAAACTACAATACAGGCATAAGTTAACTCAAAGGACGTAGAATGTTTGCATTAAAACATAGCGTAGTTATTTTCCTGTGACTTAATAAACAACTTAGGGGAATTAGAAAATAACATTTTTCGCTTTAAAATGTTATCATATCAGTCTTCTCTCAACCAAAACAAATAATGGAGTCACTATTTTACAAGATTCAATATAGTAATGTTGTTAATTTATTTAACGGTGCTCTCCAAGATCCAAAGTCTAAGTATCGGAGTTCAAATCTGAGAAGAAAGGACCGACAAATTTGTCAAAGGCCTCTTTTCTTAGTCTTGAGGTACATGCTGTAAATATAACGTGATGAGACCCATGGATTTATTTCCCATCCGAATGAGTTCAATAAGATTTTTATGCTCTGAAAAAATCCATTGACACTGGCAGGGTTTGAACCAGACGCTTTAGGATTGATAGTTCACAAATCGACTCAATATGTTAAGCTTGGATGTTTGTCTTTGTTAATTAAATTTTAATTCAATTGTTAATTTGTAATTAATCTATAAAAATGTTGCAAAGCTTAATGCATATAGGCCTACTACCAAGCAAACCTGTCATTCATCATCATCATCATCATCATCACCTTCAGAGAAGGCATTGTAACCCTTTTGAACTCTGTCCTTCATTCGTCCCTGACCAGTGATCTCCTTCTCTGTCATCTAATACCAACCTTCTTAACATCTTCTATTCCAAATAACCAACTCAATTTCGGTCCGATAATTCTTCTACTTCCTTCACCTTTAAATAAATGTGAGTTTTTAAAATAGGATTGTCTTCTGCCATCCTCATAATGTGGTCAATCATGAAATATGCGAGTATAAATTAGTATAAGCCTGTAGCCTATTTAAAAAATCGATCTAGGCGCATTTTCCACCATAACTATTGTGTATTTTTTTAAATGTACAATTACTTAATTCATTCATGTTTATGAAAAAATCACTAAATACCGTAACTAACTGGTAGGCCTACTGTCGAATCCGGAGCATTATAGTCGCGCCGACATAAACTCTCCAATCATCCTTATTCTGAGCTAATATTTTCCAAACATTCTCTTCATAATTAATTTCCTTCAAATAAAGTTAATAGGCCTATGTCCTATGTAATTCTTGACTAAGGCCTATCAAATAGGGTATTTTCTTGTAGTTTTCATAAGTACAGTAGGCTACAAATAGCCTAAGTTTTCCGTATAGCCCTATCTCCTTTATTCTCCATTCGTGTCCCACGTTCAGTCTACAGAAGTTTACGAGACTTAACTGTTTTTATTACTTAAATTTTCCCATAAAATTATGTAGCTCGCTGTTATGTAGGTTTTTTTATTCACTTGTCTGTTCACCTCTCTTTGGCCCAAAACTTTTCTTAAGTAGGCTACTTTTTCTTAAATGTTTACAATACAAATAAATAAATATGTGTATATTAAACTAGGCCTATATTATTCAGACCTAGATAGGCCTATAACAAAAGTGAAGTTATCATTTATTCTTCTGTAGGATTTCATCCCGTCTTATTTTTAATAGCCTAAATGTTCGATTCTTTCCTTTAACCCTATAATCAATCACTCGTCATAAAACTATTCTCATTTTTATTAACGTTATAAAAATTGTCTATAGACCTGCTCGTGTCCGGTATAATATCAAGTTGAGGGATGAGATGAAATGAAGCATCTATTATTGAAGATGTGTTATGTACAAGGATGACGGCTGATGAGACCTTCCGCACCATCACGATCCTCTATAATCAGAAAAATTTCTCTGGTTTAATAAATTTATATTCCATACTAATACGTAAGTTCAAAATCGGTACCTGGTAGGCTTAAGTCAGTCGTCCTCAACTAAATTATTAAACTTCATCAAGTTGTTCCAATATTTTAATAATACAGTTGAGGACGACTGATTTACCAGGTTTAAATTTTGTATTTATTATCTTATTACATAACCTCAACAGTGTTTTAAAATGAATTTTAATAAAAGTGCTAGTAAAGTTCACTTAAAATTCCGTTGAGGTGGGCAGACGATATGAAATGTAATTAAATGGATGACGTGAGTATAGACAAGTGATGGAATGTAGATTTTATCAGAGGAAAATTCCCAAAAAAACCCACCCTGCTCCGATTAGTCCACACCTAGATTGAAGAGACGCGAACTCGGGACTATAGTTAAAAATCAAGGTCTAACTACTTACTCCGGGAGTTTTCTACAGTTAATGATATGTTAGCAATAGGCCCTATAATTAAAAAAAACTGTTATATATAGCTATAGGCCTAGTTTAACATTTTTTTAGAGAAGTAGGGATGAGAAGAGTCCCAGTTGTATAGTAATGGGATGCGTTTCCAGAGTTGGATTATGTCCAGTTTATTTCTGCCTCTTTTTCTTATTTGTAATTATTGTTCCTGGGTGTTTAATATAGGCCTACTGCTACTACTTTAAAGTTTCATTTTTAACAATGTCCATTCTCATTTTATAATGTATTTCTAGACTTGACCTTATAGGCCTTCTCATAACTGCACTAATTTAAATGTGCATCTCGCAATGTAGTCCTAGCAATAATAATGTTTTCAACTTTACAGTCAGAATGTGCCGTGGTAACGTAAAATCTTACTGCCTTGAAGTTCGTTATAGCCTCTGTGATGGTGAATATTGTGTTCAATGCTCTTTCCTATCTCTTTTACCCCCTCTCCTATTTCCCCTCCTTGACGTCATCGGCGCGAGTTGTAATACGCCGAGACCGATGTCTGCGACGAGAAGTCTTGTCTAATTAACAGTCGTAATCTAAGTTGGTTTCTGCAAGGTTGGCGGGGATCTAAGTAAGGTCTCTTGCCAAGGTCTGTTCGATTTTAAGTTTTCTAGAAGAGAAAAGCTGTTGGAAGAAAACTGTTTAGTTTGGATGATTGGGGATTTAAGTATGAGTGTCGGCTTATGTAATATTTTTCTTGTTAAGTAATGTCGACGACTGTTTATATTATTTTCTATTATGTTACCTATATGTTTATGGGCATATTTTATTATTTAATCACCACAGCTAATTGTATTGTTTACTTTCTTGAAACTATTAATTATATTAATTTTAGTTAAAGCTTTCATGTCTTTTTTTTTACAACTTGCTTAACTACCGTATATCAGTTAGTACTTGAATCTGAGTTTCGCCTGCTATAAGCATTTTCCCATTCCTCTCATGATCAAAGTAAATTATATCAGTAGTAAAGTCAACGAGATTAGTAATAGCTTGAAATATCTATGTTGAGTGGTTATCTACCAGAAAGATGAATTTTGTCTGTATTTTGGGCCCGGTTACAGACTCTGCTTAAAAGCTCGTGTGTTACAAGTTACGTTGGAATTAAAAGATAGGCTCTGTATTAGAGAGACGACTATAAGAAATTTCCAAATTAAAACTAGTATTTTCTCCTCCCCCTCATCCACGGTATAAGAATAAATTAATTTAACTCAGAAATGTGTAGATCTAGCTTATGCTTATATTCTACATGTTTATTAGAATTTACAAAAGGTAACTATGAATTAAAAATTTTAATTGTTACGTTATCCTCAGGTAAAATTGAACCGTATTTAATTCTTATTTATTCACCAATCAATTAATTAAAATTATCTCAGAGCATATGTTGGTACATGTGAATTTTTTATTACGAAATTAAATTTCTTAAATGTATTATAGGCCTAGCAATGGATTTTTTTACAATTTATTTTAAAAATGCATTATTATTTTAGCAATGTGCACACATCCTATTTGATCAATAGGCCCTATATAAGCGCACGCGAGTGTGTGTGTGTGTGTGTGTGTGTGTATGGGTGTGTGTGTTTGTGTTTGTGTGTGTGTGTGTGCGTGTATGTGTGAAAACCATTTTATTTTTATAGGCTCCATAGAGTAGGTAATTAGACACTCGTTCTCAACATTAGGAACCCCAGGTCGCTTCTCCGTAACTCCATATGGGATTCGTAATGGTTGAGTCGGAGCCAGGAAAGGTTTCTCCAGGAGTTTCTTTCCGTTTTCTGCTGACAAGAACTTCATTACGCTACTTCTCCATATTCATCTCATCCATTTCGTTTCATGTAATTTCATCTGCCCCTGCGATAGTGGGACAGTGTTCATGCTGAGTTGACAACACTGGGCTACAAGTAGCCTATAAATAATTTGTCCCTCAAAATTGTGAGTAGTGGGAGGGCCAACAGAAAAGAGAGAGATAGGAATACAGGGAGGAAAATGATTTACCCATTCAGAAAAGCAATTAATGTCCAGTTCTTAGCCTATATATTACGGGGCACAGATCCGTTGCTCAAACAATACAATATAGGCCTAGGGCCTACTATTACAATGATATTGTGAAAAGATATATAGGCCTAATATTATCCATTATTGGAACTATGTTAAAATAACAGTAGGCCTAGGCCTATATTCTTATTGGAAAAATGTTAAATACAATAGGCCCTACGTTTATCACGGAACTTCAATTCAATACTATGACTTCATTTTATCTCATCCCTCGACCTGGCATTAAGTTCGGTCATAAAATGCCTAAACTGTAAGGCGTTTCACTCTCTTTATGGCTTTATCGCTTGCGCCTATATTGCACTAGATTTATTTAGGGGCCTGTAGGCCTACTCAGCAATTGGATATCTGGCTCTGACGTTTTCACGATATGGATATTCAGTGGGAGTGGCCGCTATATGTATGTTTAGCTGAAATACAGCTGACAACATCTCAGCAATTTCAAACCATACTAGTGCACTATAGCGGCATCAAGAGCAGTGATTGGTTGTGGCAGACATCTACTCTTACCCGATTATTTCCTTATTGTCAGTAGAGGGCGAGTTTCTCCGTTTACCCCACGTACAATCTAAACGTCAGAGCCGGTATGCAGTGGCTGGAGTTTAGTAACGAACTCGAGGTACGTAGGCCTACTGCCCTGACAACATTTTTTAATGTTCTATAGGCCTACAGTAGGGGCCTAAGCTAATATCATAAGTTAAGAGTTCTACTCAAAAGAACTTCAAAGTTAAACTAATAATAGGCCTAGTCATATAATCTTCACCCAATATGAAATGCATGCCAGTATAAGATAAGTTATTTATAATTTCAAATGTGCATATTTATCAAGCGAGTCTTGAAACACTTTAGACATTATTATTATTATTATTATTATTATTATTATTATTATTATTATTATTATTATTATTATTAGTCTACTCAGGTTAAGAAAACTAGCTATAAGGGTTGGATGAACCGATATGCTGACTACATATCACCACTTTACTAACTGAATGATCGTTCATCTCTGTTATTATTAAGTATGGATGTGAGACCAGATGCCGAACAGAAAGCCAAGGACTTTCTAGACCTGTCGCGCATTGGAGTTACTGTTATTATTGTAGGCCTACTACTAGTAGGCCTATTATTTATTATTATTATTATTATTATTATTATTCTATAGGCCTAAATTCTTGAAATATATTGCTTCACTTTGCCCAGTTTCCATTTTGAATGATTATTATTATGGCTTTCTCGATATAATTCTTATATCTGCGATTTTGTCGTTCCCATCTCTTTGTCTCTGATGCATCCATAGTAGGCCTAATTCTGCCCGAAGGCAGGTCCTTCACTGCAATCATAGCACTTTCATGCTATGCCTGCAGCTTTACTAGGGAATTGTGTAGGTGTGGTAGCTTCCCGTTGCTTTCCACACCGGTGAAGGATGATGATGATAATGATAATGGTAAGGATGATAATGATAAGGATGATGGCCATATGATTTCGGGGACCGTTTGGGCCTTAAAGTTTTCCTGACATTTGTCTTACAGGTAAGGAAGAACCCCGATAAAAACCTCACCCAGAAAAACTGCCCCGACCGGGGATCGAACCCGGGCCCGCTGCGTGACAAGGCAGCACGCTACCTCGAGACCACAGCGGTGGACTTGTCTCTGATGGTACTCATTATAAAATCTTCTTGTGTTCTCCATCCTAACTTTGTCCATTTCACATAACTGTCCCTTTCATATTTTACCAATAAGGACTCTTACCTCCTCCCATAGCTTCTCTCTTCTGTATGCACTTATTAATTTGATTTTTTTTTTCGGGTGAGCAAATTTTGAGGAGGTAACTTTCTTTAAAATGCTTCTGTTCCATATTAATGTTAACCATTGAATATCTCTAACAAAATTGAAATGTGCAGGATCTCATCTCCGCAATATTAAAACCATTAAGTGAGTAAACCTAATTTCAATAAAGAGGACAATTATTGTAGCCTAAGTTATTAACAATTTTTTGAATAATTACAAAAATAAGTAGGCTATTTTATTTCTAATCTGGCTTGTTTAGAATAAATAAATTCTTAAAATTAAAACTAATTTTACAAGCAGGACTTTGCAACAAAACAAAGTTTAAATCTGAATAGACTATTTTTAAAATACCAGAAATGATTAATAAAAATACAAAAATGCCAACATTGTCTATGAAATGGTTAACAAAGGGCAGAATACAGAAGATAGAATCTCCTTAAGGATTTGAATGACTCTTATGACAGTGTTGTCCTCAATGTGCAATCTATCTACCTCCGTTCCTGTAGCAAATGGTAATGTGGGGGTGGGGGTAGGTCTTCTTGCATCTTGAGATGTTGGAGTTGTGAGGATGGTTTTCTGCTGCAGGGATGAGGGAGGAACTGCTGCCATGTCAGAGAAAACGACCAAGGGGAATTTACTTGGGAGAGCAAAACCCCCTGGACCAAGCTTATAGAAACAGCGGTTCAAGTCTCTTCAAACTGAATTCTATTCTCTGTGCCAGAAAATAGTTTCTGAAGTAGATTTTCTGGGTAAAATACGTGTTCGTTTTCTTTATAGGTGTAAGGTATTTTGTTTTGTAAGAAGATTGTAGAAAAAAAGTGGTTTAAGTCTGTTTATAACTTACTTTGCATAATGCGAGAACAACACACTATACTACCCAGCTCAGAGGGTAGTGCTTCAGATATGTATTCGGGAGTCCTGGGATCAAATCTCGGTGCCGACCAACCTGACTCGGATTTTTCTGCTTTTCCTCAATCGTCAAGGAAAATAGTGGATAGAAATTTAATTTTCAGAATCCATTTCATCATAATTACCAATTAATAAGTAATTAATTAACTCACTGGTAGGCCTACTATCTAACACCGAAGTCCATGGTCATGCGCACATAGACCTAATGCATTCCTATTCTGAGCCAATGTTTTCTAATCATCTCCTATATAGGCCTAATTCATCTTCCTCAAATCATGGTTAATGTCATATTCTCATCTCATTCTAGACTTATACCTACTGTGCGTTTTCCCTCCGGTTTTCCTACAAGATGTTTCAATTTCCCTCTTTGATTCCCCAGTTGTGTCACATATCCTGCCTTAGCGCAGTCTACGAGACTGAACTGTTTTTATCATATCTGGTTTCCCATAACGACCATGTAGCTCACTGTGATTTAGAATTTTCCATTCACCTGTGTGTTCGTCTCTCTTTGATCCAAAAATTTTCCAAACAACTTTATTTTCAAATACTCAAATTTTCCCTAACTTGAAATAGTTTTAAGAGACCATATTTCGCATGAATATAGGCCTAATATAACCTGAAGAAAAATCGTTGTATGTAGGCCTATATAGCCCATTTTCAGTTTAATATTTTTGAGAGAATTTGGGACGAAAAGTGTCCCTGTAGTGAAGAATAAAATGCGTTTACAGAGTTGAGTCTATGTTCAATTTCTTTCTGCACTTCATTCCTGGTTTTAGGCTAATTATTGTTTGTAGGTAGGCCTATTTGAATTCAGCCATTTCTTCAGTATTTCCTTCATTTGTCATTACATGCCCATTTATATTAGGCCTATACAGACCCTAGGCCTTATGTTATTCTATGTGTGTGATCATAGAGCTGTAGACCTATTTAATTAAGTTATGTTGATAGGCCTGGTCTATTTACTTAGAAGATCAGAATTTCTCGAAAACTCTTAGATAGTAACTTAAGTTAAACCTAGTGGTAGAAGGGAGATCGGCAGACTCAGACTAAGATTGTTTAATGATGTCTAGGCTGATCCTACAAATGCAAGACTTAACAAGATGGAGAATGAAGGCTTTGGGTCGGAATGATCGTTCGGCTATCATGAGGGAGGTTAAGGCTACACTTTAAGAAACATAATGATTATGTTGATTGATATTTACTTTCAGCCCCAGTGTCTTATAAGCCTAATTCTTTAATAGGCTAATGTGCGTGAGTTGGTTTTTAGGAATTGCTAGCTATCGCCTATTAATATGCATAGGCCTAATACTAACTAGTATAGGCATCATCAGCACATATAGGCCTAGTCGGCTCAGTCATTTAGTTTACAGGCGCTTTGCTTTGCGGTCAGATATGTCTTTTTTTCATGCATAAGTATTTAGCATATCAAGCGGCGTTGTCACGTTTTATTCACTAGAATAATTTTTTACTAACTAAAGATACTGCAAAAGACAATAGTTGCAACACTGTTAAGATAATTATATCCACGTGGAGTAGGTCTAGACATAGAAATGTCATTTAAAAATTCAAAGACATTATTGGCAGAGAACAGTTTTCACTTTTTGAAGATTGGACCGGCATCTTAGAAGCCTCTAACAAGAACTCCCCGGCTCTACCTGGCAGTAAGGATGTATTTTTTAAACCAGAAGGAAACACTTACCTGTGATGCAACCTGTAAACTAAATGACTCAGCGGACTATATGCATACTAACAGCTTATTATTCCTTTGAGTTGTACGCCCACTTTAGCCTATGTTCTAAATATTATTCTAGGCCTATTATAGTGTACCCGTGATCAGGTTTTCTTTGTTTTAACTAACTCACTGGCACTATCGAACCCGTAGGTTCATGGCCGCGCGAAAATAAATTCTCCATACAACCCTATCCTGAGCTAACGTTTCCCAAAAATCATCTGCATAGACCTAATCTACTTCCCTCAAATTATAGTTAATGTTATTCTCCCACTTCATTCTTGGTCTACCAACTGGACGTTTCCGTGCTGGTTTTCCTAGAAGAAGCTTCCATGCACGTCTTTCATTCCCCATTAGTGCCACATGTCCTGCACATCGCAGTCTACGAGACTTAACTGTTCTTATTATATCTAGCTTTCTATAAAGACCACATAGGCCTAGTCACTGATGTAGTCTTCTCCATTCTCATCTCTGTTCATTTCTCTTTGGTCCAAAAATTTTCCTAAGAAATTTATTCTCAAATATTCGTAATCTCCTTTCCTCCCTTAGAGTAAGAGTCCATGTTTCGCATTCATATAATATAACTGGTAGAATAATAGGCCTAGTTTTATATATTTTCAGTTTAACGATTTTTTTAAAGGAGTTGGGACATCAAGAGTCCCTGTGATGCATAATAGTAAGAATTTCCAAAATTGAGCTTATGTTAATTTCTTTGTTGCATCTCATTTCTATTTGTGATTATTGTTCCTAGTATTTGAATTCAGCTACTTCCTAAACATTCCTTATTTAGGCCTAAATGTATTATTGATGTTTAAACCCATAGGCCTAAACATATTTTTAATGTTTTGTTGAAATTCTCCTAAACATGAGTTTCAAGTGATTTTAGACATGATGTCTTGGAGCAGAGCTACATTTAGATATATTGCGCTGGTTCGAATCGCCATGCGGGAGAAAAAAAAATGGTGGTATTTTGTGGTTATTGAACCGATGCCCACGCAGCCATCGTGAGGAATTTGGTTAACTACAATAAGTAGTGGCTCCAGGTTGAGAAAACCAGCTATAAAGCTAAGGTAACGACATGCTTACAAAATGTCACCCCTATGATGGTTAGATGATTGTTCACCTGTGTTATTAACTCATAAGATGGATGTGAGTCTAATAGTCGACTGTTTCAAGAAGGTCTAGCTCCTTCAGGGGAAATAAAATGAGTTAATAATGATAAGAGTAGGCCTAACGGATCCAGTTGGTCTACCACCCGGCTACTGGCCTACACTTGTGTCATCTGGACAATCCAGTCAATATAGCCTAGGGGTAACACGTGGTGTTCATGTGTACTCTTCCAGCCGTTAAAACTTTATTTTTTTTAACCAGGGACCTCTAGCTAATTGAACACGATCCTGGGTGGTCATCGATCCTTTAGGCCAGGGCTCATTTGGTGTGAAAATCCGGTCCCCTCTCCTACCCGCATGCAGTTGAACTCCCAATAAAGAACACAACTGACAAGTGAGGAGCAGTGTCTTACCTATCCGTCATATGGTTGAATAGAAAGGCAGGGAGTCTTTTCACACCTAGTGAGTACTTATTAACAGGCCTGCTTTAGGTCTGTTGGCTGAAATTCCATTAGAAATTGTCTTCCCACATGGGGAAACAAACTCCACCATTGCCGGTCTCAAGTCCAGATCAGAAAGGAGAAGGGGGAGGAGTAACAACCTCGTTAAAAAACCTTTGTTCAGCTCACCTAGCTAATAGTAGGCCCTACCTTGTAAGGGCCCCTTGCCTAGGACACGGTGAAGACCTCAACGGCGGAAATGGCGGAGAGGAGTCCTATGGTACGGCATTGACGGCGGAAGGGGCAACCATTCCCTAGGTTAACAGGGAAAACTACTACCTTAGGAGGTAGAGGGATCTACAAAGGCTAAGGGAGAAAACCCCAACAGAAATACAAGGGGTGGATCAGACTCCGTAGCTGTGGTGGAAGCAACTGATCTGAGGGACGGAAACTCTAAAATCAAATGACCTGGTCCTCCAGGTTGGGGGTTTGGCGTTAGGCTACCTCCCTAGCACAGTAAAAGAAAACCTGCTTGTAAATCTCAACAAGAATAGGAGGATTGTTGAGAAGACCAAAACTTTCACTTTTGAAGTTGTCGTGCCTTAAGATGATGATGATGATGATGATGGTGATGGGGAATCAAACTAGCGCGCATTCCACCCAAAAATGAATGCCAAAACTTTATCTGTTTTAAGTAAAAGAAAACCAACTTTTCAATGGTGGTCCACATTCTCTAACTTACTGTTAATTTATTATTGCTTGAACCGATAATTCCTAAGGGCTTAAAAGTGTTCAATATAGCCTAGTTTTTTCGGAAGGAATGTAAAGCCCTGGGTTCTCTGTTGTAGATTTAGGCCCTATCGAATGTAAAAGGAACCTCAAGCCTGAAATAAAAAAATCTTTGAGCAAACGTTATCGGCTCTTTTACGCCTAGATTGTTCTGGGTTGAGTCCCAGTGGGGATTTTTTTCGTGGGATTTCGGTCAGTATGGGACCGGTGCTCAATCAGCATCGTGAGGAATTTTGTTAGCTGCAATAAGTAGCACCTTCAGGTTTAGAAAACTTCCTACAATAATAAATACTGTATTTTTACCTGGTAGAGTTAAGGCCTTAAGACCTTGCCTACTACTCAACCAGGTTAGGGAAAAAAATACAAAAAATCTTTTAGGCCTAGGCCCTACATATAAATTACAATACCAATATTTACATAGAATGATTATTTAGGCCCTACAATAGGCCTAGGCCTATATTTTGATTTACTCTAGATTTAACCAATGAAATATAAAATGTACAATATGTAAAAATGTACTATTAATAACAAAGAATAAATTTAGTTCTGTAGAAAAATTAATTAGGTCTATTTAACAAATAGGTATGTTTGTATAGCCTAACCGTGGAGATGGGGGACGAGATATGCTTAGGGGCTACCAATGTCACCTGTACACTGCTGGATGATCGTCTACCTCTTTGATTAACACATGTGGATGTGAGGTCAGCAACCGTGTGGTATGCCAAAGGTCTTCTCGAACTGTCGTGCAATGTAGTTTTAATCTGTGTGTAAGATTAATTCACTACTGAGTATCATTAAGAAATTGGGATTGGAGGTAAATATCAATAAAACTAAATATGTGGTCACACATAAAAATAGGCTACATTATATAATATAAATGGACAGCTAATGACAAATGAGGGAAAGTTTGAGGAAGTGGCTGAATTCAAATACCTAGGAACAATAATCACAAACAGGAATGAGATGCACAAGGAAATTAAACATAGGCTCAATTCTGGAAATGCGTGTTATTATGCATTACAGAGACTCTTGACTTCCCAACTCCTTTCAAAAAACGTTAAACTGAAAATATGTAAAATTATTATTCTATCAGTTATAATATATGGGTGCGAAACGTGGACCCTTACTTTAAGGGAGGAAAGGAGATTAGGCCTACGAGTATTTGAGAATAAAGTTCTTAGAATTTTTTTTTGGACTAAAGAGAGATGAACAGACAGGTGAATAGAGAAGAAGCTGCATAACAGTGAATTATATGATCTGTATAGGAAGTCAGATAGGATATAATGAGAATAGTTAAGCCTCGTAAACTGCGATGGGCAGGACATGTGGCACGAATGGTAAATGAAAGACGTGCATGGAAGATTCTTGTAAGAAAACCAGAGTGAAAACGCCCAGTTGGTAGACCAAGAATGAGGTGGGAGAATAACATTAACTATGATTTGAGGGAAGTAGATTATAAAAGGGATGATTGGAAAACATTGGCTCAGGATAGGGATGTATGGAGAGCTTTTGTCCGCGCGGCCATGAACCTACGGGTTCGATAGTGCCAGTGAGTTAGTTAGTTAGTTAGTGTAAGATTAATTGCAACACTAATGACTTCGATATTAAAGAGCGCATTAATAAAATCCTAACAAACTGGCATTGCTTAAGAATTATCGAAACTTGTGGAGCACATCTGTGAAGGTATCTCTGGCAGACACATGTGTATCAAATTAATCTTAGTGTCGCTCTTGCACGTAGCATATGTTTTGGCAAGCGGGCAACAGAACGTAAGGGCTTCTGCTAGTATTGGGTTAGAGTATGAGGTAAGGGGGGACAGCCAGTGGTGGGCGTCAGCAAATATAGGAAGGTGGAGTGGGAGGTTCAACCCCAAGACAGCAGAACCCTTATCTTACTCCCTCGTCGTTGTTCGTCTTATTCTCCAACCCCATCTTCCATGTCCGACCGTCCGTCCATCCCCTTTGGTCCGCCTTACCCTATGTCGGTTCGTGTGTCTGTCTTAACACGTAATGGCCGTCATGATTATCTCGTGCGCATGAGCCATGAACCATCTGGATCCCTCTTCTCTTCTCCACAAACTCTTCTCAAAGGCATGAGGTAAAACAGGAAGGTCAGTAAGGCCTATATATTGAATATTCTCGTAATATATTCCAGACACATTAAGATTAAGAAAAAGGAGGAAACTATAACTAATTATCTAATTGATAACTATCCAACCGCCCTAGGGTCAATGACCACTACTGACCACTATAAGAATCTCTTATATGTTCCTATCCTGAGCTAATGTTTTCCACATCATCCCTATATTGTTACGTTACTTACTCCCTAATCCACCGGGTGATGTTAGTTTCGTTCATCATTCTTGGTCTTGCCAACTGAGCGCTTCCCCTCTTGTTTTCCTACTCATAATGTGTTCCAAGCTCTTTTTTCAGTCCCCATTCGTGCCACACTGTGCCCAACTCAGTCTATGAGACGTAGAGCCTAACTGTTTCTTATTATGCCTGGTTCTTATTTATAAAGAAAAATTAGCTCACTGTTAGGCCTATGTAGTCTTCTCCATTCGCCTGTCTTGTTCATCTCTCTTTAGTTAAAAAAAAATACCTAAGAACATTTATATCCTTCATATAGGTGTCTATTCGTAATCTTTTTCCCATCCCTTAAAGTAAGACATCCCAGTTTTTCGTAATTCCATTTTATAGGCCCCCTATACAACTGGAAGAATAACAGTGTGATAGGCTATATATTCAATTTAGAGTTTTTTTAGAGAATTTGTCGAAGACTAAGCCTAGGTCCCTTCGTAATAATTAATATCGTAGCATGCATCTCCAGAAATGATATAGGCTATGATCCATTTGTTATAATATTTGTGTGTAATCCTCATTCAATATGTGGTAACCATTAGGGCCTATTGTCCCTTGTCATTAACTGTCAATTTTAATTATATAAAGTATTTATATGTGTGTCCATATATTTAGTTTTATTGATGTTTACTTCCTTACAAAGAGAGATGAAGAGACAGGTGAAAGGAGAAAACTACATAACAGTGAACTGAATGGTCTTAATAGGAAGCCAGATAAGATATAATAAGAGGAGTTGAGTTCGTAGACTGCGATGGGCAGGACATGTGGCACGAATGGAGAATGAAATACGTGCATAGGAATCCAGAGTAAAAACGCCCAGTTGGTAGACCAAGAATGAGGTGGGAGAATAACATTAACCATGATTTGAGGGAAGTAGATTAGGCCTATACAGGGAATGATTGGAAAACATTAGCTCTGGATAGGGATATATGGAGAGCTAATGTCCGCGCAGCCATGAACCTATGAGTTCGATAGTGCCAGTGAGTTAGTTAGTTTATTTAGTTAGCGATGTTTACTTCCAGTCTCAATTTCTTAGTGTTAATCAATAGAGTGTGCGTCCTCGCTATCCCCTAATAATATTACATCATCAGCATAGACCAACAGCTTATTAATACATTTGATTTGTGGGCTCTCTTCTTCCTCTAATTAGGAGTTGATGGTAGTTTGTAAATCTTAGACTTTATTACAAAATTTTGAATAGGGCCTAGTGAGACGTGCACAGTGCCATCTCCTTGCTTTAATCCATAGTGCTAGTGAATTTCAAAAGTAGGGCCTATTCGAAACCACACCACTGTTTTTTGGTCCCTACACGCTCTATTCTCTCTGTGCCATTTAAACACATTTTTAAAACTCGTACACTTAAGTTTATGTGTAATCCGCCAACTCCAGCAGGAATCTTATTATATAGCCTACCTTCTCCCTCTTAATTTAATCTGTATGTTTTTTTTAAGTCTACATAAAGCCTATAGTTGGTGCACAGTCCCATTATATTCCCATTTATTTTCTAAGTAAAGATATTAATTTGTAATTCAACGGTGGCAGCTCCTGCCTAAACTAACTAGGGGCTCACTAAAATATTCTTAAAATTATATTTAAATTAATTTTTAGGGTACATTAATGACACTGAGGAACATACTAATGGAGCTAAATGAAAAGTGTGAGGATTATGGGATGAAGATAAATAGACCTATAAATAAGACGAAGGTCATGACTATAGGAATGAGCATTAAAGATGAGGCCGTTGAGCAAGTGGAGAGCTTCAAATATTTAGGTTTACTATTAGTAGTAGGCCTAATATGAACTGCGGTCAACAAGTAAAGCAGAGGATAGCAATGGCAAAAGAAGCTTTTAACAAGAAGATAAGCATTTTCTGCGAACCTTTGGCAAAAGAATTACGGAAGAGGCTAGTGAAGTTCTTTGTGTGGAGTGTAGCATTGTATGGTGCAGAGACTTGGACATTACTACGGAATGAGGAAAAGCGACTAGAAAGTTTTGAGATGTAGATATGGAGAAGGATGGAACGTATAAAATGGACAGACAAAATAAAAAATAAAGATGTGCTAGACAGAATGGGTGAAGGAAGAACAATGTTGGAACTCATAAAGAAAGGGAAAAGAAATTGGATTGGCCAATGCCTAAGAAGGAACTGCCTGCTGACGGATGCCCTAGAAGAAATGGTCAACGGAAAGAAAGTTAGAAGCAAAAAAAGACATTAGATGACAGACAATATTAAAATAAATGGTTTATATGCGGATAAAAAAAGGAAAGAGTGGAGAATGCTGAGTTTGCAGTGAAAGACCTGCTCTTGGGCAGAACACTATGTAGGCCCATGTATAAACAATTTGAAAATCCGAACAAACAAATATCATTAGATTAACCAAACTATTTTTCTCTTCTCTTAACAATACTCAAAACACCTTCAAAATTCCACCAGACAGACAGCATTTCATCATAAACCAACATTACTTATGCCTATGAGACAACATAATAAAACCGTAAATATTAGCCAAAAATACATTTTCAGGTATTAAGAGTTCTTATAGCCTATAACAACCTCCGGAGAGTAGCCTACTTAGGGTTTGAAGGTCAACGAGCTCCCGACTCATATACCATCTAACCAAGACTGACTTCTTCTTCTTCTTTTACTTCTTCTTCTTCTTCACGGTTTAGGCTTATTTTCTACCCTGTTCCGGCTTCAAATTGCTGCTCTTTCCATCTTTTCCTTGGTCTTCCCAAACTTCTTCTTCCTCGTGGTGAATAGTTGTATGCTGCTTTTGGTATTCTATTCTCAGTCATCCTTGCCAAGTGTTCTTTCCAGTTTGTTCTGTAGGCCTATTTCTCTATTGTTGTGCTTAATTCCTCTATTTTTAGTTGTCTTATTTCTGTATTATTGTTTTTGTCTGTTCTTTGATACCCCGCTATTGGTCTGAGGAATCTCATTTCAGCAGCTTATATTCCGGCAGATTGTTGTGTTGTCACTTTCCATGTTTCAGATTCATAAGTAATAATAGGCACTGCCATTGTCTTGTATAATTTCATTATAGAGTTTTTCCTGGCTTTATTTTTCAAAGTTCCTTTTAGTGTTCCTGTTGTATAATTAAACTTAATTAGTTTGTTATTTATATCTGTCTCCGCTGTGTATGAAATTTCGCAACCTAGGAAGTTATATCTTCCTACTTGTTCTATTGGTTTATTTTCTAATACTATCTTTGTCCGAACTGAATGAGCACCCTTGAAGGCCATTTTTTTTTTTTGTGAGGATATTTCCATGTTGTATCTTATTGATGTTTCATTTAGTTTATAGCCTATAGCATTCTTTGTAGTTCATCTGTTTTTGCTATTAAAATCTGATCACCTGCAAAGGCTACTGTTTTTATTACTATATTTCCTAAGTTAATTCCCCCAGTCGTCATTTGCTTCCATGATCTTATCATGTCGTCGAAATAAATACTGACTTCTTCATTAGAGAAATAGCGTTAATATATAACCTGCCACACACTCCGGCCTACGAAGCACACATAAGAGAGAGAGAAGAAAAAGCAGAGGATATAGACCGCAGATTCTTCCTGACCCCAGCGACGAACACCGAAGAATGGAAGGAACCGAACTTCTCCCTGAGACATGTGTTCACGAGAACCGCCACGCATGGATTCCACTATAGAATATGTACCAGAAAAGGGTTCCACCTCGCATCGAACCAGTGCCTCTGCAAGCTATGTGACCAAAAATGTGAGCAATATCACCTAATTGACTGTGTAGCAAGATAAAAGCCTCTAAAATTCTACGCAGACCATTATAACTTTCAGTAATTGTATGCTAATGTACACAGTGTGTTTAATAAATCTTTATATAGCTATAGCTAGGCATATATATATATATATATATATATATATATATATATATATATATATAATATAGGCCTATAGATGGATAGATCATCGGTTGATTAATGTCTTTGACATCGTCCGATTCCTAATAGCCAATTTTGTCGGTCCATCCAATCTCCTGGTTGTAGATGTTTCTCCTTCATATATAAACATATTCCCTGGCTCCAGGAGGTTTTAGGTCTTCCTCTTCTTCGTCTTCCCTCAGGTTTCCATTCCAAAACAGATTTTGGTAGTCGATCCTCTTCCATTCACTGGACATGTCCGTACCATCTTAATTGCTGAATTTTAATAGCCTATAATCTAAAATAGTGTCTTCAATCTTCTTTTTCTTCCTTATAACTGAGTTCCTAATTTTTTCTCTTCTTGAAATTCTTGCGGCCCTTCGTATAAAATCCATTTCCGTTGCCAAAAGGTACTTATTTGTTTTGTTGTTAATGGCCAAAGTTCTGCTCCATAAGTAATGATGCTTTTAACAATTTTGTGATATATATTCATTTTATTTTTATTACTTAGGCCTATATTTTTATCCCACAATATTCCATTGAGGCAAGCAATTGCAAATTTTCCTTTATTATTTCTATTTCTTATTTCCTCTTCGTAACTCTCATTTTTATTTATTTTAATTCCTAAATATGTGATCTCACTACAAGATTTTATTGTTTCTCCAGTCTCCAAAATTAAATTTTGTTCTGGTTCACCAATTGATAAATAGGCTACTTTGTTTTTTTCATGTTCAAATTTAATCCCCATTTTTCATATTCTTCTATTAATTTTCTAGTCATATATTCTAAATCTTCATAATCTTGTGCAATTAACAATTGATCATATGCAAATTGTAAGTTGTATAACGTTTTGTTGTTTGAAATAAGAATTCCCATGCTTGAACATTTTCTCCTCCAATTCTTTAATATTTCATGTAGCCTACATATATTTTAAACAGAGTCGGCGATAGACAACAACATATAGGCCTATATATATATATATATATATATATATATATATATATAGCCTATAACAGAAATGACAACTAGCAAGACATTCATATTGCCCTGTCATAGGTTCTAATTGTTTTCCTCTTATCTTACTTTTCACGAGAAACTCACGAAGAATGTTAATGAAGGATGGTGTTCGATATATTTGTAACAGTATTACACTGAACTATTTGAAATACCCTTAGGCAAAAATAGCTGTAGAAGCTGATACAAAGTCGTTGAGAATGAAAAGAAGTAGACGAACAATTTTTGTGAATTCAAATCACTTTTCCGCTGAGTCTCTGTTGAGAAGGGAAGCTGTCTTCGAGCTGACGTGATGTGGTAGAAATTGAAAGAAAAAAATGAAGAGCAATGTCTAGAGAAATCGGCAGACAAGAACAGTAATTTATATTCTCTGTTCTCTTCTCAATTTCTTGTATCATATCTCTTTCATATATCTGTACTTCATGATTGGACAGCTACTAGAGATATTGCCTTCATACGTCTATGAAGACTGATGATACTGATAACAAATTATTTACTTGATAAAAAATTCTCTGCTGCACTGCTTATCAGTGAATTTTATATAGGCTACTACTAGCTAATACCCGGCGTGCGCTGCTAGCCTAAATAAATTAAATATTAATTAATTAGGCCTATATGGTATACACTGCGACGAAACAAACATGGCGGTTGCTAGAGTAAATGTTTAATTTCAAATATCAGGTAAACCCCATTTCTAATGGTCGGATTTCGCTGGTTTTTTGATAATACATACCTCGGTTTATTTTAATAGGATATTCCAAGTTTTGTTTTGAAATAGCCTATCGAAAATTGCGATTGCTAGAGCGTTTTTTTAAACTTTCGTTTCAGGTGAACTCCTACACATAATGATTTTAGAACATAATAGAAAACGGCTAAACACTCGCCGCTCTAAAACCCTGTGTAGCCTAGGCCTATACAATTTTTCAATAAAAGATTGGTTGAACGGTATAGGCCTATGTGTGTGTGTGTGTGTGTGTGTGTGTGTGTGTGTGTGTGTGTGTGTGTGTGTGTGTGTGTATAGGCCCTATATATACTGTATAACAATAAAAACCATATGGGTAGAAATTACTTACATTTGCACCAAATTACATAATAATGTAATTATGGACCATTATGGAAACGAGTGGATATCCAAATCACATTATAAAAGTAATTAGAAGTTTGTACTCCAAAACACCATCAGCATTGACAAAGAAATAGCAATGAGTAATATTTCTGACTAAAATTAACCAAGTTTTGAGACAGGAATGCCCGCAGTCTCCGGCTTTGTTTAATATATAGGGCCTATGTTGATCGTGCTATTAAAATATGGCAAGATGTCTTAATTGAAAATTTAAAAATAAATGACAAAGTTTTAAACACGAATTTTCGCAGATGACCAGGTTATTTTTAGTTCATCAGAATATAATCTCCAGAGAGTTGCAAACCAATTAGAAAAAGTAGGCAGGGAATATAATTTAAACATTTCATGTACAAAAACAAGTCAATGGCATTGCGAGGAAAAAATCATCTCAGATGCAAAATTTGATAAATAATAATATCATTGAACAATTGAAATCTTACAATTATTTGGGCTTTAATGTAATATAGCCTACTGCCAAAAAATATATAAATATAAAAATACAGAAGTTTCTAAGAATGTGTGGAACAATAAGAACTCTAAAAAATAAAACAACTCAGACACTCAACTGAAATTTTATAAAGTCATAGCCGTTCCTACTATAATCTATGCAAGTGAAAATTGGTATTTGACTCATACAGATAGGAAAAAAAAAAATAGAGGCAGCGGAGATGAGATTTTTTAAGGCAAACGGCAGGCTACACTCTTATAGACTGGAAGAGAAGTTCTGAGATAAGAGATCAATTAAATATTTTTTAAATTAACGGATAAAATTGACAAACAAAGACAAAATTGGTACGAACATCTACTAAGAATAGCAGATGATAGACCTTCTAAAAATGATTTTAAACTACAGACTCACAGGATCTAGAAGTCAAGAAAGACCATTTGCTAGATGGAAAGACCAAATCTCTTGAAGTCGGAACGGGCCAGAGGACCTAGATGTTGATGATGATAATGAACATAATAATGTACAATAATAACTTAGAGTTTTACATGATATTGTTTTCTTTGCGGTACGGAACATTTAATTAACTGGCAGGATAAATTTAATGTTTCTCCAATTTACGGTTATTCTATTGAATTCCGAATAGCTATATAAAAATTCGTTGAATAAGAATGTGATAAAAATGTGAATAAAAAGATTTTGTTAGAATTAACACTTAGACCTACTATCAACAAGTCCCAAACACTAAAGCTGACATTACTTCAATAACTGATTAATTTATGGACTCCTGTTTAAAGGGACTATATAAACATAATAATATCCAGGAGAAAATAAATCAAAGAATACAAAATGTTATGAAATGTTATTTTTAAATTTTAAAATAGTATTTAAATTCAAAATATCCGACACGTGAAATAAAAGCGAGATTGTATAAAACACTAACACTCTGCGTGCACTGCTACGCCTAAAGAAATGAAAATTAATGTTTTTATGTTTGGTTGAATAAGTGGAAGGAACATTTACATCGTAATTATTTTAGATATCCCGTGGTGATTACCCGGCGTTGCTCGAGAATCTACTTATCCCGATCTTCTTGCAATAAATGAACTGAAAGACGAAAATTAATGTGTTTTTATGTTTAGTTGAATAAGTAGGGGGAAAAATGATTATAGATTCATATCGTATTTGATTTAAGATATCCCGTGGTGATTACCCGGTGTTGCCCGGGAATCTGCTCATTCCGATCTACTTGGCATAAATGCCATGAAATGCGAAAATTAATGTGTTTTTTGTTTAGTTGCATAAGTAAAGGGAGACAATTATATCGTAAATATTTTTTATATAGGCCTACCCCATGCTGATTATCCGGTGTTGCCCGTGAATCTACTTATCACGATCTTGTAGGCATAAATGAGCTGAAATAATAATATTGTTTTATGATATTTAGTTGAATAAGTAGAAGAAAAAAAGATTAGGCCCTATAAGTTTATATCATAGGCCTATTTATTTTAAGATAGGCCTACCTCGTGCTGATTACCCGGCGTTATCCGGTAATCTACTTATCCCGATATTCTTGACATAAATGAGCTGAAAGGCAAAATTTGTTATTGTGAGTTATCCATTAAAAATACCCGCCGTATGCTGCTAAGCTTGCCCGGGAATTTAGTTATCCCAATCTTCCTGACAAAGACGAAAATGATAATTGTGAGTTATCCGTACAAGATAAACTAATGCTGTCGCGGATTTTTTTGTAAGTTTTTTTTTAGATATTCAAATCTGTGTAGGTATTAATTTTGTGTAGGGCCTAGGCCTATTTGTTTTGGTTTAGACAGCGTAAGCCATTTAAGCGTCCAATAAAGCGACTTTTACAAAGGGTGATTTTTAAGGATGTAGAATATAGGGTGTAGACAAAGAATGAGGTGGGAAAATAACATTAACTATGATTTGAGGGAAGTAAATTATGCAGTAAGTAAGTAAGTAAGTGAGTAAGTATAGGCCTACCATTAAAATGGCTTGTTCCATGAAAACGTTTACATAACCCAAATATACTAAAGCATTCCAACAACAATAATGATGATGATATTAAAAACAACACTATATGAATGTAAAACAGTGTTTTTAAATCAAACATTAGATTAGTTTAAAAATAGTAGGTCTAATCAAGAAAATAATATTTTTCGCCGTTCCGCATGTTTCATGGGTCATTTCTTGTTTCCTATAGTTTCAACGTTCTATATTAATTCTATTACAGTTTTGAAAATTTTCCGTTCGGCATATTCTTTATTTCTGGCACTATGTACGGCGTGATCTGTGGAACGTGTTTGTGTTGGTTCAATGTGTTTATATTGGTTTCTATGGTAACGCGATAAGTAACAACCAATAGCATTTATTTTTCCTCCTTCAAATTTGTTCCGCTTGAATATGAGGTAGGCCTATGAGAAATATACGATTCAAATTACTTTTCCCGGCAAATCACCAGTTTGTTTACGTCGGTCATATAGGCCTATGGCGTGGTGAAACGCAAACACGCTTGGTTACTTTTCATCCGGTTATATAATTCTTCGTAAGGTACAAATTTTACCTAAGTTGGTGAAACCGGCCCTTAATAGTAGCTTTTAGTTAGATTAAATCTAAATTTGTGTATAAATCACTTCCATCTTATATGACTTACGTCACTGTGTCTCAAGACCTCATTCATAGGCTAATTCTTTTACGAAGATCACGTGCCTGGATTCTTCGTATTTTCCTCTTTCTGGAATAAGTGCAGCACATGTCTGTCGTTTTGAAGTTAGGAGGGAGCGGAAGTTAGAGAAATGGGGAAGGGGACCAATATCTAAGTCCAACCCATCTCAAATTCGTCTATATCAGGGGTGGGTAACATAAGTAACAAATTCCTATTTCTTTACATTATTACTCTAGGTTCTTTAAAATAAAATTAAATCTCTTTTGTAAATTAGTTTCTCAGCAGATTGATTGGTGGTTCCTCCTCTTTTTGTTTCTTTAATAATATTTATATGATGTCTTCATAGAACATTTATAATATGAAGCATTGTTATGTAAAAAAGAATGACAAAAGACAGATTCCCAACGAAAATTCTGCAATGGGTGCTACCTGTTAGAAGAACGAGAAACGAGCCAGAAATATCTTGGATTCATGTTGTTTTAAGTAGCATGTGAAGATAAATGGATTGGACGGTGGAGATTGAAATGACAGAGTATGTGGACAGTACATTAATAGGGCGCAGAAGAATTTGAAACATTGTGAAATATGCTCAGTGGAACTAAATTAATCAATTTTAATTTCAATATCATTTGTACAATATTTAGATTTAGACTTAGATATAAATAGGCCCATATTTTGTAATTTTATTATGTAATTTTTTCTGAATGTAGTATTTTGTCACTAGTTGATTGGAAGAAAGAACATTATCGCTTATCTTCGCCACCGTCAATACTAGGCTCTAGGCCTACTAAGTAAAAACCAATCACCAACCGTTAGGATAAAAACCGTGCACGCATTTCGACAACGAAGCATAAATCTCAAGACTATGTAATAACTAGATTGAAAACTTACTCCAACTTAAATAAAAACACGTAATTCAAATTTAAGGCTACGTCACGTCACATGACGTGCTAATACAGGCAACACAACCTAGGAAAAGAGGACGCTGACAGATAGGCTATAAGGCCCTTGTGGTTATTCATAATTATATATTTATTATATAAATATAAATAATTATATAAATATAAATACAGGGAATTATGAATAATGACAAAGGCCCTATTCATAACAACGCCTTCTTTTCCCTGTTCCTGGTAGAGGGACTTGAGTCCTCAAATTAGGCCTACCCTACGAGCTATGACGGCAGTAACGTTGTACCATAAGGGTCACCCATGCCGGACAGTTCAAGGGCAATAAGCCAGTTGAAAAGACATAGCCTACTTTGATCGAAATAGTAGGCCTAAGGGTATTTCGCTGAAAAAATATAAACGCTGGCATGGGTTCAACTCGAGTAAAATTTTACGGAGAAAAAAATAGAACCCATTCGGGTCTCTTGGAGGGGACTACTTAGAGGATTCTTGACAAAGATGTAATAAGTACAATTAAGTTTTGTGGAGTTCAATGGATATGTGGTATGATAGAGGGCAAGGATTCGTCTTATAGGAAAACTAGAGAGGAAGTGAGCAGTGGTTAGACTAAGAAAGAGGTGGAAGTAGACTTGTAACATAAATCATGATTTGAAGGAGATGAATTATACAAGGAAAGCGAGGAAAGTTTGAAAAATAAGCCTACTACTATAGGGTAGAGCCCTTATGTCCACGCGCATGAAACCCCGTGTTCGATACACACTGTGAGTTAGTTAATTAGCTATTTTAGTCATGGTAATTCTTACCAGAACCTGCTTCTTGACATCTCACAACATTCAACTTGCCATATTCATAATGCCTACTGCTAGATTCTGTAACTCCCTAGACAAGAGATTAGGAGCTGAGGATTTCAGATTCCTTTTAAATACGTAAATTTAAATATCTTTCTTTTGTAATTGATCTTTCAGCAAATTAACTGATTACACTGGTCAACATGATTTTTGTCTGATGAATACCAATAGTTGTATTTAATGCAGTTTTTTATCGTGTTTTCAAATATGTATTCGGAATTTCTCCATCACCCACAGTTTTTTTTATTTCAATTTCAATTAATGGATTTAAATAATTGTTTTTTAAATAAACGTTTTTTTCGTCCATTTGTCCATTGTAGAATAAAACTGGGAACACTTTCATTAGGAGAATTCAGTTATGGAAAATATATATCAAAGCAAATAGAACCCTAATATGCTGGCCGATTATTGTTGTACCATCAAGAGGGATGCTCCATAGGCGAAATATAGCAGAAAATTGTCATTTCTTACATTCTAGGTGAGTCCGAATGTTCGAATATTGTGTAGTTACGAATGTAGAAAATATTAAAGTGTTTGAAATTATAAACAACTCTCTGTCGGAAACCTTGCGTGATGAAGAAAACCCGATATCATATTTGAATTCAGGAAAAAAATACTATCAGAATCACATATTTTCCTTTGTGAGACAGAACAAAGTTTATTTTTTGTTGCTCAGTGTTATATCTAATTTTTCGTTTCTCTAATAGCATTTACTTGATTTTTCTAAATTTTAAATTTATATAGGATAAATATTTACTTACAATCACTTAATCACTGTTACATATTTTTTCTCTATATGGCTATATTCTTCACTGTTTGACTGGAAAAGATGCTCTTAAGGACTTAACTTTCTATCCAGTTTAAATGGTTTATTATTATTATTATTATTATTATTATTATTATTATTATTATTATTATTGTCCTAGATGGCCGTAGGGTCGATTTCACATCGTTTTGTTGTAAATAATCAACACAGGTGATCGTGTAATGCTTTACAAAAACTTTATTGATTCTACAAACTTTCATTAACAGTTCACTCACAATTTGCACATATAATAATCTTAATTTAAAGTTTATCTAGTAAACAGTTGTTTTACAGTCTCAAACGAATCCACTTGCTACAATATATTTTTCTCCTCACACTTCACTTATCGCTGTCAATTAACAACTGACTAGCTTTCCGCTCGCGACCACAGTTATATTATAGGAGGGGAAGGAAACTTCTTGGCCCTCGGTCGGGACATTTCCAAATGAAATTTTCTAGTCATCGATCTTTCCCGAAAGGGAAAGTATAAATTGATAGAGATCTCCGGAATGAGAGCCCAGACATTTCGATTATCTGCGCGGGTCTTCGGCCTCGCGAGTCTATTTATATAAATTCGAAACCACTATTCTCGCCTCTGCCCGCGAAATTTGAACGTCGTTATTACGACACGTTATTATTATTATTATTATTATTATTATTATTATTATTATTATTATTATTATTATTATTATTTTAATGCCCCAGGTTTGTGCTTTTTGGAACATTTCTAGTGTTTTCTCCTGCATTAGCGTAATTATAACCCACTTCTGAGGTTGGGGCGCCTGGAAGGCGGAGTTACGTTGCTCCGATGATGTGATGGGTGATGATGATAATGGTGCACCAGGAGAGTCCTTAATTCTTAGCTTAATCTAAGATGAATATAAATGATGATGATTGCGATGGCAATATGTTGTTCGGGGATCATGTGGGCCTTAATGTTTCCTGAAATTTGTCTTACAGGTGAGGAAAAACCACGATAAAAACTTCATCCAGTAAACTGTCCCGACCGGGGCCGATCGAACCCGGGCCCTCTGCGTGACAAAGCAGCACGCTACCTCGAGACCACAGCGGACATCATTATTATTAGTATTATCTACGCCTAAACGACAGAAGAACTATACATTCACATACCTTATTATTCCAAATTCTGCACACATATTTACCAACTTATTTAACAACACGTTTTCAAAATTTATCGGCTCATCACAATTTAGGAACAAGATCACAAGACTCTTCTTTACTTTTGATACCACAACACAGCACCTGTCTATACTCTGAATCTTACACAATATCTATGGCCAGAGCATGGAACTCACTTCCCAGTCATGTCAGGGACTGTCAATCGCTATCATTATTTAAATCCAAATTAACTGAAATCTTAAGTTCGACACAATGAAAACATTAACTGCATAGCAACTATATAGAGCATTCCATTAATAAATCATCTAGGAAGCTACTTACTTTATTTTATATCATTTTAATTTTATTATATTCTATGTTTTTGTTAGTATTAGCAAGTATTAGATTACATCATCATTATATTTTGTTTAGTCTGTATTTTAATAATATCTTAAAATTGTAATATGTACGTAATTTTTGTATAATTTTACTATTCGCTGGTTGAGTGGAAGAGAAGGCCTTATGGCCTTAACTCTGCCAGCTAAAATAAATCATTATTATTAATATTATTATTAATAAAAATATTATTATTATTATTATTATTATTATTGTTATTACTAAATTATTATTATTATTATTATTATTATTATTATTATTATTATTATTATTATTATTATTATTATTATTATTATTATTATTATTATTATTATTATTATTATTATTATTACTAGCCTACTACAACTAAGTCCACCGCTGTGGTCTCGAGGTAGCGTGCTGCCTTGTCACGCAGCGGGCCCGGGTTCGATCCCCGGTCGGGGCAGTTTTTCTGGGTGAGGTTTTTATCGGAGTTCTCCTCACCTGTAAGACAAATGTCAGGAAAACTTAAAGGCCCAAACGGTCCCCGAAATCATATGGCCATCATCACCATCACCATCCTTATCATCATCATCGTCATCATTATCCTTCACAGGTGTGGAAAGCAACGGGAAGCTACCACACCTACAATTCCCTAGTGAAGCTGCAAGCACAGCATGAAAATGCTATGATTGCAGTGAAGAACCTGCCCTCGGGCAGAATTACTATGGACTACTACTAAAGAAAATCATTGGCACCATCGATTCCGGGGATTCATGGCCGCGCGAATATAAGTTCTCCATACATTCCTATACTGAGCTAATGTTTTCCAATCGTTCCCTTTATAATTCACCTCTCTCAAATCATGGTTAATATTATTCGCCTGCCACAATTTGGCTGTATACTGAGAGCTTTCCCTCTGGTTTTCCTATAAATTTCCATGCCCTCTTTCACTCCCAATTCTTATCATATCTCCTAGATTTCGTAGTTTACGAGACTTAATTGTTCTTACTCAACCCAATTTCTCATAAAGACTATGTTGTTCGCTGTTTTCTACATTCACCTGCTGGAGGAGATCATTAGCTATTATCATTACATTAATAAGAAAAAAGATATAATAATGATACTAGCGTTATGTGTTATTTATTTTGTATTATGTTTGAAATGTCATATATTGTCCTATGGACTTAGCGTGTTGTAAAAAAAAACATGTCCACCCCTGATTTATATCCATCTCTGTGTATTTGTATTCTCCAATGTGGATGCGAACTGCCTGCTCTTTCCAAGTGTTGTCATCTCTCTGTGGGTGGAAAATATTTTATTTCTTCTTTCACACAGCATTTCAAGTAGAAAGAATTTCGATATCACCGACGGTTTGCCATATTTCCCTCCTTGTATACTCTTTACGGTTTTTAAAATATCAATCCAAGCCATCCATTACTCAGATAGCATTTTTTATTTCTTTCATCGACTCAATAGAACTTCGTCATGTTCCGGAATAGAGAAGTGCTTATGCAAATAAATATTTAACAATTAGTTTCAGTAAGTGAGCTCTAAAAAGCTATCATTTCATGTTTCAAAGGATATGATTTAATGTACAATAAAACAAGTTAGTACAACCTTGAAGATGGTGCTATAAAAATGAATAATGCATTACAGTCTGATTTATTCCTTCTCTAAACACAGATCTGCAGAAATATTATGATACCAGTTGTAATATTTACAGAATTAATAACTTTGATTTTATTTTCTCTTGCTTTTTAAAAGTTAACAACTGGTTATCAAACTGCTATTATAAGTTACCTATGTTAGGCCTATATCATATATCATCATTATCATTTCATCTAAAGGCAAAGTGATCCTATTATAGGTCATAGGAGACTCTAGGAGTATAGGAGGTTAAGACTCCCACCTTTACTAGACAATCGGCACTTGATGTCAGCCGCGTTTTCAGCCCTGCGTACGGTCATCTTTACCCCCAGCACAAGCGTCTGATACTCATTTCCGTTACAGGCTGAATCTACCGTAGAGTCATGGTGCCACCAGAAGGTATAGGTCACTTTAAAAACCTGACTCCATCGGGTATTGAACTATCGACCTTCCGATTTGTACAGCATTGCTTAATTAACATCGCTACGGCGTTCCCCATCGACTCATGATTTACCAGCTCTCGAATTCTCTTCTACCATATAAGGTGACATCGGAATCTCGCTGTCGACCGCGAAATTCAAAGACGGTTATTTGAGCAACATATTAACAAGAAATTAAATTATTTCATTTATTATTATTATTATTATTATTATTATTATTATTATTATTATTATTATTATTATTATTATTATTATATTATTATTGGTCCACCGCTGAGGTCTCGAGGTAGCGTGCTGCATTGTCACGCAGCGGGCCTGGGTTCGATTCCCGGTCGGGGCAGTTTTTCTGGGTGAGATTTTTATCGGGGTTTTTCATCACCTGAAAGACAAATGTCAGGAAAACTTTAAGATTATATCTCTATCTATCTTCGGGTTTTTACAGCTGCTGCCGTCTTCCCGTGCCAAACCTCCAAAGCCTACGGTCTTGGGCATCTTCGATGCTTAGCCCTCTAGCTTGCATTACTGTCTTCATGTTTTCCTTCCATGTTAACCTTGGTCTCCCTCTTTTCTTCTTTCTGTTCGGATGCCATTCATATAGTTGCTTCGGCCATCGCTCATCTTCCATTCTTAAGACATGTCCTAACCACTTTAATTCCTTCTCCTCAATTCTTTCAATTATGCTTTCTTCTGCTTCCATTATGTTTCTAATTTCCTTATTTGTGACATGTTCTAATCTAGACTTTCTGGCACTTCTCCGTAAATAATCCATTTCTAGAGCTATTAGTCTATTCTTGTAGTACTTATTGATTGTCCATACCTCACTTCCATACATTGCAACAGATTCCACCAATGTTTTACCAATATATTTTTTTGTGTCTTTCCAAATATGCTTATCCCACCATATGGAATTTAACGATGATATTATTTTGCTACTCAATTCAATTCTATGTTTTATGTTCTCTTTGCCTATACCTTCAATGTTATCCATAATTATTCCCAAATATTTAGTTTGTTTCACTTGCTTTATTTGGATTCCTTCTTCCAATATTAAATTTTCTCGTTCATTGCTATTTATTGCCAGATATTCTGTTTTTTGTAAATTTACTGTGAGACCCCATGATTCATATGTGTTTTTCAACCTTTTTATCATGAATTCCATATCAAATTTGTCTTGCGCTAAAACCAGTTGATCATCGGCAAATTGTAATGTCAGCAAAAATCTGTTACCTATTGGGATCCCCATACCTTTGCAGCTTTGTTTCCATTTCATTAATATGGATTCTACATAAATATTAAATAAAATTGGTGAAAGACTGCACCCTTGTTTCAATCCCTTTGTGGTTTTTATAGGATTAGACATTATATTTCCAATTTTAACATAAGCGGAGTTATCTTTATAGATTTGTTTAATAATTTCTATTAGGTTTCTATCAATATTGTATTTCTCCAATACTTCCCATAATTTGTTCCTCGGAATTGAGTCATAAGCTTTCTCTAAATCTATCATTGTCAAATGGGTTTCTTCTCCAACTGCAGTCCGTTTTTCAATTAACTGTTGTATTGCAAATATATTGTCAACACATGACCTTCCTGGTCTGAATCCATTTTGATCTTCTCCTAATTTGTCTTTAATATCTTTTTGTAACTTTGTTTTTAATAACTTCGTAAATATTCTATATAATGTGTTATTTATACTTAGTCCTCTGTAGATTTTTGCGTCTCTTCTATCGCCCTTCTTGTATATTGGTACAATGTAGCTTATTTTCCATTCATCGGGAATCTTCTGTATTGCAATGCACTTATTAAACAAGTCCCTCAATCTACCTATTAAATTTTTTGGGCCATATTTAATTAACTCATTGGGTATGTTTCCCGGCCCTGGTGCCTTTTTATTCTTTAGGGTTTGAATTTCTAATTCTATATCTATTGTATCAAATTCCAGGACGTTCATTTCTATAGTTGGATTTTCTATTGTTTCCATAAACTCATTTCTAGTTTCTGACAGTAAAGCTTTGTAATGTTTTTCTGCGTCAAATTTTGTTAACAAACTTATCTTACTGGATCCTTGGTTGGTTTTTAGTGTTTTTAGAAATCTCCATACTTCCGATGATTGTGATCCTCCTATATAACTTTCTATTTCTTGGCATTTGCTTTTCCATAATTTGTTTTTTCTTCTATCACTTTCCTTTTAACTTTGGCGTTTGTTCTCTTGTATTCTATCCAATTCTCTGTTGTTTTATTTGCCAACCATTCTAAGTAGCATTTTTTCTTCTTTTTGGTTAATTCTTCGATATCTTCATTCCACCAATCTTGTGTATTTTGTTTTTTATTTATGGTGCCTAATGCTTCTTTTGCTGCCGAATGTATTATTTCCTTTAATTGATTATATTCTTCTTCTATGTCTTCCTTGTAATCCAAATTCTCAATTTTAATCCTCAGTCTTTCTTGATATAGGTTTTTGATACTATCCTGATTAAATAAATACAATTTAAATTTTTCTTCCTGCTTCAGTTGCATTGTTGATTCCCTTGCTTCATCATGCACTTTTTTCCCTGTAGGGAATTTGGGGATGATCTGTGCTGTGAGTAGATAGTGGTCGGAACCACAATTTGCTCCTCTTTTAACCCTTGAGTCCTTAATAAATAAGGAAGTATTTTGCTTTACAATTATGTAGTCTATTATTGATTTCTGATTGAGACTAGGTCGTTCCCAAGTAAATTTATGGATATCCTTATGATCGAAAAATGTGTTTACTATCTTTAATTTAATGTTGTTTGCACATCTCTATGATTCTATTTCCATTATCGTTGACTTCTTGTTCCCCATGTTTTCCTACTGCTTCATCATTGTTTCTTCTACCCACTTTCCCATTTAAGTCTCCCATTAGTATTAATTCTTCATTACTTCGTATTTTCTCTATTTGTTCCACTATTATTGAATAGTACTTTTCTTTCTGACTCTGTGCAGCATCATCTGTAGGTGCGTAGACCGCTAAGAAGACCATTGTTCTTCCGATAAGCTTCATTTTAATCTTTAGGCATCTTTCATTAATATATTCATAATCTATTATGTTTTTACTGTATTTCTTTTTTACAAACATTGATACTCCTGCTTTAGCTCTTTTGGATTTATTTACACCTGACCAAAAATGTATGTAATTTCCTAAATTTGAATTTCCCGATCCTTTCTTTTTTGTTTCCGTCACTGCTGCAATATCTATATTGTTCTGAAATAATTCTCCTGCTACTTCATTAATTTTGTTTCTAATTCCTCGTACATTCCACGTGCCTATATTCAATGTCCGTTTTCGTTGCTTTTGTCTTTCGTACTTTTTTCTGTCCGGCTTTGATTGATTTGGTCTTTTAGCATTTGTTTTTTTTTCTAATGTGTGGGGAGCTGGCCCACAGCATAAACCCCCAACCTGTAGGACCAGGAAAATTTCTGTCTGGGTTTTCCTCCCATAGCCTTTGAAGATCCCTCTTCACCGCAAGGCATCGTTTCTCTATTTCCCTTAGAGATAGGGTTGCCTCTTCCGCCAGATCCGCCGTGATGAAGGACTCCTTCTGCGCCGACTCTGCCGTTGATGTCTTCACCGTAACCCTGGCTAGGGACCCTTACAGAGTACTATCAGCCGGAGCCAACTGAACCCTGGTTTTTTAACGAGGTTGTTACTCCTCCCCCTCCTCCTTTCTCATCCGGGCTTGGGACCGGCCATGGCGGTTATTGTTAATTATTAATTATTATTATTAATTGGGCCGAAGTCGGAACGGGTCAACAGACCTAATCCATGAATGCAGATGATGATGATGATGATATTATTATTAGTATTAATATTATTATTATTATTTATTATTATTATTATCATTATTATTATTATTATTTTATTTTTATTTTTATTTTACTTTTTTATTATTATTATTATTATTATTATTATTATTATTATTATTATTATTATTATTATTATTATTATTATTATTATTATTATTATTATTAAAACTGGCAGAGGTACAGACATGATTGCATAATATTCGTTCTCTTCCAGTCAATCAGTCATAAAATGTTGGATGTAAAGAATATTTACATAATAGTCCTAAGATAACATTCCATTTAATTAACGCAGTTTAACCTCTTACATTAAGGGTACTTTTATGTACCACACGCCACCCGTGCCTTAAGCCCAATGGCACGACCTGTCGGGAGAGGGATTTTAACTAGGCTATGAATCACATAACCTACATACTGTTTGACCAATGGAAACAATCCCCAAATGCGTAATCAGCTCCTCCGAGACACACACACACACACACTTTCATACTAAACATGGCACGAATTGTGATAATGTTGATTATGATGGCCAGATGATATTCGGGGATCGTTTGGGCTTTAACCTTTACTGAAATTTGTCTCACAGGGAAGGAAAAAACCCGAAAAAAATCATTAGGCCTACCCAGGAAATGATCGGGGATCGAACTCGGGCCCGCTGCGTTCGAGACAGCAATTACAGAAAAGTAATTATACGTAAATGATGTTATTAATCCTAATTCATGTCTGTAAACTTATAAAGAAATTTCGATTCAGGTCTACAATTTATCGGCTAGGCTGTATGCTATCGCAATTACTCAGAATTGCTGCATTTTTATTCTGTTACAGCGTACTAATGTAGGTTGGCTTTTGTGAGCCCACCTCTGTGGTCTCGAGGTAGCGTGCTGCCTTGTCACGCAGAGGGCCCGGGTTCGATCCCTGATAAGGGCAGTTTCTCCGGGTGAGGTTTTAATCGGGGTTTTTCCTCAGCTGTAAGAGAAATGTCAGGAAAACGGTCCCCGAAATCATATCGCCATCATCATCATCACCATCTTTATCATTATTATCATCATCATCATCATCATCCTTCACCGGCGTGGAAAGCAACGGGAAGCTACCACACCTACAATTCCCTAGTAAAGCTGCAATCATAACATGAAAATGCCACGATTCCAGTGAAGGACCTGCCTTCGGGCACAATTACTATGGATGGATGGATATTTTTGTGAAAACATTTTCCTTTAGAACATTGAGCGGCACATTCAAAGATATATATATAAACTTATAAAGAAAAATTAATCCTACACCACAGGCCTACACACACAAGCACACATATAGGCCTATATATGGAAGTTCGGTTAATGCGAATCCTTTTTGAGTGGATCCTGTTAATATCTTGTAGCCTATAATTGGTGCTACCCTCGAACAGGAATTATTTTAACTTATTCCCCTCATCAACTTTGATGGGTTCAAAGCCAGTTTCTTTTATTCCTTGTGCGAATAAGGGTTTATTTGTGATATTTTCAAGCTAAGTATCAATTCTTAATTTCTGCTATTGAATAGCCTATTACAAATGTCGAAAAAACTCCTAAATATATTATATTATGTAGATGCTATTTTAATATACTGACGATTTTGGTTTGATATTATGTGACGTAGTGGCTGTATAAAATAATTAGGATAACAAAGGAATTCGATTACTATGGACCCTCTGGGAACGAATACGTATATTTTATCAATGAGGATGCTATCTGTAAAAACTTTGTCTTGTAAGCCCATGTTTCCCTTAACAGAGATTTAGGCGTTCTCTCCCTACAGGGAAGAATTTGAACCATACTAATTTTGTTACACTTGTTTTCATATAGATGTCATTTGAGTGGTCCGTGGTCAGCGTTCCGCTTCATACTGACATCTAGAAAACCAAGATAGTACTAGGACGGGAAAATTCGGTAAATTTTACTTAGAGGCCTTTTCATTCAGGCTTAAGGATTTTTTACGAGCTTGAAAATCTTCAGACTCGGGACCCACAGTTTAAGTCCCTCTAAATTAATTTTATTTAATATCCATGTAATTTTACAAAACCAATGACCATCTCTTTCTGCAGTTGAATGACGTGTGAATGTTATAATCAACTATTTTTAAAAGCATTAAATAAATATCAATGATTTTTAATTATGATCAGTCATAAATATTTTCAGATTAATCTGTGCCTGTCTGTAGAAATTAATGGAGTAAATAAACTTAAGAATAGACTAAAAGCTAAGGTGGACTCTGGGGTATACTTTATCCTTTATGGAAGTTAAAGTGGACCTTTCTTGTAATGAAAACACGTTTATAAATTATGAAGATGTTTCCATAGGCCTATGCGAATAAAATAACAATGTTATTTCAATTAGCTGCAACACTGATGATAATCACTGTAATTAAACAAAATTCAAATCCCTTAATTAAAAGAAGAAAAAAACAAATTCAAAACAGGGGCCTAAATTACCCGAAGTTTCTATATAGGCCTATATATATATATATATATATATATATATATATATATATATATATATAGGCCTATATGTTATAATTAAATGTTTAACATTGAGCAATGCAAGCTTAATATGGCATGATAAGAAAAATAAATGCCTGGACGGGATTCGAACCCGGAACTCTGAGTCTGTACCTCAGCGTGTTATCCATTACACCACCAGGCGAATCCAATCCAAACACTTATTTTTCTTATAGGCCTATAGGCCTATATATTATATTCTCCATTATTACTAGATGTCGCGAGAACTCGGTCTTCACTGCCATGGCATATATATTTATATAGGCTATATAAGTTATATAGGCTATATTATTATAATTCAGTGTCCCGCGCCGTAGCCGAGCGGTTAAGGTAGGAAGCCTTGGCGCAGAGCTACGGGACTTTCGATGGTTCGAGTCTCCATGGGGGAAGAAATTTTCTCATGGTATTTCGGCCAGTATGGGACCGGTGCCCACCCAGCTTCGTGAGGCAATTGGGTAGCTACAATAAGTAGCGGCTCCAGGTTGAGGAACCAGCTATAACGGCTGGGGGACTCGACATGCTAACCACATGTCACCCCTACACTGGCTGTTGATCATCTACCTCTGTGGTTGACACATGTGGATGTGAAGGGCCAGCAGCCGGCTGGTAAAAGGGCAACTGCTGAAAAGTGGAAAGACCCTCAATCGGAAATTATAATTCAAATAGGCCTACATAGAGGCAAAGATTGCGGAATGAGGTGCAGAAACAAATTACACATAGTGTTCAATTCTGGAAACGCATGTTATTTTGTATTACAAGGACTCTTATCATCACAACTTCTCTCCAAAACAAATTAAACAAAACTATATAAAACTGTTATTTTTTTACACGCTTTATATTAGCTTGACCTGTATCTATCTATCTATCTATATATGTAACGGAATCTTTCAACGCGATTTTCACCCACTTAAAATCATTGGCTCGACTTGAAACTTTGTATACTTCTAGAGGACCCGTGACAATACAATAATTTCATATTTATTTTCTAAAATCCTGGTCATAATCGTCAGAAAATCAAAAAAAGTGTTTTTGTATCAATGTAATGGAATATTTCAACGCGATTTTCACCCACTTAGAAACATTGGATCGACTTGAAACTTTGTATACTTGTAGAGGACCCGTGACAATACAATAATTTATATCTATTTTCTAAAATACTGGCTATAATCATCAGAAAATCAAAAAAAGTGTTCTTGTATCAATGTAACGGAATCTTTCAACGCGATTTTCACCCACTTAGAAACATTGGATCGACTTGAAACTTTGTATACGTGTAGAGGACCCGTGACAATACAATAATTTCATATTTTGTTTCTAAAATCCTGGCCAGAATCATCCGAACATCAAAAAAATGAAAACTGGTATAGGCTAATAGGTTGCGGACTTGTCGGGTTTTTAGTCAATCGTTGTAAGAGCTCAGTTGGTAGAGCAGTGAACTCTTAGTGGTATATAATTTCAGTAGTCCATACGTCGCTGGTTCAAATCCGGCTGGGAGGGTTTTTTTTTTATATAAGAGTATTACTTTTAGCTCATACTACAATAGTATCGAATTTAAGGATATTTACATTTTTATCTTATTCTGTAAAATATTAAAACTAAAAAATAAATAATAGTTTTAAAAAACTAAAAGAACACGCTTTATTAGAAAACTAAAAAATGAAAAATAATTTTAATTTCCAATATGCTTGGGATAAAATAAAGTGGTCAACAAAAAAATCATCTCCAACACATATAGAATAAAATTAGATTTATCAACAAAAAGAAAATAATTTTACCATCAAAAGCGTGGGGTGCTCTATATCAATTAATATATTTGATAATAAACAGATATTGGTAAAAGTAAGCTCTCTAAGAAGAAAATGTAAAAATCATAAAAAGTGATGGTCACGCTTTTGATGGTAAAATTATTTTCTTTTTGTTGATAAATTTAATTTTATTCTATATGTGTTGGAGATGATTTTTTTGTTGACCACTTTATTTTATCCCAAGCGTATTGGAAATTAAAATTATTTTTCATTTTTTAGTTTTCTAATAAAGCGTGTTCTTTTAGTTTTTTAAAACTATTATTTATTACATTTAATTATTGCCTACGCCTACTATAATCTGGTTGCGAAATATATGCCTAGGCTACTCTTAATTCAAGGGTGATAAAAATATTACTAGTAGGGCTTAGGTCTATTTAAAAATAAAATGCTTAAGAAAAGTTTTGGTTCAAAGAGAGTTGAACATACAGTTGAATGACCAAAACTTTTTATATTCTTCTTATTATTATTCTTCTTCTCTTGATCCTAGTCTTACAGTCAATTGGGAAGCGAGTTTTTCCATCTTTGTCAGCCTTCTCCTTGATGTCTATTCATGTAGCCTATTGGGTGAATTCCACATTTTTTCTAAATGAATTCATTTATGATTATATCATATCTTGTTTTCTTCATTATTTTTCTTAGTATCATTTCTTGTGTTTCCAACATTTGTTTTGGATGTGTCGGCTCTTGTTTCAGAAGCATAGGCCTAAGTGAGGAACAGGTGATACTATAGATTTATAAATTCGCATTGAACTGTAGGCTCATTATCTTTATGGAAACCAAATGCAATAAGAACAGTTAAGTCCCATAGACTTTGATGGTCAGGACATGTAGCACGATTGGAGAATGAGAGTCGTGGAAATTCCTTGTAGGGAAGTCATAAGGTAAATGTCTAAGCTAAGAATAAATGGGAGAATAATATTAACCATGATTTGATGGAAGCAAAGTATATGGGGAATGGTTGGAAAACATCACAGGATACGTCCAACCATCCATAGTAATTCTGCCCGGGGGCAGGTCCTTCACTGCAATCATAGTATTTTCATGCTATGATTGCAGCTTTACTACGGAATTGTAGGTGTGGTAGATTTCCGTTGCTTTCCACACCGGTGAAGGATGATGATGATAATAAGGATGATAATGATGGCCATATGATTTCTGGGACCGTTTGGGTCTTAAAGTTTTCCTGAGATTTGTCTTGCAGGTGAGGAAAAACCCCGATATAAACCTCACCCAGAAATATTGCCCCGACCGGGATCGAACCCGGGCCCGCTGCGTGATAAGGCAGCACGCTACGTCGAGACCACAGCGGTGGACCACAGGATACGAATGTACTAGGGTCTATATTATGGAGAGCTATATAAGCCCGGTCATGAAATTCCTGGTACGATATTGCCCTTAATATTTTAGCCTGTAGGCAGCCTATATTTGTGTGTAAATATTAAATTATTCATAGGCCTATTTCAAGATAGGCTATCTTATTATGTATCATTCAACAACGTCCATTTCTTCACTTTCAATATTAGATCTAATGTAAAAATATCAGATATTTTGATTGTCACTGATCCATAGGCCTAAGTGTAAAAAACATGAAGTTGCCTTTCGTTGTATTAATTAGCTATAAGATGAGACAGGAGCTTGTTTTATTTTTCGAACAGCTTTATTTGAAAGCACATGCTATTTGTACAAGAGAAGACAAAATAAAAACAAAACCACCTGTTCTCAAGTAAAATCTAAACCTTTTTTTTTTCTCTTCCTTTTTTATTCACCTTTTTTTCGCGACAACAAGGAAGTACTTGGTATATTTGAGGTTTCAAAGTAGCATACTCCTGTATGTATAAAATGCTACTCCACGTTCAGAATACAAGTTCAGAATTCATAACATCTTCAACCCACGTATTTCTCTCTTTCTATCCTTCTCTATCTCTTTTTCATCCTTTTCACATCGTTCACAAACCTCCAGCACTCATGACTTGTAAAAACACGTACTTTTTTGTATGAGGTATACATGCAAAATGATTACACAACTTTTGCCTACTAAAGCTTTGCGGGCTTCTAATTAAAAATTATATGTCCCAGATGAGAAATAATGCCTTGACTTTATAACTGAAATGGGGGAATGATTCACAAGAGAAAAGAAAGGGTTGAGGGAAAAGGAGGGAATAAGCCTAAAGGTTGTATGAACTTGGAATAAGTAGGGCCTATAAAATGGCATATTAAGGGGGGATAGTGACTGTAGAAAAGTTTATTATTGTAGGTAGTTAAAATTCTCAGTAGCCGAATTGATGTTACACGCCCAAATTGATTTCTCCCCCCAAACGTATACAAACTCTTAGGCCTATAATTATGAAGCGTTTAGGGAGGGATCGAATACGAGGGTACTTTAAGAGCTCACGTAGATGTCGATTAAATCATCAAGATATCGATACATATATAATCAAATAGTGTGATTTCGAAATAAAATCTCTTTCATGATTTATTTTATGTTGCTATATCTCAAAATTGTCTTGTCTTCTCCAGTGTCGTTTAGATCTTATTTTGTCTCTCTGATTATAGGTTTACTCTGGAATACCTTATTCGGTAAACGATTTGAATCCAATCTGTGAAGGTGACTAAAATTATTTTATATAGCCTATTCATTAATATCTCCATCCAATTTTACTTTAACACTTTTTTTTTCGCATACTATATTGACATTCCTTTTGTTTTGTTAAAATTAATTCAATAATTGTTTCCTTGCCTATTTCAGTTTAACTCAAAGACACATGATTAAAAATAATGTCGGACCTGGTGGACTAGTGGTTTTCATACTCGCCTCTGGTTCCGAGGTTAGTTTGCTCAAACCCGATCGGAGTCGATGGATCCTAAAAATCCTGAGAATGGTTTCCTCGGGAAGAAACTGATATCTATGATTCCCGTGTCGTCTATTTACGGCGCATAAAAACAAATTAAATCCTGTAATAAGAGCCCCTGACTGTTCGTACTCAGATTTTCATTGCGATGCTGACTTGAACTGTTAATGAGCGTTGATAAATAAAATAGGCCTACCACTAGGACAGTGATGAAGAAACAACCTACTTTTGAATATGATACATAAATGAAATGTTCTTCTTCATCAGTGATAAGTATTGTTGGAAGTTATGTACTAAATAGATCTTCATCGAGTTGTACTAGTCAATCTGGTCTGGTTAAATTAATAAATTAAATGTCCCACAAACACATAGGCTATTTCATTTCTCTATTCAAATGTAACAATTATGAATTGTGTTCCTTATTCACAGATCACGGCATTGTTAAGCTATAAGCATTGCTAAATTATGTTGGATTAGTTATATTATCTGGATAACAGAGGGCAATAATTTTTTTTTAAATGAGACAATTCAAACATAAGAGAAGTAGAAGAATAGGCGACCGAAACTGAGATGGTTAGATGGAATAGAAAAAGTTCTTAAGAATATTTGTATTAGGCCTACAGGATGGAGAATGAAGCATTGGACAAGACTGAATGGAAGAATATCTTATCAGTGACCAGGAGTCAAAATGTTATGTAGTGTCGTTTATATCGATGGTGGAGACGATGATGATGATGATGAATCAACTGTATGTCACCGTTTTATAAATTCTTGTGCAGAGCAAGGAAACAGGAATTTATATTTAACTTTTATAGGAATTAACTATGAGGTTTAATTTATGGTGAAATTAAATGTTTCTTACCTCTCCTCATATAAATCTTCTAAGTAGATCGCGATTTCGAGACCATAATGGTCTCATCTTCAGAACAATCTTAGCGACTAGATTGTACTGAAGATGAGACCGTTATGGTCTCGAAATCGCGATCTACTTAGAAGATTTATATGAGGGGAGGTAAGAAACATTTAATTTCACCAGGAATTTATATATTTTTATCCATTGGCATTTTCTTCCACAATAGTAATTTATTTTTGAAGGCTAAATATTTAGGTATTGTTGATTTGAATACACTGCAGAGACACATTTACTTCATTACTCTTGCGGAACGAAGCGACGCCCTTGGAGCTGTGACATACAGTTTTATAAACCTCTGACTTATGTGTCCGTCGCCGTGGAAGAGACGATTGAGTCCCTAACTAGCATTCCTACTATTTGGATTCGATTCCCTTTGGGAAAGGGAAATTGTTGTGTTTTGTGCTAGTGTTTGTAGGTGCCTATGTGTAAATAAATAGGCTACATAAACAACATACAGTAGCCTAACAAACTTCTGCTGATTATAGTATAAATTCCAAGTTCTGCAATTTAAAAAAATATATACCAAGTTGAGGAATATAGCCTAGTACCTTCGTGGCTTCAATCCGACGAGATTAAGATTTTTAAACTTGCCCAAATCTTCTGGCGGCATTATGGCCTCGGGTTCGACTCAGCTTCTAACGTAAATTAGTGTCACGCATATGCGATCTTCTGGGAGTAAAGGCGGCCGTCAAACTGGACTGACAACTCCGCTAGAATCTCGTGCCAATTGTCTATAAAGGTGAGAACCTTTAATCTCCTACTGCTTCCTAAAGTCTATTAGTGGGAAAAATTGTACAGGTATTAAGTTAATATTTTCATATTTTAATTTCATATTTTAAAAATTAGTTTGATATAATTAAAAAACTGAATGTCTAAAAATATTAAGATAAATATTAAGGGTGAAGTCTACAGTATTTTGCAAGATCAGTGTCTGATGTAAGTTGGAAGTGATTCTCTTATATGCATATTCGACTCCCTCTATTCTCCTTCATTCTCTCACTTGTAAGCCATTCGTTTTAAAATTAAACGTTTTTATTGGTTTTCTGTGTGACGGCCTGATTTAATTGTTAAATTAATTGTCCCCTCATCATCAACAGAAGCAGATCTGGGAGGGAGATTTCATCCGGGTAATGAGACGAGTATACAACCCTTTGCGAGCAGAATGAAACTTTATTGAATATTTACTTCTTTATACGCAATTTCCAGGCATATAATTTCATTGGCAATATAACCCCCACATTAATATCTGTTTTTCAATCTCCTATCTGCTTATATTTTGCTCAATTTACTTTATTCCCTTTCCAAATCCTATTCTGATGCTACCTTTTACATCGCAAATTACATTGTGAGTTGATTAACGTTGCATAAAACCTCTTCTTAAAGCGCTTATTTCAAATTATAAATGGTTTTATATCTCTTTTTTTTTACAAAAAATGTAAACCAACCCCATAAATAATTTTAAATACAAAATATTTTATTTTACACGGGATGATTGTTATAAAAATGGGAAGGTGTGAATTCGTTATGGTAATCCTACAGTAAAAAATGCAGGCCTATTGTAATCTTTGTGTTGCAAATGTACAGTTTTTTTTATAAAAAATATGTTTAGGCCTATGTAGTCTAAAAATTGATTACTGTAATAGTCCATGGACTCTTACTTCAACGGAGGAAAGGAAGTTACGAGTATTTGAGAATAAAGTTCTTAGGAACATTTTTGGACCAAAGAGAGATGAACAGACTGGTGAATGGAAAAGACTTCATAACAGTGAACTTTATAGGAAGCCAGATATAATGAGAACAGTTAAGTCTCGTAGACTGCGATGAGCAGGACATATGGCACGAATGGGGAATGAAAGACGTGCATGGAGCTTCTTGTAGAAAAACAAGAGGGAAAACGCCCAGTTGGTAGACCAAGAATGAGGTGGGAGAATAACATTAACCATGATTTGAGTGAATTAGAATATACAACAAATGATTGGAAAACGTTAGCTCAGGATAGGGTTTTATGGGGAGCTTATGTCCTCGCGACCATGGACCTACGAGACAATTATGTTAAATTAACGCAAATAGCCTACAGCATTAGATGTGTCAATTAATGGGGTTCAAATCTATTATAGTGGGACAGTAAAAAATCTAGGAGTATTTATGGATAAAAATTTTTATTGGAATAAACAAATAAACAACATTTGCAAAAGAATCTTCTCAATAATACACTCATTAAATCGTTTAAGAAATTGTTTACCATATACTCTAAAGAAAATAGTAGAAACACTTGCAATGCCCCATTTTGATTATTGCGATACTCTTTTTACTGACCTAAATACTGTTTCCAAAGACTTCAACGTGTTCATAATGTCTGCATACGTTTTATTTGTGGTGTTTACAGAATTGTTCACATTACACCATCCCTGGAACAATTGTCTTGGCTTCGTCTACAAGATCATAGAACCATCCATTACCTATCTCTTCTCTATAAAATATTACACACATCATTACTTTATTATTTATCACACCGCTTCACTAGACTCTCTGATACACATAAATTAGATACCCGATCCCATCAGCATATTGTCCTTTATATCCCTCATCACATTACCTACTACTCGAATCTTTTACAGTTTCTCTTGTTAGAACATGGAATTCTCTTTCACCCTATGTCAGGGACTGCCAAACTTTACCCAGAAATAAATTGAAAATAAAATTATAACAGAAACACCTCACTAATATTACTTTTTTTAAATATTAATTCTTTTTTCATTATTTAATCAAAATAGTATTAAGATGTGTTTATATATTTACCTAATGTCTTAGGCCTATATATAAGCGATAGATTAATTCATTACAGTTTATTACTTTCTTTGTGTATTTTTTTTTATTTTCTTTTTATGTATAGTAGATTCGAGCTGTTATTCCTTTGAGTATAGCCTACATTATTCTATTACTCGTAGTTTAATTTTAATTGTATTATTGGACATTATTTTCATTATTGTTCAGTTTGACCAGATAATTAATTGTTTAGTATGTAGGCCCTACTGTTATTGTATTTTTCTGTAGGCTTATTTTTAATGTAACGTATGTTTGCCCTGGTGAGTGGAAGAGAAGTCCACATGGCCTTAACTCCACCAGGCTAAATAAATCTATTCTATTTCATTTTTCCCAAAAGGGGAGGGAGATTTGGTAGAGACATCTGGAACCACAGACCAAAAATTCGGCCGGTTTGCATGGGCCTTTTGATTCGCGATTGTATTGTAGGTTAAATTATAAAAACCCTCAAACTCCATCAAATTTGCCTCTCCTTTTTTAGTAAAACTTTAAATAATTGTGCTACTTTTTATTACAATACTTAAATAATTTCGATATCAAGAGCACTTTGTTTCAAAATGAATAGGCCTATTACCTTTTGCTCAAAAAATCCATCAAACACATAAATCAAATTTTATTTAACATAATTCCATGTTAGGCTCAAAATATTAGCCCAAATATATTTCTTTAGAAAATCTTTTAGGCCTATGCAAAAATAAACTAAGCTTAAATACAAAATATTGACTTCACAACTCCTTTCAAAAAACGTTAAACTGAAAATATATAAAACTGTTATTCTACCAGTTATATTAGGCCTATATGGATGCGAAACATGGACTCTTACTTTAAGGGAGGAAAGGAGATTACGAGTATTTGAGAATAAAGTTCTTAGGAAAATTTTTGGACCAAAGAGAGATGAAGAGACAGGTGAGTGGAGAATACTACATAACAATGAACTACATGGTCTTTATAGGAAGCCAGATAGTCTATAATAAGAACAGTTAAGTCTCGTAGATTGCGATGAGCAGGACATGTGGCACGAATGGAGAATGAAAGGCGTGCATGGAAGCTTCTTGTAGAAAAACCAGAGGGAAAACGCCCAGTTGGTAAGACCAAGAATGAGGTGGGAGAATAACATTAACTATGAATTGAGGGAAATAGATTACACAGGGGCTGATTGGAAAACATTAGTTCAGGATAGGGATATATGGATACATTATGTCCACGCGGCCATGAACCTACGGGTTCGATCATACCAGTGAGTTAGTTAAATACAAAATATGACTAAGTAAATTGAACCAAAAGTGACTTGTTTTAAGTTATGGTTGACAATTTTTAGGTGAAATGTAAATTTACGTTAACTGCATAAGTGTTGTTCTGTCATCTGATGAAAAGTGACAGCAATATTTTAGTCGATGTTGACTCTTCGGAGTTGTCATGTCATTGAATGGTTGATTCATGTAACAAATTGAACAAAAATATAAAAGTAAACAAGTCAAACGAAATATAGAAATTAAATACTTTGAATTTTTACTTATTTGTTCACTTTAAAGGATGTTCACATGATCTAGATATAGGCTAGAGAGAGAGAGAGAGTGAGAGTGTGTGAGAGAGAGGGAGAGAGAGAGAGAGAGAAGAGAGAGAGAGAGAGAGAGAGAGAGAGAGAAAGAGAGGAAGGTACCGTGAATATATTCTCTCGTCTAGAGACTGAAGGGTCTGGAGCACTTATAATTTTGTGTGAAATGAGATAATTGGGAGAGTCAGTGAATTAAGCCAAGTTACTTGTGTTTCACTCCATCTCTCATTAGAAACTGCACTGACAGATATACAGCCAAGAGACAACTCTAATCAACTACAGAAGTAACTTAGTTTCCGTCTGTTAGGTAGTTTCCATTGTTATGCTTGAAAATGTTCATCGCATACTGTTTTGTAGATTTTCTGGTTATACTCCGTTAATAAGGTACAGGAAATAAACAACTTATAGATATTGTATATTGATTGGGTTTAACAAAACTATTGGTAACAACTTCTGTTAGTTAAATATTTGTTATATGTCAGTGAGAAATTATATTTCTTTGTAGATTTAATAGGCTATAAATTATGCTTAATTTAAAACAATACGAAGAAACTAGGACTGGAATTAAATTAAATTAAGTTCATACAGTTTGGACACGCATAGCTATATTAATGAGAATGGACTCTTAACAACAAATTAGCGAAATTTTGAAGAAGTGGCGAAATCCATACATGCCTACTTAGGAACAATAATTATAAACAGAATGATACCATAAATTACTATTCCGTCTAATGTATTAACAATTAAAATTTGCTTATATTTGATATTTTCACATGGATGTTCCGTCAAATAGTTTTAGAAAATTTGGAAAGTTTATTTTATTATTCCTCTCATTATTCTATTTGTATATCATACAACTGTCCACCGCTGTGGTCTCGAGGTAGCGTGCTGCCTTGTCACGCAGCGGGCACGGGTTCGATTCCCGGTCGGGGCAGTTTTTCTGGGTGAGGTTTTTATCGGGGTTTTTCCTCACCTACAAGACAAATGTCAGGAAAACTTTAAGGTCCAAACGGTCCCCGAAATCATATGGCCATCATCCTTATCATTATCTCATCATCATCATTATCATCCTTCACCGGTGTGGAAAGCAACTGAAAGCTACCACACCTACAATTCCCTAGTAAAGCTGCAAAGTATAGCATGAAAATGCTATGATTGCAGTGAAGGACCTGCCCTCGGGCAGATGGTTGGATGGTTGGATGGATCATACAACTTTATAGTGCGTGAGATTTAAGTATGTGATTGACATTTATAAATCTTACTGGCTGTCTCTTGCTTTCAATACAAGATATGATACAGGGATGATGTCAACATTCAGTCGGAAATACGTTGAATCGAATAACAAAACGTTATTGTCCAACAGACAAATATGAGTAAGCTGTTTATCACATAGCCTACTCAGATCTCATGTACTTGTACATTTGGACTTAACTCTTTCAGTGAAGTTTATAATTTTCTTGAACGAACAACATAATTGCAGAATATTTGTTTAAAAGTTAATATTTTAGTTTATATTAAAATCTGTACCTGTACTGATCAGCATAAATGCACAGTATTCGTTAATAATTAACATTGTTTTTATTGTACTCTGGTCAGTTGATACGTGAATAATACGAGAGTATTTTAACATGTGTAATGCATGTTTACATACATGTTCACTCATGTGAAAATAGTTGGAGGTCCCTTTGAGGATAATAAATGTTTCTGTACCTGGGTAATGGCTTCCGGAACCAATCGACCAGTAAACACAAACTGGTATAGGTCTATTGTAGGTAGAACAGCTATAAATTTACCACTTCGCGACGGTCAACTACGAACCGGTCTGTGTACAAATCAACTATACTTATAAATTGACATGGAACCCTCCTAATTTGTCTGTTAAAAATATTTAAGTTATCTATCAATGTGTTTATACTACTTACATATTAACTTATTCTTTCTGAAAACAATTTGAGTAATTTATTTATATAAACAAAATACTAATTAGTTTGTAAATCAGATCATATCATCTGCATTATGGTATGAGCCATAAGGTCCGTTCCAGCTCCAAACAAAACTGGTCTCGCCATCTTTTTGTAGGTCTTCCTGTTTTCTTCTTCTGCGAGGATCGTAGTTGTATACTGTTCTGGTAAATGATGTTTCTGGCATGCGTTGTACATGCTCTCTCAAATTGACTTGATGTCTTCTTATTGTCTATAATGTTGTGTATCTTTAGTTCTGTAATGAGAAGGTCATCTGGGTAGACGTGAAGGGAGTAATTTCTGGAAGGTGATTAGGTAGGATTTTTCTAAAGTATTTGAAAAAGTTTAAGGTTTAGGAATTGCGTCTTGAAGTTAGGTTTTATGAAAAGATTCAAAAGGACTGATATACTGGATTCAATACGTTCGGGGTTCAAATTTAAGTCTGATCTCAGGAAACAGTTAACTAAATAACGTAGTCGACGACTCATCTATTTTAAAGAAAACTTTAAAGAGACAGATGGGCCTACGGGGGTCGTTGAAGATGTTTAAGTCTGTCTAATTTGGTTAAAAGACTATCCCGTATTTATACATAAAATTACATCATTCATTTTGAATCATAGAATATTAAAGAATATACGTAACATAGATATCACTCAGAAGAGTTTAAAGTCCAATTCATGCAACATTTGAAACTTTACTAATACTGCCGTAGCGTAGTGGTTAAGGCACTGAGCTACAAGCCGGAGGGTCGAGGGTTCAAGTCCCGTTGGGGTCAGGATTTTTAAACTGACCCAAACCCTCTGGCAGCACTATGGCCCTGGGGTCGACTCAGCCTCTAACGGAAATGAGTACCAGACGCTTGTTCTGGGGGTAAAGGCGGCCGTCACGCAGGGCTGACAACCCGGCTGACATAAAGTGCCAGTTGTCTAGGAAAAGTGGGAGCCTTAACCTCCTACTACCCCAAGGCCTTCCGGGCCTGTTGTAGGATCACTTTACTTTTTTCTTTACTATTTACTTTTTTATAGTCATCTATTTTACTTTACCTCTTATGACTAATGAATCTGTGTGCATTGATTTAGCTTAACTTTGGGTAATAGTACATAGGTTATTTCTACATTAATTAATATAAATTATAAGTTTTTGTATTATACATTATTTTTACATAAAATGATTTTAATTTCTTACATTTAAATAGTAAAAAGGATAGGGAATGGGTTACCATTTGCATATGCGGCCTTACTCATATTGTTGTTATTATTTATGTGACGTCACTTATTTTTCTTAACAACTATTACATTATTTTAACTCTGCATTCACTCATACAACATACTTTTATGTTACAGTTCTGATCTAATGTATTCTCTTCTCTTTTAATCAAATAATATATAGCCGGCTACAAACCTCAGAAACATCATTTCAGTAGCTTCAATTTTTCTCTCATCTTTCTTCCCTAAAACCCAGTTTTTTTTTACATACGTACAGTAAATCTGGCAAAGCTATCACTTTGTAAAAGTTTGATCATGTCTCTTTTCGAACTTTACTACCTAAAGTCCTGCGTATTGCTCCACAAACATAGTTAAAAGCTTTTAAATTTCCATCTATTTCTCGACTCTTATTGTAGGTGACATTTCAATCTAAATATTTGAATGTATATGTCCACCGCTGTGGTCTCGGGGTAGCGTGCTGCCTTGTCACGCAGCGGTCGGGACAATTTTTCTGGGTGAGGTTTTTATCGGGGTTTTTCCTCACCTGTAAGACAAATGTCAGGAAAACTTTAAGGCCCAAACGGTCCCCGAAATCATACGGCCATCGCAATCATCATCATTCATATTCATCTTAGGTTAAGCTTAGGATTAGGGACTCTCCTGGCGCACCATTATCATCATCACTCATCATATCATCGGGGCAACGTAATCCCGCCTTCCAGGCGCCCCAACCTCCTGGCCATGCCAGGAGAGAAACCAGGAATGTCGAAAGACAAACCTGGGGCATTTGGAAGAAGAAAAAAATGAATGTATTCACTTGTTCTATGATTTTATTATTTAACGCTGTTTAAGGTTTAATTATTTGTGTCTTTGCTTTTTCAGTATTTCACACTATCATGGTTAGGCCTAACTATAATTAAAACTCCTCTGTAATTTTCACTCAGACATGAAGCAGTGAATTTGTTGCCCCTAAGAACTGGAAATGATGGGCTGAATGACCATTTAAGAAGATACCTGTATAGACAACTCCAATTTGCGTGTTATGTAAAGGAGAGAGTAAATCATTAATAGAGAAAATACCATAAAATGATTTACACTTTAAACTTTAAAACGTTTGGTATCAACCTTTACCGGAACTGTATACCCTATTGGAAGCATATCCTAGGCAATAGGCTTATCAATAGGCAATAGCCTACTATGTATTTGACATCGGGTTCTTAGCGAGTTGAAGCTGAGGTAATTGGAAATTCCAGTTGTATTAAAAAATGTGGGAGTGTTATATCTGTACATGAGAGGTCAAGAGTCGTAACTCTACTTTCAGTGAATCTGAGATTCTGATGTGCTAATTACAATAAAGATATATGTTTGAAGGTTGAAAGTAGCAACTCTTATCTTTGTTAATACCAATTTAGGCTTTATAAAAGCCGTCGTAAGTCCAATATCACTTAGGGTCATTTTCACCAACAGAGATAACTGTTTTCTCCATGCATAAAGCATAGTTTAAACTGGCGTAATACAGTTCCTCCCTTGGTGAAACTGGCCCTTAGTTGTATAGACTAGTAAATTTTCCCTCCTGCTGAATTATGGAGTTACATCTGAGGTACAGATATGGAAAGTCCAAAGTTGCTATTTTTGTGCCAGGTAGGTAGACAGAAAACTGTTAGCTTGAATGCATATTCTACTCAAGAGGCAAATAAAATGGAAATAACAGATTCTACATATAAAAGAAAAATTCATTTTATGCACTTCAATTTAATATAAAATGCACTGAATCCATAAAATATGGTATAATATGTAGCAGACCTATAAAATTCTAAATAATACTTTGTTAATTAGGCCTATGAAATTTTCAAAATATGTAGACCTATTAGGCACGAATTTCCTCCCGAAAAGGCCAAAAATTGCAAACACCCATAGAAAAATAGGTTTATTTTTAATTGGTAAGTCATAAAACAAATAACTGCATATATATTTATTTTTTTGGAAACGTAACCAATTTAAAGTTAAAAATGCATTTGCATGGATATTGGGTCTCTAGACATGCCTGATAGTAGGGTTTTTCTTTAATTTACGGTAAGATTTGGAAGACAGATTTCGAATTCAAACTTGCATTTAATGTAATCAACTGTTAACAAAATTAATAATAATAATAATAATAATAATAATAATAATAATAATAATAATAATAATAATAATAATAATACATATACTTCACGTGGCAGTGTTAAGACCATACAACCTTTCTGGATAAATTTTCAACAAATAATATTCTTATAATTTTAATTTTATTTAATTAAGAAGAAATGGAAATCCTCAATAAAACAAATAGAAGAAATAGATGAAAGATGTATAGTTATGGAAATAACAATGTATGGGAAAGAATTGGTAATGATAGGTACATATGCCCAACAAATGATGCATCACAAGTAATAAAAGTACTTTGAAAAATTTACTGGATTGGTAGAAAAGATTTCTCAAAAGAAGGAATTAATAATTATGGGACATTTGAATAGCAGAGTTGGAAAGGCGACAGGTGACATAGTTGGTCCATATGGAGAAGATATTGGGAATGAAAATGGACAACGTTTAAAAGAAGAATGCAAAGTGAATGACCTAATTATTATGAATTCGATGTTTAAACATCGGGGTATCCATATATATATATACGTGGGAACAACGCACTAAAGGTCTAAGATCGATAATTGATTATGTAATAGTGAGGAAACGTAGAAATATTATAGTTCAAGATGTTAGAGTGAATCGAGGACCCGAATGTGGAACGGATCATTATATGCTGTCAACTAAGATAGTATGCCCTATAAACAGGCAAAGGGTAAATACAGATCAAAATATAGAAATAAAAAATGAAGTATAAAAATGTAGATATAATCTACATTTACTACAAGATGAGAGTATTAAAAATCTATATGCCCAACGCCTCGCCGAAAAATTAAAATTTGTTGAAGATTGGAACTCGGTCGTTATATATGAACATTTGAAAAAATGTATACATGAGGCAGCAAGAGAAGCACTTGGTCTGGAAAATGATAAACACCATAAAAACCACTGGGTGAATAAGGAAATACTTGATATCATAACAGAAAAGAAAAATGCATATCAAAAATATTAAAGTTCCAAGAAAGATGAAGATTATCATAAGTAATGCCACGAGTGATTTCCAAATTATCGATAAATTCACGACTCACGAAGTGAGGAGTGAATTTATCTAGAGAATTTGGAAATCAAGAGTGGCATTTGTTAGGACTATTTAACGAATAAAATAAAGCTGTTTACTCACAAATCATTATTTAACTACAGTTATTTAAAAATATTTTTATATTTAAAGTAAACGGTGATGTTTGAAAACTAATGAGAAACGATAGGTAGCCTACGCTTCTACTGCTTCTTTTGTTTATCACTGCAACCAGATCATACTATTTATTGCCAAAGGAACGCAATATTGTAAGAATGCTCTCTAGTGGAGAAAAAATGAAACACATCAATCTGTATATTAATTCATTTTTGATGTCGTATACATTTAAGAAAGTGCAAACAGTGGTTTCTTTTTTTGGTGGTATAATCAATTGCTACAAATGTTGACATGTAAGCACTATTATATACAATCTGGTAGCCGTATTTGTTATAGGCTCAGTCACTGCAAAATAACGGTCAGACCTGTTCAGAATATTAAAAAGGAGGAGCTTTGCTTAATATATGATAATCCTAACGTTGATAATTATTTCGTGAAACACGTCTCTGATTGGTTGTAATACAGAAATCATTGAAACGTGATTGGTCATTGACTCCCATTTGGGGCATGAGTTAAATAGTCAAAGTTATAACATACTTAAAAGAAAGGTTAAAGCAGAAGTCAGGAAACATAAAAAAGGAATGTGGAATAGGGTATGTGGAAAAATCGAGCATACAGTAGGCTATTCAAAGTCAGCCCAAGCATGGAGGACAATTACAAACATGCGAAATGATAATATGGCAAAGAGTTTTAATTTAGTACCAATGAAAACTTTTCAGGAATATTTTAAAATGCTTTTAACAGAAACTAGGAGAGAGTTTATAGACTATGCTACACTGGATAATGGAAAGGGTGACTTAATAGAACCTATAACAGAAGAGGAGGTAAGAAACGTGTTGAGAACAGCAAAAAATGGAAAAGCGGCAGGTCCAGGAGGAATAACAATATAAGAATTTTAACTAGACTTTTTAACCAAGTGATAAAAGGAGGTCCTATTCCAGATGAGTGGAAGTTATTGTATATTAGTGCAATATACAAAAATAAAGCGAATAAAAGAGATCCAGCAAACTATAGAGGGATCAGTGTTATGGTAGCAATTAGTAGAAAGTTAAGTACAATTATTAAAATTAGATTGGAGGAACTAATAGAAAATAAAATATCAGAAGAACAAACAGGTTTCACAGCAGGTAAATCGTGCCTTGATAATATATTTGTGATTAGGCAGATTATGGAATAGATGTTGGCTAAAGGAAAAGAAGTTCATATGGCATTTATAGACCTGGAAAAGGCATATACTCTGTACCCATCAACGAGCTCTGGGTGACAATGGAGAACTTTGGAATACATAAATCTCTTGTACATTTTATAAAAAGAATGGATTATTGTAAAGCAAGTATTAAGGTTGGAAATAGAGTATCCTCAGAATTTGATATAACAAAAGGATTAAGACAAGGATGCGGGATGTCACCAACATTGTTCAATATATATTTAGAAGATGTATTAATGAAATGGAATAAGTCATGTCGGGGAATGGGAATCAACATTAATGGTCATTTACTGCACAATTTATTATTCGCTGATGACCAAATTATAATAGGACAAGATAATGAAGTTATAGAATATATGATTAGAAAGTTGGTTGATACGATTTGAGGTAGGTGGACTGAGGATAAATTATATTAAAACAGAATATATGGTAATCGGAGGAAATTCAGAAGACCTACAAATAAATAATATGATAATTAAACGTGTTGAAGATTTTAAATATCTTGGATCTATAATAGATAAATCTGGTACTTGTGAAAAAAATATTATTAACAGAGTAAATTGTGCAAGGAAGACGATTATATCCCTGAATGGTCTTTTATGGAATAGAAATTTGACCAGAAAAACAAAAAAAGAGATTATACAGACAATAATGGAAAGTATACTTACATATGGATCAGAAATCTGGACAATAAATGAAAGGATGCAGAAAAGAATCTTGGCGACAGAAATGGATGGATTACGGAGAAGTATGAGAATAGCCAGCCTACGATATAGGCCTATTCGAAATACATATATCAGACAAGAAATGGATGCACAAGAGACTGTTATCGATAGGATAACAAAGACAGCTCTTCAGTGGTATGGACATGTACAACGGATGTCGGAAGACCAGTGGCCTAAACAGGTGTTGGATTGGGTGGTACCAGGCAGAAAGAAGAAGAGGAGAAGTAGAAGAGCATGGTATGAGGGAATATATAACGCCATGATGAAGAGGGGTATGGAAGATGGACAATGGGAAGATAGGAATATCTGGAAGGCAGGAATCAAAGGCAAACTGCTGTAAAGTGGAAAGCCTGTACAACGGATGTATTAAGTATTAAGTATTAAGTATAATTTAAATTTTAAGGAAAATAGAATATATTTAGAATTGATTTATTTAGCCTGATGGAGTTAAGGCCATGTGGCCTTCTCTTCCACTCACGAAGACAAACATATGTTACATTTAAATACAAAAAATTACAATAACAGTACGTACTAGACTATTAATTATCTGGTAAAACTGAACAATAATGAAAATAATGTCCAATAATAAAATAAAATTAAATATAATCAAATAAATGATTTCATAGCAGTAAAAAAAAAGCACAGTGATCCCACTACAGGCTTCGGAGTCCCTTAGGGTAGTAGGGGGTTAAGGCTTCCACTTTCTCAGACAATCGGCACAATATGTTAGCCCTGCATGACTGCCGCCTTTACCCCAGAACAAGCGTCTGGTACTCATTTAAATTAGAGGTTGAGTCGACCCCCAGAGTTTAATTCCCCTTTAACTTTCTATTATTTTGTGACTACTTAAATATGTTCACTAAATAATAAGAAAAATAAAAAAGCTTAAACCCCATAAAAATAATAAATAATTTAAAGATAAAGGCAAGAAACTCTTCCACGCTAGATACATCATGGAAGGGATGATTTCAATGCCTTGTCATTTATTAAGGATTAATATAATTATCCCTTCAACGTTTTGACTTATTCCCTCACGAAACTTCATTCTATGAAATTCTATCCTAGGTGCCCTTCATAAAGAATTTAAAACATTAATTGGTTATAACAACATTAGTAATGGAAGAACATTTATTTTCATTTCGATATTTTCAATCATTATATAGGGCCACAGCGTGACCAGAAGTTTTAAGTCAGTTTAAAAATCATGACCCCACCTGAACTGGAACCCCGGACCTTCCGGCTTGATTTCATAGTAGGCTTACAATATAATTATCTGTGTAAAATATGGGTTGATTTATTGTAATATCACGTATAAAAGAGATAATAGAATAAGTTTTATAGACAATTTTAAAGTAACCTACAACTATTAGAATATTGTTGTAAAAAATGTTACATTGGATTTGATGATGATGTATAACAGATTTTATTTCTCTTGAAAGTTCCGAAATAAACTGATAAACGTAATACTGCCGTATCCTGGGCTGAAGAAAGTAAATTAGTTTACTTTTAAGAATGAAATTCTTGCAAACTTCCCTGTTCTATATTTACAAGATACGGCACGAAACTCAACATCCTTCCAATATTGGAATTTACGTAAATCGCCTATAAATAGAGGGATAATGTTTGCACAGCTATGTAACACCAGAAGCAGCCATTTGGTTAAATTAATATTTTACAACATCTATTGGTATTTTTACGATCGCCTTTACTATCTTCCACATATTAAATGTAGTACAATTTTTACTCTAAACAATGCGTTTCATATGATGTGAGTTTTGAAACTTAAGAAAACAAATTACTTAAAATATTAGTAGCCTATAGACCTATAATAAAATGCAGTGCTTCAAAACGTGAAAAAATTCAATTAATGATTATCTCAACAAGCCAAAATATTTAACCCATATTTAATTTTAATGTTTTGTTTATACCTATCATGCTCATTTTAAATTATTACATCTTTAGGTCGCGCATAAAAATACACAATGTAGTGGAAATGGACAGTTAATGACAAATGAGGGAAATTTTGAAAAAGTGGCGGAATTCAAATACCCAGGAACAATAATTACAAATAGAAATAAGAAGCACAAAGAAATTAAAAATAGAATCAACTCTGGAAATCCATGCTATTATGCATTATAGGGACACTTGTCATCCAAACTTCTCTCAAAAAACATACATACATAGTGATCTGCCCGAGAACAGGTATTTCAGGTGCAAACTCGGTATTCTGCACTATTTCCTTAATTGTGCTTCCCTTGTTGTATCTGCATACAAACCATTTATTTTAATATTGTCTATCATCTGATGTCTTTTTCTGCCTCTAACTTTCTTTTTCCGTTGACCATTCCTTCTAGGGCATCCGTCAGCAGGCAGTTTCTTCTTAGCCAGTGGCCAATCCAATTTCTTTTCCTCTTCTTTATGAGTTCCAGCATTATCCTTCCTTCACCAACTCTGTCTAGCACATCTTTATTTTTTTTATTTTGTCTGCCCGTTTTATACGTTCCATCCTTCTCCATATCCATATCTCAAAAGTTTCCAGTCGCTTTTCCTCATTACACCGTAATGTCCAAGTTTCTACACCATACAATGCTACGCTCCACACAAAGCACTTTAATAGCCTCTTTCGTAATTCTTTTGCCAAAGTTCCGCAGAAAATGCTTCTATTCTCGTTAATAGCTTCTTTTGCCATTGCTATCCTCTGCTTTACTTCTTGACCGCATGTTGCTACTGATAGTACAACCCAAGTAGTTGAAGCTCTCCACTTGCTCGATGGCCTCATCTTTAATCAAACTGAAAATTATATACAGAACTGTTATTCTCCCAGTTATATTATATAGATGCGAAACACGGTCTGTTACTTTAAGGGAGGCAAAATATTGTGAGTAGGCCTATTTGAGAATAAATTTCTTAGGATTTTTTAGACCAAAGAGAGACGAACAGACAGGTGATTGCAGAAGACTACATAATAGTGATGTACACGGTCTTTATGGGAAATCACATGTAATATATCAATTGAGTATAGTATGTTGCGATGAGCAGGGTACGTGGCTCGAATGGGGAATAAAAGAGGTATAAACCAGAGAGAAAGTGCCCAGTAAGTAATCTAAGAGAGAGCTGGGAGAATAACATTGACGAAGCTAAATTATAAAGTGGATCATTCGAAAATATTAGCTCAGCATTGAGATGCATGGAGAGGTTACGTCCTCGTGACCATGAACATGTGGATTCCATAGTGCAATTGAGTTAGTTAGCTAGTTAGGGTTTTCACATACTGTATCAACTAAATCGGACCGTAAAATCGACTTACTGAGGAATTTGCTTAGTTTACAGTTTCTACGTGACGGACTTTTATAAAATTCAATTTGCGTTACCATCTCTATACGACTGCCGCCAGAAGACGTGTCTGGTAGGCCTACATATTTATGTTAGTGGCTGAGTTGACCCTTGGACCAGATGTCTCAAGAAGGTTCCTGACTATTGTATATCTGGCTTAACTTGGCAAAGAGAGAGATGGAGATATAAGGGTAGATCCTTGACCGCTTTCGTCCAATTACAAAAGAAAGAACCCACCCTGCGGAATTATTATTATTATTATTATTATTATTATTATTATTATTATTATTATTATTATTATTATTATTATTATTATTAATTTCAGTTGTTAATTTTTCTCATTCAGATTTCTAATCTTTGCATAAGTTTTCAAGTTTTCTTCGAAGTATCTAGTCATAGCACATAATATAAGTCATTATTTTAAATAAAAATCTTATATGCCTACTACTAGAAAGACTACTTTTCTAAGAAGTTTATAATGGAGGCTGGAAAAATCTTTGATTAAATGTAGGCTACTTACGTTACGAGTTTAACAAGATGGAGAGAAACTCGTTAAAAAGTCTATAACAGGTGGCCTTTGCCTGTATTTTTTTTCTTTCAATTGAATAGAGATCAAATTAGGTGATATTCCAGGCAAAGGAGTCTATTCTAAAAGCACAATGACGACATTTCCCTAACGATAATAGCTATTTTCTTCATCTACTCATTATTTTGTATCCATTATCCGTTCTGCTTTTGTTTTGCATCATTTGCGGAAATTGTAGGAGAACATTTTGTACGATTCGACGATCAGATGACAATATTTCAGACTTGAAGATGAGGGCCTATTAGTTGTAGGCATATTGGAGAACGTTCAAAAGAAAGAAAAAAAAACACACGGGAATGGATAATAAAGATATTCTTACTGAGTGATTGTTAAAATGAGATATTTTATTCTTTAACGGATGCCTCGAAATATTAGATTCAAAATATTATTCATTAATTATTATATTTATTTTACAAATTACACAATGTTTCGTAACATCTTCCTACGTCTAATTAATCTACTGTCATTCTCCTCCACACCTCTGTCATTCCAATCTCTATAATTTATTATTATTATTGTTATTATTGTTAGACCTATTATTATTATTATTATTATTATTATTATTATTATTATTATTATTATTATTATTATTAGACTTACTTACTTACTCACTGGCACTATCGAACCCGTAGGTTCATGGTCGCGCGGACATAAGCTCTCCATACTTCCATATCGTGAGATAATGCTTTCCAATCATTCCATGTATAATCTACTTCCCTCAAATTATAATTAATATTATTCTCCCACCTCATTCTTGGTCTACCAACTGGGCGTTTCCCTCTGGATTTCCTACAATAAGCTTCCATGCACGTCTTTCATTCCCCATACGCGCAACATATTCTGCCCATCGCAGTTTACGAGACTTAACTGTTCTTATTATATCTGGCTTCCTATAAAGATTCACTGGAGTTCTTGGACTCACAACGAATCCTACCTTCAAATTGTCTGATCTACCCGAGGGCCAGATCACGACAAGACTATGCAGTTCATTGTTATGTAGTCTTCTCCATTCACCTGTCTATTCATCTCTCTTTGGTCCAAAAATTTTCCTAAGTACTTTATTCTCAAATACTCGTAATCTCCTTTCCTCCCGTAAAGTAAGAGTTCATGTTTCGCAACCTAATATAACTGGTAGAATAACAGTTTTATATTTTTTCAGTTTAATGTTTTTTGAAAGGAGTTGGGACATCAAAAGTCTCTGCAATGCATAATAGCACGCGTTTCCAGAATTGAGCCTATGTTTAATTTCTTTGTCCATCTCATTCCTATTTGTGATTATTGTTCCTAGGTATTTGAATTCCTTCATTTCCTTCATTTCTCATTAGCTGTCCATTTCCATTATATAATGTATTTCTATGTGTGACCATATATTTAGTTTTATTGATATTTACTTCCAGTCCTAATTTCTTAATGTTACCCAATAGTGTGTGCGTGTTGGCCTTTAGTATCTCCTCGCTATCGGCCAATAGTAGGCCTACTACATCATCAGCATAAACTAACAGCTTATTAATACCATTGAGTTGTAGGCCTTCCTCATCCTCTAAAGATTTGATGGCATGCTCTAGTACAAAATTAAATAGTATGGGAGATAGTGCATCTCCTTGCTTCAACCCATTCTGGATTTCAAAAGTGTCTGAAAACTGTTTGCCTACACGCACCCTACTCTTTGTGCTATTTAGACACATTCGTATAAGTCTAACTAACTTTTTAGGAATTCCGAACTCCAGCAGGATACTATGTAACTTCTCCCATTTAACTGGATCGTATGTTTTTTTGAAGTCTACATATAGTTTCTTTTTTAAAATCTGTCTTATACTAAAAATCTGATCTGTTGTAGACCTGTTTCTTCTAAATCCACATTGATGATCTCCTAGAATGTCATCAATATAGGGAGTAAGTCTACTTACTAATATATTTGTTAGAATTGTGTTGCATGTGTTCGACCCCGACCGGAAGAAGTTTTCTAGATGAGCTTTCTCTGGCTTTTAATGAATTTCGAGAAATGAAGCTGTTGAGGTTGTTCTGATTAAACGATTTTTTGAAATAACATACAGATTTTCATATCTCATATCAAGTAATCACTGAAAACAATCATGTGTGTATGTGTGTGTGTGTGTGTGTGTGTGTGTGTGTGTGTATGTGTGTGTGTGTGTGTGTGTGTGTGTGTGTGTGTGTGTGTGTGTGTGTGTGAGAGAGAGAGAGAGAGAGAGAGCGAGTGTGTCTTTTTAACGCTCTAATGGCCGCAATTTTGTTTTATCAGAATAAAATTTTGCATATAGCAATACATTTAAAAAGTAAAGTCCACTTTGTTAACCAGCAATATTGGACCATTAGGTGTAGGAGCTCACCTGAAACAAAAATATAAAAATAGCTCTAGCTGTCGCAGTTTTAGACGTTTCGAACCAAAGTGCACTAGGCCTACATGCTATTAAAATATAACAAGGAAAGTATTCTCCAAAAATCACCGAAATCATCCATTCAAATTAAGGGTTTACCTGAAACCCGAAATTAAAAATCATTCTTTGTTTTCACTGCGGTCCGATAATTTTAAATAGGCCTAAGTTGGGGTTAGAAATTGAGTTTCTCCAATTTAACAAAAGACATAGGCCTATGTAATCTCTAAACACTTCACTTAGTTTACTCAGTTCCTTCGTGATGGACTTTTTCCTGACCTGTAGGCTATGTCATATTTAAAGATCCTTTAAAGACCAAATACACTTCGAATTCCATCTAATCATCACAATATTCCATAGCCTACCATATTCGTTTGTTTAAAGACGCAATTTAAATTCACAATAGAAACAAGGAACACTTGAGACACCCAAAGATCCTAAGACGCCTTAGGCAATGTTTAAGTATCTATAAATATGATTAGTTAGTATCTTTTTTAACGACGTTGTTTAACAATTATAGTCATTAGCCTTCCGGGAAATTCTCGATATCCCTGAAAAAATTAGTACTTATAATAAAAGTTTGGGAATTATTAATCAAGTTACCAAAAAATACTAGATTACGTTTATATAACATTTTGGCTAGACCACTGTTGACCTATGGTAGCGAAGTATGGACACTAAAAAGACAACATGAAAGCAGAATAACGGCTTGTGAAATGCGCAGAACAGCGGGTTACACCAGATGGGATCGGGAAAGGTACACCGATGTCTTAAAAGAATTGAAGACTACGCCAATTTTGGAATAGGCCTATATTAAACAGTATCAACTAAATTGAAAACACCATCTTGAAAGAATGAGTTCAAATCGGATCCCCAAAGCTGTTTATAATTATATACCAAGAGGACGAAGATCTCTGGGCCGTCCTATGAAACGCTGGAGGGAAAATTTTCTATAGGATCGTAACAGGCCTTGGCCTAATACTTGCAAGGAAGAAGAAGAAGAAGAAGTCATTAGCTTCTCAAGACTAATGGGGCCACAAATTTTGCTCAGAAGTCTCTTAATTCGGGCTTCAGTTTTATTATGTGCCGAAAATCTACGAACGGGACCCATGACTTTACTTATAGGCCTACTCCGAAGGAAACCAACTCAGGATTTCTACGCCCATAAAAGTCAATCGGTTCCGGCTGGGTGTTAATTAAGTGGTATGTATTCACTTTAATTTCGAAAAACAAAAACTTTGCGGCCTCTAGAGCAGATTTCGCTGATTTTTTTAGAATAATCTGACGCGAAAAATCTAAAATCGAGGACGCTAGAGTGATTTTTAAATTTTTGCTTTAGGTTAACCCCCGTTCCAATAGGTACGATTTTGCTGGTTAATGAACTCGTTCTCACTTCATCATTATCATCATCAGCATCAAGGATTAGACCTCCAGGTCTGTTCCGATCTCATGTTAGAATTTGTCTGTCAATTTTTTTACTGGATCTTCCTTCAATTTCTTCGTCCTAATGGTCTGTAGTGAAGAATCTGTTACGGGATTCTGTTGTTATCTTCTATTCCATTGGTGAGGTCCATCCGTTCGTCTCTGTATTGTGCAATCCTATTTAATTGCTTGAATAGCCTATGTTTTTAGTTCTGTTTGTATAGCCTATCTTCATTTCGTTTCCGATTTGCTATTGTATAGCCAGCCACACCTCTAAAAAAACCTCATTTCTGAAGTTGGTTTTTAGACAAGGCCAAGTATTCTGATCCATATAACTTAGTAGTGTTGGAACAGCTTTTTTTTAAATTTTAAAAGTGTCCTACTTGTTTTAATTATTTGCGATATTCCTAAATTGATTTCGAAAAAAAGCGGGCGGCGCTAGAGCGTTAAGATACACACACACACACACGCATATATCTGTGTTTGTTGCGTAAAGATTGTTAAGTTAAAGAAGGACTAAAATGAGTTAGGATTTCGAGCATATTTGAAAAATAAAATTCCATTTTTTATCTTCTTCTTCTTCTTCCTCTACGAATGAAAGCTGGTAGCTTTCAGGTCCGGGGTATGGTGACGTCCTTCCATCGTAGTTGTGGTCATCCTAAAGGCCTTTTCTGTTGAGGTGTGCAGTCACGTACTTTCTTCAGTAATCTACTGTTCTCCATTCTATCTATGTGATAGTTCCAGTTTAGTTTTCTATCATTTATCCAGAGGTTTATAGGTTCAATTTCACATTCTTCTCTAATAACAGAGCTGCGAATTTTCTCTCTTAGCGATTTTCCTACGATTTTCCTTCAAACTTTCATTTCGGTTGTTTCATTGATTTGTTTTGTTTTTTGAGTTTCTGTTCGGCATTCACAACCATATGTTAGAACTGGTCTTATGACAATTTGTAAATTCTTACTTTTGTATCTATTCTTAAATTTTTATTTTTCCAAACAGTATTGTTTAAACATCCCGATATTTTGTTTCCATTTTTTATAAAAGTAATAATTAGGACTTTAGGCTACACGTTTTACACGACAAACACAGATATATATATATATATATATATATATATATATATATATATATATAAACTTATATATATATAGGCCTATATATATAGGGGCCTATAGCTAAATCAACCTGATGATATAGATATTTTTTATCCAATGCCCAGATTGTAATTTCCACATTTCTGGTGTTCTTTCCTGGCAATGACGTAATTGTGACCCATTTCTGAGGTTGGGGCGCCTGGAAGGCTAGATTATGCTGCCCCAATGATATGATGGCGATGATGTTAGTGGTGCGCCAGCAGAGTCCTTAACTTATACTTAATTCAATGCGAATATGATGATGATTATGATGGCCAGATGATGTTCAGGGACCATTTGGTGCCTTAACGTTTCCTGACATTTGTCTTACAGGTGAGCAAAAACCCCGAAAAAAACCTCACCCAGGAAATTTATCCCGATCGGGGATCGAACCCGGGTCCGCTGCGTAACAAGGCAGCACACTACCTCGAGACCTCAGAGGTTAACAGATCAGAATATTTAAGGCCTACAATTCTTAGATAAGTGCACAGTCCGTCAATGATTACGATGTTTTTAAATTGCAGATATATGTTACTATGACCTCTGTACCCTGGTTATCATGAGAAGTTTTGATGGAATGTAGTGTTTGCAGATACTGGGACTAGATTAATTATATCGATAGCTGGAGGCAATAACAATAAATGCAAATGTGAGTTATAACCAAATAATCTCGAGAACAGCAAGGATTCTAATAAAATAACAAGTATAAAGTGAAAGAGAGAGATAGAAAGAGATGGAGGGAGGAAATAGACTAGGATAGAAGTCGTTAACACTATTAGCACCGCCACCAAATTCCTAACTTTTGGAAAATCGTTTTCTTGGAATATACACGTACCAATGGTAAGGCTACGAACTCAATCTGAAACAAATTTCCTTTCCCAAACCAACATTCTAGTGACTTTATTGACAACTTCCGTTGTGTTTTACTTCTCCCCTTCTCAAAACTTGCCAGAGCATTACTACCACTAAGTCCAAATAGTAAAATGGAGAGAAAGACGGAGGGATTGTAAATGAGAATTGTTAAATAAAAAGATTCCATCTGACTCTCTCTCTCTCTCTCTCTCTGTTGCGTTCTTCGTTTCTGCAATTCCATTCCAGCCATTTCTCTTTTCGCGTAATTATAGCTTTCTTATTTAATGCAGTAAGGAAAATCTTTGCTAACACACGAGTTTATGTAATCTAATAAGTTTCTTTCAATGGTGTAGTTATAACTTAATGTGTGAACAACTTGATGCATCTCTTATACATAATAATAATAATAATAATACTAATAATAATAATAATTATAATATTAATAATAATAATAATAATAATAATAATAATAATAATATAAAATGATGTTAATAAACCAAATATATTTGCCGAAGTGACGCCGCCGCTTCGAATGACAGAAGTTACAGTGACACGCAGCGTATTAATTTAGTCAAAATGTAACATTAATTGAAAACTTAATAATGACAATAACAAATTTAACAATACTAAATAATAATAATAACAATAATGTAGAATAATGATATAGGCCCTACTCGAAATTTTTCCATTGTGTTTGCAATGCTTATTCACATGGCAATATTTGGTCTGTTATTTTCTACCAATTGCTGATCCACAGTTTTATATATATATATATATATATATATATATATATATATATATGCCTATAGCTCTTCTTCTGTATTTACTAACATTTTCTAATATTTTAAACTTTTTCAAACATTTTTTATAACAATCTTCAAGTATTTATTTAAGTACGCATATCACAATATTATGACACTGTTAGACAATATTGTGATGCTAACTGCTATATTCTCCACAGTATATGATTTTTCTATCGCTGGTTTGGGTTATCGCTGGTTGGAACGGCGTTAGGGAGTGATAAGTAAGTGTACGCCCATTTTAAACAAACCGTTGGTAATTTTAATATTATTGATATATTTCTTTAACATAGAATTGGGGGTTTATTGCAAAGATTGGCAATTTCAATTTCATAGCGACGTGCTGCCATCTAGCATAAGCTCTATGAACTTTAGTACGATATCGATAATAATCGATATGTGGCAAGGGAGATAATCGATATGTGGTTCAATGGTGGGTTATCGCTGGCTCTATGAACTCTGGCGCATGCGCACTGTTGTTCTATAGGACTTTGAAAATATATCAAGTAAGTTAAAGTGACGAATCCCCAATGATAGTTCTCCTCGTCCACCTTATCGATATTAATGTGTTATATGATAATACGCTATTTGTAGGGCCTAAGCGCTATACCTATATCCATTAATTGGACGGCGTTGTACATCAATCGGCTAAGCGCCATTAAAAAAAGAGATTTTGATGCATTTCAGACTCTTATCATCTCAATTTCTCTTATAAAAAATAAAAATAAAAATAAAAATAAATAAAACTGCTATAGGCAGGACATATGACACAAATAGGGAATGGAAGAGGGGCAAATAAATTTCTTATAGGAAAATCAGAGAGAAAACGCATAGTATATAGGCCAAGTATGAAGTGGAAGAACAACATTAACTTTGATTTGATGGAGATGAATCTTACAGGGAATGACTGGAAAATATTATCTCGGGATAGGTATGTATGGAAATGTTATATCCGCACTGCCATGAACCTCCGGGCTCCATAGTGTGTTAGATAATTATTGAAAATAATTATGCACAAACATAATATAGGCCTAGGCTTCCTACAATCTGTATTATACTGTATTATCTAAACATAAATATTTTATTTTTCTTCTAACTGCTGTACACATAGGCGTAATCACTGTGTTTAATTCAGAAATATCAATTTAACTTTACACTGAATAATATTTTCTTATTTTATAATCAAATATTTTTTTAATTCTTTGTTAGATGTCAGTAGACTAACATATGCCCTAATATTTTGGAATAGCATTTATTTAGGGAAATGTGAATAATACATCCTCAAGCTGTTTTTAGTTTAGGTAACTCATTATATCAATTTGTTTTAAAAATTAGTTAATTCAAACAATAAACAGCTGTAGAGTGCTTTATTCACATTAACTTTCATTTAACTTACTTAACCTGGTACAGATCACATAGCCTTCTCTTTCACACCAGGAAAAACTTACGTTAAACGTGTTATATCAAAATGCAATTTTAATATTATTTAAATATTTGGCCAAACGGACGAAAATATAAAAAGTTGTATAGGGTAAGATTGGTAGAGTTCGCGCAGTGGGACAGTTCAGGCACCTCATGATTTACTCTGTATTCACAGAAAAAAAACTAGGTTTTTACTATTCGTGCTTATGCAGTCAACAGAGAAGGCTCATTTGTTAAATTTTAGTGGCTGTATCACCAACAAAAAGAAGGAAATACATGTTTTTTGTGAAAATACATAATTTTGGTAAATGAAACAATTTGTAAAGGGTTATTTTGCCTGTACGTTTCTAAGGGGCTGAATACTGTTAGGTAGATACTTATCTTATCTGTATACAAAGCAACTTATCCTTGTTCATAATACCAGAGTTCATTGCACTCTTACAAAAAAATCAGTGTCTAAATAATTCACAAAAATATTTGTGCAAAAGGAGTGAGTTCGCGCACTGGAAGGGGGTTGAGATTGCGCGACCAGACACTTCCAGCTCCATCTCAGACTGTTTATATTTTCTTGTATGTTTTATGCCTGAATGAAATGTTGGGGTCGAAATGATATAAAAATACATTAATACAAAAATATTTGTTTAATTTTAGTTGTAAATTATTATTAAAGAAATTTAATATGGAGGGCCTAAATTAATTCCAGCTTAAAAAATATATTAAAGTACATTTCAAATATGAAATAGGAATAAAGTAATGTAAATTAAATTAAAACGAAATGTACCAACTTTACATACAATCATTAACTTACTTACTTACTTACTTACTTACTTACTTACTTACTTACTTACTTACTTACTTACTTACTTACTTACTTACTTACTCAAGTACCAACCTTACGTATAATCATTAATGTTTATTAAAACATTATTTGTCTTATTAACACGATTAACCTGATAAATAGACTATTAAACAATCAATACACAGAATAAATCTATAATAAATTTTGAAAATACATTTTCTCGTGTAATTTCAGCCAGATGAGACAGGTGCCTAACCCAGCATTGTGAGGAATTTAGGTAGCTACAATAAATAGAGGCTTCAGATTGATAAAACCGGCTATAACGGCTGGGGATCCGACATGCCGACTACTTGTCCATATACTGGCTAGATGATAGTTCTCTTCCATGATCAATATAGTGTGTGGATGTGAGGCCAACAGCTGGCTGATAGGCCAAGGGCCTTCTAGGTCTGTCGTGCCATGGAGTTAGTTATCATTATTCATAAAAAGCAGATTGGATTAAATACACCTCATGTTCCAAATGGTTACATGAAACATGTTCCATTCATCCTAATTTGTGTTCCCTATGTGGCAGGAACGAAAAGAGAAAAATCAAAGACCAGGAAAAAAGAAAGAATTCGTTATTATGAAGTGCGTGATCTAACCCACCCTGGTCCAAGTGTTGGCAGAGTGCACCGTATTTTTCAAAGTATTTTTTCTTCTTAAATAAAACGTAGACTGTTTTGCAAAATGGTTACACTCGTTTAGCAAATGTATGTAAAGTATAGGCCTATTTCTTTTATTAAATACAGTATGACACCTGATTTTTAAATTATTTATAACTTTTTAAAAGGCGCGATTTAACCCACCGTTACGCTATATGTAAGTATCCATCCATCCATAGTAATTCTGCCCGAAGGCAGGTCCTTCACTGCAATCATAGCATTTTCATGCTATGCTTGCAGCTTTAGTAGGGAATTGTAGGGGTGGTAGATTAGGATGATGATGATGGCCATATGATTTCGGGGACCGTTTGGGCCTTAAAGTTTTCTTGACATTTGTCTTACAGGTGAGGAAAAACCCCGATAAAAACCTCACCCAGAAAAACTGTCCCAACCGGGGATCGAACCCGGGCCCGCTGCGTGACAAGGCAGCACGCTACCTCGAGACCATAGCGGTGGACACACTATAGCCTATATATATATATATATAGCCTAATACCTATTTGTATCACATATAGACTACACTGTATATGTAGGCCCTATACATATCATATATCATTTCTTATCATACCATATATATAGGCCTACATACTTACATAGTTCACTGCTGTGGTCTGGAGGTAGCGTGCTGCCTAGTCACGCAGCGGGCCCGGGTTTGATCCCCGGTCGGGGCAGTTTTTCTGGGTGAGGTTTTTATCGGTTTTTTTTCCTCACCTGTAAGACAAATGTCAGGAAAACTTTAAGGACCAAACGGTCCCCGAAATCATATGGCCTTCATCATCATTCTTCACCGGTGTGGAAAGCAACGGGAAGCTACCACAGCTACAATTCCGTAGTAAAGCTGCAAAGCATAGCATGAAAATGCTATAATTGCAGTGAAGGACCTGCCCTCGGGCAGAATTACTATGGATGGATGGAATGCCAAGAAGATCGGGATAAGTAGATTTCCAGGCAACGCCGGATAATCAGCACGGGGTATCTAAAAATAATTACGATATAATTTTCCCTTTTACTTAAACATAAAAACACATTAATTTTCGTCTTTCAGATCATCTATGCCAAGAAGATCGGGATAAGTAGATTCCCGGGTAATGCCATTTAATCAACACGGAGTATCTAAAAATAATTACGATATGCATATATATGTTTCCATTAACTTATTCAACAAAACATAAAATATCATTGATTGTCGCCTTTCGGCATATTTAGGCGAAAAAGATCGGGATAAGTAGATTCCCGGGCAACACTGGGTAATCAGCACGGGGTATCTAAAAATAATTACGATATAATTTTCCCTTTTACTTAAACATAAAAACACATTAATTTTCGTCTTTCAGATCATCTATGCCAAGAAGATCGGGATAAGTAGATTCCCGGGTAATGCCATTTAATCAACACGGAGTATCTAAAAATAATTACGATATGCATATATATGTTTCCATTAACTTATTCAACAAAACATAAAATCTCATTGATTGTCGCCTTTCGGCATATTTAGGCGAAAAAGATCGGGATAAGTAGATTCCCGGGCAACACTGGGTAATCAGCACGGGGTATCTAAAAATAATTACGATATAATTTTCCCTTTTACTTAAACATAAAAACACATTAATTTTCGTCTTTCAGATCATCTATGCCAAGAAGATCGGGATAAGTAGATTCCCGGGTAATGCCATTTAATCAACACGGAGTATCTAAAAATAATTACGATATGCATATATATGTTTCCATTAACTTATTCAACAAAACATAAAATCTCATTGATTGTCGCCTTTCGGCATATTTAGGCGAAAAAGATCGGGATAAGTAGATTCCCGGGCAACACTGGGTAATCAGCACGGGGTATCTAAAAATAATTACGATATAATTTTCCCTTTTACTTAAACATAAAAACACATTAATTTTCGTCTTTCAGATCATCTATGCCAAGAAGATCGGGATAAGTAGATTCCCGGGTAATGCCATTTAATCAACACGGAGTATCTAAAAATAATTACGATATGCATATATATGTTTCCATTAACTTATTCAACAAAACATGAAATATCATTGATTGTCGCCTTTCGGCATATTTAGGCGAAAAAGATCGGGATAAGTAGATTTCCAGGCAACGCCGGGTAATCAGCACGGGGTATCTAAAAATAATTACGATATAATTTTCCCTTTTACTTAAACATAAAAACACATTAATTTTCGTCTTTCAGTTCATCTATGCCAAGAAGATCGGGATAAGTAGATTCCCGGGTAATGCCATTTAATCAACACGGAGTATCTAAAAATAATTACGATATGCATATAACTTACATGTTTCCATTAACTTATTCAACAAAACATAAAATCTCATTGCCTTTCGGCATATTTAGGCGAAAAAGATTGGGATAAGTAGATTCCCGGGCAACACTGGGTAATCAGCACGGGGTACCTACAAATAATTACGATTTTTTTTCCTTTTACTTACAAAACACATTAATTTTCGTCTTTCAGCTCATTACTGCCAAGAAGATTGGGATAAGTAGTTTCCAAGGCAACGTCGGGTAATCAGCACGGGGTATAAAAAAATAATTACGATACAATTTCTCCCTTTTACTTGGACATAAAAACAAATTGATTTTCGTCTTTAAGCTAATTAATGCCAAGAAGATCGGGATAAATAGATTCCCAGGCAACGCCGGGTATTCAGCACTAGGGGGGATCTAAAAATAATTAAGATATAAATTTTTCCTTTAACGTATTCAATTAAACATAAACAAATCAATTATCGCTTTTAGCTCATTTATGCCAAGAAGATCGGGATAAGTAGATTCCCGGGCAACGCAGCGAAATCAGCATGGCGTATCTAAAAATAATTACGATATAAATTTTTCCATTTACTTATACAACTAGATATGAGAACACTTTAATGTTCGCCTTTTAGCTCATTTATGTCAAGAAGATCGGTATAAGTAGATCCGCGGGCAACGCCGGATAATGAGCACGGTGTGTCTACAAATAATATATTTTTTCTTTTACTTAAACATAAAAACACATTAATTTTCGTTTTTCAACTGATTTATGCCAAGAAGATCGGGATAGATAGATTCCCGGGCAACGCCGGGTAATCAGCATGGGGTATCTAAAAATAACTACGATATAGGCCTATACACCTGTAAATGGGCCAATTCCCTAGGTAACGTGCCCGCAGGGAGAGAGAAATTATCTGAAGCTGTGGTGAAAGTAATTTTTCTAGGTGAAGGAGAGAGCGAAATAAAAACATCTAGTCCTCCAGGTTGGTTGTTGACGCAACAGGCTAGTTCCTTGTTCTTTGGGGGGAATATATATATATATATATATATATATATATATATACATGGATGAAATCCCAATAATTAAATATCAGACGCATTTAATACATTAAGAAGAAATATTTGAAAAAAATACTTAACTTCTGCGTAAATTGACTTTTTTAGACGATCAGCTGGTATGTGTAGAAGACATATAGAGGAATTTCGGGTAATTTGGACCACTGGTTTTAATTTGTTATTTTTCTTCTTTTAATTAAGGGATTTCAATTTCGATAAATTAAAATGACTATCATTAGTGTTGTAACTATGAAATAGCATTGTTATTTTATTCAAATATGGAAACATCTTCATAATTTATAAAATTCTTCACATTACAAGAAAGGCCCACTTTAACCTCCATATTCGGATAAAGTGGACCCCAGTGCCCACTTAACTTTTTATTTACTATGGTAAGGGGCGGAAGGTTGGCGCGGGTGGCACAGATGGCGCATCTCATAGTTTTCCTTGAATTCAGAGGAAAACTGGGGTTTCGCCATCTATTCATATGCAATCATCAGAGAAAGTTTATGTATGAAATTCTTGCGTTTATATTAGCAGGTTGAAGAAAGAAAATTTTTGTTGTTTGGAATTGAAAACAACAGATTAAAAACAGAGGTCCAAGTTACCCGAAGTTCCTCTATATACTGTTAGGAAGAGGATGTTGTTTCAATACATTAGAACATTTGTACTTCTGTACATAGTATAATAGTTCATTGCCCTCTTGCAAATAGTTTAGTTATAATCTGTTCATAAAAATGTGTGCGAATGGTTCAAGACGGCGCACAATCAGTGTAGGTGGGTTGGCTCGCCCGGTCATTTAAAACACGGTCTGATTTTGCGTTCAACTAAAACACTTTCCTTTTAACTGGATATTACATTTTTTGTGCCTAAGTGAAATTGTGGGATCAGAATGATGCAGAAATATAATAGTGTAATAATATTTATGCGTCTAACTATCGGACGCGGCAGACGTTATCTTGCCCGAATGTTCAATTCTCATGTCATGGCCGGACGATAAAAAAGTTACCTTTTTACCATAAAATTCACAATTAATAAGTTCGCGAGAAAACTCCTCACTGTTATCTGTTGTGGCTCAAGAAGCGTGCATTTTGACGTCACATTGTTGTCGCGCGGGATATGTCAGTAAAGCAGATTACTACACATCTGCATAAAAAAATCATATAACCCGATCCCAGCGCCACCTACCGGGTCCAATTGCGAATGCAAACCATCCAGGGTCCCACTCAAACATACAATAAATTTTATCAAAATCGGTGAAGTCGTTTAGGCAATTTCGGATTTCATGTAAATCTCCACTTCTAATTGTCGGATTTCGCTCATTTTTTGACAATACTATCTCGGTTTATTTTAATAGGATATACTGAGTTTCGTTGTAAAACATCGAAAAATGTGACCGCTAGAGCGATTTTTAAATTTTCACATCAGGTGAATTCTTGAACCTAATGGTTTTTGAGTCCAATTGTGAATCTAAAACATCGAGGGACCCAATCAGACACACGCAAAAAATTTCATCGAAATCGATCCAGTCGTTTAGTAGGAGTACTGAAGAATGATATATATATATATATATAAGAAAGTTTTCTTGGGTTTTCCGCGTCTTGGATTCAAGTTCGGCCCCTGGCCACTGACTCCGACGTTTCGGCATGATCCCACATGCCATTATCAAGGAATGATAAGTTCGAGTCACAGGTTTAGGTCTTATATAATTAAACAAATAGAGTTTTCGCTGTGGTCCGTTTCCGAAGACGTACACCCATCCAAGGTTGTTCTTATGTAGTTAAACATTTTCAGTTTTCAGTGCGGTCCGTTTCCGAAGCCGTACACCCATACAAAGTTCAGTTCTTATGTGGTTAACCACCTTCAGTTTTCAGTGTGGTCCGTTTCGGAATCCGTACACCCATCCAAGCGTCGACCACGCTCGATGTTGCCCAACCGTTGTTTTCTTCATATCTTCTTCGCTGTTCTAGGGATGACATGGTGAGCAGCGAGAGCAGTTTTCCATGTAGATGGTAATCTTTGGGCATCATCTCGGGTGTTCATAGTATGTGGCCTTTCTTCAATCTCTATTGCTTCTCTGTAGATTCTTGATTTTTCATGATCTATTTTAGCCAAAATCTGCGATATAACACACACACACACACATATATATATATATATATATATATATATATATATATATATAAAGACAAGGAACATGAAACCATAGAATTAGTACACTTAGCAACAAAAAGAATGAGCCTCTTCAAAAAGCAGAGTCCCTGTTATGACCCACTGCGAATGCACGAAAAAAGGCTAAAGCTGTGGTTCACGATATAACGAATTGTTAAATGTTTCAAATACGCTATATTTGGTAATAATCGTCTTAAATAGTTTAAGGAGAGTGAAGGAGACATGTTTCTAGATATTTAAGAGTGTTCGACAAATGCAATATTACTCAAATTGCGACATTTCAAATAAAGTTCAACTCTTGTTCATAGTAAATAAGACGACTAGTATATGACGTTCGAGTAGTGTAGATCGTTAAACCACTTACAAAAAGATGAAATATATATATGAGAGCCAGGTTTGAATCATTCGACAAAGTTTCTTTTATTCATTTGAACTTTCGCAAAATACATCCTATAATATTTAATTGCAACCATGTAATCTACGTCCACTTTACTATATCAAATACTACTCCTGCCTTCGTAAACTCTGTAACACTATTTAGCTACCGGTATAAATTTAATTGTGTGTGCAGTGCCACGTTTTAATAATAATACTATAAATTTATGTAATAAAATATAATATAGCTTCATATATGTATGTGTTTATTTAATTATTACGTATTAGTGAGGAAAAAGTTTGATCGTTGAATTAAAATATTTAGTTTATATATGCCAAGTCCAGCATAATAATAGCCCATACAAGATGGACAAAAATAAATAAATTATTATTATTATTATTATTATTATTATTATTATTATCCATCATCTATAATGATAATAACAATAATAATAATAATAATGGGATGATAATAATAATACTAATAATAATAATAATAATAATAATGCAATGTATCGAAATATGTGAAGAATGTAATTATCCTAGGATCAAAATTAATTCAAAATGTACCTAAGGAAAATTACATAAAATATAGAATTCAAAAAGGCAGATCGGTAATAACAATGTTAAACGGAGTTTTGTGGGATAAGAACACAAGAACAGATACCACATTACAAATTTATAAATCCATAAGTCGAAGCACGGTGCAGAAACTTGGCAGTTGAATAAAAATTTGAGTTTGAAGCTTATGTCTACTGAAGTGGATTGTTTCAGACACTCAACCAGACATTCTATATTGGACAAAATCAGTAATACAATCATCAGACAACAAAAGAAAGTCCAAAATTCAATATTAGATTTTGCGAGATACAGAAAACTATAATGGCATGGTCATACACGTAGGATGCCAGACAAGCTTTGGAATGGATTCCACCTGGAAAAGGAAAGAGAGTTCGACCTAGATATAAATGGATGGATGAAGAGGTATGAGGGGGCTAGGTCTGGAAGAATGGAATGGGAAGATAGAGAATAATGGAGAAAGAAGAAAAAAATTAAAAAGCTTTGGGCACAGAAAGATGTTCTATTACATTGTAAACCTGTTTATAAATAAATAATAATAGTAATAATAATAATACTTTCAAATAGTTCGTACGGTTTTTCTTTAAGAATGGACATACAGAATAACAATTAAAAATTAACCTCACCGGGAATCCAACCTTTGACCTCTTGCATATGAATCAAGTCACTAAGCACTGAACTAAAAGAATGTTCTTCAAAGGAAAAAGGGAAACGTACTGTAGCTCTACTGTGCAATTAGTTTACTCGTGTGAATCGCGCGTTATAACTTAAAATATTCGAGAACAAGAATCGACCCATTATTGTTGCTAAGTGTATCTATATATACGGCCTTCTTCTTCTTCTTCTACTACAAGGTTTAGGCTATGCAGCCTGTTCCGGCGAAGTTAAAAGTGGAGGCCATCTTCTACGTGGTCGGCCAACATCTCTTGTTCCTCTGGAATTATACAGAAGGTTCTTTTTGGTATTCTATCGTTGTTCATTCATTAAGTGTTCTGTCCATTTCTTATTATTTTCGCTGATTTTATCCTCAATTTTATATATATTTAATTTTTCTAGTATAGTTTCATTCCTTATTCTATCCGCTTTTGTGCATCCTTTCACATTACGTAAAAACAGCATTTCCGCAGTCTGTATCCTGCTTTTATCCCTTGATTTCATTATCCAATTTTCACTTCCATACAACAACAAAGGAACAGCCATTGTTTTATATAATTTAAGTTTCGTATCTTTCCTTGTTTTCCGACCTAAGGTTCTTTTGATGGTTCCACAAATAGCCTGAAATTTATTTACTTTATTTTCTATATCTTTATTTTCTCTATAAGTTATATCACATCCTAAATATTGGAAATGTGATACTTGTTCTATTATTTTGTTATCCAGTACAATTTTGGATCTAATTCCATATTTACCAATAAATACCATTACTTTTGACTTATTTATTGATATTTTACAATTATATCTATTGGCTATTAATTTAAATTTATATGCTAACATTTGGAGCTCATTTTCAGATTCTGCTAAAAGTACAACATCGTCAGCGAATAATAAAGCATTTATTTTATCTTTATTATCGATTAATATTCCTTCATTAGTTAAAACCTTCTTCCATTCTTTTAGAATATCGTCCATATAAATATTAAATAATATAGGTGAGAGTGAACACCCTTGTCGTACTCCTTGGTTTATTTGAAAAAAATATCTTATTTTAGTCAGCTGTGGTGCAATACAAATATTTGTTCCATAGTACAAGCTCTTAACAGTTTCTATAATCTGAATAGGGAGGCCTTTTTCTTTTAGGATATTCCACAATATGTCCCTGTTTACTCGATCAAATGCTTTATCTATACGGTAATATCGAAAATTAAAACATACGTACATTAAAAAGTTTTTAAATTGTTATTATGTAAGCAAATGATAAGAGAATAAGTTTCCACGCCCCCTTTTTTAAGAGAACATAAGTTTCCATGCCCCTTTTTTATTCCCCATTAATGCCACATGCACTGCCCATCGTAGTCTACGAGACTTATCTGGTCTTCTACAATGGTCATGTAACTCCTGTTAAGTAGTCGTCACATCAAAATATTAAAAATGCTGCCTCTAGAAACGCCATCACAGCTACTGCAATATCTCATAGCGTTTTGTAATAAAAACAGAGACCTCTAGGGTTTGCAGCCGATCGTGCATCATAGGAGTAGTAGAGTCTTTCCCAAAGATGGCAGGACTGTCCAATAATTATCACCAGTGAAGTTGCTGGTAGATTATAGCAAATAAAATACACGTATATACTAATTTATATCATATTTCTCATCCTTAATATTTTGTCTAAATGGAGCGAGTAAATCGCTTCGATTTGATATCACAATATTTAACACATGAATATTTTCAATTAATGTACCAGAAGTAGTGCGTAGTTGGCACATTATACGCCGTAAGTAAGGGTACATGGTGGTTCTATCTCCTCCATTAAGGGCTATAAAACAGTTATTGAGTTCGATTTTAGGTTTGTGCCTTAAAATCGATACATATTAATGATGGGAGAAGTTCTTCATTCACTCTTACTCACTACAATGAAGCACTTAAGTGGCCAAGCGTTGTAGTTTTATACTCCACAACCTAGCCGAAGGTCGTACGCTTCGTGGCAGTTCGTTCATTTACTTCTTGTGTCCAAGTCACAGTTTTATTCACGGAGTTTCCTTGCTGCTTTGAAGCTCATACAATTCACTGGAGAACGTTCCTTATGTACCAGAAGTAGTGCATAGTTAGCAAATTGTATGCCGTAGTTAAGGGTATATAGTGGCCTGATGTTTCACGTAGTTGTATACAAGACAATTTTGGAACTCGATTTTAGGTTTGTTCCTTAAAATCTATACATATTAGTGGTGGGAAAAGTAGTTCATTCTTCATTCACTCTTACTCACTAGAATGAAGCGCTTAAGTGGCGAAGCGTTGTAGTTCTATATTTCACAAGCTAGCCGCAGGCCATACACTTCGTGGCAGTTCGTTCGTTTACTTCTCGTGCCCAAGCCACAGTTTTATTCACGAAGATTCCTTGCTGCTTTGAATCTCATACAATTCACTAGAGAACGTTCCTTTATTCCACAAGCCCAATTATTATTTTTTCTGTTACTCTATAGATATTATTTATAATCAAGAAATATTCCAAGAAATTAAATAGTCATGTTATTACGAATACTATCAATAATAAACCCAAAAGTTTTGTTTTTATTTATATTTAATAATAATTGTAAAATATAAAATGCACAATTAAATAAAATCTAACGTTTTATTCGTGTTTATAGATTAAAAATGGCTCCATGAATCATAAATGTGTTCGTTTTTATATTCTTAACAACTTCACACGTATTAGAAAATAAAATACAACAATTTTATTAGAAGACGGTCCAGATATACTGTAGTACATTTAATCATACATCATGAACATCTATCTTAATATAGTAAATTACAATTTGATTATATAATGTAAATCAAATCTTGATTTCAGCTACTGAGCGAGTTGGTTTAGATGGCAGCATTTGAAATTAGTAATCTGAAGGAACCTAGCTTAAATCCCAATCCAAATTACATGAAATTATCATGGTTGTTCAATAATAATCAAGACAATGCTAAGCATAAATTCATTATCATCCATCACTAATCAAAATTCAATCACAAAATAAATTACTGTAAACTGCAAAATTCCTGACATATTATGATCGTAGATATTGACAGGTTTATAAATAAAAATGAATAAAAATACTTGTGCTGTTGGTATTGTTTGAAAAATCCAAATATGTTAACGTTAATTTATATCTAAAGTAAAATAATTATAATTAAATGACAACCTCATATTACTATACCATATCTGAAACTTATGCTAAAGTTTAAATGTCTGCATTATTATGTCGACGTTGCCGTCTCGGTAAATGCGCGGCTATCCCGAGTGGTATCCCAGGTTTGAACACTGGCTGCTGTCCGGAGGCACATTTGTGATGGGATATACCGGATTGTTTCAAGATTTTCTTGGGATTCTCCGGTTTCCCGAATTTTTCACCTCACAACACTCTCCACTTATCTTCCCTCCCCTATCATGGCATTTCATATTCATTATTCACTCACTCATTAATTTCATACCAATCCTTCCCCACATATCATTTAGGAAAAGTAGTCTAGTCTGGCAAATCACAGGAATTTAAAATATTTGGTCGAGTTGATTCGGGAGGGGGGCACATTCATATACTTCCTCAAGACTCGGGGCCTATGTAACAACTTATTGCTGAATAGGCTTAAGGGGGTTTGTAAACCCCTCCTTGAGGCCCTGGGCCCAACCCAAAAATGGCGATAGGCTATGAATAATGTATGAATGCCTGAAATGTGGAAACCAGGAATACCATAACCCGACTACATAACACTGTAGAATAGATTTAATTCATAATAAACAACATGTACTATAATATAATAAACCTGCACACAGATTTCTCTGTTATGGGCATGAAAACCTGAGCCCATATTTTATTGTAATCTAATAGGACAAAAGGGAGGGTTATAGTCCGTCCTTGAGGCCATGGGCCCAACCCTAAAATTGACGATATGACTCGTGAATCTTGAAGTAAAGAGATCAGGAACACTATAACAGACTACGTAACACCGTGCAATATATTTAATTTTCATGTCTTCTTAACAAACAACAAATTAAGAAGGCTACGGATTCAATGAATCTATAAAAGGTCTACATATTACGGACATAATAACCGGAGCCTAAGTGTTGTTATAACATGATTTAACAATAGCAATGTTCTACTGCTAGATAATTTAGCCTATAGCAAATAATGTGCAATTTTATTTCAATAATGTTGATAAAATGTATTTATAATAGAATTAGATCATAATATTGCTCTTATTTTCTATTAATAGGCCTAAGTAGGCTGAAATATTTTCAACTACAAAGAATTGACATATAGGCCTAACGAAAAATGTGGAAATATCTAACTACTTTTTTGAAATGTATTTACAAAATGTATTTAATCAATTTCGAAAATTAATTGTCTATATCACTTTGTCCTTGTGGCAATCCTGTAATGAGGAAAATTTTATGTAATAATAGTATAATAGAAACATTGTTACGTATTAAATAAATTAATGATTCAATACCGAAGTTATTTTTACGTATAATTATCTTTTCAAAAGGGCGGCGGACGGTAATGACTTAAACTAAGCGAATTATTCATCAGGTCGAATTTAAGTTACAGTTTTACTGTTTTACGTAATGGTGTATTTGTTTAGCTAATTGAATTAGACTCAATATGAAAATAGACATTTCAGCCATTAGAGCGTTATGAGACTTAAAACATAGTAACCAATAATATAAAAAAATAAAAAATGAGAAATCGATCGTCAAGTCCTGATGATAATATTAAGTAGGACTACTTTGTTTTAAAGTACGTATTTTACTAATGTTGTTAGACAAATATATTTTATTAGTATCTTCTTATAATATTTTTTTCTGTGGATATGAGAATTAATGATAGAGGAGTGGTACACGTAGTACATTGTTTCTCATCCCAATATTAGATCATGTTTCCTAATTGATATAATAAAAAATTTAACTTTGTTATTTAATATTCTGCTGAACATAATGAAACACTGTTTGGTTAATTCCGAATCGTGCATTGGATTTATGTTTTTAAAAAGTTCATTTACCACACACTCAATTTATACGAGTAGTTGATGAATGTAAAGTAAAAAAAAAATCTTTCTTTACATATTATGTTAACTGAATAAGGGGCTGCAAACTTGGTAAATACTGAACATATAGCGTTTTACTTCAAAACGCGTTAAGAAGTAAATGTGTATTTTCATAACTCTCTTAGGATAACTTGAATCCGATTTGTTTGCACTCATAACAGCATCATAGTCCTTATCACTAAAAAAAACTGCATCGGGCGACGGTTTCTTAGTTACAATATTTTACTTCGAAACAGTTGTCACTTACAATAATTTAATATCGATATTTTTTTAATCCTATGAAATCAGCTGCAAGGAATCCTACAATGCCGAAAACTTCAATTCACAAAAAAAAAAAAAAAAGTGTGTTACGATGTTTTATGACAGAGTGCCCCCCCCCACACACACACACACACAAATAAATAAATATGGCTAGGTTCCTATAACATTAATCTAAAAAAAGCGTTACTGCTCTAAAGTAAACATTACCTTTAAATAACCGGCGCGGTGTGCGCTGCTACGCCTAAATAAATGAAAATTCATGTATTTTTTATGTCTAGTTGTAAGAGGGAAAATAATTATTAATTTATATCTTAAAAGTTTTTAGTACCCCGTGCTAATTACCCGGCGTTGCCTGGAAATCTATTTATCCCGATCTTCTTGGTATAAATGAACTGAAAGGCAAAAATTAATGTGTTTTTATGTTTAGTTGAATTCGTAAAAGGGAAAATGTAGCATACAACAATAAACTAAAAATCAAGAGTAAGTTGAAGTGCAGTTCAGTCTATTATTCTCGTCAGTACTCAAGGAGAATTATGACAAATAAAATGTTATGTTTAAAGAATGAAGAAACTCAAGTATGAACGCGAATTATCCAAGCAAGAGGTGGGTATATTCAAATTAAGGAACCTTTAGGTAAGACGTATTTTCAAAATCAAAATAAATACACCAAATTGTTGATAATCGTCCCTCTTATGTACAAAATAGACGAATTCTCACATATATCCAAGGAATTGGCTTATGCCCCAACATGAACAGCAATAGTTAAGTTTTGGAAAATTATCTTTTGGAAATATTGAGTATGGACATTCTGAGTATTTGGCATTTTGTCCACATAAACACTACGATTATAAAGACATTTTGGAAAATGGTCAATATAAAGTGCTGAGTTCACAATAATTTGATTAGAACAGTTTTTGAAGGCAATATTTTGAAGGAAACAAAATAAGGGGAGACCAAGAAACACTGTTTTGGAAGATGAAACAGAAATTATATAATGCTAGGATTAGGTATGTCAGGAAATTAAAAGGGTAACTGAAAGAATAAAACAATGGTGTCACTTAGAAGACGACGAAATAATATTAATTTTCAAACCGAAATTTATTCTTGTGTTTTAAAGCTGGGAACCTTTATAAGGCCCTTAATTTGATTTCGAGAGTTATAATTTATGTACATGATTACCAAAATTATTACATTTATAGATATTAAGTATTTAACACCTATGTCACAGTAGGTTTATGTTAGTTTTTATGATTTATACAGTGCTATAACCCAACTAAAAATATAGTACAAATATGAGCATGAATCACAGTTATGGGATATCATTATAAAAACTAATTACAGGGATCTTAAGTTATTTATACAGTGACAAACATTTCGAACACTCATTTATCATATGGGTGACAACAAAACTGAAGAAGATTGTTTCTTACACAATACGTTAATCTATTGTATACCTACTTCTCATAAGGGAACTGTCAACCATTGCATGGCTAAACTTACCTTTAAATTTCTCCCAGAGAAGCGTTGTTATGTGGCATGACCGTGTCTAAAATAATTATCTACCTTTGTTTACTGCAAGACACAGTATTAGAAGCCACAGTCCAACAATGACAACCCACTATACGGAGTTGATAGACTCCCTGCTCCAGTAAGAACGGAGTGGAGTGAGGGGGACTCGGCGCGGACGGTAGATAGTGAGGGTAATCCGATATGTCAACTAGATAGTTGTATTAGGCTTACTTCCTACAGTTTAAATGAGAGGTTTGGCGCTGGATTCAAGTGACTTGCAAATAAAAACGGCAGATTTTTTGGTCACGGCCTTGGTACATCACAACGCTTCTCTGGAGGAAATTTCAAGATAGGTTTCGGCATGAAATGGTTGACAGTTCCCTTGTTAGATGGGTATTCAACTGAATTCCAAGTTGAATGAAAATTAATAAATTTATACAATATTTTTACTTTATAAATAGCATAATAACTTGTTCTCAATCTGTTTCAGATATGAGAGGCTACAAATTTCACTGCTCGATCCATTGGCACCAGACAGTGGATTGAAGACAAGTGTTTACTTCAAAAAGCACTGTAAGTCGTAAATCAGGCCAATAGCCTATTAATGAACGTTAATGAATAGGTTTTCCTATTCAGTCCTTAAGAAGAATTAAGACAAATATTAATTTTCAAAGCAAACGTTCTTACTGGACCCCAAATTTGAGGGCCTTTATTTAAGCACAAAATTGATATAGAGTTTTTCATTTATTGTTGTTACGTTATTTTATTTAACGATGCTCTTTAATATGTAATATCAATTTAATCCTGGCCGTGAAACGGCCGATCAATTTTCCTCATACACCTCTTTGTTCGAGGTTAAGTTTATTTTACTGCGTAAATTTACGATACAGGATCCACGGCCTTAGTTCCCTTCCAAACGAATATATGCTCGGGAGTGTTAAGCTCTGAAAAATCCAACGAGCTCGACCGGGTTGAATCCGCGATCTTGGAACCAGAGGGGAGCCTGGTGACTGTGATCCCCGAGACCGACAATTTTGCTTTTATGTTACGTGAATTATTACAAAGTATCAACATAATTTATTTTTTACTAAAAATTAGGGGAACCTTTGTTGCAGGTTGAGTGTATTTTCTTAAAGTAAAGTTTATTACTTTTTACGATTTATACAGTGCTTCCACCTAGCCTTAACAGTAAATAATAATATGCCATCAAAATACGATCATGAAGCACAGCGAATTAATAACCTGACAAAATCGATTATAACAATCTTGAATTGTTTACAAATTGAGAAAATTAAACCTCTTTTTTTATAGTAAGAAGAAGGAGCTGAAGAGGTTATTTTATTCTTGTTTATAGACTAGATACTTTTAAAACTATATCATACCCGGAATATAATCTGTAGTTAAATCCAGTACGCATGTATTTCTAAGTGTTTGTCATGTTTTTTGTTGCTAAGGTTTAATTATTAATTTTCTAATTAATTACTGGAATGATACTTGTGATTAAATGGTCCTGATCAAGTACCACACAAATTAATTCAATTGATATCCTTAACTTTAATAGATACAACTGCTAAAGTAAAAATCAACAATAAACTAAGTGAAAGTTTCAGTATTAAATCAAGTGTTAAACAAGTAAACCCCATCTCAGTTACCTTATTCGGCTTAATCATTGATTATATATTTAAGAAAATGGAATTAAGGGGAAATATTACAACAAAACTCAAACAGTGTATAGCTTATGCAGATGACATACTGATTACAGCAAGAACCAGACAAGCGTGAAACCTTCACAAAATTGAAAGAGGAATCTAAAAAAATTTGGTCTAATAATAAATCAAGAGAAAACAAAATATTAAAAATGTAGTAATCACAACAGAAAATCGGAAAATCTACAAATCGATGACATGCAAATTAACACAGTAAAATCATTTAAATACTTGAGTACCAAAGAAAATGGACATAATGCATTAGAAGAGAAAATTAAGGAAAGATTGGTAAATGGGAATAAAGCTTATTTTGCAAATAGAACCTTATTTAAAAGCAAAGCAATATAAAAAAACTGCAAAAATAAGGTTATACAAAACACTAATTAGACCAGTAGTTACATATGCTTGTGAAACTTGGGTCCTAAAAGAAACAATAAAACAGAAATTACTAATTTTTTAAAGAAAAATTTTAAGAAAAATATTTGGACCAAATAGAGGAACTGATAACTGTTGGAGAATCAAAACAAATAACGAACTAAACAAATTAAGGAAAAAATCAGAATATAGTAAACCATATAAGATCTCTCAGAATTGCTTGACGTGGGTATTTGATAAGAATGGACGATCAGAGACTGGTCAAAAAACTCTACAAATGGAACCTATAGGAGGCAGAGCTGTTGGAAGACCGAAGATCAGATGATCAGATAGGAGGATGACACAATGAAGGATCTAAAGAAAATGAAAGTGACTAATTTGAATATGACAAGAGACAGATTGGCAGGGAGGAGGAATTTTGAGAAGGCCAAAACTTCCACTTTTGAAGTTGTCGTGCCTTAGGATGATGATGATAAAGTCCCGAATAAGAATCTGATAGGCTAATGAACTCTATAGTCCACAAATGCGTAGCTCAAACGAGTGAGAGGAAGAGGTTAAACCCCCCCCCCATAGTGATCTGACGTAATAAAACATTTGCTACGTCGTCAGTGTCGAACTTACATCGATAGACCGTTCTATTTTGTTGTTAGATTAGGCTATAGAATGCAGGCCCATGTAAACTATCCAATATTCACTGTAAGCAAATAGCGTTATATTGATGTCATGCTTACATCATTCACGACAACATCGATTTCGTGAGGGGAGACATTACATCGCCCCTCAGTGACATAGTGTATTACACATACATAACCATGATTTGGTCTATTGTTAACGAATTCCTTAAGGTATGTCTTACTCAAAAATATTAAGATTGTGGGATATAGTTTGTGTGGACTATAAATATTTATGTTATGTAGAAGGTTTATGTAAATTTAGGCCCATACCTATAAATCGTCACGCGGGGGGTCAGGGTACTCCCTTATAGGGGTTACTTAACAAAGTTAATTTAGTTATTCTTATATCTAGTAAACAACTAAGGTATTATTAGACTGAAGAAGGTCAGTAAATTTTGCTTAGATGCTTCTTTATTCAGGTTTAAGGTTATTTTAAGAGCCTGAAAATCAGACCTGGGACCCACAGTTTAGAGTTCCTTCCGGGGGGACTTGCTCCTTGGATTTTTCCATCCTAAAAAATCAATCGACGCTGGCCGGGTTTGAAGCTGCGACTCTCGAGACCTGAGGTATGGAACATAACGAGTAGTCCACTGCGGCTGGCAGAATCTGAACTGTAGCGATTCGTAAATTGTTAAGCGGGAAATTATTTACATACAAAGTGATTTAGGCATTTAATTGAACTCACGTCTGACATCCTGGGGCTTAATTCTACAGAAACTTTAATTCCTATGTTAGGCTAATTAGTTAAATCTAAAACTAAATTGTCGACCTCGCTCCTGGTTCCGAGAGTCATGTGTTCAAACCCGGCCTGGATTAACAGATTTATAAGGCACAACAATTCTGAATAAGGTTTATTTTGAAAGAGAAGTAAAACCACAGGTTTCATGTCATAGATGTACCGCACGCAAAAGAACCTGACGCCTCGAAAAATGTATGACTTCAAAATTGTCGATTCAATACTCTTTTTTTTTTAACTATGACACTAATTAAATTTATAGTTAATAGTATCGTTAAGTAAAATACCACCTATATTAATAATATCTTCGAGAAAAAAATTAATTAAATACTGTACACCCAGAGGGCTGAAGCTACTGCTTCCTAAAATATTTCTTGTGTTTATTTTTTAATTTACATTTTGGTATTGTATTCTGATATGATGTCATTTACAAATTTTGGTGAAGGAGGAGCCCTCAAGAGCTCGAAATCGTCGGCACACAACGACTCGATAGCAATAGGCCCACCCAAGAACCTTAAATAGAATAGGCCTACATGTTTAATATTTAGAAATAAATTCCGATTGCAAACCCAAACATATGTGCGCATATTCATCAAATTTTCTTCTTTAAAACAAATTTTAATATAATCCCGACTTGGACTATTTCAAATTTAACTATACCAGATTCAAAATATTCAGATATTACTAAACTCTTTTTTTGACATGTAGGATATATCTATTTGAAGGATGAGATGAATAAAAACGACCATAGTCCATATTTCAAGAAAACTATTTACTAGTGCCAATTCCCTGCATGTATAAAATTAGTTACCTTTATTTTATCCGTAATAAAATTAGTTTTTATTGTATTTAATCAATCTTGTACAATTAGATTATAGATTTACTACCTTAAAAGTTAAATACTGAAAAATTAGTATTGGAAGAGGTCACATGATCTTAACTCCATCAGGCTAAATAAATCTAAATCTATATTGTAACTCTGATCGCTTTTAGCCACACCTTGCATTTGCAAAAGACGCAAATAAGATAAATACTCACCTGCTTACCATATTTTTTTTTTAATAACTCATATTTCTTCCATTCTATCTTTCTGTTTTTAGTTGTTCCTTTCTCACATCGCTCACTCAACGTTTCTGGGTTGATCTCAAATATATGTTGCAGAGATAATGTTGATATTAATGTAGTTAATATAACTAGACAGAAAACTCTCTGCCTAAACCGAAATTTGAATCAATATCTCCAGCTTTACGTGCTGTCGCATAGGACCTTTGTGCTAATTAGGCAATCCAGGAAGTGGCACAAATCCTTCTCTATTTGAAAGTTTCGTACAACCCTATTACTAAACTTCTATTCGCGATACATTGGAGCCATTTTTACTAAAAATACATTATAATGGGAATTTACTCATGTCATATAAGCTAATTACGTAATTACATATGAAATATTGAAATTAATGTACTCAGCCTTGCTGTTCGCATACAATAGTTAATACAACTAGAGAGGATGTGTCTCTTACTGAACTACTTACGTAGCACAATAGTTTAGTACGCCAGCGCATAAAGCTGGAGATCTTGGGATCAAATCCTGGTTTAGGCTTTCTTTTCTTTAGATGCACTAACTATTACAAGCGAACAGTAAGCCGGAGTAGGCTTTTTATTTTAATATCACGTTTGTAATTATATGATCCATCCATAGTAATTCTGCCCGAAGGCAGGTCCTTCACTGCAATCATAGCATTTTCATGCTATGCTTGCAGCTTTGCTAGGGAATTGTGTAGGTGTGGTAGCTTCCCGTTACTTTCCACACCGGTAAAGGACGATGATGATGATGATAATGATAAGGATGATGATGATGGCCATTTATAATGTCTTCTTAATAGAAGCAACCCTGTTCTAATGTGAATAGAAGTTCCTAATAGGGGAACACGTTAATTTCCAGTAGATAATGATTTGTGACTCTTCCTGGATTATCTAAGTGGCGCAATGAGTTTAGTGAGCCAGCATGTAAAGCTGGAGATCTTGGGTTCAAATCCCGATTTAGGCAGACATTTTTATCTTTAGTTGTAGCCCTATTACGTGCATTGTACGCATATTTTAGGTTGATTGTATAGTTACCTAGGGATCTTCAAACAATGGTATAAAATAGGCTTATGAAGAGGTAGTGTAGCTCAATTCTTAGCTAATGTGTTAGCTTCTTGATTGTCATAGTATTATTTATTAGAGTAGAAGGCCTAAAAGTATTATCTCGCCAGTAATTAAATATATATATAATTATATATATATATAATTATATATATATATAATTATATATATATATATATATATATATATTTCCGGTTTTAACAATGTTGATACATTTTTCCGGCACCAATGATTTGTGTTCAATTTGGCTTTATAATTTTTCTCCATTCGTCTCTATTATAACACATTTCTTCCTCAATTTCCCAGTCCTTCAAAGTTTCTCTAATCCCTTGGATCGTCCTTTCCTTCTCGTTCCTGATGGTTTCCATTCCATTATTTTTTTTTTGGGAATCTTTCATCCTCCATTCGCCTAGTATGCCCGTACCATTTTAGTTGCTTTTCTTAGATAAATAATTCTAAAATTGAGTTTTGTACATTCATGTTCTCTTTTATAACTTCATTTCTAATTTCTCTCTCCTTGATATCCTAACAGTTCCTCTCCAATAGTCCATTTCTGCTACCATTAATTTTTTTTTCATCTGATAATTTATAGTCCAAACCTCTGAACCATAAGTCATAATACTTCTTACTATTAATAAATTAAATAAATAACAAAATTATAAAACATATATAAAATTATATAATTTTATAAAATTGTCGAGAATGTGATCCTATATGGGGTTGAAACATGGCCTTTTGAATGTAGGCTATTAAAGTGTAAATATTACCACCCTGCTGTGCCAGAGTTTGGCAGGTCTGACCAGGTTCCCCTAGCTGTGGATATACTTCCTACTTCCTGACGCACATCTGAATCAAGTTCAGGTACTGGATGGTCATCCCCTGTCCAGTTCGTGCTGACCTCTACTGACCCGCTCCTTCCCCTTAACAATAGACCTACATGTATGTTTACAAGCAGACAAACACGTTTGCTGATTGCAGCTGTATTCAGATTTAGTTTTAGCTTTGGACACAACTGTTGACCTCTGGAAATTAAAGGCTTGATAATTGACTGTTCATAGAGAAGCATTCAACTCGTTCTTTAATGATCTCTCTTAGAAAACTGGATTTGGACACGTGGTTATTGATAGAATGTGTCAGGAAGGGCGTTTTATTTCGGTTCTTTATGTTCCCACAATTAACAACTAGGGTCAATACTGAATGTTAATTGGTAATATTAGTCTGTTAACATGTTTCTGAGCGAAGTTATTTTCAAAGATTCGAAAATAGGATCCTAAGACGAATATTAACTCTCACTGGCACTATCGATCCCATAGGTTCATGGCCGCGCGGACATAAGCTCTCCATACATCCCTATACTAAGCCAATGCTTTCCAATCATTCCCTGTATAATCTAGTTCCCTCAAATCATAGGTAATGTTATTCTCCCACCTAATTCTTTGTCTACCTCTGGTTTACCTACAAGAAGTTAAAGGATGAAAATGTAGAATGGAGGAAACCTCACAGCATTAATTTAATATACCGGTAATTTAGGCCTTATATCGCTGTCTTGATATTATTAGACGTATTAAGTTAGGAAATTGAGTTCGGCAGATCATGTAGCTTGAATGGATGAAAGTAGAAATAGTTCCAAAATTGTATTGGGAAACCCATGTAAAATAATCATAAGTAATGCCACGAGTGATTTCCAAATTATCGATAAATTCACGACTCACGAAGTGAGGAGTGAATTTATCTAGAGAATTTGGAAATCAAGAGTGGCATTTGTTAGGACTATTTAACGAATAAAATTAAGCTGTTTACTCACAAATCATTATTTAACTATAGTTATTTTAAAATATTTATATATCTAATGTAAACGGCGATGTTTGAAAACAAATGGAAGCGATAGGTACGCTTCATCTGCTTTTTTTATCATTGCAACCAGATCATACTATTTATTGCCAAAGGAACGCAATATTGTAAGAATGCTCCCTAGTGGAGAAAAAATTAAACACATCAAACTGTATATTAATTCATTTCTGATGTCGTATGATGTAAATATGACAATTATATTTTTCTGGATTGTTACGTGGGAAAAAATACATTTAAGAAAGTGCAAACAGTGGTTTCTTTTTTGGTGGTATAATCAATTGCTACAAATGTTTTTATATTAACTCCCGCATGCGGCAGGTGTTGAAATCCATGCACTATATATACAATCTGGTAGCCGTATTTCTCACAGGCTCAGTCACTGCAAAATAATGTTCAGACCTGTTCAGAATATTAAAAAGGAGGAGCTTTCTTTAATATGGTAATTATAACACTGATAAATATTTCGTTAAACACGAGTCTGATTGGTTGTAAAACAGAAATCATTGAAACGTGATTGGCCATTGACTCCCATTTGGGGCATGAGTTAAATAGTCATTATAAAGGCTTAGATGAAAGTAACAAGATTGTTATTAGGGAACTGGATATCGGAGATATAAAATATATTGAGTTGGCCGAGGACAGGGACCTAAGTGAAAGCAGCATTGATCTTACAGGTTCCATAATTAAGAGAGCATTTTCAAATGAACTGACGTGATAGCACATTGGAATGTTTTTGATAATAGGCCTATTATGTTTTTGCTGTTAAATAAGTGGCTTTATGTTACAAAAAATAAGGTAGGCCTATGTTGTTTTATTTTTATTTAATACCCGGCGTGCGCTGCTACGCCTATACAAATTTAATGTGTTTTTATGTTCAGTTGAATAAGTAAAAAGAAAATTAATTATAAACTTATATTGTAATTATCGTGCTGATTACCCGGCGTTGTCCGGGAACCTACTTATCCCGACCTTCTTGGCATAAATGAGCTGAAAGACAAAAATGTTTATTGTGAGTTATCCGTAAAAGATAGAGATGTACTTTCATGGACTTTTTTGTAGATTTTTTTAGATATTCAATTCTGTGTGCATTAATTTGGTGTGTTTGTTATGGTTTAGGCAGCGAATTTTTAAGTGCACCAACGCCTTTTTTTCTAGCTCCGACCCTATAGTACGTAGGGTAATATGTTATATACATTAATTGTCCCAAAAAAATCTCTAAATGTTGAAAAAGTCCTATTCAAATCGGTCAAGAAGGTTTGAGCCCACAAAGGACAGACAGACTCACACTCATTTTTATCTATAAAGATGTTATGAATATCCGCAAAGCTAGGCCTACGCCTGATTCCATTGATTATAGGATTATATTTACATCATTTGTATATGTATCCAGTTACTACACTCTTAAATATATAAAATTGTAACATAATAAGATAACATATTCCATGTTAAAACAAACTGATTCTATGGTTTCACGAATCAAAAATATGTGTTATACTATCCCACATGTTACTTGTTATTGCCATAATCGTAAATATTATCAATAGGGCCTAATGGCATTATTCATTAAACATTACTTGTAAATGTTTTATTGTAAGCCTATATACACATTATCATGTATTGTATACTTTCACTTATTAATGATTGAGAGGAAGAGAAGGCCTCTACGCCCTAACTCTGTCAGTATAAATAAAGTGTGTATTATTATTATTATTATTATTATTATTATTATTATTATTATTATTATTATTATTATTATTATTATTATTATTATTATTCCCTCCATGGTATCTTTACCTTGTCGTGGTGGAGTGCCTTGTGTGCTTAAATGATCCTGAGAGCTATGCCGGCGGTAGCATTGCTGCCGATAGGGTTACCCATTCCGGACTGGTCGAAGGTGATAAGCCAAACGAAAAAAGTACCTTGGGCGAAAGAGTGACGATCTTTCACCGTAAAAATACAACCGTCAAGAAATGCGGACATGGGTTCATCTGGGGTAAAATTTTCCGGAGGTCAAATAGTCCCCCATTCGGTTCTCCGGGCGGGGACTACTTCAGGGAACCCATGCCAAAGGCTCAAACAAAGGGACATGTTCCTAGGAACATGGAATGTTAGAACTTTATACAATAGCGGGGCACTAGAGATATTAACGCGGGAATTAGATAAATCGCCCTTGGATATAGTTGCTTTACAGGAAGTTAGGTGGCCAGGAGAAGGTAGTCAGGAATCAGGAAGCTTTGCATTATACTATGGGGGTGCAGAAAGACCTGCATTTGGAACGGGTTTTTTAGTCAGAAGGAGGATCTTATCCGCTATCCGAGATATTAAGTTTGTTAGTGATAGGATATCATACATAATTCTAAAGGGTAAACGACATGATTTTATAATTGTAAATGTACATGCCCCCACAGAAGATAAAGATGACAAGATCAAGGATGAGTTCTATGAAGAATTAGAATGCTTATTTGATAGCCTTTCACGATATCATATGAAAATTGTCTTAGGAGATTTTAATGCAAAAGTGGGGCGGGAAGATATATTCAAACCAACAATAGGCAAATTCAGTCTTCATGAAGATAGTAACGACAACGGGGTTAGATTAATCACATTTGCAACATCAAAGAATCTCATTGTTAAGAGCACAACATTTCAGCATAAGGATATTCATAAATACACCTGGACGTGCCCAGATGGAGAAACTCGGAACCAGATAGATCATGTATTAGTGGATAAACGCTGGCACAGTAGCATCATCGATGTTAGATCAGTTAGAGGGACAGACTGCAATTCGGATCATCATCTGGTCAGAGTGAAAATCAGACAACGGCTATCGCTTATGAGAGAAAAAAATGCTAAAGATGATTCTGAAAAATATGAATTAAAAAACTTGAAAAATGATGAAATGCGGCAAGAATACCAAATCAAAATTGCTAATAGATTTGAAATACTAGAATCTTCAGATGACAATGTGGCAAACGAAGAAGAAACTGATATAAATAAAGAATGAGAGGCTATAAGAGATACTATTAAATTGTCAGCATCAGAAAGCATTGGTTGTTTAAAAAAGAGGCAAAACAAGAAATGGTTTGATGAGGAATGTGCCGACATTGTAAAGAAAAGAAAGCTAGCAAAAATGAAATGGTTACACGAGCCAAATGAGGTAAATTTAGAGCAATTGGGTAGTATTAGACGGGAAACCACCAAGCTACTAAAGAGTAAAAAGAGGGAATATTTGAGAGAGAGGATTAATGATCTTGAAATGAATGCAAAAAATAGGAACATTAGAGAATTATATCAGGGAATTAGTATAGAGAAGAAAGGGTTTCAGGCTGGAACAAACATAATTCGGAATGAAAATGGGAATATGATTGCAGATTCTAGAATTATATTAAATAGATGGAAAAGTTACTTTAATCAGCTATTAAATGTACATACAGAACAGGACATTGAGGAGGATAATTTACAGACAGCAGAAATGCTAGTCGCAGAGCCAAGTGCATTAGAAGTTGAAATGGCGATTGAAAAATTGAAGATGTATAAAGCATCAGGTTCAGATGAGATCCCAGCAGAACTGATAAAATCAGGGGGAGAAAAATTGATGGACAAGATACGCTGGTTGCTTAATATGATTTGGGAAAAAGAAGCTCTTCCAGATGAATGGAAGGAATCGATTATCGTACCAATTTAAAAGAAAGGAGATAAAACTGATTGCAACAACTACAGGGGCATCTCATTACTTTCAACTTCGTACAAAATTCTAACAAATATATTAGTCAGCAGACTTACTCCCTATATTGATGACATTCTAGGAGATCATCAATGTGAATTTAGAAGAAACAGGTCTACAACAGATCAGATTTTTAGTATAAGACAGATTTTAGAAAAGAAATGGGAATATAATGGTACTGCACATCAACTATATGTAGACTTAAAAAAAGCATATGATTCAATTAAGAGGGAGAAGTTATATAGTATCCTCCTGGAGTTCGGAATTCCTAAAAAGTTAATTAGACTTTTATTATTGATTTCGTACATCTCAATGATGGATAAATCATATTTGAAGAGAAAAATTATACGCTCAGACCGGGACTTGAACCCGGGACCCTTGGTTCTCTAGACCAAGTGCTCTACCAACTGAGCTACCTGAGCAAGTACCGATCTAAACGCAAATCTTTCTCTATATACATTGTAATTCCCATCCACCAAATGCATTTGGTGGATGGGAATTACAATGTATATAGAGAAAGATTTGCGTTTAGATCGGTACTTGCTCAGGTAGCTCAGTTGGTAGAGCACTTGGTCTAGAGAACCAAGGGTCCCGGGTTCAAGTCCCGGTCTGAGCGTATAATTTTTCTCTTCAAATTAATTAGACTTATAGGAATGTGTCTAAATGGCTCAAAGAGCAGGGTGCGTGTAGGCAAACAGTTTTCAGACACTTTTGTAATCCAGAATGGGTTGAAGCAAGGAGATGTACTATCTCCTCTACTATTTAATTTTGTACTAGAGCATGCCATTAAATCTTTAGAGAATGAGGAAGGCTTACAACTGAATGGTATCAATAAGCTGTTAGTTTATGCTGATGATGTAGTATTGCTGGCCGATAGCGAGGAGATACTAAAGGCCAACACGCACACACTATTGAGTAACACTAAGAAATTAGGACTGGAAGTAAATATCAATAAAACTAAATATATGGCCACACCTACAAATTCAGTATATAATGGAAATCGACATCTAATGACAAATGAGGGAAATTTTGAGGAAGTGGCTGAATTCAAATACCTAGGAACAATAATCACAAATAGGAATGAGACGCACGAAGAAATTAAACATAGGCTCAATTCTGGAAATGCATGCTATTATGCATTGCAGAGACTTTTGATGTCCCAATTCCTTTCAAAAAACGTTAAGCTGAAAATATATAAAACTATTATTCTACCAGTTATATTATATGGGTACGAAACCTGGACACTTACTTTAAGGGAGGAAAGGAGATTACGAGTATTTGAGAATAAAGTAACTTACTTAGGAAAATTTTTGGACCAAAGAGAGATGAAGAGAAAGGTGAATGGAGAAGACTACATAACAATGAACTACATGGTATGTATAGGAAGCCAGATATAATAAGAACAGTTAAGTCTCGTAGATTGCGATGGGCACGACATGTTGTGCGTATGGGGAATGAAAGACGTGCATGGAAGCTTCTTGTAGGAAAGCTAGAGGGAAAACGCCCAGTTGGTAGACCAAGAATGAGGTGGGAGAACAACATTAACTATGATTTGAGGGAAGTAGATTATACAGGGAATGATTGGAAAGCATTAGCTCAGGATAGGGATTTATGGAGAGCTTATGTCCGCGCGGCCATGAACCTACGTGTTCGATAGTGCCAGTGAGTAAGTAAGTAAGTATTATTATTATTATTATTATTATTATTATTATTATTGTTGTTGTTGTTGTTGTTGTTGTTGTTATTATTGTTATTACACTGAGCAACAAAAAATTTTTTTTTTCTCAGAAAGAAAAATATGTGATTCTGATAGTAGGCTATTTTTCTCCTGAATTCCAATATGATATCGGTTTTTTTCCATCACGCAAGGTTTCCGAGAGACAGGAATTTATAATTTCAAACACTAATACTTTTTACATTCGTAACTACACAATATAGTCCCGCGCCGTAGCCGAGCGGTTAAGGCAGGAAGCCTTGGCGCAGAACTACGGGACTTGCGCTGGTTCGAGTCTCCATGGGGGAAGAAATTTTCTCATGGTATTTCGGCCAGTATGGGACCGGTGCCCACCCAGCATCGTGAGGCAATTGGGTAGCTACAATAAGTAGCGGCTCCAGGTTGAGGAACCAGCTATAACGGCTGGGGGACTCGACATGCTAACCACATGTCACCCCTACACTGGCTGTTGATCATCTACCTCTGTGATTGACACATGTGGATGTGAAGGGCCAGCAGTCGGCTGGTAAAAGGGCAACCGCTGCAAAGTGGAAAGACCCTCAATCGGAACTACACAATATTCGAACATTCGGACTCACCTAGAATGTAAGAAATGGCGATGTTCTGCTATATTTCGCCTGTGGAGCATCCCTCTTGATGGTCCAACAATAATCGGCCAGCATATTAGGATTCCATTTGCCTTGATATCTCTTTTCCATAACTGAAATCTCCTGAGTTAGATTATTTCGTTTTATTTTACAATGGACAAATGGACGAAAAAACATTTATTAAAAAAGTAATTATTTAAATCCATTAATTGAAACTGAAATAAAAAAGCTATGGGCGATGGAGAAATTCCGAATAGGCCCTACATATTTGAAAACACGATAAAAAACTGCATTAAGTACAACTATTGGTACTCATGAGACAAAAATCATGTTTATTACTGTTATTATTATTATTATTATTATTATTATTATTATTATTATTATTATTATTATAGATAATCTGGTGGCATTAAGTAACAATAATAATAATAACAATAGCAATATATCGTAATATTATTAAGTTATATTATTTCTATTATTATTGTTATTATTATATTTATTATTATTATTATTATTATTATTATTATTATTATTATTATTTATTATTATTATTATTATTATGTCCCACGCCGTAGCCGAGCGGTTAAGGTAGGAAGCCTTGGCGCAGAGCTACGGGACTTGCGCTGGTTCGAGTCTCCATGGGGGAAGAAATTTTCTCATGGTATTTCGGCCAGTATGGGACCGGTGCCCACCCAGCATCGTGAGGCAATTGTGTAGCTACAATAAGTAACGGCTCCAGGTTGAGGAACCAGCTATAACGGCTGGGGGACTCGACATGCTAACCACATGTCACCCCTACACTGGCTGTTGATCATCTACCTCTGTGATTGACACCTGTGGATGTGAAGGGCCAGCAGCCGTCTGGTAAAAGGGCAACCGCTGAAAAGTGGAAAGACCCTCAATCGGAAATCGGATTATATATTATTATTATTTATTATTATTATATTATTATTATTATTATTATTATTATTATTATTATTATTTAAGGGAGGAGAGGAGATTGCGGGTATTTGAGAATAAAGTACTTAGGAAAATTTTTGAACCAAAGAGAGATGAACAGACAGGTGAATGGAGAAGACTACATAACAATGAACTACATGGTCTTTATAGGAAGCCAGATATAATAAGAACAGTTAAGTCTCGTAGACTGCGATGGGCATGACATGTTGCACATATGGGGAATGAAAGACGTGCATGGAAGCTTCTTGTAGGAAAGCCAGAGGGAAAACGCCCAGTTGGTAGACCAAGAATGAGGTGGGAGAATAACATTAACTATAATTTGAGGGAAGTAAATTATACAGGGAATGATTGGAAAACATTAGCTCAGGATAGGGATGTATGAAGAGCTTATGTTCGCGCGGCCACGAACCTACGGTTTCGATAGTGCCAGTGAATAAGTTTATTATTATTATTATTATTATTATTATTATTATTATTATTATTATTATTATTATTATTATTATTATTATGTTTGTGCTATCGGCCGCGGTGGACTAGTGGTTATGCTCCTTGTCTCTGGTCCTGAGGGTCGCGGGTCGATGGATTTTTTAGGACGGAAAAATCCAAGGAGCAAGTCCTCCGGGAGGGACTTTAAGCCGTGGGTCCCGAGTCTGAAGATTTTCAGGCTCGTAAAAATCCTTAAGCCTGAAAAAAAGGCCTCTAAGCAAAATTTACCGAATTTTCCCGTCCTAGTACTACCTTGGTTTCCTAGATGTCAGTATGAGGCGGAACGCTGACCACGGACTACTCAATATGACATCTGTACGAAAACAAGCGTAACTAAATTAATATGGTTCAAATACTTCCCTGTAGGGGGAGAGAGACTAAATCTCTGTAAAGGGAAAACATGGGCTTCGCTCCATATGTTTCCATTTAAAATATATAATCGCTGATTTCTTAAAGTGAATATCTTATTCACTCATTCATTCATTCATTCATTCATTCATTCATAATTTTCTACCACGTTCAGATCTTTGACTGTAAACTCAGCATTTTCCACTATTCTCTCTGTTATGCTTTTATATTCTTGTCTACTAAAAACTAAAACACAATGGAGTGACAGATTTGGAAGACCTTTGGTCTACCAGCCGGCTACTGAATCTTACTTGGACATAATTATGTTAATCACAGAGGTAGATGATCATCTGGCCAGAATATGATCGGGTCTCTCCAGCCGTTATAGTCTACTGATTTTCTCAACTTGGAGCTACTGCTTCTTATCTAAGCACAATCTATTTATACGTACAGGCTACCATGTTATAACTTCTTCCTCCATCATTTATTCCGTCCACGATTTCTTCAAATACTTCCTTCATCAGGAAGATTTTTTACCTAATGACTCTGCAAATTATTTTCCTCTAATTAAATTATTCCCATATTAATTTTTATTTTACCACTGCTCTTTTGTAGAATTCATTTTCTTATTTTGCCTGTCTTTTTACGCATTAAATTCTTCTCTATATCCTTGTTCTCTATATTTCTAGTGCTTTTAAACTTCTTTCCAGATCTCAGCTTAATGGATACCAAATAAAATGCTCATATAAAATATATCAGTTTCATGTTTTTTTATTAATGACGTGGAAAAAGGTCGCAAGATCTTCTCTTTGTCTAAAAAAATATTTTTATAAGAATGTAAACGTTTATTTTTTCATAAAATTCAGACATAATTTCCGTCTAATTATTTTCATCATTGTTTAATTTTAGCATCTAAGTTCAAATTATATTCCGCAACAATAATCTGCTCAAAACCTTACTTAATCTTAAATCTACCATTTGGGGAGAATTGTTTGATTTTTATCAAGATGGGTTCATATTTTCTCCCATCAACTAACTCCGAGGTTCGGAATTCCTAGAAGCCTTTAATCTACCAGCCAGCTGCTAATCTCACATCCATGTATGCTATTTAGACCAGACGGTATAGAGGTGACAAGTGGTCAGCATATCGGATCCCCAGCCGACATATCTGTTTTTTCTTAACCTGGAGCCGCTACTTATCATAGCTATTCAAATTCTTCACGAAGCTGTATGAGCATCTGTCCCATATTGGATGAAATTCCATCAGAAAATATGTTTCCTCCAGAAGACTCGAACCAGCGCATGTCCCAAGGCAAGGTGCACTTAGACCGCTCGGCTACGAGGCCAGACATAATAAGTCTAAGAAGTATGTCACCTGTTAACTATCTCAAGTCATTTCACACTTACCATTTAATCATTATTTATATTTGCATTAAACTACAACTAATACCGGTGCAAATAATTATCTTCTACAGACGCTATAAATTCAATTTTTCAATGTCTTTCCATAATTCCCTATTCTTACTACCATAACCAGTTTTCAACTTTCATATTTTATAGACCTTTTATTGTTTCATCCTCCTATCTGTTCTTCCGACTTCTGTGGATCTTATAGCAATTGGCTTACATTTATATAACTTCTTTGCCATTCTCCTGTCTCATAATTTGTTAATATTTCCAAACCAGCTTAATCTCTGTACTTCGATGTAGGCTAATTTAGGCTACTAACTAACTCACTGTCACTATCGAACCCGTAGGTTCATGGCCTCTGGGACATAAGCTCTCCATGCATCCCTAACCTGATTTAATGTTTTCCAATCATCCCTGTAGCCTATAATCTACTTCCCTCAAATCATGGTTAATGTTATTCTCCCACCTCATTCTTGGTCTACCAACTGGATGTTTTCCATCTGATTTTCCTACAAGAAGACCCCCATGTCCTTCTTTCTTTTCCCATTCGTGCCACATGTCCTGCCCATCGCAGTCTATGAGACTTAACTGTTCCTATCATAGGATCTTGTTTCCTATAAAAATCATGTAGATCACCATTATGTGGTTTTCTCCATTCACCTGACTGTTCACCTCTGTTAGGTCCAAAATTTTTCCTAATAACTCTTTGTTCCCAAATATTCGTAATATTTTCTCCTTCCTCGATGTAATTTACTATGGTTCTATTTTAAATTTATTTAATTCATTATTTCTAATTCTCTAGCTAGGCTGTACCATTTGTGATTTTGTTGGTCAAAATATACTAGATTATATATGTTATGTCCACCGCTGTGGTTTCGAGGTATCGTGCTGCCTTGTCACGCAGTGGGCCCGGGTTCGATCCCCGGTCGGGGCAGTTTTTCTGGGTGAGGTTTTATCGGGGATTTTCCTCACCTGTAAGACAAATGTCAAGAAAACTTTAAGGCCCAAACGGTCCCCGAAATCATATGGTCACCATCATCATCATCCTTCACCGTTCACCTGTGTGGAAAGCAACGGGAAGCTACCACACCTATAATTCCTTAGTAAAGCTCCAAAGAATAGCATGAAAATGCTATGATTGCATTGAAGGACCTGCCTTCGGGCAGAATTACTGTGGATAGATGGATATATGTTATATTTAGTAATGATAATTGTCAAATTATTTGGGCATATTATTCCTTCAATCTATTGGTAATGATGTATTTAATACTGAATCTAAAATTTGTGACCAGACAGACCCAAAAACCCTTAGTCAATGAGGCGGCTGTTGGTCTCTCATTCATTAAATAACACTGAAATTTTGTTTCTTTCACAAGAATAAGAATACGAGATTTTATAAGTATTTTTCATCCTGAATTTAAATATAATTTTAGTTTTTTTCCTATCAGGCAAGAGTTTTCACTGATATTTATTTACATTTTTTTTATCATTTTTAATAAAATTCATCTAATTCTAACTCATTTTGACTTATCTAGAAAGTGGTAGATAGTGATTTTCGGGCATATTTTGCATCTGGAATATCTCTCTTCTTGGTCCAGCAGTAGTCAGCTAGCATAATAGAACTCCACTTACCTCTTTTTCATTGTGGAAATTTGCTGATGAAAACGCTCACCGTGCTCATCAGAGACAGCCCCAAGATTTTCCGGAAAGAAGTCTAAGCGAGAGTCCAAAAAGTGTATTTTTTAAGGACATGTTGCATCCCATAGCTTTATAAGAATGTAAAATATCAGCCACTATGTCACCATAGGTTTCTGCTTTCTAAGGAAATTGCAACATACATTTTTGAAAGAGTGCCAGGCTGCTTTTTCCAGAGGATTTAACAGATCTTCAAAATGTTCATCAGCCATTAGTGACCGTATTTGGGGCCCTATAAAAATTCCTTCCTTCAGTTTAGCACCACTGACTTTGGGTAATTTCCAATTCAAGTGCAAGAATGCATCAGAAAGTTTATCCAGAGCTTTGACAACATTCTACATTATTCCTAATTTATTATGCAATGAAGGTAAATTTATTTTTTTCATAATTCACTAATGGGATATGCGACACATTTTTCTGGCTAGGGATAAGAGATTTACGTTTAGTCCATGATTTTCTAACGTAGCGACATTTCTTATCTCTGCTGTCCCATTCGCACAAAAAAAAAAAAAAAACAGAAAAATTTGGTGAACCCAAATTGCAAACCAAGCAATAAAGGAATGACCTTTAAATCACCACAGAAATACCACTTATATTTTTCATACTGGATTTTCTCTAAAACCAGTTTCGTATTTTCATGTCTCTTTCATATCAGCGGCATGCGCTACAGGAATTGATGGAAGTTCATTGCCAGTATGTAGTAACACAGCCTTCAAACTAACTTTACAGGAGTCTATGAACAACCGTCACTCATTTGGCTGGTGTTGATGCCCAAGAGTTTCCATAACAGAACAAATATTGCAATACACAATACCATTTTCTTAAGAGAAACAGTCTTTGAAAGCACTATGGCGGTTACGATAACTACATATTCTTACATCTTTTTGAAGTAGATTCGAGCCTTTGAATCTGGAAGTTAAAACTTTAGCTTGCTGTTTAGACAGGTTTAAATCCTGAACCAGGTCATTGAGGTCTTGTTGATTGGGAAAGTATGGTTCTGATAAACTGTTACTGCCTTCATATGTAAGATCATTTTTATTTCCATCTGAATCATTTTCAGTGTGAGCTAGGTCAGAATCAGAGTTACGAGTTAAGGTCATATCTGCATATACTGTTATAGAGAACTCTTCATGGTGTAAGACAGACCTCATTGCAGATGGCAAATTCGGATACTTAACTATATTTTTATTTAGATGTGATTCCTTTAATGTTTGTTAATAAAAAATAACAATCAATTAGATGATCCTTCGGTTCCCTCCAAATCATGGAAATTGCAAATGGCATATGATGTATACCATTTTTCCACCCAATAAACAGTCTAACACACGAAACACAGCATATATTTGGGGCCCAGCTCTTATCAAAATCACCCACTTGACAGCCAAAGTAAAGTTCATAACACTCTTTCACAAGTGGTGTGAAATTTCGCCTCTGAGACTTGAAGGCCAACTCACCACAAATATAGAGGAAATTATCTGCATGATTTATACACTTTCGTGACATGATGGAATAAGAAAACTCTAAAACACAACGCACACAATACACGTCTAAACAGGAAGGAAGGAAATATATTTTCACTAGTGATATTCGTGCTAACAAGCTCACAGTCAGCTCAATATTGACACATTGCAATGCAGATTAACAGATCTGAGCATGTTAAAACACGCATGAACCTGCACAGTCTTGTCTTTTAGTGGTTCAGCATGACATTATATATCCATCCATCCATAGTAATTATGTCCGAAGGCAGGTCCTTTACTGCAATCACAGCATTTTCATGCTATGCTTGGAGCTTCCCGTTGCTTTCCACACCGGTGAAGGATGATGATAATGATAAGGATGATGATGATGATGATGGCGGCCATATGATTTCGGGGACCGTTTGGGCCTTAAAGTTTTTCTGGCATTTGTCTTACAGGTGAGGACAAACCCCGATAAAAAACCTCACCTAGAAAAACTGCCCCGACCGGGGATCGAACCCGGGCTCGCTGCGTGACAAGGCAGCACGCTACCTCGATACCATAGCGGTGGACATTATATACAATTTCCTTAAATACAGCTTCAATATAATCGCTACATATAAGGTAAAAGTTCCTATGACAGGTCAAAGAGAATTATAGAATCCATTTTTAAAAAAGTAGCTGTCACAAAAAAAAAATGTGCATGATGGAAAAATTCTGACTACATATCTGAATTCAGTATGAAAAAATGCACTAGATTCACTAATCATATTTCTTGTGAAGAAAACCTTGTCGACCAGTGTAATACGCAACTAGTTTTATCAAAATAATTAACGTTATGGTTTATGGATCTAGCAGGCTAAAAGCCGCATTCTCAATGGACATTTATTGGTTTCTATCCTCATCCAAACGAATCAGATAATATTACCGATATCCAGTCACACATTCGATTACTATACTCTCACATAAGATTTCCTCGTGGTATTTCCCACAAGGATCCCAATAAAAGTTTTGGAAGTGCTACTACTGTCATTCATTCAAGAGCTACATGATCCTGCACGTCTCAGTCTGCTGGACTTAATAACCTTGAAAATATTAGGAAAACGATACTCTTCGTCGTCAAGCTTCTATTCTCTACATGCATCCCTCATAGGACCGACTATTTAACTCGAGAATTCTCTCAGTTGGTCTCACAAAAGAAAAATATGTAATTCCTTTGTTTACGTAGACTATTAAATAATTTAACCCACGAATTCTTCTCTTTTACTTAAGTATAGATACATCCAGAATAGAGATACGTGCTGCACTTACGAATTACCCTTGAAGTATCATAAGCCATTACACTAGAATCACTCCCTCTATCCCTAGAGGCCTTTCACATATATTGTATGTCTTTCTGATCTGGTCCATTTAACTCCCTTTTCGTCGTTGATAAGCTCCCTGTTTGTAAAGTCATGTTAGCTCTTGAGAAAGGTTATTCGTTAAAAAATGTAAAACTCATAATATAATTAAAAATAGACATCCTAAGATTATTTTCTTCTTTTTCTTGGAAATACAGTTCCTATAGTTTAGCTAGTGTTTCCATGGGATCCAATACCTTTAAAATTCATGGTAAACCACCGCTGAGGTTATTGATTAAAATATTAAAATTACAAAATCCGTACCTGTTGTGTCAGTCGTCCTCAACTAAAATAAATTAATGTTTGACGATGTTTTATAAACAGAAATTTGTTTTAGTTGACAGGTATTCATTTTTAATTTTTAATTTCCATCGGAATGACCTTCCGTCCATCATCCTTCGGTGAGTCAGTTGCGGAGTTCCGGATGATCGTTATGCTGATACAATGGGGCAGTTCTATTAGTAAGTTATTGAGACATCCTATGCTTCAATGATTGTACCAGAGAGTAGGCCTATCAGAATAGAGATGTTTAACACTACTTGTCTGCGGAATTATCTTCTGCAGAAGTTTTCTATAAATAATGCACTATTATATTATTGTCCTCCTCAGAGTTTATTATAAAAATATATAATTAAATATCATTGGCGCGTTGTGTACTCTATTATGATTGTTGAAGCTTGGAAAGTCCAAATACTGACATAACTGTTAGCCCTATTAGCTCTCTGCCTCCTTCATTTGATTTACTTCCCTAGAGTAGTAATTGTATGATCACTCCATAAGAGCCCCTAGGCCCCACATTGTTCTTTTTCTGATTCTGATCTCTGACCTATCTGTCTTGGGTGGCTCTTGTAGGAAAAATTACGCTCTCATAATAAAGAAGTCTTATTTCTTTATCAGAATCTACTTATGTTTACGTCAGCCGCGGTGGATTAGTGGTTAAGCTCCTTGTCTCTGGTCCCAAAAGTAGCGGGTTCAAACCCGGTCGGGGTCGATTGATTCTTTTAGGATGGGAAAGTCCAAGAGACAAGTCGTCCGGGAGGAACTTTAAGCCGTGGGTCCCGAATCTGAAGATTTTCAGGTTCATAAAATATAATTAAGCCTGAATAAAATGGCCTCTAAGCAATATTTACCGACCTCACCATTCTAGTAATATCTTAGTTGCCTGCTAGATGTCACATTGGGTCGGTATGTTGACCGCATGTCATTCATGACATCTGTGGGCAAATATGCGTAACTAAAAAATTAACTTGGTCTAGTAACTCCTCACAAAGGAGAGGCTAAGGCTAAACAATGGGCTACGCTATTGTAAATACATTTAGGCCTATGTTTACTAAAAATATGCAGTCATCCTATAAAGTTACAATTATGATAGGCCTAGATTCAAATAGCCTATTATGTCTCTCTTTTCCTATCTCTCTTTGTAATTTCCTTTTCAGATTTGATAATTAATTCAGGTGGCTGATTTGTGTGAATTTGGAATTCCAATTTAAAAATTAATTTTCTTTTTCAAAATTTTATGTCCTCATCTAGGGGATATGTGGATGGTCGACCACAAGCTGCCCAAACTAAGCAAAACATTTCTTCCACTTACTTGTGTTTTGCATCTTTTAACTTTACTATCTAACCTCTCTTCGTTAACTCTTGTTTTTTTTCGACCCCGACGCTATTAGGGCATCCGAGAGCTAGAGAGTCTTTCCTTTCTTCCGTTTTTTCTTTCCTTTATTTTATTTTCTTCTCCAAAAAAGCCTGACCAGAGGCTATAAGATGGCAGCCCCATCACTGGTCTTGCCTTCCTTTGGCCAGCAACCAATCGAAGGGACTATTATTATGCTTTCAAGTATTATACAAGAGGACGAAGATCACTGGGCCGTCCTATGAAACGCTGGAGGGAAAATTTTCTATAGGATCGTAACAGGCCTTGGCCTAATACTTGGAAGGAAGAAGAATTTCTTACACAGAAAAAAAAATTAGATTAATTTTACACTCACTCGAAATCGTCTCTATTAATAAAATGTATGCAGTTTCTATAGACTATGACCGATACGTATCAAATACGTAACAGTATTCAAGATTCACAATTGCTTTTTTATGCCGTTCCTAAGAGAGATTTCTTAATGAACTTTGCTCTTATCAGTCTTATTGCGTGGTTAACGTTTTGTTGATGGTGACTGTAGCAAAGCCTACCCCTACTTCCAGTACCACCACATTGAGCTCGCTAAAACATAGTCCCTGCTAAAACCCTCTTGCTAGAATGCTAATTATCTCTAGGAATATACATTAGTTTGCCACTCCTCTCCGTACTCAACCTTCTGTTCCCCTCTCTTTCTCTCTAGTCTATAGTGCTCAGAAACTCAAGCATATCTCAGGTAAAATATTGTAGCATTCCCTTCTTCATTCTGCAATACTTCCTCCTCAAAGCCAATTTCTTCAAAAAAATGTTTTTTGGTTTAACTTTTCTTACGTCTGCTACGACACTAATTAATAAATCTAAGAAAAAACAAATCCTAAGATCCAAGATAGATTGAAGTGGTTGCTGTGATTGACTAGAAGATGACAGTAGGCCATATGGTTAGCATGACTTAGACTAGTATCTCTTAGTTACAGTTTTCCTAATTGTAGCATGGACATTTTAAACAGCTAAATCTCAAAATTATAGAGGCCTATTCAAGTTATTGTAAACAAATTTTGTTTTGTGTACAGGACATACATTCAGCATAATATTTGGACAGGAATGTGAATTAAATTTTGCAGACCTGGTGCTTAGCCTGTACTGCGATACATTCTCATTTATATTAATTTACTTTGAAGTCAAAACTAATATTTCAAGAAAATGGCACACAGCTGATTTCGAAGTATCATATTACAATTACATTTCGTTACTTCTTATAGCCTATGAAGTAGGCCTAAGTACTCGATTATCTTCACGAAACTGGGTGATCCCCATAGGTAAACCCATCAACCAGGCAAACAATCTAAAACTCAATCGCGACCACAAAATTAAAATTTGCTCGCTTGGGTGTTAGGTATTAATACATTTATTTAACGGCGTTTTTAACTGTGAAATATCTTCACTCTTTCGACCAAGGTACATTTTTTCGTCTGGTTTATAGCTTTTGACCAATCCGGCATGGGTAACCCTTTTGGCAGAATGCTACCGTCGGCATAGCTCTCGCGGTGACTTAAGCACGCAAGCCAATCTACCATGGCAAGATAAAGATATAATCGGAGTGGAGTGTAATTCCTACATTATGTTTAATTCCCGCATCTGTTCCGAGACTCGAGGTTTCAAACCCGACCGGGGCCTACAGATTTTTAAGGGTGCAACAATTCTGAGTATGACTTCCTTTGAAGGGAAAAATAAAGTTGTGGGTGCCATCGTAGATTTGAGGAACGTAGAGTAACTTCAAGTCTGAAGAAGTGTTTGTGTAAAATATGTCAGCTTTTAACTCTGAATTTGAACTTCGAAGCTAATTACTTGAGCAGTTAAAAAGCGTTGTATTGTAATACTTATTTTCTTCTTCTTCTTCTTCTTCTTCTTCTTCTTCTTCTTCTTCTCTATCGAAGTTTAAGCTCTTGTCTTATATGTATTTTTTATATTTTACGCCAACCGGACCTTATAGTGGAATTACATGTTTTTTTGTAATCTTTGATAGATGACAGTAAAATCATCTTGGAGTTATAAGACTTTAACAGCACGCAGACATTGCCTATACAAAAGTATAGATTTTTCTCTTGAATGGAGTTATGGAGTTTTGATTGCCGACCGACGAAAAAACTTTTAACATCTGCTATGCAACATTTAGTTATTTGATTCACATTCATTGAATTGCGTAGTCAATCGTGGCTACATCTTTGAAATTATGTTTATCATTTTATCCCTATAAATACAAAAACAAATAATTACATTAAAATTATTAACTAATTGAAGAATAAGCAACCAAAGACTTTAAATCAGTCTGACTATAGGCCTACAAATTAGTCTAACTAAGGTTCCAAATAGGCTACAAATAAACTATAAGATTCCCTTGTGCCAAGAAATGACCAATAAACCTCCTATTTTTTCGAGTTCTTTTAATAGTAGGTCCATAATAGTTTTAAATTTGTACATAATTTCATGTTTAATATAATTATTTATATGTCATTGGACTAAAAATCTAGACAGTTGGCAGCTTCCGCTGTTGGAGTCAATTCTAAAAAAAGATGGTCATCAATAGCAAAAATGATAGGTAATGGGAGAAAATCTATAGGAATGTTGCTATGGAGTACGAAAATCATTAATAAAACATAACATCATATAATTTACAAGTCTATCCTAGAAAAATAGTGTTATATGGATTTAAAATATATACTATCAACAATATCTGCGCCAAAATTCTATTACTTAGGTAAAAACATTTTATTAGGCAATTAGTATGTTATGTAAAAACTATAATATGTATTAAAACAGGGTCAAAGGGAAGGTAGAGGTAGCATCTTTATTAAGAGTAGACCCTACACTGGTCCTCACCAACCTAGGGTTAAGTGGAGGAGATATGCAAGTTCTTTATATTTGATGAAGCTATAACCAAGACCGTCCGTACGTGGTGAAGAACCACATCCAGCAAGAGGTGGTCCTGCTTTAACTGAATACGGCGGATCCAGTCATGGCTGACGATAAAAATCCCCAACTCACCTTATCCCAAGTGTGAGATTGCTAAGGGTGTAGGGGAAGGAAAACTCCGAAAATAAACCCGGGAAGAGGACTCTCGTCAGCCGAGGAGAAGGCAACCTTCTAAGGGGAAGGGACCCCAACAGAAAACCTCCAGTCCTCCAGGTTGGGGGCTGTGCGTCGGGCTGGAAACCCATCATGTAAAACGATCTTTCTCAAAAGTCTCACACAATTAAGCCAGAAACGGGCTGAACAGATGTGAGATCGGAACAGGCAAATACCTAATCCATGAAGTAGATGATGTATTAAAAGGAATATAGTCACCTTAGGTATGTAATACAGTGAAATATAGGCTACATGAAACTTATAAGAATAATATGACTTATATATCAATTAGAAGGCATTTTATTATCCGGCAATCACTTATCAAATAGGTTTTATTGGCATACCCCTAAATTATTAGAATGTTGTGATACAATAACTGAACTTTGTTTTGACGTCCATCCTTCCACAAAGATGCTATCCGACACAGCGGAACATTTACCTGCTTTGTTTGTGGAGGATCTGCGTACAAATACCGTGTCATCCCGCATACACTCGCTTCACGTCAGTCTGCGGGTGTGGAGCAGCTATTAGGCCTATCCTAAGTAAGCTGGGTATGATAAGAGCTTCATTTGCAAATTGTTCTTGACATGGTTGGTATTTACGTCGGTACGACGAGCAACAGTGCTGCTATGATTGGAGGTAAACGTTCCAACTGTGTCGTATAACTAATGAAACCCCCCGAGATAGATTCCCTAGTTCAACCGTTGAGTTACCGAGGAATAGCGGAAATTTCTGTAGAATCTACAAAGTGTCTTCCTGGACGTGGGGCACTATCCCAACATACATGCCAAGATATTAATTACAGTTGAAATTGATTTTTGAGAAGAGCTTCCAGAAAATCTCGAATGCGAAAAACTAGGAATACGGAAATCAAAACAGTATTGCATGCAGAAAAAAAAAACATAAAGAATGAGACAGCAAATAAAGATTTAAGAGTTATAAGTGGAACTGTAGCATTCAACAATCACTGAGTAAATTTGAATTAGCCTACAATAAATCAGGACACATACAACATAATATTATGAATAAGTTTAATTAAAGGACTTATAAATGCATAGTCTATAAATATCCAATGTAGTAGCCTCATGACCTTGTGGTGAGCGTTTCTGACTACTGTCCATGAGGTCTCAGGTTCGATTCTCGGTCAAACCATAGGAATTTTTCCTTAAAGGGATTATTCGTGTGGTTGCCCATGGTCTGGAATTTAGGTTAAGTTTAGGTTAAGAACTCTCCTGGCGCTTCATTATCATTTATCACCCATCATATTATCTGGGTAACCTAACTTCGCCTTCTAGGCGCCCCAACTTCAGAAGTAGATTACAATTAAACCAAAGCCAGGAGAAAATTCCAGAAATGTCGAAATGACAACCTGGGGCGTTGAATAATAAATATAACAATATTTATTTGATTAATTAGGTAAGGAGTTATAGGCCTATTGAGATGGGATGGAGAAAATCTTCAGTGCAGTAAAAGCTCCTTATTCGCGGGGGATATGTTCCGCAAAAATGTCGCGAATATGGATGGTGATTTGTATGGGTATATAGAGGATACGTTCCAAGGTTCCAGAATAAAATAAAAATTATCAAAGTGAAATCAATTAATGAGATATTTTGAACAAATTCTATTAATTATTGTTGTCAGGCTTAGGCAAGGGTTTAAAGAAGTTAGTTAATGTCTCCTGTTTTGCCGCTTTTGAAAGGTTTTTCAATTAAAATTGATATTCAGCTGTGAATTCAGAGATTCAATTCCTTATTTTGTCTTCGGATTTCTTGATGAATCGTACAGTTGATTAATTAACATTGAAACAGCGTGATATGGACGCAAACGACTCCTCAATGCGTAAACGGTCAAGCATTTCTGTTTTTACTTTAAGAGGCTTTCCGCTTCGGAACTAATTTTCTTTCCTATTACTCGTCATTATAAATTGGCAACAAAAGCAGAAGAGACACGTGTTATTCAATCAAAATTATCGCAACGAATGACAAATTGAAACAATAAAACACCAATCTTGGTGAGGGCTGCATTTATGACGGACATAGCGGCGCGTGAAATACGACGGCGGTGGCTTTTTTAACAACGAACTTTAAGCTTAGTAACAATAAGGCTTGTTTCACTTTGATATTAATTTATCCATTTGGTTTGGATCGCTCTTTTTAAAAGTCGCCTTAGCACGTGCCTGCAGTAAAAATGTTGCCGATGCGTTAATAAAGGATACTAATCCTTTTAATATGCCAACTCGATCCGCGAATAAATACATTTTTAGCCGCGAATACAGGAACTGTGTTGCAATTTTTTTAACCCGCGAATAAGGGAACCGCGAATAAGGAGCTTTTACTGTACTAATAAAAAAACTTTCAAAGAAAATAAAACTTTACAACAGGCCTATACCTTGTAATTTAATGTTGGCCTAAGCCTATCATAGTAAGCACTACACTTAGGCCTACTTATTTTATCCTTACCTTTATTTTCCATAGATTTATTTGACGAATAAATTTTGAAAATGTTATCGCTTTTATTGTAATGTCACAGCATTCGCTGTTAAATATCGTATCCCACACTAACTCCTATAAACTAGCGAGTTCCTGTAACAAGTGACAGGTAACCACTTTGTGTACAGTAGTAGGCTTATACTAGCTATCCCTATAGATGTAGATGCCTTGGCAGTGATAAGTAGAACACACAAACTGATGTTACCTTCTTACAATAACTTCAGTATTCCACTGTGGCCGAGATATATCTGACATGAACTTTGGTAAGTATTCACCATCTACTTGAGGTGTCTACATAAAATATGCCTCCATACAATGTGATTACATTTCGTACTAAATAGGCCTAAATGGCTTTTGGAACTTTAAGTTCAATGCCCCATATGCTAAGGCCCTCTACTGGATCCAATTCTCTGCCAAGAAAATATAATTTATATCTCAGGTATCCAATTCCCTCATATAGGCCTATTATCATCACACCTATGTCTAGACTTTCACAATGGTTTTTCCCCAAGTGCTTCCCAATATCAATTTTTAAAGAATATCTACTGTCACCCATTCGAACTATATGATGGCCTCCTCAATCTCCTAAACTCAATAAAACCTAACAATATTAAGACAACAATATAACTTACAGACATCTTTATTTGGAAACAATCTACATTTTATATTTCCATTCCTCTTTCGAAATACTTTTATCTTATTTTCTTCTTGATAAGAGACTGTGTTTCACACTCATAGAATATCAGAAACATGATTGTCTTTTTATAAATTTTAATATTTATATGATAGGCCCTATTCTAAAACAGAAGTCTAGTTAAATTATAGATTGAAGGGTTTGGACGAAAAAAAAGTTTCAATCCAAATATTTCTCAGATATTTTTCTGCATTATCAAACTCTTCATTAGGTTATGAAACATGTGTTTGTTTAAACAAAAATAATCAAATTCCATTCTGATTCGTTGAGAAAGAAAAAAAATCCAAAACAAATTTATGAAACGCACCATCAGATTTTAATCTCAATTATATCACTAACACATTTTGTGGGTTGTCAAGTTTTCGCCCTCATAAATACCATGAGTAAATTTCTTTCCATATGGGGACTCGAGTCAGAGGAAGTCCCGTAGCTCTGCGCTAAGGCATCATGCCTTAACCACTCGGCTATTATGTGGGATTATTATTATTATTATTATTATTATTATTATTATTATTATTATTATTATTATTATTATTATTATTATTATTATTATTATTAGACAAAATAAGAAATACTGTCATAAGAGAAAAAAATGAATATTGGTTATTGAATAGTAGATTATATACAGTATAAGCAATTAAATTAGTATGAGCACGTACGACGAATGCAAGAAGAAAGATTACCCAAGAAAACATTGGAATGGTGTCCACCTGGAAGAAGGAGGAGAGGAAGGCCTCGAAACTCGTGGATGCAGGAAATATGAACTGGAATGAGAGCAAGGGGACTGGAGGACATGGATTGGATGGAGAGAGACGAATGGAGAAGAAAAATAAAACTTTAGGCACAGAAAGATGTGTAAACATTAAAATTCTGTATATAAATAAAATTATTATTATTATTATTATTATTATTATTATTATTATTAATTTACAAATTGTTATAACTGGTATTACTTCTTTGTTGCCAATTTTTATTTACTTTTGTCTAAATAGGCCTTGTCCTTTTCTTCAATACCCTTCCTTTCATTTTTTTTTAAATTTTGTGTTTAGGTATTCTCAATCTATTTCGTCCTGGTGATATCCATTCTAAGATCTTCTTTGGCCGTCATAACTGTGTATCAAGCAAAGGGAGATTTTGATTGAATTGAAGTAGAATAAAATTAGCATCGCTGTACCTTCAGATAAAAAATAGGTATATTAGGCTTACGGTATCTCAAATAAAAATTTAATAAATAGGCCTATGTCACAAAAATATTGAAGCCATTATACATGGAATTAGATTAGGACATACACTCAGGCAAAATAATTAATTTATTTTAAAAATAGGCGTAGGCCTACCACTCTACTGATATCTTCAGGGAGCTAGGAGCAAAGGGAGATTGGAAGAGATCAGTGACACGAGAGACAAGCAGCGTGGGAAGGAGCTGCAGTGAAGTGAAAATACTTTCTATAAACAATAGTGTGAGGTGCAGAGGTGTCATGTTCCCTGAAGAAATAAAAAAGATTTTGACTATGATAATAATATAATTCCTTGGTTATGTTTTATTCTAACTACTGGGGCGGTATTTTGGAGTTGCTGTTAGAGTCGCTAGGGTTTCACTTTGATTTTATTGTAAATTGATTACTTGCCCTTCCTCGGTAGCTAGTCGGTTCCTGTTTCAGGGTGAGCGCTGAGACTCCTATCTATATAGGGTTCGGAAGGAGAATTGCGTGGGAACAGACAATCACTAATTATTTGAATTATTTTATTTAATTAATCTTTGCCAATTTAAATGCACGTTACATAGTCAAAATAAAACTTTTCCGTCACTGGCCTTCGATATTTCGCTAATGAGGACTAGCAAATGACTTATGAGTTCGGGAGATTTTCCCTAAGTCCATAATCGTCGTTACAAGATATTTTTTTTTATACAATCCAGATCTTCTTCCTTCTAAGTGTCGAGTATAAGTGTCGAGTATAAGTGTAAGTGTATTAAATTTTGTCCTCATGAGTTCCGTATCGAAGTCAGGACCAATTATTCCCATATATGGTCTGTACCCTAACTCTCATTTTGATTGGTTAGAATATTTAATCACATGTCCTCCAAGGGCGTAACTATTTTATTTAAACCACCACCTACCTTTTGATTTTATTCTCACGGCTAGGGAGTGTTTGCCAGCTTGGGCTTTCTGCGATTGTAAATTTGGAGTTTGACATTTCTCCCAAACGTGAGTTTTGATGCTAGACCCAGCTTAAACATTTCAGGTCTAATTTGAGGAGTTACATGTTTATGACCTCTTTTACTTAGGGTTTCAACCGCTTCTTGTGAGAACTATTTACCAACATGAAACTTAATTTATTTTTAACTATATTCTATTCCTTCATTATTTATTCATTTCTTATATTCCTTAATCACTATTAAGGCCGTATCATATTCGTCTCACAATGCCTCTGTGTTAAAAAAAAAAAAAGATATTTTTAACTTTACGTTAGTATTTTTTTTTGTTTTAACAAGAGGCGAATATGATACGGCCTTAATAGTGATTAAGGAATATAAGAAATGAATAAATAATGAAGGAATAGAATATAGTTAAAAATAAATTAAGTTTCATGTTGGTAAATAGTTCTCACAAGAAGCGGTTGAAACCCTAAGTAAAAGAGGTCATAAACATGTAACTCCTCAAATTAGACCTGAAATGTTTAAGCTGGGTCTAGCATCAAAACTCACGTTTGGGAGAAATGTCAAACTCCAAATTTACAATCGCGAAAAGCCCAAGCTGGCAAACACTCCCTAGCCGTGAGAATAAAATCAAAAGGTAGGCGGTGGTTTAAATAAAATAGTTACGCCCTTGGATGACATGTGATTAAATATTCTAACCAATCAAAATGAGAGTTAGGGTAAAGACCATATATGGGAATAATTGGTCCTGACTTCGATACGGAACTCATGAGGACAAAATTAATACACTTACACTTATACTCGACACTTATACTCGACACTTAGAAGGAAGGAGCTCTTGAATGTATAGTAAAAAAATATCTTGTAACAACGATTATGGACTTAGGGAAAATCTCCCGAACTCATAAGTCATTTGCTAGTCCTCATTAGCGAAATATCGAAGGCCAGGGACAGAAAAGTTTTATTTTTACTGTGTAACGTTCATTTAAATTGGCAGAGATTAATTAAATAAAATAATTCAAACAATTAGTGATTGTCTGTTCCCACGCAATGCTCCTTCCGAACCCTATATAGATAGGAGTCTCAGCGCTCACCCTGAAACAGGAACCGACTAGCTACCGAGGAAGGGCAAGTAATCAATTTACAATAAAATCAAAGTGAAACCCTAGTGATATTTAACTAAACCACTCCAAAATACCGCCCCAAAGTGTCGCCCAACGAAAGGGTCCTTTTACTGTGACAAAGTTTTTTTTCAACGTGAGTGCATTCGAAATAAGAGTGACTCACGAAAGTTGTGGACTGAACATCATGATCCAGCAACAGGGTGGAAGACAACATTCAAACCACGAGATGGAAGGAGCAGCCAGGAGTGGACAACAATCCAGGAGCAGATCAACCTAGATAGCCATCGGCAGATCTCAACACATCCCCAAGTAAGACAAATAATGAAGATATACCAAGGTAAAGTGACAGATTTTTTAAAAAAAAAATAATAGAACATAAAAGTTGTCAAAGACGGAAAAATAAAGTATGTGGAAAATTAACAAATTAAACGAAAGTGTTTGAGTGTTGAATAACATAAAAAAATAATTTTTGTGAATAGAAAATAAATATTAATATTAATAAATTGTAGAAGAAATAAATAATGGAGGGAAATAATATAAATTTACATGGTGGAGAAAATTTGATAGAGGGTCAAAACAAAGAGGAATCAAATAGAATAAATATGTTCCAGATCGACGTTCGAAACCTCATATGGCAAATACAAGAAATTGTTGGTAATAAATTCGAATCATTTAAAAAGAAATTAGGGAAGAAATGAGGGAAGACATGAGCAATTGGAGATTAGCAATACAACAAACTCGCGATTCTTTAAAATCAGAAATTCAGGGGACAGGAGAAAAATTGACCACTAGTCTAGCAGGAAAGGGTGAGATAGGTAGAAATAATTATGATGAAAGGGAGACAGGATATGAAACTCCCCAAGAAAATAAATGTAAAAGTAACAATGATATTTATATGGTAGTTACTACAACAGGTGAAAGTACTGTAGATCAAACTCAAAGGGACTCAGATAGGGAAATGACACTTCAGAATGAGGGAATAGAATGCGAGCCAACTATTATAGATGCAAACAAAATACCTCAAACCAATGATGATGAATTACATGGAAATATATTTAAATGCAATAATGAAATGCATGTTGTTAATGAAGTTAAATTAAATCAAAATGGAACAACTGACCTGATGATTTCGGCACAGCCAAACATCCGTTCAGTATTCCAATTTGAAAATTTGGATATGCAAAGTAGATGCATGGGAAAGATACGAACAAAGTATGAAAATAAAAACAAGAAAAAGGTAGGGCGTAAAGAAAATATGCATAAGTCATACCGCGTAATAAAGAAGCGCCAAATAAATAGGAGGAAATGGTCGAAAAACAGTCAATACGTTAGATTCAAAAGTAACATAATGAAGTACTGTACTAAATTAATGCATGATGAGAGAGAATGTTACCTAGAAAAATATCGTGCTGAAATATTTGATCCGGGCGCGAAATTATCGCAAAATGGTAGAATGCAAAATTCATACTATCCTGTTAGAATGGATGTAATATCAGTTAGACATTAACATGCATCTGCATTGTATGCACAACAATTAAATAAATGTGTAATAAAAAAATAAGAATATATTAGTAGGATAAATGCAAGAAATGTTGGTCATGCATATGTCAGATTAGTATTAGTAAAATTTAATGAGAAATAGTTTAAAGGGTCTTATATTTGTACTTGCTAGAAAACATGAGACTAGATAAATGTTGACGAAAACAGAGGCAGAAAAGTTAATTTTACAGAGGGAGCGAGAGGCACCACCCCGCTTTAGAAAAAAAATAATAATTAGCATGGATATTTGCCTTAATCTAAAGCGTGAACAAGAACAGAGACGATGATAATAATAAGTAAATTGTGAAAATTACAAAGAAATGAACAGCTGATCGTAGCGGGAATATGTAAGAAAACGTTGAACCCAGTCGAGAATAGAGATAAAAATCAGTTCACTAAACTTAAAATGTTGTAAAAGATAAAAGAGTGCGAGTGAGACGGAAATAGGCACACCCTTCACAGGTACAAAATTCATTTGTCGAAAACAAGTTACTTACCCAAATACGATGTGAAACGAAGGAAATGAATGTTTAAACCAAACTTTTAAACATAATTGATAAAAAAATATATATATACAAATTAAACATGTGCTATTATAACTTCATAGTTAATGTTCTTAAAAATCTAATATTATTCCTGAGGAATAAAATGGAAGCGTTATAAGCATACGAAAATTTAAGAAAGAGGTTAAGGCATCGTCCTTTTAACAGTTTATGATGGGTGACAGATAAAAATACAGCGTAGACAAAGTGAATGAATGAATAAATACAGGATCATAGCCCGAAGGAGGCGTTTATATTAGGTCCTTTTAAATGATAAACGTTCGCTCATATGGTAGCGAGAATTATTAAGGGTAGATAGAGCGACATGATTTTGATTCGACCGGTGTTGTCGAGTTGTTTACTGATGAAATATAAATTGTCGTCAAAAACGAAATTGACGAATATGAGCTACGATGATATAAAATTCTGTATACAGCGACGGTTCTGCGCGTATGAAATGTGATATTATGTTACCGACAAGTAAATAAATAAGGATAATTTCCACCTTAATCGATTGAATAAAAATAATATGCGAATGATGAATAAAGGAGTTCTATAAGAATAAATAGATTATCAAGGTATTGTGAAGATCAGTCAGTGAACATGCTGAGAATAAATTTTCAATGACCACAGCTAAGGGAGCGCCTATTTAAAAAAAAAAAAAAAAAAAAAGAGAGAGATAGATTTACAAATGAATTATTATGATGAATCGTGAAATGTTCTGAAAACTGAGATCGCGATATAAACATATATGATTATTATTAAACACCAATATACTTATTTATAAAGGGTAATCATCGAAAATTACATAGGAAACTAATTAGTAAAGTTGCCATTTGATTAAAAGAGGGCAAATATGTTTACGGCAACATTAAGATCTATGTCTCATTAAATAAATAAATGACCCAAATAGAATAAATTAGTAGCTAATTAGAATAAAAAAAATGTTAGTTTATAATAAGTGAGTTCCAGTGCATATGTAAAGTGTGAACCACGGAAAGTGCGAACGATATAGAGGGATGATAAAAAAAAAATGTGCATGACATTGCAAAAATAAACTGAGTGATATATGGAAAACGCATTATGCGGAATTACCTAGCGTGTGAGAAAAAAAAGTGACGTAATTAAAACAGAAACAAACTTATAATAAAGTGAAAAAAACGAGAAGATGTATGGGATATGATAAAGTACCCATAGGGTTAAAATAAGAAAAACATTTGTTGATTATAAAAAAAAATAAGTAAGGTGAATCACCGATCGCAAATTGAGTTTTAATGTACATGTTTTTGTTGTGGTTGTTCTAGTGGTAATATGCAGAAAACTGTAAGTAAACCAGGGTGATATATGTTCAATAATATAATCTATTTGGTGTTTGTAAAAACATTTCCATATATGGTACTTGTAGGAAAAGTAATAGTTTAATACATTTTGGTTTGATGTAATTAGCATATTTAATTACTTCTCTTCTAAGGGGAGCTGTGTTAAAAAAAAAAAAAAAAGATATTTATAACTTTACGTTAGTATTTTTTTTTGTTTTAACAAGAGGCATTGTGAGACGAATATGATACGGCCCTAATAGTGATTAAGGAATATAAGAAATGAATAAATAATGAAGGAATAGAATATAGTTAAAAATAAATTAAGTTTCATGTTGGTAAATAGTTCTCACAAGAAGCGGTTGAAACCCTAAGTAAAAGATGTCATAAACATGTAACTCCTCAAATTAGACCTGAAATGTTTAAGCTGGGTCTAGCATCAAAACTCACGTTTGGGAGAAATGTCAAACTCCAAATTTACAATCGCGAAAAGCCCAAGCTGGCAAACACTCCCTAGCCGTGAGAATAAAATCAAAAGGTAGGTGGTGGTTTAAATAAAATAGTTACCGCCCTTGGATGACATGTGATTAAATATTCTAACCAATCAAAATGAGAGTTAGGGTATAGACCATATATGGGAATAATTGGTCCTGACTTCGATACGGAACTCATGAGGACAAAATTTAATACACTGACACTTATACTCGACACTTAGAAGGAAGAAGATCTTGAATGTATAGTAAAAAAAATTTTTAACAACGATTATGGACTTAGGGAAAATCTCCCGAACTCATAAGTCATTTGCTAGTCCTCATTAGCGAAATATCGAAGGCCAGGGACAGAAAAGTTTTATTTTTACTGTGTAACGTTCATTTAAATTGGCAGAGATTAATTAAATAAAATAATTCAAACAATTAGTGATTGTCTCTTCCCACGCAATTCTCCTTCCGAACCCGTTATAGATAGGAGTCTCAGCGCTCACCCTGGAACCGACTAGCTACCGAGGAAGGGCAAGTAAATTCACAGTAACGATATACAAATAAATCAAAGTGAAACCCTAGTGATATTTAACAGCCACTCCTAAAATACCGCCCCACTACAAATGGCGATTGTTCGCCTACTCCGTATTGTATGCCTTACACATCAATTTGTGTTAAGATACTGAAGGTCTTCGACTCCTTACATCAAAATATTCACCCAATATCCCTAACATCATATCATCTTGAACCGAAAGTGCCTTTCTGCGGTTCAGTGTGGTATCTTTGTTCTCCTCCCTACTACAGAACATTTATGAAATATGCCAATGTCCTCTTTTCCGTGTGGCTACCCCTTCCCTTTTTATCCTTTCTGCCGCGCATCTCTACAGCGCATATCCCCTCTACTTGCGAACCTTTATATGCAGTGTACTCTTACCGAACATCATCATTCGATCAGCCTAGCAAGCGGCGTTTAGTTACTTAAAAGCGGATTCAAAAGTAGAATCCAATTCTAACTCACCATGCAGCTGGGAAGTTAATATGGTGGTCTATGTATAGACAAGTTGATTAAGACCGAGAAGAGGTCGATTTTGAGTTAGTCCAGCAATGTACGGAAGAAGTGATTCCTAAAAGCTTGGACATCTGTATGAGTGTGGCATTATGTATGGTACGTTATTTGTTTAGTTATTTCTACAAGCTATGCTTGATTGATTGATCAAGAATCATCTTTTGTTATTAATTTATTATTTATTTTAAAATCCAACTTGTTTATATTAAAAGCTTATCTTTTATACAACGCCCCTTTGTTATTATTCAAGTATAGTAGTTGATCACTATCCTGTAACAAAATCACTCACTGTATGCATTTAGTAATCAGAATCTATATTTGTATGTATGTTCATCAGGGAAAGAAAGATGAATTAATAGCTGCCTTTCATGGGCCCGAGGCAGGCTGCTTTCTTACCGATAACATCTTTGAATATCACGATCACATTAATAAATACAGCATTAACAAAACTCGATCCCGGACAAGTGTTACGCTGAGCGTGGTTTGCTTTTCTAACGTCGTAAATGGTAGCAGTAGTGTGGTTTACTTACCCACAAATAGTAGTAGATGCGTGGTTGTGTTTCCAAAAGTGCTACAAATGGTACGCTGAGTGTGGTTTGCTTTCTAAAGCCACAAATGGTAACAGAGCGCTGGTCTCTTGCCAGCACAATCTTCAACAACAACAATCATGGATTAAGCCCATGTGGCTTGTTCCCGTCTCATAGATTCTCATTCAAAAAGTTAAATCCATATCTTTTTCGGTCTACTAACATACTTGTCTCCTTTTGGTTTGTAATTAAGTATAATTTCTGGAATGCGATCATCTTTCATTCTTTGAACATGCTCTTTCAAGTTTTATCTAGATTATTTTATTGTATCTAAAAGTTTAAAAATATTTAGTTCATTTCTAATATCTTCACTTCTTTTATCTAGAAGTTTGCAGCCAGTCACACTTCTCAGAAATTTCATTTTAGCTGCTTCTATGATCCTCTCTTCTATTTTAGTTAAAACCCAAAACTCACTACCACACTACAGTAAGGGGATTGCCATTGCTTTATAAACTTTTAATTATGTTAATGTTTTGTGTTTTTAAATATTCTTTTAATTGTGCCACATAATCATTAAATGTATTAAGTTTGTTAAAAAGATCTTCATTTTTAAAATAGGAGATTTCATAACCCAGGTATTTAAAATGGTTCATTTGTTCAATGGGTTTCAGCTCCAGAATTATTTTAGCTCTAATGGTATCTGATCCATTAAAAGCTAAGATTTTCATTTTACTTATTGATATTTTGAAATTATAATTCTGTATAATGTTATTTAATTGAAATAGAAACATTATTCAATGGATTGATATCTGTAGCCTAATTGTTCAGCACTAATATAGAGTTGTCTACTAGATGTTTCTTGAGGCGACATGTCACTAAGGATATCTGTAAGATATAAGTGTAACTATATTAGATTAGTCAAGGAATCCCAAAGGGGAGGCCATGGACAGATATGGGCTGTAAGAGCAATAGGAAGGAAGGAATATAGATTTTTCCAAATATCATCAAATCTTTTGCAACCTAAAACCTACAAGGACTGTCAGAGGTAAAGCCAAATAAAATGTCCACTGCGAAAATACTAAAATACGTCCAGACACACCTCCTCTCCCTTTCTTCCCCTCCTCGCACCCACAGCGTCGAACATATCCTTGCATCTATACCCGAGCCGTCATATCTCGGCTTTGAAGTTTAGGTTATGCGAGGGGTAAAGGGATAATTCGCCCTCTACTGCCAATAAGGATATGGTTGTAGTGCGAGTAGATGTCTGCCACGACCAATCACTACTCTTGACGCAGCTATAGCGCGCTGGTAAGGTTTAAAAATGCTGAAATATTGTTATCTGTATGTCTGCTAACCGCATACATAAAGCGGCCACTCCCACTGAATATCCATATCAGCAACACTGTCGTGAAAACGTCAAGGCCGGAGAATCAGTGGCTGCAGTATAGATATACATTTGCCTTGGTCCCCACCCACGAATTCCCCTAACCTGTCTCTCAACTGTTATCTGACCTTAAAAGTCACTAAACCACGATCGCTGGCGTACATCGTGGACAAATTATTTGTCTGTACTTCTACGATCCACAACGTTTTGAGCCCATCTCTTCATTGGACGTGCGAATATTCTGTAGCATATTATAAATTTAGCGAAATATCTGTGAATTGAAGACATGTAACTAGTAAAATGAGCTGTAATGGGTTGGAGAAGACTTTAATGTTTTAAGTATAAGCTTTCAGTTTAGCATTAATTCTAATCTTTTTGGTCTCATAAACAAGCAATACGATAATATTCATATTACTTATCATTGAAATGGTGTAGAAAGCACTTTTGTTTCTAGATATTGAGAGGGTGCAGCTTTAGGTGCCATAGAGGTGTTAGTATCTACCACCCTCCCCTGGAGCAAGGCTGTTAAGGGGCCCAGGAGCACGGAAACCTCACCCCATTCCACCTGCTAGTTCTAGTGTAACCTTTGAAACACTGATCCTTCAGTAGAAGCATCAGGAGAACTGTGGTCTGGTCTTCATTCCCCCACCGCCCTCTTCTTAGCAGCCCTCTTCATCCCCTGGGCTATATTCCAGGGATGAATCTTCCCTCTCCCATCCAATACACCTGTACCTTCATCACAACTCAAAATTGAACACCAGAATTATTATTCTGTAAAGAGACTATTGGCACAGAATTTTACCTTCAGTTTTATTATTTAAACTGGCGGCTCCGTGGCGCAACTTGTTAGTCACTCGCCTTCCACGTCTCGGTCACTCCATATGGCTGAACGAATCGAACCCAGGATAGGTTTTCCCGGATTCCACCATTTTTCCATACTCATATAATCCGTTTTGTTTCATATCATTTCATCTGCTATTATGATGGTGCGACAGGCCTGGTCAGCCTGTGCATGTTAATGACCTTCAATGATTGGAACTGCATATCATTCCTCTGTTAAAGGGACAGAATCGAGAACACAGAAATAAGACAGAAACTTGAAATATTTGCAATAACTGATAAAATAGATACATGTAGACAAAAATGGAAGCAACACATAGACAGAATGAATTAAGATAGATATCCAAAACAAATAAAATACAAACCTAAAGGCACCCGAGATGTGGGCAGACCTAGAAAGAGATGGGCTGAAGTCGGAACGAGTCAACAGACCTAATCCATGAATGCAGATGATGATGATGATCTCATTCCTTGGCCTGGCATTACGCCGACATTACTAAGGTAGTAATAAAGCAAGCATATTATTAGCATTTGCGTTATTTATTTAGCATGGTGGAGTTAACGTCATGCGATATTTTCTTCCGTCCAATCAGAACAAATAGGCCCCTATAGGCCTATGTTACAATAGAAAACAACAATCACAAATACTCACCCAGACTTTAGATAGCCTATTCTTTCTGTAATGCTGGTAGGCCTATGGGCGTGACACATGATATATTAAATTTTAAAAAAATAAAATAAAATATTTGAAAATAGAATTATTAGATGAATATTCGGTTCTATTTTGAAATGGATTATGAAACAAATTTCACAATAGGAAGATCCATCATTCAATCGTTACCCTAATACTATCAGGGTTTATGAAGTTAGGAAATTGAATTCAGGAGATCATGTAGCTTCATAGTTTTATTGGATACTTATTGAAAACACGTTAGAAATGGCTATGCGTAGAAGGGAGGATAATATTCGGATGGATCTTAGGGAACTGGATATCGGGATATGAACTGAATTCAGTTGGCTGAGGATAGGGACGAGTGAATGGAGCATTCAAACTATAGATTCCATGGAATTAGTTAATTAGCTAGTCCTTGATCGTTCACACAATTGACTTTCAGCGTAAAGTAAATGAAAACTGTATCTAACTTATTGATGATGGGTAGGACATGTGGCACAAAAGGGGAATGAAAGAGGGGCATAGAAACACCTTGTAAGGAAATCAGAGGGAAAGCGCCAAGTAGGTAGACCAAGAATGGGCTGGGGGAATAATATTAACCTTGATTTGAGGGAGGTAAATTTATTGTAGGGAAACCAGAGGGAAAGTGCCCAGTAGGTAAGCCAAGAATGAGGTGGGAGAATTACATTAACTATGATTTGAGGGAGGTAAATTATACCTATGATGATCAGAAAACATTAGCATAAGATAGGGATATATGGAGGGCTTATGTCCGTGCTGATTTGAACCTAAGGATTCGATAGTGTCAGTGAGTTAGTTAATTATTGATTTGTTGTTATCAACAGTAATCTAACAAGAGGTTGTGTTTTTCTGAAAAAATCACGAGCGCCACATTCGCGAGTGATTTTGTGTAATAAAAAACTCAACATCGCGTTGGATTTGGAGTGACTATTTTGCGAATAATACATTCCGATTGAGGGTCTTTCCACTTTTCAGCGGTTGCCCTTTACCAGCCGGCTGCTGGCCCTTCACATCCACATGTGTCAATCACAGAGGTAGATGATCAACAGCCAGAGTAGGGGTGACATGTGGTTAGCATGTCGAGTCCCCCAGCCGTTATAGCTGGTTCCTCAACCTGGAGCCGCTACTTATTGTAGCTACCCAATTGCCTCACGATGCTGGGTGGGCACCGGTCCCATACTGGCCGAAATACCATGAGAAAATTTCTTCCCCCATGGAGACTCGAACCAGCGCAAGTCCCGTAGCTCTGCGCCAAGGCTTCCTACCTTAACTGCTGGGCTACGGCGCGGGACTGCGAATAATACATCAAAAGCTAAAAATAATTATAATATTTAATATTTACCAAATGTGAGGTTATGTATTCCGATCTTACATCCGGGCGATTTCTAAGTCCGCTGTACAGTTATAAGTAGCATAAATCCTTTAGGCTTGGGAAAAATCAATAACATATGATTGTATAAGAAATAACTATTAACAATAATGCAGATTCATTATACAACATTTAATTTTTTTTAGAGCAAAAGAACTAACCTGTTTTCTTTTTTCTTTCTTTTTTTTTTTGTAATTATTAAGTTGTTTTCTTTTGGCATTTTTAGAGCTGAAGAACTAACCTTTTTTTTTTTCTTTTTTTTTTTTTTTTTTTGTTTTTTTTTGAATTTTTGAAGTTGTTTTCTTTTGGCATTTCATATCAATCGTACATTGTTGAATCTATATCCTTGTCAAAGAAGTTAATTTGCGGAGATATCTCTCATTACGAACGGTAAGAGGCAATTTTATCAACAGCAAATGGCAAATTTATCGGTCCATGAGATAGGCCTAGTCAATTCAATTAACTCGGTCTTCCCTACGGATTAAAATAAAGTTACATTTAGGGATAATATGTAGGTCAAAGTTAAAAAAAATACAGAGTTTACTCGAGGATGAACTGTAAGGCGAGTTTTTACTTTTCTTGCGTAGCCTATTTGTAATGTTTGTGAAGTTCTTAATATTACTATATTTGATTGTTCAATTATTTCAAGATTCTAGATTTTACTATATTTGATTGTTCAATTATTTCAAGATTCTAGATATTAGGGCCTACTATATTTGATTGTTCAATCATTTTAAGATTCTAGCTTACAATTCACAACACCACCCTAAGGTTTAACCTGCCTTTCACCCAGGTATCATTATTTGTACCTTCATCTCAAACAAGCACTTTGACCTCAGAGCGGTAACTTATCTCCACTACAAAGTGTTATAAACGAGATAAAATCAAATTTCTGAAATACTGTTTTATGTTTTCTTCGAGAAGTTAAGACAAACGAAGAAAAATACAGTAAACAGCCATAATTCCTTACTTACTGAGTAACGCTAAAACCATGAATATATTGGCCTCCTTCAACAATTTAGAGTCCAAGCTCTGTCTACTGCCTTCATTTTTCAATCTCGTACTGCAAGTTTCATCATATAATTCTCAACGTTGTCCAGCCATCTTCTACGAGGGCGACTTGTAGGGGCCTAAGTGTCCGTCCTCCTGTATTTCATATAAATACGAGGGTGGATAGAAAAATAACGCACAATATATAGGCTATTTTAAAAAGACATAGGCCTAATTATCATTTTGCTTATTGATATTTTAAAAATATATAATTTAGATCTCACTGGAAAAAATAAGCCTACAGCCTAGCTTATCTACACCTACATTTATCATTCTTATTCTAGTTTTTTCTAAAGAATTTAAGCAAGAATTTTAGGCTGTTGTTTTGACATTTAATATGAACTAGAACGCCATCGATGTTATAATAATTAGCCTATATATCGGTCGCGTTGGACTAATATATATCGTTCTTGCAACGGTTCTGAGGTGTAAGTACTCAAATCCAGTCGGGGTCCATGGATTTGTTGGTCTAAAGGGACTAAAAATCCTCTGCAAGGCTTCATTAAAGAGCGTCGTTAAATAAAAGTCACTACTCACACACAATAATATCATGTCTATATAATAATACAGTAATATTAATATAATTATAATATAATAATACAGTAATATTAATGTAATTAATAATATAATAACATTAAAAATAATAGGCCTATACGAGTATGTAATATAAAACATATGTAATAAACGTCTCAAAAGAATCCATAAGCCCTATCAAATCTAACTTTAAATCGTACTTTTTAGATTTATTTTAAAATTTGTAACATATAGTCTTATGATGAGTAATGTTTTTTATGTTTCAGAAGATCTAAATTGTAGCCTAAATTGGACATCTACATTATCAATTCGTTGTCCAAAACAGTCCTGAAAATAAAATCCTACATAGCGCCTAAAGTTAAAACTTACGAAATCGTGTAAATTAATTTCCATTAAATTTAAGATACAATTTATTTGTTGTTATTTTTGGTCCCTACTGTAAAATGTGGAGGCACTCCATAGCGTAGATGTTAAGGCACTACGCTACAAGCAGGAGGGCCAGGAGTTCGCTACTCGATGGCCTCAGGATTTTTAAATTTATTTAACTTTCTGGAGGCACCATTACCCTAGGGTTGACTCGTCATCTAAAATAAATTAATAGTAAACGCATGTTCTAGAGGTAAAGGAGACCGTCACGCAGAGCTAGACAACCGGATGATTTTCTAGAAAAGTGGGAGCTTTAACCTCCTACCACCCAATGACTTCCTTAGGTCTACTGTAGGATCACTTTACTCTTATCAACCTCGATGTTCTTGGAGTTGGGTTCCTTGCCACGGTCCACCCGGCCGGGGAGGTGGACTTATGGATGGAAAAATTCAAGGAACAAATCCTTCGGAAGGAAATTCAAGCCGCTGGTGTCGATTCTGAAATTTTTCGGACACGTTAAAGAATTTCAAACCTAAGCTAGAGCATTTGTCCAAAATTTAATCTTCCTTTCCCATCCAAGTAGTATCTTGGTTGCCTACTAATTTGACAATTTTTTTTTTGTAAAGCATAATATGAAGGGAAATTATCTTTGATACATTAAAGATTTAAAACTTAAAACACATTAAACTAAATCGGGTTTGAATCAGCGATCTTCGACTTCATTGTGAAACACATCAACAATGCGATATCTGGAAAGATAAAATTTTCTAATGTCTTCAGTAAAATCTGAAGGTTTATACTAAATCACTTAGAGACTGGTCGATTAAGTTATAATTTAATAATCTGTACGTTCTGCTTGGGTTGTTGGAATGTCCAAATAATAGGTTGCGCCAGGTGGTGCGCACTTGACTCTCCCGGACATCTTGGCCCCTGGCTACCTCCGCTTTCCGCTCCCCGGGCAGTCCAGCACCAGACATTGATTTGTCTTGCCCACCTTTCCCCCTTCACTTTCCAATCCGCCCTTCTGCTTGGACAGCAATGGCGGCAAACTTTCTCTTAATGCATAAAGAAACTTTAGTAAACTTTCCTTCCTTTCTTCCAAAGTTCTGAAGAGATAAAACACAAAATACAAATCTCATCCACCATTTATGTTGTTTTACGTTTACATAGGACTTTGTCATAAATTCAAAATCTTGAGCTTTCATATTTAGAGTACATTTTGGGGTAATTCCTATGGACTTCCTAACCGTTAAGAAATTTAATTTTTTTGTTTTTTTTTTTTAATTCTGCAACAGGTTTAACTGTTTTTTTATTCTTTAGATTAATTTTATTATTCAATAACAATTGCTCAGTAGATCCATACGTTTAAATATGGATTGTTATTTTAAAATATTCTAATTAATTCTATGGCTTATGTAATCCGTAGGATCAAGATTAGGCCTACACATTCACTAAGACCCTTCGCTGATATCTATCCTCAGCCAATTTAATCAGTTTATAGGCCTATCTGTAATATCAAGTTCGCTAAGATTCATTCCAATAGTATTCCCTCACTTAGGCCTATGTCATCATCCCAAGGGTTTCCCACCAAGAAGTTAGAATTTCTACTGTCACCCATTTAAGCTACATGACTTGTCCGAATATTCGTCTTAGAATCCTATTTTCGACTAATTTAAGCTTTTTTCGTAATGTTTAACATATCTACTAATTTACAAAAGATCCATGGCTGCATAAAACATCTGAATGATGTAGGCTATTTATGATGCCTTATACTGAAATAAAATAATACGATTATATGCGTTACCTCTGCTGATATTGCAGTTGGACTTCCTTTATTTCGCTGAGAAGATTTGAATTATTTAAATGCCCGAATTTTTTTCTTCTTCTTCTTCTTCGTCACGGTTTAGGTTTATTTAGGCCTACTACCCTGTTCCGGCTCCAAATTGCTGCTGTTCCGAATTTTTCTTAAAACTAAATTTAACAAATGCCTTAAAACGCCCGGACTCCACGATAACTTCTTCTGCAGATTTGTGAAGCGTGGAGAAAAACGCCCAGGCGTAGATATTGTACCTACTAATAAAGCCAAAATAAATTTCCATCTAATTGAATTGTTGGCTTTATTCATCGTTAGCTACGATCAGAAAAAGTTGAACGTGCAAGCAAATTTGAATTATATAGGTCCTACATAATTGTAGATTTCGATGAGAGGCCTATATTTAGGTAGTGTTTAAGATATATATATATATATATATATATATAGGCCTATAGGCTATACATTTACTCAGCATAATTTGTCTACAAATGAAAATATTTACCTAAAATATTGAACTAGAATTAAGAATCTAAAACTTATATCTTAAATACGACCATTGCTGTCTGCAGATGAATGTGTTGTGAATATTATAATCCACAATAATTTTTCAAAATATTAAATATATATCAATGCTTTTTAATTACGATCAGCCACAAATACTTTCAGAGTAATCTGTGCCTGTCTATATAAATTAATAGGGTAAATAAACTTAAAAATAGCCTAAAAGCTAGAATGGACTCTGGGGTCAACTTTATCCGAATATGGAAGTTAAAGTGAACTTTCTTGTAATGTAAAAAAAGTTTATAAATGATGAAGATGTTTCCATATTTTAATAAAATAACAATGCTATTTCATAGTTATAACACTGATGATAACACTGGTCAACAGTGGTTTTGTTGCCCTTGATATAAGATTAATTTCGGATAGCCTATATTTATGCTCACAATTCATAAGACTATCAATGATTTTGGAAGATTTTCTCTGTTTTTTTTTTTATTTTACACCACAAAAATCGGAAAATATGGAAAAATATATAACAGATATATTTATAATGGCAATTGTTTTTTGAAAAGTTAGTATACACCGACGTAAATACAAAGAAAAATATCGAAAACCCATGTTATACTTCAGTGAAACGCCTTTTATAAGATTTTCTTCTATAATTTTTGGGGGGCAATCTCTTTTAAAGACCAGCAGTAATCTGCCATCATGTGACGGTCCCATCTACCCTGATACCTTTACTCCATTACTTTAAATTTTAGTGAAAGCACACTCCCTGTTCGTCGCTATAATTTCCTAAATTATCCGGAAATCTATCCAGGTGGCTGTGGAGAAAGCGTAACTTTATACTCATATTTGCTCCCAGAATCTTGAAGCTTATCAACATGCTTTGCACAATTTCTTTATAATTTGGTGCTTTATAGTTACCTAGGGAATTTTCTACTGCCAATACAAAACCCTTCCAAGCTTCACTTTCCGAAACAGTCATAACTTTGATAAAATTTGCATCTTTCATCAATTACCGAATTTGAGGACCATCAAATATTCCGCCTTTTAACTTTTCCATAGGCCTACTGAGCTTAGGAAACTTTCTACAAGTGTATTTGAAACACTCTCCTTTCTTTTCCAAAGCTTTGCGGAATTGTTTTATCATATCCAGATGCACGTCGTGAGTACTTTAATTTTGTCAAATAACTGAGATCACGGCCGATGTGCTGAGTGAGGGGTGTGAGAGTGGGGATCACGTGATGTTCGTATACGCGAAAAAAATGCGCAGAAATCGAATCATGATTGGAAACATATATTTTATTAGTAACAAGCCGTTTACTGTTTAAGATATAAGATACGCAAAAATCATAAAAACTAGAACACATTCAGCACTTTCATGAATATATTTGTAAACTGTGCACTTGAAAACATAGAAATTCGCTGAGATATCCAGGGCAAATAAACAAAAATGTTTGTAGAGCTGTGTAATCGTAAGTACAGTAATGCCAAGTGTGATTTCCAATGTATTTAGAGGATTTGGAAATCAAGAGTGGTATGTGTTAGGACTATTTAACGAATAAAATTAAGCTGTTTACTCACAAATCATTATTTAAATATAACTAGGCCTATATTAAAATAATTATATATTTGATGTAAACGGCGATGTATGAAAACAAATGAGAAATGTTTGGTTATGCTTATTTTGTTCATCCACAGCAACTAGATCATATTATTTATTACCAAATAGGATCCCAGTATTGTAAGAAAACACCCTAGTAGAGAAAAAATGAAACACATCGAACTGTACATTATAACGAACATTATAGGTTATTATTTATTTTTTTAGGAAACAACTCCGTAAAAGCATTATTTAAAAACACAATTATTGAACACATCCTTATCAAATGTATGGTTCGAAGGAATCTGTTCATTATTTGCTATAGGCTATTCAATGTATTTGTTCCGGAGTCAGTCACTGCAAAATAATGCTATGACCTGTTCAAAATATTAAAAAGGAGCTTTCTTTAATATAATAAACAGAAGTAGATAAATGTCGAAGTGAAACACGACTGTGATTGTTGTAAAACAAAATTCATTGACACGTGATTGGTCATTGACTCCCATTGGGGCATGAGTAAAATAGTCACTGTAATTAAACAAAATTCAAATACCTTAATTAAAAGAAGAAAAACAAATTCAAAACAGGGGTCCACATTACCCGAAGTTCCTCTAAATATAATATTCTTAATTCATGAATGAATGAGTCATTTTTTGTATCTTGCCTCATAGTTTATGTTTTCTCAAACACGGAACTGCAGCTTTCAAGACGAAACATTAATTATGAGATGGGATGTGGAAGATGATTCATTCATTCTTGACTTTAAACAAACCCTTAAGGTGAATAAATCATTTTCTTAAATCAATTTTGAAAATAAAATGTATATTTCGATATCCATCATCAATTTAGATCGAAATAGGGAATTTCGATCTAAATTGCTAATTTGTTTGGAATGCAACTCAAGTCTTAAAGAAGATCTACTGTATCGGATTAATTACTCGTCTCAGCAATTTTATATGTAGGCTATAGATATTATTAGCTTTAGTCTATTTAAACTTTCTGTAAACATCTGTTTCCCTCTCTGGACGAATTGCAAAATCTTACTCATAATGCTCATACAACAATGTAATTTATCAACAATTTCAAACTTAAGCGAGGGATGCAAAAGAAGTTTTAGATGGGATACATTAATATTCAGAATGTCCGGGGAGGGGTCGCAGGACGGCCATGACAGTTTTGGTCTGAGTGAAGGGAACTATCTCCTCTCCCTCTTCTACACCCTATTGTATCAGCTCTAAGTACGTATGTCAGACAGAGTACGTGGTATCTGTTAGGGATGCTGTAGAAATGGGACAGAACTACGGCCAGGTTCCTTCTATAACATCGATCTGTTGGGTTTTAGACTCGCTTTCCCTTGGTCCGATATAGGTTCACTGGCTAGCGTGGCCCCTTGCAACGTAGGACAAACGCATATTCCTTATTCTCTTCGGCCATCTTGACTTACCTTCGATTTTTGTCACAAAAGATAAATTAAAATTTTGTAATTGTAACTGATGACAAAGGAAATGTGACAGTAATAAAATCAACAAATAGTTATTAATTTATAAAGTTGCATATAAAACTTATAGTAGGCCTATCCACCAATATTAAATTGCCTTAACATAGATCTACCCTTTCTCTGTAAATTGTTATCTAGAGAAATAAAATTGAGAGAGAGAAAAATGAGTGCTCAATGAATAAATTTTCATTATTGATAAGTCGTCCGCTGCTAACTCAGGGGGTAGGACTATCATGATTGCTTACTAATTAGAGGGTCCAGTTCGATACCCGGCGGGGTTGAAAAGTTTAAATTGTTAATTTAATTTAATTACAAAATTTTCAATCTCGGGGCCAGGAGAGATGGTAGAGCACAAATTTTATTCACCAGATTGTGAACCAGATTCCTGTATTAAATTGCAAACCTCTACACAGTTCATATGTTGAGATGGCAAGGTTACTGTTGATAGCGATTCGTCATCGGAACAGCCCCCTTGGTAGCTCTTTCTCAAACACACAAACATAGACCTACACTCATCCTACATTTCTCTCTGCACACAATACAAGAATACATCATCATAAGTAATGCCACGAGTGATTTCCAAATTATCTAGAGAATTTGGAAATCAAGAGTGGCATTTGTCAGGACTATTAACGAATAAAATTAAGCTGTTTACTCACAAATCATTGTTTAACTATAGTTATTTTAAAATATTTATATATATTTAATGTAAACGGCGATGTTTGAAAACAAATCAGAATGAGGTTATGTTCATTCACTGCTGCTTAATCATATTATTTATTGCAAAATAAGATCGCAATATTGTAAGAGTGCACCCAAGTGGAGAAATAATGAAACACATCAAACTATATATCATAATCAACATTACGGGTTATTCATTTATTTTTTTAGTAAACAACTCAATAAAATCAAGGAATATTTTCATTATTTGCTACATGCAATGTATTTGTTGGAGAAAAATAATGCTTTGACCTGTTCAGAACATTAAAAAGGAGGAGCTTTCTTTATCACAAAAGCAAGAGCTGATAAAGAGAAATCGATAAAGAGCGAGGTGAAACACGACTGTCATTGGTTGTAAATCAAAAATCATTGTAACGTGATTGGTGGTCTTCCGAAGAAGTGCGCAAATTGAAAATAGACCACATTAACACTATCGCCCAGTTCGGAACCCGGAGTACGTAAAGTGCAGCGAATAGCATTAGAACACACACACACACACACATTATTCACAAAGAAAACTTCAATATGGCAATTTACTTACAAAATTTAATTTCATGACCTATATATGAAACTCTGTTGATTGACTTTTCTTAGACCTAAGTAAGTTTTCTTTTGTAGGCCACAAACTATTGCCTAGAAAGCTTTTGGCTACCTTCCGAAAGTTGGGCTCACATCCATATGTGTTAATCACAGAGGTGGACGCTCATTCAGCCAATTGGGGTGACGTGTGGTCAGTATATCGGATCTCCAGCAGTTGTAGGCCTATTCGATTTTCTCAACTGGAGCCACTACTTATTGTAGCTAACCAAAATTCTCATGATGTCTGATGGACACTAGTCTCCTACTGGTCAAAATTCCATGAGAAAATTTCTTTCTCCACTGGGAATCGAACCAGCATATGATACCTTAAACCAGTCGGTTAATACATGGGACTATTTATAGGCCTACAGTATGTATACTGTTTATAGGCCTAAGTAGGGCCTACTATAGTATTTAAACTACTATATTTAGGCCTATATAGGGCCTATATATATTTAAATGAAGAGTGGGCCTACAAGATAAAATAGCCTACCAAGTAAGCAATTTTTCCTTGAAACCAAGAAAAATCACCTTTAATTAGGCCTATACGATGTATTTTTTTACCTGAATACCAAACTTCGGAGGTAGGCCTACGTAAATAAACCCATGACTAAACTGTTTATTTTACTTTTTTCTACATCTAAACTAAATGGTAGTCCTTTCCATGGAGAAATTAATGGTAGGCCTATCTCAAACTCCATTTTGACAAAAAAGTGACCTACCTTGTTCTTCTCCCGGGCCCTTCAAATTATTTTTGATGTTAGTAGTATTTGCTGCGTGTAGGCAAACAGTTTTCGGACACTTTTGAAATCCAGAATGGGTTGAAGCAAGGAGATACACTATCTCCTCTACTATTTAATTTTGTACTAGAGCATGCCATTAAATCTTTAGAGAATGAGGAGGGCTTACAACTCAATGGTATTAATAAGCTGTTAGTTTATGCTGATGATGTAGTATTATTGGCCGATAGCGAGGAGATACTAAAGGACAACACGCACACACTATTGAGTAACACTAAGAAATTAGGACTGGAAGTAAATATCAATAAAACTAAATATATGGTCACACGTAGAAATTCAGTATATAATGGAAATCGACAGCTAATGGCAAATGAGGGAAATTTTGAGGAAGTGGCTGAATTCAATACCTAGGAACAATAATCACAAATAGGAATGAGACGCACAAAGAAATTAAACATAGGCTCAATTCTGGAAATGCGTGCTATTATGCATTGCAGAGACTCTTGATGTCCCAACTCCTTTCAAAAAACGTTAAGCTGAAAATATATAAAACTATTATTCTACCAGTTATATTATATGGGTGCGAAACGTGGACTCTTACTTTAAGGGAGGAAAGGAGATTACGAGTATTTGAGAATAAAGCACTTAGGAAAATGTTTGGTCCAAAGAGAGATGAACAGACAGGTGAATGGAGAAGACTCCATAACAATGAACTACATGGTCTTTATAGGAAGCCAGATAGCCTATAATAAGAACAGTTAAGTCTCGTAGACTGCGATGGGCAGGACATGTTGCACGTATGGGGAATGAAAGATTTGCATGGAAGCTTCTTGTAGGAAAGCCAGAGCGAAAGCGCCCAGTTGGTAGACCAGGAACGAGGTGGGAGAATAGCATTAACTATAATTTGAGGGAATAGATTATACAGGGAATGATTGAAAAGCATTAGCTCAGGATAGGGATGTGTGGAGAGCTTATGTCCGCGCGGCCATGAACCTACGGGTTCGATAGTGCCAGTGAGTGAGTTAGTTAGTTAGTTAGTTAGTTAGTTAGTTAGTTAGTTAGTAGTATTTAAGAGTCTATTAATTCCAGAGTTAATTACAGTATATAGGCTAAATGTTTTTCCAACCATATGTTATAGGCCTAATTCTGTAAAAGTTATAGGCCTAATCTTATGGTCTTATCTCGATCAGTACAACTTTTTTTATTATCATCATCATCATGAACAAATTCGTTTTAGGCCATGTGGCCTGTACGGTAAACCTAGCGAAGATGGTCTTGATCTTTCCACCGATGTTTTGGTCTTCCTTGGTCCCTATGTCCAGTTGGGGTATATTGGAATGCCAATTTTGGAAGTCTATTTCTTGCCATTCTTCTCAGATGATTTTTCCATTCTTGTTGGTATTTTTGGATTCAGTCCAGTCTTTGCTTAAGTTTCTTCGAGTAGTAGGAAGTCCCCTGGGTTGGTTACCAACCATCCGCAGAGCAAGACTAGTGGTAGGGCTGCTACCTTATAGCCTCTAGTCAGGCGTTCAAAATATGGAATTTCCTCCATATTCGATGGAACGGTTATACCGCCGTGACTCGGTCCCCATTACCTCGTTAGTTAAAAGCAGGGTGTACCACGCGCAGGTGAGGTTGAGAATTAGGTAGGAGAGGTTATAGAATGCACATCACTACCTCTTACACCCCTATTATTATTATTATTATTATTATTATTATTATTATTATTATTATTATTATTATTATATATTATTATGCCTATGATTTCAATTGTATAAATCGCAGTATGAACTAAGTGAGAGTTAAATAGACGGATGAAAGAGAGAAAGAGAGAGTAAGGGACCGAGAGAGATCTTGTTATGCGTGATTTTATGTATGAGTGTAGATGTGTAGGTCTATGTATAATGTAGACCCTGTAAATTTTTTTCATTCCATCCTAAATGAGCCAAATTTCCAAACAGACCCGTGCGCATTGTTATTGTAGGTTAAATACAAAGTAGGCCTCCATTTAAAATAAAAAGCCGAAATAATGTTACTGAATTATCATTAGGCCTGTCCCTATATATTCTATTTTGTGTACTTATATCAGTTCAAATGTCGGCCGCGGTGGTATAGTGGTTATGTTCCTTGCCTATTGTCCCGAAAGTCGCGGTTCAAATCCTGCCGGCGTCGATTAATTTTTAGTATGGAAAAATTCAATGGACAAGCCCTCCTTGAGAAACTTTAAACTGTGGGTTCCGAATCTGAAGATTTTCGAGCCTGAATAAAAAGATCTCTGAATAAAATTTAACCGAGCTTATTCCATCGGAGTAGGCCTAATACCTGTTTCCCACTAGATTCCCGCTTTTATGCGATGTACTAACCACAGTCCCTCGGTGGTATCCGTAAGGAAATAAGTGTAACTAAAAATTCGTCTCATTAAGAAAATTTCCAATAGGGAAGTAGGGCCTATCCATGTCCCGCAGCGGGACGGACGAAGATACATTAATTAATCAAGAGATCAAATAGTCATAACTTATAAATACAATTTTAGACTATCTATCCATAGTAATTCTGCCCGAGGGCAGGTCTTTCACTGCAATCATTGCATTTTGATGCTATGTTTTGCAGATTTACTAGGGAATTGTAGGTGTGGTAGCTTCCCGTTGCTTTCCACACCGGTGAAGGATAATGATGATGATGATAAGGATGATGATGATGGCCATATGATTTCGGGGACCATTTGGACCTTAAAGTTCTCCTGACATTTGTCTCACAGGTGAGGAAAACCCCCAATAAAAACCTCACCTAGAAAAACTGCCCCGACCGGTGATCGAACCCGGGCCCGCTGCGTGACAATTCAGCACGCTACCTCGAGACCACAGCGGTGGACGTTTAGACTATAATAGACTAAATTTCATAGAAATAGTGAAATAATACGGCCTATTAGTTATCCATCCATAGTAATTCTGCCCGAAGGCAGGTCCTTCACTGCAATCATAGCATTTCATGCTATGCTTGCAGCTTTACTAGGGAATTGTAGGTGTGGTAGCTTCCCATTGCTTTCCACACCGGTGAAGAATGATGATGGTGATGATGATAAGGATGATGATGATGATGGACATATGATTTGGGGACCGTTTGGGCCTTAAATTTTTCCTGACATTTGTCTTACAGGCGAGGAAAAACCCCGATAAAAACCCCACCCAGAAAAACTGCCCCGACCGGGGATCGAACCCGGGCCCGCTGCGTGATAAGGCAGCACGCTACCTCGAGACCACAGCGGTGGACCTACTAGTTAGGCTATATACCTTAATATTGAGAAATTTTAAAATTTCTAATATGTTGTAGGGCCTAAACCTCAATTTTTATTATTAAAATAATGTATACATTCAATTAGGCCTATAGGTTTCAGGAATGATGTTCAACTTAATATAATATAACATGTAGTGCATCTCAAGTCATTATGAACTAACTGCGTCATCGCTTCATTCAAATTATTGTTTAAACATAAATTCAGTAGTGTTGAAAATAAAAATTGTGTATTGTGGTCCTAATAAATTAGTTTAAACATAAAAAACACAAGTTTAGAGTTACTCTTCCAAAACAATTAGGCCTAATTCTACTCTTGATTTTCTGTGTACCCAAAGTTTTTCTTTTCTGATGATTATTTTCCTCAGAATAAGAATTTCGAAAATATCAATCTCATATTGCGTGAAAATAAGTAGCTGGGCTATTTTATTACAATTGGAGGTTAATTCGTGAATAAAATGTATTTATTCGAATGTTGAAAAATTGTAGGACTCTAGCCCCTACTTATAGGCCTATTACTAACTTTTCAAACACCCCTTACGAAGTGTATCCTATAGAAAAAGAAGAAAAGAAACAGACAAGTCATTTTTTTTTGTCGAAATGGAGTTGAGGAGTCATTAGATTCTCCATGGAAAGCACTATCATTTAGAAATGTGAAAGAGTGAAATATATAGTAATTGTATATTATTGTAAGCCCATGTTTTCCCTTTACAGAAATTTAGGCGCTCTCCCCCTACAGGGAAGAATTTGAACCATATTAATTTAGTTACACTTGTATTCGATTAGGCTAGATGTAATTTTTGAGTGGTCCGTGGTTAGCGTTCCGCCTCATACTGACATCTAGGAAACCAAGGTAGTACTAGGACGGGAAAATTTGGTAAATTTTGCTTAGAGGCCTTTTCATTCAGGCTTAAGGATTTTTTACGAGCCTGAAATATATAGTAATGAATTTATTTTGCATTAAGGTAAGAGAGTAGGCCTATGTATGTTGCACTACTAAAAGTACGTTTCTTAGATTTCAAGGAAAAGGTGACATACCTGTTTTTTTCCCTGCATCCTTCAAACTTCATTCTTTTGTAAGTTATCCTATATGATAGCCTACATGAATGTTCAATTTTTCTCTCTCAAATCATAATGAATGGTTTTATAATTGTGTGATTCATTCTCTTATTTTATTTCTAACTGCTAAGGTATAAGTGGTAACACTACATCATAAATAATTTAGCAGTTGCGGGAGGTTCATCCTAACGTAGTTTACGTCGTAAATAATCACACACAGATATCGTGCAATATTTCGCAACCACTTTATTTAATTCCATAAAATTCGGTTACAGATTGTTCATAATTTCCACTAACAATTAATCTTGATTCAAAGTTTATCTGTTTCATATTTAGGCCTATATCACAGTCTCTGATGAAGCCGCTCACTACAATTTCTTTCTCTTAAACACTTCACCTATCGCTGTCACAAACACGACTGATTGGCTTCTGTCCTCGCTACATGTTATATAGGCGGGGAGGAACTTTCTAGGCGTAGGATCGGGACACTTCCAAATACGGAAGTTTCTAGCCCATATATTTTTCCGAAAGGAGGAGTAGAGGCTAGTAGATATCTCTGGAATGAGAGCCTAGACATTGCAATAGTCTGCGCGGGCCTTTCAACTCGCGAGTCAGCGACTCACAAATCAATTTCGAACAATGGGAGACCACTATTCTCGCCTTTGCCAGCGATATTTAAACGTCGTTATTACAACGCGACACATTAATAAACACTATATCCCTAACAAATTTAGGCCTAGGCCTACTCCTTTCCTTTTTATAAAAATGTAAATAATTTTACAAACTTGATGATTATTTTAATAAAATAGAGTTGCAACTCTCCAAATCAGTTTTGGGCTCTGATAAAACGGTCCAAGTTTGGAGGCAAAAAAAAAAAAAAAAAAAGTTTGCTTTCGAAATGAAAATTACTTTGCCATCAAAAAATCTATTAAATACAAAAATAGCATTTTTATTTGTGACAAATCTACTCTATGACTTAAGATGATATAACTTACCTATATGTAATATTTTAAAATATTAACAATAGAAGAGAACAAATTCTATTTATAACATTATAAATAGCCTAATATGAGATAGGCTACCACATAAGAAGAAATTTATATAAAAAATTGATAGGCCTATAGGCATTCTACTCCTAAGCGAAAAAAGATTTTAAAATTGTAGTTCAATAATTGTTCCTGCTAGTGTTCGGAATTCCTAAAAAGTTAGTTAGACTTATACGAATGTGTCTAAATGGCTCAAAGAGTAGGGTACGTGTAGGCAAACAGTTGTCAGACACTTTTGAAATCCAGAATGGGTTGAAGCAAGGAGATGCACTATCTCCTCTACTATTGGATTTTGTACTAGAGCATGCCATTAAATCTTTAGACAATGAGGAAGGTTTACAACTCAATGGTATTAATAAGCTGTTAGTTTATGCTGATGATGTAGTACTACTGGCCGATAGCGAGGAGATACTAAAGGCCAACACGCACACACTATTGAGTAACACTAAGAAATTAGGACTGGAAGTAAATATTAATAAAACTAAATATATGGTCACACGTAGAAATTCAGTATATAATGGAAATGGACAGCTAATGACAAATGAGGGAAATTTTGAGGAGGAAGTGGCTGAATTCAAATACCTAGGAACAATAATCACAAACAGGAATGAGATGCACAAAGAAATTAAACATAGGCTCAATTCTGGAATTACATGCTATTATGCATTGCAGAGACTTGTGATGTCCCAACTCCTTTCAAAAAACGTTAAGCTGAAAATATATCAAACTATTATTCTACCAGTTATATTATATGGGTGCAGAACATGGACTCTCACTTTAAGGGAGGAAATGAGATTACGAGTATTTGAGAATAAAGTTCTTAGGAAAATTTTTGGACCAAAGAGAGATGAACAGACAGGTGAATGGAGAAGACTACATAACAATGAACTACATGGTCTTTATAGAAAGCCAGATATAATAAGAACAGTTAAGTCTCGTAGACTGCGATGGGCAGGACATGTTGCGCGTATGCGGAATGAAAGACGTGCATGGAAACTTCTTGTAGGAAAGCCAGAAGGAAAACGCCCAGTTGGTAGACCAAGAATGAGGTGGGAGAACAACATTAACTATGATTTGAGGGAAGTAGATTATACAGGGAATGATTGAATAGCATTAGCTCAGGATAGGGATGTATGGAGAGCTTATGTCCGCGCGCCCATGAACCTACGGGTTTGATAGTGCCAGTGAGTAAGCAAGTAAGTAATTCAATAATTGTGGCCAGATAACTAATTTTTCATCCACCATTGTGGTCTCAGGGTAGTGTCGCTGCCTCGTACTAGAAGTACCTACCAGGTTCGATCCCGGTTGTGATCATTTTTCTTGGTGATTTTTTCGGGATTTTCCTCACCTGTATGATAAAGTCAGTAAACTTTAAAGTCCAATATAGTCCCCTAATTTTATCTGGCCACCATAATTATCATTATCATATTCACTATGTTTAGAATGAATGGGTGAATTAATTGTGTCTTACGTCTTAATTGTTCATAATGTCTCGGAGGATGTGCTGGATTAAGCTGATCACTCATTCGGTAAAGCCCTCCATGTCCTTGTGTGGTCAAGAAGGTTCGTGTATGATCCAAAGATTAAAATGCCTCTCCCTATAAATGGCGTGGGGCATATCAATGTACCTATAAGGTAAGTGGTCAAACTACGTTGGTGAAGAAGAAGAAGAAGAAGAATCAATTTTTACGGTTGTTTTATTTATTTTTTTTTAGATAGATAGATCATCGGTTGATTAATGTCTTTGACATCGTCCGATTCCTAATAGCCAATTTTGTCGGTCCATCCAATCTCCTGGTTGTAGATGTTTCTCCTTCATATATATATATATAATATATATATATTATATATATATATATATATATATATATACATATTCCCTGACTCCAGGAGGTTTTAGATCTTCCTCTGCTTCGTCTTCCCTCAGGTTTCCATTCCAAAACAGATTTTGGTAGTCGATCCTCTTCCATTCGCTGGACATGTCCGTACCATCTTAATTGTTTAATATAATCTAAAATAGTGTCTTCAATCTTCATTTTCTTCCTTATAACTGAGTTCCTAACTTTTTCTCTTCTTGAAATTCTTACGGCCCTTCCTATAAAATCCATTTCTGTTACCAAAAGGTACTTATTTGTTTTTGTTGTTAATAGCCAAAGTTCTGCTCCGTAAGTAATGATGCTTTTAACAATTGTATGATAGGCCTATATATTAATTTTATTTTTATTACTTATATTTTTATCCCACAATATTCCATTGAGGCAAGCAATTGCAAATGTTCCTTTATTATTTATATTTCTTATTTCCTCTTCATAATTCCCAATTTTTATTTATTTTAATTCCTAAATATGTGATCTCACTACAAGATTTTATTGATTCTCCAGTCTCCAAAATTAAATTTTGTTCTGGTTCACCAATTGATAAATATTTTGTTTTTTTTTTCATGTTCGAATTTAATCCCTATTTTTCATATTCTTCTATTAATTTTCTAGTCATATATTCTAAATCTTCATAATCTTGTGCAATTAATAATTGATCATCTGCAAAATGTAGTTTTTTTATAATTATAATAAACTATAGAATAATAATTTTCTCAACAAATGATTCTATTAAATTATCCATAAACAAATTAATGATTGTAAAATAAAGCGAATAAGCCCATAGAGTAAATCAACATGGCTACCTGATGTTTATCTACAGGTGGCTGGGCGACACAATTCCGTAGGTCCCGAATGTAGAGGTCTTTCCAGCTCGGGTATGTAACTGCACCTGTTGCTGTAAAGAAATAAATCATCGATGCTAATTTTAATTCTTGTTCAGAACAACTTTTATACTTTTACTGTAGAAAAAACTGGTTCCAACATACACGTTAACCAATAAAGGCCTGGAGTCTCACTGTAACCGAATTGGAATTATACTATGTGTCACGAATGCGATATTGAATTGATATCCCAAACAAGCTATCCGCATCTAATTGTTAGTACAATTAAAGAGACTTATTTACCAGAATCGGGATTTGAATCCAAATTCTCCAGCTTCACGTGCTGGCACTCTACCATTTGTGCTATCGAGGCAATTCCAGGATCAAACACAAGTTGTGTAAATTGCATGCAGATGCTTACCTGAATTTGTTAATTTCAACATTACGTTCGCATTTAGCTAATATAGCACGAAATAATCCCAGCATAATCTTGGTACAAATAACCATATTGTAATATGCAGTTCACCACTATGGGTACACGGGATTTAAAGATAGAGAGAAATGTGTATATAATGATCTAATTTCCTTCATAGATAGAGTGCCAGCGTACAAAGCCGAAGATTCTGAGCTCATGGCTTTATTTACCTTCCGATAAAAGCTAAACTGAATATCTGTATGCCCGTAAAAATCCAATAACTCCTGCGAACCTCGAAACCAGAGACGAGAATGATAAAATTAGTTGACTGAATTCTTGATTATTCATTTTATTATAGAGTAACTTTTTACTTAAATTTTCCTTTTTGTGTCACAAATAACATTTGAGAGCCAATTTTTGTAATATCAGAGTTCATGTCGTTATTTAAGCCTATTAGGAATTATTTAATAATGCAGCCTATATAGGGAAATTCGGGTAATATGGACCCTTCTGTTTGAGTGGACGCTGCTAATATTTTCTTTAATTGGTGCTGCTCTGGAACAGAAACTATTTTAACTTCTTCCGCTCATCTACTTTGACGGGTTCAAGGCCAGTTTCTGTTATTCTTTGTGCGCAGAAGGATTTATTTGTGATCCTACTTATGAAAATGGCCACTTTAAAGTTTTTCAAACTGAGAATCAATTCTTAATTTCTGCTATTGAATATTACAAATGTTGAAAAACTCCTAAATATATTATGTAGATGCTGTAATATAAGTTACTGATGGGTTTGGTTTGATATTACGTGACATGGTGACTGTATAAAATAATTAAACATAAAGTAATTCGATTAATGTGGAATCTCTGCACTTTACACGAATACGTACGTATATTTTATCAATGAGGATGTTATCTGTAAAAACCATTCACTCAATTAATTTTATTTAATATCCTGATAATTTTATTAAACCGAAAGACCGTTGCTTTCTGCAGTTGAATGCCGTGTGAATGTTATAATCAACTATAATTTTTCAAAACATTAAATAAATTTCAACGCTTCTTAATTATGAACAGTCATAAATATTTTCAGATTAATCTGTGCCTGTCAGTACAAATTAATAGAGTAAATAAACTTAAAAATAGACTAAAAGCTAAGGTGGACTCTGGGGTCGACTTTATCCGAATATGGAGGTTAAAGTGGACCTTTCTTGTAATGTAAAAAAAATTATAATTATGAAAATGTCTCCATATTTTAATAAAATAACAATGCTATTTCATAGTTACAACACTAATTGTAATCACTGTAATTGAACAAAATTCAAATCCCTTAATTAAAAGAAGAAAACAACAAATTCAAAACAAGGGTCCAAATTACCCGAAGTTATTATGTATATGTATGTATGTGTGTGTGTGAGTGTGTAGTAGTAGTAGACAAATAAAATTAATAAAGTAATATTGTCACTTGGTTAATTTATAAAACTCATTCTGAATTAGATCCTACGTTATTTTCATAACACATTCTAAATACTTTTAATTGCAAAATATGTAGCTTTATTGTAAATTTTAGTATTAAGTAATAAATTTGATTTTATTTAATTAAGAAGCAAATTAACTCAATATTTAATGTGTTTATTTTATACGTATACGAAATTTACAGTATTATTGAAGAACAGTTTCATACATCAGTATAACATAACTGGCATCAACATGTGGAGTGTATGTTCGGATCCAGATTCTTAAAAACGATTTGAAAGTTACAACAAAAAGATCGTTGGGACGTGGATGGCCATAGAGGAGATGGTTGGAATTTTTTTGAAGACCATAGCAGTCCTTTCAGGACTGCAGCATTAAAGGAAGATGATAGTAATGATGATGGTGATTATCCAGAATTAATTTTGCTTAATAAAGTTGGAAATGCATGCTATTCTGCAATAAGCCGAAAACGCATGTTTTTCTGCATTATAGGGGCCTTGTTATTCCACCTGCTCTCAAAAAAAAAAAAACATTAAACTGAAAATGAAAGTCGGCTATTGAGGGGACTGAGAGGCATTGCTCCACTTGCATTCATATTTACTAGATTAATTTATTTGAGAACTATATTTTTTATTTTATTTTTAATCGTTTGCTTAAAATTGGCACGATTTCTTTGTTATTAATGTTAAATCATGGTACTTTCTTTCGAGGTTAAATATAATCAACGTAGCGCTCACATGTGTGTGGATTGGTATTATGGAGGGCGTGACAAGTCGCACCTTGCAACTAGTTGCTATAGCATGTAAAGCGCATGCGGTTTAACGTGGTAAAGCATCCCCGCCGGCTCGTAATGTGCGGCTCCCTGACCTCAAACATACACCGAATTTGCCATGAAGATTGTTTTGAAGAATCGTTCTGTTGGCAATGCTGATAATATTTAAGGGAGTTTTGTAAACAGTTCCATGTTTTAATTACAGACAATTAATTTTTTCACACAATAATTGTCAGTTCGCGAGCAATTTACCAATTATTATTTAATTATTTTTGCAATTAGTAATTAAGTTTCGAAAATTATATATATATATATATATATATATATTTCCATTCCATTAACTTACTATAATATTTTACCTTATAGGTTTATTTTTCTTTTCATTTGATATATATATATATATATATATAATGTGTGTGTTGTATGTTGTTTGTGCGTGTGTGTGTATGTATGTGTGTAAGCGTGTATGTGTTTTAATTTAATTGTTTGTACCCAGTAATATTGCGAGGAAACGGATATTGCTGTTAGTAGACCAATTTCCAAATTTTGTTTCACCACTAATTTTGCTTTATTGGTAGCTTTATACATTGTTGATTGCAAATATTAGGATAGCTACTTCATCTTTAACTAAAATGTTCGATTAAAAAACCTCACACTTCCTAATTTTCCATCCCGTTACGGGACATCTGTTTCAATTATAAAAATAGAATAATGTAATTAAGATTTGCTTTTTCTATTTTTCTCTCTTCTCATTTTGCAATATACATCAGAGACAGAAAGAGACCGCGTAATATAAATTAGCGAAACGGAAATTACGCGTGAATGAAAGAGTTGAGATAGGCCATAGTGTAATCGACATCGAGCCTGAATTATCTCGGAGCCATGCAGTCTCTCTCCTGTACCAAACCTACCCCTCTTTTCTCTTTTCCTCCATCTACCCCCAGGGGGAGGGGGAGAGAAAGAATCTTATTTGACGCCTCATTAAGAAAAACGAGAAGTAGCAGAAGAGAGTAAGTAAAAAAATCTGTGAGCTAACGAATGCTTCCCTTTAAATAGATTAGTGAAGTCTTGAAGACTTGTTTTAAAACACTTTATGGAGTGACAAATTAGACCAAAGTGGTTGCTGTCGTAACAGACTCGATTTAATGAGTTTGACGGAGAAGGAAAGAAAGTTACATGGAATATATACAGCTTACAGAAAGAGACAGCTATAGAAATCTCTCATAAATAAAAATAAAACAATGTCAATGTTCTGTTTTAAAAGTTCTTGATTATAGATCAGTGCATAAAATTAAACATTTAATTCCATAATCTTCGATTTTCCGAATTAACTCTATAGTAAGTGTACCTTATAAGGTCATGCAAAAAATTGATTGTCCGTTAGGTGATAGTTACCGGACCGATTTGTTTGAAACTCTATATGTTTTTAAATTGATTCTCGAATATAAGGAAAATTGTTTCGTAGGAAAATCCAATAATTACACAACAACAAATTTGAACTTTTTGTCGCTCGCAGAAATGAAAATAGGTGATTTTAGTTAATTGGCATGCGCTGATTTCGAATTTGAAGTCCGTTTTTCTTTATCACCTAACAGTTTTTTGCGAGGACGTGTTGAACGTTCTTCGTTATATTTCGCATATTAAGTTATTGCTTGTCTGCACTTAGTTTCAATTTTTTTTGCAATAATATTGCTACAAGCAATTGATCTATGTAAAACCAAATCATATAAGATCCAAAAAGTTATTTTTTTTTTCTAAGAAGGATAAATAAGTAGCTACGTTACAACACTTGCTTAAATTGTAGCAAAAATCTCACCTTTCAAAACTTCTTCCTGGATGACTTACGCTGATAAGATGGCTCCGAAGCGTCTGTGATAAGTTGCCAGCAGTAATCAGCAAGCGTGTTTGTCACTGATTTCCCTTTATAACGCCTTTTCATTTCTAAAATGTCTTCGTGGAACCTTTTGACTGATGACACCCACGTTCGGTGAAGAATCACTATGTTTAACAGGTCGCATGACTGACTGCAAATTTGGATACTGAAGAGAATGCTTATTTTTTTAAGGGAAACCAGATATATTGACCATACAGAAATAAGTCAGTGATGTGGTCCGTAGGTTCCCTCCACAACGTTGGAATGGCAAATGGCATGCACGAATGCGAACCTTTTAACCACCCCATTAAAATCCTTTGGCAGTTTGTACAACAAAAATTGGGGGCCCAATATTTATCAGTATCTCCAAATTTACTATAGTTCCCAAAACATAAATTGTACGCCTTTATAACTAGTTCTGCTCTGAGATTTTGTATATTACTCTCCACATACGTAACAGAATAAATTAGGAGAATTCTTACAGCGGCGAGGCATTGCAAAATTATAAAAACACTAAAACTTTCATATTAAAACATATCATAGTAGACTGTTTTAATTCAATTTCTTTATAATGATACACAATAGTGCATATATCGACACTTCACAATCACAATTATGTAATGTAAGGCGAATTGCATAGAACGAGGTATTACAAACCATTACTTCACGTATTTGACAGTGGCAATCAGGAAATTTTGTATACCGGTGTATTCCTGAGGGTTTAACAATCCCTAAGAGTAATAAAACCGCGCAAAAGAAAAAGAAGGGTGACCAGTTTGAGAGACAATAGCGCCTGCGACTCTCACGGAAATGATCACTTCTGCTAAAGGTTGTCGTCGAAATATCTGACTCCGGTTAGGTGATTGAAATAAACTAATATAATTTTCGTCTTCTGTGAGTCCGAAAACATAGTTATTGATACATTTCGAGCCTGCGAGTACTTCTTTGTTGCTGTGTGTAATTTGTAACTATTGTGCTTTTTTAAGTTCAAATTATCCTTATTGTGACTAAGAGTTTCAAATTAGACCAGTTTCAATGTATTTTATTAATTTGCAGGTTAGTAGTAATCATGCAATTATTAAACTTTTTAATTGAATCAAAATATATGTTAAAATGTAATGCCGGGCGTGCGCTACTACATCTAAACAAATGACATATTAAGGGTTAATTAGGTCTAAATTATGTGGCATACTCTTAGATTAAGCAAGATCAGGACCGAACGCATAATTTTCTTTGTTTCTGTACTAACACAGCAAAATATATAACGGTTGATGCATTTTAACGGTTGAAAGTGCATGCCTAACATGACAAATAGGCATCTAGTACAATTATAATATAGTCTATTAGACATGCTATGTGGTTTATTGAACTCTCAGGTTAAATGGCGCATCTCCTAAGGTTGTTAATTGGTTCTCTAACTTCAGCCAACTAAATCTACGGTAGTTTATAGCATTAATATCAAGTTCTCTAAGATCATCCGGATGGAAATGAGACATAAATCATAAAAATTACAAAACATATTTTAAAGCGATTTGAAGGTATCTTGACAAATCATATGATTGTGGTTAGTGGAACATCAGTATTATCATTATTATCTTCAATAATTATAAGAGTTCAATTTGAAACTAAATTGACTAATTTTGCGAAAAGTGTGAAATTATAACGTTACTCATAAATGCAATGACTTTCAAAATGTGTTCCTAGTTTCTGTGCGTGTAGAGAAAAATCTTACCTCGAGGAATTTTAGGAAAGATAGGTATTTTACAAGGTTAAATGTAAAAATTAATGCGGATAATTAAATTGTCAGTAAACTCTGATACAAATAATAAATTAATTCAATTCTAGGTAACCCTGTTGTGTTTATTTATTAATTCAGATTCCTAGAAAATGTACACAATTTAGGGCCTATTGGTAATTTAGTTGCTGTTTTTTTATGAAGCTCTGAAATGAAATTAAAACGAAACTAAAGCAACAGCGCTGGCAGTATTTTGCGAAAAAGTACGAAAATTAATTTCCTTTCGGCCAAATTAGTAGTAATAATAATAGGCATAATAATAATAATAATAATAATAATAATAATAATAATAATAATAATAATAATGCGAAAAAAGAGTGGCACTAGGCTTTGATAATTATGTAAAACGATGAATGTAATTCAAAACCATTTGAAACCAACATTTTGGAGACCAATTAATGGAAATGAAACTTAGAGAATAAGATTTAACAACGAATTTTGTAAAATATATAAATCACACGACGCAACCATTTGAGTCAGTGATAACAATATAATAAATAATAGCATAAAAATAATTAATAACAAAGGTATCTATATATTAATACGTGAATGAAATTAACATGCAAAACTTTGCACCCCTTTTTAAGCAGATTGCGGGCACGGATGAGTGTGATATTTGACACAATTAAAGTTCATATAGAGAAGGAGTGCAGAAAAATATTTTTTTTGTATAATGTGTTACACAAATACTTTAAATTAAGCAAATTAAAATAATTTGTTCAAAGGAATTTGTGTGCATTGCTCATTAATTTGTCTACTCATTCATTTGTTTATTTGTGTATTCATTAATTTGTTTACGTTCATAGCTGGAAGTGCATTGTTGTAAAAAGAAAATCGTGTAGCAGCAAGGTGAATTGACTTACTCTCGCGTATAGTCAGTACATTTTATTATTTAAAATTAAATTAACCCCTGTCTAATCTTGGTTTTAGTAATTTAATTACATTTTTTATATTTACATATTCATTTAGTATTTAATATTAGAGTTATTGTGATTGTTATATTCTGATGTAATATATGTTTGTCCTGGTGAGTGGAAGAGAAGGCCACATAACCTTAACTCTACCAGGCTAAATGAATAAATAAAGTAAATAAAAATATTCGCACCTACTTCCATTATGCCTCGACATAGAACATTGACGGGTCAGAGTGAGAGACAAAGAAGAAGGGATATAATCCATAAACATAATAATAGGCCAAATACAAATTTAAATATTATAAATAGTATACACAGCAGCAATCTGAATTATCTTACTCTCGCGTATTATGGTTTATAGTAGGCCTATACAAATGTCAAATGACACGTTATTGTTTTTTAAATATTTACTATCGTTCGTATTTTTTTAAATAAATCGATAATTAATGCATAATGACGTATTTGTGACAAACTTAAAAATGTAATTAATTGTGGTCGAATTTCGACCTCTGGGCGACCTCTAGTATAAACTAATGTGTAAAGATTATAACAAAATTGTACATATAAAAACCAGCAGAACTTTTACTATTAGATTTAAAGAACATTTTAAAGGTTATAAATATGTTAAACATATCTATAATAAAGGAAGAATATCTTCTGTGGGATAAAGACATCACCCTCACAATATTACATAGTGAATGGAACCCAGCTAACAAGGGAACTTTCAATCATTGCATGCTGAAACCTATCTTAAATTTCTCCCAGAGAAGCGTTGTGATGTACCAAGGCCGTGATGAGCCAAGGCCGAGTCCAAAAAATTATCTGCCGTTTTTATCTGTAAGGCAAAGAAATCAAAACCAGAATCCGGCAGTATTAACCCACCGTACGGACCAGATTGACTCCCTGCATGAATAAGAGCAGAGTGGAGTTTGGCGGGACTTGGTGCGGACGGCAGGTAATGAGGATTATCCAATCCACCGACTCAGTGCTACGTTTGACAGTTCCCTTGTAAGATAAACATTTTTTGAACAGATGGAACAATTTTATATAAACGACAAAGTGAATAAACGCCTTCTAGTTAAGTCCAACAAATGATAAAGAGCAATAAAAGGGTAGTGTCTTAGGCCTAATAGTTTTGTGATTTTTGTTTGTATCAATGTTGCTTTTTAAAAATATAAATACCTTTTTTTACACCCTATATTACATATTTTAGTTCACCGCTGTAGTCTCTCGGGGAGCGTAGCTGCTTCGTACGCGACGGGCCTGGGTTCCGTCCTCGGTCGGGACAAGTTTCCTGGGTGATGGTTTTATTTTCGGGTTTTTCCTCACCTGTGGGACAAATGTCAAGAAAGTTTAAGGTCCGAACTGTTATAGGCCTATACAGTGTGTGTGTGTGTGTGTGTGTGTGTGTGTGTGTGTGTGTGTGTGTGTGTGTGTGTGTGTGTGTGTGTGTGTGTGTGTGTGTGTGTGTGTGTGTGTGTGTGTGTGTGAATAGTGTGTTTCGTCTTAATGTTGTGATGTCTCGGAGGAGGTCCTAACGTTCAGCTGATCACTCATTCGAAGAGGCCCTCCATGTACTTGTGGGGTCATTAATGTGTGTATGTGATACATAGTTGAAATGCCTCTCCCAACAGATCGTATCACTGTAAGGCCTCCCAACAGATCGTATCACTGTAAGGCCCGGGTGGCGTGGGGCACGTAAAATTACCTATAATGCGTGAGATTAAACTGCGTTAATGGAATATTACATATTTTATGTTCCTCATCTGCAATGGCGTAGCCCAATGTTGAGCCTTAGTCTCTCCTTTGTTAGAAGTTACTAGACCAAGTTAATTTAGTTACGCTTATTTGCCCACAGATGTCTTAATTGTTATGCTGTCAACATACCGACCCAATGAGACATCTAGCAGGCAACTAAAGTAGCCTGTTAATAGGATAAGGCCGATAAATTTTGCTTAGAGGCCTAATGTTCAGGTGTAATGATCTTTTACGAGCCTGAAAATCTTCAGACTCGGGACTCACGGCTTAAACTCCCTCCCGGAGGACTCGCTCCTTGGATTTTTCCATCCTAAAAAAATCCATCAACCCCGGCCGGGTTTTAACCCGCGACCCTCGGGCCAGAGAAAGGAGCATAACCACTAGTCCACCGCAGCCGACTTATGTTCTTTATGCTTGCCTTATTTTATTTTCTTTAATGCCTGAACATCCGGTCTCTAATGATAACACTGAGCAACAAAAAATAAACTTTTTTTTTTGTCTCAGAAAGAAAAATATGTGATTCTGATAGTATTTTTTCTCCTGAATTCAAATATGATATCGGTTTTTCTCCACCACTCAAGGTTTCCGAGAGACGGAAATTTATAATTTCAAACACTTTAATATTTTCTACATTCTTAACTACACAATATTCAAACGTTCGGACTCACCTAGAAAGTAGGGAATGATGATTTTCTGCTATATTTCGCCTGTGGAGCATCCCTCTTGATGGTCCAACAATAATCGGCCAGCATATTAGGATTCCATTAGCCTTGATATCTCTTTTCCATAGCTGAAATCATTTGAGTTAGCTCATTTGGTTTTATTTTACAATGGGCAAATGGACGAAAAAACGTTTATTAAAAAAATAATTATTTAAATTCATTAATTGAAATTGAAATAAAAAACTGTGTGTGATGGAGAAATTCCGAATACATATTTGAAAACACGACAAAAAACTTCACTAAGTATAACTATTGGTAATCATGAGACAAAAATCATGTTGACCAGTGTAATTATTAGGCCTAGCCCACAATTACCGAGATTTCGAACAAGAACCCATCGATGACCCCGGATTTTTCAGTATGGCGCCATGGTGAGCAGTTTAAGGCATCATGCCCTGGTGCAAAAATCCGTGACTTGCACTGGTTCGAATCCCCTTGGGGGAAGAAATTTTCTCATGGAATTTCGATCAGTATGGGACGGTGATACAACCGAGTATCATATGGCTTTTAGATACCTACAATAAATAGCGCATTCAGGTTGATAAACTATTAGATAATCGTCCATCTCTGTGAATAACACATGTGGATATGATCCTAGCAACAGGATGACAGACTAACGGCCTTCTAAGCCTGTCGTGTTATGGAGATGTTCATTGACATTCAAAATGATAACATTTCTCTTTTAAACATCCTGTAATGGTAATAATAGGAATTCACTAGATCGGAAATTTTAGTATAAGTTACCACGTACAACATTTAATCGGAATCGTGTGCAATGAATCTCAATTAAAAATCGTTTTGCAGATGTTCTTGTACCAAGCTCTGTCGCCTTCAGATGCTTGTGACATCTCTCTGTGGCAGGAGGAAGTAATTTGACGCCTCTCCAGCTCGTTGGTAAAACGTCGATGCTAAAAGGTTTCCAACCCCGAAACCAGTGTGTATTTTACTCCACTTCTAAGAAACTAATAAATGAATATTTAATTTATATAATGGAAAGGATGCGATGTAATGTAATTATTCAGTGTTTTCTCGCTCTTTTCCTCTGCGGCGGTTTGAACACCATCTTAAAGCAGATAGACCATCTCTAACTTTTGTTCACACTTTCTTACTGGAAATTTTAAAGATTTAACTTTGCATCTTCACTTTATTATCTTAAACGGTTAAGTAAAGTTCAAAAAATAAATTAAAAATCAAGTATGACTTTTTTATGTCTGCTGTACATTATAAATCTATTACCCAACTATCATACCCGGAGATTCACGGTCGGGTGGACATAAGCTCGCCATACAACCCAATCCTGAACTAATGTGTTCTAAACATCCCATGTATAATTCATTTCTTTCAAATCATTGTTAATGTTATTCTCCCACCTCATTATTGGCCTATCTTCTGGGCTCTTTCACTCTAATTTTCCTACAAGAAGGATCTATCCCCTCTTTCATTCTCCATTCGTGCCAAAAGTCTTGCCCATCGCTGTCTGCGAGACTTAACTGTTCATATTATATCTGGTTTCCTATAAAGATCATGTAGCTCATTGTTAAGTATAGTCTTCTCCATTCGCCTGTCTGTTCATCTCTGTTTGGTCTAAAAATTTTCCTGAGAGCTTTATTCTCAAATACTCGTAATCTTTTCTCCTTCCTTAAAGTACTATTCCATGTTTCGCATCATGAAATATAACTGGGAGAACAATAGATATAAACATTTTCAGTTTAACGATCTTTTAGAGAAGTTGGAACGACAACAGTCCCTAATAATGGATAATAGCATGCATTTCCAGAGTTGAGCCTATGTTTAATTTCTATGTGTATCTCATTCTTATTTTCAATTATTGTTCCTACATATTTGAATTCAGCCACTTCTTCAAAATGTTCTATTATAATGATATAATTTTCTCCAGAAGTTTCAAGGGCATATGAGTGGTCTGTTATTCTCTGCTGGCAAATTCCCGCTCCTTGTAACATAAAACCTTACGTGACAGCCACATGCTAAGCCGTCCTCTTGCAGACTTGCTTTGATATACGAGTACGACTGCGCAGCAGCACGGAGTTGAAGATGAGTGTTTGTGATATATGGTGGGAGATACAGTGACATGACATTGAAACCTCTGAATTCACTAATGTAAACCCTCTACTCGTCATGCAGGTTGAGGGAGGAGATGAGATGAGGTCCCTATTACTGAAAGAATGTGATGTACGAGGATGACGGTTGACCAGGCCTGTCGCACCAAACAGGGACAGATGAAATATGAATTGAAATGGACGATAAGAATGCGAAGAAGTGGTGGAATAAATATTTGACAGGAGAATACGGGAGAAGCCCCGAGAAATGCATTCCTTGTTCCCGATTAGTTCACCGCGAACTCCACATGAAGTGACAGTGACTCAGAAGTGAAAGGCGATTGTCTAATCACTTGAGTCACATAAGTAACTTATATAAATTATCTACAATGGCGTAACAGCCCTTTTGTTAAGAGTTAGTAGACCAAGTTAATTTAGCTACTCGTATTTCCCTAATGATGTCATGAATGGTATGATGTCAACATACCGACCAATGAGACATCTAGTAGGCAACTAGGTATTACTAGGATGAAGGAGGTCAATAAATTTTACTTAGAGGCATCTTTATTCAGGCTTAAGCATATTTTACGAGCCTGATAATATTCAGACTCGGGACTCACGGTTTAAAGTCCCTCCCTAAGAACTTCCTCCTTGGATTTTTCCATCCTAAAAGTCCATCGACCCCGACCTTGTTTGAACCCGCGACCATCGGGACCAGAGGCAAGGAACATAACCACTAGTCCTCCGCGGCAGACAGGTATAATAGTGGCAAATTTTAAATTTTATTTCACACTACATGTCTAATTTCAGTACTTTAAGAATTTACAAGAAAACTGAAAATGGAACATTACAGTGCCTTAAACTGTAATAACAAAAATTCTACTTAATTTATAATAAATGTTACAAATGAACAGCCGTCCAATTTGAGTTTTACATGGTAAGCGGTAGGCTATATTTTTCCATGTTAAAATTGATTTTAAAAAATTAGGGTTCCAATCTTGTTATATCGGCCGCAGTGGTCTAGTGGTTAAGTTCCTTGCCTCTAGTCCCGAGTGTCATGAGTTCAAACCCGGCCGGGGTCGATGGATTTTTAGGATGGGAAAATCCAAGGAACATGTCTTCCACGAAGGCCCTTAAGCCGTGGGTCCGAGTCTGAATGTTTTCAGGCTTGAAAAAGAACTGCAAACTTTGAATAAAAAGGCCTTTGTGCAAAATTTAACCGATCTTCATCTATCCAAGTAATACTTAGTTACCTACTAGACATCTCTTTCAAGCGATGTGCTAACCACATGTCACTCGTTGACATCTGTAGGTAAATAAGCATAACTAAATTAGCCTGTTTAAGAAACTCCCAGTAGGAAGCACCCATTTACCCACGCGGGGTACATACATACATGCAAAATATAGGCTATACAATTTGGTTATGGGGGGGGGGGCTATTTAAATAAACAAGCAAACTTTGTCAATAGAAATTGGACATAAATAACAAATTCATATCATCAGTACTTTATTGCATTGTAAGGTTAAATAAAAATGAAATATACCACGTAAAAATGTATTTTAATAATCGTGATACAATTTGTATTTAATTTTGTCAGTTGGCAGCACTGATTGAAACGATTTTCATTTGTTCCAATTGTTACAAGTAATTAATAATGTAAATGGCTGACTAACTATAAGCTTACGCAGTGATTTATTTTCCTTGGCATTTATTTTGGATATAGGCCTATTAACTTTGTTTTTCAATTTGAAATTGATTCTGAAAATGCATTCTATTACGCATTACAGAGACTTTTGTCATTCCAACTCTCCTCAAGAACTTAAAATATATAAAATTTTATTAAAGTACGTGACTGGACACCTCAGCAGAAAAGGCCTTTAGGAAGACCACAACTACGATGGAAGGACGTCACCATACCCCGGACCTGTAGTGAATGAACACGCAACAAGCTTCCAGCTTTCATGCGTAGAGGAAGAAGAAGAAAATGTTATTCTCCCAGTTATATCATATGGATGCGAAATGTTGACTCATATTTTAAGGAAGGAGAAAAGATCACAAGTAGGCCTATTTGAAATAAAGATATGAGGACATTTTTTGCATCAAAGAGAGGAACAATCAAGTTAATGAAAAAAACTACATAACAGTGAGCTACTTTATCTTTATGGGGAGTCAGATGTATTAAGAACAGTTAAGTCTCGTAGAAAACGATTTACAGGACATATGGTAGGAAATGAAGGAGGGGGCATGGCAATCCTTGTAGGGAAACGAAAGGGAAAGCACCCAAAAGACAGACCAAGAACGAGGTGTAAGAATAGGCTAAGTAACATTATCAAGAACTTCAATTAACTAACGTAACGACAGTATGAAACACGGAATTTCTTGGCAGTGCGTACATAAACTCTCCATATATCTCTATCCTTAGCTGCGGTGTTTTCCAACCATTCATTATATAATTACCTTTCCTCAGATCTTGATGAATATTTTACAACTTCCTTATGTATCCCCTGAAGTATTACTCATAAGGATACTCATATGGAAGTCTATTTCATAAGTAATGCTACGAGTGATGTCCAATTTATCTAGAGAACTATTTAACGAATAAAATTAAGCTGTTTACTCACAAAATAATTATATAACTATAGTTATTTTAAAATATTTATATTTTTAATGTAAACGGCGATGTTTGAAAACAATGAGAAACTATTGTTACGCTTCATTTGTTCATCACTGCAACCAGATCATAAATAATAATAATTTATTGTCAAAAGATCGCAATATTGTGCCACCTAATGGAGAAATTTATAATCAACATTATAGGTATTAATTAATTTCTGATGTCCTATGATGCAAATATGTCAATTATATTTTTCTGCAACGTTATTTCCTGGGAAATAATTCGTTAAGAAAGTGCAAACAGTGCTTTTTTTTATAATCAATTGCTACAAATGTTTTTATATTATATCCCGCAAGCACTATGTGTTAACATTCGTGCACTATATATACAATCTGGTAGTCACATAAGCATGTCCAATATGGGTTCACGCACCCAAACACATCTCACAAAATTGTACAAATTTCAAAACAGAATCCTTTATATGGCAGCAAACTCCATACTCACCCTCGAACAACAACTGAAGACAACCCCACTCCAAGAATACATCACAGACTAAGCCTGTCGATTCTTCCTCAGATGCGATGACCATGAAAACCCAGTACGTAGCTCAACTGGGCCACTGCCACATCAAACACGATAAACACCGTAGGCCCACTGTCATACTCCCACAAAAATGGCACTCAACCCTTGCCCCCAAATGAAAATTCCTGTCATAAAAACAACTCACACACACACAAAACTTCTCTGTTTCAGCAAAACAACCATTCTACAACAACAAGACACAACAGAACTACACAGAGCTACCATCAGAAACAGCACATCATGAAACTGAATAAATAGACTAAAGTCTACCATAAATTTGTAAAACACATATGTTATGAAACTCAGTACATGATTTTATTTTTCAATAAAGAATAGGCCCTAGTCAATGCCGGTTTTGGTCAACACCAATAGAGTCAACCCACTCTGCTATGGTTTTCTGGTAGTTTCCCTTAGCGCAAGGACAAATGTCAGAGTGGCCCCTAGCCCCACCAAGTAAGTACAAAATACCCTACATTTCTTTTCCAAAATTCCGGTCGGATGGAGGGATTGTAATGAAGATTTCATTTCAAAAACAAACATCTAAACACAAATAACCCATCAACGAACAGCACAACATATTCTGAACACACAACAAAACACCCGGAAAACTATATTAATTAATAAGTGTAAAGCACAAAATATGCATTATTAGTATATAGTTTATCTTGCTCATTTGTCACTCAGTTGGGTCAGCGATGATTGTCTGTTCTCGCACCATATGGCGTGGTATCTGTCACACTTTTTCCCGCACCACTCGCACTTACACTCGTTCGTCGGTTGGTGATATGTCTTGGTCTTACACACTTTGAAGTGGAAACCGTGCGTCGCTAGTCTTGTCACTGCGTGTCGAAGGTCATACAGGGGTTCCATCCAGTCTTTGTGTACCATCGCGTCCGTGCAAAAGAAGTCATCCCATATCTCTCTGCGCTTCCTTTGCATGTCTTTCAGTAGTTTCTCATAGTTGGGGGTGGATTGCAGTAGAAGCTGTTGTCTCAAGTCCTCCACCAATGGTAACTCTCCTGTCAGTACATACGCTAGGCGTGAGGGTGTGAACTTCGATAGGACCAGAGCTCGTTTCAGGTACGTGCTCTTAATATTTTCTAGGTCTGCTAGATTCTGGTAACTTAGGTGCGTCCATATATTTTCTAGTCCATAAGTTGCTACCGGGACTATTTTCAGCTGAAAGAGTTTCAATGCTGTCTGCAGTGACATCTCCCGGAGGTGCCTTATGTCGCTCATTGCTCTTACTGCAGCATTCTGTCTGTCTTTAATATGTGCTGTGAACGTTGTCCCTGTCGTCTGCATCGTTACTCCAAGGTATTTGAACTGTTTACTGATGTCAGGTTTTTCCCTTTGTATGTTAGGTGTGCCTCTTTACCTCCTTTTCTGAAGGTCATTGTAACTGTCTTTGATTCATTGAGGGTTAGGTCATTTCTTTCTGCCCAGTCCGCTACACCGTTGAAGGCTTTCTGTAAGTCCCCAAGACTTGTGGATGACAGAGCCATGTCGTCTGCATAGAGGTAGATATTTACGTTTGTTGGGATTGTTCTTGTGACGTCAGCTGTGACCAGGGTGAACAATAATGGGCTGAGTGGGTCCCCTTGTAGGACGCCGTTCGTCTGTTGTATTTCTTTGGAGTTGGTGATGTTATCCGATATTTCGATACAGTTGTTGCTTAGTAGATTTCTGACGAGTTTTAATTCGTGGTTGTTTCTTCCTAGCATGTCTTCTAATTTGTCGATTAAGGTCTGTCTGTTTACATTGTCGAATGCCTTAGAATAATCCAGGAAGGCGGCATACAATTTTCCACCCAGTCTCATCAGTGCTTCCTCTATATCTCTTTGCAGGCAACCGATCGCCTGTATAGCTGATCTTCCCTTCCGGAAGCCGAGTTGTTCTTCTGGTATTTGCGATTCTACTGCCTTTGTGATGCGGTCACATAGTAGTCTGTTGAGTAGCTTTAGTACTACTGACTCCAGGGCAATCCCTCTATACGAGTTCGGGTCGCCGCTGTCTCCCTTCCCTTTGTACAGCATTTTTACTGTCGCCTTTCTCCACGATTCTGGTATAGTGCCCTGACGTAGGCAAGCGTTATGCATTTTCCTAATTTTTCGATGGAGTATTTCAGGTGCTCATTGAATACTATATAGATACACTAAACATCTGGTCAACAAACCCAATAGCCGAAAACACTCAGAAACCAAGTCACCACTCGCTGCTTACCTTACATCAACTCAAGCTGTTACACTGCCATACAACACACACACACACACACACACAATCGACTTTTCGGCCCACCTTTCAAAATTAGCGGGGCAAAAAGGCCTAGCCTTGGAACCCGTGGGTGAGCACCCAATTTATTGTTCACCCAAAAGGAAATGCTGTAGCCGCCCCCACAGGCCGCATTCAGTATCTCCACGCATAAATAGTTAAATAGATAGATAGATGCAGTGACTGCAAAATAATGCTATGACCTATTCAGAATGTTAAAAAGGAGGAGCTTAATTTTAAAGTGATAAAATTAAACTGATATAATCGAGGTGAAAACGGTTGTGATTGGTTGTAAATAAAAAAATCATTGAAATGTGATTGGTCATTGACTCCCATTTGGGGCACGAGTTAAATAGTCTCCGGAAAACTTTACTTTAGTGGAACCCATGATAACATATCTTGATGGTTGTATATTTACAGTGAAATATAGTTACACTTTCGATAAGGTCTCGTTTAGCCTGGCTTATCACCTTTGATCTTTTGGGTATGGGCATTTCTACCGCTGGCATAGTTTGTGGGGACATTTAAGCACGTGAGCTCACCACCAAGATATCATTGAAGGAAGACATTATCAATTAAGGAAGAATGATTTTTCACTATAATTTATTGTTTAATGATCTTTTTATTACAGACCTTCCGATAATTAAATATTTGATACGAACGATTGATCCAAATATATATTATGTTTGAATTAGAAGTTTATATAGAAGTTAACTAGAAGTTAACAGCTTGACAAATAGTTGTCTGTCTTTCTAAATATTCCACGTATAAGCCGCAATCATGTTTTGACTTTGAATCAACATAGTATTAGTAACATATGTATAGGACTGATTTTACAACAGGGTATTCACCCGAGTGTGGAAATATACATTCAGAGAAACAAACTAGTCCTAATCCTATATCATTTGACTGTTATAATCAGTGTTTATTAATGTTTAATTCAAACCAATATAATTTTAGTATTTATTACTTACTTATATTGTTAGAGTTGTGTCCATGTGGCCTTGTCTTTCACTCGGCCAGGAGGGAATACTTTTACATTAAATACAATAATATTCATAATAACTAGGGCTCGAATATATATAAACACTAAAAAAACTTTAGAATATTTATATTGTATGTGCTAAAGCTTCGAAAATTATGTGGCAAAATAAAAATAATAATAATTTAAAACAAAACCATGAGAAATATATTACTTACTAGAAAATGTAATATTTTAACTCGCCAGTTGAAGCTAAATATCAAATCTTACCTAACTTATGTAGTGATCTGATTCCAACTGACAATACAAACAAACAAAAGATCTTAACTCACTGTCAGTACATTAACAAAGAGGTCAATGGATTATGTATTATGTCAATTCTTAACTTTTCCGATATTGCATGTGCAACTGAATCAGCAGAAATCAAGTTTACAACCCTACTGAATTAATTTAAGGTAAGATTTTGTGTTCTAATACGATACAAAGAATGGAGACTAAAATTAGTGCGTGTCCCATAGCTCTGCGTCAAGCCCCGATGCCTTAGACCGCTCGGCTAAGGCCAGAGACAAATTTTATAAACAACTAAATCTTAAGTTACTTCATTTGGCACAAATACCTTGGTATATAGACCTACCCAAATCATTTTGGTTCTAAACAATTAATGCATTTTTTTTATTTCAGTGTTCTAAAGGAAATTTGGAATGATTAGATGAAAACATATAAATGTAGGCCTAAATTGAGAGATAATTTGAAAGTAGTTCTTTCAAATTTAGTTTTCTTAGTAAAAATCCTCTCCCTGACAAAACAATATCTGTATGATAGTGAATCACTCACTCTACTTAATGTTTCAGGTGCGGAAGGGGAGGGTTGTAGGCCTATGTAAGGATCACTGACTTGGTCAAATGACGTCATTTGTCGTAAGGCAGTGGCGAAAAAACAAAATTTCTAATGTTTTAAAATTTTAAATGATCATCGGTTTTGGAAAAAAAATGTTCCTGGCCAAACGTTAGACTGGGCTGTTGAATAATGATAGTACTAGAGCTAAAACAGTTTTTTTTATCATTAACTTGTAAAAACCCCAAATAGATTTCACGCTTCTTTATATTTGTCAAAGCTTGATTTTTTTAGCCCTCAATTGGAAATACGACAAACACAATTGTATTTATTTTGTTTAGTCTCTCTATTTATGTATTTTTGAGCGCACAAAGTGATGTTAATTTTGACAGCAGAAGTTGTTCCTGAACTCCAAATTTGGGAGTTCTTATGTGAACCCAAAATTAATTTGGAGAGTTATAATTTTGTTTTTGTTACATTAGTTAACAAATAGCAAAATTATATATTTTAAAAAATAAAAAAAATTGATGGAGTTGAGTGTTTATCATTTATAATACAGTAGGTTCCTATTAGTTATTTACAAGTTATACAATGCATCCACCTAACCTTAACATAAATAAAGTAAAACTATGGGCATGAAGCAGAATTATGTATCATCATGATAAAGCCAATCATAACCATTTTCAGTTATTTATAGAGTGAGAAAAAATTTAACTTCTCGTGCACCATTTAAGATATAAAAGGACTGAAGAGGACATGTTCATGATGTAAGCTACTGTAGACTTGAATAGTATTAAAGGGCACCAGTTGAAAGCAGCACGGATTGTACCTGTCACAATAAGTTGCTGTCACAACGATGATTTTGACTCGTTCATCTACTTCGTTTTCCACTGTTCGCCTTACAAAGGAAACAATGGTTTTCAATTGAAAAATGAAAGACGTTCGAAAATCGGGAGGAGAGTTGACCACATATAACGCGAGTAAATTGGGTAACCCTCCTCCTCAACACTAAACTCTGTAGGGGGCCAACTTTTTTTGTTTGTGGTTCCAAGGGGGTAGAACATAAAAAAAAGTTCTATAAAAAATTCACTGAAAAGGAATGGCAAAAAATATATAACCCTCATCTATAAACCATCAATAATGCTAGGTAGTAAGTGGCTCTAAATTCGAGTTCAAATGTAAATTGATTGAATATTTTCTGTCTATAACGTATTTCTCATAAGGTAATAGTTCCACAGAATGCATAAGATTTTGAAAAGTGATTCGTCCCGCGCCGTAGCCGAGCGGTTAAGGTAGGAAGCCTTGGCGCAGAGCTACGGGACTTGCGCTGGTTCGAGTCTCCATGGGGAAGAAATTTTCTCATGGTATTTCGGCCAGTGTAGCCGAGTGGTTAAGGCAGGAAGCCTTGGCGCAGAGCTACGGGACTTGCGCTGGTTCGAGTCTCCATGGGGGAAGAAATTTTCTCATGGTATTTCGTCCAGTATGGGACCGGTGCCCACCCAGCATCGTGAGGCAATTGGGAAGCTACAATAAGTCGCGTCTCCAGGTTGAGAAAACCAGCTATAACGGCTGGGGGACTCGACATGCTGACCACATGTCACCCCTACACTGGCTGATTATCATCTACCTCTGTGATTGACACATGTGGATGTGAGGCCAGCAGCCGGCTGGTAGGCTAAGGGACTTGTAGGCCTGTCGCGCCAGGAGTTTTTTTTTATTTCGGCCAGTATGGGACCGGTGCCCACCCAGCATCGTGAGGCAATTGGGTAGCTACAATAAGTAGCGGCTCCAGGTTGAGGAACCAGCTATAACGACTGGGGGACTCGACATGCTAACCACATGTCACCCCTACACTGGCTGTTGATCATCTACCTCTGTGATTGACACATGTGGATGTGAAGGGCCAGGAGCCGGCTGGTAAAAGGGCAACCGCTGAAAAGTGGAAAGACCCTCAATCGGATTCGTACAACAACATTTATCATAAGTAATGCCACGAGTGATTTCCAAATTATCGATAAATTCACGACTCACGAAGTGAGCAGTGAATTTATATAGAGAATTTGGAAATCAAGAGTGGCATTTGTCAGGACTATTTAATGAATAAAATTAAGCCGTTTACTCACAAATCATTATTTAACTATAGTTATTTTAAAATATTTATATATTAAATGTAAACGGCGTCCACCGCTGTGGTCTCGAGGTAGCGTGCTGCCTTGTCACACAGCGGGCCCGGGTTCGATCCCCGGTCGGGACAGTTTTTCTGGGTGAGGTTTTTATCGGAGTTTTTCCTCACCTGTAAGACAAATGTCAGGAAAACTTTAAGGCCCAAACGGTCCCCGAAATCATTTGGCCATCATCATCATCATCCTTATCATTATCATCATCATCATCCCTTCACCGGTGTGGAAAGCAACGGGAAGCTACCACACCTACAATTCCCTAGTAAAGCTGCAAGCATAGCATGAAAATGCTATGGTTGCAGTGAAAGACCTGCCTTCGGGCAGAATTACTGTGGAATGTAAACGGCGATGTTTGAAAACAAATGAGAAACGATTGGTACGCTTAATTTGCTTATTTTGTTCATCACTGTAACCAGATCATATTATTTATTCCCAAAGGATCGCAATATTGTAAGAGTGCAGTCTAGTGGAGACATTTATAACCAACATTATAGGTATTAACAAGCGAATGATGACAAATCAAGTTTTTCAGAACATTTGAATACTACTACTACTACTACTACTACTACTACTACTACTATAAAGGTATTAATTAAGTCCTGATGTCCTATGATGTAAATATGTCAATTATATTCTTCTGTTACGTTATTTCCTGGAAAATAATTCGTTTAAGAATGTGTAAACAGTAGTTTTTTTTGTGGTATAATCAATTGCTACAAATGTTTTTATATTATCTCCCGCATGCACTATGAGCTGACATTCATGCACTATATATACAATCTGGTAGCCGTATTTCTTACGGGATCAGTCACTGCAAAATAATGTTATGACCTATTCAGAATGTTAAAAAGGAGGTGCTCTCTTTAATATGATAAATTTTAGTTGATAAATTCGAGGCGAAACACAACTGTGATCGGTTGTAAATAAAAAGTCATTGAAATGTGATTGGTCATTGACTCCCATTTGGTGCATGAGTTAAATAGTCTTCGTCAATGTCTTATTTCTATAAATTGATATTTCTGTAGCAACAAAATAGATCTACTAATATTCGGCATAATGTCAGGTCGAGGGATGAGAAGACGAAGCCCTTATTATTGAAAGTCTGTGAAACACAATGATGCGACTGACCACAACTGTCGCACCGTCACAGGACCAGATAAAATAAAATCAAACGAAATAAATTACATGACTATGGAGAAAAGGTGAAAATTTTGACGGCAGGAAAATGTATAAACCCTTTTAAAAACCTATCCTGGCTCCAATTTATGTTTCCTTTAAATTTCAAATCTGGGAGTGAAAGAGCAGACAATTTTGTTCAGAGGCCTCTTCTTTAGGATTTAGGTTTTTACATGTAATAAGTATATGACGAGTGAACCATGAGGACTTTACGCTCTGTAAAAATCTACCGACCCGGTCAGGGATTGAACCCGGGAACCTCGGAACCAGTGGAGTACATTGATCTATTATCTATTTTACTGTGATTTTATTTAATATTACCAATTGGATGAGCCATATAATTATATTATTAGGTAATACCCACCGTGCGCTGCTACGATTAATTAAACTAAATATTTTTAATTAAAAGAATAAATATTAAATTAACTTATATGGTATACACTATGACGAACCAAAAATGGATTCGGGTTTTTAAATTCGGATTTCTGCTAAACTCCCACTTCCAATGGTCGGATTTCACTGATTTTTGTATAATACGTACCTCGGTTTATTTTATTAGGGTATACTGAATGTTGTAAAACATAAAAAATTAGAACATAGGCCTAATAGATCGCATAAAACCCCTCCCATGAAAAAATTAATATATCTGCCAACTTACATGATGATCGAATAAACGGTGTCGAAATAGCTACATTAATTTCAGATATACCAACATCGTATTTCATAAAGACCTATAGGCCTATAGATTTAATATTACCAATCGGATCAGCCGTTTAGCAAATAGCCTATATATAGGCTTAGTCTAAATCCACGTTGTCTTACGACATTTCTTGCATTATCTTCTGGCATTGGCGGAATTGTACTCGTAACTCACTTCTGAGGTTGGTACGACTGGAAGCTAGAGTTATGTTACCCCGATAATATGATACATATAATAATATCAAAGCTCCAGGAGAGTCTTAAACCTAAACTTATCTTAAATTCTAGACCATGAGTTACTACTCATTAGGCCTAATTCTCTTTAAACAAAAATGCCTGAGTCTGAGTAGGAATCGATCCCGGAACCTCATAAATATTACTCAGTAACTTAAACCACAATTCCTTGAGCCAGTTATTATTACCAAGATAATAAAAATAATAAAATTTGTGTACAGAAAAATATAATAATTACATTTTTATATGGGAAGTTTCGCTCTACATTAATCAGTGTTCTTCAAACAGCATTACTTTACATCATAAGCTGTTTAAGTATATTACACATTTTATCTACAGCACCATAAAATATGAGGAGCAGATTGGGAATATCTTTGAAGCGCTTTGAGTTCCAACTAACCCTCCTCTTTTCCCTATTTTTATTACACATTCTCCTTCCCCAAGGCTTAATAATCTCACGCGAATCTTTCAAACCTGTTACTCTGGCAGTAATGCGAAATGCATGCAACGAGGAATCTTCGGAGTATGGAGATGATGAGGTCTTCGCTGGCTGTACACAGGTTGAAATGTGTGTTCTATCTCTTCTCAAAGCCCTCGCCGCCGCAGCTCGATTCAATTTGCGTTCAGCAGGAGAGAAGATTCAACGAAAGGAGCCGTGGAAACGACTTAAGAATCCATGAGCAAAATCCGTGACCGTACATTTCCATTAGCGATGTACAGACAGTTGCTAACAGAGTAAAAGAGCCTATAACCATCAGCGTTTTTAAGGAATGAAAGGAAATGCATTTCAAAAATCCATCACAGCTTCCAACCTTAGCTATCCATGTATTTTAAAGAAAATACTTATAACTCAGATGTATATCGGACTTAAAACTGTAACCCTAAACTACTTAAACTTATAATGGTATAAAGCCCCAGTGATTATCTTGAACCATGAATAGGCCTAGACCTACAGTATATAAAAAAGATAGGAAAAATGAATCAGATTGAGAAAACCAGCTAGCCTATAACGGTTGGAGGACCTGACATGCTGGGCACATATCACCCTTACACAGGCTGGATTATCGTTTACCTCTTTGATTAACACATGTGAAATTGTGACAGGACCCGGCTGGTAGAGCCAGGGTCTTCTAGGCCTTTCACGCCGTGGAGGGAAATGAAAAGACTATATTTTCAACGTCAATAATGTTAAAAATTGTAATAATATAACTTAGGTTATGTTCACGCCGTAGCCGAGCGGTTTAAGGCATGATTCCTTGGTGAAGTGTTACGGGACTTGGTTTATTTCGACACCATGGGGAAAATGTTTTTCTCATGGTATTTCGGTCAGTATGGAACCGATGGCCTCTCAACATCGTAAAGAATTTAGATAAGCTTCAATAAGTGCGGCTCTAAGTTGAGAAAATCAGCTATAACGGAGGGCGCCCGATATGCTGACAATATGTCACCCATTTAGTGGCTACATCCATCTCTGTGATTAACACAACCAGCAGCTAGTTAATAGACCAATGGCCTTCAATGCCTGTCGTGCCATGGAGTTAGCATTCGGCCTGTAACCTATAGGCCTACCTATATAGGAATAAGATAATTCGTATCTTAAGCTTATTATAATCCGAATTACAGTCTAATTGTTTTACTGTTCGAATAATTCTACCTAAATTAGGCCTGTCGTATAATTCATTGAAATTCTGAAATGAGTAATTTCTCATTACAGCCTAGCGTTATGTAAGCAATAGGCCTACATTTCATGAAGAATTAGTTGTGGTTTGTTTCTTGTGTTTTGACGGTATATTTATCAACGAAGCCTCGAAAGGGGACCCCTGAAACCCCGGACTTAATGGGAAAGACCTCCATACTTTAGAGAACATCAAGGTTCGCTTCCTAAAGGCCACGCTAGGAGTGTCTAAACACACTCTCTCCAGGTTGGTGTATGTGCTCGCCCAAGAGATCTTCTTCATAGAAGACCTTAGAACGAAGTTCGATCTACCCTTCACTCCCGGCTGGAAGAAAGCACTAGTCGAGAGGATAAAGAGGAGGGAGGACATCTGGGAAGAATATTTCACAACAGAAGCCATGATGAACCGGATCTGTATAGGCACAAACCAACATCTTCGCCTCTTCGTGACATCCCTAGCGGTTCACGGATACCACCATAAGATAGGCCTATGTGTTAATAAATCATTCCACGAGGCAGATAATAAAGTGTGTATGTATTCTGTGTGACAATAGGCTATCTGTGATAGATATCATATCCTAATCTGCAGGAATAGAAAAATATCAGTGGTTAACTGTTGCACAAATAAGTAGGCTAGGCCTAACTAATCAATACATGCACAATTTTTGCTTATTATTATTATTATTATTATTATTATTATTATTATTATTATTATTATTATTATTATTATTATTATTATTAACCATCCATAGTAATTCTGTCCGAGGGCAGGTCCTTCACTGCAATCATAGTATTTTCATGCTATTCTTGCAGCTTTACTAGGGAATTATAGGTGTGGTAGCTTTCCCGTTGCTTTCCACACCGGTGAAGGATGATGATGAAGATGATGATGATAATGATAAGGATGATGATGATGATGGCCATATGATTTCGGGGACCGTTTGGGCCTTAAAGTTTTCCTGACATTTGTCTTACAGATGAGGAAAAACCCCGATAAAAACCTCACCCAGAAAAACTGCCCCGACCGGGGATCGAACCCGGGCCCGCTGCGTGACAAGGCAGCACGATATCTCGAGAACACAGCGGTGGACTGTTATTAATATAAGCGGTAAATTTTCAAATTATGTTTTCTTTTATCATAGGCCTAAATATAACAAACTCTCTTCTCAGTGGCATTATCGAATTCTTAAGTTCATGGTTGCATGGACATAAGCTCTCCATACATCCCTATATTGAGCTACCGTTTCACAATCATCCCCTGTAAAATCTACATTCCTCAAATCATGGTTAATATTATTCTCCCACCTTATTATTGGCCTACTCACTGGGCGCTTTCCTTCTGGTTTTCCTACAAAGAGTTACCATGCCCCTCCTTCATTCCTCATTCCTGCCTCATGTCCTGCCTATCGTAGTCTACGAGATTTAAGACTTCTGATTATATAATGTTTCCCATAAAAATCATGTAGCTCACTGTTATGTAGTCTTCTCCATTCGCCTCTCTGTTCAAGTCTTCCTTATTTAAAATGGATGTTTGTTTAAAACACTCCGTTAATTAGTTAAAACCATTTAGGTCTTTCAGAACATGTTCCATCTTCGGCATGCCATTTGGTATTGTTAATTTGAATGTTAAAAAAATGAAAGTAGGTTCGTTGTTTATTTTTACAAGATGTCTGAAGCGGAGGCAGTCCAAGCGAAAACAATTCAGTCTAAAACCAAATGCAGCTATAGGCCTACGTAAGCTCATTTCAGGTAATGTACAATTTTTCCAAAAGTTAGATTTAAATTTAGAGTTTTTTTTTTTTGAGCAGATTATGTTCTGGAATAGAAAACTTGTGTGAAAGTGTCAAAAAAAATTCCTAAGAAATCTGTTCTAGAAATAGGCCTAAATATAGAATATAAAATGTTTGGTTAAGTGCGTATCCGCTAATTTGGATTTGAATACTTGTGTCATTTTAAACATAACGTAGGACCTACACATATGACATACATGTCAAAAACATTACTGGTGATAGCGATATTTTATAAGGAATACAAATAGGCCTACTGTATGTTATCTAATACAACAGGATTAAAAAGACAAATTTGCTTCGTTCAAAATTAGAAAAAAAAAACTTAGAATGTATTATCACTACCATCATCATCATCATGTCGAGTCACAGCCTCCCTAAGAATCTCCTCCAGACCTCTCTGTTCCTGGCGACTGTCCATCAATTTCGAATTTTAAGTCTTTGCACATCTTCCAAAACTCCGTCCATCCATCTAGCTATAGATCTTCCAACATTTCTTCTTCTATCTGGATCGTCCATCATTATTTTTTTAACTGTCTCACAATTATTCGTTCTCTGCCCATCTAAATCTAACTATTTTAACATCTGTAATAATTTCCGATGATTTGTAGAAGTTATATAGGCTATTTCCTCATTATGTCGCATTCGCCATTTTCCTCTTTCCTGAATGGCTCCATATACTTTTCTCAGAATTTTCCTTTCAAAAATTTCTAGCTGAGTAATGGTATTATCAGTCAAAAGTAAGTCTCACTTCCATACGTTAGGACACGATTTATTAATCTAATAGGCCTATATACAAATGAATGTTTGTTTGTTTGTTTGTTTGTTTGTTTGTTCGTTCGTTCGTACTTTATGCGCGGCTATACCGTTGATCCGATTGTGATGAGGCTTTTTGCAAAATGTTCAGGAGATTCCCGGGATGAACATAGGCTATAAGAGAGTTGTGATACTCAACTCCTACACTCTTGTAAATTGTCATTTGTAGTTGAAAACGTGAACAAAGTAGCTCTTTGGACGCTTAAATGGCTTACGCTGCCTAAACCATAAATACACAAAATTAATGCACTCAGAATTGAATATCTCAAAAAGCTCTACAAAAAAGTCTCCGACAGCATATGTTTATCTCTTACGGATAACTCACAATATCCATTTTTGTCTTTTATTGATGCCAAGAAGATCGAGACAAGTACGTAGATTCCTGTGCAAGCATTAGCAGCACATGAAAAGGGTATTATTTTACGGATAACTCACAATAGGCCTAACGAATTTTGTCTTTTAGCTCATTTATGCCAAGAAGATCGAGATAAGTAGATTCCCGGACAACGCCGGGTAACCAGCAAGGGGAATCTGAAAATAATTACGATTTACATTTAGGCCTATAGGCCCTACCTGTTTTTCATTTTACTTATTTAACTAATCATAAGAAGTGCAATAATTTTTGTCTTTCAGCTCATTTATGCCATTATTATTATTATTATTATTATTATTATTATTATTATTATTATTATTATATTATTATTATTATTATTATTATTATGCACGTACGATGAATGCAAGAAGAAAGATTACCCAGGAAAACATTAGAATGGTGTCCACCTGGAAAAAGGAGGAGAGGAAGACCTCGAAACTCGTGGATGCAGGAAATAAGAACTGGAATGAGAGCAAGGGGACTGGAGGACATGGATTGGATGGAGAGAGACGAGTGGAGAAGAAAAATAAAACTTTAGGCACAGAAAGATGTGTAATCATTAAAATTCTGTATATAAATAAAATTATTATTATTGTTATTATTATTATCATTATTATTGTTATTATTGTTATTATCGTAGGCCTAAGTATGATGATGATGATTATTATTATTATTATTATTATTATTATTATTATTATTATTATTATTATTATTATTATTATTATCGTATAAAATGTTGTTTGCATATGAAATTTACATTGCTACATTTAAAATATCTTTAATTCTTTATAATTAGTATAGTGTTGCCTATATCTATATTGACCACAACTGTGTTGCAAACAAGTTTATTTACAACATGGAAAGGTACACATGGAATGAGATGGCGGACATGCTGTTGGTGTATGGAAAAGCTGGTTCGGGTCGTGCGGCTGTAAGTCTTTACCAAGAACAGTTTCGAAATCGAAGAGTTCCTCATTACATTAAATTTTCCAGATTTTAACGTAGATTATGTGAAAGAGGCTCCTTGGATAGACGAGCAGAAGGTCAAGGACGGCCACGTTCTGTGCGGATTCCTGAGAACGAGGAAGATGTGTTGCGGTGCATTGAGAACAATCTTGCAGCTAGTACTCGCGTCATCGCTCGACAATTGCACCTAAGTCGTAGCACTGTGGGAAGAATTCTGCAGGCAATTTTGTTGCACCCTTTTCTCCTTGAAAAGGTCCACGCAATGAGGCCTCAAGACTATCCTCTGCGACAGCAATTTTGTCAGTGGTATGATATCTGGACAAAATTGAAAACGATGTACTGTTTGCATCCCATGTCATGTTCACAGATGAAGCATGTTTCACACGTGAGCAGTTATGTAACAGTCGGAATTCACATGTTTGGGCCTTAGAAAATCTCCATGCTACATTTCAGAGGTCACATCAACTGAGATTTGGTGTGGGCCGGTATTGTGGACAACTTCTTATAAGGACCATACATTTTGCCCGCCCGACTCAATGCTTACAATTACTTAGTATTTCTGCAACAAGTTGTGCCTGATCTAATGGAAACAGTTCCCCTTCATATCAGACAGGACATGTGGTTTCAACATGACGGGGCACCAGCTCACTTTGGTGCTGAAGTACGTCGTCATCTTACGGCTACATACGGCAATCACTGGATACTCAGAGGTGGACCCATTGCCTGGCCGGCACGCTCCCCTGATCTTACTCCACTTGACTTCTTTTTGTGGGGGCACATGAAGACTATCGTGTATGAAACACCTGTTGAATCTGAAGAGGACCTTGGGGCACGAATAACCTGCGCAGCTGGCGAAATCAGAGAAATGGCCGATGTCTTCGAGGCAGTAATGATATTAACTCGTCCAGCGCTTAAACGAAGCACCGCAACAAAAAACCTTCCTTAACAAAAAGTATTTAAAATAATGTTATCTATTAGCTCCCAAAGTTTGTCGGTCTAATTTTGGGACACCCTGTATAATTTACCACACTCAAATCATGGCTAACCTTATTCTCCCATCTCGTTTTTGACCTACCGAGAGCTTTCTCTCTGGTTTTCCTAAACTAAGTTTTTCATGTCCTTCTTTCATTCTCCATTGAATTGCATGTCCTGTTCTTCGGAGTCTATGAGACTATGATGTTATTATTACATCTGGTTTCCAGTATTTTTCTTCATTCGCCTGTGTGTTTGTCTTTCTTTAGTAGGCCTATAACGTTTTTCCTAAGCCCTTTAATCTCAAATAATCTCTTAGAGTAAAATGTGAAATTTTTACTTTATTATTTAATATACTTTGGTTCGTATTCTGACTTGATTTTAATTTTTTGTGATTTACTGCACTTTTTTTTATTTTAGGTCTAGAATTTTTGTAAAATAAACATTTTTAAAAATCCATAGAAAAATACTTAAAAGTATTAAAATTATCTGAATATTTCTAATAGCCTAATATGATATAGGCCTACTCACTCACTGGAACTATCGAACCCGTAGGTTCATGGCCGCGCGGACATAGGCTCTCCATACATCCCTATCCCGAGCTTACGCTTTCCAATCATTCTCTGTATAATCTACTCCCCTCAAATTGCAGTTAATATTATTCTCCCACCTCATTCTCGGTCTACCAACTGGGCGTTTTCCCTCTGGTTTTCCTACAAGAAGCCTCCATGCACGTCTTGCATTCCACATGTATATATATAGGCCTATATATATATATATATAGGCTATATTTAATTTTCACATTACAGGCTTCAGTGAAAACGTTTTTCTACCTATATTCAACACATAACCTATATAGGAGGCAATGTTAAATGTTGGTAGCCTACAGTATAATTATTACGAAAACTTGGAACTATCTAAGTGGAATGAGAACCGATAATTAAATCTTATTAAAGCTGCTATTTACAATCTATTCTAAAAAAATCAGTAGGCCTACATACATGTATATGAACATATTTGGAAACAAATATGTGCATAGCGATATGGTCACACGTAGAAATGCATTATATAATGGAAATGGACAGCTAATGACAAATGAGGGACATTTTGAGGAAGTGGCTGAATTCAAACACTTAGGAACAATAATTACAAATAGGAATGAGATGCTCAAAGAAATTAAACATAGGCTCAATTCTGAATATGCGTGCTATTATACATTGCAGAGACTTTTGATGCCCCAACTCCTTTCAAAAAACGTTAAACTGAAAATATATAAAACTATTATTATATGGGTGCGAAACATGGACTCTTACTTTAAGGGAGGAAATGAGATTACGAGTTTTTGAGAATAAAGTTCTTAGGAAAATTTTTGGACCAAAGAGAGATGAACAGACAGATGAATGGAGAAAACTACATAACAATGAACTACATGGTCTTTATAGGAAGCCAGATATAATATGAACAGTTAAGTCTCGTAGACTGCGATGGACAGGACATGTTGCGCGTATGGGGAATGAAAGACGTGCATGGAAGCTTCTTGTAGGAAAGCCAGAGGGAAAACACCCAGTTGGTAGACCAAGAATGAGGTGGGAGAACAACATTAACTATGATTTGAGGGAAATAGATTATACAGGCAATGATTGGAAGGCATTAGCTCAGGATAGGGTTGTATGGAGAGCTTATGTCCGCGCGGCCATGAACCTACGGGTTTGACAGTTCCTGTGAGTAAGTAAGTAAGTCTGTGCATAGCGGGCTTCGTACAATTATAAAGTATTTTTATGGCATAATTTGGATTATCTATTATGCAATTCCTCAAATCATGTTGAAAACGTCATTTTCAATGGATGTACGAAACTTACATAAATTAATCATGAAATAATCTTAAAACATGTAGTCAGTGTACCCATTTCACCAATTAAAAATTAATAGAATCAACATATTTCAACAGCGAAGCTGTCATTTTCAAGACTAAATATTGACTAGAGACAAACATGGTAAATGAATAAACAGAATCAAATTAAAAACAAACTACGTCACATGGCATAAGCCTAGTCAATTACACGTAAACTGTATGACATAATAAAACTAATCCTCTTTTCTTTTAATTAAAGGAAAGAGGGCGCTGTATGGAATAGTGCCCTTGTCTTCATTCATAATGGTGTCCTTATTTTTATAGACTTCTAAACTTTCAGGGACGTCAAGGAATTTGAAATTAATGACCGAACGAACCAGTCTAAGATTACTTTTATCGATAACATGACCGTAATCAGAAATATGCTGAGATATAAATTTAATTAAAAGAAAAGAGGATTACTTTCATTATGTCATTCAGTTTACATGTAATTGACTGTGTCATGTGACGTAGTTTGTTTTAAATTGGATTCTGTTTAAATTCATTTACCATGTTTGTCTCTAGTCAATATTTAGTCTTGAAAATGACAGCTTCGCTGTTGAAACATGTTGATTCTTTTAATTTTTAATTGGTTAATTGGACACATTGACTACATGTTTTATGATTTTATCACCAAGAAGATCATTAGTTTATTAAATGAAAAGATCTGAAAAAATCGAAAGATATCTTAAAAATAACTAAAAAACGAAAATGTTTCAAATGCAAAGCTTATAAATCCTTGATAAAACTATAATAATGCCGAACGAGTTGGCTCAGGCGGTAGCTTTTGAGATTTATATTCGGAAGGTTGAAACAATATTTATTACGCCTATACTGAATATTGTGAATTTAGTAGGATCTCTATTTAGGCCTATATTTATTATGAGAGGGCTAAATATAATATTCACAATATAATAAATAATGTACAAATGTTTGTATTCTAATTAATGGGAATATCATAAATATGATTAATATCTCGAGATCAAAAATAATTAATTAATTGTTAATATTACGACGCGCCGTAAGGCCAAACAAGATATTTGATATTTTAAAGAAACGTGCATAAGATTAAATATGTTTATTAATGCCCCCAGTTTTTTTTGTTTGTCCTTAGACATTTCTGGTGTTCTCTCCTGGCAATGGTGTAATTGTAACCCACTTCTGAGTGTTTGGGCGCCTAGAAGGCGGGGTTACGTTGCCCCGATAATATGATGGGTGATGATGATAATGGTGCGCAGGAGAGCCCTTAATCCTAAGCTTAATCTAAGATGGATATGAATGATGATGATTGCGATAGCCATATGATTTCGGGGACCGTTTGGGCCTTAAAGCTTTCCTGACCTTTATCTTACAGGTGAGGAAAAACTCCGATAAAAACCTCACCCAGAAAAACTGTCCCGACTGGGGATCGAACCCGGGTCCGTTGCGTGATAAGGCAGCACGCTACCTCGAGACCACAGCGGTGGACAGATTAAATATCAACTTTTATAAGATTCATGATGTGTTCCGTTGAGGTATTATTCAAAATTAATATAAAATTATGGAATATTCACCTGAAAGGTCCGTCTCCTCAACTTAATTAATTATTTAACTGTAGCGCTTTCGGGACATGTCCCATCATCGGCAGGATTCAAAACTGGTGTTTCACTGAAGATCTGATAGAGGGGGTCGCAAGTATTGGGTTCGTTTTCGTTTTTCAGGTTGTCGTTGTTGTGAGCTGCTTTCATGATTTCCATCTCTTCGAGTACGTTTATCTTCGCTGGATTATTTTCTCTGTGCATTACTGAGGGTGTTTTCACAGTAATGCACAGAGAAAATAATCCAGCGAAGATAAACGTACTCGAAGAGATGGAAATCATGAAAGCAGCTCACAACAACGACAACCTGATAAACGAAAACGAACCCAATACATGTAACCCCCTCTACCAGATCTTCAGTGAAACACCAGTTTTGAATTCTGCCGATGATGGGACAAGTCCCGAAAGCGCTACAGTTAAATAATTAATTAAGTTGAGGAGACGGTTCTTTCAGGTGAATGTTCCATAATTTTATATTAATTTCAGATTAAATATGTAGAAGTTAGAAAATGTTAGTAACAATGACCAGAATTACAAGTTCAATCAGACATAATAAATAAGCGGCAGATAGAAAAAATGAAAATAGTTATAATACAATCATCGTCATCAAAGTAACAAGAATTGAGCCCTTCAAAGATCCGTACCGAAAATGGTCAAGCCATCTTCTCAATGACCTTCCAACTTCCTCCCTTCCTTCTAGTCTATAATTCAATGCATTTCTAGGAAATCTCACAAATGGCATTCGACATATGTGTCTTTTCCGCCGCTATCTGTAGGCCTATTGAGAGATATCTTGTACCATAGTCAGCTGTTGGCGCGTGGATCCTTAGCCTATCGCAGCCGGGAATGGATTGGGTCTAATTGCCACATGAATCAGGTCACTATATCTACAGTAAAAAAAAAAAAAAAAAAAAAACTTTCTTTTATGTCTTTCCACATACCAAAAAATAATGTTATATTTGATAACTTATTATGTATTTTGTTCTATTGTATTTCCTGTATTATATTTTAATTTATCTCATGGTATTATTATAATTTAGGCCTATAGACGTTTACTTTTATAAAGTTTATATTTCATTTTATTTGTTTATATTTTTTAATCCTCTTTGTAACAGTTTTATATGGTATCAAATAATTTTTAATATTAATTTAACATAAAAATATACATAGCGTAAAGGTTACGAAAAGAATACTCAAAGATTGATTTAAATAATTATTAAATCATTATAAAGAGACACATTAAATTTAATTTATAAATTATGATTACTCATGCACCTGAAATGAGCAAACTATGTAAACTACCTGAGGAAAAACCCATAATAACAATGGTATTGCCTTCTCATGCAGCGGGCCCGGGTTCGATCCCCGGTCGGGACAAATTTTCTGGGTGAGGTTTTTTTCGGGGTTTTTCCTCACCTGTAAGATGAATGTCAGGAAACTTTAAGGCCCAAACGGTCTCCGAACATCATCTGGCCATCATTATCATCAATATCATATTCACCTAATTAGCTTAAGTTTAGTTTAAGGCGCATCATTACCATCATCATCAACTGTCATATCATCGGGGCAGCGTAACCCCGCCTTCCAGGCGCCCCAACCTCAGAAGTGGGTTACAAGTTACGCCATGCCAGGAGAGAACAGCAGGAATGTCGAAATGACAGCCTGGGGCATTTGAAAAAAAAATAACAAGGAACTATAACGCTTGACCAAGCAATTAACATACAGATGCAGCTCAGCGTAAAAACTAATTTACACAGCAGAATAGTAACAACTAAAAATCTAACATGACAAATAACAGTTTTGAAAAGGTCCACCGCTGTGGTCTCGAGGTAGCGTGCTGCCTTGTCACGCAGCGGGTCCGGGTTCGATCCCCTGTCGGGACAGTTTCCTGGGCGAGGTTTTTATAGGGGGTTTTCCTCACCTGTAAGACAGATGTCAGGAAACTTAAGGCCCAAACGGTTCCCGAACATCATATTCTCATCGCAATAATCATCACTCACATTCATCTTAGATTAAGCTTAGGATTAAGGACTCTCCTGGCGCACCATTATCATCATCATCGCCCATCATGTCATCGGGGCAACGTAACTCCGCCTTTCAGGCGCCCCAACATCAGAAATGGGTTACAATTACGCCAATGTTAAGAGAGAACACTAGTAATGTCCAAAAAGGACAAAACTGGGGCATTAAAAAAACAGTTTTGAAAAGAAACTTATTAAAATCTCATTTGCCAAAATAAAATAAAAATTACCCAAACTATAAAATTCTAAGAAAATGAACAAAAAAAACCCAGAAACGAAGAACAGAAACGTCTGAAGTGAGGTTTCTGAGGAGTATGACTGGTTATAGGCCTACAATAACAGATCAAAAACGAAATGAAAATATACGAAGAGAACTAAATATATTCAAACTATTAGATAGAATTACACAATACAGAGGTGAATGGATGGTCCACATCGATATAATGGGTAACAATAGAATTCCCAAACAGATTCTTCATTACAAACCACGAGGGCGAAGAAATGTTGGAAGTCCTAGTAAAAGATGGACAGACCAATTCTAACATGAGATCGGAACAGAGCAGCAGGTCTAATCCTTGATGCTGCTGCTGCTGATGATGATTAACAACAAAAGGAAAATGTCTCTTAACACTCTTGACTAACATAGAATTTTGTACTTTCCAGAAGGCGTGAACCATGTCCCGTTGTTAACAACATATTAATAAATGAAAATTGTTTAAAATATAATTAGCCAATGTAAAACTGAGTAGATGAAGGGAAATCAAACCGATAAGTGTGGCCAGAATGTACCTTATAGAACACTAGCCACAAGAAATTCATTCGGTATCCTGAATCCGAACCTACAGTGTTATTCGGAACTCGGTAGGGCCTACTTGTGCTCTGATCTGCGATATATTTCTACTATCGCGTTTAATTTATACTTTACTTTAAATCGACATCAGAATTTAACTCAAACAATTGTAAAATACTTTAGAATTGATCAAGTATAAAATATTAAGTAAAACTTCATCTATTCCGTTACAAATCAAGTTGTATTTTCAAATTTATTTTAATATGTATCAATAAATATTCAATTATCATATAGCTACGAGTATATTTTACTAAACGGCAAGACCCTGAAATCTCATACTCTGCTAGTCCGCTCCATCTTTTTTATTTAGTCTTACGTACTTATTTACATATTTTTATAAGTATTGCTACAAATTGACGGAAGTAGTAGGGGCCTACATTTAATTCTTCAGTTTAATAGTCGTGTTTGGTATCAATTAATTTAATCGTGATTTTTCGCTGATAAGTTATATTATTCAAAGTTCTTAAGAACATTTTTGGACCTAAGAGATATTAATAGACAATCGAATGGAGAAGACTATATAAAAGTGAGCTACAAGATATTTATGAAAAACCAGATGTAATAAGAACAGTTAAGCCTCGTAGACTGCGATGACCAAAACACGTGCCACGAATGGGGAATGAAAGAGGGACATGGAATAATGGTAAACCAGAGGGAAAGCGTCCAGTACATAGGCCAAGAATGAGGTGGCAGAAATAACGTTAACCATGTTTTGAGGGAAGTAGATTATACAGATGATGATTAAAAAACATTATTTCAGGATAGGGATATATGGAGAGTTTATTTCAGTACGACCATGAACCTACAGGTTCAATAGTGCCAGCATGTTAGTAAATCTAGGTCACTGACAGCCCCCCCCTCCATATACTACTAGGTTTAAACGTAAACTTAGTATTGTCTATAAAAAACAGTAATTTAATATGGGATAAAGAAAGTTTCAATTTTTTTTTCGTAATAGCAGACCTGGTTGAGTGGTAGACAAAGCCTTAACTCTGCCAGGTAAAATAAAGCTATTATTATTATTATTATTATTATTATTATTATTATTATTATTATTATTATTATTATTATTATTATTATTATTATTATTATTATTATTATTATTATTATTATTATTATTATTATTATTATTATTATTATTATACTCAAACTAGAAGTGTATTTGAATTTACCGCAATTCGAGAATATTTTTAAAAAGGAAATAGTAAACAATTTGCTATTCATCTACTACCCACCAGATGACAGTAGTAAGCAAGTACTATTGTGCTGCCATCGCTAGTCATACATGTATACTACCTACGTTTATCGCAAATTTCGATTCTATTATCTTATGCCGTATTCGCCATGTTGTAAATGAAATCGTATCTTTGATCATTTTGCCATTTGTAAATATTCCCGATGTTTTTATACGAAATTATCTGTTACTTCGTTAACGACTGATAGTGTTTTATTTTGAGTTTTAATTAGTTCTGTAAGTATATTATTTCATAAGAAATTAATTGTTGTAACTCAGTAGTTTGCATTACAATCTATATTAAGAGATTTCAATGTGCGTCATTAATGCCGTTGGTCCTGTTTCTAGATCACAGAGTTCTATTCCTGTAATTTGACACAAGGTGTCTGTGACACGATGAGCAGCCACCATCATCTAGGGCCAAATGCTCCTACAGGTGAAATTGAACATATCAATTATTTGTCAGAACACATTGGAGCCTTGTTTCTGAATGATGAATATTCAGATGTTATCCTTACGGTGGATGGACAACGTTTCCATGGTCACAAAGTAATACTCGCCGCTCGTAGTGAATATTTCAGGTAATATAATTACTTTTTGTTAATATAATTTAGAGACAAATAAGTAGTATAATACAATCGTCTTCCCCCAATCATTTCCTATAAATATCGAAGCTCATAGTTTATATAGACTTGTAATCATAGTACTTGACGTTTGTTATGATTAACTTCTTCGAAAAAAACTTTAAAATAGCTCTACCAATGATTTTTTCAAAGTTCTACAGAGTAGCAGTGCACATGTGCAAACGTTTATGGAATTGTCACTAGATGAAAATTGGTTTGACCAACCTTTGCAATAAATTCCCAAACATCATTATAAGAAATGGATGCTAGATGGAACCATATATCTGTGAAATTGGTATGACCAACCTTCATAATAAATTCCCAAACATCATTATAAGAAATGGATGTACATTAACCTGCCCTTTCATAATCTATTGAAATAAATTACATACCTATTATTTAATAAACTATGGAGAAATGCACTTTACCTTTCCCAATATATTTTGTAAGTCCTACAGAATAACAGTGTGCATGGGATAAAGTTTCCATTAAATGCACTGAAAAATGTTCCCAGCAGACACCATGCATATGCCAACAAACGCAAAGTGGTTTACACTATGGAATTGCACAATGCAGCCAACATATGCACAATATTTAACGAACTTAAAAGCTAACCTAACGCAATTTAAGGGGTATGGCGGAAAAAGTGGACATCCAAATTTTGAGATAATTTTGGTTCTAAAATCAAGCATAGGAATGTCGAAGATGAAAACATGAAAAAAAATTGCAGACCATCCAGAAACAAAACAGGAAAATAACAATTTATAAATCACTATTTCCTATATTACCTGAAGGAAGTGGCTGCCATTGTGGTCGTGACGTCAGATTTGATTTTCAGATGTTAGTCCAGGGTGAAAACATGTTTTCTTCAATAGAGATGAGAAAATAGAATAACAATTTTATTGCAATAAAAGTGCACTGCTATATTTTCAAAATTACATAGCAAAGAGTTTGAAATTCAATAAAAATCACATCTTCACATAGAGTTTCTTAAGAAAAAATGGTTTAATTGAATCGATTGTCAATAATGATCAATACATCATCGTACGTATTTCTCGAAAATGAACAATGGCAAATTAGTCCATACAAAATATTCAATAAATAGATGCTACTTATTTATAACATAATCTTCGAAATTTGTAATATAATTTATTAGAATACATGTATAATAACCTGAAAGCTAACCTAAGTTATTTCAATTACTCTAACCTGTGAAAGTAATAAATAGAATGGCATTTAGACAATATTAAATTACAGGTATGTAAATAAATTATACTATATGTATAATAAACTAACAGCTAACCTAACCTAATTACGTATAAGAAACTAAAAGCTAACCTAACCTAATTCAATTACTCTAACCTAGTTTCTTTAGTGATGGTCTGCAGATTTTCTTTGTGTTTTCATCTATGGTGATCCTAAACTTCATTTTAATATCAAATTGATATCAAAATGGGGATGTCTCGTATAGTAAACTAATGAAATGTGTATTTTGTAGTGCATATAAAATGTCAATATACCGCTTTGTTTCTGGGTGGTCCACATTTTTTTTTTTTCCATGTTAGTGATCCTAAGCTTCATTTTGAAATTAAAATTATGTCGAAATTCAGAAGTCCACTTTTTGCGTCGTAACCAATTTAAGTACTTTAATCTCTGAAAGACCAACTAAAACCTAACCTAATGCAATTTAAGCACTCTAACCTGTGAAAGTATGCAACATCCAAAAATAAATAGTAAGTTCTGAAATTCTGGAGTACATGCTCTATATTTAATTTTAGGAAGTTATATTTTGAGGTTATTTTAATTATATTATTTTTAGTCTGATCATCTTACCTCGATAATATTGAGGTAAGATGATCAGACTAAAAAATAATATAATTACATACTCTATGTTGGCTGCACTGGAACATGTGTTGTAGTTTAGAATATTCATAATATCAATATGCTGCCACGTCTTCATGTTACGTATGTATAGAAAAAAAATATTGATATAATTCTTAGAAAAAATGTAAAATTTATTGTAAATGGTGAAAAATAATTTGAAAATAAAACCTGTTGGTGCATGCGCGTGGAATCTGCCTGGGACTTAGAAAAATTTCTCACTGTGCTTAATGGTAACTTCAGCCATGCAGCATGAATTAATAGGACTGTCGCTAGGTGGAACAACACATCTTTGAAATTGTACAGAAAGTTTATAGAGCTGTTGCTAGATGGCAGCACATGCAGTATGACCAGCCTTTGAAATAAATTTCCAAATGTTTATTAGAAAAGGATGTCCACTAACTTCTCCTTTCTAATCTAACAAAATAAATTACATGCATATCATTTACTTCAATTACTTCTCATGGTATTTTTTTTCTTTTTATTATGTCATCTACCAGTATAGTTTGGTGCAAAATTCTATATCATTAAGGGTCGAATGTTTGAACGCATTAGACAGTAAAAGGCGTTCTCTGCTGAGAAAGTTTTATCCAAATACATTTTGCTTACTCAGAAATCTATTCATGCGATAATAATTGTAAGCTACCTGACGAGGTACCTTAAGATCATAGCTCAAGATAGAAACTTATCGTGAAATTCCCGAAGGGAACCGATGGTAACCGATGTAGTTTGAAACCTTTGCAGCTTTATCCAAGATGTTGGACCTTGAAGACTTTGATCATGTTTTCGGTATACGCGGAGAAGAGGAATTTGATAGAGTCTACCAAAGAATTCAACTGGAAGAACAGGAGAATTGGCGTAATATTGCGCGATGCAGACGTTGTTGTATACGGTATTATTTGCGGGACGTGAGCGTAAATGCATTCCTCTATAGCAGATGAAAATAACGGAAGTGGTTTTATCGCTGAGAATTCTGGGTAATTCGTTGCCAATATTACAAAAACGTCAACTTTCATGCTAACAGTGATTGGAAGTAATTTGAGTAGAGACTAATGTATTTGCATGCAGCCTTAAGTCTTGTGATTTTTGGGAGCACATTATTTTAGCAATTAACATACAAACTACTTCATCGTCATGACACCAAAAGATTGCCGGTACCAGCACAGAACACCATAGATGTTTAAGTTAACCATGGCATTTTACTCTAGTTACAATGTATTTAAGTTACCTTAAGTTTCGTATTTTCTATTCCAATGGGATTCAAGATGACAGTGACTGAATTAGGATAGCTAGCAGATTTGAATCAATGTTCCTCCAAGTTGACAATACTGTTCTAACCATAATTCATAGCTGTCATTTCCCGATCCCTATTGTTTTTATCACATCTTTTAGGTTATGGGTAAACTCCAGAATAGGAAGGAGGGGGGCAAAATCCTAACCAAAATAGATATAATAATCTGTGCTAGACAAAAATGACAAATATGTCAGGGTGGGTTACTTACATTTTTTTAATAAGAACATTTACATAAATGTGAAATAATACTTAAATGTTATTGAGCCTTGCTGGCTCACGTTATGGCATACTACTTCCAGACTATTGGGCATGGATTCAATTAACAGCAGGATTGAAAATTTTAATTGTTACATTTAAATAATTTAATTGCAAAATTTTTTATTTCGGGGCCAGGAGGAGTGATGGTGTACAATTTTTATCGCTAGATTGTGCAGCAGATTCCTGCATTAAATTTCAAATCCCGCTGCAGTACATATGTTGAGAAGGCTTGATAGTGATTTGTCCAGCAGATGGGGACTTAAGCCTGGCCCCCTCTTTGGTTGTTTTCAACAGGAATAGGCTATGTGCCAGCACTGGGTTTCGCCTTATCCTTTTTCATCATTATCTCTTATACAGCAAACATTACACTACACAAATACATAAACATACTTAGGTAAACTGTTATCAAGTAAAGGTTTACCTAAATAAACAATACCTCATAGTAATTGAGACATTTAGTCTGTACATTCGTCTTTCATCCGAGGCTTGATACTTGGGACTGCGGGCAATGTATAAGATACACCTTGATGTGGGTTGCTAGCCCGTTTTCATGGCAGGTTTATTATTCAGGGTTTCCTCCCATTAAAGAACTAGTAAGATGCAAATTAGAAGTGGAAAGAAAAATTATAGAACAAGTATCAGAATTTAATTATTTAGGGGTATTAATAACAAACACTAAAACATTAATAAAAGAAGTAAATAAAAGCTGATAAAGCAACACAAATATCAGGATATATGAAAGATTTAATTGGGTGCAACAAACATATGTCAATAGAAAGCAAAACCCACAAATACAAAACGATAGTTCAACCGGTTATCTATCGTATATGGAGCAGAAACTAGGGCTGATACAACAAAAACTAAACAAATAATAAGCACATGTGAAATGAAGATCTTAAGAACTATTAAGGGGAAAACATTATTTGATAAAATACACAACATAGAAATTAGGGACGAATGTCATATTCAAGACATAACCAAATTTATTATAGATAGACGAAAATATTGGAAGGGTCATATAGAAAGAATGGAAGACAACCGACATGCAAAAAGAGCTAAAGAAGATAGACCAATGGACGGGAGAAGAACAAGAGGAAGACCAGTCAAGAGATGGATAGACAGTGAATGTACATCCAATACATCTTCCTCCGAGGAGTGATTTTGGAAATAAACAGGATGAAAATCCTACAAATTATGATTAAGAAGAAAAAGTCTGTACATTCTTACCTCTTATGGTTGTTTTTTATCAAACATATGTTTCAGGGCTCATAAGCCTTGAAACATATGTTAGACAAAAACAACCATAAGAGGTAAGAATGTACAGACTAAATGTTTTAGTTATTACATAAACCTCTTAATAATTAAACTAATGTTTTTATTACCTCATATCATCAGTAGCCTCTCGTCGACCGGTGTTAGTCGTTTCTTGGCAGTTTTCTTCTTCCTTCTATTATTGGACTGATGAACCTCTGGGTCAAATCAAAATTTGCGGGAGTTTCGAAATGCATGATTTTATCTTTCTTGTTTTTGGATGTGGATTTTTTCCTAGACCGTAAGTTCTTTCTGTTTATCTGTATGTTTGATTAGACTAGCTTTTGTATCAATTAATTTTTTTTCAGACCAAGCTAGGCTGCTACAGCTGACTTCTCCACTTCACCCTTTTTGACATGTTCTTTCAATCTAGTTTTTAAATTTCTTTTTGTTTTTCCTATATAGATTTTGTCACAATCCTTGCATTTGATCTGATATATTCCTGATTTGTTTTCTTCTTCAATTTTTTTCATTTTTGTTGGTTTTAATTATCTTATTTAGGCTGTATTCATTCTTCGGAGCCAATCGTAGGTTAAACTTTTTTTAAAATTTTCTGGAACTCGTGGTGTTTTAAAGGATGGTAAGTGAATTTTTTGTATTTTATGTTCTCTTCTGTTTGTTTTTTCTTATTCTCCATCAGTGAGAAGTGTTAAATTAATAATAATAATATCAATATTAACTAACTGTTATTCTCGTTATTTGAAAATAATGTTTAGTGAGACTTTTCCCTTCAATAGATTGAAAAAACTTGTTTACATCATCATCTTCCTTTCATGTTGTAATCCTGAAAAGACTTTTGCATTCTACAAAAAAATTTCCAACCATCTCTTCCTAGGTCATCGTAATGAAATAAATTTACAAAGAGAAACAACTTGTTTACAGTTTCATAAATATGGATCTAGCAATATTACCTTGATTTTGTGTTAATTTTGTATTAGGAAAATAATAATATTCCATTAACAGCAAGTAATTGAGGTTTAGGCATCAAATTGCAGGCCTCATCAAATGTGATCGGAAAACTAATGACTATATATATATATATTGGATCATCTAAATGTTATACTGGTCTGAAACTACATTCCCATGATTATCAGAGAAATTAACCTTCTGCATGCCACTGGTAAAAACTCTTGTGTCAGAGATTTAAATTGCATCTGCCGATGTGATTGGCTTTGCAAGTAGTAAGTGTTATTGTCTGGCAGGTAATGGACAGGAGCATCAGAGCCAATCTAATCAGCTCACGGCACCTAAAGGGTTAAGAGGAACAATTCAATACACTGGCTAGAACAAGAATCCCAAGAGCCATTACATGGTTCTACCACATGTTAAGAGATCATTTGATCATCCAAGGAAGAGATGGCTCAAATATATCAGCATTTTGTTCAGCCATTACAGTTCTTCTAGAACTAACAAATAGAATGATGATAACGTTTCATCATGAAAGGAATAATGTTCCATTTACATAAATTTTGTACTAATCTATGTTGCATTCTTAACTTTTAGTACATAAAAGTCCTTTCCCAAATGATCTTAGTTCTAAAGGTCAATGTGTGTCTTTGTGAGCAGGACAACTAATGTTATTTTGTAATCTGTATACTGTTTACATTATTACAGAGTCAGAAGCAGTCATATAAGAACACAGTGTGTATGAGGTATGACAGGTGTATTGGCATATTCAAAATGTATTTGGTTATTGACTTGGACCACACATTAAGCTGTTATATAGTGACTAACTGTAACTCAAAGGATTGGCAGGTATATTCCCAATAAATGTCTTCTTAACTAAGAAGCCGCCATTTGCAAAGATAGAAGCAATGGTTTCACAAGCATTTGGCGATAGAGAATTACAACTTATATAAGAGAAAAATTTGCGTCTAGATCGTAACTCGCCTCAGTAGCTCAGTTGGTAGAGCACTTGGCCCGGAAAGCCAAGGGTCCCGGGTTCGAGTCTCGGTCTAGGCAAAAATTTTTCTCTTCAAATTTAATATGTACATAATATTTGAAGAGAGAATTCTCGGTCTAGGTGAGAATTTTTCTCTTCAAGTATAATTTATCCTTCAGTGAGAAGTGTTAAATTAATAATAAAAACATCAATAGAAGCCCTACTGGCTTTATAAAGTAGTGTTAAAATTCCCAATTAATGTCTTCTTAACTAAGAGGCTGCCATATGCAAAAGATAGAAGCAACGGTTTCAAAGCATTTGACACGAGGGAATTACAACGTATAAAGAGAAAAATTTGCATCCAGATCGCAATGTGCCTCAGTAGTTCAGTTGGCCCGGAAAGCCTAAGATCCTGGGTTTGAGTCCCGGTCTAGGCGAGAATTTTTCTCTTCAAATATAATTTATCCGTCAGTGAGAAGTGTTAAATTAATAATAAAAACATCAATAGAACCCCTACTGGCTTTATAAAGTAGTGTTAAAATTCCCAATTAATTTCTTCTGAACTAAGAGGCTGCCAGATGCAAAAGATAGAAGCAATATTTTCAAAACATTTGGCGCAAGGGAATTACAATGTATACAGAGAAAAATTTGCATCTAGATCGCAATTCGCCTTGGTAGCTGAGTTGGTAGAGCATTTGGCCCAGAAAGCCAAAGGTCCCGGGTTCGAGTCTCAGTCTAAGCGAGAATTTTTCTCTTCAAATATAATTTATCCTTCAGTGAGAAGTTTAAATTAATAATATTATCATATAGAAGACCTACTGGCTTATAATTAGTAGTGGTAATTAATAATTCCAATTAATGTTCTTAACTAAGAGGCCGCCATATGCAAAAGATAGAAGCAACGGTGTCAAAGCATTTGGCGCGAGGGAATTACAACATATAAAGAGAAAAATTTGCATCTAGATCGCAACTCGCCTCGGTTGCTCAGTTGGTAGAGCATTTGGCCCGGAAAGCCAAAGGTTCCGGGTTTGAGTCTCGGTCTAGGCGAGAATTTTTCTCTTCAAATATAATTTATCCTTCAATGAGAAGTGTTAAATTAGTAATAAAAACATCAGTAGAAGCCCGACCGGCTTTATAAAGTAGTGTTAAAATTCCTAATATGCAAAAGATAGAAGCGGTTTTAAAGCATTTGGCACAAGGGAATTACAACGTATAAAGAGAAAAATTTGCATCTAGATCGCAAATCGCCTCGGTAGCTCAGTTGGTAGAGCATTTGGCCCAGAAAGCCAAAGGTCCCGGGTTCGAGTCTCGGTCTAGGCGAGAATTTTTCTCTTCAAATATAATTTATCCGTCAGTGAGAAGTGTTAAATTAATAATAAAAACATCAATCTCTACTTAAATCTAGCGAAGTGAAATTAATGCTTATTATAAGATATGTATTCATTTAGAAAAGTTGTAAGTCTGACTGACGTGTTGAAGATGGTCAGATTTGCAAAACATTAATTTTCACACCTAGCGAAGTGAAATTAATATTTTTAAGTATGTCCTAAGATATTCAAAGTCACACCCTTACAAATTAGTAGGCCTATACCCTGTCACATATGTAAAAAAAATCTAAAAATAGAGGTGTTACAAACCGTTATTTTAACCAATAGAAATTTTGTAATGATATAATAAGCTAAAGGGAATACTTGAGCCAAATCCACAACTTCCTTGTGAAATAATTATAAAAGGCCGTGTAATTTTATTGTCAAAAAGAGAGTGAGGCTAGTTGCTCCTACTTCAAGTACTCATTTCCTCAAATGCTGCTATCCGCACAGTTCTGTGTCGAGCACCCTGGCCAGTTCTCTGTGGCTTCAATGATCCAGTCTCTTACAAGTTCCTGTTTATGGAAATAAATCTTGTCCAATTCAAGTAATGCCTGTTGAGAAACTTTTTTCTGTACATACATTCGGCTTTTCGGTCACTACATACTGCTGCACCATACGCTATGAACCTGTAAGTTCATTGAACGAGTAATGCTCCATTGTCAATGTTTTATGGCAGTCAGACATGAACTGTAAACATACAAATGTTACCATGGCAACTGAACTGACTAGCTATCTAGCTAGCTAGCTCCAAGAAGTTGTTTCATTGTTGTGCTAGTTAGGATCTCCAGTCGTCGTTATCGCTCACACGAACTATGAATTTCTGACCATTTGATTCCTTGCTTGTACTTTTTTAAAATATAAACTTTACAAGGACTATTTAACTCATGCCCCAAATGGGAGTCAATGACCAATCACATTTCAATGATTTTTTATTTACAACCAATCACAGTCGTGTTTTGCCTAGAATTTACCAACTAAAGTTTATCATAATAAAGAAAGCACCTCCTTTTTAACATTCTGAATAGGTCATAGCATTATTTTGCAGTGACTGACTCTCCAAGAAATACGGCTACATGAATGTCAACAGAAAGCGCATACGAGAGATAATATAAAAACATTTCTAACAATTGATTATATCACAAAAAAAAAAAAGAAACCACTGTTTGCACTTTCTTAAACGAATTATTTTCCAGGAAATGATGTTCCAGAAAAATGTAATTGACATATATACAATAGGACATCAGAAATTAATTAATACCTATAACGTTGGTTATAAATTTCTCCACTAGTGTGCATTCTTACAACATTGTGATCCTTTGGCAATAAATAATATGATCTGGTTGCAGTGATCGAACAAATGAAGCGTACCAATCGTTTCCCATTTGTTTTCAAACATCGCCGTTTACATTAAATATATAAATATTTAAAAATAACTATAGTTAAATAATGATTTGTGAGTAAACAGCTTAATTTTATTCGTTAAATAGTCCTAACAAATGCCACTCTTGATTTCCAAATTATCGATAAATTCACGACTCACGAAGTGAGGAGTGAATTTTTCGATAATTTGGAAATCACATTATTTATGATAATGAAAATATCTGGAACTATAACAAATTTTATAACCTTATCAATCACCTACCCTGAACTATGCATTCCTAGCCATAGGTTCCTTATATCAAAATGTTCAGTTTGGTGTCCTCTATCATATATCCAATTTTGACCCAAAAGGTTGGAGACACTCTGTATATTTACTCATCATTAAGTCCTTGTAACAAATAATATTCTATGCTCATCATATTTTGTTAGGTGATTAAATGGGCAAATTAGGGTTTGAAAATGGGAAAGTTAGTGCACAGCAGATTAGTTTATAGTTTATTGGATAATCTGTTATGCCTTAAAGCTAAGTTATCTATTGAGGTTGTTCTCATGAAAAGATTTTTGAAAAAAATTTATAAATCTCTATCAATCCTATTAAATTACAGCAAAAATGCTCATATCTTAAGGCTCTAATAGCTGCTGTTTTTTTATCAGAAACAAACCCAGCATATAGCAATCAATTAAAAAAGTAGTTCATTAACAAGAAAACCCATATCATTAGGAATAGGGATTCACCTGAAGCAAAAATTTAAAAATTGTTCTAATGGCAGCAATTTTCAATATTTTGTAACTAAACTCAGTATATGTCATTAAAATAAAACAAGATAGGTATTCTCCAAAAAATCAGTAAAATCCAATTACAGCAGTGGAAGTTACCTGGAAGGCATAATTTTAAAAAAATTCTCTTCTGGCCATCTTTTTTTGTTTTCTCGCAACGTAACTGGATAGATGGATATATACAATTAATTTTTTTTAAATATACATTCCATAAACCAGTACAGGCTGAACCGTCTATCCCCCTTTAGCAAGAAGAATAGCACATGCTGGGGCATCAGTAGACTTGGCAATCTTCTCAAATTGGACCATAAATTTGACTTACAGAAGAATTTGCTTTTTTTAATCAGAGTGTTAAAAAAACTTTGTCTTATATTCAGGTAAACATATTGACGATTTTATTATTAATTTAACACTTCTTATTGAAGGATAAATTATATTTGAAGAGAAAATTTTTTGCCTAGACCGGGACTCGAACCCGGGACCCTTGGCTTTCCAGGCCAAGTTCTCTACCAACTGAGCTACCGAGGCGATTTACGATCTAGATGCAAATTTTTCTCTTATGTACGTTGTAATTCCCTCGCGCCAAATGCTTGAAACCATAGCTTCTATCTTTGCAAATGGCGGCTTCTTAGTTAAGAAGACATTTATTGGGAATTTAACACTACTTTTTAAAGCCAGTAGGGCTTCTATTGACGATTTTATTATTAATTTAACACTTCTCATTGAAGGATAAATTATATTTGAAGAGAAAAATTTTTGCCTAGACCGGGACTCGAACCCGGGACCCTTGGCTTTCCAGGCCAAGTGCTCTACCAACTGAGCTACCGAGGCGAGTTACAATCTAGACGCAAATTTTTCTCTTATAAAATCGTCAATAGAAGCCCTACTGGCTTTAAAAAGTAGTGTTAAATTCCCAATAAATGTCTTCTTAACTAAAAAGCCGCCATTTGCAAAGATAGAAGCTATGGTTTCAAGCATTTGGCGCGAGGGAATTACAACGTACATAAGAGAAAAATTTGCGTCTAGATCGTAACTCGCCTCGGTAGCTCAGTTGGTAGAGCACTTGGCCCAGAAAGCCAAGGGTCCCGGGTTCGAGTCCCGGTCTAGGCGAAAATTTTTCTCTTCAAATATAAGGTAAACATATAATTGATTATTCCATTCCATAGTAATTCTGGCTGAGGGCAGGTCTTTCACTGCAATCATAACATTTTCATGCTATGCTTTACAGCTTTACTAGGGAATTATAGGTGTGGTAGCTTCCTATTGCTTTCCACACACCGGTGAAGGATGATGATGATAATGATGGCTGGATGATTTTCGGGGACCATTGGGCCCTAAGCTTCCTGACATTTGTCTTACAGGTAAGGAAAAACCTCACCCAGGAGCCTATCCCGACCAGGAATTGAACCCCGGACCTGCTGCGTAACCTCGAGACCACAGTGGTGGACAATTGATTGTAATCAATAATTATTAATCTTGCTTTTGGTAATTTCAGAGCTCTGTTGTTTGGAGGAATGAGAGAATCTCAGCAGCAAGAAATTGAACTGAAAGGAACATCACTTGGAGCATTCAAAGGATTGTTAAAATATATCTATACTGGACATATGTCATTAGCTAATCAGAAGGTACAGTAATTTACAAATAAATTAAGAATTTTAATTTTGAAACATTGTTAAAATAACAATCTTGCTTGCTGGCAATATTGAATCTAGAGATTAACGGCCAAATGGATATAAGCTCTTCATAAGTCCCTAGCCTGAACTAATATTTTCAAATCAGTTGTTTTCTTTTTTTAATGGCTGCATTTGGGATCATTTAACCCATTTTGCTTCTAGCTTCCCAATAGAGTAGAGATAGGTTTTTATTTTGTTATGGTTCCTTGTTCAACTTGGTACGTGTAATAGATGTTCTTTTCCCAAAAATGAAACACTCTTCAGTGCTTTAAATTCTAATCTTGCAGAAATGTGATGTAAGGCAGTCATGAACAGTGTTTGTTCGATCTGAAGGCAATGACAGCTTTTCTTGGTTTTGAGCTTTATGTTTTCCAAAGTCTGTTGATTCCTGCCCATTATTTCTCTTGAGATTATTGATCAATTTTATGGAATATAGTAGTAGTAGTAGTCGTCTAATGCCCATTAGCTTGGATGTGTTCCATTTGCTTTCTTGCTTCCCAATAGAGTCCTGCCAGAGTTCTTGTAGGTGACATCTTCATTTTTTATGGAATATTTCTACTTCTATTTAGTTGTAATTTTGAAATGTAATTTATGTGCACTCATAGTTTTGTTTTGTCAATGGGATATTTCCTTTTTTTAGTAATTCATCAGCAATACCATTTTCATTTTTGCTAATGTGTTACGGTATCCACTGAAAATATGTTGTCTTCTGTTGATTTTGTAATATTTTTATTAATTTTATGGTTTCACTGATTTTGTTTGCAATAGGTATTGTAATTGATGGTTTATTTTAGGAAGTAACATTTTGAGGTTCTTTTAATCAAGTTTCTTTGAGACTGGAAAATATCTTACCTCAAATTAATGTTGGTTCAGTTTGAACATGTTTTGATATAATCTTCTATATCATTGTCAGCTTGCCCAGTCTGGACAAGTTTGAACAGGTTTCAATATAATCAATATCATCGTCAGCTTGCCCAGGATGATATAGAAAATTATATCGAAACATGATCAAACTTGGTGGTATATTAATTTGAGGTAAAATGTTTTCAGTCTCAAAAAAACTTGATTGTAATTGATTATATGACTTGTATGGCAGCGTTAGTCAACTGGTAGACAGCTTTGTTAAACATATTAGGCCTGCATATTAATTGCTATAAATAAAAAAGTTGTGGGAAGCTACCACGCCTATAATTCCCTAGTAAAGCTGCAAAGCATAGCATGAAAATGCTATGATTGCAATGAAAGACCTGCTTGAGGACAGAATCACTATGGATGGATGGATGGATGAAGTAAAAAAGTATCTCTGCTTTAAAACTTGACCTCTTGCTATATCGTGTGAAAAAAAGATGAACATGCTCCAGCATTAGTTTCTCTGTTTAGTCCAGTCATCTGTGTAAATGTGAACCATTCCAATATCCCTTATCTAAGTTCCAGTTGTCCACTGCTGTGGTCTTGAGGTAGCTTGCTGTCTTGTCATGCAACGGGCCCAAGTTCGATACCTGGTCGGGGCAGTTTTTCTGGGTGAGGTTTTTATCTGGGTTTTCCTCACCTGTAAGGCAAATGTCAGGAAAACTTTAAGGCCCAAACGGTCCCCGAAATCATATGGCCATCATCATCATCATCCTTCACCGGTGTGGAAAGCAACGGGAAGCTACCACACCTACACAATTCCCTAGTAAAGCTGCAAGCATAGCATGAAAATGCTATGATTGCAGTGAAGGACCTGCCCTCAGGGAAAATTACTATGGATGGATGGAAGTTCCAGTTGTACTGTAAACAAACTTGCATAAGATTGACACCATCTATTTGGGGAACCATGTTGCTCCTTTTATCTGCCATATGACTGAATTGTGTATGGAACTGTCATCGTATTTTATGGAAAATAAGACTGAATAGAAGGTAAGATGGTGCCAATAATTAGCAACTAATTCCATTTTATGTTTATTTATGACAAATATATATATATATATAGACCTACCTAATCAGACGTTTACTTTTTTTCCATGATGTCAATAGAGATCCTTTATTTACAGTTTCATTAAGAGCAGAATTTATGTTCCATGCTGATTTACTTGCAATTTTTCTGTTATTTTCACATTCTCAATGGCTAATGTAGGATTTTTTCACTAAACTGTTTGAAAACAATAAGAATCAAATGAATTGTGAATTCTTCTTACCCCATACATCTATGTTTTTTAAACACAGCACCGCAGTATCGGAGAACAATCTTCCCCATCATCATCTGTTGGAATTAACAGTTTGGGAAAAGATATATATTCAAAAAAACCATACTAGAACCATGAACTTTGAGATTCTGGACGAACCAAGCTTGATTACAAAGTTTTTAAAAAATACACCAGATGGCAGTTTGGATAATTATTGGTAAAAGAAAAAATTGACAGTCGTGGAAACAGCTGATGATGGAGAAGATTGTTCTCCGATACTGCGGTGCTGTGTTTAAAAGAACATAGATGTAAGAGGTAAAAAGAATTCACAATTCATTTGATTCTTATTAATTAAACCTCATAATGTTAAAATTTCCAAATTTATCACATTAAATTAACTGTTTTAAAACATTCAAAATAATTTGTTTCTCTCCGCTTTTAGAAGGTTTTTATTTATTTATTTTATTTTTTATTTATTTTTATTTATTTATTTTTTTTTTTTGCTTTAAAAATTGTATTGGAGGAACAGTCTTTTGGAACAATTGAAATTCTAATGTTTCCTGCATTGTGCATGCATAAGAATTAAACAATGAATTGATTCATATTTGAAGAGAAAAATTATGCTCTTCAAATATTATTTATCCATCATTGAGATGTATGAAATGAATAATAAAAACATCAAATGAATTTACTTCCCAATATTAATTTAAATATATCAAATGAATTGCATTATCATCATCTTCAAGGTATGGGCCTGTTGGCCCGTTCCACTCCCTGGTGCACTATATGCTGCAGGTGCAGGTCATCTTTCCAACGACGTTTTGGTCTTCCTACATTTCTTCGGCCATCGTTCGATCTGTCCGAATATTGCTTTGGGGAGTTCAAGTTATTTATAATCCCTCGTAGCAGGTAACTGGCCTGCTGCTGAGTAGTCCAATGGTGGGGCTGCCACCTCAAAGCATTTCAACATGCTTCCATCTGTAGAAACCCCAGGTGGAGGGCTGCCTCTTCCGCTTGTCTCGCCTTTATTGAAGCTTGTTCTTTTTGCCGATCCATATTTAATCTATTAAAATTGTAATTATATATTTAAAGATTTTTCCATATAACTTACATAGACATGTGCTAGGTAATACACATTTTAATTATTTTCATTTTCTTTATTTTGAGTGTTAAAGAACAAACTACGTTTTCTTACATTCTTAAAGGTAAAACCATTATTCGACCAATGAAAACATAGTCATCACCTTATTTGATTACATTACAACTGGAACTTAGCTTGGAAGAAGTATAGCTGTTTAATATTTAATTTTAGGAAGTTATATTTTGAGGTTATTTTAATTATATTATTTTTGGTCTGGACATCTTACCTCAATATTGAGGTAAGATGTCCAGACCAAAAATAATATAGCTGTTTAGTTCTACCTTTGTGCATTTTTCTTTCTTTACTTTTTCTACTAAATTAAAGTTGATATTATATGAATGGATTTGGAGTGGCGCAGTACTTTTTACTTGTTGTGCTTTGAATCATTCCTTATATAATTCACCTATCTCAAATTATGGTTGACATTATTTTCCCCACCCCATTCTTGGCCTAGCTACTAGGTGTTTGCTCTCAGGATTTCTTATGAGATTTTTCCATATCGCTTTTTCATTCCCTATTCATGCCAAATGCTCTGTCATTACAGTCTATGAGATTCAACTGTTTTTATTATATCTGGTTTCCCATTAAAATCAAGTAGCATCACCATTACCTATATGTTCATCTTCTGATCCACAAATTATAAGCACTTTTTACTTATTTCTTTCTTTTTTCCTTCCTTCCAAGTACTCATAATCTTAAACACAAAATTAATAGGTAGTAACATTGTGAGATATTTTATCAAAGACAATTAATTAATCAGTTATTTACACCTCATCTCATATATTGCTCTCTTACCTGGTACATGTTTCTAAGTACATTTCCTTCATTTTCAACCAAAAACCAACAATTGAGATGATTGTTGGATGCCTTGTATATCATCTCCTTTGGTGTTGAGCAGATGAACCTTATGATCAAATATTTTTCCTCAAAATCTTCAAAATTCATTATCATGACTATTTTTCTGTATGTAGAGGTTCTCCCAAACTGTTAGTTCTGTCAATCTTTCCATTTGATTTAGCGTTTTTGATCTTTTCTCAGTTCTATGATTTTCTATTCACACATGAGCATCTACAGCAAATGTTTATATTTCTCCTTATACATTTCTAAGGTGCTTTTGATTTGAATATTCAGATTTATTTCATTTATTCTTATATAGATTTTTTCATATTCCCCATGTTCTATTGGGTAGATTCCTGATTTCGTTTCCATCTTCTTTTTTTCATTTTGTTTGTTTAAATTAATTTACTAATACTGCAATTAAACTTAGGGTCGCATGTTTGGACGCATTAAACAGTAAAATGCCTTCTCTGCTGAGCAAGTTGTATGCTAATACGATTTTGCTTACTCAGAAATCTGTTCATGCGATAATAATTGGTTAAATTTGTAAGCTACCTGCGGAGGTAGCTTACATGAGCAACTCAAATTAAAATCCCGAAGGGAACCGATGGTAATCGATGTACTTTGCTGCTTTATCCAACATTTATCCAAGATGTCGGACCTTGAAGACTTCGATCATGTTTTCGGTATACACGGAGAAGAGGAATTTGATAGAGTCTACCAAAGAATTCAACTGGAAGAACAGGAGAATCGGCGTAATATTGCGTGTCGCAGACGTGTTTGTATACGGTATTATTTGCGGGATGCAAGCATAAATGCATTCCTCTATAGCAGACGAAAATAACAGAAGTGGTTTTATCGCTGAGAATTCTGGGTAATTCGTTGCCAATATTACGAAAACGTCGACTCTCGTGCATAACCGATAAGTCGGCCGTTAATTCGTTCTCAGCAATTGCTCACGGTGAATCAGCTCACTAGTGATTGGAAGTAATTTGAGTAGAGAGTAATGTTCTAACATACGACCCTTAAGCTTAACTTTGGAAATGTATGTTATTATGCATGAAAATTCATCCCAATTTCTCACAAAATGTTTAACTAAAGTACATAAAACTGTGATACCTCCAGTTAAATTATATGAATGTTTTTAAGAGATGAGACAATGAGTATATTGGAATGAATTCCCTAGAAAAATGTTTGGACCAAAGAGAGAGAAACAGGTGAACGATGAAAACTACAGCTGCATGATCTTTATGAGAAGCCATATGTAATAAGAACTGTTAATTATTTAATAATAGAATTGCATTTAACATTTCACCTCATAATTGTATATTTCTCAAAGACTAATTTTGATACTTCAGTATACCATCTTCAGTTCGATCTACCTATATCTATCTAATAAGAAATTTACAATTTGAGGTGAGGTGTTAAATCTAACTCTATTATTAATTAAAATAAACCTCATTGTATCATTTCCTTTAAATATTAATGAAAACTGTTAAGTCTCTTAGACTGCATTGGGGAGGAAATATAGAACAAATAGGAAATTAAAGAATAGCATGGAAACTACTTGTAAGAAAGCCAGAAATAAAGAGTCCAGGAGGCCAAGAATGAGGTGGGAGAATAGCATTAACCATGATTTATTGGATGTGAATTATACAGATGAATTAAAATTAATAACTAGATAGTGAGTCATGAAATGTCACCACATGAACTTCATGATCTGAAGACGAGAGGGATGCCTCTTGAAACTGCAGTTCTGTGCTTGAAGATCACAAAGTTTATGAGGTAAGTTTTCTCAACTCCCTATCTAGTTATTAACTTGAAAACCTCATAATGTTATTTCCCATAATTAATTTATGAAATTATTTAAAATATTAGCTCAGGACAGAGATATATGGAGAGCATATGTCCATGCAGTCATGAACCTCCAAGTTTTATAGTGCCAATAGGGCTGCTTGCACATATCTACATCAGTTAGGAAAAACCGGGTAAGTCTTCAAAGTAATATTTTACAGGAGAGCAAAAACTAGTTCAATGACTTACATCAAAGAGTGCATACATAGAAAATTCAATGCTTAATAACACCGTCAATATTCGCTTGACTACTTACCTGTTTTTACCAAACGTGTATTAGACCAAAAACTATCGGGATATGTTAATAACTCATTTTCAACCAAAAGTTGACTTACCCGGTTTTTCCTAATTGATGTAGATATTTTATCAATATTTAGGAAAATAACTAACTCTAATTTGCATTAATAATTAATACTTTCCACTGCACAATTTATCGGGTGAGTTAAAGTACATACTTATACTAAATTATGTACAGAAAATAATTTTAATTCAGTCTTAAATAATACATGGAAGTTTTATAATAATTTGTGTAAATATACTTTGTTTTCTTTATAGGAAGATATTATTCTGGACATTCTAGGACTTGCCCATCAATATGGTTTCGTTGACTTGGAAGCTTCAATTTCTGATTATTTGAGAGAAATATTACAAATTAGAAATGTGTGTATAATTTTTGATGCTGCAAGATTGTATCAACTCCAGTTCCTCACTCGTGTTTGCTGCTCCTTCATGGATAGGCATGCATTAGATATTATTCACCATGAAACTTTCCTTCAGTTATCTGCTGTAAGTACAGAATTAAATAACTGTATCACTTACTACGATAGCTTTCTGACATAAGTGATTAGTAGAGCTGGGATTTCTATATAATTACATTTTTTGTTCCTTGGTATTTAGATGTTGGGAAAAGTTCACAAGTCACAATGCTAGGGTAACTAAAAATTAATTTAATTTAACATATTTTTACATGTTTTAGCAATTATACTTATTCCTATACCATATTCAGTTTTATAATATAATAGTTTATGTTGTACTGTAAATAAAGTCACAAAAGGTATCCTTCTGCAGGCATCTGTGATTGGTGGAGTGATGGGTACTGTTTTACACGCCATCTGACTTGCTGATGCTTAACGTATTCAACACAAGTGGCCATGTTGAAATAACTGAATTTCCCTCTTCGTCAACTGACATGCACAAAATGGTGTTATATTTAAATGTATATAAATTTATACTGGCTTTTTAACATTTATAAGTCAACTCTAATTGCAATAAAAATAAAAGAAAAAATAACTCAGTGGAAAGAAATAAACTCAGGAGTCAGACAAGGTTGTGGCCTCTCCCCTCTATTTTTTAACATATATATGAATGCCATTGTAAAAGACTTTAGAGAAACAAAACATGGAAGTATCACTATCAATAGAAATTTAAAATTAGATATAATAATGTTTGCAGATGATCTTGTTTTACTAGCAACATCTGAAGATGATTTACAATGGTCAGTACATAATTTAAATTTGATAGCCCAGAAATATTCAATGGAAATATCTACCAATAAAACTAAAATAATGGCCTTTTGTGGAAAATCCCCAATACCAAGCAAAATTTGTTTAAATAACAAAATTTTAGAGAGAGTTAATGAGTTTACTTATTTAGGATATAAACTATCTTCTGTTGAAAATTTGGATTTATCAGAGAAAATTGTGAAATTCAACAAATCAATGGGAATCATTAATAGAGTTTTAAAACCTTCATTAGTGCAAAAATCAACTCGTACTCGTCTTTATCAAATAATGGCTCGACCAGTCCTATGTTATGGGAGTGAAGCATGGACTATAAGGACGGGAGATGAAAGCAGACTAACAGCTTGTGAGATGAAATTTATGCACCGAACAGCTGGCTACACCAAATGGGATCGAAAGAAAAATGTAGATATCCTTCAAGAACTTAATGTGTCACCAATACAGGACTACATCTCCAGATGTCAGCTAAACTGGAAGGAACATGTCTCAAGAATGATCCAGGATCCCCAAGGCAATAATGAACTACTGTCCAAATGGGGAAACTGTCACTTGGTCGACCTATGAAAAGATGGCACGAAAACCGCTTTCTCAGGCCGTAACAGTTCTTCTAGGACTAATACCTGGCATGATGATGGTGATAAATTTATATTTGCTATTCACCATTGTCATTTTTCCATGTGTTATATTGTGTTTTATTATTTTAGTTCATATATAGTAATTACATTATATAAAATGTAGATTGATCAGGGAACTATGTTTTCATCTATGCCGCTGGACAATGATGTCATTAGGTTCATGTGGCCAATGAATCACACTTAACCACATGCTTCTGTTTACATTACTACATAAACTAAGGCTGAAACCTGTTATATTACACATTTTAGCATTTTCATATTCACATTTTTTTTAAAATTATTGTTTATTTATTTATTAAAATCAGTATATAAAAACATACCTAATTATTAGACAAAACTAAAATTAATTTAAAAAAATTATAATTATGGTAAGTTCGAGTCTCGGTCAGGACAAGTTTCCTAGGTGTTTTTCCTCAGCTGTAAGACAAATGTTAGGAAACTTTAAGACCCAAATGGTCCTCGAATATCATATGGCCATCATAATCATCAACACTCATATCATCAGGGCAGCATAATCCTGCCTTCCAGGCACCCCAACCTCAGAAGTGGGTTATAATTACATCAATGCCAGGAGAGAACATTAGAATTGTTGAAATAACAATCTGGGGCATCAAATATAAAAAAATAATTATGGTAATATTAGTACCTGAATGAGCAGATGTGTGGGTGCAGTTTATTACTAAATTAATTAAATAATAATGATGATAATGTAAATATGTAAAGCATAAAGTTATTTTGAGATATGTTTCAAATTAATTAAAAAAACAGAAAATGAAGTAACATCGTTAATGAATGCAGAGAGACATGAATGTAAATTGTTTGTTGAAGTTTGAAAATCAATAGGAGGGCTGTTTTCAGTTGCCACAATAAGTGGATTAAGATGACTGACAGCTGATAAGTACCAGAAAGGATGACTTGCAAGATAAGACATCTCTAATAGGGTTTTACCAAAGATTATAATTTAATTTTTTACTATTGTTACACTTGTATATATATATATTTTTATTCAATGCCCCAGGTTGTCATTTTGACGTTTCTGGTGTTCTCTCCTGATATTGGCATAATTGTAACCCAGTTCTGAGGTTGGGGCGCCAGGAAGGTGGGATTAAGGTTGCCCCGATTATATCATGGGTGGCGATGATGATGATTGATAGTGGTGCACCAGGATAGTCCTTAATCCTAAGCTTAATCTAAGGCAAATGTGAATGATGGTCATATGATGTTCGGGAACCGTTTGGGCCTTAAGTTTCCTGACATTTGTCTTACAAGTGTCACCCAGCAAATTTGTCCTGATCGGGGATCGAACCCGGGCCTGCTGCATGACAAGGCAGCATGCTACCTCGAGACCACAGCTGTAGAGATAACACTTATATGTCAATCTTTACATCTTTTATCTCTATATTAGGACTAATGACTTTAGACCAGTGGTACTCACTAGAAATTACAAGAGAGCCAAATATAAGAAACCGTATCTGTTCGAGAGCCACACCAAATATCACAGTTCTCAGTCTCGGTAACACACACCTTTTTTTTTACATTTATGGACAAAACACAATTACTGATTACTGTCATTTAATTTTTGTTAATAATTAACTGTTTATTATTTTATTATTATTATTATTATTATTATTATTATTATTATTATTATTATTATTACGGTACTGTACATAATTTTAAGGCAACTTACAGTTTCGTAGATTACTGCTGTGAAGTTGATGGTCGAACTTTGCTACTCTCCTGCACAATTTTGTCAATACGAGCTGGTTGATTTGCCACACATATCCGCAGCAGGTTTTCCAAGTTTACACTGGTGAGACGAGATCTATGGTTACCCTTGATGAACTTTATCTTACCGAAAGTCATTTCACAAACATACGTTGATCCAAAAAGACACAGAATTTTATATGCACACGACACCAAGTTTTCGAACTGTTTTTCTGGAACTGTATTCCAAAACTCTAAAATTGAATTTGTTTTTCGTTTCTCTTGAAAAATACCTTCCAGTTCTGAATCCTGCTGCAGATCAATAAGTTCATTTTTTTAGATTTCTAATCTCAGGATCAAAAATTGACAATCCAGTTACATCTGTTGTTGTTATTGACCAGGGATTTTCAACTAATCGAAATTGGTTTTAAAACTTTCTAAAATCATTAAATCTCGCGCTGAAATCATGGTGTAGTACAGTGAGCAATTCTATGAAGGGTTGCAAGTTTATTTCTTCCTCTGAATATTCTTCAATAAGATGTTGGAAACATGGGAAACTAGTGAAATCATTATTACTAAGTTCTTCTGTGTACATTTTAAATTTTTCTTCTAAAGAAAAAATTACACTTGTGAGCTGAGTAATAAGTTTATTTGTACCTTGCATTTTAATTTGGGCATCATTCAGTATTCCTGTTATGTCAGCCAGGAAGCCAACTTTTAACCACCATGAAATAGAGTCTAATTCAGGGTATTCTTTATCTCGTTCACTTAAAAAGAGTTTTATTTCATGGCGAAGATTAAAAAATCGTTCCAAAACTCTTCCTTTACTTCTCAGCCACCTGACCTCACTGTGATAAGTAACATCATCATACTGTGAATTAAGCTCTTTGAGAAATTCTATGAATTGCCTATGATTTAGTTCACGTGATCTAATGAAATTAACAATGTTAACTACTTTCTTCATCACAGATCTGAATGTTTTGTCAAATTTAGCAGCAAGATTGTCTTGATGTAAAATGCAATGGTATGTTAATAAGTGGTCTCTATTTAAATGTTTTTTAACAGAGAAATGAATCCTGTATGACAACCTACCATTGAGGGACAACCGTCAGTGCACATTGATAAAAGTTTGTTTAGGTCAATTTTGTATTTGTCAAAAAAAGATTTAACTGCTTCAAAAAAACCTATTCCCCATGTCTGACCTGTCATAGGTATTACAGTTAAAAATTCTTCCTTTATAATCCTTATCTTATTACGATATTTAACAAATAAAAGCAATTGAGAGGTGGAACTAATATCTGTGGACAAATCCAGAGCAAGGCTGAACTAGTCACATTCACGAATTTCATCGAGATTACAAAGGAGCATGTCTACATACATTTCGTTAACTCTCCTAACACAAGTAGAATCGGAAAGTTTTAACTTTTGTATGTCACTTTTTATCTGTTTAGCATTTTGGCAATTTAGAAAATAATGTGTCACAAACGACTAGAAAACACTCCTTAAAAATCTCTGCATCGGCAAACGGTTTCATTTTGCGTGCTAAAATTTCTGCTACTTCATATGATGCTTTTGTTATCAATTTATTTTCACTTACGGTATTCAACATCATTTTCCGTTTAGACACTATTGACATTTTTAATGTTTTTAGTTTTTCTGCTCTCAATTTAGAATCTTTAGGATATTTGACTCAAAATTTGAATGCACCGTATTATAATGCCTATTAAGATTAAATCGTTTATAACCTTGAACTACGTCTCGACATAATAAACACATCACACTGCCTTCCTTTTTAGCAGGTATGGAGAAAAATTCATGCTCCCAAGTATCTTGAAAAACTCTTCCTTCATCTTCGAGTCTTCTCTTTTTCCCTTTCGAAAAAACACCAGCCATTATTAAACACTGAAATTCACTTCAACTGATTAGGCAACACACAGTATCCAGTCGCTTGTTCATAGAAACTAAATTGTATATTTCATTGTGAAAGATTCGGACGACAATGTAGAAGTTTAAACGGTTTTAAAAACAAATGTACACATTTATTTAACTTTCACAGGGAAAGGACACTATGAGGTTTAATTTAATAATTAAATTAATGTTTTTATTACCTCACCTCATATCCTTTTTCTTCTATACTGCAGTTTCGGAGCTTATCTCCATCGTCAGTAGCCTCTGGTCGACCGGTGTTATGTCGTTTCTTGGCGGTTTCCTTCTTACTTCTGAGAAGTAATATATAAGAGAATATATAGGAAATGCTTTCATGTGGGTTCTGAGAAGTAAGAAGGAAACCGCCAAGAAACGACATAACACCAGTCGACCAGAGGCTACTGACGATGGAGATAAGCTCCGAAACTGCAGTATAGAAGAAAAAGGATATGAGGTGAGGTAATAAAAACATTAATTTAATTATTAAATGTACACATATTCAAAACCAATAACACTAGCCAGGACATTGCATTGCATTGTTGAACACGTGTGGTACTGTACTGTTCAGAATGACACAGGGATATCCAAAGTTTTGTAGAATTTCAATAAAGATAATATTATTTTATACTTAGAATTTAAAATTTAAATGTAATGTAATGTAATGTAATGAAGGTAAAATTATTCCAAGAGCCTTAATAAATATCTTCAAGAGCCGCATGCCGCCTAATGAGTACCGCTGCTTTAGACTATCCACCTGCATATTGAAACTTGCAGGTATATATTTCTGAACTAATTTTTGTGACCTTGTTACTTTGGAATTTCCTATTGTATTCATGTCTCTTCGAAATGTCTCAAGTAGATTTTAGTTTTGTTTATACAGTCTTAGGAAACAGTTCATTCAACATCAGTTCTCTCTAGTGTCAATTTGGCATCAGTTGCGTCCTTGTTGGGTTCAAAATTAAAATCATGGATTGCAGTTGAGTCTTTCACAATTTACTTGTGTTTGTCAAGCATGCAACAAACATATCATATATTCCTTATATTCCAGCTTGAACATGTAAATTTCCATAATTAATTTATGAATATATGAGGAGACTTGCCGCAGAAAAAAATGCTACACTTTTAATACAGGTGAAGAGTCCTTCACCTTCATGTAACCCTTTTTATAAAGATTTATGCAACACAATGTTTGCAGCCAATTTTCCATGGTATAAACTTAAAGTGCCTGAATTCACATATTTTCTGAAAAAATATTGCAAGCAACATGTTCCTCGCCAATCAATATTACTCAAGAATTATCTACAACTCTGCTATAATGATGCAATGGATAACATAAGAGAATATATAGGAAATGCTTTCATGTGGGTTGCTGTTGATGAAACAATAGATGGTAAGGGTTGATTTATTGCAATACTTGTGGTGGAGAAGCTAGTTCCTGACATCGCCTCAAACGTATGTCTGTGTAAAGAGCTAGACTGTACAAATCAGTCAACTATTGCGAGAGTTGTGAATGATGGATTAAAGTTCTGTGGCCAACTGGAATGCAAGAGAATAAGTTAATAGCTATGTTTTCTGATGCGGCATATATGCTTAAAGCTGTATCTGCTCTTAAAATATTTTATCCCAATATGCTCCATCCTATGTGCTTGGCTCATGGTCTGCAACATGTTGCCAAATATATTAGAGCAATAAAATTACTATAAGAAGAAATACTATGCCCTCCATGGTATCTTTACCTTGTCGTGGTGGAGTGGCTTGTGTGCTTAAATGATCCTGAGAGCTATACCGGCGGTAGCATTGCTGCCGATAGGGTTACCCATGCCAGACTGGTCGAAGGTGATAAGCCAGACGAAAAAAGTACCTTGGTCGAAAGAATGACGATCTTTCACCATAAAAATACAACCGTCAAGAAACGCAGACATGGGTTCAACTGGGGTAAAATTTTCCGGAGGTCAAATAGTCCCCATTCGGTTCTCCAGGCGGGGACTACTTCAGGGACCCATGCCAAAGGCTCAAACACAGGGACATGTTCCTAGGAACATGGAATGTTAGGACTTTATACAATAGCGGGGCACTAGAGATATTAACGTGGGAATTAGATAAATCGCCCTTGGATATAGTCGCTTTACAGGAAGTTAGGTGGCCAGGAGAAGGTAATCAGGAAGCTTTGCATTATACTATGGGGGTGCACAAAGACCTGAATTTGGAATGGGTTTTTTAGTCAGGAGGAGGATCCTATCCGCTATCCGAGATATTAAGTTTGTTAGTGATAGGATATCATACATAATTCTAAAGGGTAAACGACATGATTTTATAATTGTAAATGTACATGCTCCCACAGAAGATAAAGATGACAAGATCAAGGATGAGTTCTATGAAGAATTAGAATGCTTATTTGATAGCCTTTCACGACATCATATGAAAATTGTCTTAGGAGATTTTAATGCAAAAGTGGGGCGGGAAGATATATTCAAACCAACAATAGGCAAATTCAGTCTTCATGAAGATAGTAACGACAACGGGGTTAGATTAGTTACATTTGCCACATCGAAGAATCTCATTGTTAAGGTCACAACATTTCAGCATAAGGATATCCATAAATACACCTGGACGTCCCCAGATGGAGAAACTCGTAACCAGATAGATCATGTATTAGTGGATAAATGCTGGCACAGTAGCATCATTGATGTTAGATCAGTTAGAGGGACAGACTGCAATTCGGATCATCATCTGGTCAGAGTAAAAATCAGACAACGGCTATCGCTTATGAGAGGAACAAACGCTAAAGATGATTCTGTAAAATTTGAATTTAAAAACTTGAAAAATGATGAAATGCGGCAAGAATACCAAATCAAAATTGCTAATAGATTTGAAGTACTGGAATCTTCAGATGACAATGTGGCAAACGAAGAAGAAACTGATATAAATAAAGAATGGGAGGCTATAAGAGATACTATTAAATTGTTAGCATCAGAAAGAATTGGTTGTTTAAAAAAGAGGTAAAACAAGAAATGGTTTGATGAGGAATGTGCCGACATTGTAAAGAAAACGAAGCTAGCAAAAATGAAATGGTTACACGAGCCAAATGAGGTAAATTTAGAGCAATTGGGTAGTGTTAGACGGGAAACCACAAGAGTTACTAAAGAGTAAAAAGAGGGAATATTTGAAGGAGGAAGAATTAAATGTTCTGGAAAGTGAAATGAATGCAAAAAATAGGAACATTAGAGGAATTATATCAGGGAATTAGTATAGAGAAGAAAGGGTTTCAGGCTAGAACAAACATAATTCAGAATGAAAATGGGGATATGATTGCAGATTCTAGGAGTATATTAAATAGATGGAAAAGTTACTTTAATCAGCTATTAAATGTACATACAGAACATGACATTGAGGAGGATAATTTACAGACAGCAGAAATGCTAGTCGCAGAGCCAAGTGCATTAGAGGTTGAAATGGCGATTGAAAAATTGAAGATGTATAAAGCATCAGGTTCAGATGAGATCCCAGCAGAACTGATAAAATCTGGGGGAGAAAAATTGATGGACAAGATACGCTGGTTGCTTAGTATGATTTGGGAAAAAGAAGCTCTTCCAGATGAATGGAAGGAGTCAATCATCTTACCAATTTATAAGAAAGGAGATAAAACTGATTGCAACAACTACAGGGGCATCTTATTACTTTCAACTTCGTACAAAATTCTAACAAATATATTAGTAAGCAGACTTACTCCCTATATTGATGACATTCTAGGAGATCATCAATGTGCATTTAGAAGAAACAGGTCTACAACAGATCAGATTTTTAGTATAAGACAGATTTTAGAAAAGAACTGGGAATATAATGGTACTGTACATCAACTATATGTAGATTTAAAAAAAGCATATGATTAAATTAAGAGGGAGAAGTTATATAGTATCCTGCTGGAGTTCGGAATTCCTAAAAAGTTAGTTAAACTTATACGAATGTGTCTAAATAGCACAAAGAGTCGGGTGCGTGTAGGCAGAAATCCAGAATGGATTGAAGCAAGGAGATGCACTGTCTCCTCTACTATTTAATTTTGTATTAGAGCATGCCATTAAATCTTTAAAGAATGAGGAAGGCTTACAACTCAATGGTATTAATAATCTGTTAGTTTATGCTGATGATGTAGTATTGTTGGCCGATAGTGAGGAGATACTAAAGGACAACACGCATGCACTATTGAGTAACACTATGAAATTAGGACTGGAAGTAAATATCAATGAAACTAAATATATGGTCACAAGTAGAAATTCATTATATAATGGAAATGGACAGCTAATGACAAATGAGGGAAAATTTGAGGAAGTGGCTGAATTCAAATACCTAGGAACAATAATCGCAAATAGGAAATAGGAATGAGATGCACAAAGAAATTAAACACAGGCTCAATTCTGGAAATGTGTGCTATTATGCATTGCAGAGACTCTTGATGTCCCAACTCCTTTCAAAAAACGTTAAACTGAAAATATATAAAAGTATTATTCTTCTTCTCCTTCTTCTACTACAATGTTTAGGCTATGCAGCCTGTTCCGGCGAAGTTAAAAGTGGAGTCCATCTTCTACGTGGTCGGCCAACTTCTCTTGTTCCTCTAGGATTATACAGGAAGGTTCTTTTTGGTATTCTTTCGTTGTTCATTCTCATTAAGTGTTCTGTCCATTTCTTATTATTTTCGCTGATTTTATCTTCAATTTTATATATATTTAATTCTTCTCGTATAGTTTCATTCCTTATTCTATCCGCTCTTGTGCATCCTTTCACATTACGTAAAAACAGCATTTCCGCAGTCTGTATCCTGCTTTTATCCCTTGATTTCATTATCCAATTTTCACTTCCATACAACAACAAAGGAACAGCCATTGTTTTATATAATTTAAGTTTCGTATCTTTCCTTGTTTTCCGACCTAAGGTTCTTTTTATGGTTCCACAAATAGCCTGGAATTTATTTACTTTATTTTCTATATATTTATTTTCTCTATAATTTATATCACATCCTAAATATTGGAAATGTGATATTTGTTCTATTATTTTGTTATCCAGTACAATTTTTGATCTAATTCCATATTTACCAATAAATGCCATTACTTTTGACTTATTTATTGATATTTTACAATTATATCTATTGGCTATTAATTTAAATTTATATGCTAACATTTGGAGCTCATTTTCAGATTCTGCTAAAAGTACAACATCGTCAGCGAATAATAAAGCATTTATTTTATCTTTATTATCGATTAATATTCCTTCATTAGTTAAAACCTTCTTCCATTCTTTTAGGATATCGTCCATATAAATATTAAATAATATAGGTGAGAGTGAACACCCTTGTCGTACTCAACTATTATTCTACCAGTTATATTATATGGGTGCGAAACATGGACTCTTACTTTAAGGGAGGAAAGGAGATTACAAGTATTTGAGAATAAAGTACTTAGGAAAATTTTTGGACCAAAGAGAGATGAACAGACAGGTGAATGGAGAAGACTACATAACAATGAACTACATGGTCTTTATAGGAAGCCAGATATAATAAGAACAGTTAAGTCTCGTAGACTGTGATGGGCAGGACATGTTGCGCATATGGGGAATGAAAGACTTGTATGGAAGCTTTTTGTAGGAAAGCCAGAGGGAAAACGCCCAGTTGGTAGACCAAGAATGAGGTGGGAGAATAACATTAACTATGATTTGAGGGAAGTGGATTATACAGGGAATGATTGGAAAGCATTAGCTCAGGATAGGGATGTTTGGAGAGCTTATGTACATGCGGCCATGAACCTATTGGTTCAATAGTGCCAGTGAGTAAGTAAGTAATACTATGAAGTAAATTATCAATTTATATAAATGAATCAGATATTTTTACATCTCACATCATAAAACATCTGTGATTTTCACCGAACCTGTTTCAGAAGATATCCCTTCCATTGTCAGCTAAACTCTGAGTATTGGTGTTGACGGAGCAATTTCAACAGTTGGAGTTTAGCTGATGATGAAAGAAAAGCATTCTGAAACCTGTGAAAATCACAGTTGTTTTATGAGGTGAGATGTAAAAATGTCTGATTAATTTATATAAATTGATATTAAGCAAGTTTACACAAGTGAATAGTTCAATTTCAGCAACAAAAAAGATTTTTCTAAAAACCCCACAATTAATTTTATCTTCATTCATTCATTCATTCTTCATTACATGTTTCGAGCCATAGCTGATAACATGATTCCATTGCATAGTTACACAACTTGAGTTGATTGGTGATTTTTCCTATGTAAACTATATACAAAGTCTGCAATAGTCCATAGCTTTGGTGTGGATAAGATGAATTGAAATGTTTCACCCCAGGCTTGTGGTAATAGTGACTTTAGAGTATTTATATGACAACTTATAGATGTACAGTTCAGCAGAATATGTTCTAAATCCTTCTCTTCAGCTTGGCACAGTGGACACATCTTACGTTATCTTACAACAAACATCAAATGCCTGAGATACCACTGCCCACAGAACCAGTGTTAGAAAGATGGGGAACATGGATATAAGCAGTTAACTTACTATAGTGAGAATCTAGATGCTGCAAACTGACTAACTACACTGGCACTATCGAACCCTTAGGTTCATGGCCGCAAGGACATAAGCTCTCCATACATCTCTATCCTGAACTAATCTTTTCCGATCATTCCATGTATAACCCACTTCCCTCAAATCATAGTTAATGTTATTCTCCCACCTCATTCTTGGTCTACCAACTGGGTGTTTTCCCTCTGGTTTTCCTACAAGAAGCTTCCATGCACGTCTTTCATTCCCCATTTGTGCCACATGTCCTGCCTATCGCAATCTACGAGACTTAACTGTTCTTATTACATCTAGCTTCCTTTAAAGACCATGTTGTTCACTGTTATGTGAGTCTTCTCCATTCACCTGTCTGCTCATCTCTCTTTGGTCCAAAAATTTTCCTAAGTACTTTTATTCTCAAATACTCGTAATCTCCTTTCCTCCCCCAAAGTAAGAGTCCATGTTTCGCATATAATATAACTAGTAGAATAATAGTTTTATATATTTTTCAGTTTAATGTTTTTTGAAAGGAGTTGGGACATCAAGAGTCTCTGCAATGCATAATAGCACGCATTTCCAGAATTGAGCCTATGTTTAATTTCTTTGTGCATCTCATTCCTATTTGTGATTATTGTTCCTAGGTATTTGAATTCAGCCACTCCCTCAAAATTTCCCTCATTGTCATTAACTGTCCATTTCCATTATAAAATGAATTTCTGTGTGTGACCATATATTTAGTTTTATTGATATTTACTTTCAGTCCCAATTTCTTAGTGTTACTTAATAGTGTGTGCATATTGGCCTTTAGTATCTCTTCGCTATTGCCCAATAGTACTACATCATCAGCATAAGCTAACAGCTTATTAATACCATTTAGTTGTAGGCCCTCTTCATCCTCCAAAGATTTGATGGCATACTCTAGTACAAAATTAAATAGTAGAGGAGATAATGCATCTCCCTGCTTCGACCCATTGTGGATTTCAAAAGTATCTGAAAAATATCTGCCTATTCGCACCCAACTCAAACAGTGTTGTAAATTCCTTTGATCCTGAAAGTGTGAATCTCAATGCCTTTAATGACTCCTTAAATGGTGTCTTCCATATTGAGGGCAACTTCAGCTGGCTTCTAGAAAGCATTAAATGTCTTGAAATGTCAGGACTTCCTCTGCAAGTTTCTTGTCATAGAGATGCTATTGAAAAACTAAGTGCTGTGTTTGGAGAAACTGGTGTAAATGTATTGAGTAAATTAAAAAAAGTATTGAAGAGAAACTTTGCATATTCAGCATTTCACAGTGTGTGCCAAATTCTAAATGGAGATGATGTTGATCTGCAAATGTACATTTCACCAGGAAAATTCCTATCTTAAAATTTGCTCTAGCTATGTCATGTGATGTGGAAAGAACTTTCTGCATATGATAAAATTATAAGTGACAAATATCTTTCAATGACCCCAGAAAACATAGAAAAATACATAATCATTCACTGTACCACAATACTTGATGTATAAACTTATTTTGAGTTGTGTAAATAACAAAATAATAAGTTTATATTAAATATGTGATATTACATTTTTCTCCCCATTTTACATGTTTCACTGTCTTTCACTACATATTTATGTATATATTTTGCTAAGTGATCATCTACTTCTTCAAGGTATGGGTCTGTTGGCCCGTTCTGCTCCCCGGTGCACTATATGCTGCAGTTGCAGGTCGTCTTCCTACATTTCTTCGGCCTAGAGGCCTATAATGAAGCAGCTGTTTTGATAAACGATTACTTGGCATTCTTTGTATATGTTCAAACCATTCGCATTTATTTCTGTATATCATCTCATTTATATTATATATTTGTAATTCATCTCTGATATCTTGACTTCTCTTTTGATCTCTTCGAGATACACCTGCAACTGATCTGAGAAATCTCATTTCTATTGTCTCAGTTTTATGTTTTTCAGAGATCGTTAAAGGCCAAGTCTCAGACCTGTATGTTAACGTTGGAACGGCTACTGTTTTGTAAAATTTCAATTGATTTCCATTGTGGTCTTATTTCTCAAATATTTTCTTATTGAACCATATATCTGTTGAAATTTCCCTAATTTCTTCTCCATGTCCAAATTTTGCAGGTACGATATCTGGCATCCCAGATAATTGAAACAAGTTACTTGTTCAATTATGTTTGCTCCAATTACTATTGTTGTCCTTTTATGCTGAGTTCCAATAAATGACATTGACTTTGTTTTATCTGTTGATATCTTTAAATTACAATCGTTTCTTAGTTTCCATAATTTATAAACTGATTTTTGCAATTGATTTTCTGAGGAAGCTACAATGATCTGGTCATCTGCGAATAAAAGACAGTTCATTTTCATACCGTTTATCATAAAATGTTCATCTAAAAAAGTTTGCCATCTACTAATGATATCATCTAAATATATATTAAAAAGTATTGGCGAAAGAGGGCAACCTTGTCGAAGTCCATTGTTGATTTCTATGCAAGTTTCTCCAGGACCATTTCCTTTATCTATACGAATTTTTGTATTTTCATATAAACTTTTTATAGCTTTAATTAGATGAGGTGGATATCCTTTTTGCTAAGAGATACTATGTAAAAATGCCAACTCTAGTAATTAGTCATTCACATTCCATCTCTGGGTCCTGAGTTCTTATCTCAGCCATTCCATGTGGAGTTTGTGGTGGATGAATCAGAACCATGGAAGATTTTTCTTGAGGATTTCCTGTTTTTTCCAGCCAGATACTTCATTCTACCACCTTTCCATACTTAGGTCATCCATTTTGTTAATTTAATTTCATCTGCTCCTGTGGTGGTGTGTCAGTCTGGTCAGTTACCATCCATGAACACATCATAGATGTTTAATAATAGAGGCGTCTTATCTCTCAACCTGACATTACATTTGACAATCAATCTACTTGCTTTTAGTGAACTTGGAAGGTGGATGTTGGATGTGATGTCCCACGTTGTGGAGACATTTGAAGATATATGATTGTAATAATTCAAATCACTGTTATTTACCACGGCACTGATGACTCTCTTCAGGGGAATGAGGGAAAGTTTCTTACATAAATAAGTAACGACACTTTGCTAACAATTAAATTAAATATTATGTTATTAAAGTTCTCATTTAAATTGAAATGAATCTTGTAAATGTTCAAGAGTTTCGAAAATTCTGGCTCAAATTAATAAATTTCACCTATGAGCAGATTATTACTTCATATATGTAATGGATGACTATTTCCAATGGTCAATTTTTCACTCACTAACACATTATTTCCACTTTATGGATTATTTATACTCCAGATGAAGGAAATTTATACTACAATATTATTTTCCATCACTTCCACACCATTTGATAAACTAATATCAAGAAATGAACACTAATTTTCTTATTTCTCGATGACCCGTTGCTTTACATGTCTAACTTCTTTCAAGTATTGTAGCCATCTTGTTATTCTGGGAAAAATCCCATTTCATTTCTGTTATAACCTGGAAGTTCTGATTGGTCCAACTGAAAAGGAAGGAGTACTACTGGCTGACTCCCATCCAATTCGTCCAGTCCCATTTATTTGTTTATAAAAAAATATCAATTCAAGTATTTAAAGTATTTTTACATATATTAAATCAGTTAGAAATACATATATCTGTATTAACAGTTTATATTGACCAGTTTGAATTTTTTTATATACTTACAAAAAAATTTGAATTCTCTAAATCAATATTATTTCCATTGTTAATAGAAATAAATATGATTATACTTAAATATTAAATAAAAAACCCTTATTATTATTTTTATATGGGGTTAAATATCCGGATTTAACTTAGAGGCTTTTGTAGAAGAGACCAGCCTTTCTGCTAAATATTGGAGTGCAAGAGAGCGAATGATTTCATTATCAAGTGCTCAACATTAGATACCAATCAACTTAGAGGCTTCGTTAAAATGGTTATAAAAGTTTTTTTTTTCTAATTTTAACTATAATAGAACTTTCTCGGTTATTTAACTAAATGAAAAATTATATTTAAGAAAATCAATATTGCTCATAACTGCACTTGATTTTATTGCAGAGTGCCATAAAGGAGTTAATACTCCGTGATTCTTTCTATGCACCTGAGGTAGAAATCTTCCGTGCAGTTTGTGACTGGGTACAGGCAAACCCAGATGAAGATGCCGATGACATTCTCAGTGTGGTTCGACTTCCTCTTATGTCCTTGTCAGAACTACTAGGGGTAGTGAGACCAGCTGGTTTGGTCAGCCCTGATACAATTTTGGATGCCATTCAAGACAGAACTCAAGCTAGAGATTCAGAACTCAACTACAGAGGATGCCTGAGTAAGTATAAGTTTTTTTTTCATCAATCAATTTGGGAAAAATACCATTTTGAAGGCCTAGGAGGAAAAAGTTTATAGTCAGTTGGCCCAAAAACAATAAGAATTTAAAAAATAGGTAAATTACCTGATACCGAAAGCCACAAGGGAATGGTGAAGTAGTAGTTTAACAATGATTGCTAGGAAGTGACACTGAGCAATACTATAAAGAGAGAAAATCAGATTTATATACTCGTATTAAATTTTCTTTCACCTGAACACTGTTTCAAGAGACTGTTGTCACTCTCAACTAGTTATCTAAAAATGTTTTAGAGTCCATTGTCTAGATGAGAAAATTTAATATGAGGTGAGGTGTATTATATTAACAAAAATCAATATTGAGTCTTGACTATATTTACTTCATATATAACTGTGTTCTTTAACACGGAACTGTAGTATCAAAGCCATTGCTCCCATCATCAGCTGTTGTCGCGATTGTCGATTCTTCATCATGCCGGTCATCTGCTAAATTGCCATCTAGTGTTATTTTGATGAAATATATAATCAAATTTTGTTCATTCTGAAACTCAAAATTCATGGATCTAACATGGTTTTTCTGAATGTATATCTTTTCCCAAACTGTTAATTCTATAGGCTTAGATAAAAGATTTAGGTAAAATTTTATCACTCAGCTCATATTTTTCTTCTTTTTTTAAACTAGTTTCGGAAATTTACACTTCAGTTCCAACCTTCAGTATTTTTGTGACCGTTGTTCTGTTGTCTTGAAGACTCTGTCGCTCTCTCTGTTGGTAGACAGAAAAACCTCGAAATCAGGTCATTTTCCTTGGGAATTTCAAAGTTCATTAATTTCATTTTAATGTAAATTTTTTCCCAAAGCTTGAATAGATTATATTTAAAGAGAAAACTTTTCGCTCTGACTGAGACTCGGGGCACGCCGTAGCGTAGTGATTAAGGCACTGCACTACAAGCCGGAAGGTCAAGGGTTCAAGTCCCGTTGTGGTCAGGATTTTTAAACTGAGCCATACCCTCTGGCGGCACTATGGCCCTGGGGTCAACTCAGCCTCTAACGGAAATGAGTACCAGACGCTTGTTCTGGGGGTAAAGGCGGCCGTCATGCAGGGCTGACATAAAGTGCTGATTGTCTAGAAAAAGTGGGAGTGTTAACCTCCTACTACCCTAAGGGCCTCCTGAGGCCTGTTGTGGGATCACTTTACTGACTGAGACTCGAACCCAGGACCTTTGGCTTTCTGGGCCAATGCTCTACCAACTGAGCTACCGGGGCGAGTTCCAATCTAAATATATGTTGTAATTCCCGCGCACCAAATGCTATGAAACCTTTGCTTCTATCTTTGCAAATGGCGATTTCTTAGTTAAGAAGACATTTATTTGAAATCAGTGAGAAATGTTAAATTAATAATAAAAACATCTTAGATAGATGTTTCAAAAGTTTAGCTTCTTTTTCAATTCTATGATTCTCTAATAAACTATGAGGGTGGATCAAATATAAACCGGAATTTGTATCTGGAGGCTCTGTAGCGAACTGCAAAGGTTGCGGTTTGGAGGGGAAGTTGGTGGGGGTGTCTGGAGTAGGGATCTTGATGTGTTGCACTCCAAAGAGCAGCCGCTTGCTTCAGTACGCCATGAGCGAGCAAGAGGTACACACGTCTGTTGCACAATGCATTATTATTAAGTTTTTGGCGAAAGAAGGCACTAAACCTTCTGAAATTTTGAGAAGGCTCCATGTGCAGTTCAAGGAAAAAAACCCTTTCGAAGACGCAGATGTATGATTGGCGCAGATTGTAACACAAACTGGTGCAATGACACATGGAAACTTCATGCACGTTTTATAACTAACTCACTAACACTATGGAACCTGTGGGTTCATGGCCATGCGGATATATACTCTCCATACATCTCTGTCCTAAGTTAATGTTTTCCAATCACCTCCTGTTAAATCCACTTCTTTCAAATAATATTTGATATTACTTTCTCACCTCATTCAATGCCTGCTTGTTAGGTGCTTTCCCTCTGGTTTCACTGAGCAACAAAAAAGAATCTTTTTTTTTTGTCTTACAAAGAAAAATATGTGATTCTGATAGTATTTGTTAAAACTCCCTCTAAATAAAGACAATTATAATAAAGAATTAAATTACATCAAACACATGGCAAAAATTAACGGCTACAACAAACAAATAATAAATAGAATTATAAACAAAGAAAAAAACAACATTACCAACATAACCAAACTTGAAATAGAATCCAATGATACAACAACAAGAAATGGATAACTCTCACGTACACTGGTAAATAAACATTAAAATTGGCCAACACACTAAAAAAGCTCGATAAGAATATTAATATATCCTACAGAACTGACAACAAATTAAACAATTTAATAAACAACAACATCGAAGAAATAGATGAATTCGACAATAAAGGCATCTACAAATTAACATGTACAGACTGCAATAAATTCTACATTGGGAAGACTAACAGAAGCTTCAACATTAGATTCAAGGAACATTTCAGAGATTTCATTTACAATGGAGGAAAATCAAGTTATGCAAAACATGTAATTCAAGCTGGACACCATATGCATAACATCGATAACACCCTCACAATAGTACATAGAGAAAACATTCCAACGAGAATAAATATACCGGAAGAAATCGCAATCCTAAGAGAAATCAACAACAACCTGATTCTCAATGAATACACACCTAATCCACACAATCCTCTGTACAAAATTCTCACAACCAAGTCAGTGCTTCAACAAGGGTCAACAAGAACGGGCCTAATGCATTCTGCTGATGATGGGACTAGTCCCGAAAGGCCTACAGAGTTTTAATAGAACTTAAGTTGAGGAGACAGACCTACAAGGTAACTATATTATAGTTTTTAACCGTACATTATATTACTGTGAACTAATACCTCAACGGAAAATCACCATGAATTTTACTAGTATCGATAAGAAAGCAATGAGAAAAAATATTTTTTTAATACAATTAGAAAAATGTTTAACATTCGTGAAATGTTGATATTCAATAGGTAAGTTATTGTAATGGTTGATTAATGCATAACGAATCCCTTTTATACCTTTTTTTTTGAGAAACTAGTATCTTTGTGCAATAAAGTACAACCTCTAGTATAATAATCATGTACATCTTTATTAAAAATTAAGGCCATGTTATGGTGAGATAGATTCTTAATAATTTTAAACATATATATACAAATCATATATATTTTTTTAATTCCTTTAATGCTATAATATTTGAAAAAGTATAAATAAAGTTATAAGATGTAATAAGTAATAAGCGTGACCAGACGTCCCGATTTTGGCGGGACAGTCCCGATTTTTAACAATTTGTCCCGCGGCATTTTAAAAAAAAGTCCCTATTTTTGGAAAAGAATGCAGGACAAGCGGGAAAACAGAAAGGGAATAGACATGGTTGGTGACACCTGCTCTGCAAAATGTCTACTGAAGGTTTGTGGGTTTCCTATGGATCCCAGGAGGTTCGTTGAAATCAATCATTTCGACGAACATAACACGCGCTGCACGCACGCCGTTCATGTTCGTGGTGCGCATATGTGTACGTACCTTTATAGCAGACAGCTGCTGACTAATGGATATATTAATTTCTAAAATAAAATGTTAAAAATAAAAATACCTGTAATGATGATCTTGTAGAAGATTTCCGGGCTGTTGGCTGTGGTCTTGAGGCTTGGTAGTTCCCCGACGTTTTGCCAGAGACTGCATCCGGCATCCTCAAGGGTTGATTTGAGACTGGCAATTTTGTAAACTACTTGCCCTATTTATACATTTATCCACAACATGTTCTCTGCGCGGTCCGTTACTTCGTAAATTGTATCTGCCTTCTGGTTGGTTAGCATTAGGGTCTTCCATTGCACCAATGAGGTTGCTGTCTGATGTTCTAGTAGATTGTTTTGTTGACTTTTAACGATTCTTCCTTTCTATTATAACTATTTTGATATTTGAATATTTCAATGACTTCTCATTGCAGACGGGTAAAATAGTGTGTGCAGTTAGATAATATATCTGTGTTGTTGTATTGTACTGTATGGCCTTCAAGTAGAGAGTGTTCTGCTACTGCCGACTTTTCCACTTGTTTCAGACGGCTGTATCTTTCAGATAGAAAAGCCAAAGGAAAGGAGATACGAGAAATTTACATATCACCCATGGGCACACAATAAATTCCAAAATTTTTTTTGGAAAATTCAACATCAAATTAGCACCAAAGAAAAAAACTTATGAAAACCAACAAAAATGAAAAAAATTGAAGATAATAAAAAATCAGGAATATATCAAATAAAATGTGCAGATTGTGATAAAGTATACATAGGGAAAACAAAGAGAAATTTAAACATTCGATCTAAAGAATACATAAGAAATGCAAAAAAGGGAGAAGTGGAAAAATGTGCAATAGCAGCTCATATTTGGACAGAGAAACACAAAATAGATATAAATACAGCAGTTTTTACAGCTGCTTCCGTCTTCCCGTGCCAAACCTCCAAAGCCTACGATCTTGGGCATCTTCAATGCTTAGCCCTCTTGCTTGCATTACTGTCTTCATGTTTTCCTTCCATGTTAACTTTGGTCTCCCTCTTTTCTTCTTTCTGGTCAGATGCCATTGATATAGTTGCTTCGGCCATCGCTCATCTTCCATTCTTAAAACATGTCCAAACCACTTTAATTCCTTCTCCTCAATTCTTTCAATTATGCTTTCTTCTGCTTCCATTATTTTTCTTCTTCTTCTTCGACTTTCCCCCACTTATAGGTTTGCCGTCTTCAGTTTCCATTTATCTCTATCATTCCAATCTCCCTCTTCCAAATTCCTATCATCCATTATAGTTCTGACGTAGGTTTTCCATTTCCATCTTGGTCTGCTACGTTTATTTCTTCCAGGGGGTGACCATTTGGTATATATTTTTTGGCCATCTTTCATTTTCCATTCTTTGTACATGGCCATACCATTTAAGCGTTTGATTTTCAATCCTCTTAACAACAGATGTGGTGACATTCATTTCTCTCCAAAGGAATTCATTTCTTGTTTTTTGGAGGCTTCTTCTAAAATAATCAAATTCAACTGTTCTAATTTTATTCTTTTGTAATTCCGTCAGAGACCAAGTTTCACCTCCATATGACAAAATATTCTGTATTATGCTGTTATAAATTTTCATTTTAGTTTCCTTTGTAATATTTTTATTCCAAATTATTCCATGTAATATCTTAGTTGCATTTTTTGCCATTGCAATTTTAGTCTGTACAGGTACCTAAACTTGTAATTATTGGCCCAAGATATTTTAAAAACTCATACTTTTTTATTTTCCCTGTTTCAAGTATGAGGTCATCCACATCCTTTCCCAAACACATATATTCTGTTTTCTGTAAATTTATATTCAGTCCCCATTTTTTATATTCTTCCATTAGTTTATTTATCATATATTTCATATCATCTTCATCCCCTGCAAAAATAATTTGATCATCTGCAAACAAACAATGAATGCAGTACTTTTCCTCCTATAGGAATACCCATTTCAGAACATTTTTTATACCACAAGTTAAGAGCCTGGTCTAAATAAATGTTGAAAAGAATTGGTGACAAACTGCATCCCTGCTTAAGGCCTTTATTCACTGTGAATTCCTCTGTTAAAGTATTCTGTATTTTTACTTTAGCTTTTGTATTACTATAGATCCTCCTAACAATATTAATCCATTTATCACAGATATTCAGATTTCTCATTGCCGTCCATAACAATTGTCGAGGTACATTATTTTTCTAATTTCCTTATTTGTGACATGTTCTATTTTGACTTTCTGGCACTTCTGTGTAAATAATCCATTTCTAGAGCTATTAGTCTATTCTTGTAGTACTTATTGATTTTATCCATACCTCACTTCCATACATTGCAACAGATTGCACCAATGTTTTACCGATATATTTTTTTGTGTCTTTCCAAATATGCTTATCTCACCATATGGAATTTAACGATATTATTTTGCTACTGAATTCAATTCTATGTTTTATGTTCTCTTTGCCTATACCTTCAATGTTATCCATAATTATTCCCAAATATTTAGATTGTTTCACTTGCTTTATTTGGATTCCTTCTTCCAATATTAAATTTTGTCTTTCATTGCTATTTATTGCTAAATATTCTGTTTTTTGTAAATTTATTGTGAGACCCCCATGATTTAAATGTGTTTTTCTTTCTAATGTGACATACTTTGTACTATATCCTACATTGTGATTTTTAACTTATTTCAGCAATTAACATTCTGGCTACATCATTAATATGACTCAGATGCATTAAATTAGATTAGATCATTAGATTACAATACAAATGTTACCTTAAATTTTGGATCCTCTAACCAATGAAATTCAAGAGAACACTAATAGTGACTGAGCCAGCATAGCCAGAAGATATTAGTATTCCTTTAAGATGGCAATCCTGTTCTAATCATAATCCCTAGCTTTCCTTGTCCAATCCCTAATGTTTATGTAATTTTTTTTATTTCTATTTCCACGTCAATTTTTCCCCCTATTTTTCATTCTTTATTTCTAGCCAAAACTATTTATATATGCCATAAGTTACTAATCACATTCTACAATAGTTAATTAGTCCATTTATTTCTTTAATCATAGATCAGGTCATCTGCAGTACAATCTCCAAGTTTTATTCTGTTCATTTAAAATATATATATATATATAAAGGTAAAGTTACAAAAAGATGTTAAAGACAAATTAGGAGAAGATCAAAATGGATTCAGACCAGGAAGGTCATGTGTTGACAATATATTTGCAATACAACAGTTAATTGAAAAACGGACTGCAGTTGGAGAAGAAACCCATTTGACAATGATAGATTTAGAGAAAGCTTATGACTCAATTCCGAGGAACAAATTATGGGAAGTATTGAGAAATACAATATTGACAGAAACCTAATAGAAATTATTAAACAAACCTATAAAGATAACTCCGCTTATGTTAAAATGGGAAATATAATGTCTAATCCTATAAACACCTCAAAGGGATTGAAACAAGGGTGCAGTCTATCACCAATTTTATTTAATATTTATGTAGAATTTATATTAACGAAATGGAAACAAAGCTGCAAAGGTATGGGGATCCCAATAGGCAATAGATTTTTGCTGACATTACAATTTGCCGATGATCAACTGGTTTTAGCGCAAGACAATTTTGATATGGAATTCATGATAAAAAGGTTGAAAAGCACATATGAATCATGGGGTCTCACAGTAAATTTACAAAAAACAGAATATCTGGCAATAAATAGCAATGAAAGAGAAAACTTAGTATTGGAAGATGGAATCCAAATAAAGCAAGTGAAACAAACTAAATATTTGGGAATGATTATGGATAACATCGAAGGTATAGGCAAAGAGAACATAAAACATAGAATTGAATTGAGTAGCAAAATAATATCATCATTAAATTCCATATGGTGGGATAAGCATATTTGGAAAGACACAAAAAAATATATTGGTAAAACATTGGTGGAATCTGTTGCAATGTACGGAAGTGAGGTATGGACAATCAATAAGTACTACAAGAATAGACTAATAGCTCTAGAAATGGATTATTTACGAAGAAGTACCAGAAAGTCTAAAATAGAACGTGTCACAAATAAGGAAATTAGAAACAAAATGGAAGCAGAAGAAAGCATAATTGAAAGAATTGAGGAAAAGGAATTAAAGTGGTTAGGACATGTTTTAAGAATGGAAGATGAGCGATGGCCGAAGCAACTATATGAATGGCATCCTAACAGAAAGAAGAAAAGAGGAAGACCAAGGTTAACATGGAAGGAAAACATGAAGACAGTAATGCAAGCTAGAGGGCTAAGCATCGAAGATGCCCAAGACCGTAGGCTTTGGAGGTTTGGCACGGGAAGACGGCAGCAGCTGTAAAAACCCAAAGATAGATAGATAGAGATATATATATATATATATATATATATATATATATATATATATACATATATAAAATGTATTTAATCTAATTATTTTTATATATAGAATTTTTACATATTTTTATAAATATTAAATCTAAACATACTCTTATGAAGTTTTCATTTATTAGTTGAAATATTTTTTTAAGTGAAATTTTACAATTTTTTTAATGTATAAGTTCCAAGAACGAGTATGAAAAGAAATGTTTATGCATTGCTTTAAAATAATAATCCCATAGCATTTGAATGTCTGTGGAAAATACTATTTATTTATTTATTTTCTAGTGCCAGATGAGAATGTTGCCCATCCAAGGCATGGAACTCAAGTACTGCAGGGAGAAATGAGATCTGCTTTGTTAGATGGTGACAGCAACAATTATGACATGGAACGAGGGTACACAAGGCATGCTATAAACGAATCTGGTGATCATGGCATCTTGATCAAATTAGGAACACAAGCTATAATCAATCACATTAAAATGTTACTATGGGATAGGGATCTCAGGTATGTTATTGTTGAGGTTTTTAATTGACTTATCCCATTTTATTGTTTGCTTCGCAATAGAGACTTTTAATTTCTTTCCTGAGTTATTTGTTCCTGCCCAGCTGTTTATATGCCAAGAGATGTTCCTTATTGAGTATTTATCCTTGTTTCATTGCATGTTGTATATTTTGGATCAACAATTCCTATTTTATGGAGATGATTAGAATCTCATGTGGAGTCTTAATTGATTTGTAAAATATAAATTCCAAGGTGCAACAGGCTCAGGTAGTTCAGTCGGTAGAGTATTGGCCTAGAAAGCCAAAAGTCCTGAGTTCAAGTTGCAAGCTGAGCATATCATTTTTTTCTTCAAATATGATTTATCCAAGCCTAGAAGGCCCCTAGCTACCTACAGGCTACTGGTCTTACATTCACATGTGCCATCTACAGATATGGATGATATTATCCACTTAATATAATAATAATAATAATAATAATAATAATAATAATAATAGCTTTATTTTACCTGGCAGAGTTAAGGCCTTAAGGCCTTGTCTACCACTCAACCAGGTTTAAAAAAAAATACAAAAAAAAAGTCTTAAATCTAAATTACAATATATATATATATATATATATAATATATATATAAACAATTACAAGTTATGAATACAATACAATTAATATTTATAATGTATTTTGATTTACTCTAAATTTAACGAATTAAATATATAATATGTACAAGATATATAAAAAACCGAGGAAAAGATTAATGACATAGTATAAAATTAAATATTATAATTAAAATAACCTCAAAATATAACTTCTTAAAATTAAATATGAATTACAAACTTTAAGTACAAGGGGAAGAAACAGAAGAAGGAAGAAACAAAACCAGAAAATTGTGTTTGTGTTATAAATTACGAAAAACAAGATGGCGTCCTCCATACTCAACTTTAATAACAATTTTTTCGAAACTAAATATGAAGTCAAAAAGTTTCTAAAATTAAGAGAGAAGAAATTTAAAAGATTAGCGGACATTAAATTCATCAACCAATGTTTAAAATTAGAATTGGTTCCCATGTTCATTAGAAAAAAAAATTAATATTGAGGTAAGATGTCCAGACTAAAAATAATATAATTAAAATAACCTCAAAATATAACTTCCTAAAATTAAATATTAAATAGAGACAAATTAATTATTAGACAACAGGTAACTGTATAAGCATGACTTAAAGGTGCCAAGTGTGCGGCAACCCCTGATATCTTGAGGAAGGAGATTCCAGGAGCGGGCAGAGGCTACTGTGAAGGAAGTAGAATAGGAGGAAGTGCTATGAAGAGGAATGTATGGGTGACATATGATCAGCATGTCAAATCCTCCAGCCATTATAGCTGGTTTTCTCAACCAGGATCCACTACCCATTTCCTCATGATGCTGGATGGTCATTATTCCCATACTGGCCAAAATTCCATGAGAAAATTTCTTTCCTCATGGATACTAAAATTAGCTCTGCACCAAGGCTTTTTTATAGTATAGATGTGCTATCTCAAATAATTTTAAATATGGAATTGCATGAAATGTGGAAGGGTAGAGGGTATGGTATATAGTAAATTTTGACATCTGTAGGGAAATAAGCATAACTAAATTAGCTTGGTCAAGAAACTCCTGCTAGGGAGCATTCTTGTCCCATGTGGGTACAGATATAGATTAGATTTAGATTTAGATGTTATTAGTATGTTAACATGTCTGAAGAAGGTACAGTGTACCGAAACAGCTGTCACTGAATTATATAATAAATATGAAAATCAAATAAAACTACATTTTATTTTTATTTAATTAATAAGTATGAAATTTAATGGTATACACTGGTCTGTCATAAGTAATATTTGCGCTCTTTTGTCCTATAGGTCTTACTCATATTACATCGAAGTATCAATGGATCAAAAAGATTGGGTGCGGGTAATTGAGCACACTAGATATTTTTGTCGTTCCTGGCAGTATTTGTACTTTGAACCACGAGTGGTCAGATATATTCGCATAGTTGGAACAAATAACACTGTCAACAAAGTTTTTCATGTTGTATCTTTTGAAGCCATGTACACTCACAATAATGTTAAACTTGAAAAAGGCCTTGTTGGTAAGTCTGGAAAAGTGAATTATTTACTACTAATTTGTTGAAGTTACATAATATTATGTTAAGTTTTATAAGTAGTGAATGTTGGTAGGTAAGTACGAGGGTAATTTGAAAACTTCTCGGATTCACCAACAGTGGGTACCTCTATATCTCTACCGAGTTAAGTTTCAGTTGTAATGTAAACAAAGCAGATGTAAGACTGCATATTCATTGATCGAAAAACAATTTTACCTTTAAGCGTGTAACAAATATAGTTCCCTCTCTAACACTCGAAATAGAGAAAATAAAAATGTGTTATCTTGCACATGTCTATATAAGTTATATAGGAAAATTTTAAAATATATAATTACAATTTTAAATTAACATTGTTATATTCTTATGCATGCACAGTGTAGAATACATTGTAATTCAGTTGTTTAAAGTGGCCACTACTATAATTATAAGATATTGCAGAGGAAAGTATTTGAAAAGCGGAGAGAAACAAATTATTTTGATTGTTTCAAACAGTTTAGTGAAAAATATTCTACATTTGCCATTGAGGATGTGGTGAAAATAACAGCAAAATTTACAGGTGAGTCAGCATTGCACATAAATTCTGCTCATAATGAAATTGTAAATAAAAGATATCTATCAGAAAAGGTTAAACATCTGATTAGGTAGGCCCGTATATAACTTTTTGTCATAAATAAATAAGAAATGGAAGTTCCTAACTGTTGGTACCATCTTACCTAGTATTCAATCTTTTTCCCCATAAAATTCAATGTTGCCTAAAAATAATGTTTCTATCAATGACAGTTTCTTACACAATTCAGTTATTGTAATTCTATGTGACTCCAAAGCAGCCATTCTTGCTATAACACGAGACACAACACCCAAAAGCATCTAAATTATCGAATGTCACAAAATGATAAAACATTTATCCCGTCTACATAAAAAAGTTGTACTTCAATAGATTCCAGCCCATTGTGGAGTGACAGGCAATGAAATAGCCGATTTTCTGGCCAAGAAGAGTAGCAAAATTGTTTCGAACCCAACTTCTATTCCAGTTTCCTTTCACTCTGTCAAAAGAATTATCTCAAATAAATATATCAATAAACTTAGAGAAGAATACACCACGAAAACATCTGGAAAGGAATGGGAAAATCTGCAGTAGCAATATTCAGACTGCTAACGGGACATGACTGCCTGAATAAACACCTACACAGACTTGGCATAACAGATTCACCTAAATGCCCTTTTTGCAATTTAAATGAAGATATGGAAAGTAACCATCTCCTCCATTTTCCAGCTTTTGTAGAAGAGACTAGCCTTTCTGCTAAATATTGGAGTGCAAGAGAGCGAATGATTTCATTATCAAGTGCTCGACATTAGATACCAACCAACCAACCAATCACAATTCAGTCATATGGCAGGTAAAAGTAGCACTACGGTTCCCCCAATCGACAGTGTTGGCGAAGTAATAGCTTATGCTTGCTTGTTTACAGTACAACTGGAACTTAGCTCAACCTGGTTCTGACATAATAATTAGTCTTCCTTCATAAGTTAACACATGGCAAATCAGTATACTGGATTGAGAGTTATAATGGTGTTCCAATGTAGTGTAGATAGAGGGGGGGAAAATCAAGGTTCGATCAGTACTATGTAAGCGAAAGGTATAAAAGCAAATGAAATTCATGCCGATTTTCAAAATAAATAGGGAACTCTGCTCCTTGTAAATTAATGAGTCATTTTTTAAATCTTACCTCATATTTTATGTTTCTTTTAACATGGGAACTAGTTTTCAAGAGAAGGATCTCTCTTATTATCAACCGACATTATGAGAGAGATCCTTCTCTTGAAAACTAGTTCCCATGTTTAAAGAAGTTTAAAATATGAGGTAAGATGTAAAAAATGAATCACTAATTTATGAATTAAGAACCTCATAATGTAGTAGTAGTAGTAGTAGTAGTCTAATGCCCATTAGCTTGGATGTGTTCCATTTGCTTTCTTGCTTCCCAAAGAGTCCTGCCAGAGTTCTTGTAGGTGACATCTTCAGAGCCTCACAGCTAGCAAGATGATCTTTATTTAACTTTCACAGGGAAAGAACACTATGAGGTTTAATTTAATAATTAAATTAATGTTTTTATTACCTCACCTCATATCTTTTTTCTTCTATACTGCAGTTTCGGAGCTTATCTCCATCATCAGTAGCCTCTGGTCGACCGGTGTTATGTTGTTTCTTGGCGGTTTCCTTCTTACTTCTGTCGGTGGACCGATGAACCTCTGGATTAGGTCAAAATTTGCGGGAGTTTCAAAATTCATGAGTTTTTCTTTTTTGTTTTTTTGGATGTGGATTTTTTCCCAGACTGTGAGTTCCTTTAGTTTATCTGTTTGTTTGATTAGGCTAGCTTCTGTATCTATTAAATGTTTTTCAGACCAAGCATGGGCTGCTACTGCTGACTTGTCCACTTCCCCCTTTTTTACATTTCTAAGGTGTTCCTTCAATCTAGTTTTTAAATTTCTTTTTGTTTTTCCTATATAGATTTTGTCGCAATCTTGACATTTCATCTGATATATTCCTGATTTATATTCTTGTCCAATTTTTTCATTTTTGTTGGTTTTAATTATCTTGTTTAGGCTGTATTCATATACAGCCTAAACAAGATAATTAAAACCAACAAAAATGAAAAAAATGGACAAGAATATAAATCAGGAATATATCAGATGAAATGTCAAGATTGCGACAAAATCTATATAGGAAAAACAAAAAGAAATTTAAAAACTAGATTGAAGGAACACCTTAGAAATGTAAAAAAGGGGGAAGTGGACAATTCAGCACTAGCAGCCCATGCTTGGTCTGAAAAACATTTAATAGATACAGAAGCTAGCCTAATCAAACAAACAGATAAACTAAAGGAACTCACAGTCTGGGAAAAAATCCACATCCAAAAAAACAAAAAAGAAAAACTCATGAATTTTGAAACTCCCGCAAATTTTGACCTAATCCAGAGGTTCATCGGTCCACCGACAGAAGTAAGAAGGAAACCGCCAAGAAACAACATAACACCGGTCGACCAGAGGCTACTGACGATGGAGATAAGCTCCGAAACTGCAGTATAGAAGAAAAAAGATATGAGGTGAGGTAATAAAAACATTAATTTAATTATTAAGATGATCTTTGTTCATGGTAGTGTTATTGTCTTGGCACAGGATACAATTTGGAGAGTTGAAGATACCAATTTTATGGAGGTGTGCTGCCAGGTAGTCATGGCCTGTTTACAGTCTGAATGTTGCTACTGCTTCATGTCTTGGTTGTTCGGGTATTAAGTTTTTATTCTGCGAGATAGCTGCCCATGGTTTCTCATTACTGATATTTCTTCCCCTTCCTATATCAGTTCTCTCTTCCAACGTTCCTATCAAGCCTCCCTTGGCTAAACTCTTGTTTTTTTCTGACCCTAATGGTATTAGAGCACTTGAGGCCTTAGGGTTCTTTTCAATCTCTGTCCTATCACTATTCTTAAAAATCTAAGGCAAAGTTGTTCGTGTCCCTAGAACTCCTTAATCTACACGTGCCTCTGGGTGGTGCAAAATGAACAACACATAAACCCTATAATTACATCATGGTATCGCTTCTATCTGTAAATAATTCCGAACCTCATAATGTTATTTCCCATATTTAACTATGTACTCTGCTCCTTCATATTCAACATATTATTATCTTCTCACTTGACAAACAATTATTGAGATTATATTATTTCTTTAGTCTGATCATCTTACCTCAATATTAATGTTAATTTGTTCTTGAACATGTTTCAAAACATAGATGTACTAATGTACCAAATTGCTTAACCCGTTGGGTGGGCGTTCCGTGAATATCCGTCTCAAGAAAGCCTTCACTCGGTGGGAGTTACGGATATATCCAACGAGATATATATTTTTTTTTCTAAGTTATTTGGCGATAAAGGAATGCAAAATTTTGAAGATCTGTTCTGTATGGGTATGACATCTAGTGTGATTTTTTTCAACCCCCTTTGACCAGTCTCTTAACAGTTTCTTATTACGAGAGTTAAAAATCACATATCATGTATGCGCGCAAGAACGGACTAACGTATATCGGTAACTGGCCAGCTATATAACATTCATGATAAAATATTATTCACTAGACGTGTTCAGAAAAAGAAACAGACACCATCTGTTTGCTCAACATAATATATCTCTCAACTCAGATTAGCCTTAAACCTTAATGCAAGAACGGTCTAAGTTAATGAAAAAATAATAACTCTGGTACAGTTTCTTGTAACTTCTCATTCACACGTTTAAATGAGAGGTCTGTCTTTTATCACATTAGAAAAATATTGCACAAACATTCAATTGGGGTTGTTAACTTTTACCCTCCATTCTCCAGTCTTGAAGTAACTAGTTCAAACGTCTTATTTCGCTTCTAGTTTTTTTTTTTTTCACTTCATCATATTTTTTATAAGCTACTTACAATTTACTGAAAATATGAGTGTTTTCTAAAATGAAGTTATGTAGCATTCATAATACTAACAACAATAATAACCAGTGACTTCTCAACACACCAGTGTTCAATAACGCCACTGATAATATCTGATGACGTCAATAATCACTATTACTACAATAAAAACTACTAATTGTACAGATATATATTTTTACGGTATATTAAAGTTCTAAAAATAAAAAAAAAATGTGATTATTTGTAATAACTCAAAACTGACAGTATTTAGTAACGCCACTGGTCATGTGTCGTAAAATTTTAATATTTACACAGTGTTAAAAGAAATTGTATATTTACATTATAAACTTAGGAGTAAATTGCCAATATAAATTAATTAATTAATTTATACATATATCCTAAATGCTTAGTTTATATCGATGTAAGACTTGAAATAATGCCATGATGACAGACACCATGTAAGGCCAGAGTTAACATTTATTGCATTTAAGAGATTTGCATACTTTTTAATATTCATTACATGTAATATAAATAATGTTTTCCAAATTACTTTTAAATTGAACACGAGAAGACACTTGTGCCGTTTTTGTACTAAAGTTGAAAAAAATAAAAATATGAAATTTCGATTAAAAAATATGACCATATGAAAGAGTGGTTGTTTTGTATAATATTTTATGGATATGTTACAAATGTTTACTCCCTGTATTTTTATAATATTTTAAATTAAAGGAAGAAAAGGCTCCCCACAGAGCTGTAGAACTGCACTAGCTAGGTCCCCAGTTAAGGGGTTAATGTTATTGGGAAGCCCGCAACCGAATGATGACAAATCAAGAGCTTCAGAACATTTGAATACTACTACTACTGTTTCAAAACAATTGTTTTATCGTCAGCTTGTCCAGACTGGTTTGATTTATGTTGCACAACCTGAATGTTGATGTCAGCTCCATCCTGTGGTTGGCCAAGGAACCTCCAAACAAGGTCATGCTCCGTCGGTATTTCAAAATTCATAACTCTGTTTTTGTTCTTCTGAATATAATTTTTTTCCCAAATAGTCAGCTCTTTTGTATTTTCTAACCGTTTTAATAAGTTAGTGTCTGAATTTATATTATATTTTTCAGACCAAACATGAGCAGCAAATGCAGATTTTTCTATTTCCCCATTTTTAATATTTCTTACGTGTTCTTTGGTTCTAATTTTTAGGTTTCTTTTTGTTTTTCCTATATATATCTTTTCACAACCCATGCATTCAATTTGATATATTCCTGACTTTTTATTTTTATCAGTTTTTTTCATTTTTGTTGGTTTTTATTAGTTTATTTAAACTGTAGTTATTTTTTGGTGCTAATTTAATATTAAACTTCTCAAATATCTTTTGAAATTTATTATGTACCCAAGGGTGATATGTGAATTTCCTATATTTTTTCATAGGTGGTTCTTTTTCAAGAGTACTTCTGTTTATCATTTTTTGTTTTTTATACTTTTCTATCCTTTTATGTACCATTTTTTCATCAAACCCGTTTTCTCTTGCTACTTTGATTATGTGTTTTTTCTCATGTTTGAAATCTTCTTCGTTTAAGGGTAAGTTTACCAATCTATGAGTTAAACTACTAAAGACTCACCTCATATCCTTTTTCTTCTATACTGCAGTTTCGGAGCTTATCTCTATCGTCAGTAGCCTCTGGTGACCGGTGTTATGTCGTTTCTTGGCGGTTTCCTTCTTACTTCTATCGGTGGACCGATGAACCTCTGGATCAGGTCAAAATTTGCGGGAGTTTCAAAATTCATAAGTTTGTCTTTTTTGTTTTTTTGGATATGGATTTTTTCCCAGACTGTGAGACAAACTCATGAATTTTGAAACTCCCGCAAATTTTGACCTGATCCAGAGGTTCATCGGTCCACCGATAGAAGTAAGAAGGAAACCGCCAAGAAACGACATAACACCGGTCGACCAGAGGCTACTGACGATGGAGATAAGCTCCGAAACTGCAGTATAGAAGAAAAAGGATATGAGATGAGGTAATAAAAACATTAATTTAATTAAGTTATGTAGATAGGAAATAACACTATGAGGTTCTTTAATATTAATATTTAATTTTAGGAAGTTATATTTTGAGGTTATTTTAATTATATTATTTATTTTTTATTATTTCACTCACCTCATACTTCATAATTCATAGCAGACCCTGGGTTTCTTCACATAATTTGTGACATTGTCAATGCTGCGTCACGTTCACAACTGACGTCCAACGGCCTTCTATCCTGCAGACTGACCTCCGCACCATCTGGTGGCCGACCGAAGAATTTCCAAATCAGTCCTCTTTCTTTATAACCGGGTATTTCAAAATTCATAGTTGTATTTTCATTCTTGCATATGTAAATTTTTTCCCAAATTGTGAGTTCCTTCGGTTTTTCCAATTGTTTAAGTAATTTTGTTTTGGTTTCTATTCCATGTTTTTCTGACCAGGCATGTGCAGCTATTGCAGATTTTTCGGTTTCTCCATTTTTAACATTTCTGAGGTGTTCTTTTAATTTTGTATTTAGATTCCTTTTTGTTTTTCCTATGTATATCTTTTCACAATCTTTACAATTAATTTGATAAATTCCCGATTTTTTGCAGTCTTCAATCTTTCATTTTTGTTGGTTTTATTAAATTACCTAAGCTGTAATCATTTTTCGGTGCTAATTTAATGTTGAATTTGTTGAAAATTTTTTGAAACTTGTCAAATACGAAAGGATGGTATGTGAACTTCTTGAATTTTTTGCCTATATTTTTATCTGTCTGAAGAGTACTTTCATTGATGACTTTTTGTTCTTTGAATTTATTTATTTTCTTGTGTATCATTTTCTTTTGAAAACCATTATCCTTAGCAATTTGTATGATGTGTTCTTTCTCTTTATTGTAATTTTCTTTGCTCATGGGGACATTCACAAGTCTGTGTGTTAAACTATTAAATACTGCCTGTTTGTGTGAAAAATGGTTAAATCCAGTAGCTTTTATATAATTGTCGATGTGAGTTTCTTTTCTGTAGATTCCAAATTCTATTTTCTTTTTTTCTTCATTCCTAATCAATTTAAGGTCTAAAAATGGTATTTCATGATTATTTTCTATTTCCATTGTAAATTTGATTGTTTTATTTTGAATATTTAACAGTTTAATGGCATCTTCTAATTGTTTCTCTTTTAGAAGATGCCATTAAACTGTTAAATATTCAAAATAAAACAATCAAATTTACAATGGAAATAGAAAATAATCATGAAATACCATTTTTAGACCTTAAATTGATTAGGAATGAAGAAAAAAAGAAAATAGAATTTGGAATCTACAGAAAAGAAACTCACATCGACAATTATATAAAAGCTACTGGATTTAACCATTTTTCACACAAACAGGCAGTATTTAATAGTTTAACACACAGACTTGTGAATGTCCCCATGAGCAAAGAAAATTACAATAAAGAGAAAGAACACATCATACAAATTGCTAAGGATAATGGTTTTCAAAAGAAAATGATACACAAGAAAATAAATAAATTCAAAGAACAAAAAGTCATCAATGAAAGTACTCTTCAGACAGATAAAAATATAGGCAAAAAATTCAAGAAGTTCACATACCATCCTTTCGTATTTGACAAGTTTCAAAAAATTTTCAACAAATTCAACATTAAATTAGCACCGAAAAATGATTACAGCTTAGGTAATTTAATAAAAACCAACAAAAATGAAAAGATTGAAGACTGCAAAAAATCGGGAATTTATCAAATTAATTGTAAAGATTGTGAAAAGATATACATAGGAAAAACAAAAAGGAATCTAAATACAAGATTAAAAGAACACCTCAGAAATGTTAAAAATGGAGAAACCGAAAAATCTGCAATAGCTGCACATGCCTGGTCAGAAAAACATGGAATAGAAACCAAAACAAAATTACTTAAACAATTGGAAAAACCGAAGGAACTCACAATTTGGGAAAAAATTTACATATGCAAGAATGAAAATACAACTATGAATTTTGAAATACCCGGTTATAAAGAAAGAGGACTGATTTGGAAATTCTTCGGTCGGCCACCAGATGGTGCGGAGGTCAGTCTGCAGGATAGAAGGCCGTTGGACGTCAGTTGTGAACGTGACGCAGCATTGACAATGTCACAAATTATGTGAAGAAACCCAGGGTCTGCTATGAATTATGAAGTATGAGGTGAGTGAAATAATAAAAAATAAACAATATTAATTTAATTATTAAATTAAACCTCATAGTGTTCTTTCCCTGTGAAAGTTAAATACTAAAGACTGCTAATTTATGTCCAATTGGATTGAACCCTGTTGATTTAATAAATTTTCTGTATAAGTTTCTTTCCTATGAATACCAAATTCAGTTTTTCCTTTTCTTCGTTTCTGACCAATTGAAGATCCAAAAAAGGTATTTGTTTATTTTCTTCTATTTCTTTGGTAAATTTGATGTTTGTACTCTGTAAATTTAACAGTTTTAGGGAATCTTCTACATGTTTTTCTTTTACAATACAAATTATATCATCTACATATCTGCTCCAAAATTTAAACATTGTGGGATGTGCTTTAGTGATTTTACATTCAAAATCGCTCATAAATAAATTTGCCAGGAAAGGTGATAATGGGTTCCCATTGAGAGCCCTGATTTTTGTCTATAGAAACTCCCATTGAATGTAAAAAACATTTGGTCAATGCATAACTCAGCTAATTTCAAATAATCTTATTTGATCTCTCTGTTTATGTTGTTTTTACTTAACCAGTTGTTCAGTATCTCCAAAGGTTTTTGTTTCGGTACATTTGTGAATAATGAAACGACATCAAAGGAAACTAATCTATCTGTAGGTTTGATTTCCATTTTTTCTAATTTCTTAACTAATTCCAATGAATTTTCAATCTGCAGACTTTCAAAATTATTAATAATTTAACATACTCTAATTAATAACCAATTTTATAATTGATCTTCAACAATCAGTGTAAATAGTAACAGATAAATACTTGATGAATATATCCACAGAGAAAACAAAATAATGGCTTTTTGGGGAAAAGAGTCAGTACAAAGTAAAAATTTGTCTTTATGGTAAAATTCTAGAAAGAGCCAATATATTTAAATACCTTGGTTATACACTATCTTTACAAGAATAATTAAATATTCATGGAAAAAATGTCAACTTTAATATAGTATCCTGCTGGAGTTCGGAATTCCTAAAAAGTTAGTTAGACTTATACGAATGTGTCTAAATGGCTCAAAGAGTAGGGTGCGTGTAGGCAAACAGTTTTCAGACACTTTTGAAATCCAGAATGGGTTGAAGCAAGGAGATGCACTATCTCCTCTACTATTTAATTTTGTACTAGAGCATGCCATTAAATCTTTAGAGAATGAGGAAGGCTTACAACTGAATGGTATTAATAAGCTGTTAGTTTATGCTGATGATATAGTACTATTAGCCGATAGCGAGGAGATACTAAAGGCCAACACGCACACACTATTGAGTAACACTAAGAAATTAGGACTGGAAGTAAATATCAGTAAAACTAAATATGTGGTCACACGTAGAAATTCAGTATATAGTGGAAATGGACAGCTAATGACAAATGAGGGAAATTTTGAGGAAGTGGCTGAATTCAAATACCTAGGAACAATAATCACAAATAGGAATGAGACGCACAAAGAAATTAAACATAGACTCAATTCTGGAAATGCATGCTATTATGCATTGCAGAGACTTGATGTCCCAACTCCTTTCAAAAAACATTAAGCTGAAAATATATAAAACTATTATTCTACCAGTTATATTATATGGGTGCGAAACATGGACTCTTACTTTAAGGGAGGAAAGGAGATTACGGGTATTTGAGAATAAAGTTCTTAGGAAAATTTTTGGACCAAAGAGAGATGAACAGACAGGTGAATGGAGAAGACTACATAACAATGAACTATATGGTCTTTATAGGAAGCCAGATATAATAAGAACAGTTAAGTCTCGTAGACTGCGATGGGCAGGACATGTTGCACGTATGGGGAATGAAAGACGTGCATGGAAGCTTCTTGTTGGAAAGCCAGAGGGAAAACGCCCAGTTGGTAGACCAAGAATGAGGTGGGAGAACAACATTAACTATGATTTGAGGGAAGTAGATTATACAGGGAATGATTGGAAAGCATTAGCTAAGGATAGAGATGTATGGAGAGCTTATGTCCGCGCGGCCATGAACCTACGGGTTCGATAGTGCCAGTGAGTAAGTAAGTAAGTAATAGATCCATTGGAATTATAAACAGAGTAATGAAACTATCTCTAGTTCCAAAAAAAAAAAAACACATCTTTGTTTATATAAAACTCTTGCAAGACTTATGTTATGGCAGTGAAATATGGACCCTGTGGACGACAGACGAAAGGAGGATTACTGCCAGTGAAATGAACTTCATCTGCCGAACAACTAGCTATTCTAAGTGGGATCTGAAAAGGAATTACAATATCCTTCAGAGACTCGACATAGACCTGGTCCTTGACCATAGCCATAATTATCAAGAAAATTGGAAACAACATGTTAATATAATGCCCAGACGAAGAATCCCCAAGGCAATCCTAAACTATATCCCACATGAGAAGGGATCATTGGAACAACCCATGAAGAGGTGGAAGGAAAACTTCAGTAGATCATAACAGTATTTAATTTTAGGAAGTTACATTTTGAGGTTATTTTAATTATATTATTTTTGGTCTGGACATCTTACCTCAATATTAATGTTGATTTGTTCTTGGACATGTTTCAAAACAATTCTGTTTTATCGTCAGCTTTCCCAGACTGGATTATATTTATGTTGCTGGGAAAGCTGAATTGTTTTGAAACATGTCCAAGAACAAATCAACATTAATATTGAGGTAAGATGTCCAGACCAAAAATAATATAAGATCATAACAGTCCTTCGAGGACTATGACCTGTCAGGATGATGATGATTATGCATATTTATATTATAGCATTATTTGCATTGGAAAGGTCTGTAATGTATCCTTCTCAATGAGACTCAATTTGTTTTGACATCTTAGCAATAACATGCATGTGAATGAATGCTTACTTAGACACACTGTCAATTGATGAGTCATCTTTCTAAGCCCTAACCAACTATACTTCTTTCGGCCTTAGTTTAGGTTGTAATGTAAACAGCAGCACGTGGTTAAGTGTGATTTCATTGGCCACATGAACCTAATGACATTGTTGTCCAACAGCATATATGAAAGCAAGCTCCCTGATGAATCTACATGTTATACAATATAACTACTATGACTGAACAAAATTATCGCAAAAATAATAATAAAGTAATAAAACACAACATAACATATGAAAAAATGGCAATGGTGAACAGTAAGTATAAATTTGTATGGATTTATATATAACACCATTTTGCGCAGAAGAAAAACGGATATTCAGTTATTCCTACATGGCCACTCGTGTTGAATACATTAAACATCATGTGTATTGGTAGCATAACTATTTGCTGCTTCCCTCTTTCGAAATTAATTGAAAAAGATTTAGATCTAATCAAGTTTGATATTTTAAATATTTTTATAATTTCTAAAATACGTGTAGATGCATGCGACTTTGGTAAATTATAGTTTTTGCCAAAACTTTAGAACTTCATTTCCAGGAAATACCTTGGACTCACCCCTTCTCTTTTCCACTCATAAATTCTAGTGAACAAAAGGCAACCCTTCTTATCCTGCTTTTAAATACCTGTAAAGAAAAGCAACAATTGTCCTGCAATGAGATGCTGAAGTGCTTACAGCAAAAGGTTTGAAAGTATCGTTAATAGCCGACTTAAGGTACTGGTGTGAGGCAAGGTCCTAAATCAAGAAGAATATCTAATCCCTGGCAAGGTTCTTAAGTTTTGATGAAAATTATAATGGCACCAGAATTTGATAGCAAGTCAGATGGTGCATAAAATAGTACCATCGCTCCGCCAATCACAGATGCCTGCGGAAGGATACCTTTTGTGACTTTGTTTACAGTACAACATAAACTAAGGCCAAAACCAATATAACTCACATGATGTCATCACAGTCACATTAGAAATGTGTTACCAAGAAGTGGAAACTACTCTGAATGAGGACTAGCTAGTTAATTTTTCCAATGAGAATTATCTGAAGAAATATTTATTATATGGACATTGTAATTAGTTTTTAGTAACTTGTTTTATTGAATGAAATAAATTATATATTGATTTTTGTGGGATTCAGTTAATTATGCCTGGGTTTTTTATTGGGTTATATTGTTTCAGTGCCTAAAGAAAATGTGGCAGCTATTGACAAGAGTGCATCAGTAATTGAAGGTGTTAGTCGCAGTCGCAATGCATTGCTAAATGGAGACACAAAAAATTATGACTGGGATTCAGGATACACTTGTCATCAACTGGGTAGTGGAGCTATTCTCGTGCAACTAGGACAACCATATATGATTGGTTCAATGAGGTAATACATGTTTTAAGCTCATGTTAAATTTTTAAATCATAATATTTAAATTTATTTAAATAAAAGTAAGATGATGATAATGATAAAAAAAAATTTCACATTGCCAAGTATAATTTGGAATGGTTCAGTGCAGCTTTCCATTATAAACAGAACTAAAATTATATATATATATATATATAAGATTTCAGTTATCTAGGTGTATCTTCAGGCTGTAATAGAGAAAAATACATAAATAATAAATTACAAATATTTCAATATTTATGTGGCACCCTTAAAAGAACACTAGGTAAGAACATAAGAAGAAGAACACATTTAAAATTTTATAAAGTATTGGCTGTGCCTGCAATATTGTATGGCTCAGAAATATGGACTCTGAATAAACAGACAATTAAAAGAATAGAAGCCACAGAAATTAAATATTTACAATTTATGGCAGATATACATTAATGGATAAAAAATTAAGTGAAGATGTTCGTAAAGAACTACAAATATTCAGTCTGACAGATAAAATAGAAGAGTATATGAGAAAATTGTATGAACATGTCTGCAAATTGACACCGATAGATTTTTAAATCATTAGATTACCTTGGAATAGTCTGAACTATCAACTGAGAAGAGGAAAAAGAGATCGGGGACACCCATGAAAGAGATGGACACAGCAGCTATGATATTTAGAGCCAGAACATACCAATAGGGGGCATGCCGTAGCATAATGGTTAAGGCACTGAGCTACAAGCTGGAGGGTCGAGGGTTCAAGTCCCGTTGGGGTCAGGATTTTTAAACTGACCCAAACCCTCTGGCGGCACTATGGCCCTGGGGTCCACTCAGCCTCTAACAGAAATGAGTACCAGACACTTGTTCTGGGGTAAAGGTGGCCGTCACGCAGGGCTGAGATAAAGTGCCGATTGTCTAGAAAAAGTGGGAGCCTTAACCTCCTACTACCCCAAGGGCCTCCGGGCCTGTTGTGGGATCACTTTACTTTACATACCAATAAGGTTCTTTGTAAGAAGATATATATATGCATACACATTTGAAGAAAAAAAAATTATGGGTGTGTGTATATATATATTAACATGAATCTGTCTGGTTGTATCTCTTTGTAGACTTGAAAGCAATTTAGTTTCCCTCCGACTAGTTTTTGGCAAGGAGGAGAGACTAGTGGTGATGGTGGTGGTGCTGCTGCTGCCGCTGTCTAAGCTTCTGGACAAGCTATGTAAAGATTAGCACTTTCTCTAATCTTGATGGAACAAGTATACTGCTGTGATTCAGTCCCCAGAGCTTCATTTATTCCAAAACAGGTTTCACTGCTTGAAGATGAGGTAGGGATGTAGGTAGGAGAGGTGACTCCATGATTCATAAGACAATTTTAAAGACCATCAAATGATAAAAGATTATTAATTAAATAAAAATAAAACTACGTTTTATTTTTATTTAATTAATAAATATGGATTTTCATCAAGTAAACACCAACTCAATTGATTATATGATAAAAGATTAAATTATATTTGAGAAGAAAAATATATGCCCAGTCTGGAGCATTAAAGAATAAAGTGCTTAGCAAAATTTTGAGTCAGAGACAAAAAGACAGGTGAATGGAAGTTTGAAAATCTGGCTGTGGAAAATTCTTACCAAGTGATAGAAAAATTAGAAAATATAGAAATTGAACCTTCCAAAAGACTGGTCTCATTTGATGTCACCTCATTAATCACAAACATTCCAACAAATAAAACAATAGAAATTTTGGACAAATGGTTAAGGAAAAAGAAGATAGATGATGAGAGCAGAGAGGAATACATGAAATTAACCAAATTGTGCATCAATCAAATGTTATTCATTTACAGAGGAAAATTCTACAGACAAAGAATGGGAAATCCATTATCACCATTTTTGGTAAATATGTTTATGGGAAACTTTGAATGTTAAATAATCAAAGTGCACCCTTTGATTTTTAAATATTGGTGTAGATATGTGGACAATATCATAGCAGTAGTCAATCATAAACACTAGGAATATGCTGTAAAACTTCTGAATATTGATAATAAATCAATTAAATTTACTATGGAAGTTGGAAAGAACCAACAAATATCATTTTTGGACCTACAATTGATCAGAAATGAAGGAAAAAGAAAAACAGAATTTGGAATTTACAGGAAAGAAACACACGCTGATAATTATATTAAAGCAACAGATTTCAGACATTGCACAAAACAAGCAGTATTTAATAGTTTAACGTAGATACTTGTGAACCTACAAATCTCTTTTATTAACCAAACCTTTTTAATTAATAATGAAAAAAAAAATAGTAAAAATTTTACTATTCTTATCCCTTCTATCATTAGGAGGTTTACCCCCCTTCCTAGGGTTTCTACCAAAATGAATAGTAATTCAATCTATATTATTTAACTGAGAAAATTTTAATTCAGAGAAAAAGCACATGTTAAAGATAGCAAAAAAGAATGGTTTTGAAGAAAAGATGATTCATAAGAAAATCAATTGATTCAAAAAACAAAAAAGTGCTAAAAGAAAATATTCTTCAGGCAGATAAAGAAATTAGTCAAAAATTCAAGAAATATACATACCATCCTTTGGTATTTAATAAGTTTCAAAAATGTTTCAGCAAATTTAACATTAATATTGTTTAGTTGTTTCTTGACTCACCTCATACTTCTTAACTCCCCATCAGACTCAAGTTTCTTCACTTCATTTGTGACATTCTCAATGCTGTATTATGTTCACAACTGATGTCCAACGGCCTCTTCTCCTGCAGACTGACCTCCACACCATCTGATGGCTGACCGACGAACCTCCAAATCAATCCCCTCTCCTTATCACCGGGTATTTCAAAATTCATAGTTGTGTTTTTATTCTTGCATATGTAAAATTTTTTCCAAATTGTGAGTTCCTTCGGTTTTTCTAATTGTTTAAGTAATTTTGTTTTGGTTTCTATTCCATGTTTTTCTGATCAGGCATGTGCAGCTATTGCAGATTTTTCTATTTCTTCATTTTTAACATTTCTGAGGTGTTCCTTTAATCTTGTATTTAGATTCCTTTTTGTTTTTCCTGTGGACATCAGTTGTGAACGTAATACAGCATTGATAGGAAAAACAAAAAAGAATCTAAATACAAGATTAAAGGAACACCTCAGAAATGTTAAAAAATGGAGAAATAGAAAAATCTGCAATAGCTGCACATGCCTGGTCAGAAAAACATAGAATAGAAACCAAAACAAAATTACTTAAACAATTGGAAAAACCGAAGGAACTCACAATTTGGGAAAAAATGTACATATACAAGAATAAAAACACAACTATGAATTTTGAAATGCCCAGTGATAAGGAGAGGGGATTGATTTGGAAGTTCGTCAGTCAGCCATCAGATGGCACAGAGGTCAGTCAGCAGGAGAAGAGGCCGTTGGATAGCAGTTGTGAACGTAATACAGCATTGAGAATGTCACAAATTAAGTGAAGAAACTCGAGTCTGCTTGGGAGTTAAGAAGTATGAGGTGAGTCAAGAAACAACTAAACAATATTAAAATAAACCTCATAGTGTTATTTCCTACCTACATAACTTAATAAATTTAACATTAAATTAGCACTGAAAAATGATTATAGCCTGAAGATAAATTAAAATCAACAAAAATGAAAAGATTGATGAAGACAACAAATCAGGGATTTATAAAATTGATTGTAAAGATTGTGAAAAATATACATAGGAAAAACAAAAAGGAACTTGAATACAAGATTGAAAGAACGCCTTAGAAATGTTAAAATGGGGAAATAGACAAATCTGCAATAGCTGCGTATGGTAAGAAAAACAGAATCAAAACAAAGACCAAATTACTAAAACAGACAAATCTAAGGAACTCACAATTTGGGAGAAAATTTACATCCACAAGAATAAAGAGAAAGTAATGAATTTTGAAATTCCATGGGGAAATAAAAAAAATTATTTTGAAGTTCATCGGGCAGCCAACAGAGAGAGCAGAAATCAACCTTTGATCACCCACAACCAATTCAACGGTTAGAAAGAATTGTCATTGACACATAGTGTGTCGAAAGTATGGTCTGCAAAAAATCTAAAAAATATGAGGTGAGCATGAATATTATAACTCATTTTAATTAAAATAAACCTCATAGTGACACTTCCTTTAAATATTGAATGGAAGAAAACTACATAATAATGAGCTACATGATCTTTAAGGGAAACCTGCAATGGACAGGTCATGTGGAACAAATAGGGAATGAAAGAGGGGATAGAAACTTCTTGTGGGAAAACCAGAGGGAATGTGCCCTGTAGGTGAGCCAAGAATAAAGTGGGAGAATAATATAAAGTATGATTTGAAAAGATGAATTAGGGAATGATTATATTAATAAAAATAACATCTCATTTTAAAATACAATAGGAAACATTAAGGGTCGAATTTATAAATGCAGTAAAAGGCGTTCTCTGCTGAGAAAGTTTTATCCTAATACATTTTGCTTACTCAGAAATCTATTCATGCAATAATAACTGTAAGCTACCTGACGAGGTAACTTAAGATCATAGCTCAAGATAGAAACTTATTGTGAAAATCCCGAAGGGAACCGATGTAGTTTGAAACCTTTGCAGCTTTATCCAAGATGTCGGACCTTGAAGACTTCGATCATGTTTTCGGTATACGCGGAGAAGAGGAATTTGATAGAGTCTACCAAAGAATTCTGCTGGAAGAACAGGAGAATCGGCGTAATATTGCGCGATGCAGACATCGTATACGGTATTATTTGCGGGATGCAAGCGTAAATGTGTTCCTCTATAGAAGACAAAAATAACGGAAGTGGTTTTATCGCTGAGAATTCTGGGTAATTCGTTGCCAATATTACAAAAACGTCAACTTTCATGTATGACCGGTAAGTTGGCCGTTAATTCGATCTCAGCAATTGCTCATGGTGAGTCAGCTTACCAGTGATTGGAAGTAATTTGAGTAGAGACTATGTATTTGCATGCGGCCCTAAGAGGTTTATTTAATAATTAAGATATTTGGTCTGTATATTCTTACTTCTTATGGTTGTTTTTGTTGAACATATGTTTCAAGTCTTGTAAGCCCTATATTCAGCGATTACAGACTGATTTCTCTCAAGTTGTCGGCCCTGATTCTTGACTCCTGCTCCTTCTGCCTGTGGTCCAATTAACTTGCTAATGAGGTTCCTTTCTCTGGAAAATTCATAATTCTTTCTTTGTTCTTCAGTATGTACATTTTTTCCCATATGGTGAGTTCATTTTTGTTTTCTGTTTTAATAATTTTGTGTTTACATCTATTTTGTGTTTTATGACCAAACGTGAGCACCCACTGCAGATTTTTCTACTTCCCCTATTTTTTACACTTCTTGTGTGTTCTAGAAAAATCGGCAGTGGCTGCTCACATTTGGTCATAAAAACACAAAATTATTAAAATAGTTAGAAAACAAAAATGAAGTCACCATATGGGAGAAAATCTACATACAGAAGAACAAGGAAAGAATTATGCATTTTGAAATTCCCAGAGAAAGGAACTTCATTAGCGAGTTCATTGAACCACAGGCAGAGGGAGCAGGAGTCAAGAATCAAGGCTGACATCTTGAGAAAAATCTGTCTGTAATAGACTTAAGATGGGGCTAACTAGCCTTGAAACATATGTTCAACAAAAACAACCATAAGAGGTAAGAATACAGAGACCAAATATCTTAATTGTTCTGTTGTAATTCAGTGTTTCCTCCTCTATCTCTTGGTAATCCAAAGAGCTTCTAAATCAAATCATATTTCTCAGAAACATCAAAATTCATTAATTGTTTTTTTATGTTCATCTTTTCACAAACTGTGAGTTCTTTAGGTTTTCTCTTTGTTTAATTAATTTTGCCTTTCTTTCAATATTTATGTTTTTCTGACTGCAGATTTTTCTACTTCCACATTTTTAACATTCCTAAGGCCTTCCTTTACTCTGCTTTTCAAACTTCTTTTTATTTTCCCTATATAGATTTTATCACAATTCCCATATTTTATATGATAAAATTTAAGGCAAAATTAATTAAACAAATGAAAAACCTAAAGAACTCACAATTTGGTCATTGCTACATTATTTGCTGTTCTATTGCTACATTAATTATATATTTTTTCCATTTTCATAATTTTCTCTGCTCATAGGTATATTTACTAATCTGTGTGTCAAATTACTGAACACTAATCTTCTAAGTAGATCGCGATTTCAAGACAATAGCGGTCCCATCTTGACGACTGATGTTATTGACGATTTTTATTATTAATTTAACACTTCTCATAGAAGGATAAATTATATTTGAAGAGAAAAATTTTCGCCTAGACCGGGACTCGAACCCGGGACCCTTGGCTTTCCGGGCCAAGTGCTCTACCAACTGAGCTACCGAGGCGAGTTACGATCTAGATGCAAATTTTTCTCTTATGTACGTTGTAATTCCCTAGCGCCAAATGCTTGAAACCATAGCTTCTATCTTTGCAAATGGCGGCTTCTTAGTTAAGAAGACATTTATTGGGAATTTAACACTACTTTATAGCCAGTAGGGCTTCTATTGACGATTTTTATTATTAATTTAACACTTCTCATAGAAGGATAAATTATATTTGAAGAGAAAAATTTTCGCCTAGACCGGGACTCGAACCCGGGACCCTTGGCTTTCCGGGCCAAGTGCTCTACCAACTGAGCTACCGAGGCGAGTTACGATCTAGATGCAAATTTTTCTCTTATGTACGTTGTAATTCCCTAGCGCCAAATGCTTGAAACCATAGCTTCTATCTTATATCTTCTATAGAAGCTATGGTTTCAAGCATTTGGCGCTAGGGAATTACAACGTACATAAGAGAAAAATTTGCGTCTAGATCGTAACTCGCCTCGGTAGCTCAGTTGGTAGAGCACTTGGCCCGGAAAGCCAAGGGTCCCGGGTTCGAGTCCCGGTCTAGGCGAAAATTTTTCTCTTCAAGTATAATTTATCCTTCTATGAGAAGTGTTAAATTAATAATAAAAATCGTCAATAGAAGCCCTACTGGCTATAAAGTAGTGTTAAATTCCCAATAAATGTCTTCTTAACTAAGAAGCCGCCATTTGCAAAGATAGAAGCTATGGTTTCAAGCATTTGGCGCTAGGGAATTACAACGTACATAAGAGAAAAATTTGCGTCTAGATCGTAACTCGCCTCGGTAGCTCAGTTGGTAGAGCACTTGGCCCGGAAAGCCAAGGGTCCCGGGTTCGAGTCCCGGTCTAGGCGAAAATTTTTCTCTTCAAATATGACTGATGTTATGTCGATTGGAAGAACCACTTCTTCTTCCCTCTGTTGGTGGACTGATAAACCCCTGGATCAGGTCAGGATTAGCGGGAATTTCAAAGTTCATAAGTTTTTCTTTGTTTTTCTGAATGTGGGTTTTTTTCCAAACCGTGAGTTCCTTTTGTTTATCTATTTGTTTAATTAGACTAGCTTTTGATTCAATTAGATGTATATATATTAAATATATTTTATGCATTGCTATTTTGCTTTTATAATTCAGCAGTGTTTTATTAAATTAATTTGTTGTTATATTGTTTAGGCTCCTGTTATGGGATTGCGATGATCGCAGTTACAGTTACTATGTGGAAGTATCTGTAAACAATTGGGATTGGGAACTCGTAGCCGACAAGACTCGTGAAAACTGTCGATCATGGCAGACACTTAGATTTGAACCAAGACCTGTTGTATTCATCCGCATTACGGGTACACACAACACTGCAAATGAGGTAATTATTTTTTCAATATAGAATGTCCTATAAATAATTTAAAAATTTTGTAATATCACATTATTTTTTAAAACTGCCAAGAAACGACGTAACACCGGTCGGCGAGAGGCTACTCATGATGGAGATATAGCTCCGAAACCGCAGTCTAGAAGAAAAAAGATATGAGGTGAGGTAATAAAAATATTAATTCTTAAATTAAACCTCATAGTGTTTTTTCCCTGTGAAAGTTAAATAATGTACAAAAAATGTACCTATCAAGACAACTGAAAATGAAAAAGCATGAATAGGCAGCAGTGATGGTGAAGATAGTGACCAACATGGAATAGTATTAGTGAGTAAATCAAGAAAATTCTTAAAAATCTTCTTCAAAATTAGGGGGTTGTCTTAAATTTGAGGTTGCCATATACTTGGATAAATATAACTCCTGGCACGACAGGCCTAGAAGGCCCTTAGCTTACCAGTCGACTGCTGGCCTCACATCCACATATATCAATCACAGAGGTAGATGATCACCCAGCCAGTGTAGGGGTGACATGTGGTCAGCATGTCGAGTCCCCCAGTCAGTATAGCTGGTTATCTCAACCTGGAGCCGCTACTTATTGTAGCTACCCAAATGCCTCATGATGCTGTGTCGGCACTGGTCCCATACTGGCCAAAATACCATGAGAAAATTTCTTTCCCCATGGAGACTCAAACCAGCACACAAGTCCCGTAGCTCTGTATCAAGGCTTCCTGCCTTAACCACTTGGCTACACTTGGATAAATATGGTAATTTTATTTTATTGTATTTTAAAGTGGTAATAGCTATTATTATCTTCTTCATTCCAAGTATTAGGCTAAGGCCTGTTACGATCCTATAGAAAATTTTCCCTCCTGCGTTTCATAGGAAGGCCCAGAGATCTTCGTCTTGGTATATAATTATAAACAGCTTTGGGGATCCAATTTGAACTCATTCTTTCAAGATGGTGTTTCCAATTTAGTTGGGACTGTTTAATATATTCAAAAATTGGCATAGTCTTCAATTCTTTTTAAGATATCGGTGTTCCTTTTCCGATCCCATCTGGTGTAACCCGCTGTTCTGCGCATGAATCTCATTTCACAAGCTGTTATTCTGCTTTCATGTTGTCTTTTTAGTGTCCATGCTTCACTACCATAGGTCAACACTGGTCTAGCCAAAGTGTTAAATGAACGTAATCTGGTGTTTTTTTGTACAAGGGATGGTTTCATAAATTGATTAATAATTCCCAAACTTCTATTTTAACTAGTAATTTTTTCAGGGATATTAGCTATTATTATAAATGCCAATAATACTGTGTATTGTCTACTAATACAATAGGCTCCTTTCTTTTTTCTTTCACGACTCGCCTCATTTTTGTAGATTTATTGAAGACCAGTTTTGATATGTTACATATCATCAATTCTTCTAACTGTTAATTGATAATGATACCTAACGTATCAAAACTGATCTTAAAGAAATCTACAAATATGAGGTGAGTCATTGCATTGCATTGCATGTATGTGAATGTTTGAGTGTGTAACTTATTTACTACTACTTCATGTTTCTGTTCATTACGAATTCTCCAACCAAGGTTATGAAAGTTATAATGCTTAACTGACGATGCATAGTTTACCCAACAAGCTTTTCTACAATTTGTAAACACATGATTTGCGTAAGCAGAAACCTAACAAAAATACAACACCAGGATCTTGTGTAAAATATTATCAGTGGGAGTCTATGACTGGACCCGTACATAGACCTAATTTATCTCCCTGTAAATATGCATCTAGTATAATGACGATAATTAACATAACAAATATTGATATTCAGTTATCAAGAGGAGTCTACACATTAATAATTACTATAATCATGAAAGGATGATGGCAACTCAACTCTATGCATTAATTAGAATATTCAAAATATGCTAACCACCTACTCCAATTTAATCATTGTTTCGATCCAAATTTTGAAATTTTACATGTTTGTGATAAGAGTAAGAAGTTAGATCTTTTGGAGGCTGTAAAAATGAATAAATTGAAAAGTAGTAACAAACTGTTAAATTCTCAACTTGATTTGAATGAATCCCCTTTGTTAAATTAAAAATTTTTAATAAATATTGTTGTATTGTTGCTTAGATCAGTTGGAACACAATTCATAATTTGTTAACATGTCTGAAGAAGGTACAGTGTACCAAAACAGCTGTCACTGAATTAGATAATAAATATGAAAATCAAATAAAACTACATTTTGTTTTTATTTAATTAAAGAATATGTATTTTCATCAAGTAAACACCAACTCAATTGATTATTCAACTCTATGTATCTGGCAAACCTATATATAAGCATGAACGTTAATTGTATGCAGCAGCTCAGACGTAGTTAAATAATAATTTTCAAGTTCTGGTGCAGATATGTGGATGACATAATTGCAATAGTGAATCATAAACAGATAGATGATGCATTAAAATTATTGAACATTCAAAGTCAAACTATAAAGTTCACTATGGAAAAGGAAATCAATGGAGAAATACCATTTTTAGATCTCAACTTAAAAAGGAATGAAGAAAATAAGATAGAATTTGGAATTTACAGAAAGAAGACACATATAGATAACTACATAAAAGCTTTAGGTTTCAATCACATAGCTCACAAAGAAGCAGTTTTCAATAGTTTGACACATAGATTAGTGAACATACCAATGAACAAAGAAAATTATGAAAAAGAAAAAGAACACATAATCAACATAGCCACGAAAAATAGTTTTGCAATAAAAATGATACTCAAAAAAATAAACAAGTTCAAAAGACAAAAATTTATTAATCAAAGCACTCCTAAAAGTTAAAGAAGATAATGTAAAATTTAGAAAATTCGCATATCATCCATTAAAACACCACAAGTTTCAAAAATTTTTTAAAGATTTCAACATAAGGTTAGCACCCAAAAATGACTACAGCATCAGTAGACTGATTAGACCTAATAAGAATGAGAAAATTAAAGAAGAAAACAAATCAGGGATTTATCAAATTAAATGTGAAGAATGTGAGAAATTCTACATAGGAAAAACTAAAAGAAATTTGAAAACTAGAGTGAAAGAACATCTCAGGAATGTCAAGAAAGGGGAAGTAGAAAAATCTGCAGTGGCTGCCCATGCATGGTCTGAAAAACATCTTATCGAGAAAGAAGCTAAATTATTAAAACAAATAGCAAAACCTAAAGAACTTACTGTTTGGGAAAAGATCTACATTCAAAAGAGCGAAAAGAAGAAATTAATGAACTTTGAAATTCCCGGTGAGAATGACCTGGTTTCGAGATTTTTCAGTCAGCCAATGGAAGGAGAGAAGGACAGCTCTTCAAGACGACAGAACAACGGTCGTGACGATACTGAGGATGGAACAGAAACTATGTTCCGAAACTAGTTTATAATCAAATAAGAAGAACAATATGAGGTGAGTGATAAAAATATTCTACCTTAATGAACGAGAGTTTGGCTAAAAATAATTTTAATTTAACAAAAGTAAATTTGTTAGCTGAATAAGTAATAATTTGCTGTAGCATTTACATAAATTATTAATTAAGCAAATAATAATAATGAATGTTTTTATTATTCAGTTCATACATCTGATGGATAAATCATATTTGAAGAGAAAAATTATACGCTCAGACTGGGCTTGAACCCGGGACCTTTGGTTTTCTAGACTAAGTGCTCTACCGACTGAGCTACCGGAGCAAGTACCAATTTAAATGCAAATCTGGTCTGAGCGTATAATTTTTCTCTTCAGATATGAATAATAATGAAATAAATTGAACAGTCGTCTCTGAATTTCCTTTCTTGAATACAATAACAAAATAGAATAATAGTTACAATGACATTCATATCATACTCCACTCATGCAGAAAAAAAAAGCATCATTCTCTTCTACAGTGTTGTTCTTCTTGAAATTAACTAATTTATGGTCATGGAGAAGGGATCTGGCTTGGTCCCTTTCCCGACATACCAAATCTAAGATAAACGACAACTGATCCAACTTGAGAGGTTCTGAGTTGGGACATTGCATACCACTCCTAAGTCTCAGCACAACCTCAGGAAGGGGCAAAGAAGGGGAAAGATAGGGATGGGACTGGCACAGTTTATAAATTCATAGCGGAGATTACACAATATGTCACTGCAGTGGCAAAATTATGCACTCCGTGCATCGTAAAAATCCTAACTTTCCATTAACCCGTCAGTGACGCACCCTTTTAACTTGCTTTCCTACTGCATTTTAGTATTCCTAGAACACTGATTTATATAAATGATCATAACTTTTTTAAATATCGATGGATTTGAATGAAATTTTTACTTGTTAGCTCAGAAATGAATGTGAAATTTAATACATACCGTATGGAGTTCAGTAGCCTTTATAAACTATTAAAAAAAATTTTTGAAATCTGATTTTCTCTCTCATGATACACATTTTTACTAAATAATTTGATTTGCTCACATTGGACATCCCTGTTTCTTTCTGTGAGACACTAAATATATTGTGTGGCATAGTGCTGATTCATCTGTAACTTGTATATACAAAAGCAGCTGACATAACCAAAATCAGAATGAATATTTAGAAGAGTGAACTCAAGCTCAAAAAGTTTAATATAAGATTAGCACCAAAGAATGAATACAGCCTTAATAGGATAATTAAAACCAATAAAAATGAAAAAATTGAAAACGAAAACAAATCAGGAATTTATAAGATCAAATGCAGTGATTGTGACAAAATTTATATTGGAAAAACGAAAAGAAATTTGAAAACAAGGGTGAAAGAACATCTTAGAAACATAAAAAATGGAGAAGTGGAAAAGTCAGCAGTAGCTGCTCATGCATGCTTGGTCCGAAAAACATTTAATTGAATCAAAAGCCAGTCTAATTAAATAAATAGACAAACAAAAGGAACTCACGGTTTGGGAAAAGATCTACATTCAGAAACACAAAAGAAAACTTTTGAACTTCGAAATTCCCGCAAATTTTGACCTGATCCAGAGGTTCATCGGTCCACCAACAGAGGGAAGAAGAAGAAGAGTTTCTTCCGATCGACATAACACCAATCGCCAACAAAGTTCTGATGATGAGACAGTTATAGTCTTGAAATCGCGATCAACTTAGAAAATATTTATGAGGAGAGGTAAGAAACATTTAATTTCACCATTGTTTTCCTTTCTTTGAATCAGATTGCAGGGTAGGTATATTCTTTTAATCTTTTTTGTTGTCTGAATTTCTTTAATTTATTTACAATTATTTCTTTTCCAAAACCATTTAAATTGGCTATGTTCATAATGTGATTGTATTCTTTCTTAAAATCTTCTTCATTGTACTCTTTCTTAAAATCTTCATTTAATGGAACATTTAATAATCTATATATCAAACTGTTGAAAATTGCATGTTTATGCGCAATATGATTGAAACCTGAAGATTTTATATAATTGTATGAGTATCCTTCCTATATATATTGAATTCAGTTTTTCCTTGTAGTTCATTCCTTATTAAGTAAAGGTCCAAAAATGGAATTTGTTTATCCTTTTTCAATTCCATAGTAAATTTTACAGTTTCATCTTGAAAGTTGAGTAATTTCAATGCATCTTCAATATATTTAGAATTTATCACAGAGAAAATATCATCTATACCAACATTTGAATATCCAGGGATAAACATTGGTGATATGAGACTCTAAATAACCCATAAATAAATTTGCCAAAAATGGTGAAAGTGGGTTACCCATAGCCAGACCTGAGATTGTAAAATTTTTCATTGAAGGTGAAAACATTATTATCAATGCAAAGTTTTGTAAGAATTAAATATTCTTCTATTATCTCTCTTTTTAGTTTTAAGGAATTTAGCCATTTTTCTAAAATAGTTAACATCTTTCCAATTGGAATGCTCAGAAATTAATTTACGAATTAAGAACCTCATAATGTTATTTCCCATATTTAACTATGAATTTATCACACTGCTTCACTAGACTCTCTGATACACATAAATTAGATACTCAATTCCATCAGCATATTGCCCTTTATATCCCTCCTCATTACACTACCTATTACTCAGTCTTTCACAGTTTCTCTTGTTAGAACATGGAATTCTCTTCCACCCTATGTGAGAGACTGCCAAACTTTACCATCTTAGAAACAAATTGAAAATAATAATTTTAACAGAAATATCTCGCTATCATTACTTTTTCAACAATTAATAAATTGTTTTTTTCTTCATTTTTTAATAAAAATAGTATTAAGATTTGTCAATATATTTACCTAATGCCTTGTATAATAAGCAATAGATTAATTCATTACAGTTTATTACTTCTTTTGTATTTTTTTTCTTTTATTTTTATGTATTGTAGATTCGAGCTTTATTTCTTTGTGTATACATTCTTCATTAGTTAAATCTCAATTATATTTAATTTTATTGTATTATTAGACATTTTTATTATTGTTCAGTTTGACCAGATAATTAATTGTTTAGAATGTACTATTATTGTATTTCTTTATTTAAATGTAACATATTTATGTTGAGTGGAAGAGATGCCACATGGCCTTAACTCCACCAGGCTAAATAAATCTACCATATTCTATTCTATGATAATTTTTTGAAAATTGCAAATATTTGTTATTTTATTAGAATAAGAACTTGAAATCTTTAGGAATTGAACAAATCTTCCCAAAAGTCTGTAAAACACTTTCTCTTTTAACAAAGTTTTTAGGCATTTGACTCCATGACTTGACAGACCCAGAACATGTTTGACCTATCAGCCGGCTGGAGACCTCACATTCAATGTGTTAAAGTGACTATCATCCAGCCAGTATAGATGTGACATGTGTTCAGCATGTTGAATGTTGGGTTCCACAGTTGTTACAACTGGTTTTCTCAACCTGAAGCCATTACTTATTGTCCATCCATCCATAGTAATTCTGCCTGAAGGCAGGTCCTTCACTGCAATCATGGCATTTTCATGCTATGATTGCAGCTTTATTAGGGAATTGTAGGTGTGGTAGCTTCCCGTTGCTTTCCACACCGATGAAGGATGATGATGAGATGGTCATGATTTCGGGGACTGTTTGGGCCTTGAAGTTTTCCTGACATTTGTCTTACAGGTGAGGAAAAACCCCGATAAAAACCTCACCCAGAAAAATTGCCCCGACCGGAGATCGAACCCGGGCCCGTTGTGTGACAAGGCAGCACACTACCTTGAGACCACAGTAGTGGACTTTACTTATTGTAAGTAACCAAATTCCTCATGAGCTAAATAGCTAGGTGGACTCTAGTCTCATATTGGCCGAAATTCCATGATAAAATTTCTTTCCAGACTTAAACCAGAGCAAATCCCTTAACCCTACTTTTTAATTGACAAGAGAATTAAAAGATCATTCTCTTAATAATAATATAAATATTGCAGGTTTTCCATTGTGTTCACTTTGAGTGTCCATCACAGTCTGAAGACTCAAGTGGAGTAGTGACATCATCACATGATGGTTCTGGTGATGCAGGTATTTCTAAAGCCGTCCTCTTGCCAAGTGGCACAGGTGCTTCTCAGGATGCAGGGCAGACAGAAGATGACAGGACAGCAGCAGATGGGGAAGTTGCTGGTGCTGCCAGCAATGAGCTCCGATATCAGTTGCCACTTCAAGAACAGGATTTGTCAGAAAATGCTACTGGCTCTAAACCCTGATTAGTGGGAAGATTGGTAACAGCTACTTCATCTGTGATCACTCTTCCTACGATGTTGGGTAAAGAGTCATGGACATTCCTCTGTCCTTGTAGGTTGTGTTTCCATCAACAGCTGGTTCTGTAAGTATTTAATTCAATGTATTTTTTCACTTTTTTTAAAGATAATATATGAAAATAAAAGTATATGTTTGGCAAAATTTTAGAGACCAATATTCTTGTTGTACAGCATAATGGAAAATATAATTTTCTTTTGTAATAAAATGTTTAAATATAATTTTGCCATTTTGCATGACATTTTTTTAGACAATTACTGTAATTCATTAGCTGTATGAATTTTTATTTCTTAAGTTTTTAGTTACTTTATTTGGATACTAAAAATCTTTTGACCACAAATAATTATAATAATTTGTCTCTTTAATTCATTTTATGTTCATAGTGGTGAAGAAATAATTTAATTACACTTTGTACAATTCAGGTATATTTAAAGTAAAAGGAACCATATACCATAATAATTTATCTGCATCCTTAAATTAAAAAAAAAAAAAAACCCTATTTGCCTGAATTTAAGACAACTTCTTATTTTAGAAATGCTTCCTTAAATTTTACATAACTATTTGAGAATTATTTTGAAACTGCATACTTGTTGAACCAAGTCTTCTGATTGAATCACAATTATTTGAATACATTGAATTATACGGCACTTTTTAATAAATACTTCAACAATTTTCTGCATTTTACTGAACTGCTAATAACTTGAAAAAACTTGTGATTGCATTTAAATTAAAGTCATTGTTAAGACATTTTATGGTTTATTTGTTTGGATTTTTTTTTTCTACAGTACATTTTAATTTTTTCTTCTTAAGCAGCCATTGTTATGTTGATCATTTCATTACAGGTGGCAGTATACTTAGATGAAAGACGAGATTTTTTACCAGATAATTCAGGAATAAATCCTTGTCTTTTATTGAGATAAATATTACATGTTGTTCAGATATATTTGAGTATTTATATTGCTTTTGTTTATGAATAATCATTTAACCCATTGTATTTTAAATTTATATAGTTCCTCTCTATAATGAATATACTTTTAACACTTAAAATGTAAATGTAATTTAAGTTAAATAATTCTAAATTAATATTCTACACCTGTGATAAACTTCTCAAGTAACAATCATACCATTCCTTCAATATTTATATAGCTTTATTAGTAGAATCTCATTTAATAAAAAATGTATTTTTTATGTATTAATTGTTCAAATTTTGTTTCCTTAGAAAATTCTAAAATCATTGGAGATCTGAAATAAAATTCAGCCTCGATTACTATATGAGATTTAGAAACTAACAAAATTAGTATTATTTTTTCTAACAAAATTAATTATAGATACCTAAGTTAAATGTAAATATATATTGGTTAAATAGAGGTAGTACAAATATTGCACATTCTTAAAGTTTGGAAGTATTGAAATGAATTTTATATTTTCCATAATGCTTCTGTATGAAAGCCTTAAAGACCATGTTTACAAGTATCCAAGATTTTTTGGGTAGGCTGTGTAACTTTGAAAATAATGTTTAGTATAAGAAATGCACTCCTTTTAATGGAGACAGCAATGTATTAATATGACACTAAAATTTGTATTATTCTTGCCCTTGAATTTTCTGCAAACTTTAAATAATTTGGGAATTATGACAAATTTACTGATGTCAAATGTTCTGTAAGTTCTTATCAAAGTAAGATGAATTAATTACCAACTACTTTTGTATTTTCTGATATAAAAAGTGTATGAAAATAGAAAATATGTGTATTTTAACAAAAAAAATGAGAAGGAAACACACACAAAGCAAATTAAATGGAGTTGATTTTCAATTTATATTTTATGAAACAGTAAAAGATAAAATAAGGAGTGTGAAAACTTCTCAAAATAATAAATGATTATTTCTAATGGGAGCTTTAAATTAAATGTTTATAGTAATTACTGAATTGAGTACATCACTTATTATTCTATTTATTTTTTCAATTATATTAAATTAGAATAAATATTGTGAGTTAAAAGATTTGCAGTATTAAATATGAAGTGGAATGGGAAAAACATACTTATCTTCACCAAAGGCGCACAGCTTTAGCATGATTAATAAATAAATTGTGCTAAGGCTTTTGTCATTGGAAAGTACTAATGTAAAGCTAAGAGCAAATTACTTACATCTTACAAATGACAGCAGATCACAGGAACTGTTCCAAGACATAGAATATGTACTTTTCTCTTCTGAGGGAGTGTAACTCATGTAGTTGCATAGACAGATTGAAACTCATCCTACTGAACCCCTCCCTCCTCTCAATTCTTGTAGGAACATTTCCAAATTTTAATTAGATCTAAAGCATGACATAACAATCCATCTCTGGAATTACAAATGTGACAATCTAAAAGAATGTATTCACGTAGACTTTCACTGCTGGAGTTGCTATGATGATCTTGAAGATTTTCGGGCTGTAGGCTGTGGTCGTGAGGCTTGTAGTTCCCCGACGTTTCGCCAGAGACTGCATCTGGCATCCTCAAGGTTTGTCTTGAGACTGGCAATTCTGTCCACTGTCTGTCCTATTTGTATGTTCACCGCAATGTGTTCGTAAGTTATATCTGCCTTCTGATTAGTCCGCGTTAGGGACTTCCATTGCTTCAATGAGATTGCTGCTTGATGGTCCATCAGTTTGACCAATGGACCAATCAGAAGGCAGATATAACTTACGAACACATCGCGGTGAACATACAAATAGGACAGACAGTGGACAGAATTGCCAGTCTCAAGACAACTCTTGAGGATGCCAGACGCAGTCTCTGGCGAAACGTCGGGGAACTACAAGCCTCACGACCACGGCCTACAGCCCCGAAAATCTTCAAGATCATCATAATCTAAAAGAATGTTTGTATAACACAACTAAATAGAAAAATTTTGTTTGAATCAAGGTCTTCAAGTTGTGTTAACTATTGTTTACAGATGGCTTATAATGTATATTAATTTCCATATTATGTTTAAAAGTTTGTATATTTCTACAATGATTTCACTAAAATATCTATTTACAATCCCCCTAGTTTTGTTATCTTAAACAGTTGTAACAACTATAAATTCATTTTTAAAAGAAAAGTGTTTACCTGAACTGGGATTTGAGCCCAAGATCTTTAGTTCTATGTACTAGCACACTAACCAATTTTACTATCCAGGCACCTCACTGAGCGCATAATTTTTCTCTTCAAATATGATTTATCCATCATTGGTATGTATGAAATGATTAATAAAAACATCTCACTTCTGTTTTTTAATCCTGCCACCCGTAACAGTGAACCATCATCTGCAATACCATTGGGCAGCTTCTCATTCAAGAAGACTATGCAGGATTTTTAATATTACTATTATGGCCGTAAAGCTTATAATTGTGATATTCACTGCTAAATGTGTATGGGATTCTATGAGATAAAGAAATATGTCCATTTGAAGTGAGATGCCAAAATAGTACACTTCGTAAGTGCACTAGTATGTAGAATAGAGATCTTGGGTTCAAATCCTAGTTCAGGTGAAAATTTTTCTCTTTAAAAATAAATTTAGTGTTCAGTATAAGTGTGTAAATTTACATATAACATCAGAACTCTAACAACTTTTGATTAATCAAATTTTCATAGTACAGTAGAACCCAATTTTTTTCAAAATAAAGGAGATGGAAATCTAACAAGTATTTTCACATGGGAACTATTTTCAGTTGTAAAAGAAAGGATTATTACCGTAATTACTTATTTTAGGAATTCACACTATGAGGTATATTCATTTAGGTAAAATTTAATCACTCACCTCATATTTTTCTTCTTATATTAATTTAAACTAGTTTTGGAACTTTACATTTCAGTTCCATCGTCAGTATCTCTGTGACCGTTGTTCTGTCATCTTGAAGAGCCGTCTTTCGCTCCTTGCATTGGCAGACTGAAAACCTCGAAACCAGGTCATTCTCCCCGTTAATTTCAAAGTTCACCAATTTCTCCTTTGATCTACATTCAAAGGAGCGAATAACACTATGACAACACCCTGCATGACATCACTTTACCTCCAGAACTTATGTCTTGTGTACATTTCCTTAACAGACTGAGTCGACCCCATGGTGCTGCCAGAAGGTTTAGGTCAGTTTAAAAATTCTGACCTCAATTAGGACTCAAATTTGCCGCCCTCTGGCTTATAACATATTACCTTAACTGGAAAAGGGACTGTTGAGGTTAGTTTAAGGTGGAGTTTATGCCCTAACATTGTGTGAGACATGTGAGGTAAAGGATTCTTAATGAGGAGTGGTGAATTTGAGATCGAGGAATTTGGGTTGCTCCAGATTAGTCAAGGGGCATGCCGTAGCGTAGTGGTTAAGGCACTGAGCTACAAGCCGGAGGGTCGAAGGTTCAAGTCCCGTTGGGGGTCAGGATTTTTAAACTGACCCAAACCCTCTGGCGGCACTATGGCCCTGGGGTCGACTCAGCCTCTAACTGAAATGAGTACCAGACGCTTCTTCTGGGGTAAAGGCGGCCGTCACGCAGGGCTGACAACCCGGCTGACATAAAGTGCCGATTGTCTAGAAAAAGTGGGAGCCTCAACCTCCTACTATCCCAACGGCCTCCTGAGGCCTGTTGTGGGATCACTTTACCTTTACCAGATTAGTCAAAGGTTCAAATCGTGTGGGTAGACAATGAGTTCTTTCTGCAGGTTTAACAATACGACATGGGTGGGCAGATATTTATGTCCAAAATCACTTACTGTTCTATTTACACTTCTTGATGCGTGTCTAATTCTGATATAACCGGTTGGTGGAATATCAAATAATCTTGTAATAATCTTTGGGAATAATATGCTCTGTATTATCAAGTCCCGAGTTTGTAATATCTTTAATGATCAGTCTCGAATATCGTCTCCTTTGTCAAATATTATAAGTCAAATAATCACTTTATAAGTACGATAAAATTTCTAAGTTCAGCTTTCGTTCATTGAGAATAATTTTAACTTCTATTTTCCTGCGACTAGGAGCAAAATTGAGCAAACTCGCGATGTTTATCTCCCTGTAGTCGGGAGATTATACTTTCACACGATATGTTTTGATTATAGGAAACTTTGGGTTCCACCACCATCAGTTATTTTGCCATTAGATAAGGTCACAATTTATGTTGAATCTATTGGGACTGGTGACATGTGGAGATGGTTTTAGGGATGTGTTTTCAGGATCTTATATTCTGATGTCATTAAATCTGTCTGACCACCACCCACTTTTTAGCTATAATGTTGCCATTTTGTATATTTTACTTGGGTTTTCCAAATGCAGTAAATTATTCCTAAGCGTGACAAGCTCATGGCCTATATGCCTACAAGACGGCTCACATCTGCGCTGGCAACCATTTTTGAAAATGTTATCGTACATCCTGACATTAAATCTAAAAAATGACTAGACCTTTCTTCTAAAGTTACAGATTACCCTTTGTACTATCTCCACTATGAAAAGAGCTCGTGTGAAATCTTGTAGATAATGTGTTTCTTCAAATTTTATTCTTTTGTGTTCGGGCTACCTGTTCTCTGTTAATAATGCAAAAGGGTCATTATACTTAATGATTTCAACCACATGAATACTGGTGATTAATCTGATCGTGATATCAATTCCTATATACATGTTGATATCACCATTTGATTGTGTTTATTTTCACAATTAAAATAAATATAAACATGACCTATCTATGAGTGCTATGACATCACATTTATAAGCTTACTAATTACTAATAACAGGAACGATTTACTTATAAGACAAAATAAAAGATATAGATGGGAAGTCTTGCTACATAACCAACTATGCTGTGGCATGTCCCTAGGTTTCACTGTACTGCATAATAATGTTGTTTTCGAATATATAAGTTAAAAATCGGCCACCATGTTATATTGTTGGCTATGCCACTGAATTCATTCTCCTTTGTTACATGGAAAATGTATGTGAGTGACAGTTCTTTTGATTTGTTAGACATGCCTACCAGATTCATGCTTAAGGTCATTTCTAAATGTTATGGTTAGTTTTAACCACAGTTTTTATTACTAATATACATGGTTATTGGAGTGGAATATTGATCGGAAGCTATCCAATAACAGTATGGATTTTCTCTTCTACATCACAAATAGATCTAGTTTTATACTTCATTAAACCATTGGCATGTATCTGCAATTATCCATTGAATTTAGTACTGTAAGTAGTAGGTAATGTATTCTTCCCTCCCCTGCTCTAGAAAGCTAACCATCACTTAGCAATATTCTTCGTAAATTGAAAAAATTCTCAATCAACATTTCTCTTGTTATATAATTATACTTACAGTATATTGCTTATAGTTAAAATAATAGCATGCCAATGGATTAAAGAATTGAAGTACAGTGAATTTTGTATTTGATATTTAACAAAATTGATGTTTAATTTAAAGCATTCTGTAAGTTTTGATGTCTCACATTATTATCAACGAAGGACTTTGCTGTTGCACAATATGAAACACGAGCCAACGTAGAAAAAAAATGTCTTTGCATTAATTTCAGAGAGATATAGGCTATTGTTTTGATGGTGCTATTTGACGTGTGCTAATTTTAAGGACTAGATTAATTTATAATATTAAAGTATCATGCAACATTCTACTTCTAGTCAAATAATTTAAGTTAGAAGAAAGATGCAACATTTTCTTTACAATGCACTAATATCATAGATTTTGGGAATGATGTGATGGAATAATAAACCTGTGAACTCTTGATATAATGTGACTGTCTTTACTAAGCTTAAGTATGGTGCTTAATTTATATTTAACATAAAATTGATAGGAATTCACGCTATAAAATATTTTTAATAGTGAGTGGAGGACATATTTTTAACGACTAACCTCATATAATTTCAAATTTCTTTGATACCAGCGATTTCAGACAATGTCTTGTCCCTCTTCAGTCATGGCTTTATTATCTGAAACCGCCGGTATCAAAGAAATTTGAAATTATATGAAGTGAGTCATTAAAAATATGTTCTCCACTCACTATTAATGATATAACCTCATAATGTTTACTTCCCAATATTAATTTAAATATATGAAATATTTTATCAAAGAAATTGAATTGATTCCATACAACTCACCTCACATTAGCTCTCTTTCTTGGAAGAAACATCATCTTCTGCCAACAACTGACTGTTGTGATGTCTATGGAGGAAAGGAATGTGCAAAGCTTCTAATGGGATTCTCACCATTGGTTGATAAGGATGAAGGCGATTCCTTCAAAACCAGTCCAAAAAAGAAAGATAATAATGAGGTGAAGTGTAAGTAACCAGTTAAATTTCTCTGAACTTGCATTCTTTTTATACTAATATAATACATGATAGCATTTTATTGAGATATCAATCACAATGTATTAATTGTACAATTATACAAAAATTATCAAATAATACCTGTAAGACACCGACATTCTCAAATTCTTCAATTTTTTAAAATTGTTAAGTATTTTGGAAACCAGTTCCAACCTCAGCAGAAGTAGCCTTACATCCTTCTGCTGAGGATTGAAGTGGTTTCCAAAGTCCTATAGATTTTAAAAAATAAATAATAATAATAAATTGAGGCAACAGTACCTTACAGGTATTAATTTTATATTAATAGTATTATATTGTTTAGTATTTCTAAATGTTTGTTTATGTAAGTTATTCTAAAAATAAGTTCTTATATTTGAAAGCAAGATAGCTCATATCAGAACAGAAAATATCTTCCTATAGACAGGTTTTAAAATTAATATCTTATGAGTACTCTAGATTACATGCAGGTCAAGTCATGTCTAATTGAAAAGAAAAGTACATTTGATTTACCAGTCCAATTTTCACGGTAACAAGGACTTAATATGGCCTCCATTTATTGTAGTAGTCTTCTGTCTTAGGTAAAGGTACTTAATTACCAGGCTCTGAAAGTTAAGGAATAAGAATCCAAGGACATTTCAGTTAAATATGATATCCCTATGCTCCATCTGGTTTTGTCCATAGAAATATTTCCATTACTCATGTCATAGGATGCCAAGTGTGTCAGTTTGACCAGTTTGAACACGAATGAGGCACCCTTATTAGGATCCCAGAACATGAACCCCATAATCAGAAAACTTGCCATTTGAATTTCCTGGTTCATATCTTTTATCATAAATCTGAAGATATTGCATTCATAGAAACATCCTGATTCATGTTGGATCTAAGATTTGGCTTCACAGTATTGCTGATGGGGATCTGCATATACAGTGTGGTCAGTATAGCATTGGACATTTGTGCTGTGCAGTGACGAAGGCTTACACGTGCAGACACGGGACTTGAAATGTGCACAGACTCAGCAGTATACAAAAGCACATCCCACGCATTCACAATCGCAGTCAGATTGTATGCTTCGAGTGGATAAGGTGCTGCCTTGCTTTTCCTTGTGTACTGAATGGTGTGTGTATTGAGTTATTTCAATTTTAAAATTTGTATCTTATAAAACAGGCGTGTATAAGTGTAAACTGAATGACGTGTGTATAAGTGTAAAGTGTAAACCGTATAATGGCTCATAATTTTTCTACTGAACAACGTGTATTTATTTGTTAACTCAGTCTGCCAGCCAAGTACGAAGACTTTTTGAAACACGATTACCGGGTGTAAAAATTCCGTCACGTTCAATAGTCCATAATCTGTACAACAAATTTTATAAAGAGGTGTCAAAAAATGTATGGACAACGAAGGTGAACAGTTCCAGAACCTGCTTCAATAAAGTTGGTAAATACAACAATTTGTGAAATAGTTACGAAAATGTGTGTGGTTGTATCACTGCAATTCTATGCTGTCCGTTCCCTGCTGTGAGTGTGTCAGCAGTGTATAGTGAAATCTCCGCATCTGCTGTCTAGTGCTATACTGATCGCACTGTTCTATTCATGGCCTTTAATTGTCCTCATAATAAATAATCTAAAGGAAATGTAAAAAACTCATAGTAAATATGTGCATATTGCAGAATATATTCATTTTAGGATCTTCTGAGGATTCCATAAGGCCTGTATAATATATAAATTAATAAATTGAGGACAACAGTACCTTAGAGATATTCATTTTATATTAAAAACTTTATATTTCTTAGCATTTCTAAATCTTTATTCAATCAAATTATTCTAAAAATAGATAGATCATCGGTTGATTAATGTCTTTGACATCGTCTGATTCTAAAAATAAGATCTTATATTTTGTCGTATTTTGTTTCCGTCTTTGATCTGAAGATTGATCCTTGGGACTGCGAGCAAAGTATAAGATATACCTTGAAATGGGTTGCTAGCCCATTTTCATAGCAAGTTTATTATTCGGAGAATGGAATACAACCGACTTGTAAAAAGAGCTAAAGAAGAGAGACCAATGGACGGGAGAAGAAAAAGCGAAAGACCAACCAAGAGATGGATAGACAGTGAATACACATCCAATATGTCTTCCTCCGAGGAGTGATTTTAGAAATAAACAGGATGAAATCCTACAAATTATGAATAAGATCTTATATTTAGAGAGAATTGTTTGTATTGTTCATATCGCAAAATATATTCATTTTAGGATCTTTTTTTTTTTACGCTCTTATCGCCTATCTAAAAATAAATACCTTTTCTTTAGAATAATGTATATTTGTAACTATTCTTGGTATGGCCTTCCTTCATGATTTTAAGGGATCGGTTTCTCATTCAGAGTGTTTTATTTTAAATTAATTTTTTTATTATTTCTTGATGTTTCAAAATAATATTTTTTGGATTAAAGATAAATTATTCTATCACATTTTGAATATTTTTTTATTAAAGAGAACATTTAGAAATCATGGTGTTTTGAGAAATAGCTCAAAATTATAGTGATTTGCAACATAAAATAAACCAGTCTTCCAAATGTTGTTGTTAAGAATTTTAAGTTAAAATTGTTTTGGAAAATTGAATATTCACTATTTTTTTTTTGCACCCCCATGTGTTACATTATTCTTGATACGAACTGGAAGCTATAGTTCCAACATTTGGATTGATTATTAGACAAAGAAATACATTGTTTATAATAAAACTAAAACTATCTTTAGAAACAATAAATGCAAAGTTCCCACAACCAGAGTTATCACAGATGGCTCCAAAATTAGAAGTGAAAATCTGAGAGAAGGCATCTACGCTCATGTTATAGTGGGCACAAACAACATCGCCTTCATAGGAGAAGTAAAACGTATAGAAGTAGCACTCGAGAACCTTCTATTCCATATGAAAATGTTCTCAAAAGCAGTTAACCTAGCGAATTCAAATATAAGCAATCATGGGCGTGGCAAGGTGGGTGCAAGGGGGTGTGCTTGCACCCCCTTTCATTTTCTACCAATTAATACTAGATAGAATGAGATTTTCTTCTATCAGAAATTAGGTGTAACATGTTAAAAATCGATGTAAAAAAATTAATATTAAGCCCACCAAACCCAATCGATGTGATGTATCAATTTCAAGTATCTGTACCAATGGACATAAGCATCTCCAGTATGCCAGAAAATTTTTCGACACCTAGATGATTACAGAAACTTCACCTGACCATGACTTTTCAGTGACCACACACACTTCTGTAATCATTACGTCTTATATTGGACAATGGCCATTTACCGTAATTGGTAAAAGGTTCGCCATGTCTATGTCTCATATTTTCTAGTACATTCGATAGGCTCAAATAATAATTATCCAATTTACATATTCTTTACTCAAAGTTTCTAGTCCCATGCTTTAATGTTGAACTACGTGTATTCATGCGTGTATGCGTAAACATGGATATTAGAAAATTCTTTTGGTAAGTACCTACACAAGTTGTATCATTGCAATATTATTTTTTACAATTCTTCACATCTGAAGAAGATTTATCCTCCATTTACCCACCTAATGATATTGGCAACTGGTTCAGGAGAACAGAGCTAATGAGTAAAGAAGAGAAAGTGAAAATTCTGACAAACTGCTTGAGTCCACCCGAAAGCTACAATTTCAGTAAAGATAATGAATATTAAAAACAGAAATTCAAGCATTGTTGGATCTAACAGTATTCACTCTGGCTAAAGTATTCCGCAAGTCTCGGAGATGCACTCTATATATATTGTGTTCTATTCTCTCCACATATTGTGAGAGGCGTTAAAAGGTCATTCATAGTGAGGCCCTTCCAAAAGGAAAATATTCAAGTTATTTGGAACCCGTCGTTAATTTGCTGCAAGCCGTTGCTATAGATTTAATTAAATGCACAGTCCATGTTGAAAGCATTAAAAGCATGGTAATAGATTATCGCAAAAAAGGTTATGAGATCTCGGAAGGCATCATGAAAGAGATGGAGACTATTGCTTTTGAGCTAGGTGTAGAAATCACACTAGCAAGAATATCCAATAAGCAGACACATCGAGATAATCCACAATGTAATCCCGAAGATTACATTAAAGTGGCCATCTTAAATCCCCACTTGGATTCCTTTCACACAGCTTTGTCAGACAAATTTGGAGCACAACAGTGTTCTGCCCTAAGAACCCAAAAACTTCTCTGAAAGATCCCCAAACAACTGCGAGCAACATTTCAGAATATTATAAAATCGAGGGTTTGTCCACCGAAATTGAACTATGGCACCATATGTGGATGAAACAAAATGATAAGGATAAAGGTTATTTCATTAACATCGTGGACGAGTGCGATTTTTTCCCCCATTCATCAAAAAAGCAATTGTAATATGCCTGTCTTTACCATGCACTATGGCGTCGATTAAATGCACTTTTAGCACTCTAAGAAGAGTGAAGACAATACCATTCTACAATGACAGAAATTCACCTTAATGGCCTGTCTATGCTCAGTCGTGCATAAAAAACTTATTAAAAATTGTATTGAAAATTTCAAACAAAACGTACTTAAAAAATGTTCTGAGAAAAAAAGGCGAGTCAAACTGTGTGTGTAGTTGTACTTTATTAGTATTGGTAGCTAAAATATATAAATAGTCAATTCAATTAAGTATAAAAATTAAGAAGTAATCTTGACAAAAAAATTCAATTCGCCAAGCCTAAAAATTCTGCAATTATTTCACTGTTATTTTTCATGTTTCCTCTTCAATGTAGTTTTTTCTGAAAATATATTGACATTAGTTTTAAAAATAAAGGTAGTATTTTGTATTTTTGATTTTATCATTTGTACCCAGAAGGTATACAGTCAAAAACAATTTTGCACCCCCCTTAATCCAATGCTGGCTATGCCCATGTAAGCATTAGCTACTTTCAACCAATTACTAGAAAATGAAAACATTATGGAATGTTGCAAAAAACAAAAGCTATAATATATTTGATTACATGAGTAAACAATCATTTTATATTCTAAATAATTAATGTGCATTCTTGACTGTTTTGCCAAAAATATTTTTTTAACTTAAATTTTGTAATAAAATAGGATAAGAATTTTTTTTAAAACATCTAGTGATTAAAATATGCAGAAATATAGGAAATAAGTTATGTAAATGAAATATTAATTAATTAATTACTTGGGATGTTTTTAAAAAAAAATTATTTTTAAATGTATATTTGTAGGCTTTCAGGTTGTATTAATAAAAATTCTGGTTGACCAGAAATTAAATATCTTCAAGAATCCTTCTGATATTAACAATTACAGCAAATGTGATTTTTGTCAAGCTGTAAATCCTAGGAAATGCATTTTTAACACTTCCACTACAGAGAAGATAAAAGGAAAGTTCTTCTTTATAGTAAATAGGCCAAATATTAAAAAAATACAAGGTGTTGACAGTTTTCTAAGTAACACAGAAAATGAGTAATGTTCTTTAACAACCCAAGAACAGAAATTCCTTAAGTACTGCCAATGTATTTTGTATTTCATGTAATTGCAGAGAGGAATATATATATATATATGAATAGGATTGCAGGAACACAAAATATACTGCAGATTAAAGCAAACTGAAAGGTTGGCCTTAGTGGAGTATCTGTATAAAAATAAATAACATGTTATGAAATTTGAAGAATCCCAATTTGCCAGAAACACATTACCAATCAAGAGTATTCTGAGAAGCAATTGAAATATTTATGAAATTTGAAGAAACCCAATTTCTGGCAAAAACATATCATTGCCAAAGAAGGCTATTCTGAGAAGCAATTGAAATGCACAAACACAGAAATCCCTTTAATAAAAATAAGAATGTATGAATATTTGCATCTCAACTCTACATAAAACAAGGACTAAGCCAATGACCTCCACCACTATTGATACTGATAACTAGTCAGAAAATAGATTGTCATTTCAGATTGCCTAGAGAATGAGTTCAGCTACAAATAGAGGGAAAGTTTCTAGTGTCATCCAGTCTACATTAGCAATCAGCTGATGAGTTCACATAGACTAAGCACAGTTTCCTGAATATACTACCACAACAGTAAATCAAACCAGTGTTACCGAAACGGCATTGGCCATTTAGCTGGAAAAGATTAATTTTTTTTTTTAATATTCTGCAAATAGATTCTAAAACTATAAACAAATAGGTGGATTTGTCTCATTTTTTTTATTATGTGTCATTTTTAAAATATGTGTAGCATTATATGAAGGTGTGTATGGCATAGTGGTGTAGGCCTGTCAGTTTTTTTACAAAAATGAGTAAAGTACACGAGTGTAAAGAAGAAACTGCATACTATATTTCAGATATATCATCAATTAATACCATCACTTATGATAATAAATATCTCCATGATTATCACTATTAATCTATCTTGTATGTAAATGTAAATAGATTTTAATTTCAGTTTCATTTCAATAATTCTGTTAACATAAATATAGATTTTTTACAAATGGAACTGAAATTAAAATCAGTTAATTATAGTATTATAAGAGAACTAAAGTAACAGAAACCACCAATTAAACTGTTGAGAGATCAATAACAAAAGAAAAATATTTAAATTTGTTTTAAAAGCAGTTAATGACCAGTGGTCACTAATCTCTTGTGTTAGGGAATACAGAGTGTAGCAGTGTATCCCATTCACATAGAAACATAAGCATATAATGTGAACACCAGATTTGCATTGGCATTCACAATAACAGCAGAATGCTAGTATGAAAATAAAACAGTTGAAGTGTGAAATCAAATAAAAATTTAGGCTGTGATGGATGAGGACGATATGGCAATGCAGTTTATGCTTCTACAAACTGCATTAGCTTGTGTATGTGATCTAGTATTATTAAAATCAAAGACATCTAGTCGCAGATGGCAGGTTCTTCCAATGAATTGGAGGAAAATTATTCTAGGATATTTCCATAATCTTCTGAGTCAACTGTGAGATAATGGCCCAAAAAAATGTTTTTCTCTCAAATTCTGGTAACACATGCATGAAAATTTGGAGTTTGCAAAGCTGTGTTGATAGCATATGGTGATAGTGTTCATTTTATTGTTAATGAAAATCATTGTAAATGGCTTCATTTGATAAATTGATTATAAGCTTTTGTGTTTGTGTTAACGTTAATTAGGAATTAGAATGTGGGAAGTCCTGTGATATGGGATGTGAAGTAATATATTGAGATATGATCATACTCAAATTGTGAAAGATTATTTCTGAGAATTATAATTGCATTATATTAATCTATAATATGTCTAAATATTTGGCAAAATAAGGTGTTATAATTAATTTGTTAGACAAATATTCATAAAGTCAAACAATTTATTAAAAACAAAATTCCATGGTACAACAACCCCAAAAGGCCCTTGATCTACCAGTCAGCTGCTGGTTTCACATCCACATTTCACTTGCAAAGGTGGATGATCTTCTGGACAATATAAGAATAAAATGTGTCAGCATGTTGAGTCCCTCAGCCATTATAGCCAGTTTTCCCAAACTGGAGTCATTACTTATTGTAGCTATGCAAATTCTTTATGATCCAGGATGGGCATCGGCACTTCACTAGCCAAAATTCCATGAGGAAATTTATTCCCCCATAAGGACTTGAACTTTTACTGCACCAGCTTCAGGACTTGCACTGGTCTGAGTTCCTATTGGGGATGGAATTCTGCTAAGTATGGGACTGGTGCTCACTTAGCATCATAAGTAATTTATATAGTTTTGTTAAAACTCAACACAAAATTTCAGGAATGAATTCCTCATATTGAGAGAAGAAGTGTAGTACAAAATGAGCCCAGAAATTTATAATTACAGGATTATTCAAACTTTTATGAATGTAAGTAAACCACTGAAAACAGACTTCATACTCACCTTAGCACACTGAAAACAAACCCAGTACAAACGATCAGATACAGCTAAGTAACCTAGACATGGTGGAAAATCATTTCTGGGTGCTTACAAGTTTCAGGTGAACAGCTATTTTATTCATGACATGTTTCCTTATATAATGATTTTAACCAGAGTCTCGCTTTTTTTGTCCAGATATCAAGGTACGTTGTCATGTATATTTGTAAGCCCTTGTTTTTCCCTTTACAAAGATTTAGGTGCTCTCCCCCTGAAGGGAAGAATTTGAACCATATTAATTTAGTTACACTTGTTTTCGTATAGATGTCATTTTGAGTGGTACATGGTCAGCGTTCCACCTCATACTGACATCTAGGAAACCAAGGCAGTACTAGGATGGAAAAATTCGGTAAATTTTGCTTAGAGGCCTTTTCATTCAGGCTTAAGGATTTTTTACGAGCCTGAAAATCTTCAGACTCGGGACCCATGGCTTAAAGTCCCTCCTGGAGGACTTGCTCCTTGGATTTTTCCGTCCTAAAAAATCCATCGACCCCGGCCGGGTTTGAACCTGCAATCCTTGGGACCAGATGCAAGGAGCATAACCACTAGTCCACCGTGGCCGACATGTTGTCATGTATTAACATTCATAAAAGTTTGAATAACTCTGTAATTATAAATTTTCGGATTCACTTTTTTCCTTCACTCAATATGAGGAATTTATTCCTGAAATGTTGCCATTGAGTTTTGTTACACCCAGTATAGCTACAATAAGTAGTGGCTCCGGTTGAAAAACCTGCTATAATGGTTGGGGAACCCCTATGCTGGCTGGTTGTGAGGCCACCAGCTGGTGGGCCAGGCCCATTGTGCCATGGGGACTCAAACCAGCACATTTCCCATAGCTCTGTGCTAAAGGCTTGATGACTTTTAGACTGTTCAACTACAGCATGGGACTTTTGTGAGATATAAAAAAATAACTGTATACGAAAATTGTTAAATCCAACATAAAATATAAGCACATTATATCAAGAGACCATGGTTTAGAAATGATTATGACAATAATTTGGAAGTGTGGAATATAAATAAAATTTTGAGCAGAAATGTAAGATTTATAAATCAGTAGATAAGCTCAATAAAAAGAAAATGTTGTGCAGTAATATATAATTTTTAATTTTTAGATAGATAAGAGATATATTTAATTTAGATTTAATATCATTATTAGTAGAGTAAAATGAACCCTTAACTCATATTTTTAAATATCTTCTTAGTAGTAATTGTGGCATATTAGGGTTTATGATTTTAACATCAATAGAGATGACCAAAATACTGATACATTTTGTAACATTTGAGGAAAATATGTTGCTATAATTTAAGGTCTCATACATTTAATTTCTGTTGCTCAAGATAAAATTTTTGTTAAATCTTCTATTGAATAAGAAATTTGATTAAAGTGTTTTCATAAAATTGTCGGCCATCAGTGAATAAAATGTCTTATTATGAGATTGTTGATTTATTTCTGTTAGCATTTCATTATTTTATCAAAGAAACAACGTATATAGAGAAAAAATTGCGTTTAGATCGGTACTTGCTCAGGTAGCTCAAATGGTAGAGCACTTGGACTAGAAAACCAAGGGTCCCGGTCTGAGCGTATAATTTTTCTCTTCAAATATGATTTATCCATCATTGAGATGTATGAAATTAATAATAAGAACATCGAAGAAATAAATGTTATATTGTACAACTAAACTAACTATCTACTACTTTCAAATCAAAGTTTTATGACCATGCAGACATAAGCTCTCCACACATACCTATCTTGTGCTAGTATTTTCCTGTCATCCCACATATAAGTCACCTCCCTTAAATTGTTGTTGATGTTATTCTCCCACTCATTCTTGGTCTATCTACCAAGACTTTCTCTAATTTTCCTACAGGAAGTTTCTGTGCCCTTCTTTTTTCCCATTCATGCCACATGTCAATGAGACTTATTAAATTGTTGCCACCAGGAAATCCAAATGGGGAAGATTATTTTATCTGTAGAAAATTTTACTCTGTGGGAACCATATCTACAATATTTGATAAAAAGTGATTCCATTACAGATTTCACGAAGCTCTTGGGGTAGTGGGAGGTTAAAGGCTCTCACCTTTTTTAGACAATCGGCACAAGATCTCAGTCCTGTGTGAGGCTGCCTTTACCCCCAGAACAAGCATCTGCTACTCATTTCTGTTAGAGGCTGAAGACCAGAAGGTTTAGACCCTTTTAAAAATTCTGACCCCACCAGGCTCAAACCCCTTCCTTCTAGCTTGTAGCATATTGCTTTAATAAACTGTGCTACAACATGCCCCCCTAAATTCTTGATCTTTAACTATTAAAAATATTTGCAAGATTGTTGATTGTGTAACAAATTTTAAAATAAATTAGGAGAGAAAATGTATTTCATATTAGGATACTACAATTTGTGCCATTTTGTAATGTATTGTATTTCAAGCTTCTTAATACAAATACCAAGGAACTCTGATCATTACATTTAGCTTGATGATTGGCTAGCTTTCCTGATAAAATATTTCAGATAAATGAAATATTTAATTTTTGTAAAGTATTTCATAATACTGAAATTTACAATTCCCAACTATATGATTAATAAATGAGATAAAAATACTATACTGCAGCCACTGATTCTCCTGCCTTGACATTTTCACGACAATGTTGCCGATATGGATATTCAGTGGGAGTGGCCGCTTTATGTATGCGGTTAGCAGACATACAGCTGACAAAATTTCAGCCATTTCAAACCTTACTAGCGCACTATAGCTGCTTCAAGAGCAGTGATTGGTTGTGGCAGACATCTACTCTCACAACAACCATTTCCTTATTGGCAATAGAGGGCAAATTTTCCCTTTACCCATCGTATAACCTAAACTTCAGAGCCGGAGATATGGCTGCTGGGGTATAGTGATATTCATTTGTGGCAACCTTTAATAAAGATTTATATATAATAATAATAATAATAATAACTCACTGGCACTATTGAACATGGAGGTTCATGACCATACGTAGATGAGCTAATATTTTCAAATCATTTCTCTATATAATTTATCAATGATTGTTATTTTTCAACCTTATTCTTGACTTACCTACCAACCACTTTTTCTCTGGTTTTCCTACAGGAAGTTCCCAAGCCCTCTTTCATTCTCCATTTGTATCACATATCCTGCACAACATGGACTATGAGACGTAACTGTTCTTGCATCTATTTTCCCATTAAGATCCTGTAGCTCATTGTTCTTCTTCTTCTTCTTCCTCTACGCATGAAAGCTGGCAGCTTGCTGCGTGTTCATTCACTACAGGTCTGGGGTATGGTGACGTCCTTCCATCGTAGTTGTGGTCGTCCCAAATGCCTTTTCTGCTGAGGTGTCCAGTCACGTACTTTCTTCTATCATTTATCCAGAGGTTTATAGGTTCAATTTCACATTCTTCTCTAATAACAGAGCTGCAAATTTTCCTACGATTTTCCTTAAAACTTTCATTTTGGTTGTTTCATGTAATGCAATGTTTTCCTATGTCTGTTTTTCTCTCTTTGGTCCAAAAGTTTTCCCAAATCACTTTATACTCACAAGAAACCATTAACCATTGCATGTTGAAACCTACTTTGAAATTTCTCTCAGAGAAGCATTGTGATGTACTAAGATCATGTCCAAAAAATTATCTGCCATTTTTAACTGCATGGCAAAGTAATTGAAACCAAAATCCAGCAATGGGAACTGTGTGAAGCTGATGGACTCCCTGCATGAGTAAAATGGAGTGCAGTGTGGTTATCCAATCTGCTAACTCAGGAGTTATATTACTTCCCTGAGTTTAAACAAGAGATTTGGCCCTGGATTTTAGTGCCTTGCAGTTAAAGATAATTTTTTGGAACATCCTTGGTATATCATAACGTTTATCTGGAAGGAACTTCACATTTTGGCATACAGTGGTTGACAGTTTCCTTATAATATATAACAACTAAATAATAATAATAAATTATCTATAATGTAATTAGTGGTAGATTATACTTCAGTGCCTAGTTTTGTCTCGTTTATAATGACTGATTAAGCAGGAAAATTTTGAATTAGAATGAATAATTAAACAATGCAATACACATTTCACATTGTATTCATAGACATTTGATGAAACAGTATCATTGGTCATCTCTGTTAATATGTAGTAGATAAAGGTATATATTTCTCTTTGCATGCCCTTAGAAATATCAATTATAAGCAGCCACTTTTTCACATACTGTTTAATTAAAATTATACCAGAGAAGATGCTAGTAATGTACATTTAAATGTTGATACAAATGCGGGTTCTTTTTGTTTTTCTTAAAGATAAAGAGTTGGATATTTCAATAATGTACCTGAATCACAAACTCTTTGACTATATTTTTAAACAGCTCTTAGCTTTCCCACAGATCAACTTACAGCAGTTGTAACTAAATGCATTACTGACACTTCTAGTGGTGATAGAAGAGATCAAAACAATTTTTTTATTAAACTATTATGGTGGATTTGAAACAAATAATCATATGACAAAATCATGAACCTAGTTTATCACTATAAAAAATAAAGATTATAGTCCAATTATGAAGAAACAATGTATGGTGAACTTAAAGTAGTTATATCTATTCACAGTTATCCAGTTGTATGGACAGGCTTTTTATCGTCTCTTATTAATCATAAGTAATGCCACAAGTGATTTTCAATTTATCTAGAGAATTTGGAAATTAAAAGTGGCATTTGTTAGGACTATTTAACGAACAAAATTAAACTGTTTTCTCACAAATCATATAGTTATTTTAAAATATTTATATATTTAATGTAAACGGCGATGTTTGAAAACAAATCAGAAATGTGAGGTTATGTTCATTCACTGCTGCTTGATCATATTATTTATTGCCAAATAAGATCGCAATATTGTAAGAATGCACCTAAGTGGGAGAAATAATGAAACACATCAAACTATATATCATAATCAACATTATGGGTTATTCATTTATTTTTTTAGTAAACAACTCAGTAAAATCAAGGAATCTTTTCATTATTTGCTATATTCAATGTATTTGTTGGAGAAAAATAATGCTTTGACCTGTTCAGAACATTAAAAAGGAGGAGCTTTCTTTATCATAAAAGCAGGAGCTGATAAAGAGAAATCGATAAAGAGCGAGGTGAAACACGACTGTCATTGGTTGTAAAACAACATTAATTGAAACGTGATTGGTCATTGACTAGCATTTGTGGCATGAGTTAAATAGTCACTATAAAAAATAAAGATTATAGTGTAATTATGAAGAAACAATGTATGGTGAACTTAAAGTAGTTATATCTATTCACAGTTATCCAGTTGTACGGTCAGGCTTTTTATCGTCTCTTATTAATCGCCATAACTAGTTTACTCTTGACTCAATCTGCTTGCTCCGTGGATTATCACAGAATAATTTATACTAACATAAACATTACTCATCCTCCACGGGCATATATTTTACAATGATTTGTATATGAGGTACGATTATAGCTTTTGACAATTATTCAATATAAATCTTCATTATATTGCGATATCAATATAATCGAGAAATAAAGAGAACTAATAAACACAACTATTCATTTATGATGACAGATTCTGTGCGCTGGGCCCGAGTTTACGCAGACTTCTTCATTTCATATAAACATCTGCTAGTCCAAAACAAACAATACTTTAATCTAAACTTTTACTGTACTTAGCATGATGTTAAATGAGAACATGAGAGAGGAGATCTGAGGACACTAAATACTTGCAATACAGATAATAAATAATTAATCACAATGATTAACTAAAAACTATCTTGAATACAGAAAGTAGTCGTATAAATGAAATTAACACGATAGCGGCTGTAACCCAAAATTATCAAAAAAATACTGAAAGGTAACATAATCAATAACAACTCTGTCTAAATAGAATAATGATAATAACTTCTCTCATACTTAAACATTTGAACTGGAAACACTCATACGAAAACAATACTTAACTCTTTTAAGTTTCTTCTAAACAGCCTTAACAAAAACATATACCAAATCTTGAAGTAATGGCCAAGGGATTCACTTGCTTGAACCCCATTGCCACAATATAGAGTCCCCATCTTGGAGAAAGTCTCTTCCATACCTTAGGAAGACTACCAGACTGTACGAAGCCAGTATGCCGACTGCGTTATGTTCCATGTCACTGCGGACGGACCTCCTCTTTCGTGCAATGCATGCACGCAGAGGAGCAGGAGAAGGGTGAGTTCGGAAAGGAGCAGACACTAAAGGAGAAAGGGATCGGGGAAGAACAGACAAAACAATGCTCAACTGACGTCATGGCAACACAAAGTTAAAAAATTATGCATACACGGTTCACAGTGGAAAAATTAAGTTTAACTCCATGAAATGACAGGTTTAGAAGGCATTGGCCTACCAGCTAACCTAACAGCCATGTGTGTGTTTTAAAGTTGAACAATAATCCAGCCAGTGTAGGGATACCATGTGGTCAGCATATTGGCTCTCCCAACCATTAAATTAGATTTTCTCAATCTAGAGCCTTTGATTATTGTAGGTACCAAATTCCTCATTTCACGAAAAAATTTCTTCCTCCACTGGCACTCGGACCAGCGCAAGGTACAATGTGATGATGTCTTAGGGCAGAATTTATGAAACCATCTTTATGCAAAGAGCGACTCTTTCCCCCTCTCTATGTCATAGAGAGGGGAAAAGAGTTGCTCTTTGCATAAAGATGATTTCATAAATTCCCCCTATGATCTTAATATGTAAATTAATATATACAGATAAGCTGTCTGTAAGCAGAGGAAAATACAACTAAAGAGAAAAAAAGTCTGCTGATTCAGGTAGAAATTTTTCTCTTTAGTTGTGTTTAAGATTTTTAAGTTTCATGGTCGTATGTCATCAGCTCTCAAGTGTGGCTCTTTCCCCCTCTCTATGTCATAGAGAGGGGAAAAGAGTTGCTCTTTGCATAAAGGTGATTTCATAAATTCCACCCTTAGACCACTTCGCTATGGTATGGGACAAGTTTAAGATCAAACAATATTAAAGCCTACAATATGTGATCTAATTAATAATCAGTGCTATACAAAAAAGAATAAATATAAGTATAGCTGAGATATTTTTGTTAGCTTTTTAAGTTTCTGACATGTGTGTTAAATTGATATAATATTTAAGTTTGCTGTACATTGTTTTTTCATAATTACCAACTACATTTGTAATGTTACTTATGACATTCATTCTTCAAAACCATTCAATTTATAATCTTTTACTAGAACTGTTAAAAATTATGTCCCCATGCTTCAATTTAAACTTTGCAGTTATTTGCGATTGTCTGTTGTCCATGTTCAAAGACTTCAGGCATGTGCTGTAGAGAGTCAGCAGCTGAAAATACCCATGTGACCAGACCCTTCAAGTACCCCCGTAAAAAAATGTAAAATGGGGTAATGTTGGGTGAACAAGCATAATGGATGGACCCATTGTGACAAGTCCACTATTCAGCAGATCTGTAATTCTGCATTATAACTATAATTCTGAAAATTAATAGAAATATTCATGGCTTAGTGCACATTTGTGTCAAGTCCTATTTTTAATTTCCTCAGAAATTAAATTTTAGAGGTAAATAGCTAATTAAACAATGATTAATTATCATTGAACTATTGTAGGAAAATCACTGTGAGATTTAATTTAAGATTTAAATTAAGATTCTTTACACCTCACTTCATATCCAGTCTTCTAATCAAACTGGATTGAAAACCTAGGTGGTTTCATCATCGGTAATTTCACGACTGATGATCTGTTATTCAGGAGAACTGCTTCTAGGTTTAGAAACTGATTTAATTGGAAGACTGGATATGAAGTGAGATGTAAAGAATTTTAATTTAGATCAATGATTATCATACATTCTTGACATAATGCCATTAAGAAAACAGTGCCCCATACAAAAAAGTCAAATGTGATGAGCTTGGGTGAATGAGCAAGTCATTCAATGGGCTATCGTGACAAATCCACTGTTCAGTGAACCTGCATTACAACTATAATTCTGAAAATTAATAGAAACAATATTTTGTCTAGGTGAAAGAGCAAAATATGCTCTCATTAAAGAAGTGGAGGATAAAATGTTCAAGCATGAGAATTCCTATTTTAAACCATGAACAACAACAACAACAACAAAACTTTATACAACCTACATTTTGCAGATGATCAATTGTTAATTGCACAAGATTATGAAGATTTAGAATATATGAGTAGAAAATTAATAGAAGAATATGAAAAATGGGGATTAAATTTGAACATGAAAAAAACAAAATATTTATCAGTTGGTGAACCAGAACGAAATTTAATTTTGGAGACTGGAGAAGCAATAAAATCTTGTAGTGAGATCACATATTTAAGAATTAAAATAAATAAAAATGGGAGTTATGAAGAGGAAATAAAGTAATAAAAATAAAATGAATATATATCATACAATTGTTAAAAGCATCATTACTTATGGAGCAGAACTTTTGCCATTAACAACAAAAACAAATAAGTATCCTTTGGCAACGAAAATGGTTTTTATACGAAGGGCAGCAAGAATTTCAAGAAGAGAAAAAAATTAGGAACTCAGTTATAAGGGAGAAAATGAATATTGAAGACACTATCTTAGATTATAATGGGCTTCCAATATAAATCCGGACCAGCCTCATGGGGTTTCACTCTGCCAGCCGCTCGTCCTTGAACTAGTCATTTTACTATCGTTCGACAAGATGAGACGTCAGCTGACATTAGAGCAGCACATTTATGTGTGTAAATGTTGTTATAAATACGAATCAGCTCGTCGCGTTTGCGAGGAATTTATTCGGAACTTCCCTGGACAATTACCTCCTTCCAGATCGACAATCCACGATCTTGTGACTAAATTTGAGACCACTGGTTCAGTACAAAATAAGAAATACACGCGAAGGCATACGGTTCTCACCGAAGAAAAATTAGACGAAATTGGCGAAAATTTGGAACGTTCGCCACAAAAATCATTACCGAAATTAGCACAATAAGTTGGGATTTCAGTACCTTCTGCACATACAGCAACAAAATTGTGTTTACTCGGTATAATGCCTGTTTAACTGTGGGAGGACAACATTTCCAGCATTTTCTATAAGGTAAGAAACAGTTCAAGGACGAGTGGCAGTCAGGGTGAATTGCGGGAGAAAGAGACAGCACTGCGTGCTGGGTGAAACTCCGTGAGGCCGGTCCGGTTTTATATTGGAAGGCCGGTATTAAAACTCAGCAATTAAGATGGTATGTACATGCCCAGCGAATGGAAGAGGATTGACTACCAAAATCTGTTTTGGAATGGAAACCTGATGGAAGACGAGGCAGAGCAAGACCTAAAACCTCCTGGAGTCAGGGAATATATTTATACATGAAGGAGAAACATCTACAACCAGGAGATTGGATGGACCGACAAAATTGACTATTAGGAATCGGACAATGTCAAAGACATTAATCAACCGATGGTCTATCTATTAAGTCTCGTTAAGATGAAACAAAATTTATATTGTATCAGAATTGTATAAATTGGAAACTGAACATCTCACCTCATAATATATACTTTTTTACCTTACATGTTTTGAAAGCCTTTGCTTTCATAATCAGCTACACTATGACTTAGGAATTAAATTAATATTTTAATATCCTCTATTATTCTAGACTGCAGTTTCAGAGCTATATCTCCATCATCAGTAGCCTCTCTTCGACCAGTGTTATGTCGTTTCTTGGTGATTTTCTTCTTCCTTCTATCGGTGGACTGATGAACCTCTGGATCAAATCAAAATTTGCAGGAAATACACTATGACTGTTTGATTTAATTTAACATCAACTCTCTCTTGTTTGATTTGTATTTATAATCTATTGATAATTTACCTCATAGTATCACTTCCATTCATTTTTATTAAATTTGATTTGGTATACTTTGTAATTTGTATAGACTTATTTTGATGGTAAGTCAATAAATTAAAAATTCAAAAATAACCTATTCAATCTCTAGATTTCAACCATAGTCATTTTTTACAGTGATAAACTGGTCATTTAATAAAAAAATGTTTAGTTTGGCCTCTTCTATCAACCCTAAAAGGTTGAGTTTTGAATTTAGTTACATCCAATATTTAAAAATAAATGTACGGGTTTTGTTTACATTTTAGAAATTAGATATATGTGGATGAAAATATTTTATTTAGTAAACATTTCTCGTGTTAAATATGTTGCTCTTATGCCATAATTAATTCATTTATTGTAATGTATAACAATGGTTTTTAGATGTTATATTTTTAGCCATATATTTCAGTTTTAAAATTGAAGTTATTGAAAAGGTATTATTAAGACTGAAGATATGGGATTATTAAACAATAAAATGTTTTTAAATTGGACCACACTTGCAATAACTACCCATTAGGGGTACCATTTGCTTTTATTACCACTGTGTATACATTTACTTACCCTTGTTACCTATTGGTTTTGTCCAAATTGCAATAAACTTGAAGATATATTGTCATGTATATTTTTATGCCTGTAAACTGTATAAAAGTGATTTCAACTGTAAAGGTAATTAGGGAGACCATGATGCTGAACCCTTTATTTATTTTGTGGTCACTTCATCAGCAGTGGTTCTATGGCCCAATGTGTGCCTTGTTCCTCTTCAGCATCTGCCTCAGTTCATCTTGATTCATAGCCTTTACTTTCCAGAGTTTCACTATTCTCTTTCACAGCTCATCATACTCCACTATCCAGAGCAAATATTTTCCAATTATTCCATGTATAATTCATCTCTCTCAAATCATAGTTTCATGTTATTCTCTCACCTCATTCTTAGCCTACCTAATGGAGCTTTCCCTCCTTTTTTCTATAAAAAGTTCCCATGCCCTCTTTCATTCCTCATTCATGCCACATGTCCTTACCATCACAGTCTAAGAGACTCTTTGTAGTGAAAGAAAAAAGTGATGTAAACCAATTAAATAATACTATAGCTTGGCAGTGAACAAAATGCAGTACTAATAAAGTCTTACCTTAACTTACATCTCTCACTACGCAAACTAGTTTTTTCTTCTGTTTTTCTTTTTCAACCAATCAGCCTGTATGACTTGATCTGGAGGTGATAACGAGATCAAAACAATGCCACATGGTAACCAATAACAAAGATGCTGATGTAATTGAATGGCTGCCAAGGTTACAAGCAAATCACGTTATTACAGGAAATCCCTAGCAAAATATGATTGGAAGGGGAACATTTACATCATAGAAATCTAGCACATGAGTGGTAAGAGTGCATATTGTCTGCTGCCAAGCTATAATATGACATACCACCTGACCCTTTTTTTTTTTTAGTTAAAGAAAAAATATATTTTTGTGGCAGAACGGTGAGTATTGTGTTTTGTCTGTATGCCAAATTGTTGTTCCATATGTGTTTGCATTACTTGAAAACAAGTGTTTGAATGACAAGAAGTCTGTGTCAGTAGAGAAATGGAAAAGATCAGGCAAAAGAGTTGTCATTTAAAAATCTACAAAAGAAGGTAATGTCTCCATTTCAAATTTGCTAAGATATGACTAAAACCTTTGGAAGAATCTGATGTGTCTTTCGTTATAGTAAATGATGGCGTCGAAAGTTTAAATATGTTGTAAGAGAAGGAAAGACAATGAATTTTCTCTTATTTTCAGGGTAGGTTGAGGGTGTGGGATCTTCAGGGGTTTGTAAATAATTTTCTTATTCATGGTTCTTCAAATTTATTAAGTTAGAATTCTATCTATCTTCGGGTTTTTACAGCTGTTGCCATCTTCCTGTGCCAAACCTCCAGAGCCTACGATCTTGGGCATCTTCAAAGTTTAGCTCTCTTGCTTGCATTACTGTCCTCATGTTTTCCTTCCATGTTAACTTTGGTCTCCCTCTTTTCTCCTTTCTGGTCAGATGCCATTGATATAGTAGTTTGGCCATCGCTCATCTTCCATTCTTAAAATATGTCCTAACCTTTTTAATTCCTTCTCCTCAATTCTTTCAATTACGCTTTCTTCTGCTTCCATTATGTTTCTGATTTGCTTATTTGTGATATGTTCTAATTTTGACTTTTTGGCACTTCTGCGTAAATAGTCAATTTCTAGAGCTATTAGTCTATTCTTGTAGTACTTATTGATTGTCCATAGAGTTAGAATTGGTAATTGAATAACTTAATACAAGCAATTACAATGCCTGGAGATATGACACCAACCCAAATTCATGAAAGTATAATATGCCGGTTCTAACTAATCTTATTAATATTCAGATTTGCATTTAATTTAATGGCTTCTTTAGAATCAATAGCTAATAGACTTTCCTTAACCCTTCAGAGCAGGTGGAGTTAAATGGCCGGCAATACCTTGTTGCGGGAGGAGATTCACAGGTATTTAAACCCAGCCGTTCAGTGCCAGTATTCCAATAATGCATTTAAATGGAAATACCTTGAGTGATTTAAATGTTTTTGCAATTCGTTTATGGTGAACCCTTAATATAATGTTTAATTAATTAAATTTGTTACGGTTCTCACGTAACACATCTGCATGTGTAGACTTATTTATGATTGTTATGCCACAGTTGAAGTAGGTTCTATTTGTAAGTTTCTCACATGCTGTAAGTAGCACAGTGAATTGCACTAAGAATTCTTTGAAGAATTCAGAGAACCGGCTCTACCTAACACAATAAAATATTTACCCAAAGAGAAGGGTCTTCAAAAAAAAATGAACTTAAAAAATTAGTGTGATAAATCTTCAAAGCGTAAACCAGCTGTTTGACACTCGGGCACCAATAAGTGTAATTTTTTCCCTTGTGTTTACTTTGTTCATGTTTATTACAAACACATTGCTTCTATGCATTGACCTTCTTTCTCGTAGGGGGGTGCAGCCTTCTCTAAATGTGTCTTTCTAACTCTTTGGAAACATTATTTTAGGTCGTGTGCCTTCAAAAATTTGTCTTTCTATACATGAGACCTGTTGTGCTAAATTTCAATGTCTTTCTTCTGGTTTCCAAGGTGAAACCAATTGATGATATATGACTATAATAGCTTCACCGGAGGTGTGGACTTGAAAGATCAACATGCTACAAGCCAGAAGATCGAGGGTTCGAGTCCCAGTGGATCAGGATTTTTAAACTGAACCAAACCTTCAGGCGGCACTGTGACCCCGGGGTTGACTCAGCCTCTAACTGAAATGAATACCCGATGCTTGTTATGGGCCGTCAGACAGAGATAAGTACCTGGCTACATCAAGTACCGATAGTCTAGAAAAAGTGGGAGTCTTAACCTCCTAATATCCCAAGGAGCTCCTAAGGTCTGTAGTGGACCACTTTACCTTTTAGATACTGAGTGAATAGTACCTTTCCATAATGTAAGGGTATCGTCAATTGAAATATATATATATATATATATCTGAAATTTACTGTTGTGGTCCTGTACTATAGCGTAAATCGAAAGTAACATTGTTGGGCCTTTATATGTACTGAATTTTGCGACATTATTAAAAATGAAGAGATTTGAAAATAGATTCAATTTGATAGACAAGCTAATCTACAAAAAATAGGCAAATTTAGATTCAATTTGATAGACAAGCTAATCTACAAAAAATAGGCAAATTTATTTTTCTAAGAAATCCTTTATCAAGTTATGAATAGGCTATAAGAAAAATGTCAGAGGCCACAAAAATAAATGCAAATATAAAATTATTTTAACTTGTTACTCAGGGCCGTCATCAATTAATATATGCACTAATATAAACTTTGAAGTCTCTACATAAAATTTATATAAACAGTAAATAGTTAATGTAAATACAAAGATCATAATAAGATCAATGAAAAATTTTATAAACAAATCTCAGGTCTGGCTATGGGAAACCCACTTTCACCATTTTTGGCAAATTTATTTATGGGTTATTTAGAATGTCATATCACCAATGCTTATCCCTGGATGTTCAAATGTTGGTATAGATACGTGGATGATATTTTTTCTGTGATAAATTCTAAATATATTGAAGATGCATTAAAATTACTCAACCTCCAGGATGAATCTGTGAAATTTACTATGGAATTAGAAAATAATAACCAAATCCCATTTTTGGACCTCTACATAAGAAGGAATGAACAACAACACAGAATTGAATTCAATATATACAGAAAAGATACTCATATTGACAATTACATAAAGTCTTCAGGTTTCAATCATATTGCGCATAAGCATGCAATTTTCAACAGTTTGATATATAGATTATTGAATGTTCCACTAAATGAAGAGGATTTTAAGAAAGAATACAATCACATTTTGGACATAGCTAATTTAAATGGTTTTGGAAAGGAAATAATTATAACTAAATTGAAGAAATTCAGACAACAAAAAAGATTAAAAGAATACACTACCCTGCAATCTGATTCAAAGAAAGGAAAACAATTTAAGAAAATCACTTATCATCCTGGAATACGTAACAAATTTCAAAAAATTTTCAAGAAATTCAATATTACATTGGCACCGATAAATAAATTTAGCCTTGGTAACTTATTAATAACCAATAAGAAAATGAACACCCCAGATAGTAAAAAGTCTGGAATTTATCAAATTGATTGTCGAGATTGCAATAAAGTATACATAGGAAAAACAAAAAGAAATTTGGACACTCGCACAAAGGAACACTTTTGAAATATTAAAAATGGTGAAATTGAAAAATCAGCTATTGCAGCACATAGTTTGTTGGAAGGTCATAGAATTGAAAAAGAAGCTAAACTTTTAAAACATTTGGAAAAACCTTTGGATTTGACAGTTTGGGAGAAAATATTTATACAGAAGAACAAATTTAAATCTATGAATTTCGACATTCCGGATGAACGTGACCTCATCTCGAAGTTCATCAAATCAATACCAGATGGCAACGATATCTCGAAGTTCGTCAAATCAACACCAGATGGCAACGTTATAGAGGGAGATTCCAACGAATATCCGGTAGTCATAATGGCGGTTGAAAATGAATGACAAGATCATTTGAAAACTATAGTTACCGTGTTTGATAAAACATGAAATATGAGGTAAGATGTTAAAATGACTCATTAATTTATTAATCATAATAAGAGTTTAAAGCAGTGCGTGTAACTAGTGTATACGTTACGTTGCTCCGCATCTGGTGAAGAATTTAACCTGCGTACATGTCACGTACCTCCACGCTGACAGGTTAATAGTAGATTCACAATACTTTATTAAAATTCATTGGAGAACATTTTGTTTAAACAACTCACCTCATAGAATTCATGCTTCCATGATACTGCGGTTTCAAACACACTCGTGTTCATCCTTAGCCATAACTCCGACTGACGAAAGTCTTCGGCCGTCAACTGTTCTATTGTTGCCATCTTCAGTGCTGCCATCTATGGTTGAATTTATGAACTTCAAAATCAAAGTAATTTCGTTAGGGATATCAAAATCCATTGATTTATCTTTATTTTTCTGAATGTATATTTTCTCCCAAACCGTCAATTCCAAAGGCTTCTCTACTTGTTTTAAAAGTTTAGCTTCTCTTCCAATTTTATGATGTTCTAATAAACTATGTGCAGCTATTGCAGATTTTTCAATTTCACAATTTTTAATATTTCTGAAATGTTCTTTTGTCCAAGTTTCTAAATTCCTTTTTGTTTTTCCTATATAAACTTTATTGCAATCTTCACAACTTATTTGATAAATTCCAGATTTCTTACTGTCTGGGACATTGACTTTTTTATTGGTACTTAGAAGATTACCCAGACTAAATTTATTTATTGGTGCCAAAGAAATGTTGTATTTGAAGACTTAAGTCAGTCGGAGTTATGGCTAAGGATGAACACGAGTGAAAAAAATTTTTTAATTTTCTATGCATTTCAGGATAAGTAATTTTCTTGTATTTTTTCTTTTCTTTGCAATTTTGTAGAGTAGTATATGCATTAAGCCTTTTTTTGTGTTTAAATTTCTTCAAATCATTTATAATTAATCCTTTATCAAAACCATTTAATCTAGCAGTGTTTAAGATCTGTTTATACTCTTTGTTGAAATTTCTTAAATTAATTTATAGATTAATTTAAGAAATTTCAACAACTTTATAATTAATCCTTTATCAAAACCATTTAATCTAGCAGTGTTTAAGATCTGTTTATACTCTTTGTTGAAATTTCTTAAATTAATTTATAGATTGACAAATGTACCATTAAATGAAGAAAATTTCAACAAAGAGTATAAAGGTTTCTCCCATTTTCCCTGCCAAAAACTTCATTCCACCACTTCTCCATACTTATATCATTCATTTTGTTTCATTTCATCTACTTCAATGATGGTGCGACGGTACCCACGTATGTCACATCTTCATTGTGTCTCATCCCTCAACCTTGAATTTTGCTGGATATGAATAGAGGGTTTATTTTGTCAAGGAAAAATTCCCCATTACTTCAATGTCTTCATTTACAAATAATACAGGCCAACAAGAAATAACTTATATTTGAAGAGAACAATTTTCGCTTAGACTGAGACTTGAACCCGGGACCTTTGGCTTTCTGGGCCAATGCTCTACCAACTGAGCTACTGAGGCGAGTTGCAATCTAGATGCAAATTTTTCTCTTATATACATTGTAATTCCCTCCATCAAGAAATAACTTTTATAACATTAATAGTTGATTCTTATTTATTTGGAACTGAATCCATATCTGATCTCAGTTCTTTTTATCGCCCATAGTTTCATCACAATCTGACTTCGTTATAAACTAGAAAATTAGTGGAACGTATCATAGAAATGAAATTTAAATTGTTACAATATGAACAAAACTATTATCAAAGTATAAGCATGATTGGTTGAATGCAGAGCCCTTGGAGACCTGGGATGACATTTATGCCAATCTAAATGTAACTTTATGTTACAATTGTACTAACAAGGGAATTGTCAACCATTGCATGACGAAACCTACCTTTCAATTTCTTCCAGAGAAACCGTTATGATGTACCAGGACTTTCGAAAAAAAATTATATGCCTTTTAAATTGCATGGCGCTAAATGTCTCATTTAAGCTATAGGAAAGTAATACAACTTGTAAAAATTGATAGATTGGATAACCCTCACTTTCTGCCATCTGCACCACGTCCTGCCTCACTCCACTCTACTCTTACTGAAGCAGAAAGTCCATCTCCTTACAGTGGGTTAATATTACTGGATTCTAGCTTTGATTTCTGTGCCTCGTAGTTAAAAACAGATTTTTTCCAGACATGGCCTTGGTACATCACAACACTTGTCTGGGAGAAATTTAAAGATAGGTTTTGGCGTGCAATGGTTGGCAGTTCCCTTGTAAACCCATCCACTAAAAGTTAGAAAATTATATTAGGTTGACTATAACAAGACACTATAGCTCTGTGAGCTGTACTACCTTCTAGATTAAAACACTTCTACCATTTTAAATGGCATACAAAATATTGTTATACTCACCAAAAATGTCATATCTTCAAATACTGAGTATTGAAATATGAAAAAATTGTCGGTGATATGGCTTTTTTTTGTCATATTCAGATACAGCACACTAAACCCACAAGTATAAGGCAAATTCATTCAAAAAGTTTTTTCATTGTTGGCGCCTGTAATGTAAAAATGAGTGCTGAATTAAAAAGTAAAATTTCATAATAATTTATTCTCAGTTTAAAAAAACTTAATTTAGATTTTGTGCTTTAGGTTTTTATGGGACAATCTGGCTCGTGTATATGCTATTTCATATTTAGAAGAAATAAAATAATTCATCTAACTAAATAAAAACTACCATTATAATGTCTCGTATACAAATCTCTTATCGTCCAAAACATCAAGCTTTTGCTTACAATGCCATCTGATGAGAATTTCTTCTTCTTCTTCCTTCCAAGTATTAGGCCAAGGCCTGTTACGATCCTATAGAAAATTTTCCCTCCAGCGTTTCATAGGACGGCCCAGTGATCTTCGTCCTCTTGGTATATAATTATAAACAGCTTTGGGGATCCGATTTGAACTCATTCTTTCAAGATGGTGTTTCCAATTTAGTTGGTACTGTTTAATATATTCCAAAATTGGCGTAGTCTTCAATTCTTTTAAGATATCGGTGTTCCTTTTCCGACCCCATCTGGTTTAACCCGCTGTTCTGCGCATGAATCTCATTTCACAAGCCGTTATTCTGCTTTCATGTTGTTTTTTTTAGTGTCCATGCTTCACTACTTTTACATAATTATTATAGCAGTAAAGCTTAATATTTCAAATTTATAATTTAAATTTAACATTTGTAATGAGAATAAATTATTATTTGAAAAGAAAGTTAAAGCATTCATTTTTCTTTTCAAATAATTTGTTCATCATTGCAAATGTTAAATTTAAATTAAAACTTTGAAACTATTATAATACTCATCCACATTATCCTTTTTTCACAACCCTTTCACATTTTAATATTCTATAAAATAGTTAACTAGAAATAGAAATATGTACAAAGTGATGGGAAAGGAAGGTTTCAATTAAAAACAATAGTAATTTAGTGAAGATGATTTTTTGCACCAAACATGATTTTTTTTTTTTTTGCACTTTAGCCCTTACAGCAACTTCTTGTGGGAAAATCAAGAGAAAATTCCCAGTAAGTAAGCCAGAAATGAGGTGGGAGAATAACATAATGATTTGAGGGAGGTTAATTATACAGAAAATTACAGTACCATTATTCCCTCTCTTTTACACTTTTCAAGGGACCATGAAGAAAATTGTGTAAAATAGGCAAAAGTGTAATTGAGGGAAATGAAGATCAGCTCAAAAATGTTGACCGCCATACTCTGCATCCATTCCAGAACATGAAAAAAACAGATGGGGGATAATATGCTATGGTATTACCTCTCTTTAACACTTTTCAAGGAACCAGAGGGAAAGTGGTGTAAATTATGGGAAACAAGGAGAAGCTAAAAAATGTTGACCCTCATATACAGCAATCATTCTAGAATATGCAAAAAAAAAAGCACTGATTGGGATAATATACAATATTGGATAAATAATGTAATGTTTATTTTATCATCATCCAGTATCATGGCAGCTTCTTCCGGAAACCAAACGCCATTCCTCTCTGTCCATCCATTCCTCTGATATTCATAGCTGCTTGCACCCCTTCTATCCAAGTTTTCTTCGGTCTTCCTCCTTTCCATTGGGATCCATTCTATAACAATTTTTGGCAATCTTTGCTCTGGCATTCATTCGTAACATGGCCATACCACTGTAATCTTTTCTTTCCTATAATGTCTATGATGTCCGGCTCCTCTTGTACACCCATAATTTCCCTTATTTTGTATTATATCTATTCTAGATTTTCCAGCTGATATTCTTAAAATATACATATCTTTACTTAAAATTCTTTTTATTTCCCTGGTATGAATTTGCCAGACTTCAGCACCATATGTTAAAAATAAATTCTTTACATCTCATATCCTGTCTTTTATTTATTTAGAAGACAGGATATCAGGTGAGGTGTAAAGAATTTTATTTTAAATTAAACCTCATAGTGATATTCCTATAATAGTTCAATGTAATGTGTGTTTTAATAATAAGTAGAATTGTGCACAAATAGACTTTCTTGCTCTATGCATTTAAGCTTTTTGTGCCAAGTTCTAAGTGGTATCGGCTGCATTTACGTCTGCACAGAGAACACACACAATATTCTTCTGCTTGGTGGGAACCTGGTTTCTTGCAGATCTCGTGATGAAAGCCATGTATGAGAATCGAGTAAGTACATGCCACTGTGGTTGGTCAGGGTTCACACATGTTCGATTTATCATTGCTTCTGTGGCGTAGAAGTCCAAATCAATCTCGCTTCTTTTCCTCACTCTTTCTGCTAGAAGGTCGTCATATTGATTTGTTGCCGGTAGCTGGAGCAATATCCTCAGCTCTTCTATTAGAAATGGTTCCCATGCCAGTTCATATACAAGTCGAGATGGAGTAATTTTTGATACACCGAGAACTCATTTTAGGAATGTGGCTTTTGCTTTTTCTAGTTGCTTTAGATCATTTTTCTTTAGGTACTTCCATACTATTTGCAGGCCATAGGCGAGTATTGGAACAATCTTTGTGGTGAATAGCTGTTTTGCTGTATCTAGTGACAGTCTATTTATGAATTTTATGTCTTGATGGCTCTTATGGCTGTGACAGCTTTTTCAGTTATGTGTTTGCTGAAACATGTGCCTGTTGTTTGGAAGGCCACTCCAAGATATTTGTAGTGACTTGTTTGTTTTAGTGGATCTTGTCCATAGTACACCATTTCGTGTGTTGAGACTCTTCCTCCCTTTCTGAAGACCATCTGCATTGTCTTGTTTTTATTTATGTGGAGCCCGTTTTCTTCTGTCAATGTTATGAGGGTGTTGAAACTTTCTTGTAGATCTCTGTGCTTTGTCGCGCATAGGACCATATCATCTGCATACATGTATATGGTAGCTTTACTGTTTGCAATCTTTAAAGCGTGTACGATATCTGCAGTTTTGATGTTGAATAGCAGAGGACTTATTGGGTCGCCTTGGAGAACTCCATTTGTTTGTACTATAGGAGCTGATGTCGTTACGTTGTCGTTTATGGTCACTCTATTGACTGCCATAATACATCTGATGATGTGTGACAAATAGTTCTCTCCATTTATCGTTTCGAGCTTCATCTGTCTGTCAAGTAGATCAAATGCTTTTATGAAGTCGATAAATATTGTGTACAATTTACCTTTGGGGTGTCTGAGTGACTCCTGGATGTCTGTCAACAGGTTGTTTATGGCGTGTATTGTGGCTCTTCCCTTCCTAAAGCCGAATTGCTCCTCTGGGATCGCGTTGTCTGTAAGGTCGTATCGCCTCTTTGTCAGAACTTTTGAGAAGATTTTGAATAGCGAATTCTCCAGTGCTATGCCTCTGTAAGCATCTGGTGAGGATATAGGGCCTTTGCCTTTGCTAGAGGACTTTGATTGTTGAGTGTCTGCATTTTTCTGGTATGATCCCGTACTCCAGGCTTTTGTTGAATAATTGGGTCCGTGTCTGTACTAGGTGTGGTGCCGCCAGTTTCAGGTGCTCGTTGGCAATGCCGTCCAGCCCTGCGGCCTTCCTATTTCTTGATTCCATTATAACTTAATATTTCTTGCTCCGTAACTTTTGTGAATCTTGGGTGGTGCTTGTAAGGTGCAGGGGGCGCCAAATCGCTTCCGTTCTGGTTCAGAATCTCACGAAAGTGGTCTACACAAGTCTGCATTTGTATCGTGTTCGGAAAGGAGGGTCTTGTTCTCTTGAGGGCCATAAAGGATCGCCCATTGCCAATTTGATCAGCTGCTTTGCTTCCTTTTCAAGATGGTTTGTCCTTTTTTCTCAGTAATTTTTTGTGTTGTCTTCTTTTTCCGTTATATAGCTTCAGGTCTTCAGAGTTTGGTAAGTACCTTGCTCTGTGTAGTGACTTGAGGACTTGCTGCCTTTCTTCGTAACATTCTCTGTCGAACCATGGCAGGGATTTTCTCTCCGAGACATAATTCACTATTTGGGCTTTCTTGATCACGTTTTATAAAATTTGGGCGGCTTTGTTAATGTTTCCGTTTTCTATTTCCTTTTCAGCTTGGTTTTTTTGTTTTGTCGGCGATTTCCGCTAGGACGTTGGTGTCTGGGCGCCTCTTTGTTTTTTGAGAGGTTTTTAACTGGTTTCTTTTTGTACGTTTTCCCATATTTTTGTGTAGACAGGTATATGCTTTCTGATTGGTGGTGTTGATGTATTTCTCATTGTTTCGGCGTGGGTTGCATTGATGGGTGCATTATGTAGGATTAGGTCGATAGTACTGGTGCCATTATGGCCTATGTAGGTTTTATCTTCCGGTTTACTTGTGATGCATGAACCTTGTGCTGTTTGTTCTGGCTGAAAGTAGGCACCTATTATGACAAGGTCATTGGCGTTTATTACAATCACGTTCGGTGTGCTATGGATTAGCTGCGCTGGAGTCAGAAGAGATTTGATTAGGCATGTAATGCCTCCACTTGGTCTTCCCATGCTACCTTTTGTTGTTAGGGTTTCGTATGTGTAATAGCCTTGTAGACTAGTTTCGCATGTGTTGAAAGTTTCAGTAAGTATTCTGATGTTAGAATGTTTGTAGGCATTAAACGTTTGACACTTCCCAGTCCCTCTGCGTTCTTCCAAGTCATGACTTAATTGTTGGCGCGTCTTAGATTCTGACGATTTCTCCGAAAGGAGTATCTTCTCACCACAATTCCTTTTGGCCAGAATAGTGGGTCGTTCACTGCTTCTAGGTTCCCCAGTGGAATACCTAGTCTATATGAATTGAAAAGTGTGTTTTGAACTGCTGTAGGGGAACGTGGGGCAGGATGGGGTATCTAATGTTTGATCCAATGTATTTTACATTATAAATGAGTAAAATTTTGTTCTCTGATATGGATATGTTCATTGGTATTTAATAAACAGAAAAACATAATCACATTACAAATTAATAAAAAAATCGGGGATATACATCCAATAAAACTAGAGCAAAACATTTGCCCCGTTGTGCCCCATGGATGGGGCAGAATGGGGTACTAATTTTTTATTTGTATTTTACATTACTAATTAATAATATTTATCAGTAAACTTATAAACTATAGCACAATGATTCATTTTTCACAATATACACAAACATGAGTGGCATCATCATCATCACTATCGACTACAGCACAAGAGTTGTGAGCCCACTGAAGACAAGAAGGACATCTAATCCAGCCTTCTTCTGAAGAGTCATGACAATAGAGACAATCATCTTCCTCAACGTCATTTTTGGCAGAGCCAGAATGATTTTTCGAACTAGGCAGGTTTAACCTGACTGCCTTAACTTTGGATGGTCCTGGTTTCAAGTCACTTTCTGGTAAAGCAAATCGTCTTTTTACAGGCCTCTTTTCTAATTTATCGTTTTCAGAATGTTGCAGTGCACTTCTCTATGATGATGATGTCAAAATTGCACTTTTGCCTCGATTTTTTTAAACTCGCTTGTTCTTTTGAGACCCTTTTGGAATGGGTGTGATATTTTTAGGGCTGGCACTTCGAAAATGACTGTGGTTTGGCGACTCTAGATTTTCAGGCAAGAAAAATGTTTCTGACGTTAGATGTTCCTGAGGTTTGGAAGTGTTGCCTTGCTATTATTATCAGAAGCAATCTGAATGTCTGTTGAAGAAGGCAAGAAATCTGCATCATCAAAAACATTCACATTAACTGGCCATATCCCAGTTTTTTTCCAAAATCATTGACGGCTCTAGCCATTGTTGAGGCACGTACGTAAGCACTACCCGTTCCGCCAGTTGGAAGGCAAGTCCTCGAAATTCATTTACACTGAGGCCGAAGAGTTGGGCTTCCATTTTTTTAGGTATTCAAGTTCGATTTCCTGCTCTTCACTAAAAACGCAGGAGAAATTTTCCATCGATTTCCTTACTGTGTAATCCACATTTTCTCTCTTTTTCTTCACGTGTCGTTCCAGAGTTGTTTGAGGCACTTGGAATTGACTAACTGCCCTTTTGTACACCATTGATCCATTAATGGCTTCTAGCATAGACACAAGGGACAATTCTTCTCTCTGTGTCTTATTTTTATAATTCCTCACCATTTTGAAACTACACAGAGGAAAAGAGTCAGTCAGTAATATGAAGACCGCATGGGGCAAGACGGGGTAGTACCCTGTCTTGCCCCACCCCATTGTGCCCCACGAACTTAATTATAATTTATGACGTTATGACCGGATTATTTTGAAACAAAACCTAATGCAGTAAACATGTTTAGAAAGAAAATGGAATAATCTTTAACACAGTAACTGTTAGATATTATTCAAATGAAGCTTAGATGTATTTGCATGCACTGAAGAGAAGGTGTAATATTGCAAAAATCTCTTCACAACTGACCACACAAGCAAAAAAGTAACAAAGACTTCACCGATGGCGAGAAACTGATCTGTACAAGCAGCTGAGACGTTACAGAGATACTTTTGAGAAATTCCGATATATCGTGCCACATACTGGGAGAAAAATACACGTACCCCACTACCCCATTCTGCCCCCTGTTCCCCTAAACATAATATTACTTCATTTCTTTTACTTTCATCATTTCAAAAATAAATAACAAGGAGAGGTTCAGCAAGCAGCACTGTGAATCTTAATGAGAGATTAAAAAAAATTGTTTTGCCATGTAAGTACACGGGTTGAATGATGAAAGTTCTAAGCCAACTTAGTTGGCTCGATGAACTGCTCTGCTTTAATGTGCCAGCTTCGTTGGCTCATTAAGCTTGCGTGGCTCCTAATCGATTCTATAGCAGCCAGCTTCGTTGGCTAAATGAACTTGCTCTGCTGTATATCTGTACAGAAGCGAGATAGTCTATCGAATATTTCCGATTTTTAACGCTAAAGATCGACGTGATGTGACTCAAATTGCGGGTAAACAAAATTTCAGAAACGTAAAAGCGAGGTTTTTAATACATTGTGAATATAGGGATACTGAAGGGACCTTTATAGAATGTTGTAAAAGGCGGGAAAATGTAAAACGAGGTAATGCTGTATTGGTAAATTAGCTCAAGATGGGATGTATGGAGAATTTGTCTATGATAATGAACCCCAGGTTTAATAATGCCCTTACAACAGTAAGCTAAATTAAGAATAACCGTATTACTGCACTATTATAGTTAATATTCTATGCCTTAGTGCTATTTCCTGATCTATGTAATTCACTAAATGGGTCGTATTCTAGACTGAAATAAGGCCAAAGAAGGTAAGTAATATATTTTAACAGTGCTCTTTAATATTGTAGCTCAGTATTTAAAACTTGAGATTCTTTTCTGTTATAAATTTGAAACACTAGACCCATGGTTCCAAACTCAGGATTTTTATGCCCTCGGTTTTATGCGGTTAAGGTAGGAAGCCTTGGCGCAGAGCTACGGGACTTGCGCTGGTTCGAGTCTCCATGGGGGAAGAAATTTTCTCATGGTATTTCGGCCATTATGGGACCGGTGGCCCACCCAGCATCGTGAGGCAATTGGGTAGCTACAATAAGTAGCGGCTCCAGGTTGAGGAACCAGCTATAACGGCTGGGGGACTCGACATGCTAACCACATGTCACCCCTACACTGGCTGTTGATCATCTACCTCTGTGATTGACACATGTGGATGTGAAGGGCCAGCAGCCGGCTGGTAAAAGGGCAACCGCTGAAAAGTGGAAAGACCCTCAATCGGAATAAAAAATATATATAATATCTCATCCATGTTTGTATGTTAGAACCAAATATTTTTAATGAAATTATGACATGTTGAATATGATGAAATGAGTATTGGTAATGAAACTCCAAATCGGTGTTTGCCTTGATAAAAAGAAAACATGGTTGGTATGTGTTCATGTTTGAATACGAATCAGACGTGGTTAACATTTTATTTCGTTTTACACAAAACAGGTTGTAGTAGGCCTATGTTTTATTTATAACTTAATTTATTAATAGTTAAATTTGTATTGTGCATTCAAAATATTTTATTTACATAATCCATTTCATTAAGTAGTGGATCAGTTGTATCACTTCGTCCTTGTGGAAATACTCTAATGAGGAAAGTTTATATTAATAATATACTGGCTGTTGTCATGATGACGATACAAACTTTCAGAGAAGATTAAGAAGGACAAATGTATGAATTTTATATTTTCCTTCATTAGTTATAGGTGAATGTTAGTTGAGATACCAATGAACGTGAAATTATAAGACCTTACGAATAAATATTTTATTTCGCTAAGTACTAACTCAAAAAGCCAGAGGGAAAACGCCCAGTAGGTAGACCAAGAATGAGGTGGGAGAATAACATTAACTATGATTTGAGGGAAGTACATTATACAGGGAATGATTGGAAAACATTAGCTCAGGAGGATAGGGATATATGGAGAGCTTATGTCTGCGCGCCCATGAACCTACGGGTTCGATAGTGCCAGTGAGTAAGTACTAACTCAAGCCGTGATACAACAGGTGTTAAAAATGGCGTCCTTCAGCTCCGTTGCAGGCATGACGTCGTGCCAAGTTCTGTCGTATTTGGGTGAACAACCCTGGTGTCGCATTGACAATGACACAGGCTGCAAAAATTCGTGCTAGTAGATCCTCCGCTGTTTCTACTAATGTCTCGTATACGAGATTTTTCACATGAATCCACAAGGAGTCAGATTCGGCAAACGAGCCAGCCATGGAACAGGACCTGCTCTTCCTATCCACTTTTCAGGGTACTGTTTAAGTAACAACGGTATCTGCATGATACGCCAACAGGTCGGTCCGGTGATCCATCCTCATTACTGATCATCGATAATTTACGAAAACAATTCTACGTAATAAACCTGCGAAGGAGATGTTTCCCGACCAGAGTTCCTTATATCAAATTCATGCATTTGTTCTCAATCTTCCCTGAAAGTTCGCATCTTCATCACGGAACCACTCTGTATATAACATGCCGCTATAGTTTTTACACAGAGTATTTGTTTTTTATTGCATTCTCCAGCCAGTATCATCTGCTGGATAAAGTAATATATTGTAATTGTATTATGCCTATATTAAAAAGAAAAACCTCGAGTCTGCTATTATCCGGATTAGACCTCGAAATTTTCCATTTCATATTGCAAGACAATCCAACTAAGATTAGCTATTCTGCTACCTATTGACAATATATGGTACTTATTGATTACTGCTGTCTTATTGTCTGCACTCTCCTGCCCTCTGCTGAAGAAATTATACACAATTACACGTATGTAAAAAAAACTAATACCTCCTCGGTCGTGCTATTAGCCCGTTACAGGACTCCAACATTTTCACTCAATACTGAGTAGTAGTAAAGAAGAGCAATATCATAAAGAAAAAAAGGCGCGTATTCTTTTTATTTTGTGTATCTACATTAAAACTTTACGGGTATTATCAAGAGATCTTAAAATGTGTTAATTATATTTAATAAAATGTTTTATTATTAATTTTATTAAATATGATTAACATATTTAAGACAATAATCTAAGTTAGAAGTAAAAAATTCCATAATATTTTATCATCTTTTTTAGCATAGATTGTGCACAATATTTTCGGCCGTCTTCTCTATCTACCAGGTGACACCCATTCTTGAGAATCTATCCTCCTTGCTTTATTGGTATATATAATTTTACGGTGTTATCATTCGTAGATTCCAGGAATATATTAAAAAGATGGAAATTTTACTTTAATCAGCTATTAAATATACATACAGAACAGGATATTGAAGAGGATAATTTACAAACAGTAGAAATGCTAGTCGCAGAACCAAGTGCATTAGAGGTTGAAATGGCGATACAAAAATTAAAGATGTATAAAGCATCAGGTTCAGATGAGATCTCAGAAGAACTGATACGATCAGGGGGAGAAAAATTGATGGACAAGATACGCTGGTTGCTTAATATGATTTTGGAAAAAGAAGCTCTTCCAGATGAATGAAAAGAATCGGTTATCATACCAATTTATAAGAAAGGAGATAACGCTGATTGCAATAACTACAGGGGCATCTCATTACTTTCAACTTCGTACAAAAATATAATCTGGTAGCCATATGCAGTCACTGCAAAATAATGCTATGACCTATTCAGAATGTTAATAAGGAGGAGCTTGATTTTAAAGTGATTAAATTAAACTGATAAAATCGAGGTGAAAAAGACTGTAATTGGTTGTAAATAAATCATCATTGAAATGTGATTGGTCATTGACTCCCATTTGTGGCATGGGTTAAATAGTCAACCTAAAAATGTATCGAATCTTGTTGGGCTTGAACCCGCGATCCTCAGAACTAGAGGCAAGACATTTAACCCTTAGATCACCTAAGTCGATACTTTATAAATATAAAATAACTTTCTCGAATACGTGGCCGCGCGAACATAAGCTCTCCATACATCTGAGACAATGTTTCCAATCATTCCTGTATAATTTACTTCACTCAAATCATGATTGTAATTCTCCCACATTCATGGCCTGCGTACTGGACATTTTCGCCTCTAGTTTTCCTACAAGGAGTTCATTCCCCCACTCGGGTCACATGTCCTGCCCATCGCAGTCTAGATATTTTGTTGCTTATAACTATCAAACAATAACTAAACACTAAATACATATTGTACGTATTGATTGAATATTCGAAATCTCTCTCTTGCACTTGCACTCCAATGTTGTCAACTAGACTCCAACCTTGCATCATTCAATATTCAAGAGCCATGACACAGGGAGAAGTTTGGCAATATTCCTACTCGGTACTGTGGCTGCTGTTTGACCTAGTGAGAGGGGAGTGCGGTGAAATGATGTATTGATATGTACTTTTCTAAGAACGATGGGCACAGATCCTTTGGTCCGAGTATTCTGAGTGTTCGAGGCCCCGGTAAGATACGCAAACTAAACACTAATTCCTTTTCTGGCTCGATAAATCATTTCCCTCTCTGCACTCCTATTTCTCTCTTTTCTTTCGCCCCTCCCACTACTCACAATTTTGAGCCTTCTTGGGGGACAAGTTATTTGCACTTGCAGTCCAGTGTTGTCAACTCAGCATCAACACTGTAGTTCGGAGTGGTGAAAGAAAATTTTAGTAAGCAAATAATAAAAATCAATCAGCGTCAGTAGACTTACTAAGTAATGATTGCTCCATCAAGCAAATAATGCAAACAAAATATCGGAATGTTTAAACAATACTGTTTGGGAAAAATAAAAATGTAAGAATAGATACAAAATTAAGAATATACAAATCTGTCATAAGACCAGTTCTAACATATGGTTGTGAATGCCGAACAGAAACTCAAAAAACAAAATAAATCAATGAAACAACCGAAATGAAAGTTTTAAGGAAAATCGCTAAGAGAGAAAATTCGCAGCTCTGTTATTAGAGAAGAATGTGAAATTGAACCTATAAACCTTTGGATAAATGATAGAAGACTAAATTGGAACGATCACATAGATAGAATGGAGACCAGTAGATTAGTGAAGAAAGTACGTGAATGGACACCTTAACAGAAAAGGCCTTTAGGAAGACCATAACTACGATGGGGAAGGATGTCACCATACCCCGGACCTGTAGTGAATGAACACGCAACAAGCTGCCAGCTTTCATGCGTAGAGGAAGAAGAAGAATAATTAACCTTACTTATTCAATATCCATGACACTGTGTAGGGGGAGGGGGAAGTTTAACAACATTCCTACTCGGGAAGTTATCCTGGCTGCTGCTTAATGTGGTGGGAGAGTAGTGAGTGCAGGTGTCAACTTTTCTAAGAACGACTGCAGCGCTAAAGGGCACAGATCAGTTGGTCCGATAACATTAACATTTAACCCCCCTCTACCTGCCCTCTATACTGTTGTTAGAAATCCAAAGATCCAGCGTAGTGTATAGGTCTACTTGTGAAAGTTAAGTTCAAGGCAATGTCATAAGATGAGTCACTAGTTCACTCCAAAAGGAGAAAACGTACTATGTGCCTCCGTGGCGCAATCGGCTAGCGCGTTCGGCTGTTAACCGAAAGGTTGGTGGTTCGAGCCCACCCGGGGGCGTTGTTTTTATTATTATTGTCATCATCATTATGATGATATTCAATTCAAATTTTAAGTTATAAATAGAGGCCTGATAAGTTATAAATATGCACTTCTTACTTTAGAGGGGCGGAATTAAATCTTGTGTGTTTTCAACTTTATACCGTGTTTTTTTTTTGTCCCCCTTTTCGACCCAATTTGACAGCGTGTCAAATATCGTTACAATAAATTTATATTGACTTAAATTTATAATTATTAAAAAACACTGGACCTAAATTTATAAGTATTAAAAATGACAGCAAGATTATTATAATATATTATAATATATTATTATTATTATTATTATTATTATTATTATTATTATTATTATTATTATTATTATTATTATTATTATTATTATTATTATTATTATTATTATTATTATTATTATTGAATCTCCAAATATTTTGAAACCCTATTTCGCCACAAAGCCATGTTAGGGTTGTAGCTTACTATAACAATATTATATTATACATTGTAAAACAGAAATATTATGGTTGTGAATTACATAAATCGTCTATAAGTGTCTTAGAAAATATTTAACTTTGTGACTACTTAAATATGTTCACTAAATAATAAGGGAAATAAAAAAAAAGCTTAAAACCCATAAAAAATAATAAATAATTCAAAGATAAAGGTAAAAAGCTCTTTCACCTACATATTGTTATGAATTTCATAAAATGCTTATAATAATTCTGGTTCTTAAAAATCACTTTACATATTGAGGCAGAAACCTCATCATCATTTAAAAGTAAGTTTAAGCAGAAACGTTGTCTTTCGAATATAAGATAATCAAATAAAACATGTTTTACAGATTGTATTGATTCTTGACAATTACAATAATGACCAGTGTCTGGGTTAATATTAAATCTCCTAAAATAACTTCCAAATGTTCCATGGTCTGTCATAAATGGTGTTTAAATTAAAATTGAAATATATATTTTTTTATATTTAGCCTATGGTGTACTGTAGGAAAGAAGGGCTCTTTAGTAAAAGCACTATTTGCAATCCTTATCCAATGTTCTTTCCAATAAGTGATGATATAGTCCAACAGTTTATTTTTTAACATAGGATATTGGATACTTTGAAAATGAATAATGAAGCTCAGAAGATGCTGCGGATATATGTAATAGCCTAAATAGTATGTAAGTAAAAATTACAAAGATACGTTAAAATTGTGTAACTGAATAATTCATTCACTATAATTGAAAACATGAATTTCAACATTTTCTCAAGCAATTATGGAACTAAAAAGGTGAAAAAAATATTTAACACAAAATTCATACATGAATACAGTATGAACCATCATATTAGGTACAATTTGAAGTCTATCAAGGCACGATACACGGTAAGTCACAATATATTATTCAACATTTTCAGGAGTTAGTTTTCGTTGATGAGCAGAATTTATTTTATGTTTTATGTTTCGAAAAAGATCGCTCGACATCGCATAGCGTCATTTGTTAATACTTAAGCAGATAGACGTGGGCGTTTAATTAAGCATTTGACATAACATGTAGTGTGACAAGTCATTCGCTCAGCCTCTTATTTCAGAAAAATAAGTACCTTCATCAAAGTGAATAATTTATGAACCCGTAATTATCATCAGAATTAGGGCATATTTATATTCAAACGAATTGTAATGAAAATAGGAATTCATTTGTAACAAAATTAAAATCATATAACCTACCACAAAATAATTTAACAAGCAATAAATAAAACATTAGTATAAAGCAATTAGCGCCAGTCATAGACCTGGACCCTTGCTATTGTAGCGAACGAAATTAGTAAACATCATACAATGGATCCATAAGCCCTTATACAATGGGGAAAAAGTCTGCAGTTTCCTTTCTTAAGAGGATTTACAAGACTGCACTATTGTCAAATTCCTATAACAATGCTAAGCCCATAAACTTCTTACAAAAGGCTGGGAAGTCACAAACTAGCAATTGGATTTCCCTAGGTAACTTGTGGAAAGAGTTATCCCCAAACTAATTTCAACTAGTACATGTCGTTAACAGCGGGTGACTTCTTTGCGGCGTAAGGTAGATGCCGACAGTAGATAGCCGCGCCCTTAAGGACCACTCCATTTGGTCAACTCTGAAAATTTTATATGATGAGGCAACTAATTTAAAGGGAGGGAACGAGGCCACAAACTTCTAAGTTTAACACCCACGATAACGCCCTTAAGGTAAAATCTACCAATCAAAAATTAGTATAACATATAAACTGTTTGTGAGACGATAAGACTTTTGGTGGAAGGGACTAATGCCGGCCCACTCAGAATTAATAAATATATTTTACTAAGCGAAAATTAGTGTGTCCGTTGGGAGGAGTAGCAATGAGCGAATGTGCTGGTGCAGGGCACATCGCAATACATAGCGAAAGTTGAGTTCTGTTAGTGGACAGTTAGAGTTCAGCAGTTAGAGAGTTCAGCAGTTCTCTTAGTCAGTTCAGTTCTGTTAGTGGACAGTTAGAGTTAGGCAGTTCAGCAGTTAGTTAGTTAGAGTACAGTCAGTTCTGTTAGTTCGACAGTTAGTTAGGCAGTTCAGTAGTCGGTTGCGAGCAGAGTCGCGACTGGCGAATGTACCGGTAGATAAGTTACATCGCTTTACATAAGATACATCGCTGGGTTGAATGTTACAACCATTACTAGTTCTGACCCACCAACAGCCTTCTCGTCAAACTCGTCGTTCAATACGACGAATGTAATTCAAGTGACAATAAAAGTGCATCTTCAATTTCAAGACATCACACTGGGCCTACTGTTTTTTCCCTAAGTGAACATCCTTTCCTCACGGATTCCCGAGATTTTAGTCCATTGTTCTACCAGAACCTGAACCCATCTAGTCCGGATCACAACTGTCCATGAACCCATATCCTTGGACATAATTAAAACCTTAACCCGACTACAACCCCTTTTGTTCAGTAGAAAATATGTAATTATGTTTGAAATATGTAGCATTGACCCGAAAATGTAACAATACGGAGTATGTAACTTGAACATTAAATAAAATTTCAACATTCGGCAACATTTCAAGTTCTCAGACCGATAATACGGAGGATTTTTTTATTCAATGCCATCACCTTGTCATTTTGACATTCTGGTATTCTCTTCCTGGCATGGCGTTCTTGTAATCCACTTCTGAGGTTGGGACGCCTGAAAGGCGGAGTTACACTGCCCCGGTGATAATGATGCGCCAAGAGAGATCTTAATCCCAAACTTATTGAATATGTTAATGATGATAATGATGGCCAGATGACGTTTGGGCCTTAAAGTTACCTGACATTTGTCTTACAGGTGAGAAAAAAACCATCACCCAGGAAACTTGTCCCGGTCGGGGATCGAACCCGGGCCCGCTGCGGAGAAAAATATATATTTACATAGAAATTCGGACTGTTGTTATAATTTACATAATTTATCTGTTTTAAGTGCTAACTTCAAAAGGTATTATCTTTAAAATAAAAACGTTGGATTCTATTATTATGAACATAGCTAATTTTTACATACATGCACATCTGAAAAATAGTTTATATAATCGCATTTATTTGTTATGTATTATCACGACCGATATACATTTTAGGTTTAGGCTCAGTTGAGCCTGCACCCAATCGTAAGATTTTTTTCCCCCCAGCAATGTGTATGTCCTCCTCTGCTTCTGTATCTTTTGATATCTATATATTAATACGTGAAGAAAAAAAAAACGTTGTACCCCTTTTTAAGAACATTGCGCATACGGAGGAGTGTGATATTTGGCATAATTAAAGTTCATATAGAGAAGGAGTGCAGAAAAATAAAAATTATATATGATATGTGTTACAAATAAATTAAATTAAACAAAATAACATAAATTGCCTCGAAGAAATGTGTATGAATTACTCATTCATTAGTGTATTCATTCATTTGTTACGTCCATACGAAAGTGCATTGTTGCAAAAAGAAAATGGCACAGCAGCAATGTGAATTGACTTATTCTCGTATATTTATTATTAGTCGTTAAAAAAAGTGAGTATATTTTATTATTTAAATTAAACCCTGTCTAATCTTGGTTTGAGTAATTTCATTACATTTTTTTTTATATTTACATACCTACTTCCATTATGCCTCGACATAGAATGTTGACAGGTCGGAGTGAGAGACAAAGAAGGGAAATATATTCCCGTACACATAATAATAGGCCAAATGCAAATTTAAATAGCATAAATAGTATAAAAATGTCAAATGACGCGTTATTGCTTTTTAATATGGGCTTAGCCAAGCTATACCACATATTTTCTATCGTTCGTATTTTTAAAATAAATCGAAAATTAATCCATAATGACATATTTGTGAAAAAACTTAAAAAAATAATGAACTGTGGTCGAATTTCGACCGCTGGCAGACCACTACTTCGGATAATATCGTCTGTTATAAATGATCTGAAACCATTCTTCAGAAGCGATTTAACCAATTGTTTTGATATGTATGGATATCTCCTACGTGTTTCGAACTTTTATGTTTTGACGAATGTCGAATTTCTCAACCTAAAAGAGGATGAAAAAGTCTCATCTGGTGCAGTTTATAATTTGGTTTTATGTTTTCAATTCAAATCCAGATTTCATCGCTACATTTTAGGAAAGTTTTTACTGTCTATTTCTAATTGTATTTTAGTTTTCATGATCATTATTCTGACTAAAGCGACCCCTACACGATCAATATTTACGTCAATATATTGCGCAATAATTGACATTGAACAATACTATTGAGCGTCTGTAGATCACATTGAAAGATTGCTCAATATATTGAGTCAATCAAAAACAGTTCGATTTTTATTGTGCAGTCTAGTAAATATTGCGTCGTCTGTTGACAATATTGCGCAATACTAGTTCAGTTCTGTGTGAATAGCGTTGGAATAAACATGTTGACTGCACAAGTATCACCCTCGATCTAAAAATTGAGCGCTAATACTGCACCGTGTGGGTTGGCCAAGTAATACTATTGTACAAAATATTGCGCAATATATTGACGTAAATATTGATCGTGTAGGGGCCGCTTAACTCATTATCACTATTGAAGCCATAGATTCATTGCGCCCGGGCATAATCTCTCTATACATCCCTATCCTGAGCTGATGTTTTCCAATCATATCCTGTATAATCTACTTCCCTCAAATAATGGTTAATGTTACTCTCCCACCTCATTCTTGGCCTACCTACTGGACGCGGTCGCTGTGGTTTTCCTATAAGGAGTTTGCAAGCCCCTCTTTCATTTTCCATTTCCTGCCTGTCAAGCCCCTCTTATATCCCCCATTTGCCACATGCCCTGCCTGTGTTTAAGCCTTCGCCATGGATTCCCTGAAGTAGTCCCCACCCGGAGAACCGAACTGGGAACTATTCTACCTCCGGAAAGTTATACCCCAATAGAACACATGTCCCCGTTTCTTGACGGTTGTAATTTTTACGGTGAAAAATCGTCGCCATTTCGATGAAGGCATTTTTTCATTTGGCTTATCGACTTCGACCTATCAGGCATCGGTAACCCTTTCTGCAGTAATACTACACCGGCTTAGCTCTCGGGGTCAAATGTAAGTATGGAAGCCAGTCCATCACGAAAGGTAAATATACTATGGAGGGTTTTTGGCCAAGTGTTTACTAAATTGTCGTTTAAAGATTCCATTTATCTTATTTATATATATATATATATATATATATATATATATATATATATATATATATTTGAACTCTATATATATTTTTTTTTTTCCAGAAATTAATTAAGTAGGATCCATCCATCCATTGTAATTCTGCCCGAGGGCAGGTCTTCACTGCAAACATAGTAAGTTTCTTGACATTTGTCTTACAGATGAGGAAAACCCCCGAGAAAAATCCTCACCCAGGAGCCTGTCACGGCCGGGAATCGAACCCGGGCCCGCTGCGTACCAAGGCAGCACGCTACCTCGAGACTACAACAGTGGATAATTGTTTAATAATATTTGCTTCCAGTCCACCACTGTGGTCTGCCTTGTTACGCAGCGGGCCCGGGTTCGATCCCTGGTCGGGACAAGTTTCCTGGATGAGGTTTTTCCTCACATGTAAGATAAATGTCAGAAAACTTTAAGGCCCAAACGGTCCTCGAATACCATCTGGCCATCATTAGCATCAATATCATATTCGCCTAATTAAATCTAGTTTAGTTTAAGGCCTCTCCTGGCGCATTATTACCATCATCATCAACTCTCATATCATCGGGGCAGCGTAACCCCGCCTTCCAGGTGCCCCAATCTTAGAAGTGGATTACAAGGACGCCATGCCGGAGAGAAAACCAGAAATGTCGAAATGACAACCTGGGGCGTTTGAAGAAAAAAAAACATTTCCTTCCAATTCTAATGTTATTATATAATAGTATAGTTGTAAAAGAGGGGGCCAAGAGACCCACGGAGAGGCATGTCGTAGCATAGATAGTTAAGGCATTACGCTACAAGGCGGAAGATCGCAGGTTCAAGTTCCGACGGGATAAAGGTTTTTAAATTGGCCTAAACTTTCCGGCGGCTTCATGCCTCTGTACATTATTGCCTATCTATATGGACAACATTTCTTAACATTTTAAAATGAACACAACCAGTGCGAAAATATTGTTACAGACTGTACAGGTGTTGTAAAACAATAGTGAATTTGTTAGTGAAATGTTTGTTATTTTCATAGCGAGTCAGTCTTCAACTGTTATGAAGGGGGTATCTGTTATCAGTAGTTGCCGTGTAAGAGTTTCATTTTCAGCATTATGGAACGAGTAGAGCAATGTATATATTAGTGCAATTTTTACAAATACATATGGTATGTTCTGTTGAAATTTATTTTTAAAAAAAACCAAGTAAAATTAAACTCTGATAACAAAACGTTCTAATTTAAATCAATTTTATCTTATACAGGAGGATTCACAATATTACAAACCTCTAGAGGTTGTAGAGAGAACTTAGTAGATGAACTTTTGATAAGGAACCCATGTCCGGAAACGTACCATTTTGATGTAAAATAAGTTTGAAGATCGGAACACAATGGGCTGATATCGCGTGTCTTCTGTTTCAGAATAAGTATTTCAGACTTGTAGGGTTGTATTACAAGTGTGGTTTCATTTGGTGACCCTGTTGTTCGTTACACAAAGTGTACCTGCGACGCATGTTTTCCAACACACGCCCTACTGTGCAAGACCTTGTGTGTGCTCAATAATTTCTGCTGCCGCCAGAATTCGTGCAATAAGATCTTCCTCCGACTCGATAGGTGTAGTACAATCCCTAGAAGTCTGTAATACTTACGGTATTCTGAAACACAAGACACGATATCAGCCCATTTTGTTTCGATCTTCAAACTTATTTTACATAACAATTGTACGTTTCCGGACATGGGTTTCCTATTAATACTTTATCTATTAAGTCCCCTCTACAACCACTAGAAGCCTGTAACACTTATTGTGAATCACCCTGTAGTGTGTATTTGTATTTACAAAAAATCTTATAGCATCTAATTCAGTAACTTGTGTCTTGGATTTTTCAGTCCTAAAAAATCAATCAACCCCGGACGGGATTGAATCCGTGACCCTCGAGATCAGAAGTAAGGAACTTAACTTATAAATCACTCAATTAAATTAAGAATGGCTTGATACAATTTAAATAAATACATATATAATATATGATATATTATATTATATATTATATTATTATATTATATTATATATTATTATATTATATTATACTTACTTACTCACTGGCACTATCGAACCCGTAGGTTCATGACCGCGCGGACATACGCTCTCCATACATCCCTATCCTGAGCTAATGCTTTCCAATCATTCCCTGTATATTCTACTTCACTCAAATCATAGTTAATGTTATTCTCACCTCATTCTTGGTCTACCAACTGGGCGTTTTCCCTCTGGCTTTCCTACAAGAAGCTTCCATGCAAGTCTTTCATTCCCCATACGTGCAACATGTCCTGCCCATCGCAGTCTACGAGACTTAACTGTTCTTATTATATCTGGCTTCCTATAAAGACCATGTAGTTCATTGATTAGTAGTCTTCTCCATTCACCTGTCTGTTCATATTATATTATATTATATTATATTATATTATATTATATTATAATGTTATGTCCACCGCTGTGGTCTCGAGGTAGCATGTTGCCTTGTCACGCAGCGGGCCCGGGTTCGATCCCCGGTCGGGACAGTTTTACTGGGTGAGGTTTTTATCGGGGTTTTTCCTCGCCTGTAAGACAAATGTCAGGAAAACTTTAAGGCCCAAACCGTCCCGGAAATCATATGGCCATCATCATTCTTATCATTATCATCATCATCATCCTTCACCGGTGTGGAAAGCAACGGGAAGCTACCACACCTACAATTTCCTAGTAAAGCTGCAAGCATGGCATGAAAATGCTATGATTGCAGTGAAGGACCTGCCCTCGGGCAGAATTACTATGGATGGATATTATATTATATTATATTATATTATATTATATTATATTATATTATATTATATTATATTATATTATATTATATTATATTATATTATATTATATTATATTATATATTATATTATATTATATTATATTATATTATATTATATTATTATTATATTATATTATATTATATTATATTATATTATATTACTATCTATTACTTTATTATTATATTATCTTACTCTTCTCTTATACTTCTCTTATCTTCTTTCTTCTATTTCTTTCTCTTCTCTTCTCTTCTCTTCTTCTCTTCTCTTCTCTTCTCTTCTCTTCTCTTCTCTTCTCTTCTCTTCTCTTCTCTTCTCTTCTCTTCTCTTCTCTTCTCTTCTCTTTCTCTTCTCTTCTCTTCTCTTCTCTTCTCTTCTCTTCTCTTCTCTTCTCTTCTCTTCTCTTCTCTTCTCTTCTCTTCTCTTCTCTTCTCTTCTGTTCTCTTGTCTGTTCTGTTCTGTTTCTGTTCTGTTCCTGTTCTGTTCTGTTCTGTTCTGTTCTGTTCTGTTCTGTTTCTGTTCTGTTCTGTTCTGTTCTGTTCTGTTCTGTTCTGTTCTGTTCTGTTCTGTTCTGTTTTGTTCTGTTCTGTTCTGTTTCTGTTCTGTTCTGTTCTGTTCTTTCTGTTCTGTTCTGTTTCTGTTCTGTTCTGTTCTGTTCTGTTCTGTTTCTGTTCTGTTTCTGTTCTGTTCTTTTCTTTTCTGTTCTGGTTCTGTTCTGTTCTGTTCTGTTCTGTTCTGTTCTGTTCTGTTCTGTTCTGTTCTGTTCTGTTCTCTTCTCTTCTCTTCTCTTCTCTTCTCTCTTCTCTTCTCTTCTCTTCTCTTCTCTTCTCTTCTCTTCTTCTTCTCTTCTCTTTCTCTTCCTCTTCTCTTCTCTTCTTTTCCTGTCTTTTTCATGACTTTTCTCTGCAGGTGTGCACACTTCACCCTGCAAAAGGGACATTGGAACAGAACACAGTTAGCAAAAATGAAATGTTTTATGATCCAAATTAGATAAAATAAGAAACGAATATATTCGTAACGACTTCAACATCTTTCCCCTCCATGAAAAAAAAAATGGCTTATAGAAGTGGATAGAATTCTCATGTATTGAGGATCCCAATATTCCGCATCAAGACAAGCCTATAACTAAATAGCTGCAGGAAGACGAGATATGGGATGACCAAGGAAGCATTGGAAAGAGTCCATTTAACTGTAATATAAGTCGAAACAAGAGATTCTCCTAAGATTTGAAGTGATGGTAATGAAATGTATTCCTCTCTGAAATAATTTAATAATTCCCTGAGGTACGGCGCAAAAAGTGGACATCCGAATTTCGAGATAATTTTGGTTTTAAAATGAAGCTTAGGAACGTCGAAGATGAACACATGAAAAAAATTGCGGACCATCCAGAAACAAAGCTGTAAAATAACAATTTGTAAAGCACTATTCCCTATATTACCTGTAATAAGTGACTGCCATTGTGATCGTGACGTCAGATTCGATATTCAGACGTTAGTCCAGGGTGAAAACAGGTTTTCTTCAATAGAGATGCGAAAATAGAATAAATATTTTATTGTAATAAAAGTGCACTGCTGTATTTCTAAATGCTATATTTCCAAAATTAAATAGCAAAGAGTTTGAAATTTAATAACAATCACATCCTCACATAGAGTTTCTCAAGAAAAAAATGGTTTAACTGAATCGATTGTCGATAATAATCGATACGTCATCGTACGTATTTCTCGAAAATGAACAATGGCAAATTAGCCCATACAAAATATTCAATAAATAGATGTCACTTATTTATAACATAATCTTAGAAATTTGTAATATAATCTATTGGAATAAATGCATAATAACCTAAAAGCTAACCTAACTTATTTAAATTACTCTAACCTGTGAAAGTAATAAATAGAAAGACACTTAGGCAATATTAAATTACAGGTATGTAAATAAATGATACTATATTGTGTAAGAAACTAAAAGCTAACCTAACCTAATTGTATATAAGAAACTATTACTCTAACCTAGTTTCTTTAGTGATGGTCCGCAGATTTTCTTATGTTTTCATCTTTGGTGATCTTAAGCTTAATTTTAATACCAAATTTATATCGAAAAGGCGATGTCTTGTACAGTAAACTAGTGATATGTGTATTTTGTAGAGCTTTTAAAATGTTATTTCACTTCTGGATGGTCCGCATTTTTTTTTTTTTTTGTGTTTTCATGTTTAGTAGTCCTAAGCTTCATTTTAAAACCAAAATTATCTCGAAATTCGGATGTCCATTTTTTGCGCCGTAACTATTCCCTGAACACGAGTGACTACTCATATAACTTACGAATTTTCTTTTTACATTAATATGTAATTTTAACGGGAAAAAAATTTGCGAACACGCATTACAGAATGTAATTTAACATAATACCTTTTTATATTTGTAATCATTTTATATGTTTTATAGTATTCAAGAAATAATTCTTTTTGGACGTACGTATGACCTGGCAATGCAGTAAGCATATTTAGTAATGTATCCTGAATGGGAAATCTATAGGAAACATGTGGTGCCCGAACGGTTACGATTTTGACTCGAGAAATTTTGGTTTCCGGGTTCAAATCTTTACTACAGATCTATCTGCCTCTCTCTGTTTTTTTTGTAAGAATACTGTATATGGTAGAATAAAAAAAAATTACACTATATAGGCCTATGTTTTCGTCCACCGCTGCCTGTGGTCGCGAGGTAGCGTGCTGTCTTGTCACGCAGCAGGCTCCTATGTGAGGGTTTTTTCGGTGTTTGTCCTCACCTGTAATACAAATGTCAGGAAGCTTAAGGCCCAACGGTCCCCAAAAATCATCCGGCCATCATCATCATGCATCATCCTTATCATCATCATCATTCACCGGTGTGGAAAACAAGGGGAAATCTGCCACCTCACCTATAATTCCCTGTAGAACTGCGAAGCATAGCATGAAAATGCTATGATTGCAGTGAAAGATGCCCTCGGACAGAACACTATAAATAGATAGATGTATTTTTTCGTCTGATTCTAGTGTCTAGTGTGCTCTAGCTAGTTCCCATTACTACATTTTAAAGGAGAATTGTATTTAAAAAAATCGAATATGTTTTCGAACTTTCTGTTTTCGAGATCATAAGTAAACGCATTACCCGTTCATATATACAAGCGAACAGCTGGACATTCTCAATTGCTGTTTATGAAAATAATTTTCGCAAGAGAATTTCATGCCAATCAGTTTCTCCGAGAATTTATTATTATTTTTAGTCTAATGCCACCAGGTTGTCTTTTATGACATTTCTGGCTTTCTCCCCTGGCATTGGCAGAATTGTAATCCATTTTCTTAGGTTGGGGCACCTGGAAGGCGTAATTACCTTACCCCGATGATATGATGGGTGATGAATGATAATCAAGCGCCGGGAGAGTTCTTAACCTAAATTCCAGACCATGGGCAACCACGGGAATAATTCCCATGTAATTTATTATAGGAATCCATGTTTTAAATTTTCTTGCTTTTTGTATATTTAAGCACTGTTTTTAGAAAATGAAACTCTTGAGAGTTCCAGCATCAAGTGTTAAGTGTAGAGGAAGTTCGGGTAATGTGGACCCTTCGGTTTGAGTGGACCCGTTAATATCTTCTTTAATTGGTGCTGCCCTCGAACAGGAAATATTTTAACTTCTTCCCCTCATTAAGTTTGACATGTTCAATACTAGTTTCTTTTATTCTTTGTGGGAAGAAACATTTATTTGTGATATTTATGAAAATACCATTTTAAAAGTTTTTAAAGCTAAGAATTAATTTATAATTTCTGCTATTGAAATTATAAATATTGAAAAATCTCCTAAATATGTTTTATAGATGCTGTTTTAATATACTGACGGTCTTGGTTGTATACTATGTGCCATGGCGGCTATATAAATTAATTAAACATAACAAAGGAATTCGGTTAATGTGGACCCTCCACGAAACGGTTCACAAATACGTATATTTTATCAATGAGGATGCTGTTTGTAAGAACCTTGCACTTAATTAATTTTATTTAATATCCTTGTAATTTTATTACACCCAAAAACCGTCTCTGTTTTCAGACGAATGACGTGTGAATGTTATAACCAACGATTATTTTTCAAAACGTTAAATGAATATCAACGCTTTTTAATTACGATCAGCCATAAATACTTCAGGTTCATTTGTGCCTATCTATATAAATTAACAGAGTAAAGAAACTTAAAAATGGTGGACTCTGGGATCCACTTTACCCGAACATGGAGGTTAAAGTGGACGTATCTTGTAATGTAAAAAAGTTTATAAATTATGAAGACGTTTTTATATTTGAAGAAAATAACAATGCTATTTCATAGTTACAACACTAATGATAATCACTGTAATTAAACAAAATTAAAATCCCTTAATTAAAAGAAGAACAAATTAAAAATAGGGGTCCACATTACCCGAAGTTCCTCCATAATAATTAATATTTCGCCTGTTATTAAATGGTGGACAATTATTTATTTTTTCATTTTATTTTTCTTTTCGTCTCTCTTTTATGCAAAAAATAGTGCTGAGCACTTTTATTATCAAATACTCGTGATCTTTTCTCCTCTCTTAAAGTAAGACTCCGTGTTCAGCACCCATGTAATTGGAATAGTGACCGTTTTATATATTTTATTTTCAAAAAATTAGTACCTGGCTGTACATTTCCATAAGATTTCCATCACCTAAATGTATACTTTGTAATGAAGATAATTCAATGATGACAATACCGTACTCCCTGGGGGTCCGTTTATTGGGCCCCAGCTGTGCTCACAAAAGCAACAGGGCGCGTCCCCAGGTGGTTTGCTTTGCATTCCTCCCGGCTAGGTCCAGACCGGACCCGCGGGCTATTTGTGTGGTCGTCAGGACTCGAGCGACCTGACGCACTACATAGCTCGTGCTGCGCCCACTTCAGCAGCCTAACGCGTCCCCTCGCTGGCGTAGTGGGGAAAAGGTCGGTGGATCTGCTAGTCAGTCCTCCCTTCCAAGTCCGATGGACTCGCGGACCATAAGTGGGGTCAACAGGGGGAAGATGAGCGACCTGTTGCCATAGCTCACATATCCTGGCCCACAGCGGGATTAGCGGCCGCCGTGGCGAAGTGGTGGGGGACTGGAGATCAGAAGCTACTTTCTCTTTGTTCAATGAACCCGAGGACCTCTGTGGAGGCACCATGGGCGATGAGCACCCTGGATGCCTACTTTGCTCAGTGGGCTGTGAGGTCGTCAGGAGTTGAGCGACCTGACGTACTAATGCTCAGGCTGGACCAACTTCAGCAACAAAACACGTCCCCAGGTGGTGCATTGGGTGGATCTGCTAGACAGTCCTCCCGGCTAAGTCCAAGAGACTCGTGAACCATTAGTGGGGTCGACAGGAGTTGCGCGCCTTGTCGTACTATTGCTCACCTGATGGAGCTTGCGAGCTCCGTGCTGGACCACAACTGCAACAGGACACGTCCCTGGGGGCACACCAGGGCAGGGCTCAGACCAGTGCAGAGGGGAGCAACTGTGCTGGTTCACGGCTAAGCCTACGGGCTCGTGAACAAACTGTGGGGTCGCCAAGAGATGAGCACCTGGATGTACTAAAGTCTCACACTGCGGGGCGTTTGAGGATTCAAGCCCTAGCCGGTCTCACAACGGCTGCAGGATGCGTCCCTGGAGGTAGAACAGGGGAACGGTCGGTGGATCTGCGACAGCAGTCCTCCCGGCTAGGTTCGAGGAGCCCGTGGACTAACTGTGGGGTCGTCAGTAATGAGCGACCTGACGTACTATGTAGCTCAGCAATTTCCCTGAAATTGCGACTCCAACACCTTCTCCCTGAGGTGTTGGTTTTAAGCCGAGAACCTTGAACGTGGACGCGAACAGATAGGGAGAACAAGATACTGGGACTTGGGAGTATGGTCTTTGACCGAGGTATCCCAAGGGGTGGAGGCATGGGTCCAGATATAGCTAAACAAGAGCCCTGTCTTTCCTGCAGCACACCGGGACGAGTAAACAGACGAGTTGAAACAATAAAACACCGATCGAGGCGAGGGCGGCATTTATCAAAGGACACAGCGGCACGTGAAATACGGCAGCGGCCGCTTTTAACAACGGACTTCAGGCTTAGTGCCAATACGGTTTGTTTTACTTTGATATTTGTCAATTTGGTTTGAATCACTCTTCGGAAAAGCCGCATTGGCACGTGCCTGCAGTAAAAAAAAGTTGCCGATGTGTTAATAAAGAATACCTATTCCTTCTAATAGGGCCTATACCGACTGGATCCGCGAATAAAGACATTTTTAGCCGCAAATACAGGAACTGTGTCACATTTTTGAATCCGCGAATAATGAAAGGTGAGTAAGGAGCTTTTACTGTAAGTTATACTATATCTTATACAATTTAGTTAATATTTAAAACATTGTCTAAGAACTATAATATCACATTTGCTTCAAATCTACACATTTATAACATACATATTAACACGTGTAGTTTAAAATAAATTAAATATTAAATAATGTAGCGAAGTGCTTTTACGCTGCAATAATATAAATAAATATGTTATTGCGTTTCTTAGACCTTCTATGTTCCACAGAAGGAAACTTCTTCATTGAAGACATTAGACGGCAGCTATTCCTACCGAACACCTGCGCATATGAGACAACAATGCAAGGACTATAGGAGAAGAGGAATGATATCTGCAGCGAATTCTACACAACAGAGGCTATGTGTACGAGAGAGTGGACACGACCAAACTACGAGATGAGGCACATCCTAATCGGTATGCAACCCATGGCTTTCACCACAAAGTTTGCAGCACAAAGAGATTCCACGAGCCAAACCAAGAATGCATATGCGAACTGTGCAACAATCTATGTGAACGATATCACGCCGAAAAGTGTGCGGAAAGACAATTATCGTTTAACAAGTTTTGCTTAGACTAAATTTACTAACAATTTGCACATTTGTGCGCACTTACTTCCATTCAATATAAATAAATGTGTTTTTGTTTGTTTCGAAATTATTAATAGATCCATAATAAGTTAAAATTCTTATTTTATAGTATGTGTAGAAGATTGAGTTGATAAGGAATCTATAGGCCTACATATTGATTGAATTGGACTGCTATTTGTCTGGTCTATTTAATATGAAAATTCAAGACCAACTATTCTATTCGGCGACACGTTCCAAGTTTGTTAAAGATTTTGCTGCAAATCTCTACGAATCTTTTTCACACAGTTCTCAGAGATACTGTCAGTGTTTATAGAATTTAACACAAATTGAATATTTGATTTATTTTGACCTGATTTTTCAAGGAGAACTTGGTACATCTCACTTCTAGATTTGTAGAATTCCAGAAACAGACCACCGCAAATTACACAATTGGACAATATGTATGAAAGTTTAGATATTAGCAAGCATTAAGAACTGCCTTATTTCACGGGCATTACACTACTCTCTCTCTCAGCTGTCAGCGATTGTAGCGACAGAATTCCCGTCCTGAATGCAAGCGCTCGGGCTGCAAGGTCACGCGTTATCTGCACAACACGAGTTCATTAATGTTGTGTGTAAAACTAAATTAGTAAACTTTAGCAATGCTTTAAAGTATACTTAGCTTTAGAAATCGTCGTGCGAAAGGATTGTAACTCAAGATAACTTTTTTTTCAAGCCCGAAATGGAAGTTATTAATTTTATCATTATTCAGACGAGGGCTCTTTTTCTGTGCATTAGTATGAAGGTATTTAACACAATTATAGTGAGTGGCATTAAAATAATTATCACAAAAAAGTGTTAATAGCGTTTCCAAAATGTGGCATAAAATTACGTGTTTTATTAGATACATAATTTGTCGGCTCGAAAATTAGGTATAATAATAATTAGTGTAGAAAGTAATTTCTTTGGCAGATTGGTACCCCATCTATTCTTTTTAGATTCAGGATCACCGTGGAGTGGTTGGATTTTCCCTGTAGTGCCAGGAGGAATTTGAATAAATTCGATTGTCTTGCTTGGAGGATTTTTTTCAGACACATCGTGTAGATGTACCCGGTTCAGGAATCGAAATGTAGGACAGAGTTTTTTTCATAGTATGGAAATAATGCTTCTGTAAACTATTGTTTGAGCTCTCTCTTTCCTATTTTACCTGATTCTGTTGCATCGACGATAATGTTGTCAACTTTAAATAACATTTCAGACACTAAGGGACCAAAAGTAAATCTCGGTTCCTCAAGGACAATAAAAAGTTTGGCAGCTAATGATCCGTTCATACCTATTTTGTGCGCAATAGTGTACGAGTGTGTCAACGCACTAACGGTGCGGCTACTGTGTGAGTGTGTTTCTCACAGACAAATGTCAGGGTCCATTTTGTCCGCATTTCGCGTTCAAACCCGCTTTGATCTATGCTATAAATAGAAGAGGATGTATAATTGGGGGCATTCAGCGGCCAAAGTGCTGCAAAAGCGCTTTAGCGCTTTATCTGCAGCGTTCCATTCAGCGGTCAATGAAGTGTTCTAGCGGACTTGCAGCGATTGCAGCAAAGTAAAAGTAGGCTGCAGATAGACGAAACCGCTGCATCCATTCTGATTGGCTGGTTCATTCAGTTTAAACATGGCGTATTTATCTATAAAAATGTATGTTTGATGTACAAATTTTGTGTTATTTATGTCTGGACATTAATATATGAGTTATTCGAGGTGGCGAACCCTTTTAGACGAACATAAGTGATATATTAAGTAAAACTAAAGACAGTGATAATTTTAAGATTGTTATCAACATCAAGAATTTACGATTATAACCTCTTCTTTTCATGTAGGTCATTGTGTTATTGACGAGTCAATGTTTTTATTATGAAAATTATATCCCCAGATGATTCATTCGCTAATACCTGGTGCCATGTTAATTATAATTTTTATTTTCAAGGTATACAAAATAAATTAGAATATTATGATTATGTTCATGGGGTCATTTCTGGAAGTGCTACAGTGGTTGTTGAACCAATTTTCTCTACAGATAAAACGAACATTTGTACTCTTCTTTAAATGTGTAACACAATAAGAAAATTGTGTAATGGACAAAGAGATGAACTGTGTATCTTATGTTTTGTAATCTTTTCTGAATAAAGAGCTTTGCGAAGTGTCGGCCATAACTTGAATTCAAATATTACAATATTCTAGATTTCTTATCTATATTTGACCAGTGAAGGTACAAATACTCAGTGTGATGTGCATGAGTAAAATTAAATTACAGCTAGAGTTGGTTAATGTATTAACAGAAAAATTTGCACTCAACATAGGATTTTAATCACAGCTGATCCATTATTATTTAATCTCCAACTTTATATACTATGTCCTATCATTGAGATACTGAGAGCCATTACTTGAACCAGGTATGAATAATTTTCACTTCAATTCCCAATTTATCGTAAAATGAAGTGTGGTCTTATATATTTTAATTCAAATGCATGTAGTCTCTCTTATGGTATATTGCTATTCACTGTATACTACCATTAATCTTGGTGGTAAATGTTTTTCATATATTATAAATGATTCAGTGATATACTATTTAGTGTAACACTTAACTTTACTAAGAAAGTGGCATTGCTAATGTTAGAGATTATATTAAATAATGTCTTTAAGTATGTGAGTGAGAAGTTATCTATAATTAACTGCTGTTATGACAGAATTGGTTGGAAATTACATATAATGTTTTGGTTTTATTTTAGCCATACATTTTATGGTAGTTACTCTTATACGTAATTAATAACTTATGTTCAGATGGTGCAAAAAAAATTAATTAATCAATTATTAAGAAAACTGTATTTAAATTATTATAAATTGATATTCTTCTTTGTTTTCATTCCTATTCCTTAACAAATTTAAAATAAAGATGAAGTATGTTTGAGGTTGAAAAAATACATTTAATGAGAGAAGTTGGCATGACAAGAAACCCTTCAATGTAGCCTATTTAGCTTATGTTTAATTTCCTTCTGGACCACAATCCTGAACATTATTATTGTTCCTAGGTATTTGAATTCAGTCATTTCTTCAAATTGCCATTTGCTATTAATTGTTTATTTCCATTAAACAGTTATTTCTGTGTATGAACAAATATTTCGTTTTATAGACATTTATTTCCAGCCCCAGTTTCGTAGCGTTATTTAAAATAATGCGTGACTTGCTTTTTAGTATTTCTTCGCTGCGCCTGATGATAGGCCTATTACATCATCAACATATAGCGACACTTATTTATACAATGGGTTTTTGCGGTTTCTTTATCCTCTAAAAGTTTGATGGCATGTTGTAGAACAGAATTGTATAGCAGAAGAGATAGTGCATATAAAGGATATATCAGAATAATTGATCACTGTTCGTCTCGCTGCGGACATGGGTGCTTCCCTAGTGGGAATTTCTTTAGCCAGACTAATTTAGTCACACTTATTTTCCTACAGATGGTAGCCTACATCGCCTTGAGGAGACATCTAGTAGGAAACTAAGCTATTACCCAGATGATGTATGTAGGTTGATTAAACTTTGCTCAGAGGTCTTTTTTTTCAGGCTTGATGTTATTTTATGAGCCTGAAAATCTTCATACTTGGGACCCACGGCCTAATGTTCCTCCCGGAGGACCTGTCCTTTGGATTTTTCCATCCTAAAAATTAATCGATCACGGCAGGTTTTAACCCGTGAACTTCGGAACTAGAAGCAAGTAACCTAACCACTAAGCCACCGCGGCCGACAATATCAGAATAACTATTTATAATTGAATAATTGGCACAGGAATTTTAAACCCATGGAAATAGAAGTTGACAATAACAACATATAGGCCTATATCCTTTATTTTGCAGACGACCAGATCGTAATGGCTGAATACAAAAATTATTTAGCATAATTATATAATCAGAAAGCTCCAAAAATATAATGAAAAAGCTAGATTAATGTTTAATATCGAAAATATCAGAATATTGAGCAGCAGGTAATAAAATTGTGAGTAATTTACGAGTAGAAAATGAAGAAATTAAAGGTGTGAAAAAAATGCAAACATTAAGAGGGCAGTAGCGATAACGAAGTTGCGTGTAGAATAAATAAAAGATTAACAATATGTCTTATGGGGAAAACTAGCGTATTGTAGACTGTAAAGAAGCATATATATGCGAAGTATTATAGTATATGGAGCTGAAGTATGAAGTGTAAAATAAAGATTAAGGAAGAAAGGTCTGACTGCCGAGATGGATTGCTTTAAGAAGGTGTAGAAAAAACAAGAATAGATAAAATACCAAAAATACAAATAAGAAAAGCTATAGGAGGAAATAGAGACATCATTGATGAAAAATAGAAGCGACAGTTAAAGTAGTATGGACACACAGTTAGGATGGACGTCACAAGATGGTCGGCGAAGATATTAGAATGGATACCACCAGGAAGAAGCGGATCGGGACGACTAAACATAGTTGGAAGACTTATATTCAGGATGCCGTGAAATACAAGATTGAAAGAACACCTTAGAAATGTTAAAAATGAAGAAATAGAAAAATCTGCAATAGCTGCACATGCATGGTCAGAAAAACACAGAATTGAAACTAACGCAAAATTACTTAAACAGTTAGAAAAATCTAAGGAAATCTCAATTTGGGAGAAAATTTACATATGCAAGAATAAAAAGAAAACCATGAATTTCGAAATTCCCGGTGAAAAGGAGAGCGGTTTGATTTGGAAGTTCATCGGTCAGCCAACAAAGAGCGCAGAAATCAATTTGCAGGAGGGACAACCGCAAGACGGCAGTTGTGTGGCATCGAGAATGTCGTAAAGTGTAGTGATGAAACCTGGTCTGCATAAAAATCAAGAATTATGAGGTGAGTAAAAAACACATCATTATCCTAAGGTGCGACAACTTTAAATGTGAAAGTTTTGGCCTTCTCAACAATCCTCCTCCATGCCAATCGGTAACTTGCCATATTCAAATTAGTCACTTTCATTTTGTTTAGATCATTCATTGTGTCATCCTCCCATCAGATCTTTGGTCTTCCAACAGCTCTGCCTCCTATAGGTTTCCATTTATAGAGTTTCTTGACCAGTCTCTGTTCATCCATTCTTATCAAATGTCCAAGCCAACCAATTCTGAGAGATCTTATATGGTTTATTATATTCTGATTTTTGATTAATTTGTATAGTTATTTGTTTTGATTTGTCTGTTTTGACAACTCAAATTAATTAATGATAGCGTATAGATTGTTTAAACATTGACCGAATTCCGAAAGAAAATAATTTTGATATTTTTACAAATCTTCATCTTAAACTACCTACTAGACGCCTAAAATGATATTTATGAGTGTGATGATGATGATGATGATGATAATGATGATCTAGCGGACGTAATCGGCATATAGCAATTAAAGAAATGTAACGTCGAATTTGTTAACTATGAAATAACCTGAAGGGAAATTTTAAAAATTGCTCTAACGGCAGCAATCTTAGATTTTTCAAAACGAAACATGGTATTTACCATTTAAATAAATTGAAAAAGTATGCCCCCCCTCCAAAAAATCGTCTATTAGGAGTGGCGGTTTACCTGAAATCAGAAATTTAAAAATCTCTCTAGCGGCCGCCATATTTGTTTTAACATACAATTTAATTAACAAAATGAAATATATTTCGTATACCAGCAAAATCGGAATATAAATTAAACTTAGAAATTTGCTTTGTTAATGCAGTTACTGAGAGACTGGTAGAAGTGAACTTTCCTGAGAAAACTGAAATACATTTTTATTTGAAATGTTTTTAAAACAAAACTAATAGTGCAATATCAACTGCTGAAGAAGTCTCCATAACCTCAAAATATTCAACCAGTGATCTGATCATATATGTGAGTAATGAACATATGGAATCAATCTACAAGAACTCATGTAAGAAGTGCTTATAAATAAATGTAATAAACATTTAAGAAAGTGTTCAGTCCGCAACACTACAGTCCGTCTCAGCTCTCTGTGTTAGCGTACGAAAATTAAGTTCAGCGCAATTCTTGCTAGTTCAAAGAGTTCACGATAGCTTGGTCGTTGGATGGCAAGGACTGGGTAATTTGTGTTCCAACTGTGTTCCATTTACAAATAAGGGATCAGCTCACTGTAAGGTCCAAATGAGGGATCAGCTCACTGTAAGGGCTTCCTTCGAGGCAGCACAACATTAAGATGATATATTTCCTTAAAGATCATGTAACTCACTTTTACGTCTAGTGTACTCTATACTCGAACATCTCTACGCAAGAATAAGGGTGCTCCTTATCGGCAGTTACTTAACCAAGCTAAGTTAGTTATGCTTATTTGGACAGGAAAGCGTTATATAGAGGTGGCATTAAGTACTACTAAACTATGGTTTGTTGTCCTCTACTACTGTACGTCGGTATTTTATAAATAAAAAGTAACAAAGTCACCGAATTAAGTTCATTTGTTATTTCGTTTTACATGGCAGATTGAAGTAACTCTGTTGTGCTCCACTTGTTTGTTTCACCTACAGTGTGATTCAGAAATATGGCTATACGTTTGATCGCATTTTGTGACGAAAATATTATTATTATTATTATTATTATTATTATTATTATTATTATTATTATTATTATTATTATTATTAAAGGAAATATTATGTTATCATTGAAAAGGTAATCCTTCAAATTACAACAATAGAACAAAACAAATCACTTACAACAACACTACGCAAGTCACTTTATTGCTTCAAACTGTTCGCCGTTTACATCCAAGCATAATTGGCAACGCTTTGGAAAGTCATTCATTGCGTTATGATACAGGTTTAGAGGAATAGCTCTAATTTCTTCCTCAATCACTAATTTCAGCATGTCGCCGTCTTGAGGTTTCCGGGCATAAACCTTCGCCTTCAAATAACCCCACAACCAATAGTCACATGCCTCCACAATTCTCTTCGTTGTTGCTGCATCCGTGCTAATGCGAGGCCTTCCAGGAGGTTTGATTTTCTGCATCCTTCCCGTTTCCAGCAGTCGTTTTCCCCACTTCCCCACAGTCGACGGCTGCAATGTTACGTTAAACTCACGTCTTGCCCGTCTTGTGGCTTCACGATCATTAGCATACGTTATTGTCCATGAAACAATTGTAATTTACTGTTACATATTCAACGCCATTTTGACTAATGACGTAAGTTCTACACTGTTTTGTTTTATTCCATTGTTGTAATTTGAATAATTGCCTTTCCAACGGTAATTTCATATTTCCTGTAATGGTAATATTTTCATCACACAACGCTATCAAACGTATAGCCATATTTATGATTCACCCCGTAGTTATGCGGTGGATAGAATTAAGCTGGTACACACATAATTTACAATCTGATAAACATATCATGGGAATAAAATACTCTTATTACTGGGTGAGTGGGGTGACATTTAAAAGTAATGGATCGTTGTCAATCAATTTTCCATTTTAATTCCACACAGGGATCTGTTTCCTTTTACAGTCACTTTTCCAGATTATCATTTTGTATAAATTTGCTAGAAGTTTCATCAGGCATTTGAGCGTTATACCTGCACACATTCATATATACATAGGCCTACATATATCCATCTATTTATCTATCTATAATGGCTTAGCCCATTGTTGAGACATAGCCTCTCCTTTGTAAGGAGTTACTAGACCAAGTTAATTTTAGCTACCTTATTTGCTCGTAGATGTCATGGATGGCATGCGATCGACACACCGACCCAATTGGATGTAAGCAACTAAGGTAATACTAGGACGTTGATGTCGGTAAATTTTGCTTAGAGACCTCTTTATTCCGGCTTAAGGATCTTTAACGAGCCTGAAAATATTCAGATTCGGGACCCACGGCTTGAAGTCTCTCCAGGAGGACTTGCTCCTTGGATTTTTCCGTCCTAAAAAATCCATCGATCCCGGCCGGATATACATATACAGGGTGTTTAAAAAACACGGACAACGGAGGTGAAGTGGTATATTGAGATATGCAGATCATTTTTAATAAGGTATTCATGTCCGGAAATGATGCGTTTTCACACTATGACTAATTAATTATGTCTCAAGATCAGTGTTAGTTCCAAGGATTTAAAAACTCATTACTTGACATCACCTCACAGGTACGGAATCTATGATACGTGGCGTCGCAACGGAATGTGGCTGCAACATGACGAAGCTCACTTCGATGTCAATGTGAGGAGACATTTGGATATAATCCTAGTCTATTAGTTAGATTTCATAGCCTCATTAAAAATATTTAGAAGTAAATGAAAATTTAAATTTCACCCAAAAACCTGCGACTTAACCCTCTAGCTCAACGATTAACTATTAACTAAAAATATTTACTTACATTCCATGTGTAACCGCGACTGCTGGCACATATTTTATCAATGTTTAAGAAAATAAATAACTCTAATTTACATTAATAATTAATACCTTCCACTGCACAACTTATCTAGTAATCCTTAAGAATATAGTAATAAGGAAAATCTAGCACGTATCCAGGTCGAGGGGGACCAGTCCCATGGCCTCCGAGACCACCTGATCTTAACCTTCTCGACTACTTTTTGTGGGGCGACATGAGTCTGTTTATTAGACTCCAGTAGAGTCACGTATGGATCTTATATGCTACAATTCAAACAATTCAAATGAGTCCAGGCGTATTTGAACTTGTGCGCCAATCACTACACCGTCGATGTACGCTCTGCATATGGAGGTGGATATTTTGAAAACTTGATGTGACTGTTACAGTATTGTCAAGTATTGAGTCTTGAAATCCAACTAACGGAACTCTTCAGAAGTTAGCTACTTATAGTGTGAAAATGCACCATTTCCGGACATAGGAACCTTATTAAAAATGATCAGCATATCTCAATATACCACCTCACCTCCGTTGTCAGTGCTTTTTGCAACGCCCTGTAGCAAAAAAAAATAATGAGCCGCTTCAAAAAGCAATGGCCCACTGCGCATGCTCGAAGAGCTAAAGCTGTGGTTCACGAAGTAACGCATTGTTAAATGTTTTAAACACGCTCTATTTGATTTTAATCGTCTTAAATAGTTAAAGAACAGCGAAGCAGACGTGTTTCGAGTGTTCGACAAATGCAATATTACTCACATTGCGACATTTCAAATAAAGTTCAACTCTCGTTCACAGTGTAAAAGTAAACGAGGCAACCATGATTTAGATAACTAGTATCCGACGTTCGATAGCGTAGATCGTTAAACCAATTACAAAAAGATGAAATATACATGAGAGCAGGGTTCAAATCCCTCGACATTATTCTTTTTATTAATTTGTATTTTCGCAAAATATATCCTATAACATTTAATTCCTGCCACGTAATCTACGTCCACTTTACACTATATTAAGTAATATTCTTGCCTTCGTAAACTCTATAACACTATTTAGCTATCGGAATAAATTTAACTGTTTGTGCAGTACCACGTTTTAATTATAATACTATATATTAAGTAATAAAAGATAATATAGTTTGATATATTTATGTGTTTATTTATTTATTAGTGAGGAAAACGTTTCACCCTTCAATTAAAATATTTAGTCTATATATGTCAAGTCCATCCTAACAATAGCCATAGAGATTGTGGGTAATAATAATAATAATAATAATAATAATAATAATAATAATAATAATAATAATAATAACAACACAAGTCTGCATTTTAAAACTTTATCTCAGATGATTTATTTAAAATATGTATATTTAAATGAGTCGGCCGCGGTGCTCCTTGCCTCTCATCCCAAGGGTCGCGGGTTCAAACTCGGCCGGGGTCGATGGATTTTTAGAACGGAAAATTCCAAGGAGCAAGTCCTCCGGGAGGGACTTTAAGCCGTGGGTCCCGAGTCTTGAAGATTTTCAGGCTCGTAAAGAATCCTTATGCCTGAATGAAAAGGCCTCTAAGCCAAAATTTTTTTTTACCGGATTTTTTCCCGTCCTAGTACTGCCTTGGTTTCCTAGATGTCAGTATGAGGCGGAACGCTGACCACGTACCACTCAAAATGACATCTATACGAAAACAAGTGTAACTAAATTAGTATGGTTCAAATCCTTCCCTGTAGGGGGAGAGCGCCTAAATCTCTGTAAAGGAAAAACGTAGGCTTACAATACAATATTTAAATTAATTGCTTACACTGATTCCAAAAATGATTTCCATATTTGTCTATCACGTCAGGTTTTAGCACAAAATAAGAATTTATATTTTCACATTTTAGCTACTACAAGCACAAATATATTCAAACATTTCACACAAGATAATTTTTGTTAAAAATACATGTTAAAAATACCGTAAAGAACTGTCTAATAATTTCTTGACTACCTTGTAACAAAACAGAAAGTAAATGGCGTTCCATTAATTTTGAAACCTTCTCTTCTTTGACTTCCTTGAAGTTCCTCCATTTTTAGTATCCCTCATCAACATCCAACAGTAGTTTTTCATTCCATGTTCCCTGGTACCTCCTCTCCATCTCTTTAATATCCTGGTCAAAACGTTCACCTTGCTCTTCAATATACTGTCCAAGAGTTTCGGGGAAGTAGTCGATATGGGAACAACTTTCACTCACATGTTAGAATTCAACTTTTTGAAAATTTCCAACATATCTTCCACAATTGCCTTGTAATTAGGATCTTTGTTATTGCCTAGAAAGTTTTCAGTAACAGATCGGAAAACGGTCCAGGCTTCTTTTCCTCACTTATTCATTGCTTATTCAAAATATTCATCCTTCATCAGTTTATTTATTTGCAGACCAACAAAAATAGCAGCTTTCAATTTTTATTGTGTGATGGACGGAAATTCTTATAAAGGCACTTGAAGCAAGGCCCATCCTTTGGTAGAGCCCTTACAAATTGCTTCATCAAGCCTAATTCGATATATAGGCGGTAGAAGCAGGAAATTATACAACGCAATAGCGGCAAACTTTGTTCGGCGCCCACGCCTTATCCTGGTCACCAAGTTTCACTTTAAAATAAGCATAGTAAGCTTTTTTCACAAAGTCTGTTAATATCCATTCTTTCCACAAATATAGAAGAAAACGTTTGGAATGTTAGCACACCTGCGTGTAGGCATTGTCATACTTGCTGTCACACTAGAGAGATAAAATGAAAACAGCATTGATAATGCAAGTGTCTGAGATGAACAACACTTCCAAAGTCACCCAATAACAACCTCAGCAGCAGTTGTGCCAACCTAAATGCTTAGAGGCTTGTATTGACACATTTTCCTCCAACAATACTCATTACTAGGGCAAGGCATTTAATGACCTATAAATTGGTAAAAAATGCAAAATAAAAAATGCATTTATGACCTAAAAATTCAAAAAATTACCAATAAAATTTAAAAAAATGACGAATAAAAAGTTAAGAATTACCAATAAAAATACTATTTATTAGATTAAGTACTCACTTGACCACTGAATTACATAAAATTTAACTTATCACCAAAATATTAAAAGAAAAGTATTTAAAAAATACATATTACAGTACCTTTTATTGCAGAAAATCCATTTCAATTACACAGTGCACTTTTACAGCAATTTTGAATTGCAGTTAATAATCAGAATAAGGGTAGAAGCTAGCATAAGCTCTAAGAAATTGAGTAAAATTCCTAGAAGTGAGCAAGTTCATTATGCACATACCTTGAAAATAGGGGTAGTAGTTAGCAAAATAACTACTTAATTCCAAGAAATCGTATTGACAAGGTAAAATACTGAATTATAATAAAAATCTTAAATCAAATACAAATAATGTCACAGCCTTCCGGAAAAGTGTAAAAAATGCTCAAAATGACCTAAAAATTTCCAAAAATGACCTATCCCTAAAAAGGATAAGAAAATGCAAAAAAAAAATGCCCTAACGAATTGCTATTATTTAATCCGTTTTTTAATGCTGTACATTTTCATATATGTAAGCAATGTTTCAACCTTCATAAGAAAAAGATGCAAAATCATTAATTGCCTTGTCCTACTCATTACCGTCTGGCACATATGCTCTCACCAATAAATATATGAAAACAGATTAGGTACATTGTGAAACAACTGTACGTGATAGAAGAAAACTAAGAACAGTTCTGGAATCAGCATAAAAAAGTGAACTAATACAACATATTAGTTTTCAGTCATCTGATATCATGCAGACTAGTGTAATAATAATAATAATAATAATAATAATAAGAGTTCGTTTTTTAAGAGTAGAAAGACAGAATAAAATACAAAGCATTTTAACAATTAAAAAATTAACTTCATTGGGAATCGAACCTATGACCTCTTGCATACGAATCAAGTCACTAAGCACGGAGCTAAGCGTTCGCTGACTTATTGTGCTAAAGAATGCTCTTCAAAGGAAGAAAGAAAACTTATTGTAGCTCTACTGTGCAATTAGTTTACTCGTGTAAATCGCGCGTTAGAACTTAAAATATTCGAGATCAAGAGTCGGTTCATTTTTTTTTTAGGTAAGTGTACATTAATTTATATAAATACATATTCATATGATTTCAATTAAAAATAAAAGTTTCTGCCTAAACCGGGATTTGAACCGAAGATCTCCAGCTTCACGCGCTGATATACTAAACCATTGTGCTCCTTGGACAATCCTGGAAGAGAGACAGATATTTCCCTATGTTAAATTCTCGTGTGGCCCAATTAGTGAATTTCTGTTCACATTACAACAGTCTGCATAAATGTGAAATATTATATTCAATGCCAATATACGCATGCTTGCTGTACGCATGGAGTAAATAATTCAACTAAAAAGAAAAATGTCTGCCTAAACCGGGATTTGAACCCAAGATCTTCAGCTGGCGCATTAAACCATAAGAATTTTTACACAAAAAATGTCTACTTCTTGACCTTCTCTGTCATCTACAGTGCACTATCATTAATTTGACGTTGGGAAGTTTGAAATATTATATATAATTCGATAAAAATTACTTCATTCCCCTTTAAATTCCCGTTTAAACCAGTGTTAAAATTTCATATTTAATTCGATTTTCAAAGCTTAAATTAGGATAATTCGAAGGCAGGATTTTATTTCGAGTTAGTAATTTTGTAACTTAAAGACTTTCAAGAATTCGGAAAAATTGTCTGATTTTTACGTACAGCGCCCTGGTCAGGTAGTGTCTATCATTAAAGACATAACAGTTATCTCTGGGAACTCTACTCTATCACATCTGATTCGACAACATTGGAAGGCCGGTAGACGTTTACCATTGCTATTGTATACCCGTATTTTTCCTTCGTTCATCCCCTTCCTTTGTAAAAACGTTGGAATACATAAGTAGCAGGACTTTTGTGAAATATTTATTTCTAACGCAGTACTCAAAATGTCGAAACGTGATGTCTACACGAATTTAACTCTTGCAAAAAAAAAAAAAATGAAAAAGCTGAAGTGTTAAGAGAAGTGGAAAGAGAAGCGATGCAGAGGAAGCCATCATGAACGTCATAATAGAATAGCCTGTACCGACGTTTTCCGAAGTTTGCTAAATGTTTAGGAAATTTAAGATGATTTGTTGAAGCTCAAGAAAATGTTGATTACATGTTTCAAGCTATAATTTAAAAAAAAAAAGTCTATCACGTGAAATTAAACAAACCACGGCAAACAAAAATTACGAACTTTTTGAAGTGAATAATGGAATTAGGTCTACATTGTATTAACGTATTGTACATGATTTACATTATTTGTATTTCCACTAGTGCACTTCACAATCCATTTCATCAGTATGCTGTTATGGTACAGTACAGGTATTTATTGCAAGAGTATTCTATTCATACAAATACAATGTTGGACGCCCACACAGAAGATGGTCTGAACAGTTTTAACAATTCTAGCTTTCATGAAACCGGAACGAGCCAACAGGCTTAATCCCTGGATGATGATGATGGACAAAATACATTTCTAATAAAAAAAATCACAGACTGGTTAACTCGAATTTCGGATAATTCTAATTTTATTTACTTATTTGCAAGTGTACACACACATACACGCACTCATATATAAAATTTATATCCTGAGTCGTCCATCCATCCATAGTAATTCTGCCCGAGGGCAAGTCTTTCACTGCAACCATAGCATTTTCATGCTATGCTTCGCAGCTTTACTAGGAATTATAGGCGTGGTAGCTTCCCGTTGCTTTCCACACCGGTGAAGGATGATGATGATGGCCGGATGATTTTTGGGGACCTTTGGGCCCTAAGCTTCCTGACATTTGTCTTACAGGTGAGGAAAAACCCCGAAGAAAACCTCACCCAGGAGCCTGTCCCGACCGGGAATCGAACCCAGGCCCGCTGCGTGACAAGGCAGCACGCTACCTCGAGACCAAAGCGATGGACGATTCGTCCATGTCCAGGTCTAATTCATCACGCCTCCATTGTATAAAATTCCTCCCACATGTGTTCTCTCCCCCTTGGGGTTCGAATTAAAACAAATCCACTGTATTAAACTGAATGTTCAAAATATAATGTGTACAAGGACAGAACAATGAACAGAACAATAAACAGATAACCCAAGAATACTGTTTCAAATTTAATTATTATTTTGTATCCTAGAAACAGATGAAAAAAAATATAGAAAGGAAGTGGACGCGATTAATTGTGATTTTAAAAAAGCGATAAGTTAATTGTAATTCAGTAAGTAATTTATTAAAAAATGTTTACCTTGAGCACCAAGAGGCACAATACATTGGACTGTTTCCAGCGATTTGAAAAATTGTACTCGTCCAATATACTACGTGAGTTGCTGAACTACACGTTTTTATTATGAATATAGGCTACAGTTTGAAAGCTATGTTACAATTGAGGGATGTGGGCGAACAACCCGTTCTTTAAAATTAGTTTTGAAGTGGTTTGTCTTTAGGCCAAACAATTATTATTTTAAACCAATAGATGGCAGAGTTATTGCCTATGTTGAGATTCCAAAATTTCCTCTATGTTCAAGGAAAATCTTTGACAAACCACACATATGGTTTATGATTTTTTCCATTCCACTTAGGTGTAAGGCACATGTAGAGAAAATTGATATATCACATAAAACATATTTCACATATTATGCTATATAATGTTTATGTATGAATATAATGTTAATGTATGAATAAGTCATAATATCAACAAAAAGAGTATTAAAACAGCTTTATAACACAGGGCCTAACATCAAACTTTTACCTCAATTATCTCGGTAAAAACATTTTGTGAGTTGTCAAATTTTTCGCCTACACCTCTCAATTCTTTCTTAGAGAATTCTGAAGGAGTGAAGCAATTTAGGTTGTTCTAATCAAAATCTAATAAAAATACATATCTTCATAAATCCTATTATGTACAGAAGATCACCATGACAATAAGTAAGTAAAGTGATCCCACAACAGGCCCGGAGGCCCTTGGGGTAGTAGGAGGTTAAGGCTCCCACTTTTTCTAGACAATCGGCACTTTTATGTCAGCCGGGTTGTCAGCCCTGCGTGACGGCCGCCTTTACCCCCAGAACAAGCGTCTGGTACTCATTTCCGTTAGAGGCTGAGTCGACCCCAGGACCATAGTGCCGCCAGAGGGTTTGGGTCAGTTTAAAAATCCTGGCCCCAACGGGACTTGAACCTCGACCCTCCGGCTTGTAGCTCAGTGCCTTAACCACTACGCTACGGCGTGCAGCATAATTATATGTTATATATATACTAGCGGACCCGGCAGACATTGTCCTACCCGAACGTCATGGCCGGATGATAAAAAAAATATATGTTACTTTATCCTTAAAATTCACTAATTAAATCATAATTAGATAAGCACTGCCATCTGTTGGGCTCAATAAGCATGCATGATGATGTCACATTGTTGTCGCGCAAAATGTTGGTTCATGCAGATGACTACACATCTGATATAAAAAGAATCATATAACCCGATCACAGCGCCATCTACCGGGTCCAATTGTGAATCTAAACCATCCAGGGACCCAATTGAACATAGAAAAAGAATCAAAAGTGGTCCAGTCGTTTAGGCAGTTTTTAATTTTGAATTTCAGGTATACCCCCAGTTCTAATTGTTAGATTTCGCTCATTTTTGGATAATACGTACATCGGTTTATTTTAATACGATATACTGAGTTTGGTTGTGAAACATTGAACATTGTGACCGCTAAAGCGATTTTTTAATTTTCACTTCATGTGAACACATACATCTAATGGTTGTAGAGGGTCCAATTGTGAATCTAAACCATCGATGGACCCAATCAGACACACACACAAAATTGCATCAATATCGGTCTAGTCGTTTAGGAGGAGTTCATTGACAAACACACGTACAGAAGAATATATATATACACACACACAGATTGTCCACCGTTGTGGTCTCGAGATAGCGTGCTGCCTTGTCACGCAGCGGGCCCGGGTTCGATTCCCGGTCAGGACAGGCTCCTGGATGAGGTTTTCTTTCGGTTTTTTTTCACCTGTAAGACAAATATCAGGAAGCTTAGGGCCCAACGGTCCCCGCAAATCATCCGGTCTTCATCATCCATCACCGGTGTGGAAAGGAACGGGAAGCTACCACGCCTTTAATTCCCTAGTAAAGCTACAAAGCATAGAATGAAAAGCTATGAATGCAGTGAAAGACCTGACCTCGGGCAGAATTACTATGGATGGATATAAAGATTAAACCAAACTCTGCACGAAGGAATCGATTAAAAAAGAAAAGTTTGAGTTAGTTAACCAACAAAATCGGGTTAGTAGGAGGGGGATTCAAACATTTTAAAACCGCTCTAGCAACCAGAATTCTTGATTTTTTGCAGTATATCATATTTAAATCAAACGAAAAAGATATTCTCCATAATTCAACAAAATCAGACTAATTTAGGTGGGGGTTAACCATAAACCCAAATAATAAAAAAAATGCTCTAGCTAGACGCCCTGTTTTTTTTTTCTCGCAATTTAACTATATACAGGTAAAAACAATTTAATTAACTTGCTGAGGAATCTGCTTTGTTCCTGCAAGACGAAGTTATTTTTTCCTCACAGGTTATCTTATGATAGTTCTACTGGGATTGACAGAATTGTAATCTACTTCTGAGGTTGGAGAACCTGGAAAATGGAGTTACGTTACCCTGAATTTATGATGGGTGATATAATGATAACGTAGTACCGGGAGAACCCATAAACCTAAACTTAACCTAAATTCCAGATCATGAGCAAACACAGGAATAATTCCCTTTGTGGCAAAATTTCTGTGGTCTTAGTGGGAATTAAACCCAGGCCCTCATGAACTGTGGTCTGAAGCTCCGACCACAAGACCATGAGGCTGGTCAGTTAAAAATATTAAACTTGTAGAAATAATTTCACCTCTTTATCATCTAGTCTCATGTCACTCTTCTAGGGGTCTAGGTTTGGACAAAATCAATCCTCCATCTAGAACTTGGTCATTCCATTTATTCAACTCCTGTTTTCTTGACATTCTTCTCAAACATATTCTTCCCATCAGCCAACTTCTTGGTCTCTTCCATCCTAATCTAAAATACATTACTTGCCATGATATCCTTCCAGTATTCATTCTTGAACATTGCCATACCATCATATTTTATCCAACTTCAAACTTTATCTTACTTTAATATTTTGCATTCAATATGTTCTGGTTTTTCAAAACCTTCTTAATAACTTCATCTCTGTTCCTTGAATTGTTGGCCCAAAGTAGACGGATTAATTAGAATTGAAACATTGAAGGGATAAGTCTTTCTGGAGGAACTATAAGACGTGGGTTCCAAGTCTGAAGGTTTTAGAGCCTCTGAATTAAATTTAATCGGCTGTTCCCCATCCAAGTGCCCTTCACTGTAGCCAGTGTTAGAGACTTGCGCTGGTTCGAGTCCCCAAGGGGGGAGACATTTTCTCATGAATTTTCGGCAGTGTCGAATCACTGTCCACCGAACATCGTGATAAATTTGTGTAGCTATAATAAATTGGGCTGAAAAAAGTATCAGTATCAGGATAGTAACTAATTTCTATACACATTGTTTACAAAATCCGTGTCTTTGTCGAGCGTCTCCACTGCCTGCTCGGAGCGTAGAATGTGCATGTTCGACTCTCCTCAGTAACATACCTGTTTACGTGACATGTGATTGTATCAGAATGCCGAAACAAGAATTGTGCAAAGATGAGTCCATTCCTACACAAAGCGGACTGTACTAGAAGTCTGTCCCGAGTAACGCGTGTCAATGTGCAGTTTGTAAACATAGCGGTCTAAGTACGATGCAGCCTAGCCTATAACCAATACTTTTTTTTTCAGCCCTAATAATAAGTAACTGTTCTAAGTTTAGGAAACCAGTTATAACGATGGGGAACTTGACCGTTGACCACATATCCCTCCATATTGGCTAGATGTTCGTCCACCTCTTTGATAAATGCATGTGAAAGAGAGGCCAACGGCCAGATTTTAGACCAATGGTCTTCTAGGGCTGTCGCACAACAAAGTTGAAGTTTCCCATCCAAATAAAGCTTAGTTGTCTATAGGATGTCTCTTTGACGTGATGAGCTAACCACTTGTTATTTACTAATATCTGTTGGGAAATAATCATAACTAAATCAACATTATTAAGTAATTCCCGTTAGGGAGTATCCTAGTCCCATCTGGGAATTTATAGTATACAGCAGTTTGTTGAGATCTACTTAAATCCTTGTTTTACTCTTCATGCAATGATTCAATGAATTGATATAGGTTAAAAGCGTGTTTTGTACATTAATAGAGATCTTGGAAGGAATGAAGCTAATCAGGTTTTCATCATGAAACGATTTTTGAAAATGTTTTACAGATCTTAACCAACCCTATCTGGTAGATAAAGAAAACGTACCATCATCAATATATCCATCCATTCATAGTAATTCTGCCCAAGGGCAGGTCTTTCACTGCAATCATAGCATTTTCTATCTATGCTTTACTAAGGAATTATAGGTGTGGTAGCTTCCCGTTGCTTTCACAAATATATAGGCCTATATATATCATTATCATTATTTTCAAAATATGGGTTTTTGGCCCATTCCACTCCCCGCATATATATATATATATATATATATATATATATATGTTATAATTAAATGTTTAACATTGAGCAATGCAAGCTTAATATGGTATGATAAGAAAAATAAATGCCTGGACGGGATTCGAACCCGGATCACTCAGAGATCCGGGTTCGAATCCCGTCCAGGCATTTATTTTTCTTATCATACCATATATATATATATATATATATATATATATCCATATTCATCCATAGAAATTCTGCCCGAGGGCAGGTCTTTTACTGCAATCATAGCATTTTCATACTACGCTTTGCAGCTTTACTAGGGAATTATAGGTGTGGTAGCATCCCATTGCTTTCCACACTGATGAAGGATGGTGATGATAATGATAAGGATGATGAAGATGGCCGGATGGTTTTCGGGGACCGTTGGAAGCTTCCTGAAATTTGTCTTGTAGGTGAGGAAAATCCCCGAAAAAAACCTCACCAAGGAGCCCTGTCCCGACCGGGAATCGAACCCGGACCCGCTGCATGACAAGGAGCACGCTACTTCGAGACCACCGCTGCAGCGGTGGACAGGCTCCTGGGTGAGGTTTTTTCGGGGGTTTTCCTCACCCATAAGACAAATGTCAGGACGCTTAGGGCCCAACGGTCCCCGAAAACCATCCGGCCATCATCGTCATCATCATCCTTATTATTACAATCATCATGCTTCATCGGTGTGGAAAGCAACGGGAAGCTACCACACCTATAATTTCCTAGTAAAGCTGCAAAGCATAGCATGAAAAAAAAAATATATATATATATATATGTATGTATATGTGTGTGTATGTTTTAATGCATGAATGGGCTCAATTTTTTGTTCTTAACCAAAGTTGTCTTATAGCAACTGTCAGGTCGAGTATGTTAACCAGCAAATCTGACAATTAGCTATACTACGTAGATCGCCTACAATGTAAAAATTGTTCTAGCGGTGAATTAGAAAATCGCTCTAGCAATTACCATGTTTGGTTTGTCGGCAATGTGTCTATATACCATACAATTTAATTAACTCTTAGATTGTCAATGTATCCTATAAGATACAACCTGTGATGCGACTTTTTTTTAATTCCTTCATAAACTCCTGCCAAATTTTATTCTTAAGGTTTCATTTTTCAAATTATTTCCCACCATTTTCAATGTTTTTTTACATTTTTTTCTAACGATTATTTCAATATATATTTCTATGATATTTAACTACATACGTAGCTTAAAGATGTGGCAGCCATATTGATTTTAACGAATATTCTATGTAACAACAAAGAAGTGTGCCAATGCAGCCAACATAGAGTATGTACTAATTAATTTTACACATATACTTCAGAATTTCAGGACTTACTATTTTTTTGGGCGTCACATTCTTTCACAGGTTAAAATGCTTAAATTGCGTTAGGTTAACTTTTAGGTTCGTAAAATATTGTGCATATGTTTGTTGCATCCTGGATTCCATAATGTAAACCGCTTCGAGTTTGTTGGCGCATGCGCATGATGTTTGATTGGAACTTTAATTTTTTTTTTTTTTTTTTTTTTTTGCGTCATATGATCTAAAGTATTCCCAATTATTTTAATATCTTTAACAGTGCAATAGAAAAATTAATCAGGAATTGTTTAAATGTGTGTCAAATGATTAGAGTCCGGATCTCTATGCAATTGCATATTTTTTCCCCCTCTATATGTATCAATCTGAGAACTTGTAATGTCAACGAATTAGGCTACTATAAAGATTATATTTCATGTTCATGTTACATATTCCACTCAATACTACATTTTTTTAAACATAATTACATACTTTACATGTTATTTTAAAACCTTAATTGAACGCACAAGTTAATCTGCTGAAATGACGTTCTATGATGTCGAACAATCATTTTCACAATATATAATTTCTGCTCATCGACAAAAACTAATTCCTGAAAATACCGTGTTTCATGCCACTATAGACTACAGGATTGTACCTAATCTGATGAACCATACTTTATTTATTTTATAGATGCAATTGTGTAATTTTTTCACCTTTTTAGAAACATAAAATCATATTTAAACTTGTAATTGCTTGGGAAAATGATGTAATAATAAATAGATTAAATATTTTTAGCGCCTCTTTATAATTTTGATATTAGATATTTATTATATATCTTGTGGTTTCTGTTACATATTTATGTACATGTTTCTTAGGGTAACACTACATAAAAATCCAGCCTCAATAAATTATACACTATGCAACAGGTAATACTTTATGGACAATTATGCATGATTTTGTTTTCACTGCAGTACGACACATTTAAATAAGCGGGTATATGAAATTGAGTTACTTCAATTTAAGGGTTAAAAAAAGGAAAGGTATATTCAGTTAACCAGCAAAATCGGATCATAAATTCGACTTGTTGAGGAATTTGTTTAGTTTAATTCGCTTAATGATGTTTTATTATTAATTTAACATTTCTCAATGAAAGATAAATTATATTTGAAGAGAAAAATTTTCGCCTAGACCGAGACTCGAACCCGGGACCTTTGGCTTGCCGGGCCAAATGCTCTACCAACTGAGCTACCGAGGCGAATTGCGATCTAGACGCAAATTTCTCTCTTATATACATTGTAATTCATTAGAAGCCTTACTAGCTTTATAAAGTAATGTTAAATTCCCAATAAATGTCTTCTTAACTAAGAAGCCGCCATTTGCAAAGATAGAAGCAATGGTTTCAAAAGCATTTGGTGAGAGGGAATTACAACGTATATAGAGAGAAATTTGCGTCTAGATCGCAATTTGCCTCGGTAGCTCAGTTGGTAGAGCATTTGGCCCGGCAAGCCAAAGGTCCCGGGTTCGAGTCTCGGTCTAGGCGAAAATTTTTCTCTTCAAATATAATTAATTCGCTTAGTTTACGTGTTCCTTCATGACGGACTTTTTATACAATTCAATGATATATTGTCCTGATTCTATACATGATTTAATTAAATGGTAGAATTTTGCACTACTCGTTCTTGTTCATAACATGTAAGAAATTATACAGATACATATTGTGGCATACATCTCTTCATATAATCATATTTTGTTATAAGTTATTATTATTATTATTATTATTATTATTATTATTATTATTCAGGGATTAACAGCTAAAGCCAGCTTCCCATTCCCAATCTCTACCCATATCGATCAATGAAGAAATAAATTCTTTAAATTTTTGCTGTTATGATTATCTTGGTCTTTCCCCAATACTGCATACATTGAAATGTTAGTTTTACGCCATCATTTTTGCATCCTCTTCAAGTATTCAAATCATTTTAACTAACTTTTTTTTTCAATTCTACCACATTCTCTTCTGTCTCCTAATTTCCTCATTCTGTATTCTTTGCAATCTTGATAACCCTTCCCTTCTTTTTAATTAATCTAATTCAACTCCCAAAAACTTTCATTTATGTTTTTCATTCACAACCCATACTTCACTTTGAGCTAATGCTTTTTCAATGTGTAATTTCGTGCTCCTGGAAGTATTCTAATCCCTCCATATTGAATTTCAGGGATCCTAATAATCTTCTTGCATGTTCAATCTGTAAATAAATATCTGCGTATCCAATTCCCTCTTTTCTAATCACAGTGCCCAGTAACTCACGTTACATGTAAACACAAGTAACTACTTATTTTAATGAAGAGAGATTTATATTTCAACATTTCTATTAATGTTCCTATGGGCAATGTATTCATATTCAAGGCAATCTTCTTCTTCTTCTTCTTCCTTTGGCTCTACAGTCCTCTTCATTACATCTGCCCATTTTTCCTATTCCTAAGCTTTCTGTTTCCATCTTATGACATTTGTTAAGTCGTTTTCCAACTTATCAGTCAGGCAGTTGCTTTGAGGTTTCTGAACAATTTTATTTTTACAGAATAGGGTTGTTTACCTTATGCTCAACCTCACAGCACTTTTTTTGAGTGGACGATGTTTTCTGTTGGGTTTTCTCCTCTAGCTGACAGGTCGGGGATTCGCTTTTTCGTCCTTTCATGTTTTGCATTACCCAGAGGTCTCGACAAGGACGTACACGTATAGTACTTTGTAGGAATAAATGACATTTCTCGAGCTTTTAGATGAAGTGTAACTGTTACATCCCCTCGAGACCACATACTACATCTTTATATTCAAGGCAATACAGAACAAGTAGTAGTAGTAGTAGTAGTCTAATGCCCATTAGCTTGGATGTGTTCCATTTGCTTTCTTGCTTCCCAATAGAGTCCTGCCAGAGTTCTTGTGGTAACATCTTCAGAGCCTCACAGCTAGCAAGATGATCTTTGTTCATGGTAGTGTTATTGTCTTGGCACAGGATACAATTTGGAGAGTTGAAGATTCCAATTGTATGGAGGTGTGCTGCCAGGTAGTCATGGCCTGTTAACAGTCTGAATGTTGCTACTGCTTCATGTCTTGGTTGTTCAGGTATTAGGTTTTTATTCTGCAAGATAGCTGCACATGGCTTCTTATTACTTTGTGATTTGAAGTGCTCCATCAGTTCTTTCTGGAAGTTTCTTTTAATTATGATTTTTTTCAGAATGGTAGGGCAGGGATTGATTTGTTTTCTGTAAAATTTTGGTGCCCTTTTTTGCTAAAAGATCCGCCATTTCATTTCCATGTACCCCGCAATCAGAGGGGATCCATTGGAGCTGGATGATTTTATTTTGTTTGGTCAATAATCTAATGATCTTTTTTATTTGCAACACTTTTCTGGAGATTGGAGAGTTATATGTTGTTATAGCTTGTATAGCTGATGTTGAATCACTTAGTACAACTGCTCTCTGAAATGTATTTATTCTGTAGAGGAGTTGTGTTAGTGCTAACTCTATTGCCTGAATTTCTCCATCGAAGTGTGTGTAATTTTTCCCTACTGCAACATAGAAGCTAAACAGTTTTGAGTAAATTCCAGCTCCAGCTCCGTCTTCTATTTCCATTCTGGATCCACCTGTATAGATATGTACCCATTGTGGTTCAGGATATAGACTGTGAATGGTTTCCAATGTGATTTGTTTTAGTTCATCTGGGGTCATTTCACTTTTTAAAACATGTTTGATTAAATTTGTGTTAAAAGTAATATCTATATCTTCCAGAGGTGATACGGGTAAGAGAAGTTTTTCTGGATTTTGATTTGGGTTATACTGTTTTTGTAGTTTGATTGCTTTCTGTATGAAGCCATATTGAGTTTAAAGGTTTCTCTTTCTGTCTTTATAGTTTATCCAGTAGTTATCATGTGGGATTCTTATTAATTTTTCATATTGTATTAAGGCTTGTTTGTGAATCTGATGGGCTATTGGATTATTTTCAGTAAGTATCTGCATTGCTGTTATGGGTGTAGATTTGGCTGCACCTGTTATCAGTTGTAAGGCATTATTCTGGGTTACTTCTAATTTGTTTAGGGTATTATTATTACAACTGATCAAGGCTTCACTTCCGTATAGTAATATAGGTTTTATGTATGTCTTGTATGTATTATTTAATATGACCTAGAACATCCCCATTTTGTTCTTGCTAATCTCTTTAAAATGTTGCATCTTTTGTTCACATTTTCTGTTGTAGTTTTAACATGATATTCCCATTTCATTTTTGTATCAAATTGTATACCTAGATATTTAACATAATCTTGATGTTGTATGTTTTGACCATTGGTTTTGATGCAGAGCTCTGGTAGTGTATGTGCTAATGAAAATATCTTATAACAGGGTTTGTTAGTATTAATTTTCATGCAGTTATCCCTGCACCATTGTTCCAGTGAGGCAATGGCTTTATTTATTTGTTGGGTTATTTTATGTTGTAGATTTTTAGGTGTGGTTGTCCAAATTGTTAAGTCATCAGCATAGAGTGTACAGTTAATGTTTTCATTTTTACTTAACTCTAATGGTAAGTCATTTATCATAATATTGAATAGTGTTGGGCTAAGTACTGAGCCTTGAGGGAGGCCTATTTTTGTTTGTTTATATTTTGATATTACATTACCATATTTTGTTGCGCAGAATCTTTGATTAATAAAGCTGTAGATCCATTTTAGCATGTTAGCATTAAAATTTAGTTTCATGATTTTGTCCATAATTTTTAGTTTCCAAACTGATCCAAAAGCATCTTCAAAGTCCACCAAGACTGCTGTACTCTTTTATGTACATCTAACGAGTCTTTGATTTCTTGACATAGTTTTAGGGCCTGTTCTGTTGTGGAGTGGTGTGTTCAAAATCCAGCTTGGGCTGGTGATATTAAATTATTTTTTTCTAAGTACCATGTAAGTCTTGCTTGAACCATTTGTTCCATTGTTTTAGACAATGTGCTTCTTAGTGAGATTGGGTGGTAGCTAGATATATTGTCAGCATTACTGAACAATAATCTACAAACTGTGTACATTGTCACTCACGAGACATGAAAATCACGCATATCCAGTGGAATTGTAATAAGCATATATTCCTGTAAGCTGCAAAAGTATTTGCACACAATACTGAACCTTGTAAATGTTAAGAAACTATAAAAAGTCCATTATGAAGGAACTGTGCAAAGTAAGTAAATTATTCAGCAAAGCAAATGTATGGTCCCATTTTGCAGATTCACAGATTATATATTTATTTTGTTAAAATGAAGAAAATCAATTTCTGATTCCATCTTATTTAAAAGTGATGGGATGTAGTGAAAACCTATCATTCATAACTGTATGTTATTCTTATTACCTATTTGCATATTGTTGTATAATTTGAAACAAATTTAAACAATATCTATTGATTCATTTCTCCATTATTTTATTTAAAAAATTTATAACTTAAACTAATGTATCTTATAGAATTTAATTTAAGGATTAATTAAATTGTATGGTACATTGCGGTGAATCAAACATGGTGGTTTCTAGAGTCAATTTTTAATTTCAGGTTTCAGGTAAACTCCCACTTTTAATGGTCAGATTTCACTGATGTTTTGAAGAATATCTTCGCTGGTTAATTTTAATGGCGCATTCCAAGTTTTGTTGTGAAATATCGAAAATAGCAAACACTAGAGGAGTTAATATTTTTGTGGGTTAACGACAATGGCCTTACTTTTTTAATTGATTATTATATCCCAAGTTTGGTTTCGATGTAATAAAAATTGCTACCGCTAGAGCATTAACGGACACCCACACACACACACACACATATATATGCTATTATATGTGTGTGTCCATTATATAAAGGTACATAGGGCCTATATATATTAATGTATATATACATTTTGGTCATGGTTATTATCGGTGTCGACTAGATAGTATCGGCAAAGATCAGTAAAAAAAATAAAAAATCCTTTCTCGAGAACGACCTTCAGATTTTGCTAAAAGCTCAAATCATAGATTATAACTTTTCCAGTTTCCAACATGATTTTTACCAAATGTATAAAAATTATTAAATGCAATTCACATTACACAAATCTCAGTTTTATGTTTCTAGTTGTTAAGAAGTAACTTAAAACTAGAGTAGCTTTATGGATATAACTTATGTTCATGTAACTTAGTTGTATATATATATCTTCACAAATATTTATAAAAGCTAAAATAAATTATTTGAACAAAACAGAAATGTAGTCCAAATCATATGTCATGGAACATGTCCTTCACTTATTTTAATAAGTCTAATGAATTGTTATAAATAACAAACTTACCTCTCAAAATCAGTATTCTCAATGTCATTGAAGATATGTGGATTAATACAGATGTTATTTGTTTAAAGAAAACATCATTTCAAAATTATCTTGATTTGTCCTTCTTTCTGTAAAGTTATCCCAGGTATTTAAATTGCTCCACTTGTTTAATTGATTCTCACTCAGAAATTATGTTTCATATTCATCATTTGAAATAGTTACTAAAATTGTGTTTTATCAATATTAATTTCCATTCCCCAATCCTTATATTGTTTGTCCAACCTTTCTGAGCATATATTCTAAATCGTCAACATCCTGAGTGTTTCTTTTATGAAATATGAATACTACTTCTACTTCATCGTCATGGATTTTTATAGCTGTCGCTCCACTCCAGTCGTCATCTTTTTCTATTCTGCCATTCTTCAATGTGTAAGTTTATTAACATTTTTTTAAATACTAAAATAAACACCTTAAAGAAATAAAGGAAATTATGAGTGTACAAGAGAAGCCGCAAGTCATAGGCATATAGGAAAAAAAAGATTACAATGGTATGACCATGCCAAAAGAATGCCAGAGCAAAGATTGCCCAAACCTATTATGGAATGGATCCCAATGGAAAGGAAGAAGAAAGGAAAACCAAAGAAACCCTAGATAGAGGTTGTGCAAGCAGCTATGTTTGTCAGAATGGAGAAAGATCAATTGATGGACAGAGAGGAATGGCATTTGGTTTTCGGAAGACGGCAGCAGCTGTCTTGATACTGGATGATGATAATGATAATGATAAAATAAGTACCTGATATATCAGTCGTCTCAATTAAATTGAATTTCTCTTTAAAAAAATTTGTCAGTTAATAAAAACCATGTAGGCCTTTCAGAACATATTCCATCTTCGGCATGTCATTTGGTACTGATGTTGGTGTATAAATTGTATAATGGGTTCAGATCTGTGGGTGAGTTCTCGTTTAGCATGTCTGTATTCCTTGCTTCTCTTAAAATTTCCATGTCTTCAGAATGCTTTGTTGATATTCTCTTTGTGTAAGTTTGACATGATATCATCGATTTTGTTAAACTAATGACCAGATAAAACTTGATTTTATTTCATGATTAATAAAATGTTTTAAATCTTCATTGTATCTTTTGTTAAAATCCCTTGTTCTTTAGATGTGACAACGAATTTATAAGTTTATTGTCGTCATTGCCTCGTCAACATCACTACAGTTGTGTCATGGGCAACTTCGATATCTCCTTTGTGATGGTATCCACCTTAATATCTTATTGGGAGTCCTTCCTTCCTTCATTATATTGGCATGGCCAAAGTAATTATCTCTGCTTGAACATCATAAAATACATCTCTCTCCATTTTCATTCCTTCTCTTATCACATCCTTCCATATTTTATCTAGAAGCATTTTACATGAACTTTGTCCTAAAAAATCCATTTCGGTGCTCAAGAGCTTATTTTTATTTCAGCTACTTATATCCCACACTTGTGACCCAGATAATATAACACTTTGAATTTCTTTGTTTTTCTTCTTATTTTTTATTCCATAAAATAGAGTTTAATGTCCTTATCATTGCCCTTCCTTTATTTATTCTCATTATAATCTCATCACTACTATTCCCTTGTTTATTAAAAATAACACTCAGATATTTCTCTGTTTTAACACCTTCAATTTGTTTACATTCTACAGGTAAATTATTAATTTTATTATCCCATTACCTGATATTCACAATTTTCTCAAATTCTTCTTGAAGTTTTCTTACCATATAACTTAGATCATCTATGTCCTCGTTATTATGATCTGATCATCTGCGTAATGCATAGTAAACCAATTACTGGGTTCACATTCAAGCGGCTGCTCCGTGAAAAGTGTGGATGATAACGCACATCTTTGTTTATATGAAATTCCTCTGTTAATCGGTTACCTGTTTTGACCTTTATACTATTTTTTCTTGTACAATTTCATAACTGCTATATTTTATAAGTGCAATTAGACTTTTAACTTCATAGCCTAGCCTAGTTGGCACCCGGCCTACCAGTCGGTTGCTGGCCTCACATCCACTGTGTTAATCACAAAGCTAGTCGACCATATAGCTAATATAGTAGAGACATGTGATTCGTCCAGCTGTTAAAGCTGGTTTTCTCAGTCTGGAGCCACTACTTACATTGTAGCTACCTTAATGCTAGGTATGCATCAGCCCCACAACTAACTGATCAGCATTACTGATCCTGGAGGTGTATGACTGCACAGACATATGTTCTCCAGATATCCCTATTTTAAGCTAATGTGTTTCAATAACTCCATTGTAATTCATCTCCCTCAAATTATGGTTAATGTTATTCTCCCGCTTCATACTTGGTTTAACTACTGGGCACTTTTCCCTCTGGTTTCCCTACAAGAAATTTCCATGCTCCTTTTTCATTCCCATTCATGCCACATGTCCTCCCCATTGTAATCTAAAAGATACATGCATTCTTATTATATGTTTCTCTATTAAGATGATGCAGCTCACTGTTCTGTAGTCTTTTCCATTCACCTCTCTATCCATCTTTCTTTGCTCCAATTTTTTTCCTAAGTCCTTTGTTATCAATTATTCATAAATTCATTGTAATCAACAATAAAAAAAGTCAAGAAGTAAATATACTTTTAGATAAAGATAATTGAATGGCCTGTGGAATGCATCAAATTATACACAGATATTTGTTAAATACTTTTAATCCCTGTAACATAAATGAATAATATAACAAGTTACAAATTTTATTGAAAAATGAAGAGTGAGAATACTTTGAGAATAATTTCTTAGGAATATTTTTGGATAAAAGAGAGATGACATACAGATGAATGAAGAAGACTGTATAACAGTGAGCTACATGGTCTTTATGGGAAACCAGATATAATAAAAATAGTGAAGTCTCGTACAATTCGATGGGCATGGCATGTTTTACGAATGTGAATGAAAGAGGAGCATGGAAACTTCTTGTAGGAACACTGGAAGGCGAAGGTCCAGTAGTTAGACCGATAATGAGGGGATGAATATTGTATAATTGTAATATAATAAGGAATATCAGAATCATAAATGAATATATTCAGGAACAATGTGAAATTAACCCAAATGAATGGTTTTCAAAGAGAAAGCCAACCATAATTCACATCTCGAAAAATATGATTTACTCTATTGAAGGCTAATTCAATATTAGGGCAATAGTGTATTGCAAGAAAAATCCCAGTAATAAGTTGAATTACTAGGCATAATCTTAGTAAAGACTCAAAATTTCATCATATTCTAATATTGGAGGAAGATGGGAGGTCAATTAAGGCATTATTGGCAATTTTAAGTAATGGGTGGTTATATTTGAAGAGAAAAATTTTCGCCTAGACCGGGACTCGAACCCGGGACCCTTGGCTTTCCGGGCCAAGTGCTCTACCAACTGAGCTACCGAGGCGAGTTACGATCTAGACGCGTCTAGATCGTAACTCGCCTCGGTAGCTCAGTTGGTAGAGCACTTGGCCCGGAAAGCCAAGGGTCCCGGGTTCGAGTCCCGGTCTAGGCGAAAAAATTTTTCTCTTCAAATATAATTTATCCTTCTATGAGAAGTGTTAAATTAATAATAAAAATCGTCAATGGGTGGTTAACTCGTAATGGTTTATTCATATGTTATGTGACGGAGAGGCCCTTTAAAAATACTAATAATTTTTACTACTGCAATAAGAGTTAAGAAATAAATAATCATGTCTCAAGAATGAGTGATGACAGGATATTAAAAAAAGTTAAAATGGCAGGACATACCCAGGAAGACTACAACAAAGATGAAAAACTCACAGGCTATAAGCCTAGGATCAAGAAAAGAAGAAACAACTTAAGCTGTCCTCTTGACTTACAACTGGAGACTGGATGTTAGGGAAAATGCCTACAGTTATTTATTATGGATATTGTAAAAGTGACTTCATGTAAGTTCATATCGATGACTCTAGAGTTGTTTTCCATGAAGTTAATTTTGCCTATAAATGCCTACTTCAGCTTACAATGCCTATAAATGCCTATTTGCCAATTTTTTCTCCAAATTAACTTAGTATTTCAATTAAATTAATTAAAATGGAGAAACTTCATGACACATATCATTGCATATAAACTTTTAATTGACTGACAATATTATTTTTGATGTTGATAACACTGAATTCAGTCTGTAGTCCTCGTTCAAAGACAGGTGCTTCAAAGACAAAGTGGTGCGACAAGTGTATGTGGCATTTTTTTCTGTTTTGCCATTTTTTCCCCCTTTAGAACAGTTGTTTCACTATGCCTAAAGAATGGACAACAGTAAAACAGTAAAAGACAAATTGACCAATTTCGTGAAAGAATTTGGTGCGGATATATTCTCAAGGGACGATTCAATATTGTTTTGCAAAGTGTGTAAAATTTGAGTGAATTGCGCGAAGAAGTACCATGTTTTGCAGCACGTACACACTGCAAAACATAAGTATTCTCTTTGTAAAAAGGCAAAACTAGTTCCAAAATCATCTCTGATATCTTCGTATGCTATTGATAAGATATGTTTATATTCTTTACGTAAGGCTGTAAAATTATGTTGTAGTTCATTTTTTGTAAGAGCCTCTTTTGATTTTTAGTGCCTATATTAATGATTTTTTTAGTGCCTTTTTGCCTGCCTATTTTGAACTTTTTAAGTTCTAACATGGACTCTACTTATAACCTACTATAACTAACTAACTCACTGGCACTATTGAACTCATAGGTTCAATCCCGCATTGTTATAAGCTGTCCATTCATCTCTATTTAGAATCAACGCTTGCAAATCATCCCCTGTATAATTTATCTCCCTCAAATCATGGTTAATGTTATTCTTGCCCTACCTATTGGCACTTTCTCTCTGATTTTCGTATAAAAATTTTCCATGCCACTTTTTCTTTTCCCATTCGTGCCACATGTCATGTCCATCGCAATCTACGAGACTTAATTATTCTTATCACATCTAGTTTCCCATAAAGATCATGTTGCTAATTGTTAATTAGTCTTCTCCATTCCACTCTCTATAGGCCTACGTCTTTCTATGGTCCAAAAATTTTCCTACAACTTTATTCTCAAATACTTGCAATCTTTTCTCCTCCCTTACAGTCCATGTTCTGCATCCGTATAATATAACAGGGAGAATAGAACTTTAATATATATTTTCAGTTTTACCTTTTTTTTATACAGGAGTTGGGATGATGAAAGTCCTTGTTATGCATACTAGCATGCATTTCCAGAATTGAACCTATGTTTAATTTCTTTCTGAATCTTAATATCATGTTTGTAATTATTGTTCAGCCACTTCTTGAACATTTTCCCTCAATCTTTCATTAATTGTCCGTTTATGTTATGTCATGAATTTCTGTGTGAACAAATATTTAGTGTTAATGATGTTTATCTCCGGCCTCAATGTTCTAGTGTTACTCAATATAGTGTGTATTGTGGCCTTAGAAACTCCTCGCAATTGCCTAATAATACTACACCATCAGCCCACTCTACTCTAACAACTTTTAACACCTTTAAGATTTGATGGCATGCCCTAGTATAGAGTTAAATAGTAGAAGAGATAGTGCATCTCCTTGTTTTAACCCATTGTGAATTCCAAAAGTATCTAAAAACTGTTTTGCCTACCTACACCATACTATAAACACATTTGAACAAGTCCAACTTTTATGAATTTCAAATTTCAGCAGGAAACTGGACAACTTCCTTCTCAAAAAGGTTGAGTGGATTCTTGATTGTTAGAATACCAAGTTTTACCGCGCGATTCATAAGACTACGAATTATATTATATTGTACATGGCACGACTCCTCATGTTCAGCTTTTCTTTTCTTTTCTTTTTTTTTCAATGAAACATATCCATTTAGTGATGCTACGACAGCATAACATTAACTCTGTTAGAGTGTTTCCTTTGTATATCGGATATTGTATATAAAATCGGACGTAACAATATTCTTGGAATTTATTTATTTTTTTATTTTATGTATCCCTAAATATAGTGAATGCATTTATAAACGTATTAATACAAAATATCAATTTTTATCTCTACAGATTCACAGTTATGACGATCTAAAGTTATTGTAAATCTGAAAAACTAAAAAAGTTTACTAATTGATCTGAAAGAGTAAACAGCAAAAAAAAAATTATATATATTATATCATCTACTTTAAGGGTGTTATTATTATAATTAGAATAGTTTTTTGTGTCAGTTTTCATTTTTATGAGGGATAAACTGCAGTCCATAACCTCAAATTAAAATATATATATATATATATATATATATATATATATATATATATATATATATATACAGGGTGTTACCACAATGAGCGCAGATTTTTCGTGTGGTGGTAGGGAACATCCATACAATTATTTTAACACAATGAACCTTGGGTGGGAAATGTATTGTTGTGGGTCTACAGAATAAAACAGCATTTAAAATTGTTGAACACATTGTTATTTATTAATTCTAAGAAAAATGGAAGGTATTACATGTTATTTTACAGTAATTGTTGGAAATGGCGACCATTGACCTGGATGCACAGCTCCAGAGCTTGTGTCAGATCGTGGCAGCGGCTGCAGAAATCAAGGAGCATCCAGATATGCTTCTTAGAGTTCATCAGTCCGAGGTGAGACTCTCAAAGCTGTGCATCCAGGTCAGTGATCGCCATTTCCAACGGGAATTGCGATGAAGATTAAGATAATGGCAGGTGCAATTGTTCATGCAACTAATTACTGTAAAATAACATGTAATATCTTCCATTTTTCTTAGAATTTATAAATAAACAACAATATGTTCAACAATGTTAAATGCTGTTTTATTCTGTAGACCCACAACAATACATTTCCGACCCAAGGTTCATTGTGTTAAAATACTTGTATGGATGTTCCCTACCACCACACGAAAAATCTGCACTCATTTCGGTAACATTCTGTATATGGGCTCTTCTTCATGTAATGCGGATTAATTTCCGGAAACTGCTTTTTTTGATTGGATAAATATAAATATCTATTTTGCTTTCGTTGAAATCAATTAGATCAACAGCACAGTTGGTTCACATCACAACCAAGGTCGTGCATAATTCGTCAGCTCTCATTATCAGCTGACTCACTCCACAAAGAAAGTTGTCCTGTCTTTTTCAATTCTCATTACAAAAGTTCTATGTTTGTGCCTATAGCTGTCCCAATCAAACCTCCCACATTTTAATTAATCATAACTAACAAAGTATGCCGAATTATGGAAAGAGACCGATATTAAATTAAAGAGAAACTAAAAAAAAAAAATACACTAAAACACCACTATATGTGCACCATTGGTAGCATGAACAATATCAAGTCTGTATTCGATTTCGTGCGATGTTCTGTCCAACATGTTCATTGGTACTGTTGCAACTGTGTCTATCGGATTCATATCAGACGACATTGGGGGGGGGGGGGTGATTCAAGAGATGATATCACACATTCCTTGAACCCGAAGAGTATGGTGAACTGAATGATTTTCCTGATGGAATACAAGGAGTGGAAGGAACTAGTACTTTCACCAGAATATGGAGATATGTTTCAGTGTTGAACCTCCCGTAGATAAGTTCTAGAACTCCCGCCCCATCGAATGAAATCCACCCTCAACATTATATGTTTCAGTGTTGAACCTCCCGTAGATAAGTTCTAGAACTCCCGCCCCATCGAATGAAATCCACCCTCAACATGATATGTTTATGCGACCGGTTACACACAACTACACAGAAAGACCGCCATTTGTTCTCAAGATAGTTACTTTGTCAGAAAAAATTACATGTTCCAATCAAAGTTCTCTTGAGCAGAAGTGAAGGCTAAGACCATCTATGATCTGCTCATCAACCAACCTGGCAGCTCTACAGGACCTTATACAGTGGCTATTGAGGCATCTCCTAGCAGTTGGTGCAGAACCTGGAAAGTTAGGCATTATTATTAATTCAGGGGAAGTTAGAAATGGGTGACCCTTATTAAACTCACATCTTCTCTCCGGGAAGAAACTTGTGACTTCCAGGAATTACATGATTTCTTCTCCATCTATGCGAAACTGACTGGCCCACTTTCTTGCTGTCGATCCTGGAACTCCAAGTTCTGTACCAACTGCGGCAGCTGGAAAGGCTGACTCAGATAAGAACTGTAAATGTAGATTTTGCCCATCCGCCATTCTCAGGGGTTATGACGAAAGTAAGCAGTGTTGGGGAAGAGATCCATATTATGTTTGTTTATGAACGTTCTCAGAAATGTTATCAATTTATTTCCAAAAACGGGATATGGAACATTGTTCCTCATTCTTCTTCTTCTTCTTCTTCTTCCTTCCAAGTATTAGGCCAAGGCCTGTTACGATCCTATAGAAAATTTTCCCTCCAGCGTTTCATAGGACGGCCCAGTGATCTTCGTCCTCTTGGTATATAATTATAAACAGCTTTGGGGATCCGATTTGAACTCATTCTTTCAAGATGGTGTTTCCAATTTAGTTGGTACTGTTTAATATATTCCAAAATTGGCGTAGTCTTCAATTCTTTTAAGACATCGGTGTTCCTTTTCCGGTCCCATCTGGTGTAACCCGCTGTTCTGCGCCATGAATCTCATTTCACAAGCCGTTATCTGCTTTCATGTTGTTTTTTTAGTGTCCATGCTTCACTACCATAGGTCAACACTGGTCTAGCCAAAGTGTTATATAAACGTAATCTGGTGTTTTTTTGTACAAGGGATGGTTTCATAACTTGATTAATAATTCCTAAATTTTTATTATAACTAGTAACTTTTTCAGGGATATCCTTTTCATCCCAGATAGAGAGATAATATCCAAGATATTTAAATTGATTAGATCTCTCTAAAATTTTATTCTGGAGACAGATTTTACTTTGTATGGGGTCCTTCCCATGAAATGCCATAATTTTAGTTTTGTTAATTGATATTTTCCATATTAAATTTGGCACCTATTTTTTGTAAATTATAAATTGATCATTGCAAATCATTTTCGGAAAGTGCCAGAAGAGCTAAATCGTCTGCAAAAAGAATAGCATCGAGTTTGAGGTTCCTATTGATGGGTATATATCCTCGTTGTGTTTTCCTCCATTCATTTATTAATTTATTCATGTATATAATGAAAAGCACCCCGGTGAAAGTCCACATCCCTGTCTTACTCCAGTGTTGATCTTTTCCCAAGAAGATAATTTGCCATCTTGTTTAACAGAGATTTCATTATCTTTATAGATGTTGAAGATATTAGTAATATATTGTTGTGGAACGTTATCCTCAGCTAAAATTTGTAGTAATATATTTCTGTCTACTTTGTCAAAAGCCTTTATGAAGTCAACGAAGGCGATATGAGTTTCTATATTGAATTCCTTGTGCTTTTCCAATAGTAGTTTTAGAGTAAAGAATCCATCTGTACAAGATCTACCCTTTCTGAATCCATTCTGCTCTTCTCCAATTATATTTTCATAAATTTTCCTCAATTTATTCTTAACTATATTAGCATAAATTTTATATCCAGAGTTCAACAAGCTAATTCCACGATAGTTATCTTTGATTTGGCAACTTCCTTTTTTGAAGATTGGTATTACAATGGATTTGTTCCAGCTTTGTGGTGGTTCTTGTCCTTCCCATATCATATTAAGGTGTTCCTCATTCTTTATTTGCAAACTAACTAACTCACTGGCACTATTGAACCCATAGGTTCATGGCCATGTGGACATAAGCTCTCCATACATCCCTATCCTGGGCTAATGTTTTCCAGTCATCCCCTGTATAATCTACTTCCCTCAAATCATATTTAATGTTATTCTCCCACCTCATTCTTGGTCTACCAACTGGTCATTTTCCCTACAAGAAGCTTCCATGCATGTCTCTCATTCCCCATTCGTGCCACATGTCCTGCCCATTGCAGTCTATGAGACTTAACTATCCTCATTATATCTGGCTTCCTATAAAGACTTCTTTATTTGCAATCATGATATCATTTGAACTGAATATATGTAGGTGTGTAAAATTTATTTACACATGTTAATTTGCTTAACCCATTCACTTCAGGTTTAAATGCTCAATGCATTTCCCCAGAAACCGTATTTAAGTTACCGCAAATTATATTGTCTATTTTCAGACATTCAAAACAAACAAAGGATAACGGTACTTCAGATCACAATAAGGGTGAAGACAAAAACACATTCCTCTACTATTCATAAATGTTAACAAAAGATTACCTTGCCAAGGGATGTACAAAAGTTTACAAAATATATGACAGCAGAGTTAAGGGAGTGTACGTCGTCTTCTGAGTTGAAGTCAATTTAACTGCCGGCGAGTCTACCTTGTCTTTTGAGGCGAATGGGTTAATATGCATAATATATAGGAATGACAATATATCTCATAGTTCTACCTTTTTGCTACAGGTGGCAAACCGAACATTGTGTACTAGTGATTTTTTTCTTTTTAATGTGTACTGTTTTATATTCATTATATTAAACTAAATACAATGCGTAGACAAATTTCCTTTGCAAAAAGAAAAGTTATTATAATTTTCTAGATCTATATTGAGAAATCTATTTATTAAAAATGTACTGCATGAAATTCGATCTGGAGACCCATGTCTAATCACGCTCCTTACATTAGCCATCTACGCTATCGTAACTTTGATACCTCAGCGTGTATTACTTGCCTTCTTGTTCACATACAATTTCACTTTACATATCTCTGTTTATTTCATATAAATACTATATTCAGAGCCTCAGCAGACATTATGTGGTCCGATATGTAACATATTTTAGACTGCTGAACCAAAGATTGGAATTTAAGCTACTTAAATATGTGTAGTGGTGTGAACAAAGCTTTGCATGCGCAGTGCAGAAGATGTGAGATTTTGAATATTTCAAATATTCATTGGTATCTGAGCGGCAGTGTACTTTTATTCTTAGGGCCGCATGCAAATACATTAGTGTCTACTCAAATTACTTCCAATCACTGGTGAGCTGATTCACCGTGACCAATTGCTGAGATCGAATTAACGGCCGACTTACCGGTCAAGCATGAAAGTTGACGTTTTCGAGCTGATTCACCGTGACCAATTGCTGAGATCGAATTAACGGCCGACTTACCGGTCAAGCATGAAAGTTGACGTTTTCGTAATATTGGCAACGAATTACCCAGAATTCTCAGCGATAAAACCACTTCCGTTATTTTCGTCTGCTATAGAGGAACGCATTTACGCTTGCGTCCCGCAAATAATACCGTATACAACGACGTCTGCGTCGCGCAATATTACGCCGATTCTCCTGTTCTTCCAGTTGAATTCTTTGGTAGACTCTATCAAATTCCTCTTCTCCGCGTATACCGAAAACATGATCGAAGTCTTCAAGGTCCGACATCTTGGATAAAGCTGCAAAGGTTTCAAACTACATCGGTTACCATCGGTTCCCTTCGGGATTTTCACGCTAAGTTTCTATCTTGAGCTATGATCTTAAGGTACCTCGTCAGGTAGCTTACAATTATTATCGCATGAATAGATTTCCGAGTAAGCAAAATGTATTTGGATAAAACTTTCTCAGCAGAGAACGCCTTTTACTGTCTAATGCGTTCAAACATTTGACCAAGTCCTTAGTTTCTTTTTTACTCACATTGTAGTACGAGTAGTATTATGTTGTAATGAATTGACAAGTTACTAGAATTTATCTCACTAGGAAGATAATTGTATAGACTTCTCTAGGAAATGTGCCAACAAATGTTCGCATTCTTTTTTAGAAAATCATTCTTTGAACTGCTTGTTTAGAATTTTGTATCTTTTCTTCAACTTCTCTGGAAGTAGAAATTGACTAGCTACACTTGCAGCCTTATGATTCTCTTATCAACATTAAAAATGATTCAAAACGTCTGCAGATCTATTTTATTTAATCAACTGTTATAACAACAAATAATACTATGACAAGCAGTATACTGTGAACTGAAGGGTACAGGGAAAGTACTTTTTCCTTCAGACCTAGAAAACGTAATTTTAATTGTAGGTATACAATATACATACATGCTTACCTGAATGCCGAATTTTGGTTGTAAAATAAACCCAACTGTTTCATACTTTCGAATCATAGTGATTTTCATGGAGGATCTGATAACATCACAACCTGCTTCTTTCCCTGTACCTTTCAACTCATATAAATTAAAATAATACATTATCATAACGAGCCAATAGGCTTAATCCCTGGATGATGATGACATTATCGTAAGTTGATAAACGAAGAACATTTATTTTTATTTAATTGTTTCCAGTTATTATATTCAATATTTTTAGGCTTATTATATTTAGAATCAGGGAATGGAAAAAAATAGTATATGATATTTGGAATATAAAGCCAATTGACAAATTTCAAACTCTATTTTGGGTTTGCAAAGGTCGTTCTCGACTGTTAAAATACCATTACCTCCCTTATACTATTAGTTATTTAATAATTCGTCTGTAAAATTTCATTTTGTAATATATATTGTTTTATTTTCCAGAACAACCTGGTATTTTTGATTTTGCTGCTGGGGGCGATGTCCGTACAGGTAATTATAATGCATCTAATAACAAACAGAAATAAGGAATGTAAACAAAAAATTTAACATCCCACATATTTTCTAAAAATTATTTATTTATATTTTTTAAATATCGACCTGTTCAATAAGTTTCAAAACATGTATTTATTCAAATTATGAAGGTGAAAATGTACAATAAACCTGTTCAGGCATACATTTCTCTATTAAAAAATGAATTTATCGTTCAGTGTGAGTGTATAAATTTATTTGAAACATCGCAATATTAGCGTTACAGCTATAACAATGATGGTTCATTGCTGCATGCGCACAAAACTATTGAGAGAGGAAAAATTCTATCCAAAGTATGATGCCCAGATAACATAAACATCAATGCACTAGTATGTAGAACTGGAGATCTCGGGTTCATTTATTAGTCTGGGCGTAAGATTTTTCTCTTAAAAATTAATGTATTGTTCAGTGTGAATGTATAAATTTACTTAAAAATTGGAGTATATTGTATAATTAAAAAAAAATGAAATTCCTTTTTGACTAGTTGTGAAAGGAAACATTCTAAACAAATTTATGACACACATATCACAATTTAATCTCAATTATCTTACTTGCCAGTAAAAACATTTTGTGGGTTAAGTTTTTGCAAACACACCCATTAATTTACATACACTTTTAGAAAATTCTTAAGGAATGAAACTGTTGAGGTAGTTCTCGTGAAATCATTTGTTTTTAATGTCTACATATCTTCATCTATTCTGCCTTGTGGGCACCAAAAATCACCATACCACCAATTTCATATATGTATGTCCATTATTCCTCTAGCATCTGCAAATTTTTCTGGATCAAACTTGGCGTATAGGAATCAATTCAAAAAAGAAATATTGTGTTTGTTAGCAAACAAAATTAGAGAATTAGAAATAAGAGTTTACCGAAACGAAAATATAAAAATTGCTCTCGCAGTTCCAATTTAAGATTTTTCAGAACGAAACTCAGTATATGGTATTGAAATAAAATAAGAAGGTGCTGTCCAAAAAAAAATAAGCAAAATTCGACAATTACCTGAAACCTAAAATTTAAAAAAGTCCCTTTAGCAGTTGCCATGATTTCTTTGTTGCAATATAACTTTTTATCATTTAACTAACTTTTAAATTGAAAAAAATACTCTACAAGATATTTTGTTTTCAGTTATTTAATATTTTTAATAAAACAATAGAAAAATGATTAATTGGAAATTATTTAAATTTATTTCAAACTATATTCTACAACAATATGCAATAATAAATTACAGGTGTGCTTGGTTTGTTTTCACTGCAGTCAGACACATTTAAATAAGCTGACTTAAGATATTGGGTTTCAGTAATTTAAGGGTTAACAAAAGAAAGATATTCTATAAATCAGCAAAATCGGATCACAAATTCGATCTGCTGAGATAATTACCTTAGTTTGAGCAGTTCCTGCATGACAAAGTTTTTCTTATTCTTGCACTTCACGTTTTATTTGAAATGGAAAAAGTTTTTTTTTTAAGATTTATAATAACTAAATTTTTATTTACAGTTCAATTTCAACTCCACTACATACTAATTGTTTGAGTTTGGAGTTAAACCTATTGGTTAGCCAGACTAATTATTTTGTGTTGTCCTGGAAAATGTCATTGCCATCAAATCTCATTTTTTGGAAATATTATTTAATAACATACAAAATTATGATAAACAATCATGTACAAATCCTTCATAAGATGGAATAAAACCACCTTTCAACAAATCTGATGAACGACCTTCATCAAATCCCAACATTTCTCCCTCTCTATGGATAGAATTGGTTGTCTTGGTCGTAACGTGTATGCAGTTGTGTTGGGACAGATTGTAGTAATTTCTGGAAATGCTTAATTTTGTGGGTGCGATATCAAGAAAAGGAGCCTCAAAAGCCAGAATTGGAAAATGAGAAGTCTGTCATGCAGCAACTATGTAAACTAAGCGAATTTTTCAGCAAACCAATGTTATGGTCCAAAAATGTTCATATAGAGTAGGTGATAAAGCTATAAAATTTGTTATAGTCCCATATATTTTGCTGCTTTACAAAATACATCTTTCTTTCATTAAAAGCATCAGACTGCAGTGAAAACTAATCATGCATAACTGTAAGTTATTATCTGTTGCATATTGTTGTACAAATTTAACACAAATTTAAATAATTTTTACTGATTCATTTTTCAATTGCTTTATTGAATTTATTATATAAATTAAACCAATGTATCTTATAGGATACATTGTCAATTTAAAAGTTAATTAAAAACTATATGGTATACATGTACATTCTGAGAAAGCAAACAGGTGGCTAGACCAATATTTTAATTTCAGGTTTCAGGTAAACCCATTTTTAATAGTCGGTTTTTTGCTGATTTTTGGACAGTACCTTCATTTTATTTCATTACCATATATTTAGTTTAATTGTGAAAATAGAAAATTGCGAGTGCTATAACAATTTTCAAATTTCCATTTCAGGTGAACTACTATTCCTAAAGGTGCAATTTTGCTAGTTAACAAACTCAACCTTACTTTTTTTAATTGACTGCTGTTAGCAGAATTTGGCTCTGAAAAAAATTGTGGTCACTAGTGCATTAAGAGCCACACACATATACATATAAATTTGGGTCATGATTTATTTCAGTATCTATAAGATGGGATCGGTAAAGAGCTTGAAAAAAATTTAAAAATCTTTTCATGAGAACAATCTGAGTAGCTTCATTCCTTCAGAATTCATTCATTCATTCATTCATTCATTCATTCATTCATTTTTAGAATTTTCCTCATCATTGAGGGTTTTCTGCAACCAATCTTAGTAACTAACATGAATTTAAAAATAAATAAATATAAATTCTAATATCTAGTTCAGAAGATGGTCTATAGAAATTGCTCTTCAGTTAAATAACATTATACAGAAATATAATTTCAAAATATCAATAAGTAAAATGAAAATCCTAGCTTTTAAGGGATCAGATACCGTAAGACCTAAAATAATTCTGGAGGGGAAACCCATTGAACAAGTGAACCATTTTAAATACCTGGGTTATGAAATCTCCTATTTTAAAAATGAAGATCTATTTAACAAACTTAAAAAATTTAATTATATATATGGAACAATCAAAAGGATATTTAAAAACACAAGAAAAGAAAAAAAAACTAAAATTTTATAAAGTAGTGGCAGTCCCCTTACTATTGTATGGTAGTGAATTTTGGGTTTTAACTAAAGGAGAAGAGAAGATCATAGAAGCAGCTGAAATGAGATTTCTGAGAAGTGTGGCTGGTTGCAAACTTCTAGATAAGAGAAGAAGTGAAGATATTAGAAATGAGCTAAATATCTTTAAACTCTTAGATAGATTAAAAGAATCTAGAAAAAAATGGAAAGAACATGTTCAAAGAATGGAAGATGATCGCATTCCCAAAATTATACTTAAATACAAACCAAAAGGACACTGGAATGTTGGTAGACCGAAGAAGAGATGGATCCAACTTTTCAATGAGAATCTATGAGACCGGAACAAGCCACATGGGCTTAATCCGTGATTGTTGTTGATGATGATGATGATGATGATAAATATAAATGACTATGGACTTATAGACTATCAGTTTGCAACAAACATTTACAAATTTCCCTTAATTAAAATTCTCCATCATTTTGGAATTCATTAAAAGCTACATTCTCACAATCAACACCCATATGGAGATCCAAACTAAAAACTATGAGACTGTTGTTCTTCAATTGCACTGGAGATTGATATGTATAATTTCTCCCCCGGCTTCCCAATGTACTGTTGCTATGTCATTTTTTGTTTTCCTCTAGATATCATGTAGACAGTTTATCTTGAATATAGCCTTAGAAAGGGAATCATATCCACTTTCCAGTTTAAATATTGCCATTGCAGTTTTCCTCGGGATGCTGAAGAAATCAATTCTATCTGCGATGTTTTATTAAGCCATCTCTTCTAAAATTTCTTATTTTTAATCTTTCCTGAATTACAGCTTCGTTATTGATTTTATTAATCTGTTTATGCATTTCTAGCTACCCTGTTGGTTTCCTTTCCATTATTGTACCTTGTTTTGACTAACTGATCAGCATGTTATTTATCCCCAAATCATCCCACATGGACAGGTAGTATCCGTTATTGTATGACTTCCTTATTCTTAATGGCTTCTATTAGACTTCATTCTTTTTTTTTTTGGGCATTCACTATTGTTGTATTGAAATAAGTCAATTGAGACTATTTAACAGCAATATATTGCTACAAGATGTGAAATTTAGAAAGGAATACCTGCAGATATATATATATATAAACAGATTCAAGAGATTTATTTTGAGAATTTGATGCCCAAAAGCCATTACACACACAGAAAAGAGAACATCAGAAAATTAAATCTGGAAGCAGCTAAAATCTGATGATGCTCAAATTACTGCCTTTGAATTTCGCAGGCACGGCAGGACTACTTATAAACCAATAGGGATTAGATTCAGTTTATGTGCAGCCAGCAAACAATTTCTCTAGACATGCTTTCTGGATAAATCAGTTTCCAGATACATTTATTCCAGAACAATCAACCTCTTGGAGTTTCTATATGAGAGGATTTGGGACTGACAGCCAGAATGCATATATATTAGAAGATGCGAGGATTGTGTCCAAAGTGTGGATGAGTAAACATAACCTAACAAAGGAAATACTTATGTTGGACCAGTTGAATTGCAACAAAAATGGGAGGATATGTTGAATGAAGGATACTGAACACTGTGATATTAGTCATTTCACTGCAAATTCAATAGTATGCACAATATTTAACATGAAATAAGGAACAAGAAAATAGAAAAAAAAAGGCTTAAAATTGGTACATGACAAAATAAATAAGTAAAACATTTGGAAAAAATAAAATAAACAAATAAAAATAGAAAATAATAGTGTGGTGAAAGAGGGAAGAACATTAAGGGACAGGGAGAGAAATATAAACTAAAGAAATAATATTGCAACGGTTACTTGAAGAGCAGCGTACCGGAGTGTGAATGTTTTTTCCACTCTGCAGTGGAGTATTCATACAATATATATTAATTGTTTCTATTATGCATAAAAAACTCGATATATTGCAAGTACAATAAAATATTTGTTTTAGGTTATCATTTATTGATTAGCATATTTATGGTGTAAAATAATACTTTTTTAGGACATATCAGTATATTTACATGTAAATGTGTACATTTACAGGTAATAATCTTGTGAGTCAATAAAATATTTCATCAAAAGAATAAAATGGGCATAATACATCCATTTTACATCTTAACTGTGTTAGAATCTATAGTTCAGGAAAAAAATAGAAAATTACGAAGAACCTGTATCAAAAAATAGTTATTGATGTTAACAAGGTGGGAAACTAATATTTATGTTCTTTGCCCCACTAGCTGCAGTTGTTCTTGAAACCAGCTGCAATGAGCAACCGTGCCGTTACGAATTGGTCAATGACGAGATTGAAATTTAATGACAAATAACACGAGTTTTATTAATTTTGCAGCAAAATGACTAACGTCATCCTATTTAATGTCAATCAATTAACATATCCTCCAATTTTTGTTACAATCCAACTGGTCCAACATAAGTACTTCCCTTGTAAGTGTGAAGATAAGAAGATATTCTAAATGAAACTGTCAGTGAATGTAAAGAATTGAGTGATAAAATAAATTTAAAAAAAATAGACTTTATTAAAAGAAAATGAATTATGTAAAGTCAATGAATTGTTGTGAAATATGTACCGAATTCGAGATTTCGATACAGGGATTACGTCATACTGCGCAACCAATACGTCATCGCATCTCCATTTTGTGTGTGATCTTTGTGAACAGTGCCAAATGCTCCCCTACCTACCCCTTCCTTTCCTAGTCGCGCTGTGGGCTATCGCGCATTCTCCCCTCTCCTTGTGAACTCTCATAAAGAGCTGTGTTTTCTAACATCGGATCATCATCTGTTTATCTGTTGTAAGAGTCTGGTCGGTATAGCTCAGTAGAGCTAGTTTGGTTTATTAGTCCTTCAGGCCAGGGTGGAGCCGCAAGGACCGTGTACCCCGACCCTAGGCTGGACTAGTGTGAGTGTCATGTTGTATGTATGTTTGTTTATATTATTTCTGTATAGATGATCAATGATAGCATTATTTTCTTTGTCAAATTAATTATTTATTCATTTATTTTCAATGTTATATCTGACTATCTTTTTGACTCGCATTAAAACTTTAGTTGTCTATTTTACTTACTTATGCCTATTCATTTAGTAACTAGCCTATGTCAGATATGAAGGTAAAATTCCAAAGCTTGCTAAAGCATGTGTGAGTTCCTCTTTCCTTAAAGCTTCCACGATTATAGCTTGTAGCTTACAACACATTACATGTTTGATAATTTTATTAAGGAAAGTTGAATTAATCTTTGTCTTTTATGGGCCCGGGCAAAGATATCTTAATTTGAGCAGTCTATGTTTTCCATTCAAAATATTTATCAACAATAACGGTTTGATCCAGCACCAACACGCGGTGTCATCTTTGGTGGCAGATCGCGTGGTTAAAGGGTTCAAGTCCCGGTGCAATTAATGGTAGCATTGAGCATGATTACGCCGGTGCAAAATGGTAGCAGAACGTGGTTGTGCTAAACGCCTGTGCAAATAAATAAAGTGAATTTGGAAATTCTGTGTAAACTTCTGTGAAGTAATTTTAAGAAACACAGCCTTCACTACACATGGTCCAATATAGGTAAAGGAGTGGACACATTGTCAGAAGAGAATTAGACAATGTGCCAAAGAGAGCTCTGTATTGGAATCCACATGGATTTCTCAGGAACAAAGGATGACAAAATACTTCACAGAAGCAAACAGTAATAACAGAAATTGAACAATAATGGAATTACTCAAATGAAGTCAAGAATTTAGCAAAAAAAAAAAAAGTCTAGTGACATGGTTTCATGAAGGCCCTATGCTTATAATAGGAGTGACAGCAATAACTAATTTTATTACTACTAACTAGATTTTAGCCATCGGACTCAATTCATCTGTCTTGTACCATCCTTTTCATATATCCAAACTATTTTAATTGTGTTGTTTTAATAGTTTCTACTACGAATTCTTATCGGCCTAAGTTCCTTTGCCTCTGGTCCTGAGTGTGTCATGGGTTAAAACCTGGCTGAGGTTGATAAACTTTTTAGGATGGAAAAATCCAATGAAAAAGTCCTCTGGGAGGGAGTTTAAGCTGTGGGTCCTGAGTCTGAAGATTTCAGGCTCATAAAAGAATCTCAAGGCTAAATTAGAGCCTCTGAGCAAAATTTATTTGGCCTTTCCCATTCAAGCAATATCTTAGTTCCCTATCAGATGTCTCTTTTGTCACTCACTAACATGTAGAAAATCAGCATAAGTAAATTATCTCGGATAAGTAACTTCTGATAGGTAGCACTCTTGTCCCCATGTGAGGATGTACAGGTATAGATTAGACTGCAGTTTCATCTTTTCTATTATGACATTCTAGCTGATCATTGCAATTTGTGTTCAATATAATAAAGATGTGCTAGACAGAGCGGGTGAAAGAAGAACAATGCAGGAACTCATAAGGAAGAGGAAAATAAATTGGATTGGCCACTGTCTAAGAAGAAACTACCTGCTCATGGATGCCCTAGAAGGAATGGTCAATGGAAAGAAAGTTAGAGGCAGAAGATGTCATCAGATGACAGAAAATATTAAAATAAATGGTTTGTATGCAGATAGAAGAAGGAAAGCTGAGTTAAGGAAAGAGTGGAGAATGCTGAGTTTGCAGTGAAAGACCTACTCTTGGGCAGAACACTATGAATGAAAATGAATATTATTTATCAACTGCATTGTTATTGCTTTCAAATGTCGTATCTCTGACCCATAATTATATTACTGTGTGTTTGTTGCATTAGAAATTCAGTTCATTTTTGTTTTTATTGTGGTATCTTATTTTTGGAGAAGAGCTGGCAGAAAATCTAGACTGGAAAAAATTAGAAACACAGAAACTAGAAAATGGAATGCAGAAAGAAATATAATGGATGAGATTGAACACAGAAGACTAAAATGGTATGGACACGTAAGAAGAATGCAGGATGGAAGAGTACCAAAGGCCGTCTACGCATGGAAAATTAAAAGAAGGAACAGAAAAAGATGACCAAGAACAACCTGGAATAACAATATTCAAAATTCATTGTGGAAATTTGGTGTAACAGATGAAGACACAGAGGACAGAGAACGATGCAGAACTTTAATTAAGGGAAAATTGTGAATGTTTGTTGCAAACTGATAGTCTATAAGTCCGTAGTCATTTATATTTATTAATTTTTTTTTAGTTCATGTTAATTACTAAGATTGGTTGGAGAAAACCCTCAATGATGAGGAAAATTCTTAAAATTAAAATAAAAAATCTTTATCCCATAAAATTATGTTTAATCATTATATTGTTATCCTCCTCCATTCTTCTTCTGCCCTCTGCAAGTGTAGGAAAATCATCTGTTCTGCGACTACATGAATTGAGTAGTTGTCCCGAAAACAGTTATAACCCACAAAAATTCGAAAGTTGAGTTTACAGTTGATTAGTGATCTATCCACAGCATGGTGCATGTAAAATTATCCATAGTCCCTTCAAGACCTGTTTTATTTATTTTTAAAAGTTCGTTTTCAAGCAAATAGTGATCTATATGTAACAAAATGGTGGAAGCAGTCAAGTAATTAATAGCAGTCAGAAAAACAATTATTGCACATGTGCAAATTCATTCCACCACAGTTCTGTGAATTCTAATCAGAATCTTAAGAGAAATTGAGTGAAAATAAGAAAGACACAAAGAATGTAACAAAATAACATTAAATGGGAAATAAATACTGAAAACTGTTTAAGTTAGAAATGTTTCTAACTGAATCAGTATTCAATATGTATTTTCTATTTCTTATTATAGCATTTTTAAGTTAAATACGTGTCAGATCATTTTTCCACTCTATAGAGATAGATCACTTTTGAACTCAATTTTGTATTAAATTGTTAATATTTAGAGATTAGCATGTTATTTTGCTGATTCCAATAGGATGAGAGATTAAAAAGTATACAATACTCCACCGCTGTGGTCTCGAGGTAGCGTGCTGCCTTGTCACACAGCAGGCCCAGGTTTGATTCATGGTCGGGACAGGCTCCTGGGTGAGATTTTTTTTTTTCGGGGATTTTCCTCACCTGTAAGACAAATGAAATGAAGCTTAGGGCCCAACAGTCCCTGAAAATCACCCAGCCATCATCATCATGAAGATTATCATCCTTCACCGGTGTAGAAAGCAATGGGAAGCTACCACATCTGTAATTCCCTACTATAGCTGCAAAGCATAGAATCAAAGTGCTATGATTACAGTGAAATACTTGCCCTCGGGCAGAATTACTATAGAATGGGATGATATAATAAAGGCAATAGCCTCAAAATGAACATTATACTTTTTTTTTCCCCCAACAATTTTTAGTTTTTTGGATTAGATCTCTTTTTGGGACAACTATTCGATTGGTCAGTCCATTTGTTATAGGGTCTCAGAAGGTCCCTCCTACCCCATGGATGGTATCGTAGTTCTTTCAACCCAATCCATACTTCGGCTTTCTCAATACATTATGTTTACATTTAATTTGACACTTGTTTCTTACAAGCTTTTTCACCTTCCATTTATTTCTTATGCATTTTGTGTCTTAATGTTATTCCACTTACTCTTATTTGAGAACTATTTATTCTTGCTTAGGGTCCACCGCTCTCTTCCAAACAAAAGAGCTTGCTTTGAGATAACATTGTGGAATCTTATTTAAAATTGTTTTCTCATTTGTTTGCCAAAATTTTGTTTCAAAATGTCAATTAGTTTATTAAATATCACTCAACATATTTTTGGCGATTACATTGAGAAATAACTTATGATATCGTAAATATATAATATTGGTTATCTGTTTAAATATTTTCTTTTTTATGAAAATCTTTACCCTTAAAAAATGTTTTCCAATAAATGCCATCAATTTGATTTTTTTTAAAGAGATTTTCATGCTATGTTTTTTTTTTGTCCTATCTTTTTTATTTCCTGAATTAATGTCATCTTCATGATTCTCATTCTTAGTTTTATTTAGTTACGAGGGTCATACTGAAAGTCATGAGCAACATTTTTTTAAACACTCATAATATTTATTTTAGACAAACCAAGTACACCATGTTAATCTACAGATCTTTGTACTACTTTTCAACATAGTCTCCATTTCTTTGCACACGTTTTGTCCAGCGTTCTACAAGCTTGAAAATTCCCTTATGATAAAGTCCATTCCAGCTGTTCGAAGACACTGATGCACTGCTTTCCGAATATCCTCCAGCGTCTCGTAGCGTTGGTCTCTCATCTGCTCCTTCACAGAACCGAAAAGATGGTAGTCGGAGGGTGCCAAATCGGGACTGTAGGGAGGATGTGGAAGAGTTTCCCACCCAAATGTCCTGATCTTCTCCACAGTGGCACGAGCAGTGTGAGGATACGCGTTATCGTGTTGCAGAATGATCTTCCTTCCAGGGCGTTTGTCGTGCAATGCACGACAGAGCTTCACAAGTATCTGGATATAGCGGGGAAGCATTTATGGTTTGTTCAGGTTCAAGAAATTCAACCAGAATGCAACCTTGCGCATCCCAGAAGATGCTGCCCATAACTTTCCCAACAGATTGCACTGTCTTTGCTTTTTTCTTTGATGGCGAATTCAAGTGGTGCCATTCCATACTCTGGCATTTTGTTTCAGGCTCGTAGCGATGAAACCAGCTTTCGTCACCTGTCACTATACTCGTCAAAAAATCATCACCTTCATTTCGAAATCTCTGAAGAAGGTTATGGGTGATGGTACTTCTCTGAAGTTTGTGGTCTTCACTCAATAAACTTGGAACCCAATGGGCACTAACTTTTCGGTAACTAAGGTACTAAGCTGTGAATCATTTCTTGCACTGCACTGTGTCCTACTGCAAGTTTTGTAGTGATTTCTTTCACTGTGATACGCCTGTCGTCTCTAATGAGCACATCAGCTCTTTCCTTGTTGCAATCCGTGGAGGCAGAGCGTGGGCGACCGCTACGAGGCTCATCTTTGATACTCGTGTTCCCATCTTTAAAATGTTTCACCCATCTCCTAACACTGCTGGCATCCATGCAGGCATCTCTGTAAGCACATTGAAGTCTTTGGTGAATATCAACAGCAGATTGTTCCTCTTTAACAAGGAATTCAATGACAGCGCGCTGTCAAAACGAAACATTGATGTCTGCCATTTTGGAAACACTGCGTGTGGTCACATGATAGAAGATATGACGCCCATATAAAGTCTGTAGATTACGATCTTGCAGTTGTTTTTGTTACATTGTTGAAATTTTAATTTTAACAATGGGTTGCTCACAACTTTTAGTATGACCCTCGTATATTATTACTTAAACCTCCATGTTGCCTTAGGTTGTAGCACAACTAGTAGGCCCGGGTTTTATACCCAGCAGAGTTAAAAATTTTAATTGTAAAATTAATTAAATGAATTTAATATACTCGGACCAATGGATCAGTTCCTCTATAGCGCTGGCATTGTTCTTAGAAAAGTACACATGAGTACTCACACCATTTCACCGCACTCCCCTCCTACTACATCAGCAGTAACTTATCGAGTAGTTAAAGCTATTTGAAAAGTAACATTACCTATAAAACGGATGTCCTGAGAATCCTTTATAGAATGAATAATTACCCCTGCACATATAAATAATAGTGCCTTAAACAAAGCATGAGTTCGTAAATTAATGAGTCATTTTTTAACATCTTACCTCATATTTTATGTTTCTTCAAACACGGGAACTAGTTTTTGAGAGAAGGATGTCTCTCATTTTCAACCGACATTATGACTACCGGATTTTCATTGGAATCGTTGGAATCTCCATCAATAAAGTTGTCATCTGGTGTTGATTTGATGAACTTTGAGATGAGGTCACGTTCATCAGGAATCTCAAAATTCATGGATCTAAATTTGTTCTTCTGAATATATATCTTCTCCCAAATTGTCAATTCTAAAGGTTTTTCCAAATGTTTTAAAAGTAGGGCTTCTTTTTCAATTTTATGATTCTCCAATAAACTATGTGCTGTAATAGCTGATTTTTCAATTTCACCATTTTTAATATTTCTGAAGTGTTCCTTAGTACGAGTGTCCAAATTTCTTTTTGTTTTTCCTATGTATACTTTATTGCAGTCCTTACAATTAATTTGATAAATTCCAGATTTTTTTGCTATCTGGGGTGTTCAATTTCTTATTAGTTATTAATAGAGTACCAAGGCTAAATTTATTTACCGGTGCCAATGTAATATTGAATTTTTTGAAAATTTTTTGAAATTTGTTATGTATTTCAGGATGATAAGAAATTTTCTTAAACTGGTTTCCTTTCTTTGAATCAGATTGCAGGGTAAGTGTATTCTTTCAATCTTTTCTGTTGTCTGAATTTCCTTGATTTTCTTACAATTATTTCCTTTCCAAAACCATTAAAATTGGCTATGTTCAAAATGTGATAGTATTCCTTCTTAAAATCTTCTTCATTTAATGGAACATTTAACAATCTATATATCAAACTGTTGAAAATTGCATCTTTATATGCCATATGATTGAAACCTGAAGATTTTATATAATTGTATGAGTATCCTTCCTATATATATATATATAAGGAACACTTCAGAAATATTAAAAATGGTGAAATTGAAAAATCAGCTATTGCAGCACATAGTTTATTGGAGAATCATAAAATTGAAAAAAGAAGCCCTACTTTTAAAACATTTGGAAAAACCTTTAGAATTGACACTTTGGGAGAAGATATATATTCAGAAGAACAAATTTAGATCATGAATTTTGAGATTCCTGATGAATGTGACTCATCTCAAAGTTCATCAAATCAACACCAGATGACAACGTTATTGATGGAGATTCCAACGATTCAAACGAAAATCCGGTAGTCATAATGTCGGTTGAAAATGAGAGACATCCTTCTCTCGAAAACTAGTTCCCGTGTTTGAAGAAACATAAAATATGAGGTAAGATGTTAAAAAATGACTCATTAATTTACAAATTAAGACCCTCATAATGTTATTTCCCATATTTAACTATGAAAAAAAAGCATGAGCTAATAAATGAAAAAAAGCAAACTTCCCTCATTGTCATGGCTCTTTAATATTGAATAATGCAAGGTTGGTGTCGAGTTGACAACACTGGAGTACAAGTGCAAGGGAGAGATAGAAAAGAGAGAGATAGATAGGAATGCAGGGAGGGAAATGATATGCTGAGGCAGAAAAGGAAATAGGCTTTAGTTTGCATATCTATCCATTGGACAGGCAATAGTAAAATTTTTAATCTTGGAGGCAAGAGGAGTGGTGATACACAATTTTTTATCAATAGATTGTTCACCAAATTCCTTAATTAAATTACAAATCCTTCTGCAGTACATATGTTGAGAAGGTATATGATACTGTTTATAGCTGTTAGTCATCAGATGGGGACATTAAGACTAGAGGCCCGCTTGATGGTTTTAAACAGGAGTAGGCTATGTGCTGGCTTCTTCTCCCTTTACCCTCATACAACACACAAACACTTAACATACACTCATTACATTTTATTTACTAATATCATTGTTATAAACCTAACATTGTTGTGTGTCTGTCTTTTCCAGGACTCCTACCTGGACCTGCTGCTGCGCCCCAGCGGCTACAACGTAAGTTTAATAGATAACATATCTGACAACCTAAAATCACCAACATACCAGGACTGTTCAATAAACAATAATAATAATTTTTACAGCCATAATTTAACAGGCAAAAATTTGGTTTTACGATATTTGTTAACTTAATATGTACAAAGTTTCAATGTCATAACTTTCATTTTCTATCTGTGAGTAGTGTGCTAGTTGAGACATACTCACTGACATTTACAGCTACAATTGAGATGATCCAGAGTTTCTTTCAAAGGAAATCACTACTGATCAAACTTGACTACTCCATTTTGTCTTGAGAACAAACAGCAAAGCTCTGTGTGAAAATATTCATCACCAACCCACATTAAAGCAAAAGTGGTTTCTTGTACGGGAAAGTTATTGTCATCTCATTTTTTTGTATTAATGAAATGGTTTATCTGCATGCCATACCTATATCGACCCTTCTGTTTGAGTGGACTCTGTTCATATCTTCTTTAACTGGTGTGGCCCTTGAATACAAAATATTTTAACTTCTTCCCCTCATCAACTTTGACGGGTTCAAGGCCAGTTTCTTTTATTCTTTGTGCTAAGAAGGGTTTATTTGTGATATTTATGAAAATGACCACTTTAAAAGTTTTTCAAGCTAAGAATCAATTCTTAATTTCTGCTATTGAATATTACAAACATTGAAAAAATCCTAAATATATTATATTATGTAGATACTGTTTTAATATACTAACAGGTTTAGTTTGATATTATGTGACATGGTGGCTGTATGAAATAATTAAACATAACAAAGGAATTTTTAATTTTAGGAAGTTATATTTTGAGGTTATTTTAATTATATTATTTTTGGTCTGGACATCTTACCTCAAATATTAATGTTGATTTGTTCTTGGACATGTTTTCAAAACAATTCTCTGTTTTATCTTCAGCTTTCCCCAGACTGGTTTTATTTATGTTGCATTATGTTTGCACCACCTGGATGGTCGATGTCAGCTCCATCCTGTGGTTGGCCAAAGAACCTCCAAACAAGGTCAACCCTCCATCGGAATATCAAAATTTCATAAACTCTGTTTCTTGTTCTTCTGAATATAAATTTTTTCCCAAATAGTCAGCTCGTTTGTATTTTCTAACTGTTTTAAATAATTTAGTGTCTGAATTTATATTATGTTTTTCAGACCAAACATGAGCAGCAACTGCAGATTTTTCAATTTCTCCATTTTTTAATATTTCTTATGTGTTCTTTGGTTCTAACTTTTAGGTTTTCTTTTTGTTTTTCCTATATATAATCTTTTCACAACCCATGCATTCAATTTGATATATTCCTGACTTTTTATTTTTAATCAGTTTTTTTTCATTTTTGTTGGTTTTTATTAGTTTATTTAAACTGTAGTTTATTTTTTGGTGCTAATTTAATATTAAACTTCTCAAATATATTTTGAAATTTATTATGTACCCAGGGGTGATATGTGAATTTCCTATATTTTTTCATAGGTGGTTCTTCTTTTTCAAGATTACTTCTGTTTATCATTTTTTTGTTTTTTATACTTTTCTATCCTTTTATGTACCATTTTTTATCATCAAACCCATTTTCTCTTGCTACTTTGATTATGTGTTTTTTCTCATGTTTGAAATCTTCTTCGTTTAAGGGTAAATTTACCAATCTATGAGTTAAACTATTAAATGCTGCTAATTTATGTCCAATTGGATTGAACCCTGTTGATTTTATAAAATTTTTCCGTACGAGTTTCTTTCCTATGAATCCTGAATTCAATTTTTCTTTTTTCTTCGTTTCTGACCAATTTAAGATCCAAAAAAAGGTATTTGTTTATTGTCTTCTATTTCTTTGGTGAATTTAATGTTTGTACTCTGTAAATTTAATAGTTTTAGGGAATCTTCTACATGTTTTTTCTTTAACAATACAAATTATATCATCAACATATCTACTCCAAAATTTAAACATTGTGGGATGTGCTTTAGTGATTTTTACATTCAAATCGCTCATAAATAAAATTTGCCAGGAAAGGTGATAATGGGTTTTCCCATTGAGAGCCCTGATTTTTGTCTATAGAAACTCCCATTGAATGTAAAAAACATTTGATCAATGCATAACGCAGTTAATTTCAAATAATCTTCTTTGATCTCTCTGTCTATGTTGTTTTTTTCTTAACCATTGTTTCAATATCTCCAAAGTTTTTGTGTTTCGGTACATTTGTGAATAGTGAAACTACATCAAACGAAACCAACCTATCTGTGGGTTCAATTTCCACTTTTTCTAATTTCTTAACTAATTCCAATGAATTTTCAATCTGCAGACTTTCAAAATTATTAATTCTTTTAAATTGATTATTCAGCCATTTCGAAATTTTGTAGGTTGGTGATCCAATATTGTTAATTATTGGCCTCATTTTGTTTGAAACAAAATGAGGCCAATAATTAACAATATTGGATCACCAACCTACAAAATTTCGAAATGGCTGAATAATCAATTTAAAAGAATTAATAATTTTGAAAGTCTGCAGATTGAAAATTCATTGGAATTAGTTAAGAAATTAGAAAAAGTGGAAATTGAACCCACAGATAGGTTGGTTTCGTTTGATGTAGTTTCACTATTCACAAATGTACCGAAACAAAAAACTTTGGAGATATTGAACAATTGGTTAAGAAAAAACAACATAGACAGAGAGATCAAAGAAGATTATTTGAAATTAACTGCGTTATGCATTGACCAAATGTTTTTTACATTCAATGGGAGTTTCTATAGACAAAAATCAGGGCTCTCAATGGGAAACCCATTATCACCTTTCCTGGCAAATTTATTTATGAGCGATTTTGAATGTAAAATCACTGAAGCACATCCCACAATGTTTAAATTTTGGAGTAGATATGTTTGATGATATAATTTGTATTGTTAAAGAAAAACATGTAGAAGATTCCCTAAAACTATTAAATTTACAGAATACAAAACATTAAATTCACCAAAGAAAATAGAAGACAATAAACAAATACCTTTTTTGGATCTTAAATTGGTCAGAAACGAAGAAAAAAGAAAAATAATTGGAATTCAGGATTCATAGGAAAGAAACTCGTACGGAAAATTTTATAAAATCAACAGGGTTCAATCCAATTGGACATAAATTAGCAGCATTTAATAGTTTAACTCATAGATTGGTAAACTTACCCTTAAACGAAGGAGATTTCAAACATGAGAAAAAACACATAATCAAAGTAGCAAGAGAAAATGGGTTTGATGAAAAAATGGTACATAAAAGGATAGAAAAGTATAAAAAACAAAAAATGATAAACAGAAGTAATCTTGAAAAAGAAGAACCACCTATGAAAAAATATAGGAAATTCACATATCACCCCTGGGTACATAATAAATTTCAAAATATATTTGGAGAAGTTTAATATTAAATTAGCACCAAAAAATAACTACAGTTTAAATAAACTAATAAAAACCAACAAAAATGAAAAAACTGATAAAAATAAAAAAGTCAGGAATATATTAAATTGAATGCATGGGTTGTGAAAAGATATATATAGGAAAAACAAAAAGAAACCTAAAAGTTAAAACCAAAGAACACATAAGAAATATTAAAAATGGAGAAATTGAAAAATCTGCAGTTGCTGCTCATGTTTGGTCTGAAAACACTAATATAAATTCAGACACTAAATATATTAAAACAGTTAGAAAATACAAACGAGCTGACTATTTGGGAAAAAATTTATATTCAGAAGAACAGAAACAGAGTTATGAATTTTGATATTCCGATGGAGGGTGACCTTGTTTGGAGGTTCTTTGGCCAACCACAGGATGGAGCTGACATCGACATCCAGGTGGTGCAACATAATGCAACATAAATAAAACCAGTCTGGGAAAGCTGAAGATAAAACAGAGAATTGTTTTGAAACATGTCCAAGAACAAATCAACATTAATATTGAGGTAAGATGTCCAGACCAAAAATAATATAATAACAAAGGAATTTGGTTAATGTGAGAGGGTCCACTTTACATGAATATGTTTATTTTATCAATGAGGATGCTATCTGTAAAAACAATTCACTTAATTAATTTTAATTAATATCCTTGTAATTTTAGTAAATCCAAAGACCGTCACTTTCTGCAGTTGAATGACATGTGATAGTTATAATCCACAATAATTTTTCAAAACATTAATAAATATCAACACTTTTTAATTATGATCTGTCATAAATATTTTCTGATCAATCTGTGCCTGTCTGTATAAATTAATAGAGTAAATAAACTTAAAAATAAACTAAAAGCTAAGGTGGACTCTGGGGTCCACTTTATCTGAAATGGAGGTTAAAGTGAACCTTTCTTGTAATGTAAAAAAGTTTATAAATTATGAAGGTGTTTCCATATTTGAATAAATTAACAATGCTATTTCATATTTACAACACTAATGATAATCACTGTAATTAAACAAAATTCAAATCCCCTAATTAAAAGCAGAAAAGCAACAAATTCAAAACAGGAGTGCAAATTACCCGAAGTTCCTCTACATACAATAGTATTTGGGGAAAACTATAGAGTTGTTCTGTGATAACTCAGCAAGGCCTTATCAGGCCAGAGCCACATTTCTGTGCAACTAGCTTATGCTGCAGTGTAATAATGTGAGCCCACATTTACAAATGTTGTTGGTGAATATCTTGCAAAAATCACTCATCATCCCTCTAATATGGATTTAACCTAGTGTGACTTTTTTCTATTCCCTAATTTGAAGAAACACTTTTGCTAGAAACACTGACCATCTTCAGAAGCAGTAGTGATGGCTGTAGAGGCAGTTTTGAAAGGCCTGTTAAAAAAATTATTTCCAGGATGTCTTTGCAGACTGGCAGAAAAGCTAGGACAAGTGCATTGCATACAAAAGAAACTACTTTGAGAATGATCATCACAATTTTGAGGATGAATAAATATATGTTAGCAAATAAAATAATAATTACTGTTTATTGAGCAGCCTTTGTATAATTACAAACCTTAATAACCGAAAGATTGGAGGTTAGAATAATGAAGGGGTCAGGATTTTTAAAACTGGCCTAAACCCTCGTCCTGCGCCGTAGCCGAGCGGTTAAGGTAGGAAGCCTTGGCGCAGAGCTATGGGACTTGCGTTGGTTCGAGTCTCCATGGGGGAAGAAATTTTCTCATGGTATTTCGGCCAGTATGGGAGCGGTGCCCACCCAGCATCGTGAGGCAATTGGGTAGCTACAATAAGTAGCGGCTCCAGGTTGAGGAACCAGCTATAACGGCTGGGGGGACTCGACATGCTAACCAATGTCACCCCTACACTGGCTGTTGATCATCTACCTCTGTGATTGACAAATGTGGATGTGAAGGGCCAGCAGCCGGCTGGTAAAAGGGCAACCACTGAAAAATTGGGAAGACCCTCAATCGGAATCAGCCTAAACCCTCAGGTAGCCCTGGAGTTTACTCACCCTCTAATAGTAATGAGTACCAGTTGCTTATTCTTGGGGTAAAGGCAGACGTGAGACTAATATCATGGCGGACATCTCATGCTGATTGTTTAAGTAGGTGGGAAACTTAACCTCCTGTTATCCCAAGGGTCTAAGGGCTGTACATGTGTAAGTGCTATATATTAAAATATTATTAAATCCATAATATAACTTTTATTTCACACTATGCCAAATTCGATACATTTACATTATTAAAATTAATGTGGAAAATGAACTTATACAATTCTCAAACCCTTTACCAAATGCAACTTTTGCCAACATAAGAACTAAATTGTAGCTTGTGTTGATTCATTTTAACATAAATGATCCCAAAGCAGTAATTTCAGAATCATCTTCTTTAAATAGACATTGCTTACTCTTAAAACCCATTCAATACACTTTACTAGAAATATAAACCTTTCAATGTACAAAAAACACACTTCATGCGCCTCATTTTGACAGTATTGTTTACTGAGGACCCATACTTGATGTGACATTCTAAATGATGTCACTGATTGAGCATCACATAGCACAACTGATATCTTATTTAAATGATGTTATTAATTTAATTAAAGGTAAATTCAACATACTATATAAAATTAAACTATATGTGGATGGAAGACTTGCGTACTTGTTAATAAATTATTTCAACTCATATGTCTTCAATCCTTCTATTGTAAATAAAGCTAGGATTTTTATGAGCCTAAGAATCACAAAATTCCACATCAAAATTAGCAAGTTATAGCTTAAAATATGCACTTAAATAAAAAAAAAGAAAGACCAACAGTATTATAATAAAATAAAAACAGTGAATTGGTTTGTGATAATGAACCATTTAATAACAAAATGTATTGAGAAATGAGAAAATATGTATCGGCTCAGGAAGTGACTATTTTTCCTTCAGTCAAAAACACTTTATAACCACATTGAGACAAAGGCTGATTTAATATACTTCAACACTTTGCTTCGCTTTCCTATACATACTTCCATTATCAACTATATTCAATAACTGCCTGAAAAAAATATACAAATATTTGCTCAGGTAAAGTCCATATTAATTAAATTATTTTGAGTCTGTTTATCTTACCTCAATATTAATGTTGATTTGTTCTTGAACATGTTTTGATTAGCTTCTAATCTCCTCAGCATCTTGGTCAGACTGGTTTTATGTTGTAAACCCTGGATATCGATGTCAGCTCCCTTCTGTGGTTGGTCAAAGAACCTCCAAACGAGGTCACGTTCCGTCGGTATTTCGAAATTCATAACTCTGTTTTTGTTCTTCTGAATATATATTTTTTCCCCAAATAGTCAGCTCTTATGTATTTTCTAACTGTTTTAATAATTTAGTGTCCAAATTTATATCATGTTTTTTAGACCAAACATGAGCAGCAACTGCAGATTTTTCTGTTTCTCCATTTTTAATATTTCTTATGTGTTCTTTGGTTCTAATTTTTAGGTTTCTTTTGTTTTTCCTATATATATCTTTTCACAACCAGCACATTCAATTTGATATATTCATGATTTTTTATTTTTATAAGTTTTTTCATTTTTGTTGGATTATAATAGTTTATTTAAACTGTGGTTATTTTTTGGTGCTAATTTAATATTAAACTTCTCAAATATCTTTTGGAATTTATTGTATACCCAAGGGTGATATGTAAATTTCCTGTATTTTTTGATAGGTGGTTCTTCTTTTTCAAGAGTACTTTTGTTGATCATTTTTTGTTTCTTATATTTTTCTATCCTTTTGTGTACTCTTTTTTCATCAAACCCATTTTCTCTTGCTACTTTGATTATGTGTTTTTTTTTCCTGTTTGAAACATGTTCAAGAACAAATCAACATTAATATTGAGGTAAGATAAACCAGACTCAAAATAATTTAATTAAAAGAACCTCAATATTACTTCCTAACATAAAACATTAAAGTAAAGTAAAGTGATCCCACAACAGGCCCGGAGGCCCTTGGGGTAGTAGGAAGGTTAAGGCTCCCACTTTTTCTAGACAATCGGCACTTTACGTCAGCCGGGTTGTCAGCCCTGCGTGACGGCCGCCTTTACCCCCAGAACAAGCGTCTGGTACTCATTTTTGTTAGAGGCTGAGTTGACCCCAGGTCCATAGTGCCGCCAGAGGGTTTGGGTCAGTTTAAAAATCCTGACCCCAACGGGACTTGAACCCTCGATCCTCCGGCTTGTAGCTCAGTGCCTTAACCACTACGCTACGGCGTGCCCCCAAAACATTAAAGTCCATATTGTTAATTCAAACAAAATAGGGGAGGAAAGCATATTTTATAATTTTCTAGAAAATATTGTAGGATATAATTTTGAGAAATTTAACAACTCAAATGAACGTGGAAGAAAGAAATTATATAAGAAAAGCTTTTTACTTCTTCAAAGACTGAAACTATGTTGAATATGACAATTAAATTAACATAATATGCTCTATCATATGGCAATTGCAAAATATGCATAAATATGACTTAATTAAAGTTATTTAATTCAATTAGTTTTTTCCATAACAAGCATTTTCATATAATTAAGTGATATATCAGTCTTACCAAAAAAATATGTGCTACATCATAAAAATTATAGCCTTAATTGTGAAGTACTATTACATTTTAAATACCTCATCTCATTGCTAATGTTGATGTGTTTGTATCTCTTTTCCAGCGGACCCAAGGGAGGGGTTAGCGTGGATGTACGGACTAATGACATGTAAGTTCAATTGAAAACACCAATAATACAGGGTGTAAATGAATTATACCACACAAATTTAACTGCTTACGGGTATTATACAATAATTTGAGATAGGAAACCAATGGTCTACGAGGGAAAATGGGCGAGTTATAGGGAATCAAAGTAATCGACAATTGATACAGATAAATCAACAGTAGAGCAAAGTAGGAGAGAAAATCCAAGATCCTGATTTCTAATATTTCATCAACAATGTTTATGAAATATTGGACTATCAAATTCCTTAAAATGTCGAACTTAGCATATGATTGCATGCCACTGCACTGGATAAAGCAGAATCCGTACAATGTGAGTCTTAGCTCAGAGTGAAACACATAGCACCTGTGTAGTTAACTTGTGGCTTATTGGTTAACGCGATGGATTTGAGATTCGAACACTGATGGTTCAAATCATGACAGGCTAATTTTTTTCTTTCCTTTTTTTTTTTTTTTTTCCTTTCCCTGCATGTGTACTGTGATATGTTGACACTGAAACTTGTTCAGTATAGGCATGCGCAAAATACGTATTCCTATATTGGTTATTACATTAACATCTGATTAAGAGTTACTTCAGTATCAGTCGCGTTACATGAAAGCATCATGGAACATCTTTACAGTTATGCTGAACTTGCAGAAATGCATATGATTTATGGTACAGCACAAGGTAATGGTGCAAGAGCTGCTGCCATGTACGCATAGCAGTATCCGAATAGATGCCATCCTCGCTGAATAACCTTCGAGTCTGTTGATAGTCGTTTGCAGGAGCATGGGACGTTGAAGGTAAACAGAGCAGACGCCGATGAAAGACGTACGCGCTGCACTGCAGAGTTCGAAGAAAATGTTCTTCATAGGGTGGAAAATGATTCTTCTACTAGTACTCATGCTATGGCACATGTAATGGGCACAAACTATCAAACCTTATGGAAAGTCCTGCATGAAGACCAGCTCTATCCCTTTCATCTGAAAAAAAGTACAAGCCTTACAGCCAGTGGACTTCGCTCAATGGGTACAATATTGTAATTGGACTTTATGCAGCACCACACCGCTCTTATTTCCCTCGGTGTTATTCATTGATGAGGCAATTTAAATACCAATGGGCTGGTTCTGAACTCAAAGAACAGTCATATATGGGATTATGAAAATCCTCGTACCATCTTTGAGAAGGGTCACCAGCAGAGATTTTCGGTGAATGTATGGGTAGGCGTAATTTCTGTACACATCATTGACCTCTACATTCATCCTCAGAGATTAAATGGTGTCATTTATAAGACTTTTTAGAGCATGTACTACCTAGATCGCTAGAAGAAATTCCTCTTCACGTCAGGTTCCTCCCCATTTCTGCCGGAATGTGCAAAATCGTTTGGATGAAGTGTATCCTGGCCGCTGGATATAGGAAGAGGTAGTTCAACTGTAGTGTCACTAACTCGCTCTCTAGATCTCTGTCCACTTGGTTATTTTTGTGGGGACACCTGACAACATTGGTGTATGTGACCCTTGTTGTACAGATGAACTGTTAGTTGCACACATAATTGCAGCATGTGATGTGCGAGACACCTGGTATCTTGATGCGAATCCTTTAGTCGCTGATGTCATCTGTGTTGTGAGAATGGAGGTGGCCAATTTGAACAATTTTCTCTAATGAGTCTGCAGGTGCTTTATTTTTCTTCTGGTTTACTCAAATGTATTGTTTCTTATTTCCCAATAACATTGTCATGTGTACATACACTGTACCTGCTGCACTATAATTTATTAAGTACATTGGAACTGTACAGTACAATTTCATTTATGAAACTATATCGTATTTTCATAAGATTCATGATGTGTTCCGTTGAGGTTTATTCAAAATTAATATAAAATTATAGAATATTCACCTGAAAGGTCCGTCTCCTCAACTTAATTATCATTTAACTGTAGCGCTTTCGGGACTTGTCCCATCATCGGCAGGATTCAAAACCAGTTTTGAATCCTGCCGATGATGGGACAAGTCCCGAAAGCGCTACAGTTAAATGATAATTAAGTTGAGGAGACGGACCTTTCAGGTGAATATTCTATAATTTTATATTAACTATATCGTACTCTACAGTGTGTGCAACCTTTCAAACAATTATCTGTACAATACGTAAGTAGATAGTTTTGTAACTCATGTACTGCACTGACATTCCAATACCGTATTCTGTAAAATAATGAATAAACAATTAAATATGGTTGGTATCTAATGTCGAGCACTTGATAATGAAATCATTCGCTCTCTTGCACTCCAATATTTAGCAGAAAGGCTGGTCTCTTCTACAAAAGCTGGACAACGGAGGAGATGGTTTCTTTCCATATCTTCATTTAAATTGCAAAAAGGGCATTTAGGTGAATCTGTTATGCCAATTCTGTGTAGGTGTTTATTCAAGCAGTCATGTCCCGTTAGCAGTCTGAATGTTGCTACTGCAGATTTTCTTTGTAATGTAGTAATGTCATAAGCTTCTAGATTTTCCCATTCCTTTCCAGATGTTTTGGTGGTGTATTCTTCTCTAAGTTTATTGATGTATTTATTTGAGATAATTCTTTTGATAGAGTGAAAGGAAACTGGAGCAGAAGTTGGGTTGAAACATTTTGCTACCCTTCTTGGCTAGAAAATCGGCTATTTCATTGCCTGTCACTCCACAATGGGCCGGAATCCATTGAAGTACAACTTTTTTATGTAGACGGGATAAATGTTTTATCATTTTGTGACATTCGATAATTTTGATGCTTTTGGGTGTTGTGTCTCGTGTTATAGCAAGAATGGCTGCTTTGGAGTCACATAGAATTACAACTTTTGTAAATTTTGGATGTGATATAAAAGATTTTGTAAACTTAAGAAAATTGCTAGAATTTCGCCATCAAAGTTTGTTGAATTTGTGTTTAGTTTACGATAAAAGGAAAAAAGTGGACATACTGCACCAGCACCAGTGCCACCATCATTTGGTAGGCTGGAGCCATCTGTAAAAATATGTATCCATTCAGGAGCTGGGTATCTTAGATTTATCATTTCCAGTGACATTTGTTTTAAAATATATGGAGGAGTTTCAGATTTCTTGATGTCTTCTGTTAAATGAAGGTTATATTCGATTTCCAAAAATTCTAGAGGGTTGTTTCTCATCTGCATATTTTCTTTTGAATGTGGAGTTGCAATTTCTGTTTGATTTCTTGTACAATGCTTAGGAAGCTTTGCTGAGATTTTAAACATACTTGTGGTTTTCTTTGGGTCCAGTTATTATGGGGGTAGCCTTAAAAATTTTTCATACTGTGTGACTGCTGTTTTCTCAATTTCAGATGCTATGTTTGGGTTATTTGTTAAGATTTGCATGGCAGTGATTGGTGTTGTTTTAACGGCTCCTGTTATCAGACGGAGGATTTATAATGACAGAAATTTAGATAAACACACTAAAATACAACGATTCAATTATCTGTGTGGCACAATTAAATGTACTTTATTGAATAAAACTAGAAAAGAAACTATTTTAAAATTTTACAAAGTATTGGCAGTTCCATCCCTTATTTATGGATGTGAAACCTGGACATTAACAAAGGCAGATAGTAAACAAATAGAGGCTGCAGAAATGAAGATGTTGAGAGCAATAACAGGATACCAAAGGACCGATAAAAAGAAAAATGAAGATATAAGAACAGAACTTAACATATATTTGAAGAGAAAAATTTTCGCCTAGACCGGGACTCGAACCCGGGACCCTTGGCTTTCCGGGCCAAGTGCTCTACCAACTGAGCTACCGAGGCGAGTTACGATCTAGACGCAAATTCCTCTCTTATGTACGTTGTAATTCCCTCGCGCCAAATGCTTGAAACCATAGCTTCTATCTTGCAAATGGCGGCTTCTTAGTTAAGAAGACATTTATTGGGAATTTAACACTACTTTATAGCCAGTAGGGCTTCTATTGACGATTTTATTATTAATTTAACACTTCTCATTGAAGGATAAATTATATTTGAAGAGAAAAATTTTCGCCTAGACCGGGACTCGAACCCGGGACCCTTGGCTTTCCGGGCCAAGTGCTCTACCAACTGAGCTACCGAGGCGAGTTACGATCTAGACGCAAATTCCTCTCTTATGTACGTTGTAATTCCCTCGCGCCAAATGCTTGAAACCATAGCTTCTATCTTGCAAATGGCGGCTTCTTAGTTAAGAAGACATTTATTGGGAATTTAACACTACTTTATAGCCAGTAGGGCTTCTATTGACGATTTTATTATTAATTTAACACTTCTCATTGAAGGATAAATTATATTTGAAGAAGAACTTAACATATTTAATCTCTGTGAAAGAATCAAATACTATCAAAATGCTTACCTTCAGCACGTATTACAAATAAATGAACAGCACATACCAAGAAGAATGTATAATTATAAACCAAAAGGGAGAAGATTGTTGGGAAGGACCAATTCGACCTATAATAAGATCGGAACAGGCCATTGGGCTTAATCCTTGTTGTTGTTGATGATGATGATGATAATTAAATAAGAAGTAAATCTACACATGTAACTAATTTACAGGACATTCATGATGAAGGAAGAAAGGAAAAAAAAAAGTGTACACTTACTGTATGTAGTTTCGAACGTGATGCATCAATCTTACATTTGCATCGTAGTAAGACTCCTATAACCACTGAGCTAAAGGTGCATGCTTGTTGCAAGTGACAGTCATTGTATCATATTATTTCCATTTTAACTTGAAATAATCAGTGGTGTGCCAACCATCTTACAAACTGAATCATAACTTAGACATTTTTATTCGTAGACCATTAGTTCATTATCTCAAATTACTTATATAATACCCCCCTATACGTAGTTAAATTTGTGTGGTATAATTCATTTACACCCATTTAAAGAGTTAGATAATAGACATCTCGCCTCATAATTTGTAGAGTAGAACAAGTTTCAGCTCACCTCATAGTGTTACTTCCTATAAAATTTTTAAATAAAAACCAACTTCGAATTGAATAGACACCCAAGTACGTGGTTGTACCCACATTTTAGCAAATTCCAAAATAATGAAGGATCTCACTGAAAGATTTTTATAAAATTGTTACATATTTTCACTGATTCTACTTAGATTACACCAAAAATGGCGACAACAAACATCATTTTTGTAACATATAATATGTCTGAATGGTACAAAGAGTAGGTTGTTTTCTTATACTTCTACAAGAGCATGTCATCAAATCTACAGATGATAAAATAGGCCTACAACTCAATGGTATTAAAAGCTGTTACTATATGCTGATGATATAGTATTTTAACAATTTAACAATTTAAGAAAATCACTTATCATCCTGGAATACATAACAAATTTCAAAAAATTTTCAAGAAATTCAATATACATTGGCACCGATAAATAAATTTAGCCTTGGTAACTTATTAATAACCAATAAGAAAATGAACACCCCAGATAGTAAAAAATCTGGAATTTATCAAATTGATTGTCGAGATTGCAATAAAGTATACATAGGAAAAACAAAAAAAAATTTGGACACTCGCACAAAGGAACATTTTAGAAATATTAAAAATGGTGAAATTGAAAAATCAGCTATTGCAGCACATAGTTTCTTGGAAGGTCATAGAATTGAAAAAGAAGCTAAACTTCTAAAACATTTGGAAAAACCTTTGGATTTGACAGTTTTGGAGAAAATATTTATACAGAAGAACAAATTTAAATCTATGAATTTCGACATTCCGGATGAACGTGACCTCATCTCGAAGTTCATCGAATCAACACCAGATGGCAACGATATCTCAAAGTTCGTCAAATCAACACCAGATGGCAACGTTATAGAGGGAGATTCCAACGAATATCCGGTAGTCATAATGGCGGTTGAAAATGAATGACAAGATCATTTGAAAACTATAGTTACCGTGTTTGAAAAACATGAAATATGAGGTAAGATGTTAAAATGACTCATTAATTTATTAAATAACAAAGGAATTCGGTTAAGGTGGACCTTCTGGGTCCACTTTACACAAACACGTATATTTTATCAATGAGGATGCTATCTGTGAAAACCATTCACTTAATTAATTTTAATTAATATTCTTGTAGTTTTACTAAATCCAAAGACTGTCTCTTTCTGCAGTTGAATGACATATGAATGTTATAATGAACAATAATTTTTCAAAACATTAATAAATACACTGAGCAACAAAAAAAAACTTTTTTTTGTCTCAGAAAGAAAAATATGTGATTCTGATAGTATTTTTTCTCCTGAATTCAAATATGATATTGGTTTTTATTATTAATTTAACACTTCTCTCTGAAGGATAAATTATATTTGAAGAGTTCGAATTCGAGTCTCGGTCTAGGCAAAAATTTTTCTCTTCAAATATATGATATCGGTGTTTCTCTATCACGCAAGGTTTCCGAGAGAGACAGGCATTTATAATTTTAAACACTTTAATATTTTCTACATTCAACATTACACAATATTCAAACATTCGGACTTACCTAGAAAGTAAGAAATTACGATTTTCTGATATATTTTGCTTGTAGAGCATCCCTCTTGATGGTCCAACAATAATCGGCCAGCATATTAGGATTCCATTTCTCTTGATATCTCTTTTTCCATAGCTGAAATCTCCTAATGAAAGTGATCCCCGCATGCTCATCACTCACTGCGCCAAGATTTTGCGGGAAGAAATCTAGGTTTATTAAAGAAATAATTATTTAAATCCATTAATTGAAATTGAAATAAAAAGAACTGTGGGTGGTGGAGAAATTCTGAATACATATTTGAAAACACAATCAACAACTGCATTAAGTACAACTATTGGTACTCATGAGACAAAAATCATGTTGACCAGTGATATCAACGCTTTTTAATTATGACAGTCATAAATATTTGCAGATTAATCTGTGCCTGTCTGTATAAATTAGTAGAGTAAATAAACTTGAAAATAGACTAAAAGCTAAGGTGGACTCTGGGGTCCACTTTATCCAAATATGGAGGTTAAAGTGGACCTTTCTTGTAATGTAAAAAAAGTTTGTAAATTATGAAGATGTTTCCATTTTTTAATAAAATAACAATGCTATTTCATAGTTACAACACTAATGATTATCACTATAATTAAACAGAATTCAAATTCCTTAATTAAAAGAAGAAAAACAACAAATTCAAAACAGGGGTCCAAATTATCTGCAGTTCCTCTATATATTATATATTATACAGGTGTCCCGAAAAAAGTTGCAATATTTATAGAGGATGTAGTATGCAACAAACATTGATCATAAACTTCATATCTTCGGAGTTATGATCTATTACCACCACTGTCAGTGATCTCCATGTCTCTGATCTATTCTTCACAACATGTACTCGATGTGACCGCCATCCATTGCAATGCAGCCTTCTCATGGAATCATGCATTCTTCACAACACCCCAGGTTGTTGCCGGATTGCATCACAGGCATTGAACATGCATTCTCATAGTGTCTCCACATCATTGATGGGGTCTGCATGGAACTAGGTCTTTAAATGTCTAGAGAGTTTAGGTCAGGAGAACGGGCAGGCCAAGGTATTGCCCCTCCATTAAAAGTCTCGTTTTACTTGTTCATGTATGGGCACATTCTCGAGCAACACAGGAAGTTTAGGTGTCTAGCACCATTCAATACGTTGTTTAGCACACAATCTGTCCCCTTGAATGCCTGTCCAAACGTTCTAAATTTGTGCTGGTGACTTCTCTCTTCAAGTGAATGCTGGTCTGCATCGCCCATAGTGCATATTGTGGAAATTTACAATACCATCCCTCGTGAAATCTATTTCATCTGTAAACAGATCCTGAACACACATGTTATGCTCATCGTACAAACTAAGGCCATAATCTGAAGATATTACATTTACGACCAAATCTTGTGGGAACTTTTTGTCTTCCTTTATTGCATACTACATCATCTGTCAATATTGGAACCTCTTATTTGGGATAGCAGGAGTAATTACAATATTATTAACAGACCGAAACTTAAATACATCTTTCTTACCTGTACATTATTATATGGATGTGAAACATGGACTCTTACTTTGAATAAATAATAGTTTTAAAAATCTAAAACAACACGCTTTATTACAAAACTGAACTAAAAAAAATGAAAAATAATTTTAATTTCCAACACACTTGGGATAAATAATTTTACCATCAGCTCTTTATAAATTAATATATTTGATAATAAACAGATATTGGTAAAACTAAAGTCTCTAAGAAGAAAATGTAAAAATCATAAAAAGCACCCCACGCTTTTGATGGTAAAATTATTTATCCCAAGCATGTTGGAAATTAAAATTATGTTTCATTTTTTTAGTTCAGTTTTCTAATAAAGCGTGTTGTTTTAGTTTTTTAAAACTATTATTTATTTTTTATTTTTAATATTTTACAGAATAAGATAAAATCTTTAAATTCGACACTATTGTAGTATGAGCTAAAAGTAATACTCACTGGCACTATCGAACCCGTAGGTTCATGGCCGCGCAGACATACGCTCTCCATACATCCCTATCCTGAGCCAATGCTTTCCAATCATTCCCTGTATAATCTACTTCCCTCAAATCATAGTTAATGTTATTCTCCCACCTCATTCTTGGTCTACCAACTGGGCGTTTACCCTCTGGCTTTCCTACAAGAAGCTTCCATGCAAGTCTTTCATTCCCCATACGTGCAACATGTCCTGCCCATTGCAGTCTACGAGACTTAACTGTTCTTATTATATCTGGCTTCCTATAAAGAGCTTGTAGTTCATTGTTATGTAGTCTTCTCCATTCACCCGTTTGTTCATCTCTCCTTGGTCCAAAAATTCTCCTAAGTATCTTATTCTCAAATACTCGCAATCTCCTTTCCTCCCTTAAAGTAAGAGTCCATGTTTCGCACCCATATAATATAACTGGTAGAAGCTAAAAGTAATACTCTTCTAAAAAAAACTTCCCAGCCAGATTTGAACCAGCGACCTATGGATTGCTGAAATTATATACCACTAGAGTTCATCGCTCTACCAACTCGGCTCTTACAACGATTGACTAAAAAGTCTACAAGTTCACAACCTATTATACCAGTTTTAATTTTTTTGATTTTCTGACGATTCTGGCCAGGATTTTAGAAACAAATATGAAATTATTGTATTGTCACGGATCCTTTACAAGTATACAAAATTTCAAGTGGATCCAATGTTTCTAAGTGGGTGAAAATCGTGTTCAAAAATTCCGTTACATAGATACAAAAACACTTTTTTTTATTTTCTGATGATTCTGGCCATGATTTTAGAAACAAAATATGAAATTATTGTATTGTCACGGGTCTTTTACAAGTATACAAAGTTTCAAGTTGATCCAATGATTTTAAGTATGGTAGGTGAAAATTGCATTAAAAGATTCAGTTACATAGATAGATACAGGTCAAGCTAATATAAAATGTGTAAAAAGGAAAAAAGTTTATGAGAATTTGAAAAAAAAAATCTTAGGAAAATTTTTGGACCAAAGAGAGACAAAGAGACAGGGTATTGGAGAATACAACATAACAGTGAGCTACATGTTGTTTATGGGAAACCAGATGTAATAAGAACAGTTAAGTGTCAATATACCATGATGGGGAGTACATGTAGCACAATTGGAGAATGAAAGAGAGGCAAAGAAACTTACTGTAGGAAAACCAGAGAGAAAGTGTCCAGTTGGTAGGTCAAAAATGAGGGGAGAATTACATTAACCATAAATAACTTTTGTCTGTTTTCGTCTTACCTCATAAATTGTAAAAATATATTTTAATAACATTAACCATGATTTTAGGGAGATGAAGTATAAGGAATGATTGCAAAACATTAGTTTAAGATAGATATGTGTGGTAAGGAAATAAAAACAAAATAAATAAATATTCCATAACCAGCAAAATTTTAATATAAATTTGACTTTCTGAAGAATTTTCATATTTTTTTGCACTTCCTTCATGACAAAGCTTTTTTATAAACCAGAGGACACCAAAATGTTTATGGGTAACACAAGTTTTGTTAACAATAAAACCATGACTTGCATGTAATTACATATCTGACAATGGCAAACTAAAAACTTTATCATATATTAAAATTCATCATTACATAATTTTACATATTTGTTCATAACTACATGTTTTACATATTTTTACCTTTTTAATAAAAAACCAATTTATTCAAACTATTAGACACAATACAGAGATGAATGGATGGACCACATCAATAGAATGGATAACAATAGAATTCCGAAACAGATTGTTCATTACAAACCACTAGGATGAAGAAATGTTTGAAGACCCAGTAAAAAATGGAGAGATCAATTCTAACATGAGATCGGAACAGATCAGCAGGTCTAATCCTTGATGCCGATGAGTAAAAAACTAAACATTCTCTCTCTTAATTTCATAAAAATACTATTTCATACTAAGTAACTCACTGGCACTATCATCACTTTAGATTCATGGCCATATGGACAAAAGCTCTCCATACATCCCTATTCTAAGCTAATGTTTTCCAATCATCCTCTGTATAATTCATCTCCTTGAAATCATGGTTAAAATTATTCTCTCGTGTCATTCTTGGCCTATGTACTGGATGCTTTCTCTCTGGTTTTCCTGCAAGGAGTTTCCAAGCACAATTTCATTCCCCATTTATGCCACATGTGCTCCCCGTCACAGTTCTTATTGCATCTTGTTTCCCATTAGGAACGATAGCTCACTGTTAAGTAGTCTTCTCCTTCTGCTTGTCTGTTGGTCTCTCTTTGATCCAAACAATTCCTAACAACTTCATTCACAAATACTCGTAATCTTTTCTTCTCCTTTAAAGTCATTCATTCATTTTGAGAATTTTCCTCATCAATGAGGGTTTTCTACAACCAATCTTAGTAATTAATATGAATTAAAAATAATTAAATAAATATAAATGACTACAGACTTATAGACTATCAGTTTGCAACAAACATTCACAAATTTATATTTGAAGAGAAAAATTTTTGCCTAGACTGAGACTCGAACCCAGGACCTTTATCTTTCATTGAGAAATGTTAAATTAATAATAAAAACATCATTCACAAATTTCCCTTAATTAAAGTTCTCTATCGTTCTCTGTCCTCTGTGTCTTCATCTGTTACACCAAATTTCCTCGTTGAATTTCGAATGTTGTTCTTCCAGGTTGTTCTTGGTCTTCCTTTTCTGTTCCTTTTTTCAATTTTGTATCATAGATGGCCTTGTTCATTTTCCATAAATCCGTTGTTTCCGAGGCTTAAGATTCGGATTTTTAGCATTTTATATTTTTTATGATGAACGAGGAGCTGGCCCACACATCAACCTCCAACCTGAACGATTGGGTAATTTTTGATCAAGGTTGTCTTCCTCTAGCCTTTGATGAACCTACATCAAACTACAAGGCAGCAGTACCTGTAACCCTAGGCAGGGACTCTCAGCCGAGTGTACTGAACCCTGGTTTTTTAACGAGGTTGGTACTCCTCCCGCTCGCCCTTTTTCAACCTGGCTTGGGACAGTAAGAATCAGACCCTTTAAAGTGAGTCTATGTTTGATATCCATATAATATTGTGTGGGGTTCACCTTCACGTACTTTACGTCATAATAATCCAGATGTCACAAAATGTTTCACTTCCACTTTATTTAATTCTACAAACTTTCACTAACAATTTGGACTAACAATTTTTCTTGTTTATCTCACACACAATTATTTCACAGTCTCTGATGAGTACACTCACTACAATTTCTTGTCTCTTTGCCCACTACATCGCTGCTAATTCACAACTGACTGGTTCCATCTCTAGCTGCAGTTTTTATAGGAAGGAAGACGGAAATTTCTTGGTCCCTAATCTAGTGTGGAAACCTCTGGTCATCGATCTTTCCCAAAAGGGGAAATAGAGACTCATGGAGATATCTAGAATGAGAACCCAGACGTTTCGATAATCTGTATGGGACTTTTAACTCGAGAGTTGGTGATTCGCAAATAAAATTTTGACCAATACTGATTAAAAGACTAAATTACCTTAGGGATAACAGCGTAATTTTAATTAAGAGTTCATATCGACATTAAAGATTGCAACCTCGATGTTGGATTAAGGGCATTATTAGATGCAGTGGCTTAAATAATAGGTCTGTTCGACCTTTAAATTCTTACACGAGAGACACTATTCTCGCCTTCGCCCACAAAAATTCAAACATCGTTATTACAACTTGCCAACGACAACATTTCACAATATATATATATATATATATATATCCATAGTAATTCTGCCTAAGGGCAGGTCTTTCACTGCAATCACAGCATTTTCATGCTATGCTTTGCAGCTTTACTAGGGAATTGTAGGTGCGGACATATATATATATATATATATATATATATATATGTAACTGGAAGAATAAGAGTTATATATATTTTCAGTTTAATGTTTTGAGAGAAGTTGGATGACAAGAGTCCATATAATGTGTAATGGCATGCATTTCTAGAATTGAGCCTATGTTTAATTTCTTTCTTCATCTCATTCCTGCTTATAATTATTGTTCCTATGTATTTGAATGCAGCCACTTCCTCAAAATTTCCCTCATTTATCATTAACTACCATTTTCATTATATAATGTATTTCTATGTGTGACCATATATGTAACTTTGTTGATGTGTACTTCCAGCCTAAATTAATAGTATTACTCCTTAGAATGACCATAATATTTCCTCAATATTACCCAATGATACGTCATAAGCATATACTAATAGCTTATTAATACCTTTGAGTTGTACACTTTCTTTAGTCTATAAATATAAGATGACACGTTCTAGTACAAATTTGAATGGAAGAGGAGATAGTGCATCTCTTTGTTTTAACCCATTATGAATTTCAAAAGTGTCCAAAAACAGCATGGCTACCTGCACCTAAATATCTGTGTCATTTTGATATATTACAATAAGCCTAGCTAATTTTTTTTTTTTTGGAATTCCAAAGTCTAGTAGAATACTATACAACTTCTCCATCTTAATTGAAATACGAAGGTGGATCAAATATAAACCGGAATTTGTATCTGGAGGCTCTGGTAGCAAACTTCAAAGGTTGCGGTTTGGAGGGTAAGTTGGTGGGAGTGTCTGGAGTAGGGATCTTGATGTGTCGCACTCCGAAGAGCAGCTGCTTGCTTCAGTACGCCATGAGCGAGCAAGAGGTACACACGTCTGTTGCACAATGCATTATTATTAAGTTTTTGGCGAAAGAAGGCATTAAACCTTCTGAAATTTTGAGAAGGCTCCATACGCAGTTCGGGGAAGCAACCCTTTCGAAGACGCGGGTTTATGATTGGCGCAAAAAATTTGAGCGGGCCGGGATTCAGTGGAAAATGAGCCCCATCAAAGACGGCAACGAACAAGCATCACTGCGGACAACATTCGTGCTGTACGGGACCTTATTGAGGAGGATCGGCGCGTAACAATTTCTGAAATTGCTTCACACGTTAGAATAAGCTTCGGAAAGCAGCATATCGCAACAAGCGCCGCCGGAAACCGATCCGAAATGTGATTGCGCTACATGACAATGCAAGGCCACACACTGCTCGGTTGACACAAGAAAAACTGACGAAAATGCTTTGAACACCTCTGGAACATCCTCCTTAAGTCCAGATTTGTCACCCTGTGACTACCATTTGTTTGGGCCACTGATAGAAGACCTGGGAGGAAGGCGGTTTGGTGACAATGCAGTGGTAGAGGAGTTCGTGTGCAAACTGGCTGACAACACGTCATCCCTCATTCTTCAAGGATGGCATCAAAAAGTTGCCAACTTGATGGCAAAAGTGTGTTGAAAATACAGGAGACTATGTAGAAAAATGAGGTGGTGGTTTTGTATTTCTTTGTTAATTCAATAAAATTGTAAACAATAATTCCGGTTTATATTTGATTCACCCTCGTATATGTCTTTTTGAAGCATACATATTGTTGATAATCTTAATGTTCAGTATAAAATTTATATAAAAATTAAATTTGAATATGTTTATATTACAATTTCAATTAATATACAGAAAAGTAAATATCAATGTAAGAGAAAAGAGAAGGAATATGTCAATTTGATAATGGAGAAGAATTAAAACAAATTAATGATTAACATAAAATGATGGAATATTCACCTGAAAGATCCGTCTCCTCAACTTAATTAATTATTTAACTGTAGCGCTTTCGGGACTTGTCCCATCATCGGCAGGATTTAAAACTGGTATTTCACTGAAGATCTGGTAGAGGGGGTTTGCATGTATTGGGTTTGTTTTCGTTTATCAGGTTGTCGTTGTTGTGAGCTGCTTTCATGATTTTCCTCCACCCCCTCTACCAGATCTTCAGTGAAACATCAGTTTTGAATCCTTTTCGATGATGGGACAAGTCCCGAAAGCACTACAGTTAAATAATTAATTAAGTTGACGAGACGGACCTTTCAGGTGAATATTCCATAATTTTATGTTAATTTTGAATAATACCTTAACGGAACATATAATGAATCTCATAAAAGTTAAATTAATGATTGTAAATATCTTGGGATAAAAATAGACTATTCAGGAGATAATACAATAAAAATTAAAATCAGATTGAACTAATAAAAAAAAGCAATAAATACTCTAAATTCTATTTGATGAAACATAAATATTACAAGTATTATAACACATGGTTCAGAAACTTGGCAAATTCCTACTAGATAAAAAAAGAGAATATCAAGTACAAAAATGGATATTTTAAGAACATCAACTGGAAATCCTGATTGGAAAAAATAAAAAATAAGGAGATAAAAGAATAATGGGAATGAAAAATGAACCAGATATAATAGATGTAATAGAAAAGAAAATACTACAATATATGACCATATTAAGAGAATGGTAGAAGAAAGATTACTAAAAGTTATGGATTGGATGCCAACTGAGAGAAGAAAAAAGGGACGACCAAGGAAGACTTGGATGGAGAAAGTAGATGCAACTATGAATATTCAAGGATTGAAACTGAACCAGTGGATGTACAGAGAGGATTGATATTTGGTTTCAGGAAGACAAAGACAGCTGTTTTGACAAGGATTTGATTGATTGATATTACATAAATGTTTATATATCATGTATGTTAATATTAAAATATCCTGGCCTTATTTAATAAAGACGTGTGTTTTTTTACAGACATATACATGGATGCAATTCAAGTTCGCATTGATGCTTTAAAAAATCCAGGTAAGTTATGCAATTTTTATCATTGTCAATAGATTTACACCCTAGAGTGATTTAAGGCATAATGCTTTGGTGCAGAGCTTCGGGGAATGCGTTGGTTCATTCCCATGGGGGAATAAGTTTTCTCATGGATATTCGGCCATTATAGGACCGGTGCAGTGCCCACCGAGCAGCTACAGTAAGTAGCAGGGGGCCTAGTTATTTACAACATAACTAAAAATATAAATATAAGTCTGAATTGGGATTTGAACCCACCTCTACATGCTGAGAAACTAACAAAAAATCTATATCACCTAAACTAAATCCTCTCATAATGTCTTCTTAGTAAAAGAAAACTTGTTGTAATGTGAATAGAAATTCACTCACTATTACAGGTATTTCCAAGGGTCGTAAGTTAAAATCCGATTGGGTCAATGGATTTGTTTAGGATGGAAAAATCCAAGGGACATGTCCTCTGGTAGTGACTTTAAACTGTGGGTCCTGAGTCTGAGAATTTTGGGCTCGTAAAAGAACCTCAAGGTTAAATTAGAGCCTTTGAGTTTTCCCATTCAAGTAATACCTTAGTTATATTTAATTAATGTTGGGAAGTAAACATTATGAGGTATAATCATTAAAATTCATCGGAGAACATATTGTTTAAACAACTCACCTCATAGGATTCATGCTTCCATGATATCGCGATTTCAAACATAATCATGTTCATCGTCAGCCATTATTGGAGTTATGGCTGACGATGAACATGATTATGTTTGAAATCACGATATCATGGAAGCATGAATCCTATGAGGTGAGTTGTTTAAACAATATGTTCTCCGATGAATTTTAATACCTTAGTTGCCTAGATGTGCTGATCACATGTAATTTGCTGAACTATGGGGAAATAAGCGTGACTAAATTATTAATAGTGAGTGGAGAACATATTTTTATCGACTCACCTCATATGATTTCAAATTTCTTTGATACCGACGGTTTCAGACAATATCAAAGAAATTTTAAATCATATGAGGTGAGTCGATAAAAATATGTTCTCCACTCACTATTAATGATATAACCTATAATGATTACTTCCCAATAATAATTTAAATGTGACTAAATTACTTTGGTTAAGAAACTATTATTATTATTAAGAATTATTATTATTAGTGTTATTATTATTTGTATTAAAAAATAAGAAACACCCAAACTCCACATTATAACATGTTTTGGGAGATTTTTCCCCCATAAGAAATATATAAATAGGGTATATCAGAATGAAATACCACTTTGGAACATAAAAGTTAAGTAGCATAATCAGGGTTAGCAGAATATTCTTGGAACTAAAAATTTGAATGATAAATTCAGTCAAAATACCATAAGACATAGTTGCTGAGGATATACCATAGCAAAGTTGACTAAGGCAATATGCTATTACCCAGATGGAGTCAGGATTTTTAAATTAACCTAAACCACCTGGAATCAACTCAGCTTCTAACAGAAATGAGTACCAGGCATATGTATGGGATAAATGACAGTTGTGATGCAGGGCTGACAACCTGGCTGACATCTTGTGCTGATTGTCTAGAATGATGGGATTTTAATCACCTACTACCTCAAGGCCTCCTAAGGCCTATAGTGGGATCACTTTATTCAAGTTAGATCTCTGATTGGGACACATTTCCTGAGTGAAGTTTTTTTGGGGCTTTTCTTCATCTGTAAGATAAATATCAGTAAACTTTAAGACCCAATTAGTCCCCAAACACTATTTTAATTAATACAGCCTAAATATGATGATTAAAACCAACAAAAATTAAAAAATTGAAGAAGAGAACAAATCAGGAATTCAGATAAAATGCAGGGATTTTAACAAAATGTGCATAGGAAAAACAAAAAGAAATTTGAAAACAAGAGTGAAAGATCATCTTAGAAATGTCAAAAGTGGTAAAGTTGAAAAGTCAACAGTAGTTGCTCATGCCTGGTCTATAAAACATTTAATTGATACAAAAAGCCAGTCTAATTAAATAAATAGAAAAACAAAAAGAACTCACAGTTTGGGAAAAAATCCACATTCAAAAAACAAGAAAGAAAAACTTGTGAACTTTGAAATTCTTGGGGATTCTGATTTGATCCGGAGGTTCATTGGTCCACCAGCAGAGGGAGGAAGAAGCAGTTCTCCTGATTGACATAACGTCAGTCGACAAGAAATGACTGACGATGAAGCTACCTAAGCTTCGAAACCAGTTTAATAGAAGACTGGATATGAGGTGAGGTATGAAACATTTTAATTTAAATCTTAAATTAAATCTCAGTGATTTGTTCCTATAAAAGTTCAATAATACCTGTAAGTTGATCAACCCTTTACACATTCTTTATTATTATACTTATGATTTTCTCACTCTGGCATTGATCTGATCATTCATCCAGGGCATGATCAAAAAAGTATGTGCATGATGAACAATTTAAAATTTTCTCCCTATCTATATATATATATATATATATATATTGTGCCCTTGTAAGGCCCAGGCAGAATGGGATGTGTAAAAATAACTTTACAAATGGAGAGATTAAACTAAAGTAAAGAAAATAATAGTTATTGAGAAATTACAAATTTTATTACTTGATATCAAGACTTCATTGCATTGGCCTCAGTGATTAAGTGGTTATTTTTGTTGCCTATATTCTCGAGGTTTGCGGGTTCAAACGCAATTAGGGTCAATGAATTTTTAGGATGGAAAAATCCAAGGGATAAGTACTCCAGGAGGGACTTCAAGCCGTGGGTCCTGATCCTGAAGATTTTTGGGATCGTAAAAGAACCTCAAACCTTTATTAGTGCCTATCAGCAAAATTTAACCGGCCTTCCTCATCCAAGTAATACCTTAATTGCCTACCAGATGTCTCATTGAGACAATGTGCTGACCACATGTACTCACTCACATCTGTAGGGAAATAAGCATAACTAATTAAGGTAGAATTTTTTATCACTCACCTCATATTGTTCTTCTTATTTGACTATAAACTAATTTTGAAACATAGTTTCTGTTCCATCCTCAATATCGTCACGACCGTTGTTCTGTCGTCTTGAAGAGCTGTCCTTCGCTCCTTCCATTGGCTGACTGAAAAAACCTCAAAACCAGGTCATTCTCACTGGGAATTTCAAAATTCATCAATTTCTTCTTTTCGCTCTTTTGAATGTAGATCTTTTCCCAAACAGTAAGTTCTTTTGGTTTTTCTATTTGTTTTAATAATTTAGTTTCTTTCTCGATAAGATGTTTTTCAGACCATGCATGGGCAGCCACTGCAGATTCTTCTACTTCCCCTTTCTTGACATTCCTGAGATGTTCTTTCACTCTAGTTTTCAAATTTCTCTTAGTTTTTCCTATGAAGAATTTCTCACATTCTTCACATTTAATTTGATAAATCCCTGATTTGTTTTCTTCTCTTATTTTCTCATTCTTATTAGGTCTAATCAGTCTACTGATGCTGTAGTCATTTTTGGGTGCTAACCTTATGTTGAAATCTTTAAAACATTTTTTAAACTTGTGGTGTTTTAATGGATGATATGTGAATTTTCTAAACTTTACATTTTCTTCTTTTACATTTTCTTGAGTATCATTTTTACTGCAAAACCATTTTTTGTGGCTACGTTGATTGTGTTCTTTTTCTTTTTCATAATTTTCTTTGTTCATTGGTATGTTCACTAATCTATGTGTCAAACTATTAAAAACTGCTTCTTTGTGAGGTGTTGTTTGTTTCCTTTATAATTTCAAGGTCTTCAAATATATTTATCCTAGCTGGAATGTTTTCTTGGCGGATTATCATGAGAGTATTTTCAATTGTGTTCATTCGATGACCTGCATTAATGAAATGTTTAGCACAGCTTGATTTATCACCCACGTGTATGATATCTTTTAGGTGTTCTTTATATCTTGTATTGAAATTTCTGCTTGTCCTGCCAATATAAAATTTATTACAATCTTTACATGTTAGTTTGTAGACTCCCTTGTTGTGTTCTTCTATGTCATTGTATATTATGTTGTTTAATTTGTTTCCTGTTTTATAAGCTATGTTAATGTTTTTATTTATTTTTTCAAAGTTCTGGCTAGTTTTGTGGTTTCATTTCCTGTGTATGTTAATGTTACCCATGTTTTGTTATTATTAGATTCTCTTTCAAGTTTTGTTATATTGTTTGTGTCATTTTTCCTTTTTTATTTCTTTATAAGCTTATCAATGATTTGTTTGTTGAATCCGTTGCACAGAGGGTAGATGTTGTCAAACTCATAATAACGGTATTTGTTTATATTTAATTAATGTTGGGAAGTAAATATTATGAGGTATAATCATTAAAATTCATCGGAGAACATATTGTTTAAACAACTCACCTCATAGGATTCATGCTTCCATGATATCGCGATTTCAAACATAATCATGTTCATCGTCAGCCATAACTCCGACTGATGAAATTCTTCGACAATAGAATAGTTGACGGCCGAAGAATTTCATCAGTCGGAGTTATGGCCGACGATGAACATGATTATGTTTGAAATCGCGATATCATGGAAGCATGAATCCTATGAGGTGAGTTGTTTAAACAATATGTTCTCCGATGAATTTTACGGTATTTGTTTGTTTAGGGAGGGTAGGAGGGGGAAGGTTTGCACTACTTTTTCCAAATCTATACATTTAAAAAACATGGATTTTCTTTTACGGCATGCAAACTAGTTTTATAATAAATATGAGAGTCGACACTTTCACACAGGATAGTACAGGTCTGCCCAAGCTCAGTGACAAGTGGTAACTGTTTTTTTCTTTAAGAGGGGGTGACTTGGACGGCTACAACTTACAACTCTGTACCTGCTGTGTTGCATACTCCAGTTTTATTAAGGATTTTTCTCAAGAATATGCTGTTAAAATGGCAATCCAGTTCCCTATTCCAAACACACAGTAACCTCCTGGGTTGACTCTGATTGTAGCACAAACATTATTAATTAATGACATTTCCCTAAACATACCTGGCCATACACTGAACAAAGCGAATTAGTCAGGATAAGTCAATTTCCTCTTTGTTAATATTTAATTTTAGGAAGTTATATTTTGAGGTTATTTTAAATTATATTATTTTTAGTCTGAACATCTTATTAATATTAATATTGAGGTAAGATGTTCAGACTAAAAATAATATAATTCCTCTTTGTTGTTTATCAATTGTATAAGCCAAGTATAAGAGACAGTCGTTTGCTTTTTTACCCCACTCAGTCACATCCCTCGCACATATGTATCCAAGATCAGGCTTGTCTTTGTATCTTCAGTCATAGAACATTGCTTAAATTCCTTATCTATTTTGCCAAGCTTTGGAAAATTATCCTATTCAGGGGGAAAAAATATTGTATCACAAGAATGCAGGCTATTAGTAACACAAAAGATAATTGACAATCATCTCACGGATGCCAGACTAAAGACTCCTTACCACTCTAGCAGGTAATACTGCTTGTTATAAAATGTTAAAATTTATTAAAGGGAATTCCAGACTGCCCCAAGTCAATCTGACAGTAAAGTATGTTCAATTAAAAAATAAAAATATATTGTACTGTCATACAAAATCTTGGAGCATGAATTATGTGATAGCATGAATTATGCGAGTAAATATGGTATATGAGTCCGTTAATGCTGTAGCGGCCACAGCTTTTTAAATCAGGACCAAACTTGGTATATAGCAATCAAGTTGAGATCACTAAGCAGGACAATTGGACTAATAGGTGTAAGAGTTCACCTCAAACAAAAATTTAAAAATCACTCTAGCAATCACAATTTTTGTTGTTCTGCTATTAAAATAAATAATAGTTTTAAAAAACTAAAACAATACGCTTTATTAGAAAACCAAACTAAAAAAATGAAAAATAATTTTAATTTCCAACACGCTCGGGATAAATCATTTTACCATCAAAAGCGTGGGGTGCTCTTTATCAATTAATATATTTGATAATAAACAGATATTGGTAAAAGTAAAGTCTCTAAGAAGAAAATGTAAAAATCATAAAAAGCACCCCACGCTTTTGATGGTAAAATTATTTATCCCAAGCGTGTTGGAAATTAAAATTATTTTTCATTTTTTTAGTTTGGTTTTCTAATAAAGCGTGTTGTTTTAGTTTTTTAAAACTATTATTTATTTTTTATTTTTTAGTTTTAATATTTTACAGAATAGGATAAAAATGTAAATATCTTTAAATTTGATACTATTGTAGTATGAGCTAAAAGTAATACTCTTCTAAAAAAACCTCCCAGCCGGATTTGAACCAGCGACCTATTGATTACTGAAATTATATACCACTAGAGTTCACCCCTCTACCAACTGAGCTCTTACAACAATTGACTAAAAAGTCGACAAGTCTGCAACCTATTATACCAGTTTTCATTTTTTTTTATTTTCTGATGATTCTGGCAAGGATTTTAGAAACAAAATATGAAATTATTGTATTGTCACGGGTCCTTTACAAGTATACAATGTTTCAAGTCGATCCAATGTTTTCTAAGTGGGTGAAAATCGTGTTCAAAAATTCCATTACATAAAAACAAAGACACTTTTTTTGATTTTCTGATGATTCTGGCCAGGATTTTAGAAAATAAATATGAAATTATTGCATTGTCACGGGTCCTTTACACGTATACAAAGTTTCAAGTCGATCCGATGTTTCTAAGTGGGTGAAAATCGTGTTCAAAAATTCCATTACAAAGATACAAATACACTTTTTTTTATTTTCTGATGATTCTGGCCATGATTTTAGAAACAAAATATGAAATTATTGTATTGTCACGGATCTTTTACAAGTATACAAAGTTTCAAGTCAATCCAATGATTTTAAGTGGGTGAAAATTGCATTGAAAGATTCCGTTACATAGATAGATAGATACAAGTCAAGCTAATATAAAGCGTGTAAAAAGAAGAAGTTATTCTTTAAAAAATCAGCTAAATCCGACAATTAAAAATTGTCTCTAACAGCTGTCATGTTTGCTTCATTGCAATGTATAGCATACAATTTAATTAACCCTTAAATACGTAGTGTTTCCTATAAGTTATATAACTTGAAATTATTTAATATTTTTAATAAAGCAATGGAAGAATGAGTCAATACTCAGTAGATATTATTTAAATTTGTTTTGACTTATACAATATATATTAGCTAATAACTTATGGTTTATGCAGTCTGAATGCATTTTAAATCAGAAATGAGACAAATTGAGTTTTTCTAATTTAACAAAAGAAATGTTCTGTAAACCAGCAAAATTGGACCTAAAATTTGACTTGCTAAGGAATTTGCTTAGTTTATGCAATTCCTACACAATGGGCTTTTTTATGAGGTGAGATGTAAAAATTATTCTGATTCAATTATGCATTATCAAATATGAAATAATTTTGTCTAATAAAATAGACGATTCTTCCTATACAAAATACGAAAATACGTAGGTGTATGAATAATTTTGTTTCAATAATAAGTACTTTCATGTTGCATTTATAACGTAAATAAATCAATAAAAGTCTGTCACACAGAACTGTGTAAACTAAGCAAATTTCTCAGAGAGTGAAATTCATGGTTCAATTTTGCTGATTTATGGAAAATGTATTTCTTTTGTTAAATTGGATATAAGCAATTTCTGATGCCAGTTTATTTAAAAGTGTTTGACCACAGTGAAAATAACCTATGCATAACTGGAAGATATTTCCTATTGTATATTGCTGCATAATCTGACACAAATTTAAATATCTCCAGATTTGTTTTTTATTTATTACTTTATTAAAAACATTAAATAAATTAAGCCAATATATATTACAAGATTCATTGCTATTTAAGGATGAATTAAATTTTTGAATACTTTGAGATGATGAAGCAAAAATGGCAGTTTCTAGATCAAATTTATAATTTTGAGTTTCCGATAAACTCCCACCTGCAATAATCAGGTTTTACTGATTTTTTTAAGAATACCTTCCGTCTTTTATTTTAATAGTACGTACTGAGCATCATTGCAAAATATAAAAAAAAAATTGAGTTCTCTGGAGCTACTTTAAATTTTCATTTCCAGCAAACTCCTGCACCTAATGGTCCGATTTTCCTGGTTAATGAATTAGACTTCTTATTTATTGCTATATGCCAAGTTTAGTTCTGATAAAACAAAAATTGCAGCATTAACAATCATATATATATATATATATATATATATGGTATAGATATAGTCAGCTGCTAGATGGCGGTGAAGACCGAGTTCTCGCGACATCTAGTAATAATGGAGAGTATAATACATATATAAGAAAAATAAGTGTTTGAATTGGATTCGCCTGGTAGTGTAATGGATATCACGCTGAGGTACAGACTCAGAGATCCGGGTTCGAATCCCGTCCAGGCATTTATTTTTCTTATCATACCATATTAAGCTTGCATTGCTCAATGTTAAACATTTAATTATAACTATATATATATATATATATATATATATATATATATATATATATATATATATATTCTATAGTGTCCTGCCTTAGGGAAGGTCTTTCACAGTAATCATAGCTTTTTCATGCTATACTTTGCATCTTTACTAGGGAATTATAGGTGTGATAGCTTCCCATTGCTTTCCACACCATAAAATGATAAGGATGATGATGATGACCGATGATTTTTGGGGACCGTTGGGCCCTAAGTCTTCCTGATATTTGTCTTACAGATGAGGAAAAACCCTGAAAAAACCTCACCCCGGAGTCTGTCCTGACCAGGAATTGAACACGGGCCCGCTGCGTGACAAGGCAGCACGCTACCTTGAGACATACCATATTTTACGGACTATAAGATGCACTTTTTTCTTTGAAAAATTGGCCCCAAAATTCAGTTGTGTCTTATAGTCGAAATTAATATAAAAATGTCCAGTGTTTGATTTAAAATTCCCGCCAGTCTTAAAAATGGCCATATATTCAAGCTGCAGGAATTATCTCTATCTGGCAACATTGGATTCAACTGGCAGTAGCAGTGCACCAATGCGACGAACATGAATTGCAGGGATTCACAAGCTTGCTAACACTGTCTCCCTCCCGCCCCGCCCCGCCATCACTAACCCAGAACATTGTCTAGCCTATGATGCATCATTGCAGTCTACGATGCCAGTGAACTTGAACAAATGGATAATGGATGAAACCCAGTATGAATTCACACCGAAGGGAGCTTTAAACGACATACAATCAAACAAGTATGTCAGTGGGTAAAACAGTTATGGTCTAGAGTGAGAGAAGACATTATTGTTAAATCTTTCAATAAGTGCAGCATAAGTAATGCTCTCATGGCAGAGAAGATTACCTTATATATGAAGAGGACAATAGTGGCAACGAAGAAGAAGAAGAAGATGATGAAGAATAAGTAGAAAGTTCTGATGATGATTTTCAGGGATTTTAAAGATCAGAACGGTTTTATAAAGTAAGATTTTTTAGTCTGGCTTTCCAATCCAATAATAAAAATGGTAAAAATTTTATTTTTTTTAAAAAATTGTATAAAAAAATAAGGTGTGTCTTATAGTCCGTAAAATATGGTATGGGTAAATATATTTTTCAATTATGGTAATTTTTTTTTGGTGTCTACTAGTTTGGATCAATGAAGATCTTTAAAAAAATGTTTTAAATAATTTTATGAGAATGCCATCAGTAGCTTCATTCCTTTGGAATTCGTTGAAATGCCATTATCTTAATATGAGTATAGTAATTATTTTTAATAAATATAAACATACAGATAAGTAGATGGATAGAGAAAGGCTTGGAGACAGACATTATAGGTATGGCAACACTGTGCACCATTTCTATTGGCTCATATGGCCAACAGATATGCTCTTCACTATAGTAGAGTTTGGGTGCTTTTCTTTTTTTAATTTATCTAATTTGATGTTTAATTATTAGTTCTATTTGTTTGTTCTTTTTCAGAATTCAGACACCCTTTCGAATTTGAACAAAAAGAAATGAACACCAGGACTATGGGTGGAGATATTAATCTGGAGAGCAATTAGGATACTGTTCATTAAAGTGAGGTATTAAATCTAACTCTATTGACTAATGTATGGTAGCAATGATCCAATGAAAAGAGATTTCTTTTACACAAAGGCATAGCGCGTTAAATCATAATTAAAAGCAGTTGACTCATGAAGAGGACTAATTAATCACCACCTCTCAATTTAAGCGGGTTAAATCATAATTAAAGCAGTTGACTCATGAAGAGGACTAATTAATCTCCACCTCTCAATTAAAGTGGGTTAAATCATAATTAAAGCAGTTGACTCATGAAGAGGACTAATTAATCTCCACCTCTCAATTAAAGCGGGTTAAATCATAATTAAAGCAGTTGACTCATGAAGAGGACTAATTAATCTCCACCTCTCAATTAAAGCGGGTTAAATCATAATTAAAGCAGTTGACTCATGAAGAGGACTAATTAATCTCCACCTCTCAATTAAAGCGCGTTAAATCATAATTAAAAGCAGTTGACTCATGAAGAGGACTAATTAATCACCACCTCTCAATTTAAGCGGGTTAAATCATAATTAAAGCAGTTGACTCATGAAGAGGACTAATTAATCTCCACCTCTCAATTAAAGTGGGTTAAATCATAATTAAAGCAGTTGACTCATGAAGAGGACTAACTAATCTCCACCTCTCAATTAAAGCGGGTTAAATCATAATTAAAGCAGTTGACTCATGAAGAGGACTAATTAATCACCACCTCTCAATTTAAGCGGGTTAAATCATAATTAAAGCAGTTGACTCATGAAGAGGACTAATTAATCTCCACCTCTCAATTAAAGCAGGTTAAATCATAATTAAAGCAGTTGACTCATGAAGAGGACTAATTAATCTCCACCTCTCAATTAAAGTGGGTTAAATCATAATTAAAGCAGTTGACTCATGAAGAGGACTAATTAATCTCCACCTCTCAATTAAAGCGGGTTAAATCATAATTAAAGCAGTTGACTCATGAAGAGGACTAATTAATCTCCACCTCTCAATTAAAGCGGGTTAAATCATAATTAAAGCAGTTGACTCATGAAGAGGACTAATTAATCTCCACCTCTCAATTAAAGCGGGTTAAATCATAATTAAAGCAGTTGACTCATGAAGAGGGCTAATTAATCTCCACCTGTCAATTAAAGCGGGTTAAAACATAATTAAAGCAGTTGACTCATGAAGAGGACTAATTAATCTCCACCTCTCAATTAAAGCGGGTTAAATCATAATTAAAGCAGTTGACTCATGAAGAGGACTAATTAATCACCACCTCTCAATTTAAGCGGGTTAAATCATAATTAAAGCAGTTGACTCATGAAGAGGACTAATTAATCTCCACCTCTCAATTAAAGTGGGTTAAATCATAATTAAAGCAGTTGACTCATGAAGAGGACTAATTAATCTCCACCTCTCAATTAAAGCGGGTTAAATCATAATTAAAGCAGTTGACTCATGAAGAGGACTAATTAATCTCCACCTCTCAATTAAAGCGGGTTAAATCATAATTAAAGCAGTTGACTCATGAAGAGGACTAATTAATCACCACCTCTCAATTAAAGTGGGTTAAATCATAATTAAAGCAGTTGACTCATGAAGAGGACTAATTAATCTCCACCTCTCAATTAAAGCGGGTTAAATCATAATTAAAGCAGTTGACTCATGAAGAGGACTAATTAATCTCCACCTCTCAATTAAAGCGGGTTAAATCATAATTAAAGCAGTTGACTCATGAAGAGGGCTAATTAATCTCCACCTGTCAATTAAAGCGGGTTAAAACATAATTAAAGCAGTTGACTCATGAAGAGGGCTAATTAATCTCCACCTGTCAATTAAAGCGGGTTAAAACATAATTAAAGCAGTTGACTCATGAAGAGGACTAATTAATCTCCACCTCTCAATTAAAGCGGGTTAAATCATAATTAAAGCAGTTGACTCATGAAGAGGACTAATTAATCTCCACCTGTCAATTAAATCATAATTAAAGCAGTTGACTCATGAAGAGGGCTAATTAATCTCCACCTCTCAATTAAAGCGGGTTAAATCATAATTAAAGCAGTTGACTCATGAAGAGGACTAATTAATCTCCACCTCTCAATTAAAGCGGGTTAAATCATAATTAAAGCAGTTGACTCATGAAGAGGACTAATTAATCTCCACCTCTCAATTAAAGGGGGTTAAATCATAATTAAAGCAGTTGACTCATGAAGAGGACTAATTAATCTCCACCTCTCAATTAAAGCGGGTTAAATCATAATTAAAGCAGTTGACTCATGAAGAGGACTAATTAATCTCCACCTCTCAATTAAAGCGGGTTAAATCATAATTAAAGCAGTTGACTCATGAAGAGGACTAATTAATCTCCACCTCTCAATTAAAGCGCGTTAAATCATAATTAAAAGCAGTTGACTCATGAAGAGGACTAATTAATCACCACCTCTCAATTTAAAGCGGGTTAAATCATAATTAAAGCAGTTGACTCATGAAGAGGACTAATTAATCTCCACCTCTCAATTAAAGTGGGTTAAATCATAATTAAAGCAGTTGACTCATGAAGAGGACTAACTAATCTCCACCTCTCAATTAAAGCGGGTTAAATCATAATTAAAGCAGTTGACTCATGAAGAGGACTAATTAATCACCACCTCTCAATTAAGCGGGTTAAATCATAATTAAAGCAGTTGACTCATGAAGAGGACTAATTAATCTCCACCTCTCAATTAAAGGGGTTAAATCATAATTAAAGCAGTTGACTCATGAAGAGGACTAACTAATCTCCACCTCTCAATTAAAGCGGGTTAAATCATAATTAAAGCAGTTGACTCATGAAGAGGACTAATTAATCACCACCTCTCAATTTAAGCGGGTTAAATCATAATTAAAGCAGTTGACTCATGAAGAGGACTAATTAATCTCCACCTCTCAATTAAAGCGGGTTAAATCATAATTAAAGCAGTTGACTCATGAAGAGGACTAATTAATCTCCACCTCTCAATTAAAGCGGGTTAAATCATAATTAAAGCAGTTGACTCATGAAGAGGACTAATTAATCTCCACCTCTCAATTAAAGCGGGTTAAATCATAATTAAAGCAGTTGACTCATGAAGAGGACTAATTAATCACCACCTCTCAATTTAAGCGGGTTAAATCATAATTAAAGCAGTTGACTCATGAAGAGGACTAATTAATCTCCACCTCTCAATTAAAGTGGGTTAAATCATAATTAAAGCAGTTGACTCATGAAGAGGACTAACTAATCTCCACCTCTCAATTAAAGCGGGTTAAATCATAATTAAAGCAGTTGACTCATGAAGAGGACTAATTAATCCCACCTCTCAATTAAAGCGGGTTAAATCATAATTAAAGCAGTTGACTCATGAAGAGGACTAATTAATCTCCACCTCTCAATTAAAGCGGGTTAAATCATAATTAAAGCAGTTGACTCATGAAGAGGACTAATTAATCACCACCTCTCAATTTAAGCGGGTTAAATCATAATTAAAGCAGTTGACTCATGAAGAGGACTAATTAATCTCCACCTCTCAATTAAAGCGGGTTAAATCATAATTAAAGCAGTTGACTCATGAAGAGGACTAATTAATCTCCACCTCTCAATTAAAGCGGGTTAAATCATAATTAAAGCAGTTGACTCATGAAGAGGACTAATTAATCTCCACCTCTCAATAAAGCGGGTTAAATCATAATTAAAGCAGTTGACTCATGAAGAGGGACTAATTAATCTCCACCTCTCAATTAAAGCGGGTTAAATCATAATTAAAGCAGTTGACTCATGAAGAGGACTAATTAATCTCCACCTCTCAATTAAAGCGGGTTAAATCATAATTAAAGCAGTTGACTCATGAAGAGGACTAATTAATCACCACCTCTCAATTAAAGCGGGTTAAATCATAATTAAAGCAGTTGACTCATGAAGAGGACTAATTAATCTCCACCTCTCAATTAAAGTGGGTTAAATCATAATTAAAGCAGTTGACTCATGAAGAGGACTAATTAATCTCCACCTCTCAATTAAAGCGGGTTAAATCATAATTAAAGCAGTTGACTCATGAAGAGGACTAATTAATCTCCACCTCTCAATTAAAGCGGGTTAAATCATAATTAAAGCAGTTGACTCATGAAGAGGACTAATTAATCACCACCTCTCAATTAAAGCGGGTTAAATCATAATTAAAGCAGTTGACTCATGAAGAGGACTAATTAATCTCCACCTCTCAATTAAAGCGGGTTAAATCATAATTAAAGCAGTTGACTCATGAAGAGGACTAATTAATCTCCACCTCTCAATTAAAGCGGGTTAAATCATAATTAAAGCAGTTGACTCATGAAGAGGACTAATTAATCTCCACCTGTCAATTAAAGCGGGTTAAACATAATTAAAGCAGTTGACTCATGAAGAGGGCTAATTAATCTCCACCTGTCAATTAAAGCGGGTTAAAATCATAATTAAAGCAGTTGACTCATGAAGAGGACTAATTAATCTCCACCTCTCAATTAAAGCGGGTTAAATCATAATTAAAGCAGTTGACTCATGAAGAGGACTAATTAATCTCCACCTGTCAATTAAATCATAATTAAAGCAGTTGACTCATGAAGAGGGCTAATTAATCTCCACCTCTCAATTAAAGCGGGTTAAATCATAATTAAAGCAGTTGACTCATGAAGAGGACTAATTAATCTCCACCTCTCAATTAAAGCGGGTTAAATCATAATTAAAGCAGTTGACTCATGAAGAGGACTAATTAATCTCCACCTCTCAATTAAAGCGAGTTAAATCATAATTAAAGCAGTTGACTCATGAAGAGGACTAATTAATCTCCACCTCTCAATTAAAGTGGGTTAAATCATAATTAAAGCAGTTGACTCATGAAGAGGGCTAATTAATCTCCACCTCTCAATTAAAGTGGGTTAAATCATAATTAAAGCAGTTGACTCATGAAGAGGGCTAATTAATCTCCACCTGTCAATTAAAGTGGGTTAAATCATAATTAAAGCAGTTGACTCATGAAGAGGGCTAATTATTCTCCACCTCTCAATTAAAGCGGGTTAAATCATAATTAAAGCAGTTGACTCATGAAGAGGACTAATTAATCTCCACCTCTCAATTAAAGCGGGTTAAATCATAATTAAAGCAGTTGACTCATGAAGAGGACTAATTAATCTCCACCTCTCAATTAAAGCGGGTTAAATCATAATTAAAGCAGTTGACTCATGAAGAGGACTAATTAATCTCCACCTCTCAATTAAAGTGGGTTATATCATAATTAAAGCAGTTGACTCATGAAGAGGACTAATTAATCTCCACCTCTCAATTAAAGCAGGTTAAATCATAATTAAAGCAGTTGACTCATGAAGAGGACTAATTAATCTCCACCTCTCAATTAAAGCGGGTTAAATCATAATTAAAGCAGTTGACTCATGAAGAGGACTAACTAATCTCCACCTCTCAATTAAAGTGGGTTAAATCATAATTAAAGCAGTTGACTCATGAAGAGAACTAACTAATCTCCACCTCTCAATTAAAGTGGGTTAAATCATAATTAAAGCAGTTGACTCATGAAGAGAACTAACTAATCTCCACCTCTCAATTAAAGCGGGTTAAATTATAATTAAAGCAGTTGACTCATGAAGAGGACTAATTAATCTCCACCTCTCAATTAAAGCGGGTTAAATCATAATTAAAGCAGTTGAGTCATGAAGAGGACTAATTAATCTCCACCTCTCAATTAAAGTGGGTTAAATCATAATTAAAGCAGTTGACTCATGAAGAGAACTAACTAATCTCCACCTCTCAATTAAAGTGGGTTAAATCATAATTAAAGCAGTTGACTCATGAAGAGAACTAACTAATCTCCACCTCTCAATTAAAGCGGGTTAAATTATAATTAAAGCAGTTGACTCATGAAGAGGACTAATTAATCTCCACCTCTCAATTAAAGTGGGTTAAATCATAATTAAAGCAGTTGACTCATGAAGAGAACTAACTAATCTCCACCTCTCAATTAAAGCAGGTTAAATCATAATTAAAGCAGTTGACTCATGAAGAGGACTAACTAATCTCCACCTCTCAATTAAAGTGGGTTAAATCATAATTAAAGCAGTTGACTCATGAAGAGGACTAATTAATCTCCACCTCTCAATTAAAGCGGGTTAAATCATAATTAAAGCAGTTGACTCATGAAGAGAACTAACTAATCTCCACCTCTCAATTAAAGTGGGTTAAATCATAATTAAAGCAGTTGACTCATGAAGAGAACTAACTAATCTCCACCTCTCAATTAAAGCGGGTTAAATTATAATTAAAGCAGTTGACTCATGAAGAGGACTAATTAATCTCCACCTCTCAATTAAAGTGGGTTAAATCATAATTAAAGCAGTTGACTCATGAAGAGAACTAACTAATCTCCACCTCTCAATTAAAGCAGGTTAAATCATAATTAAAGCAGTTGACTCATGAAGAGGACTAACTAATCTCCACCTCTCAATTAAAGCGGGTTAAATCATAATTAAAGCAGTTGACTCATGAAGAGAACTAACTAATCTCCACCTCTCAATTAAAGCAGGTTAAATCATAATTAAAGCAGTTGACTCATGAAGAGAACTAACTAATCTCCACCTCTCAATTAAAGCAGGTTAAATCATAATTAAAGCAGTTGACTCATGAAGAGAACTAACTAATCTCCACCTCTCAATTAAAGCGGGTTAAATTATAATTTAAGCAGTTGACTCATGAAGAGGACTAATTAATCTCCACCTCTCAATTAAAGTGGGTTAAATCATAATTAAAGCAGTTGACTCATGAAGAGAACTAACTAATCTCCACCTCTCAATTAAAGCGGGTTAAATTATAATTAAAGCAGTTGACTCATGAAGAGAACTAACTAATCTCCACCTCTCAATTAAAGCAGGTTAAATCATAATTAAAGCAGTTGACTCATGAAGAGAACTAACTAATCTCCACCTCTCAATTAAAGCGGGTTAAATTATAATTAAAGCAGTTGACTCATGAAGAGAACTAACTAATCTCCACCTCTCAATTAAAGCAGGTTAAATCATAATTAAAGCAGTTGACTCATGAAGAGAACTAACTAATCTCCACCTCTCAATTAAAGCGGGTTAATATAATTAAAGCAGTTGACTCATGAAGAGAACTAACTAATCTCCACCTCTCAATTAAAGCAGGTTAAATCATAATTAAAGCAGTTGACTCATGAAGAGAACTAACTAATCTCCACCTCTCAATTAAAGCGGGTTAAATTATAATTTAAGCAGTTGACTCATGAAGAGGACTAATTAATCTCCACCTCTCAATTAAAGTGGGTTAAATCATAATTAAAGCAGTATTTTAATCAATTTTTTTTTTGTAGTCACTGCAATGTTACTGATATCTGTCAACATTTTTTAGTATTAAAGTAAATATTAAATTAGCCTGAAGTGAGTTATTAACAGAAAATGTCGATGGATTTATCCAGTTCTCATTCTCAATCAAAGTTGTGAATTTTTTCCAGCACAAAATCACTGATATGTGAACTGAAACACCACTCATCTGAATTATGTAACTTACATTGTGTTATAATATGCATCAGATAACATTATTATATAGCTTTAGGAAAAAAAAAATAACCAGTTAATTAGAAAATACAACATCACATTAATGTACATGATAGTTTTCACATTCATTCTTTTCATTATCTGCACCAAGTTTTTCAATACGTTCGTACCACTGTTTATACACTGGAGGAATAAACTTTTTCAACTTCATAATATCATCCAGTTTCTTCTGATTTATTGGCAATGATGAATTGTATAGATTTGTAGCTAAATCCAAATTAATTTTATTAGCATTTCACTCCTTTCTTCAAAATGACAAATTTAAGATTTACAAAGATGTTGTGTGCTTCAGACACTGAAATACTATCTCCTGAATTTACAAACATTCTATACTTTGATATTGTGAATGGTTGTTTATCATTTTTTATAGTCTTCTTAAAAAATGGTCACAGATGGGCTTTGAAATCCTTAATGAGGTCTTGAATCACAAGGACAACTTCAAATTTCTGTGAGGCACTCCTTACTAGAGAATACCAATCTTCTGGAATAAATACATACTCTATGATCGCATATCATATTTGCACATTCTATAATATCAGTGTTGAACGCCATGTCAATTACACTTTTGAAGTTGTCCACTGGTTCACCAATATCGTAGCCAGTGTTCTGCCACACATAACGAAGCATTGGTCTATATACTCCCGCAGATACTGATTATAAATGACAGAATGCAAATTCATGATAAAGAATCTGTCATGCAATTTTGGCTGCATATTACTGGAATGTAGTTTAATAAAGTCTGTTATTCTCTTGGCATATGTTTTATATTGCCTGAAGAAATACACATCCAGAGGTTGTACATATTTTGTAGTTTTAGGTGGAATGATTTTTAAATGTACATCTTTTCTGCCAGATGCTTCCAGTAGTACTTGTTCATTCTTATGTCCAGTCCAGGAGTCACAATGTACTAATGACTTTCTCGACAAATTTGGATTCAAAACTGACAGAAAAAATGTCTTCACTCACACTTACATTGACGAAGATATTTGGAGGGCGCTGAGTTTCTATTTCCCATGACACAGGGGGTCCAAACTTTTCACTAGGTTCTTGGAAGCAAATATAGAGTTTGTCTGCCAATCGTCCTTCCATTGATATAGCAACATTGATCGTGTAACTATGTGTTGCACTGTTAACTGATTGCAACATCGAGACAGTGTTAACCACAGGAATAACATATTAAGGAAAATTTCCTATGGTCTGATCGGGAATCGAACCCAGGATCTCATGAACTATAGTCAGAAACGTTGACCACTAGCTCATTAGGCTGCTTTCATGAGGGAACTGCCAACCATGCATACCAAAACCTATCTTGAAATTTCTCCTAGAGAAGCATTGTGTTATACCAAGGCCAGGTCCAAAATAATTATCTGCTGTTTTTAACTGCAAGGCACAGAAATCAAAGTCAGAATCCAGCAATGTCAACTCACTGTAGAGAGCAGATGGACTCTCTGCATGAGTGATAGCGGAGTGAAGTGAGGCAGGACACGGTGCTGATGGCAGGTAGTGAAGATTATCCAATTTACCATTTCAGATATTGTTATAGTTTAAATGAAATATTTGGAGCTGGATTGTATTGCCTTGCAGTTAAAAAGGCAGATAATTTTTTGGACACAGCCTTGATATGTCACAACACTTCTCTGGAAGAAATATCAAGGTAGGTTTTGGCATGCAATGGTTGATAGTTTCCTTGTCAAATGCTCTCATTTATATATACATATACAGAGTGTAAATTAATTATACCGAGATAAATTTAACTACGTATAGAGGGGTATTATACAAGCATTTTGAGATAATTAACTAATGGTCTACGAGAGAAAATGGGCGAGTTATAGGGAATCAAATTAAACGACATTTGATACAGATAAATCAACAGGAGAGCATATTAGGAGACAAAATTATACTAGAATAACTTCGTTTCTTAGTATTAATTCTGAGATCCTGATTGCTAATAATTCATCAACAACGTTTATGAAATATTGGGTTGAAATTCCTTAAAATTTCGATCTATTAGTCGCCTTTTATGACAGGGGGAGGTCCCATGGTGCTATTCTACAACCTGGCACCACATGGGGCAATTTCTGGTTTAATTCCGTCATTAAAATTAGTCTTAATATTATTGAAGTTAAAATTAACTAGCATTTGCAACAACACACTGTAACAGCTCAGGTCATTAGTACCACAATTAAAATCTTCAGATGAAAGAACCTACAAATTTTCACATGGAACTCTCATTTCAGGCTTGAAATTATTACATACCATAAATCCATGACAGGTATCCAAGGTATTACTTACCTTCCAAAGGAAGCCATACTCATCATTTTTATGTCCAAGAGAATGTATCAATCCTAGCTAACTTTGAATCTGCAAACTTCACGCTAGAGTCAAGCTGGCAATTACTAGTCCACTAGGATTTAAAACAGTGGCCATGGTGTAGATTTATTATAATCATCTGAATAAATGTGGCCACTTCACCCTGATATACCTTATTAGTGGTCCTAATTTATAATTTTTTTTATGTAAACAATTTTCAATCATTTTCACTTATAAACTGTGATGTTTGTTATTCTAGATTCCATTTGCTCCATCTGGACTCTGTTCACTACCTCAAGATGTCTTAGAGCAAAACTCAACTATTTGGATCATGATGATTGCTACATTGGTCGTAGTGAATTGTATGAGACACGCATACATGTAAGAACTTATTCCTGAAAAAATGTCACGTTCATGATAGCAAGGCATTTACTCCTTTTGGACTCAAGATATCTGAAGCAAAACTCAATTATTCAGATCATGATGATTGCTACATTGGTCGTAGTGGATTGTATGAGACACGCATACATTTAAGAACTTATTCCTGAAAAAATGTCACGTTCATGATAGCAAGGCATTTACTCCTTTTGAACTCAAGATATCTGAAGCAAAACTCAACTATTCAGATCATGATGATTGCTACATTGGTCGTAGTGGATCATATGAGACACGCATACATGTAAGAACTTATTCCTGAAAAAATGTCATGTTCATGATAGCAAGGCATTTACTCTTTCTGGACTCAAGATATCTGAAGCAAAACTCAACTATTCAGATCATGATGATTGCTACATTGGTCGTAGTGGATCATATGAGACACGCATACATGTAAGAACTTATTCCTGAAAAAATGTCATGTTCATGATAGCAAGGCATTTACTCTTTCTGGACTCAAGATATCTGAAGCAAAACTCAACTATTCAGATCATGATGATTGCTACATTGGTCGTAGTGGATCGTATGAGACACACATACATGTAAGAACTTATTCCTGAAAAAATGTCATGTTCATGATAGCAAGGCATTTACTCTTTCTGGACTCAAGATATCTGAAGCAAAACTCAACTATTCAGATCATGATGATTGCTACATTGGTTGTAGTGGATCGTATGAGACACGCATACATGTAAGAACTTATTCCTGAAAAAATGTCATGTTCATGATAGCAAGGCATTTACTCTTTCTGGACTCAAGATATCTGAAGCAAAACTCAACTATTCAGATCATGATGATTGCTACATTGGTCGTAGTGGATCGTATGATACACGCATACATGTAAGAACTTATTCCTGAAAAAATGTCCTGTTCATGATAGCAAGGCATTTACTCTTTCTGGACTCAAGATATCTAAAGCAAAACTCAACTATTCAGATCATGATGATTGCTACATTGGTCGTAGTGGATCGTATGAGACACGCATACATGTAAGAACTTATTCCTGAAAAAATGTCATGTTCATGATAGCAAGGCATTTACTCCTTTTGGACTCAAGATATCTAAAGCAAAACTCAACTATTCAGATCATGATGATTGCTACATTGGTCGTAGTGGATCGTATGAGACAAGCATACATGTAAGAACTTATTCCTGAAAAAATGTCATGTTCATGATAGCAAGGCATTTACTCCTTTTGGACTCAAGATATCTGAAGCAAAACTCAACTATTCAGATCATGATGATTGCTACATTGGTCGTAGTGGATCGTATGAGACACGCATGCATGTAAGAACTTATTCCTGAAAAAATGTCATGTTCATGATAGCAAGGCATTTACTCCTTTTGGACTCAAGATATCTGAAGCAAAACTCAACTATTTAGATCATGATGATTGCTACATTGGTCGTAGTGGATCGTATGAGACACGCATACATGTAAGGACTTATTCCTGAAAAAATGTCATGTTGATGATAGCAAGGCATTTACTCCTTTTGGACTCAAGATATCTGAAGCAAAACTCAACTATTCAGATCATGATGATTGCTACATTGGTCGTAGTGGATCGTATGAGACACGCATACATGTAAGAACTTATTTTCTGAAAAAAATGTCATGTTCATGATAGCAAGGCATTTACTCCTTTTGGACTCAAGATATCTGAAGCAAAACTCAACTATTCAGATCATGATGATTGCTACATTGGTCGTAGTGGATCGTATGAGACACGCATACATGTAAGAACTTATTCCTGAAAAAATGTCATGTTCATGATAGCAAGGCATTTACTCCTTTCGATTCAAGATATCTGAAGCAAAACTCAACTATTCAGATCATGATGATTGCTACATTGGTCGTAGTGGATCGTATGAGACACGCATACATGTAAGAACTTATTTCTGAAAAAATGTCATGTTCATGATAGCAAGGCATTTACTCCTTTTGGACTCAAGATATCTGAAGCAAAACTCAACTATTCAGATCATGATGATTGCTACATTGGTCGTAGTGTAATGTATGATACACGCATACATGTAAGAACTTATTCCTGAAAAAATGTCCTGTTCATGATAGCAAGGCATTTACTCTTTCTGGACTCAAGATATCTAAAGCAAAACTCAACTATTCAGATCATGATGATTGCTACATTGGTTGTAGTGGATTGTATGAGACACGCATACATGTAAGAACTTATTCCTGAAAAAATGTCATGTTCATGATAGCAAGGCATTCACTCCTTTTGGACTCAAGATATCTAAAGCAAAACTCAACTATTCAGATCATGATGATTGCTACATTGGTCGTAGTGGATCGTATGAGATACGCATACATGTAAGAACTTATTCCTGAAAAAATGTCATGTTCATGATAGCAAGGCATTTACTCCTTTTGGACTCAAGATATCTGAAGCAAAACTCAACTATTCAGATCATGATGATTGCTACATTGGTTGTAGTGGATTGTATGAGACACGCATACATGTAAGAACTTATTCCTGAAAAAATGTCATGTTCATGATAGCAAGGCATTTACTCCTTTTGGACTCAAGATATCTAAAGCAAAACTCAACTATTCAGATCATGATGATTGCTACATTGGTCGTAGTGGATCGTATGAGACACGCATACATGTAAGGACTTATTCCTGAAAAAATGTCATGTTCATGATAGCAAGGCATTTACTCCTTTTGGACTCAAGATATCTGAAGCAAAACTCAACTATTCAGATCATGATGATTGCTACATTGGTCGTAGTGGATCGTATGAGACACGCATACATGTAAGAACTTATTTCTGAAAAAAATGTCATGTTCATGATAGCAAGGCATTTACTCCTTTTGGACTCAAGATATCTGAAGCAAAACTCAACTATTCAGATCATGATGATTGCTACATTGGTCGTAGTGGATCGTATGATACACGCATACATGTAAGAACTTATTCCTGAAAAAATGTCATGTTCATGATAGCAAGGCATTTACTCCTTTTGGACTCAAGATATCTGAAGCAAAACTCAACTATTCAGATCATGATGATTGCTACATTGGTCGTAGTGTAACGTATGATACACGCATACATGTAAGAACTTATTCCTGAAAAAATGTCCTGTTCATTATAGCAAGGCATTTACTCTTTCTGGACTCAAGATATCTGAAGCAAAACTCAACTATTCAGATCATGATGATTGCTACATTGGTTGTAGTGGATTGTATGAGACACGCATACATGTAAGAACTTATTCCTGAAAAAATGTCATGTTCATGATAGCAAGGCATTTACTCCTTTTGGACTCAAGATATCTAAAGCAAAACTCAACTATTCAGATCATGATGATTGCTACATTGGTCGTAGTGGATCGTATGAGACACGCATACATGTAAGAACTTATTCCTGAAAAAATGTCATGTTCATGATAGCAAGGCATTTACTCCTTTTGGACTCAAGATATCTGAAGCAAAACTCAACTATTCAGATCATGATGATTGCTACATTGGTCGTAGTGGATCGTATGAGACACGCATGCATGTAAGAACTTATTCCTGAAAAAATGTCATGTTCATGATAGCAAGGCATTTACTCCTTTTGGACTCAAGATATCTGAAGCAAAACTCAACTATTTAGATCATGATGATTGCTACATTGGTCGTAGTGGATCGTATGAGACACGCATACATGTAAGGACTTATTCCTGAAAAAATGTCATGTTGATGATAGCAAGGCATTTACTCCTTTTGGACTCAAGATATCTGAAGCAAAACTCAACTATTCAGATCATGATGATTGCTACATTGGTCGTAGTGGATCGTATGAGACACGCATACATGTAAGAACTTATTTCTGAAAAAAATGTCATGTTCATGATAGCAAGGCATTTACTCCTTTTGGACTCAAGATATCTGAAGCAAAACTCAACTATTCAGATCATGATGATTGCTACATTGGTCGTAGTGGATCGTATGAGACACGCATACATGTAAGAACTTATTCCTGAAAAAATGTCATGTTCATGATAACAAGGCATTTACTCCTTTCGACTCAAGATATCTGAAGCAAAACTCAACTATTCAGATCATGATGATTGCTACATTGGTCGTAGTGGATCGTATGAGACACGCATACATGTAAGAACTTATTTCTGAAAAAATGTCATGTTCATTATAGCAAGGCATTTACTCCTTTTGGACTCAAGATATCTGAAGCAAAACTCAACTATTCAGATCATGATGATTGCTACATTGGTCGTAGTGGATCGTATGAGACACGCATACATGTAAGAACTTATTCCTGAAAAAATGTCATGTTCATGATAGCAAGGCATTTACTCCTTTTGGACTCAAGATATCTGAAGCAAAACTCAACTATTCAGATCATGATGATTGCTACATTGGTCGTAGTGGATCGTATGAGACACGCATACATGTAAGAAGTTATTCCTGAAAAAATGTCATGTTCATGATAGCAAGGCATTTACTCTTTCTGGACTCAAGATATCTGAAGCAAAACTCAACTATTCAGATCATGATGATTGCTACATTGGTCGTAGTGGATCGTATGATACTCGCATACATGTAAGACCTTATTCCTGAAAAAATGTCATGTTCATGATAGCAAGGCATTTACTCCTTTTGGACTCAAGATATCTGAAGCAAAACTCAACTATTCAGATCATGATGATTGCTACATTGGTCGTAGTGGATCGTATGAGACACGCATACATGTAAGAACTTATTCCTGAAAAAATGTCATGTTCATGATAGCAAGGCATTTACTCTTTCTGGACGCAAGGTATCTGAAGCAAAACTCAACTATTCAGATCATGATGATTGCTACATTGGTCGTAGTGGATCGTATGAGACACGCATACATGTAAGAACTTATTCCTGAAAAAATGTCATGTTCATGATAGCAAGGCATTTACTCTTTCTGGACGCAAGGTATCTGAAGCAAAACTCAACTATTCAGATCATGATGATTGCTACATTGGTCGTAGTGGATCGTATGAGACACGCATACATGTAAGAACTTATTCCTGAAAAAATTTCAAATGTCACGTTCATGATAGCAAGGCATTTACTCCTTTTGGACTCAAGATATCTGAAGCAAAACTCAACTATTCAGATCATGATGATTGCTACATTGGTCGTAGTGGATCGTATGAGACACGCATACATGTAAGAACTTATTCCTGAAAAAATGTCATGTTCATGATAGCAAGGCATTTACTCCTTTTGGACTCAAGATATCTGAAGCAAAACTCAACTATTCAGATCATGATGATTGCTACATTGGTCGTAGTGGATCGTATGAGACACACATACATGTAAGAACTTATTCCTGAAAAAATGTCATGTTCATGATAGCAAGGCAATTACTCTTTCTGGACTCAAGATATCTGAAGCAAAACTCAACTATTCAGATCATGATGATTGCTACATTGGTCGTAGTGGATTGTATGAGACACGCATACATGTAAGAACTTATTCCTGAAAAAATGTCATGTTCTTGATAGCAAGGCATTTACTCTTTCTGGACTCAAGATATCTCAAGCAAAACTCAACTATTCAGATCATGATGATTGCTACATTGGTCGTAGTGGATCGTATGAGACACGCATACATGTAAGAACTTATTCCTGAAAAAATGTCAAATGTCATGTTCATGATAGCAAGGCATTTACTCTTTCTGGAGTCAAGATATCTGAAGCAAAACTCAACTATTCAGATCATGATGATTGCTACATTGGTCGTGGTGGATCGTATGAGACACGCATACATGTAAGAACTTATTCCTGAAAAAATGTCATGTTCATGATAGAAAGGCATTTACTCCTTCTGGACTCAAGATATCTGAAGCAAAACTCAACTATTCAGATCATGATGATTGCTACATTGGTCGTAGTGGATTGTATGAGACACGTATACATGTAAGAACTTATTCCTGAAAAAATGTCATGTTCATGATAGCAAGGCATGTAATTATGTTAATGTTTTGAAACCAAAAAGGGAAATTTACAGTAACATGTCAACCTCTTGCAGATGTACTAAATTAAATGTGATAAATTTCTATTTACTTTTCCTTTTTTCTTGGAAGTCTCTCTAAAGTCAATCACTTAATTAGCTTATTTGCTGCAACAACGTCATAACTCGAAAATCACAATTTTTCAGGAGAAGCATTTGAAGATTTAAATACTGTCATTTCAATTCTCCCTGTGATATTAACCAAAATATCATAATTTTTTAGTTATGACATTGTTGCAGCAAATGAGCAATATGTCTAAACTTGTTTTTTGTTCAATATATTCCTGTAATTATCTAATATCAAGCCATTATCTGATTACTTTATTTCTAATTCTATCTTGTTTGTTCTTTCTTTTTATACTTTTCAAAATTCTCATGTCTGCTCTTTTGGCTCTGATTTTGTCTCTCTATTTTAATACTCATGTTTCCACTATATAACTTAATACATGACCAAGGCCATGACCAAAGAAAGCATTCCTGCAAAAGAAATTAATGGCTGGAAAGTATAACAGTTTTTACCTAAAAAGGAGGAAGTGCCCAGTGTGCTGTTTTTAGATGTAGGCATTGGTTCTATTTGCTGGCAGACCTTCGATAAGAAATGGGCTCTGGCCCTTTGGTGAAATGTTCCAGCATTTGCTTTACAATCAGGGGAACAGTTAGGGATTTTTGATCATGTCCCAATTCACCGTAATACTGCTGGGTTATGACCCCAGTAGCTAGGTTAGCCTCTGCTGAAGGCTTCGGCAGATAATTGCTAAACAATGAATGATGATATTTAATTAATGTTGGGAAGTAACCATAGATGGCAGCACTGAAGATGGCGACAATAGAATAGTTGACGGCCGAAGAATTTCATCAGTCGGAGTTATGGCTGACGATGAACATGATTATGTTTGAAATCGCGATATCATGGAAGCATGAATCCTATGAGGTGAGTTGTTTAAACAATATGTTCTCCGATGAATTTTAATGAATGATGAGTTAAATCTCATCCCCACGGTAGTAACTGAGATTGTTGAACTAGAAGATTCCAGTCATCAGAGCTGTAGTGCTAGGTTGCTGATGTGTTCGGCTGTGTTCTCTGAACTCGATGTCCTCATGAAATAAGGACAAGTTTTCACTTGTTCCTGGGTACCTCCCAAGTTGCTGAACTAGAGAGTTCCCTGCACCAGGAAGCATAGAGTCAAACTTTTGTGCAATGCTTTGCTTTATAGGGAACTTCCATATCCTCATGAATCTGCCAGTTACTGATGCATCAAGGTGTGCCTGTCACTTCACATGATCATGAGCAGCATGTCTCCATGCTGGGCAGGTATAATCCATTATGAGGTGGATTACTTGTTCATAAAGCAGTAGACACTACACCACTCCCTATGGACAACTGTCCCCCCTGGTTCAGAAGTAGGCCAAGTATGTCGATTCATTGAGTGACTTTTCGTCTAACCTGGTCAATAGGTGAGTCATCTAGGGTCATCCTTAGATATTTGACTGTTCCGACCCATTCTATGTTATCTCTGAGGAACAGAATTCAACGAAGTGGCTGAATGCGTGTCGCTGAAGGTGAAAAGAGTACAGCTGCAGTCTTATCAATATTATTAGCAATCTTTCACTTTCTGAACAAATTTTCAAGTAAAATGAGATAAGTCTTTATATATCGGACAAGAGTTTCAGTGTGGAGCAATATGGCCACAAGAGACCTGTCATCTGCATACTGGGCCAATTCGACATGGTGAATAGATGTGGGTATGTTGTTGACATAAAGACTGAAGAGTATTGGAGAGAGAACTTGGCCCTAAGCTACTCCAACTCTCATGACACGACATGAATATATGACCGACTGGGAAACGTCCGGGAAGACAGATAGGAGGAGATGGTTTTCACCCAGTGCAACGAGAAGTCTAGGGTGGTTACTTTATACAGGAAGCCCTCAATCTGAATGGTATCTAAGGCTTCAGCCACGTACAGGAAAACCACGCTGGTTAGCCGCCTTTCATCAAAATTTCTTTTGACAAGTCTGCCAGGTGTAGAATGGTGCCGAATCCAGGCCTAAACCAATTCGGAAGAACAAGGTTGAGCTAGATAGACAAGAACCAGAACATTTATAGGCAAAAGGAGTAGAATTGACAACAATCATAAATGAAAAATGCTCAGAGGATTGAGGATTACCATATGGAAAAATGGGTTTACCCATATAGAAACTGGAAACATTCTATAGAAGAAGAAGAATCGAGGCTGAATCTCCTGACTAAAAAAAAAAGCTCCAGTAATACTTATCACTTGAACTGTATTCTATATACAGTGTGATTCAGAAATATGGCTGTACGATTGCATTTTGTGACGAAAATATCATTATTAAAGAAAATATGATGTTATCATTGGAAAGGGAATCCTTCAAATTACAAAAATAGAACAAAACAAATCACTTGCAACAACACTAAGCAAGTCACTTTATCGCTTCACACTGTTCACTGTTTACATCCAAGCATAATTGACAATGCTTTGGGAAGTCATTCATTGCGTTATTATACATGTTTAGAGGAATAGCTCTAATTGCTTCCTCAATCACTAATTTCAGCATGTCGACGTCTTGAGGTTTCCGGGCATAAACCTTCTCCTTCAAATAACCCCACAACCAATAGTCACATGCCGTGAGGTCAGGGGAATGGGCTGGCCATTCAATGGGGCATCTTCTTCCCACCCACCTGTTTTGCAAATGATCATCTAAAATTTCCCTCACCGCAGTTACATAGTGAGGAGGCGCATCATCCTGCTGAAATAAACATTGTTCATGTTCAGCACTTTGCATTATCGGCAGGACAATTTGTCTAAGGATATCACTATACCGATCACCATTAACAGTCTCATCCAAAATTCGCATTCCTAACAGTCCTCTCCATCCGATCATAGCCCAAACAGTGACTTTGCCTCATCTTAAACGTGTCTCTTCAATAACATTAGGATTCTCTTTACCATAAAAGTGACAATTGTGACGATTAACACGTCTGTTCACATGGAAAACAGCTTCATCAGGAAAGTGCAATTTTCTATACCAATGTTTGTCATTTGCTGATTCCCTTACAACAAATTCACAAAATTCCATCTGCCTGTCAGGGTCGTCTTCATTAAGTTCGTAGACATGAATCGGTTTGAAGGGGTGGTACTTCTCATGCTTCAAAACACGACACACACTCGATTGACTGATATGAAGCTCACGTGCAGCTTGGCAGTTGATTTTGTGGGCTAGTGTCGAACGCCTCCACAATTCTCTTCGTTGTTTCTGCATCCGTGCTAATGCGAGGCCTTCCAGGAGGTTTGATTTTCTGCACCCTTCCCATTTCCAGCAGTCGTTTTTTCCACTTCCCCACAGTCGACGGCTGCAATGCTACGTTAAACTCACGTCTTGCCCATCTTGTGGCCTCACGATCATTAGCATACGTTATTGCCCCCATGCAGCAATTGTAATTTGCTGTTGCATATTCAACGCCATTTTGACTAATGACATAAGTTCTACACTGTTTTGTTTATTCCATTGTTGTAATTTGAATAATTGCCTTTCCAACGGTAATATCGTATTTCCTGTAATGGTAATATTTTTATCACACAACGCGTACAAACATATAGCCATATTTATGATTCACCCCGTATACATATATATATTTTTTTTCCAATGCCACCACATTGTCATTTCAAAATTTTGGTATTCTATCCTGGTATGGCATTATTGTAATCCACTTCTGAGGTTGGGGCGCCTGGAAGGCGGAATTATACTGCCACAATGATATGTGATAGGTGGTGATGATGATGGTAATAATGCAGCAGGAGAGGCTTTAGTCCCAAACTTAATGAATGTTAATGATGATAATGATGGCCAAATGATGTTCGGGTACCATTTAGGCCTTAAACTTTCCTGACATTTGTCATACAGGTGAGGAGAAACCCTGAAAAAAAAATCACCCAGGAAGCTTGTCCTGACCAGGCCCGTTGTGTGACAAGGCTGCATGCTACCTAGAGACCACCGTGGTGGACACTATATTCTATATCTAATGATGAAATTATTAGCCCTGCCATGATTTTGCATGAAAAATTTAATTAAAATCTGCGATGTTGGATTCCAATGTACCATGCCCTGGCTATCCCAGCTAATATATATATATATGGTTGGATTCAAATCTGCAATATCCAAGTCCGAGGAGTTCCTTAATATCTAAATTTACTTGACTCAATTGTAGTCTGACTGAAAATTATTAACTTCATGGGAGTACATAATCTAATATATAAAAATGAATGTTTGCTTGTTTGTATGTTTGTTCGTACTTTATGCACAGCCATACTGTTAATCTGATTGTGATGGGGCTTTTTTCAAAATTTTACAATATAATATTATAATATGATCCATTATTGGAACTGTGTTAAAATAACAGTATTGGAAAATGTTAAATAACATTGTTTACTACTTATAAAAGTGGTGGTGTAAAATTCTCAAATATAGATACTTCTAAATGAAGCCGGCCATTGGCGATGGCAGTGTCATCTACCTGACAGCAGACAAAATGAGAATTATAGATTTGTATGTGTGGAAAGAATTGTTGATGTTTGTGCCAGGTATGGAATGGTGTAGTGGGCTGCACACTAGTCTGGAGAACTAGAGGTCCACGGTTCGATTCCTGGTTCACACATTAATTTTTCTTTTCACAATATCATTATAATATTTTTTCAAAATGTTCAGAAGATTCCCGGGATGAACATAGGCTATAAGAGAGTTGTCATACTCAACTCCTACACCCTTAAAAATCGTCCTTTATAGTGGAAAACATGAAAAAAGTAGCTCTTTGTTATGCTGCCTAAACCATAACAAATACACAAAATTAATGTACACAGAATTGAATATTTCAAGAATATCAACAAAAAATTCCATGACAGCATATGTTTATGTCTCTTACAGATAACTCACAATAACCATTTTTGTCTTTCATTTATGCCAAGAAGATCGAGACAAGTACGTAGATTCCTGTGCAAGCATAGCAGCACGTCTTCTTTTACAGATAACTCACAATAACGAATTTTGTCTTTCAGCTCATTTATGCCAAGAAGATCAGGATGAGTAGATTCCCGGACAATGCCGGGTAAGCAGCATGGGGTATCTAAAAAAAATTACAATAAAAAAATTTGCTTTTCACTTATTTAACTAAACATAAAACACATTGATTTTTGTATTTCAGCTCATTTATGTCAAGAAGATCAGGATAAATTGATTCCCGGGCAATGCCGGGTAATCAGCATGGGGGTATCTACAAATTATAAATTTATAATTATTTTTCCTCTCACTTATTCAACTAAACATAAAAGCACATTAATTTTCATTTAGTTAGGCATAGCAGCGCAAGCTGGGTATTAGCTAGTCTAATATATAAAAATGAATGTTTGTTTGTACTTTATGCATGGCAATACTGTTGGTCCGATTGCAAAATGTTCAGGAGATTCCCGGAATGAACATAGGCTATAAGAGAGTTGTGATACTCAAATCCTACACTCTTAAAAATTGCCCTTTGTAGTGGAAAATGTGAAAAAAGTAGCTCTTAGGACGCATAAATGGCTTATGCTGCCTAAACCATAACAAATACACAAAATTAATGTACACAGAATTGAATATCTCAAAAAGCTCTACAAAAAAGTCCATGACAGCATATGTTTATCTCTTACAGATAACTCACAATATCCATTTTCGTCTTTCATTGATGGCAAGAAGATTGAGACAAGTATGTAGATTCCTGTGCAAGCATAGCAGCACATGGCAGATATTCTATTATGGATAATCTATTCCATAAATTTATAGCATTACTAGCTAATACCCGGCATGCAGTGCTATGCCTAAATAAATGAAAATGAATGTGCTTTTATGTTTAATTGAATAAGTGAGAGGAAAAATAATTGTAAATTTATAGTTTTTTAGATACCCCGTGCTGATTACCTGGCATTGCCCGGGAATCTACTTATCCCGATTGTCTTGACATAAATGAGCTGAAATACAAAAATTAATGTGTTTTATGTTTAGTTAAATAAGTAAAAGGAAAAATTTATATTGTAATTATTTTTAGATACCCCTTGCTGTTTACCCGGCGTTGTCCAGGAATTTACTCATCCCAATCTTCTTGGCCTAAATGAGCTGAAAGACAAAAATTAATGTACTTCTTATGTATGATTATTTGAATAAGTAAAATGAAAAATAATTATATATGCATATCGTAATTATTTTAAGATTCCCCGTGCTGATTACCCGGTGTTGGCCAAAAATCTACTTATCTCGATCTTCTTGGCATAAATGAGCTAAAAGCAAAATTCATTATTGTGAGTTATGTCAAGAAGATCGGGATAAGTAGATTCCTGGGCAATGCTGGGTAATCAGCATGGGGTATCTAAAAAATATAAATTTGTAATTATTTTTCCTTCTACTTATTGAACTAAACATAAAAGCACATTAATTTTCATTTATTTAGTCATAGCAGTGCATACCGGGTATTAGCTAGATAATTAATATATAATACACTAGCAATATTTCCATGTCTGCGTTTCATTGTAACTCATTTCATATTTCTCAACAAACTCATTTAGTAATAAAAATTAATGAAGAAAAAACAATATTTATCATCAAATTCTTTACGTCAGTCAAAAACATGAGAAGTATGTATAAAATAAATTATCGCTTTACATATTTGAATTATAACACTGTACATCAACTACAATTTGATCCTTCCGGGACTCTGGATATAAAATTTATGCTAATATAGTTAAGAATAAATTGAAAAAAAATTTATGAAAATATAATTGGAGAAGAGCAGAATGGATTCAGAAAGGGTAGATCTTGTACAGATGGATTCTTCACTCTAAAACTACTATTCGAAAAGCACAAGGAATTCAATATAGAAACTCATATCACCTTTGATGACTTCATAAAGGCTTTTGACAAAGTAGACAAAAAAATATATTATTTCAAATTTTAGCTGATGATAATGTTCCACAAGAATATATTACTAATATTTTCTTCTTCTTCTTCTTCTTCTTCTTTGGCTTTCCCCCACTTATAGGTTTGCCGTCTTCAGTTTCCATTTATCTCTATCATTCCAATCTCCCTCTTCCAAATTCCTATCCTCCATTATTGTTCTGACGTAGGTTTTCCATTTCCATCTTGGTCTACCACGTTTATTCTTCCAGGGGGTGACCATTGGTATATATTTTTTGGCATCTTTCATTTTCCATTCTTTGTACATGGCCATACCATTTAAGCGTTTGATTTTCAATCCTCTTAACAACAGATGTGGTGACCTTCATTTCTCTCCAAAGGAACTAATATTTTCAACATCTATAAAGATAATGAAATCTCTGTTAAACAAGATGGCAAACTATCTTCTTGGAAAAAGATCAACACTGGAGTAAGACAGGGATGTGGACTTTCACCGGTGCTTTTCATTATATATATATATATATGAATAGAATAATAAATGAATGGAGGAAAACACAACGGGGATATATACCCATCAATAGGAACCTCAAACTCGATGCTATTCTTTTTGCAGATGATGTAGCGCTTCTGGCACTTTCTGAAAATGATTTGAAATGATCAATTTATAATTTACAACAAATAGCTGCCAAATTTAATATGGAAATATCAATTAACAAAACTAAAATTATGGCATTTAATGGGAAGGACCCCATACAAAGTAAGTCTGTCTCCAGAATAAAATTTTAGAGAGATCTAATCAATTTAAATATCTTGGATATTATCTCTCTATCTGGGATGAAAAGGATATCCCTGAAAAAATTACTAGTTATAATAAAAGTTTGGGAATTATTAATCAAATTATGAAACAATCCCTTGTACAAAAAAGCACCAGATTATGTTTATATAACACTTTGGCTAGACCAGTGTTGATCTATGGTAGTGAAGCATGGACACTAAAAAGACAACATGAGAGCAGAATAACGGCTTGTGAAATGAGATTCATACGCAGAACAGCGGGTTACACCAGATGGGATCGGAAAAGGAACACCGATATCTTAAAAGAATTGAAGACTATGCTAATTTTGGAATACCATAAACCGGGGTGACTTTGTCTCACTTTTATGCTCCCTTTTTACTTCCAACTGTTTTGCAGCATCAAAATTCTATTCAACACTATTCAAAATATGTTTAAAAATTGTTTAATGTCCAGTGAATAATTGTAGCAATTTTCAAAATTCAAAGAAGATGTCTAAGCCTAATTCTTTTTTCAAGAAAAGTATGGGACAATCTCACCTCGACTGGGGGTGACTTTGTCTCGATCCTTCAAAACCACTGATTAATAGATGACAGGAGTATATGAGACAATGTCACCCCTGTAGCATCACAGGATACTGAACCACAATAAAAAATACAATATTTAAGTTTAAGGAAACATGGTTTTAGTATTCAAAAATAGTAGAATTTCATGAAAGATGTTCAATTATTATTTGCAAATTTCTATCTTCTTACGATAGTGTATCCAGCTACAATCAGCTGACAACAAAAACAAGTAATTATAACACAGAAAAATTAATTACACACAATTATTTGTTGCAATAGCCATTCAACTCTGGTACTGAGAAATAGTTATTCTTCTTCACTGAGACAGGTATCGATGGATCAATTTTCCTCAGGATGCTCTCCCACTCATATTGCATTTTATCTCTCTTCTGAGGCCAGTGCCAGTATTGTTTCTACATCTTTATGCAATCTACAATGGGGCCATCTTCATTAATTTCAGTAATGATGCCTGGATACTTTGAGCCACTGTAAACAACAATCACAAATTCATTCACGTCACACGAATCATTCACGGAGGCACGGTTGTTGTTAACTGCTGTATCACTTGAATCTGAAGATTTTTCCAAGTCACTGTCTGACTCCAGGACTATGTCTTCACTATCATCACAATAATTTGAAGGGACATCCTAAGTCCAGTGCAAACTTGCTGAGACTGACACGGGCCAGTAGGCTTTTCTGGTGCCTGGAGAATATTTGTCACACAGGTTCTTTTCCCCGCAGGAACATTGATTTTCTTTCTCCATTGTCTTGGCTGATTTCTTCCAAGGACAGCATTTCTTTTAGCATGTAGAGAGTCCATGAAACCTTCTCTGACAAGAGTAGAATTTATATATTCATTGGGAAGTCTTGCCAATATCACATGTTTGTCTACAGGTACAACCCCACATTTCCTGAAACCGGATATCAGATTTCGTTTCTGGTTTGATTTAATTTTGCACAAAAATTCCTTCAGCGAAGCAGGAAATTTTTCCTTGAGAACTGTTGAATATTTGGAGCCTTCAGAAGTCTCTCTCCAAGTTGAAATAATTGATCACCAAGCTTCCTTCAAGGGTGCAAAGAAACTTACATCCAATAGCTGGAGTAACTTTGTGGTATTGGGAGGCAGACAAATAAATTTGATATTTTTCTTTTTTTTTTCTTTCTTCATGAGTTCTTATGAAATCCAAGTTAATAAGACGACAGGTTATCTTCAATCAGGACAATGTCCCCACCTAAACGGGATATAGCAGGAAGAAAGAGACATTGAACATCTGAACCAGTCCTCAAAAACTAACCACTCTTTGCACGACTGTATCTTAAATCCTTTGAACCATTTTTAATCCAGAAGGTCCACATGTGATCAGCTTCAAACACCACATATGGAGGTAATAATCTACCTTCAGCATATACAGTATATTATTCATATGCAAAACAAAGAAACTTAACCTGAATTTATTTTCAATCAAAAATGTGAGGAATCTTGGATGGGACAAAGACACCCCATAATTGTGTCAGAAATGACACATTTTTAAAATTCAACAATATAATCTACAATTTAGTCTAAATACTTTCAGATTTCATTGATATTTGAAGTAGATATATCAAAGATTATAAATAAATACTCACCAATTTAATGTAACATGCACATTCTATTGTTAGAACAGGAAGTTTGGAAGTTACAAAATTCAAGAAAAAAAGTAGCACCAAAGAAAGACCCTAAAACCACCAACTATGCAAACACAAAGTCCATTATAAAATTTCTTTATTGAAACCCATGCTGTTGTCTGTTGGATAACATTATTAATTATGTGTTTCATTGAAAAATGAAGCAGATGGAGCCAGTTTCATGTTTTTCCGTGCTGTGAGACAAAGTCACCCCGGTTGACGGTATATTAAACAGTACCAACTAAATTGAAAACACCATCTTGAAAGAATGAGTTCAAATCAGATCCCCAAAGCTGTTTATAATTATATACCAAGAGGACGAAGATCTCTGGGCCGTCTTATGAAACGCTGGAGGGAAAATTGTCTATAGGATCGTAACAGGCCTTGGCCTAATACTTGGAAGAAAGAAGAAGAAGATCAACTACAGTGTAAGTGGACTAATCTTCATAAAGACGTATGATTCAATTTAGAGGGAAACTGTGTGTTAGAAGTTGGGGTTTATCTAAAATTTGAAATTAAAAGTTTACTCTAGGAACTGCCATGTTTGGTTTGTCGCAGTGTATATCGTATAATTAATTAACCCTCAATATTTAATTTATGGGTTCCGTGCCATAACCGAGTGGTTAAGGAAAGATGCCTTGGTGCAGAGCTACGGGACTTGCTCTGGTTTGGGTCTCCATGGGGGAAGAAATTTTCCCATGAAATTTCAGCCCAAATGGAACCGGTGTCCATCCAGCATTGTGAGGAATTTGGATACCTACAATAAGACCTACAATAAGTAGCAGCTCCAGGTTGAGAAAACCAACTATAATGGCTGGGGGATCAGACATGCTATCATATGTCACCCCTTCACTGGTTGGATGATCATCTACCTCTGTGATTTATACGCCGTAGCCGAGCGGTTAAGGTAGGAAGCCTTGGTGCAGAGCTACGGGACTTGCGCTGGTTCGAGTCTCCATGGGGGAAGAAATTTTCTCATAGTATTTCGGCCAGTATGGGACCGGTGCCCACCCAGCATCGTGAGGCAATTGGGTAGCTACAATAAGTAGCGGCTCCAGGTTGAGGAACCAGCTATAACGGCTGGGGGACTCGACATGCTAACCACATGTCACCCCTACACTGGCTGTTGATCATCTACCTCTGTGATTGACACATGTGGATGTGAAGGGCCAGCAGCCGGCTGGTAAAAGGGCAACCGCTGAAAAGTGAAAAGACCCTCAATCGGAATCGGATGTGAGGCCAGCAGTCTGATGGTAGGCTGAGGGCCTTCTAGGCCTGTCACTCGGCACATTCAGAATACGAATAGGCTTATGTAATAATTTTGCATATATTGTCACAATATATACATGGTGTCATGTTGGATGTGCTGTTATAAAAATTAAGTTCGCTCGTTGTTTTAAAGTCGCAGTCAATTACAAATTGAATCTCCATGTTGAAGAACATAGAGAACGAAGATGTTCTCTTCACTCTCTGATTGGTTAGATCATATGATTACATAAAAATAGTCAACCTAATGAATTCATAATTGTAGCGACCATGTGTAGTCGGTTCACAAATCATTGTATGTGATTCGATTCATTACGGATCATTAGGATGGCGAATCTGTATTTAATTTTTACGAACTACAGAGGGAACTAAAGATAGGACTGAATGATTGACAGTAATACTCGTATTATTAAACAGTTAGTCCTCTAACAGTCTATACCGTGGTTGTTATAGATTCAAACGAATCAAATTATTCAGTACATTTGCAATTGTTTTTCAATTACTCAAATTTCATTGGTTCTACTATTCATGTCAAATACAATTCGCGAATTGACAAATTTATTTATTTAACTGTAGCACCGTACAGTTTGCGCAGCTATGATTGTCTATTGTAATGTTTTGTTCAGACTCTTACTCACGATTCAATAAAGTTACGAACCGGCTCATTCTTTGTCCTGAGTTAGCTAAAGTATGATTTGTCTGAGATTTGACTTGACTTTAATAAAATGTCAATTTGTGTACATGAGAAATATAACCCATATACATGAGGTGTGGTATGTCAAAATTATGTCTCTAATGTATTTGAATGATTATATTGGATTTAAAATATATAAACTTCTGCGAAATTTTATTATGCATTTAGTTATGTAGTATCAAAATCTTAAAAATATAAATAAATTATGTTTTGATGTTGGTGTAGCAACGGCGAATTTTATTATATTTGTTAAACAAATTTAAGGGGGTTGAAACCTAATGAACTTTATATTATTAAAATTATTTATTCAATTCTCCCAACATTCATGCTTGTAAGCAATTTTACGTTTCGAAGTGGATTAAGTAGGTTATGTATGACTTCATAAGTGAACTCAATAAGTGAACATATGTGCAATCTATGACAGTTAACAGACTGCCAGATTCCCTTGAACTATTGAAAAGTACTCCTGTTAGTGAACAATGGCAGATAATTTGGAACAACAATCGGAATTATATGGCGGGAGTGAAGATGCCAGTTCCATGTGCGATGAAGAAAGAGTTAGAAAATTGTTTCAAGCTTGTGATGGAGATGGTGATGGTTTTATTGACAGGTAATTAAAATCAAAATCTCTAATTAGAATTTGGGCTCAACTGCACTTTTACTAGCGCTTGATTTTTCAGTTATATTATTGTAAATTATAGCTCTTCTTTTGTATTTACTAACATTATTTAATATTTTAAACTTTTTCAAACAATTTTTATAACATGTAGACAGTTTTGAAGTATTTATTTAAATATGCAAATCACAATATTATGACACTGTTAGAAATATTGTGATGCTAACTGCTATTTTCTCCACAGAGTATATTACTTAGTCTATGATTTTTCTATCGCTGTTTTGGGTTATCACTGGTTGGATCAGTGTTAGGGAGCGATAAGTAAGTGTACACCCATTTTTAATAAACGTTTGGTAATTTTAATGTTATTAATACTCGTATATCTTTTTAACATAGATCTGGGGATTTATTGCAAATATTGGTCATTTAAATTTTATAGCGACAGATAGTAATCATAGATGATAATCAATATGTGGTTCGTTTGTGGGTTATTGGTGGCTCTACAAACTCTGGCACATGTGCACTGTTATTCTATAGGACTTTGAAAATATTTCACGCTAGTTTAAGTGCAGTTTTTCCAGAATTTGTTATCAAGTTTAGAATTGAGTGGGTCAGTGGGATAAGGGCCCATCCCAACTGCAATAAGTTTGGAGAAAAATTGCATTTTATTAAATTCTACATTGAGTAAAATATATAGAGCACACATTGATAATATTTGGTAAATGTCTTGTACATAAAATAAGCTTTCTGCCAGCAAATGTATAGATCAACTATGTTGTTTCATATGTCTAATCAAAGAAAAAGAAAATTGAGAATATAAAAGAATACAACATAAATAAACAAATTAAATAACACTTTTTTCTTGAATATTGCATTAATCTACGTATTCTACGTTTGCAGCATTTGTATCATCATCATCATCATCTGATTTAAGGCTACTGTTAAAATGTCTGGTGTACAGGTGGTACAAATGTCATGAGAGTCATGATGTCTTCTTTATCATCCTACCGTTAGGAATTTTTGTTGTCAATATTACATCTCGTAATACAGGATACTTTCCTTTCCCTTTTTCTTTAAAGCTTATTACTTCCTCTAAGTCGGCCGCGGTGGACTAGTGGTTATGCTCCTTGCCTCTGGTCCCGAGGGTCGCGGGTTCAAAACCCGGCCGGGGATTTTTTAGGATGGAAAAATCCAAGGAGCAAGTCCTCCGGGAGAGACTTTAAGTCGTGGGTCCCAAGTCTGAAGATTTTCAGGCTCGTAAAAAATCCTTAAGCCTGAATGAAAAGGCCTCTAAGAAAAATTTACCGAATTTTCCCGTCTTATACTACATTGGTTTCCTAGATGTCAATATGAGGCGGAACGCTGACCACGGACCACTCAAAATGACATCTATACGAAAACAAGTGTATCTAAATTAGTATGGTTTAAATTCTTCCTTGTAGGAGGAGAGCGTCTAAATCTCTGTAAAGGGAAAACATAGGCTTACAATACAAAAATACTTCCTCTAAAGCGAATTCAAATACCTAGGAACAATAATCACAAATAGGAATGAGATGCACAAAGAAATTAAACATAGGTTCAATTCTGGAAATGCATGCTATTATGCATTGCAGAGACTTTTGATATCCCAACTCCTTTCAAAAAACGTTAAGCTGAAAATATATAAAACAATTATTCTACCAGTTATATTATATGGGTGCGAAACATGGACTCTTACTTTAAGGGAGGAAAGGACATTACGAGTATTTGAGAATAAAGTTCTTAGGAAAATTTTTGGACCAAAGAGAGATGTACAGACAGGTGAATGGAGAAGACTACATAACAATGAACTACATGGTCTTTATAGGAAGCCAGATATAATAAGAACAGTTAAGTCTCGTAGACTATGATGGGCAGGACATGTTGCACGTATGGGGAATGAAAGACTTGCATGGAAACTTCTTGTAGGAAAGCCAGAAGGAAAATGCCCAGTTGGTAGAGCAAGAATGAGGTGGGAGAACAACATTAACTATGATTTGAGGGAAGTAGATTATACAGGGAATGATTGGAAAGCATTAGCTCAGGATAGGGATGTATGGAGAGCTTATGTCTGCACGGCCATGAACCTATGGGTTCAACAGTGCCAGTGAGTAAGTAAGTAAGTAAAGCCAAATCACCGAAACTGGATTTTACGTACATTACATGTCTGTTTTCCACAAAACAAAACTGAGATGCTTTTCTGATGTCTACCTTATGCTTGTCCAGCGTCACATTTCTCTTTGTGAACATTTAATTTCAGTTATCCAAATCTTTAAACTCTTCTGCATTTATCTCAATTACTGTAAATGGTTTCTTTCTTATAAGGTGAGCCCACTGTTCAGGTGTATAAACCACTTGTATTTTTCTTTTAACTTTTTCAATCACACCAAAGTGTGATTTGGTACAAGAAATTTATGTTCAATTTCTTCAAACCAACCACAATCAATCACGTATAGCCAAAATCCCATTATTGTATAATTCTTGTTTTGAACAACACATGAATCACTATATACACTATAAGTTTATTTTTATTAGCACCTTTTTCAATCAGTGACACAGCTTTTAATAAACAACTGGCAAATTTATCTGAACCTCTTGAAGCAACTGATTCAGGCCAATATATATTCCTTTCCACTGTTGCATAAAATGTTCTGCTTCGTTTTATTCCACACTTGCACATTTATTTTTCTTTTATATTTTATTACAATATTTCCATTTGCACAAGAACCTGCCGCATCAGCCATTCTGCATTTGCTGATATTTGCCGGCAATGCTAGTCAGTATTGCAGCAGACTACAGAGTAGCGGACAAGATATGGTCACGTGTCTGCAGTTGGGATGGGCCTTTATTTCCTGCGCGCGTGAATAAGTTATAAATTTATCTTAGACATAAACTCTCATTTACCCTCTTTTTAGCAAAGTTAGAATTATGAGCTTCTAAAGTTTAATAGAAGATGGCCATATGATACATAATTTGCAAATAACTGAAAATCAACCAACGGTTGGGATGGGCCCTTATTCCACTGAGCCCCTCAATTAGACTACACTTTTTTATGCTCTTAGCAACAACTTATAACTTTTGTGTACTGTACATATATAATGCTCAGAATTTTTAAATTTTGTTTGACTCTTCTCTGATACAAAGGAAAGAATTAGTGTATGAACTAGTTAAAGTAGTCAGATAGTTTCATTTACAGGTGGTCATTGTTTTACATTTAAGATTAATTAAACAGCATAGCTCCTTCTGTTGGAGAATCATTCCACTAAACATTGTAGTGAATGATTCTTTTATCAGGCCCAGTGTTCCTATCTTTCTCTTTCTTGGTTATGGTGTAATTTTGTTTCTTTTAACAATATGGAAGATAAAGATCAGTTAGAGGTAATTCGGTTTATCATCAGCTCTGGGTGAAAATCAGAGAAGGGTTATTGCATATGACAGGAACAAACACTAAAGATGAGTCTGATAAATTCTAACTAGGCCTATAGGTCTCACTACAGTACACCATGCAATATTCATACGACATTATTGCACTGTTTACTTTTTCCGTTATACTAACATTTTCTAACGATTCTTAAAATATTTTTTACAATTGTAAAATATTTATGTGTGTACTGGTACGCGAAATTTCTCAATAATTTCTTCAAAATTCCATATAACCGTAGTGCATATTCTCATCTACAGATGGCAGTCCAGTAAGACTGACCTTCAAATAAGAAATTACACTACTACTTTTATTATGTCTAAATGTTCCAGAATCCTATTCTTGTGACTTTCTTCATAGCAAAGATTGACTTCATTTTAATATATTTTTTACATTAGATTTTTTAATAATCTTAATGTAATAAGAATGGGTGATTAGCCCTTTGCCTTCAAGTATCCTAGTGGGACTGATACTTTAGGAGTCTGGGTACCTGTCTGTTTATTTGGAATGGGGATATACATAAACCCATTGCCTTCAAGTATCCTAGTGGGACTGATACTTTACGAGTCTGGGTACCTGTCTGTTTATATGAGATGAGGATATACATAAACCCATTGTCTTCAAGTATCCTAGCGGGACTGATGCTTTAGGAGTCTGGGTACCTGTCTGTTTATATGAGATGAGGATATACATAATATTTCCTTTTGTGGAAAAAAATATGGGTTTTCCACCTATGCTCACTTACCATAACATTGTTAATAAAAAAAGTCTCATTACGAGGAAACAAAGTTTGACTTTTTAGATGAGTTGTCATAACTTAAGCATCATAACCAACTTTATAGTTAGATTTTAATAATTGATTAAATAAATAATGTGTGTCATTGACTATTGATAATATACTCTTCTGTTTTAAATAATTGTATAATTTGAAATATCAAAACATTCAATATATTCTTTTTTCTTTTTTATTTAGCTTGTTTCATTCATTCATTCATTCATTCATATGTCTTAGTCCTTCCATTATGTCTTTGTTCTTCCTCTGTTTCCCTTTTCTTTTGGTATCCATTTTCTCATTGTCTGCACCAGCCTTGAATTTTTCATGCAGTTGTTATGTTCATTCCATTTTTTTCTTATTGATTATGTACTAAGATGTTAAATATATATTTTTTTTTACTTGGTAAGTCAGTCGTCCTCAACTAAATTATTAAACTTCAAGTTATTCCAATATGTAAGTCTTTCGAAAACAATGTTTCATCTTCTGCATTTTAACTGGAACTGATGGTGTTATATAGGTTGTACAACAGATTTATGTCCTATATTAATTTAGTTGAGAACGACTGACTTACCAGGTAAAAAAAATATATATATAATTAACATCTTATTACATAACCTCAATGGTGCTTTAATGTGAATTTCAAAAGTGTTGATGATTATGTACTTCATTTTTGGTGACTCTCAGGTTCTGATGTAGTAGTAATCACAAGGAAGAGATCTATTTGGAGGTATAAAGTATTAACTCTCATCTTTATTAGTGCCAATTTAGGTTTGTATAAAAGCCGCTATAACTCCATATATTTCTTATAAGGGATACTTTTGAACCTACCAACGAAAATCGCCAAGAAACTTTCTGGGCTGAACAAGCATGAGGCCAAAGTATTTGGTGTGAAGGGTGGCATTTCGAAATCATTCACTACCCCTAAAACAAGGCGTATAAAAGTAGGGTTTGCAACTGTAATATTTATAATCATAAGTTATGGGGTAAGTGAAGTGCTTTGTGTGGAGTGTAGCATTGTATGGTACAGAGACTTGGACATTACGACGGAATGAGGAAAAGCGATTGGAAGCTTTTGAGATGTGGATATGGAGAAGAATGGAACGTATAAAATGGACAGACAAAATAAAAAAAATAAAGATGTGCTAAACAGAGTGGGTGAAGGAAGAACAATGCTGGAACTCATAAAGAAGAGGAAAAGAAATTGGATTGGCCACTGGCTAAGAAGAAACTGCCTGCTGACGGATGCCCTAGAAGGCATGGTCAACGGAAAGAAAGAGGCAGAAAAAACATCAGATAATAGACAATATTAAAATAAATGGGTTGTATGCAAATACAGAACGGAAAGCTGAGTTAAGAAGAGTGGGGGATGCTGAGTTTGCAGTGAAATACGTGGTATTGGGCAGGACACTAATTATGTATGTATGTATGTGTAAGTTATGAAACATGTTGTACCCGAGAGACATGATATCATATGGTGATAATGCACTTGCCCAGTAGATCTCCTGCTTTGTGTAAATAAGTGTGTTTTGTATAACCGTAAGTGGCTAGGTAGTACGATTCAGGGCATGGGCCTATTTGTGTGTTAAATAATATTGTAGGTGAATTATGTATATACTACTGTGTGTTTATCGAAATGAGTTGTAACCCTCATGCTGTAGTACTAATACTGGTGAATGAGCTGACACAGAATTACCCAGCGGACAACATGCATCCAACATACATTACCAGGTGAATTGCACAGGAGTTATCATCCTGGAGAAATATGTCAATGGCGGCATGGAATGTTAGAAGGACAGACATTGTGGTGTGATAGTAACGGACACTCTATCTGAAGATAGTAATATGCTTGGTAGTCCAGTTCATAATGCGGCAACCAGTTCAAGTTCCTATGAACCATCATCTCCCAAATTCAAATGGGAAAGTATCCATGAGCAGTTCTCTAAAATAACATGCAAAGGATTTATGACAGTGTCAAGATTGGAAAAAAAAAGCATTGCACCAACTGCCGAAAAATTCAAGACATCACCAGCGAAAGTGATGCAAATAGTAAAGGCTCTTGAGAGAGGTGGTACGATATAAAACAGACAAGATTCATTACTAAGTGGAATGTTACTCTTGATGCTGTCGTGAGGGCCAGAACATTGGGGTTTGTGCAAAAAGTTACAGACTACATTTCTGTTAATGCAATTGATGCCAACATGGTGTTGAATATGGCTCAAAGTCGACTTGAGTATGAAATTACCTCAAATAGGACTATCAATGACTGTGAAAAGACAACTGAAGCAACTGTTGAAAGCATTGCATCTACTACTCACTTCTACACCATTCAGGTCCTTATTTCCATGTGAGAATGCCTCACAAAGAAATTGTACATCTGTATTCAGGAAGCGGGTGGTAAATTTGGCAAACATCTTTGCGAAACATTACATGTAACCAACCTCAAAATATAGAATATGATTGCAGCACCAGTGGTAAGATGTCAACAGCTCTCTTACTGTCCTGGATGCATAAAGTGCTGCAACCAGAACTAAAGGGAGCATCGCTTCTGCTGCTGGATTCATGGTCTGGTCAAACAGACCAGATTTATTGGCCTAGAGCCTTTGAAACAGGGATTTAAATTTACACACAAAAATCATACCACCTAAAACCACAAAGAACTGTCAGCATCTAGAAGTCCACTTCTTTCGCCAGTACTAACTATTTGTACGATGCATTGAAGAGAACATACGTCATGATGAAAGGAATGTCGTCAAGCCTCATTCATTTCCAAGTTGCATTTCTTGATATACAATCAGTTGAGTGCACCACAGTACCAGCCTATGCTTTGCTATGCGTGGGAGGCATCTGGATACGTGTCACAGGACATGCCACTTCTGTACCATAATGTGTTGGACATAAATTTTGCTGGTCTTGATATATGCAGCATTCCTGACTGTGATTGCATTTCCACCATTATTTCCTCATGATGTGAGGTTCAATTTTGTTTGCAGCACTGCCTTCTTACACCACATTACCATGAGGTAGAATTAGGTACGTATATGATATTTTACAAATCTATCTATTGTACGTAATCTCGTCATTTACATGTATAATATTTCACGGTAGATGATGTTAGGCACTCTATGACTACAAACATTACAGTTGCAAACCTACTTTTATACACCTTGTTTTAGGGATAGCGAATGATTGCAAAATGCCGCACTCCACACCAATTACTTTGGCCTCATGCTTGTTCAGCCCAGAAAGTTTCATGGCGATTTTCATCTGGAGTTCCGAAAGCATCCCTTGTTAGTGATATAGAGTAATGAGACCTTTCTTAAGAAAAGTATGGAAATTGTGAGCTCTTGGTACAGAACTATTCAGCATTAATAGTTTTGATTTCACATTCTTTCCTAACATTTTCACTTCTTACTTTATACCTTATTGTGTATTTAAATTAGTTTATAGGGTCTTCTCAATTCGTAAGCACATTTAATTGTGTCTTTCCATCATGTCTCTCATATTTCTCTCTCTCTTTCTCATTCCTTTTGGTATCCATTTCTTTATTCTCTTCACCAGTCTTGTATTTTTCATGCAGTCAGTGTGTTCATTCCATTTTGTTTTCTGGTTATATTTAATATTCTTTCCTATGGTACTATTTTTACTTCTTACTTTATCTCTTGATGTATAAGTAAATTAATTTATTGAAAATAAACTTTATAAGAGCGAAACCATAGGAACACAATGAATAAATGGGATTGGAGGAGAATGGAATTGATGGAAGAAGATGCACAAGACAAGAATTTTTAAGAATAAAATAACTTCAGGTTTAAGGAAAAACTACTGTACTCTAGAAAAAATTCCTAATAAAAATACCTTTATAGGTCTCTTCATCTCTAAAGCTCATAGTTTAATTAAAAAAAATCTTTGAAGATGTAATTGTGCAAGCATACATATAACGGCAAGAATTTTAAGTGAGAATTTATTTAAAAAGCCAGTTAGATATTATATTAGATCCCTTATAAAGCCAAATTTTATAGAATGTTTTCTGTTTTCTAATAGCGTTAAGGTAGGATTAAGTACATCATGTTCTTGACTAATGCTTGTTTGGATTTCCTAAAATATTACCCAACAACTTCATATAGTACCATATAGGACCTGTATGTGGACACAGACAAATTTGACGGAGAGTGATAAATCTATTGTCAATAAAACAATCTCACAACATAGCTATTAACTTATTCTGGAAAGTATTTTCATTGCTGGCCTTAGGAGACCTATGGGATATTAGGAGGTTAAGGCTCCCACCTTTGGCACACAGTTCTGAAACTGCCTGGATATGCGGTTAACAATATACCAAGTTAATTCAAGATTTTACAATAGCTATGAGATATCTAACTCAAAGTGGAGATTCAAATTGCCTTCTTATGTCAAATTTTATAGCATTTTTTCTGTATTCTAGTAATATTAAGGTAGGGTAGAGTAGGGGAATTCTATTACCTTCAGCTTCATATTCGTACAAAATTCTAACATGCATTAGTATCCAAGTTTATCCCTTATATTGATGATTTAATGGCAGTTATCAAGTGGATTTAGAGAATAAAGGTTTACAACAGATACGATTTTGAGTACAAGATAGATTCTAAAAAAAATGGGAATACGATGGCACTATACATCAACTATATACAAACTTGAAAAAGGCATAAGATTCATTTAAGAGGGAGAAGTTGTATAATAATTAGAATTCCTAAAAAGTTAATTAGACTTATTCAGATGTGTCTAAATGACACAAGAAATAGGGAGCAGGTAGATAAACTGTTTTCATTTGCATTATCTCCTCTGCTGTTCAGTTTTGTACTAGAGTACGCCATCAAATCTTTAGAGAATGAAGAGGGAGTAAAACTCAATGATATTAATCAGTTGTTGATATATGCTAATAATGCAGTATTAGGCGATAGCGAGAAAATACTAAAATCCAACACACATTCTATTTAGTAACAATAAGAAACTCATATCAACCAAACTAAAATTTAAAAAATGTATTTCTATGTGTTTATTATATTTAATATAAAAAGCACATAGAAATACATTGTTATATGGGAATGGAAACTAAACAAATGTGAAATTTTGAAGTCACAGAATACAAACATCTAGGAAATACATTTACAAATATGAACGAAGCGCAGTAAGACTATAATAAAAATAGACTAAACTCTGGAAATGCATGCTATTATGCATTATGGGGACTCTTGTCTTCCCAACTTCTTTCAAAAACGTTAAACTAAAATTAATAAAATGGTTATTCTCCCAGTTTTATGGATGCGATTCATGGTCTTTTTCTTTAAAAGAGGAGTTAATATTACGAATATTTGAGAATAAAGTGCATTGGGACATTTTTGGACCAACGGAGGAAACTGCATAACAGTGAGCTTCATGATCTGCAAGGGAAATCAAACATGTTAAGAACAGTTAACCCAGTTATTCCCAATTTTTTTTTCAATAAAACACAATTTAGATACATAAAACTAGTCATTTGAGTCCAACAATGATCTTTGATAAGAAGTTTTAAATTTTAGGTATTGGAAACATTCAGGAATGGGTGTCCTATAAAAAGGACGATGAGAAAGAGGTATGATTCTTACCTAAAATTTCTTCACTTGTTTAGAAAAAACAATGTGGCGAATTTCAGAGAAAATTGAACATTATTTAATTTATTAACATAAACAAATACATGTGATAGTAGAACAGAAAAACTTTGTATTTTAATGCAAAAACGTTTCAAATAAACTGGACTTAAAAGCGTGATTAAATTTTCCTCTGATACTTTGGAAAACACTTTACATGCAAAGTTACATTGTATTTTGTGCTTTTCATAGATGCATTTTTGTAGCAGATTCTGCACCTGATAGGTTTCCCTTGTGATTCAATCTTATGATCAATTCGGTCATATCTAGATTCCAAGTTTTCTAGTGGAGTTGGATGGCAGCGTTTTGCAGGCGTTGATCGTATACTGGATTCAAGAAGAGCTATTGCCAATCTTCTTCTAAAACCAAGATGATTCATTTTCCCCTAATTTAGTTTATAAAGTTGCCATGCATTTTGCTCACAGGCATCAATACCGTGGCAAGTAAGTGGAAAGTACCAAGTTTTCCCTCTTATTGCAATTCGATATAGGCTGATATTTTGATTTACCCTATCTACACCCCCATGCCAGAGTGACACTGTAATTCTCTTTGTATTTATTTGAAAATCGTCTGACTGCCTGGAGAAGAAATACTGGTGCTGCATTGATGCTACTGACACAACATTATTGTCATTCCATTTTGCAACAATACTTCAATCGGCTGTTGTCTTGAAGTCACAAGAACCACGGTTCTGTTTTCGCAAATATTCTTTGTTTTGATCGGACAATTAGGCACACGATTCTCTCTTATGTTTCCAGTGCCTCGTATACCCCTTGCGTTCAGCTCATCCAAGAGAGGAATTGTGATAAAATAATTATCAAAACATACATGATAGGGATGTTGACTTAGTGTTGCAAGCACATCTACGTATCGCAAAACAAATGTCGGTCCTAGAGTAAATTCGTTCTTATATTGTACAGATATATTGGAATGAGCACCTTGGTATGATTCCACCCAATGTAGGTATTAGGAAGCCCTTGGGGTAGAAGGAAGTTCAGATTCCTATCTTAGCAGATAATCGGCATGAGATATCAGCTGGGTTGTCAGTCCTGCGTGACGGCTCCATTTACACTCAGAACGTAGTCTGGCACTCATTTCCGTTGGAGATTGAGTCGATTCCATGACCATGGTATTGCCAGAAGATTTAGGCCAGTTTAAAATTCTTGTCCCCATCGAGAATTGAATGATTTAATGGAAATGAATACCAGACATATGTTTTGAGTATAAAGGCCAATCATTTTCTTTCTGGTGTAGACCGCTATTGGCTACGTTGTTACTTTGTTTGCTCTCGCGAATAGTGCTGCTTGCAAATCCAAATATATAGCATACGATTTTTATCCTTTCATTGAAATCAGACGGAATTCTACTTCAAGAAAAGATAAAATATTGTATGCTATACGTATGGACTCGCAAGCAGCACTATTACCAAACAAAAGATCAACACAGCCAAGAGCAGTGTACTACTCGACCGCGTTAACTTTTTAGCTGGAGAGGGGAAGAAATGGCGTTAGTTGTGAAGGTGGAGAAAGTGTCTCCTTGCACCGTTGGTACAAGCGAATGACTGGGCAAGTGGTATAACTTCTTCTTCTTCCTCTTCTTCTCCTTGCTTTCCAGGATTAGGTCAATGCGACCTGTTCCGGTCTCAAGTCCATCGTTTCCTTGGCCGTCGCAAATATCTTTTTCCATGTGGTTTGTAGGTGTTGATCTTTTTGGGTAATCTTGTATTGTCCATTCTGTCTAAATGTTTTTTCCATTGGTATTTGTGCTCTTCTAGTTTATCAACTATTGAAAATATCTCCAGTTCATTTATTATTGATTCATTGTGTAATCTATCCATGCGTGTACATCCTTTTACGGATCTTAAAAAAATCATTTCAGTGGCTTGAATGTGTGAGGTATCATTTTTTGTAAGTACCCAAGATTCAGACCCATATAAAAGAAAAGGAACAGCCATGATTTTATAAAACCTGAGCTGAGTTTCTCTTCGAGTCTTTCGGAGGGTTCTTCTTATGGTGCCACACATAATTTGATATCGGTTTAATTTATTATGTATATCCCAATCATAGCTATATGTTATATCTGAATCAAGATAGTTAAAGTGTGCTATCTGTTCTATTATTTCATTATTGATTACTATTTTTGTCCCGCGCCGTAGCCGAGCGGTTAAGGTAGGAAGCCTTGGCGCAGAGCTACGGGACTTGCGCTGGTTCGAGTCTCCATGGGGAAGAAATTTTCTCATGGTATTTCGGCCAGTATGGGACCGGTGCCCACCCAGCATCGTGAGGCAATTGGGTAGCTACAATAAGTAGCGGCTCCAGGTTGAGGAACCAGCTATAACGGCTGGGGGACTCGACATGCTAACCACATGTCACCCCTACACTGGCTGTTGATCATCTACCTCTGTGATTGACACATGTGGATGTGAAGGGCCAGCAGCCGGCTGGTAAAAGGGCAACCGCTGACAAGTGGAAAGACCCTCAATCGGATCGGGGATTACTATTTTTGCTCTGACTGGCACTTTGCCCTGAAAAGCCATAATTTTAGTTTTTGAAGTTGAGACTTTGAGATTATAATAGAGTCCTAATTGATTCAACATGTAAATGGCTCTTTGTAAATCATCCTCTGACTTCTGTATAATTACCAGATCGTCTGCATACATTAAAATATTCATCTCCTTAATAATTAAATAATAACCAATGGCAAAATATAGTGGTAGACCTACTTGAAATAGGAAATGAAGTTAATGAAAAATCTTCAGAGTTTGTATGCCTACGGGTTTCTGGATAATGTGATGTACAGAGAAATTAAATCAGCACTAATTTCCAACTACTGTCGGTAGACTTAAATGTGTATATAACTTACTATATAGGGTATAACTTTCGCCCTTGACATTGTCACTAACAACTGACTATACATGATTGACGGATAATAAACACTGTCACTGCAACCTGAGACAAGAGTCTACTACCCCGAACCCCTACTCACCCATACCACATTATTTTAGTTCACAGTTTTTCCGCATTGCAAGTTAAGGTTGTCGAGTTATATACAGGGTGGACCGCTCGAATGGACCTAATTTCAATTGCTTGTTACTGGCAAACGGTTGAAGATAGAAACTTAAAACAACGTTCATATTACAGAAAAACTCACCAAGTTTTGATATCCAGATCACCACATCTCTATATGAGCCCCAGCAGTCACTGTGACGATATCAAAGCGATGAACAATTTCTTGCCAAGTATGTTGGAGTATGTCTTCTGGAATGTTCTCAATAGCCTCTATGATGCGCTCACGAAGATCACGAAGGTCTTTGACTGGGGTGGTGTAAACTTTATCTTTGACATAGCCCCAGAGAAAGAAATCCAGTGGTGTTAAATCGGGAGATCTCGGGGGCCACGCGATTGGTCCCCCCCTACCAATCCAACGCCAGGGAAAATGTTGTCCAAAGTCGTACGAACTTCATTGGACCAGTGGGGAGGAGCACCATCTTGCTGGAAAACGATGTTAGGCTGCAGTTGTTCAATTTGTGGAAAGAAGAACTGCTCCAGCATGTCAAGATATGTTGGTACCACGAACAGTTTTCTCGGCGAAGAAAAACGGTCCAATGACCTTATTATGTGACAAACTGCACCAAACATTCATCTTCGGACTATCACGAACATGCTCTTGAATAGCGTGAGGATTCTCCGATCCCCAGATCCGCACATTATGCCGGTTTACCTTGCCTGACAAATGGAAAGTGGCTTCGTCCGAGAAGAAAATCTTGGTCATGAAGTCAGGATCAGCGCCGAGACGGTCCAGCATCGTATTGGCGAATTCCACTCGTTTCGGCATGTCATTCGGCTCCAGACGTTGCACTAACTGCACTTTATATGCGTGCAGTTTGAGGCGTTTGTGGACAATCCGTTGTAATGTCGATTTTGGTATTTGAAGTTCCCGCGAAGCTCTTCTTAATGACTTCCGGGGGCTTCGCTCAAATGCGGCTTGAACATTTGCTACCATTTCATCGGATGCTCTGCGACCACCACCATGCTTCTTCAACACAGATCCTGTAGCTAATAATGTATCACGCCACTTCTTTATGCTTCTAGCAGTTGGAGCATCACGGTTAAACACACGCCGGAACTCCCTTTGAACTCTAATGATTGATTTAAACTCCGCATACCACAAAACAGCTTGCGCTTTCATCTGCGGAGTCGCCATTTTCACAAACAATTAAATCTAAGAACGAGAAACGTATCTTTGTGCCATCTACCGACAGGATTCGAAACTTGGTGAGTTTTTCTGTACTATGAACGTTGTTTTAAGTTTCTATCTTCAACCGTTTGCCAGTAACAAGCAATTGAAATTAGGTCCATTCGAGCGGTCCACCCTGTATATGTTCGCTCTCATAAATACCCCCAAATTATACTGGATCAGAGGGCACTTGAGCATTAAAGGTAACGAAAGATAGCGTTATATAGGGTAGAGCGGGGTTAGTAGAATAGCGGGGCTATTTGAATAATATTAAGCTTTTGCGCATGTGCAGCGAAGTAACCAAGAAGAAGACGACATGTTGTCGGTGGATGTTGTTAGTGAAAGTATTTTCTATTCAGTGAAGTTGTTTATTTCGATTTTTGTCTACAGAAGTTTAGTCTAGGTTGATTTGAAGTACCAAAGGTAAGCGGCTCTGATGTCATGATTGTTGAGTATGTAAAATGTTCTTGGTTATTGTTAAGTTTTATCTATCGACAATGGAAAACATGGAAAGTGAAAGGCATACAGAACTGACTGTTGATCTTTTCTCCAATAACCCTCCAACTCGTTTTGTAAGCTATGCTCTTATTTGGAAACTACGAGGTCATGAAGTGAATATGTCACGAGGGGCTATTTGAATACCTGAGAGCAGGGCTTCTTGAATAGTCAAAATTCTGTTTTTGTATTCGCTTTTCTCTTTCTTCTAAATACATTTATCACTTTTATTATAGATACAGTAGAATAACTGTAATGGTTATATGATATTTAGGACCTGGGCATTATTTTATTATTTTATTTTTTGAAAATTTTAAATAATCTTTTAAGAAAGACTATAAAAAAGTACTGCTCATACATTTTAAATAATCCGATATTACGCAGTTGGATCAATCTGCACATTACCTCTTTATAGGCCTAAGTTTACAGTATATGATGAAGTTTCTAATGCAATTACTATAGGTTTCATTTTAAGTATAAATGAAGTGTAAACTACCATATTAGAGTGAACTGAATGCGAAGAGTTTGGAAATTAGTCACTGGTATTACCAAAACATTTATTTGCTTCAGATAGTGAGAAATTATAAAGGAACGGGGGACGAATGGAGTGGGATGAGAAGTCTATGAAGAAGGTTGTCGACGCAGCTATCAGAGGATTATCACTGGAAGACAGTAAAACATATGGGGTGCCCTTCACAACTCTTTACCGCCGATATCAGCTGGAAAAGCACAATATCTCCCAACTAAATATAAAAGTGAGAACTCCAACGGCCACCCTATAATATTTACTGCAGAACCATAAAAAAATCTAGCTGATCGGAATATTTTGCGAGGGCAACCAAATGGCAGCAAAGAACTCCTCGTGAAAAAATGGCAAAAGTTCATTTCGCTGGAATTTTCACTGAAGCGTGGATGGCCACTGCATCTGTTCTGTTTGAAGGAGAGAAGAGAAAAGCAAGCCAGGCAGGTAATGGATGTGTAAAGAAGAGGCTCATTGTTTCCAAAAGGACAAAAAAAAAATAGAAGATGGGACATCGACCTAGATTTGGATTCTAGCCTAGATGGCCTTGTACCTCTGACTGACTCTTACCATGAAGATGCTGACTGGAACTTTGGATGTCAGGGGAAATAGTCCCACATCGAATCTGAGGGAGAATAGACAGCCTAGACACAATACCAAAAGTGTAAGACATGATATTACGAATACTGCGTGAGTACGAAAGGTAGCAAAAAATTTCATTGTGGACGCTGCAAGTAACTTGCCTGGAATGTGTTTCTGATGCTTATTTTTGTTTTAGTACTTTTGTTTTTTGCATTTATCTTATTTTCTAATAACAGTTTCATGAGAATTGCACATAATCTTGTGTTTTTTCAGTTATCCAAATAGCCCCATCCATTATTCAAATAGCCCCGCAGATTGTTAGATTCTTGTCATGTGGAGGGTAAATCGAATAATTGCATAACTTGAATAATTAAAAAAGTTATTGCACCCAACTTATTCAGTGAGGAAGACGATATGTCGGGCAATGTTACTGTATATTTCAGTTCTAAGGATTGCACATACTTTTCCGATAAATTGTTAAAGTTGAAATTATTCAAATAGCCCCGCTGTACCCTATTCGAAATAGCAACCAACTATGGAAATATAAAACATCTCCATCCCATTGTCTCTGCCAAAACAACTTCTGTAAAACTAGTATACAAACATTTGGAATATGACCTAGATCAATTGCTAGTGGTCAGTATTTCTGACTACAGTTCATGAGGACCTGGGTTCGATTCCCGGTCAGACCATATACATTTTTCCTTAAAGGGAATTATTCCTATGGATGCTCATGGTCTGGAATTTAGGTTAAGATTAGGTTAAGGACTCTCCTGGCGCTTCATTATCATTTATCATCCATTATATCATCAGTGTAACGTAAAGATAACCTACCAGTGCCTTCCAGGTGCCCCAACCTAATCTGGTGGTATTGGACAAAAAAAATCTGGAACACAACATAGGCCTACATCCATTCAGAGGTAGCATTTTATACCAAACAGTTTATCCTGTCCATAATTCATAAGCTCTCCATAGCCTTTTGGCCTAATATTACGTACACAATTCCTGACCAACCATGGATGCTTTAGATCATACCTCTACAGGATTAACAAATTATGAGGTTGTCCCAAAGAAAAAGCGCCATAGACAATTAACCTGCTGATAGAATGCACATTTCTCAAGAGACCGGCTTACAGTTCTAACAAAGCAAAGATCTGCCCTGATGCTGAAGTCTCACATAAACACCGTCAGAAACTTCATTAACATCTCCCGGTCACTTCAAGAATATTATATATAAACATTGTTTGTTTGTATGTTTGTTTGTTCGTGCTTTATGCGCGACCATACCGTTGATCCGATTGTGATGGGCTATTTTGCAAAATGTTGTGGAGATTCCCGGGATGAACATAGGCTATAAGAGAGTTGTGATACTCAACTCCTACACCCTTAAAAATCGCCCTTTGTAGTGGAAAACGTGAAAAAACAGCTCTTTAGACTTTTAAATGGCTTATGCTGCCTAAACCATAAGAAATACATAACATTAATGTACACAGAATTGAATATCTCAAAAAGCTTTACAAAAAAGTCCGCGACAGCATACGTTTATCTCTTACGGAAAACTCACAATAACCATTTTTGTCTTTCATTGATACCAAGAGAATAATACCCATTCGGGTGAACCTTTCTTCTTTATTACTGATACCAAGAGTCCCGCGCTGTAGTCGTGTGGTTAAGGCACGAAGTCTTTGCGTAGAACTGCGGGACTTACGCTGGTTCGAGTCTCCATGGGGATTTTTTTTTCTCATGGAATTTCGGCCAGTATGGGACCGGTGCACAGTGGGCCAGAAAATAAATGTAGCTGGAAATATACTATTTTCACATCTTCATCAATTTATCTTCTTTTTTTTTCACTCTAATATAATTGTTATATGACGGTTCTTAACTTATCTGCAAAGGAGGGTAAAATTCTAATGTGAGAAAGTAGCTCTTAGGACGCTTAAATGGCTTACGCTGCCTAAACCTTAAATACACAAAATGAATGTAGCCTGCACAGAATTGAATATCTCAAAAAGCTCTTCAAAAAAGTCCGCGACAGCATATGTTTATCTCTTACGGATATCTCACAATAACCATTTTTATATTTCATTAATACCGAGAGTCCCGCGTCGTAGCCGAGTGGTTAAGGCAAGAAGTCATGGCGCAGAACTATGGGACTTACGCTGGTTCGAGTCTCCATGTGGGAAGACATTTTTTTTTGGGACAGGCGCACAGTGGGCCGGAAATGAAATATAGCTGTAAAAAAACTATTTTCACTCAACTTCATCAATTTATTTTTTTTTTCACTCTAATATAATTGTTATATGACGGTTCTTAACTTATCTGCAAAGGAGGGTACAATTCTAAAGTTTATGAAGACAATACAAACATTGGAAGTTGCCGATGTTTAAGCACTCCTCTGGTTTATATGCCAGTTGTGTTATTAGCGTTGTGTGTTCAAGTTCAGTGAGCTTTTCTTCTTATTCTATATCGATACTTCACCCCAAGGTTTGTAATTTTATTGATATATTTATTGTTTTTCTAGATAACCAGATATAATGTTAAATACATGTGGAATCATCCTTCCATGCACTAAAAGAATTACACAATCATCTTATTTTAAATTGAGATACAAAGAAAACAGTTCTGAACAGTTATAATTAGAGCGAGGATTTTTATGAAATTCCATGTTTTAAACTATTAGTCAGAGAGCGCTTAGACAAAGTATCTTTACATTTTATGATATGTAGAATCAAATAAGACCTACATATTTTTTTCATATTTCATAATATTTTTTTGTCCACCGCTGTGGTCTCGAAGTAGCGTGCTGCCTTGTCACGCAGCGGGCCCGGGTTCGATCCCCGGTCGGGGCAGTTTTTCTGGGTGAGGTTTTTATCGGGGTTTTTTCCTCACCTGTAAGACAAATGTCAGGAAAACTTTAAGGCCCAAACGGTCCCCGAAATCATATGGCCATCATCTTTATCATCATCACCCTTATCATTATCATCATCATCATCATCCTTCACCGGTGTGGAAAGTAACGGGAAACTACCACACCTTCACAATTCCCTAGTAAAGCTGCAAGCATAGCATGAAAATGCTATGATTGCAGTGAAGGACCTGCCTTCGGGCAGAATTACTATGCATGCATAATATTTTGGCAAAATGTTCATATTTTAGTAAAAATTTAATATTCCTTCATATTTTTCAACCTTCAATTTTTTAAATGAAATTTCTACTAATTGGTTAAAACATTTTTGAAGTGACTGTAGTTTTGAAATGTTTTGACAATGTAATGTGGTAGACAGCCGAAAATTCTTCAGTATCCCATCTGGAAGAAGATAAATAGATTTGATAAAAGAAAATAATTGAAAAAAGGAGACATGGAGTGACCAAGTGGAGGCTTTTGTCCGAAACTACAGAACAAAAACAGGGATTTCCTAATATGCGACAAGAACATGAATAAGTAGAACAACAATGTTAGAATAGTAACCACCTACTCTTTCTCTCAGTAGCAACTGTTCCTTTTACTACCTAAGGACATGTCTTACTTTGTGAATGGATTACAGTATTTAAATGTAGGGAAGACTGCTGCTGCTAAACTTGAAGCTATGCTGAAGAATAAGGTCTTACTCCACAGTTTATGAAATTATTCAAGTTCTTGTAGGTAAGGCCAATATTATTCTCACTTGCATCAAATGTAGCGCGGTACATGTTTGCTCCCATAACATCATATGGTGTGGAGCATACTTTTTGATCGTACAAAATAATTCTGACAGACAGATGTTAAAAAATATAGAAAAAACTTCATACCGTGTATTACGAACAGAATTGATGACTGGATTAATCAAAGCACGAGTATACCATCCTGTGCTCAGGCAAATTTCACGGAAAAAACTAATGTTAAAATAATTCTAACTACATTTCACCATGTTAATACGTGTAATGTATAGGATTAAAAATAATTGTAATTGCAAAGAGAGTTTTAAATACACCCTAGAATAATTTATGGATTAATTCATTTTAATATCTTGTTTCTCCAAATATGACATATAGTACTTGGTCTACTGCGATGGGCAGGACATGTGGCACGAATGGGGAATGAAAGATGTGCATGGAAGCTTCTTGTAGGAAAACCAGAAGAAAACGCCCAGTTGGCAGGCCAATAATGAAGTGGGAGAATAACATTAGCCATGATTTGAGGGAATTAGATTATAGAGGGGATGATTGGAAAACATTAGCTCAGGATAGGGATGTATGAAGAGCTTATGTCCGTGCGGCCATTAATCTACGGGTTCGATCATGCAAGTGAGTTAGTTAGGACTTGGTCTACGTGTGTTCTGATTCATCCAATTTAATGTTATTGTGACATTTACATATACTGGAATTCATTATCTTTATGCAAGGTAAACAGAAGTCATCCAAACTGTACCTACTCAAAATTTTGTCAGTGGTATATTCGATGGAAGCATGTTACTACGGTTACTATGATTTGTTTTTTGTTTATGTTTGGATTTCATAATTAAATATCATTGGATAAATTAATTGATCGTGTTGTATATATACCCAGTATTAATTTACTGAGAATTTACTAAGAATCAATGAAGCTAAGAGGGAATGGGAAATAGAAGAAGATATATGGATGAACAGATAGGAATGGAAAAATGTGTTGAAACAAATGTGTAGTTAACTGTGAACATGGGTACCGGAAAAATGTATATTCATTGTAAAAGCCGGAATGATAAAAAAATAATTTACTGAAATAAAGTGTCAAACTACAGGCTTGGGAGGCCCTTGTGGGTAGATGGATGTTGAGACTTCCACATTTCTAGACAATCGCCAAGGGATGTCCACTGGGTTCTCAGTCCTGTGTGACGCCCGCCATTGCCCCAGAACATGCGTCTGGTATTCATTCAAATTAAGAGCTGAGTAGACCCTAGGGCTATGATGACGCCAGAAGGTTTATTCCAGCTAAAAACTTGACCCCATTGAGACTCAAACCCACGACCTTCCGGCTTGTTAGCGTTATTTCTCAAACGACATTTCAACGTGAGTCATTAGAATTGCTTCAAATCATGAACATGATATTGTATATTGAGTCAGAATTAATGAAAAATTAATTAAAATGGAAATACAGAGAGAACTCTTTATTTCTTGAGCTACAAAAAGGTCTTGTCTCATTTGTGTGCTGGTATGTATACCCATAAATTATACATAGCTTGTGTATATAAATATATGTAAAAAATTAAGAAAATAGTAGCTTCGTAATATTTTTTTGTCCTAATTTTCATATTTTTCATATTTTGTTATTATGATGTCATATTTTAATATAATTTTCTTCATATAATTCCTCGCTCTAGTTATAGGCCTAATATAGAGTGATTTATGGAGTTTAATTTCCGCACAATAACATGTGTGCAAATTATTGCGTTTTTTTAATTAGCTTTCTCATTACAGGAGGTAGCCAGCAACTGAGGCCTACCGTTGCGGGAAGAGAATAATTGTTTGATTTAATATGGAAAACATTGTTAGATAGGGGCAATAAGTTATCATTTAGTAAACAAATTAGGGGTAGGGGGATGTTTGCAGAATGTTTTAAATTATATTAAAAATCAATATTTATTGAAAAGCGATTTTCTCAAACGTAGGAAGTTGTGTGTGAAAAAAAAAATGTAATGAAATATTATGATTGGCTAGGAGTGGATGTTAACTTTCCCGTTATGAAGAATTAATTTAGTAAAATGACAGTCGTTGGAAAATTCTGTTCAATCTGCTTATGGAATTGGAAGACAAAATAACTTTCGAAGAGGCTGGAATAAAAGAAATGTTCACTTAAGCAGGAATTCTCTCGCGATGAACTTGCTCTTGCAACAGAAATATTACTTTGGTCACATGGTAAACGAGATACTGCTGATGTTTTGAAGACATTACTCATAAAACCACAAAAAATAGCTTCAAAATAATAATAAACATTACAAATCACCCCGCTCAACTCCCCTATATGTCGGACGAAGCATTGTCTTTTTTGACAATAAAATATCAATATGTCGATATATTATCATGAGACTAGGTGTCAAAAGGAGGTTGTGATATTGTATCCACTCTAAAATGCTTCTAGGGAAGCAAATTTATTATGCTACCTTTCCCAAGACAGACATTTCAGCAGAAATAAGACTTTTTTTTTTTTTTTTTTTTTTTTTATTCTAGCCTCTTCGAAAGATATTTTGTATCTTACAATTCCATAAGCAGATGGAACAGGATTTTCCAACGACTATCAGTTTTCTGAATTCTTAATAACAGGAATGTTTACTTTTACTTTTAGCCAATCAGAATATTTCAGTAGAAATCTAACTTTTTTTTTTCTCTCTCACAGCTTCCTACGTTTTAGAAAATCGCTTTAAAAAAATTGTTTATTTTTTTTTAAAAACATTCTCCTAACATCCCCTAACTGTAATTTATTAATAGAGGATCACTTATTGCCTCTATGGAACACTTTTCTTCATATATTAAATCAAACAATTCTCTGCGCGAAGATAGGCTTTAGCTACCGCCCGCCTCCTCTAATAAAAAAGCTAATTACAAAAAAACGCAATAATTTCCACACATGTTATTGTGTGCGGGAATTGTAGTCCATAAATCACTCTATATTCTAACTAAAATTTGTACTACTGTTCAGAATTGTTTTTTTTTCGTAGCTCAATTAAAATAAAATGATTGTGTAACATTTTTAGCGTTTCGAAGGTATGATTCCACGTGGATTTATCACAATATCTGGTTGTATAGAAACATGTTAAATATATCAATGAAAAGTACAAACCTTGAGGTAAAGTATCCATATAGAATAAGAAGAACAACTCACTGAACTTTAATGCAAAACGTATTTATATCTACAGCTCGGTACACAACTGGGATGCGGACCAGATGAGTTCTTAACTATCGGCAACTTCCAATGATTACATTGTCTACATAAATTTTAGAATTCTACCGTCCTTTGCAGATAAGTGAAGAACAGTCATCTGGCAATAATTTTAGAGTGAAGAAAGATGAATTGGCGAGAGTTAGTAAAATACTTTTTTCTAGCTAGATTTCGTATCTGGCCCATTGTGCGGTGTCCACCCAGCACCGTGAGGCATTTGGGTAGCTACAATAAGTAGCGTCTCCAGGTTTAGAGTACCAGCAACAACGGCTGAAGGATCCGTCATGCTGACCACATGTCACCCTACACTGGCTAGATGATGTCTAACTCTGTGATTAACACATATGGATGTGAGGCCAACAGCCGGCTGGTTAGCCAAAAGTCTTCTAGGCCCGTCGCGCTTTGAGTTTTTTTTATGCCTAGAAGATCGGGATAAGTAGATTCCCGGGCAAGCGTGCTCTGCCATATCGTTCATCAGATTGAGATGGGGCTTTTGAAAAATATTCAGGAGATTCCGGGAATGAACATAGACTATAAGAGAGTTGTAATACTCAACCACTTCACCTCTAAAAATCACCCTTTGTAGTGAAAAACGTGAAATAAAGTCCCTATTTTGACGGATAAATGGCTTACGCTGCCTAAACCATAACAAATACACAAATTGATGTACACAGAATTGAATATCTAAAAAAAAAAACTCTACAAAAAAGTAGAGTATAACAGCGCACGGCTGGTGGTAAAAACACATTACCATTTATTTAGGAGTAGCAGCGCACGCCGGGTATTAGCTAGTAGTATAATAAAAAATAATAATTGAAAACGAACAAAAATAATGTTAATATGCTGTGGTATGACAATGGCAAAACATAGGTTGTAATATTTCCGTAAAAAAAAAAAACGCCACGCAGGGTCAACAAAGCAGCCGAGTCGATCCCAGGACCATGATGCCGCCAGAAGATTTAAGGTAGTTTAAAATCCCTGGTCCATCGTGATTCGAAACTGCGATCTTCCAGCGTATTGCCTTAACCATATTTTACAACCTAAAAGTCCTATGTTTAGTGATCATGAAGTAGTTACATACAAGAATATATTTTTAAGCACCATGTAGTACGAAAGAGTTGCGTTGTTACAAATTGAAGAACATGTGACATGTTTTATGTGGTACGTGCATATGTGAGTGTGTAGGTTGCGAAGTCATATGTGACGAACCCTACGCTCTATAATAAATATATGTGGAACAGATGTGCTTCTGTCGTTTACACATTGTTTCGTTTTATTCTATTCGGCACCATTTTTCCGGAATGCGTTGAAAAAAACTTGATGAAATCTTCATTTTATAAATAGTGTGCATTACGATCTTCCTTAAGTGGATCCGGATCTTTCTTTAAATGACGTAAAACCTTCCAGCTTTATTGTTTCTTATTTTATGTGACCAATTTTATTTATTCCTAATTCTGTGGGTGGATTCAAATAGCTTATCCCAACCGTTGTTTATTTTAGGTTCCTTATTATATTAGACGCCTACCGCTGTGGTCTCGAGGTAGCGTGCTGCCTTGTTAGACAGCGGTCCCGGATTCGATTCCCGGTCAGGACAGGCTCCTGGGTGAGGTTTTTTTCGGGGTTTCTCCTCACCTGTATAGTAAATGTCAGGAAGCTTGGGCCCAAGGGTCCTCGAAAATCATCCGGCCATCATCTCATTAAGGGGCGGATTCCTATGACATATCATATTTTTACCAAAACCTATATTCTAAGCTTCAAGTAGGTAAAAACATTTATATATGCCTTATTACTTAGATTAAGTGGTTTTTATTGGGTCTTAAAAGTCATATTTCTCACTTTTTCAGATCTTTGGTCATACTTCTGCTTATTTCTATGATAAAGTCATATTTTGGGTTTTTTTAATAGCCTAGTCACGAGGCGATTGGAAATAACCAACTTTGTATCTGTATAAAAATCGTCAGTTTCACAGTACACTTGTATCGAAGGTTTCTGTTAACAGGTAGCAAACGTTTGCACTGGACAATAGAAGACAACCTCGATTGGTTGTTTCTCACCCTTACCACCCTAATTGTTTGGTGTCAGGTTTTTCTGTTGTGTTCCCTCCACTTTACCACCCCCACCTCCACGATACCTCTGAAATGTTCCTGTACATTCCTATTGAGACCTCAGCTTTAGTTCGATTTCACCATGCCTAAAAGTACGTGTTCTGAGAGTGTAAAATTAAGGAATTTTTTTTCGAGAGTTTGGGGAGAAGATTTTTAGTACTGATGATGCTATTTTTTATTTAAACCGTGTGAAGTTGAAGTATCGGCAAAAAAAAAAAGCTATTTAGTGTACAACAACATTGTGATAGTGCATAACATAAGGACTGTTCAACGACAGCTACCTCAATGGAAAGCAGGTATCGACTGATGTTTGAGACAGCTTCTCTTCAACTGCTGCTTCATCGGATACCCCTTCAGAATTTTATAAGGATCTTTGTAAAATGATGGTGACTTCAAACATTCCCTTAAAAAATTAAACAGTGCCAGGTTCAGTTCTTCTTTTGAATCGACTCTGAGGAAAAACTATATATCTACCTGTTACGAAGATGTGTTGAAAAATATATATCTTCTATTGGCAACAACAAGATATGGGTTTCCATAGATGAAACAAGTGACGTAGATGGAAGATATGTAGCCAATGCTATTGTTGACACTCTAAAAGATGATCGGCCTGGTGAAGTGTTTCTCCTAACATGTGAAGTCCTTCAAAAGGTAAATCATTCAACTATTGCTGTGCTCTTCGATGATGTAATGAGATTACTCTGGCCAGATGGTGTAAAAAGAGAAAACATTTTACTCTTTTTAACCGATGCTGCCCCGTATATGACAAAGGCGGCGAAAACATTGAAGTTACTTTACCCCAAAATTATCCATATTACATGCCTTGCGCATGGTTTACATAGAGTGGCAGAAGAGGTTCGCAGCAATTATCCTGATGTAGACAGGCTGATTTCTATTGGGAAAAAATATTTTTGAAAGCCCCACTCAGAATACAGAAATTCAAAGAAACTGTTTCTACTTTACCTCTTACTCCTCAACCTGTTCTGACTCGTTGGGAAACTTGCCTTAATGCTGCCACATATTATTGTACCAATTATGTGCTTTACAAACGGTAATTCAAGAATTTGATTCTACTGATTCGTCATCCATTAAAATTGTGCAAGACGCATTTTCGTCACCAACCCTGGCAGCAAATTTGGCATATATAAAGTCGAACTTCGGTCAAATATCAGGTGCAATTATCCGCCTAGAAACCGAAGGACTTATCCTTAGTGACGACTACAAATTTTGAAAGAAATTGAAAGTGACTTAAAGCGAGAAAAGGGTAAAGTGACTGAAAATATTACTGCAAAACTGCAAAGAGTATTAGCAGCTAAAATAGGTTATACAACCCTTTCCAAGACCAGTGACATTCTTTGTGGGCTTGAAGCAGTGTTTGAAGATTTTGAGCCGGAATTTTCCCCAGATGAATTAACTTATTTGAAATATGCTCCTATAATCTCATGTGATGTGGAACGTAGTTTCTCCAGATATAAGAACATTCTGTCTGACAATAGAAGAGGCTTCCAGTTTGACAACCTTAAAATGCACGTCGTCGTCCAATGTAATTTTGCTGCTGATGATAATTAACCCAGGTATGAATATTTTTTTCCTCTTAATTCTTTTTCTTGTGGAATGCAGGCTTTCACGGCCGGTAATCATAATGTTAATAGATGCCGGGCTATGTGGCCGTGGTCTGTAGCTGGTATTTCTTCCAAGCGTTTCTCCCTCAACTGCGGAGGGCATCTTCAGTGGCGAGTGCTTCTAGGTGATGTTTTGTGGTAGACTCGGCTGTAAGTGATCTGTGGAACGAACGAACGAACGAACGAACGAACGAACTATGTTACGGGTGCCGAGACACCCTAGGCAATATAGGGTCTTACATGATTAGACCTCTTTACCCATATGAGCCACAATGGCTTGGTTGAAATTACGATGGCTGCGTACTAAGAGTCATGGCATTTCTACCGGAGAGATCAATGGTGTGCTGTTGTTGCGATGTTTCTAGAGGACGCCTCTGGTGAATGTGTGTTCATCAGTGCGCCGTCCTGGTTGCTGATTGGTTGTTGGAGCTCCATCCGCAAGCCGCGCTTGAAGTCTTGGTCGAGTTGTATTTTAGAATTTGATTTAGAATTTAGATTAATCCAATGCTGAAGTTCCGAGGAGAAGTCGCCAATAAAAAAAGGAAAACGTAAAAAAGGCTCTTTTCAGGGTGTGCTGACTGGCGGAATTTAGAATATTTCAGTCCCGCGCCGTAGCCGAGCGGTTAAGGTAGGAAGCCTTGGCGCAGAGCTACGGGACTTCCGCTGGTTCGAGTCTCCATGGGGGAAGAAATTTTCTCATGGTATTTCGGCCAGTATGGGACCGGTGCCCACCCAGCATCGTGAGGCAATTGGGTAGCTACAATAAGTAGCGGCTCCAGGTTGAGGAACCAGCTATAACGGCTGGGGGACTCGACATGCTAACCGCATATCACCCCTACACTGGCTGTTGATCATCTACCTCTGTGATTGACACATGTGGATGTGAAGGGCCAGCAGCCGGCTGGTAAAAGGGCAACCGCTGAAAAGTGGAAAGACCCTCAATCGAATCGGAATATTTCAATTAATGCCAAAGCTGAAATTAAATTTAGAATTTAGATGCGAGGAGATATAATTTACTGGTGGAGTCTAGGGAACCACTCCGACATTTGTCTTAACGCTAGGGAAAACCACCGAAAACCCTAGCAGAGTGGCTTGAATTTAATAAAAATATCGAAATAGTCAGCTTCCGCGTTTATAGTGATATCACCATGTGCTCCGATTTCCCGGTTTGTACTGTCTGAAATATTGCATTCCTTTGCTGTTATGGACCTCATCATCTTTCTTTCTTGAAGTTTGGATCCTGTGCAGGTTTCTGAATGACTAATATAGATGTTGACTGTTATTATTTCAGGTTGAAATTTCAGTTGATGCTTTACTTGATCTATTAGATCGTTGTAAAGTTGCGTGTCGTGGACTTGGGTCCGTGTACTGTGTTTTTCTACCTCAATGGGTGGATCGGTTTGCGTCTTCTTCCTTCTAGTGGCTCTAGAGGTTGACTTTTCTTCTGGAAGGCCGAAGTTGGTGAAAGGCCACGTGTCAGGAGCTTCTGGCTCAGCTGACATTGTTGCCGTTTGTACCGGAGTAGTAGTTACTTCAGGTACTTTGGTGTGGGACTGAGTGGTCCTGTTATTAGCCTTAAGTCGGCGAAATGGCTCAACTTTGACTTTAAAAAAGCAGAGCTTTTTTAATTTCGGAGCCTCTTGGGCTTTGGGGCCATCGACCAGAGTTGCCAGAAACATTGGCAATGGATTCATGGTCTTTCCGGAGGTCATATTGACTACATTCAAAACCTCGAACCCTTGATCCTTCAGGCTCCCTTGCATCGCTGCCTTTAATGACGAATCGCAGGACTTGCGTTCGACGTTTCTTCATAATATCGCCTGTGAGGCAGGGGATATTATGTTGGGCCAACAGCTGCTGGTATTTTTTGAGATCTGGTATTGAACCCAGTCTCACCCTGATGCCGGACCGACTTGAAGTGCAAGTGAATGCACGCAATCCGAGCTGTCAATAATGACGCATACTCGCGACGAATGAACAGGGCCGGGGGCCTGCTTACGCAGGAGCGCTGATCCGGAGTCCTTCTCCCTTCCGACGCTCCGCCGGCAGTTGCCGGAGAAGCAGCAGGTGGAGGAAGGGCTCTAGGTTTGGACCTGGGGATAGGGGCTGTTACGGTGGCCGGCCGATTAGCGTCAGACACTGTTAGCTGGGATGTCTTCAGCGTAGACCTATTTTGCGTCCTACGTGCGATTGGGAACGAAGAGTCCATCGTTGACAGCCGGAAAAGGAAAGCCGTCAGACGGCTTAGCTCTGTTTGCCTGTTATGCACAGGCCATGCAGGCACTACGCCGGCAGCCAATGGCAGGCGCTCTTATCCGCGAGGGCGACGGGTTCTAGCCGAATGCTGGAGGGAGCCCTCTGCTACGAGGAATGTGATTCGCTGCGCTGGACCACCCCGCTGGCTGAAGAACTTCTTCCTTCGCTGCTCCGCCGCGTCTCCTCAGATCTGGAATGTTGTACACCCGTATTTATACTAGTGCTGACCTCTTGATAGCTGGGCGCAGTCGTAGACGACATCATCAAGCTGGCTTCTGATTGGTTCGGAACGGTCTCTTTGTTATTGATTAGTTTTGACCATCTACTGTCTATAATGCGTCATACCAGACTTTAGCTAGTTTAATTCCTTCATCTTTCATGTTGAAATTGTCCTTGTGTTTGTAGATTTCTATGGCCTCTCTGTATAATCTGGGGAAATAATATGGTGTTGTAGCTAAAACCTGTGTTTCGTCGTACAGAATCTGATGTCCGTTTTCCGTAATGAAGTGTTCTGCTACGGCCGATTTTTCTATTTGCTCTAGTCTGCAGTTTCTTCTGTGTTCAGTCAAACGGGTGGCTATGCTTCTTTTTGTGGTTAATATGTATGATCTTCCACAGGAACATGGAAGCCGGTATACACCGCAAGAGGAGAGTGGTGGTCGAGGATCCTTTGCTGAGCGAAGGTAATTTTCTATTTTCATTGTAGGTCTGTAAATGGTTTTAATATTGTGCTTTTGTAGTACCTTTCCGATACGGTCCGTGGCTGTGTGTATATATGGCAAGAAAGCTGTGCTGACTGTGGATGTATTGTCCGTTCTGCGTTGTTGTGTACGTGGATTCATGGGTTGTTTTATTTCTTTTGATGTATAACCATTTTTCCTGAAACAGCTGAAAAGATGGCGCTGCTCTTGGTTAAGATGTTTTGGTTGGCATAACTTTTTCGCTCTGTCAAACAGTGTCTTTATGACGCCTTGTTTTTGTCTAGTATGGTGATTAGCATTCTTATGTAGATACCGGTCCGTGTGTGTGGGTGTTCTGTAGACTGTGTGTTGAATTTCTCTGTTGTCTTTTCTTGTTATCTGTACATCCAGGAAGGGAGTTTTTTTCCAAAAGAAAACAATGGAAAAGTCCCGTTCCTGGTCGTGAGACTTGTAGTTCCCCGACGTTTCGCCAGAGACTGCGTCTGGCATCCTCAAAGGGCTGTCTTGAGACTGGCAATTTTGTCCACTGTCTGTCCTATTTATACGTTAACCGCGATGTGTTCGTAAGTTATATCTGCCTTCTGATTGGTCAGCGGTAGGGACTTCCATTGCTCCAATGAGATTGCTGTTTGATGGTCTAGTCGACTGTACTTGTAGAGGTATGCATTCTGCGTTTTTTTAGAACCGCTATCCAATTGAGGATCATGGCAGTTAATGGGTTAAATTATAGAAAAACTTATGACATAAATACCTTTATTTGATGTCTCTTATTGATAGATTCATGTGGTCCTAATGTTTTCTTGTGTTAATTGAAGGAAAAATGTGTGAGCTTAATATGGAACGTAAAATGCTACATAACATACATATTCGCTACCAACTTTTAATTTAATTAATTAATGCCTATAAGAAACATTTTGTTCCGTTGAGGTTATTGTTAAATATTAAAAAAAAACAATAAAATTTAATTGAATAAGTGCAACAGTCCATTTACGTTTTTTCATCTCGATTCAAGTTATTCAGGAACAGGAGACCTTAATTCTGACGACTTTTTGACAAGAGATTCTGTTTATTCTACTGTGTATTGATTATTACTATCATCATCTACATGAAAGTTTAGGCCTTTTGGCCTGTTCCTGTTAAAACTGGTCACGCCATTTCTTCTTAGTTCGGCCAACAAATCTTTTTTTCCTATAGGATTATAATAATTCAGGACGGCTTTTGCTATTCTAATTGGTGACCTGCGTTGAACATGGTCTCTCCGATTAGTCCTGTATTTTTCGATCATTGCCGTAATTTGTTGTATATTCAGCTCATTATTATTATTATTATTATTTATTTATTTATTTATTTATTTATTTATTTATTTATATACAGAATTTTAATGTTTACACACCTTTCTGTGCCTAAAGTTTTATTTTTCTTCTCCACTCGTCTCTATCCAATCCACTCCATGTCCTCCACTCCTCTTGTTCTCATTCCAGTTCCTATTACATGCATCCATGAGTTTCGAGGTTTTCCTTTCCTTCTTCCAGGTGGACACCATTCCAATGTTTTCCTGGGTAACCTTTCTTCTTGCATTTTTTTTTTGACTGAAGAGAGGCGATATAATGAAACTGCATAACACTAGGAATAAAGAACTTTGTGGGAAATCAAATGCATTAAGAACAGTAAGTTGCGTAGAATGCTATATGCGGGACAAATGACACGAATGGGAAACGATACACGTTCATAAAAACTTGCAGGAAAACCAGAAGTAAGCTTCCAGTAGGTAGGCAAACAATTAGGCGGGATAATAATATTAATTACAAGAGGGAATTGATTGGAAAATATTAACTCAGGATAGGACTAAACGGAGAGCTTATGTCCACGCGGCGATGAACCTCCGAGTTTGATAGTGCTAGTTAGTTATTGTCATAAGTAATGCCGCGAGTGATTTCCAAATTATCGATAAATTCACGACTCACGAAGTGAGAGTGAATGTATCTAGATAATTTGGAAATCAAGAGTTGCATATGTTAGGACTATTTAACGAATAAAATTAAGCCGTTTACTCACAAATCATTATTTAAATATAGTTATTTAAAAATATTTATGTATTTAATATAAACGGCGATGTTTGAAAACAAATGAGAAACGTTTGTTATGCTTCATTTGTTCATCACTGCAACCAGATCATATTATTTATTGCCAAATGATCGCAATATTGTAAGAATGCACCCTAGTCGAAAAAAATGAAACACATCAAACTAATTATAACCAACATATTAATTAATTTCTGATGTGCTATGATGTAAATTATATTTTTCTGGAACGTAAATTCCTGGGAAATAATACGTCTAAGAAAGTACAAACAGTGGTTTCTTTTTATTGTGGTATAATCAATTGCTACGAATGTTTTTCTATTATATCACCGCAAGCTTTATCTATTTACATTCGTGCACTATATATACAATCTGGTAGCCGTATTTCTTAGAGAACCAGTCACTGCAAAATAATGCTCTGGCCTATTCAGAATGTTGAAAAGGAGGAGCTTAATTTTAAAGTGATTAAATTAAACTGATAAAATCGAGGTGATTGGTTGTAAATCAAAATTCATTGAAATGTGATTGGTCATTGCCTCTCATTTGGGGCATGAGTTAAATAGTCATACTAACATCTTTAAAAGTGTCGGTTCAGGTGGTCTCTGCTCGTCTGTGGTTTCGAGATTAGATTTATTTTTAAGTTCGTAATAAATACTTCGGAAAGAAGTAGGCCTAAAGCCATGGTCCCATGGCGTAGATTTATGGCACACAAAATAACTTCAAGCTTGAAGTAAGAGGCTTCAGGGGAAAATATCTTCATTGTGACGCTAATGACCTGCGACTTTAAAGAGTCATTTTATAAATTACTAATTAATCAATTAACACGATTAAAATAAAATAAATACAGAGTGAGCTCATAAGAACAAGTCCCTAAATGTGAGCGATATTGGGTTTAACGTCACTTATTTTTGTTCCTGTACTGAATTCGTAATCATGACCAAGGATTCATTAATATACCACACATCCCTGTGATACGGGTTCTACCAATGTAAGTAGAATATCCTATTTGTATGATTCTACTGTTTTTAACTTTCCCTCCAAAAGAAACTAAATCTTCGATTTTATATTACCTAAAAAAAACTTAGGTGGGATCGAATCTGAGAGCTTCGGGTCTTGTGTGTCCGCTAACCAGAAATCATTGAGACTGACATAGATTTTTCTTGAATTCAAAACCATATACTATTTTTATTACGTGGTAGAAGACTGACATATATTTTTCTTGAATTCAAGATCACACACTATTTTTATTATTTGGTAGGAGATTACACGTGTTCATTTGGCCACTCGTGGGTTTCGTGTCACGGTGTGAGAACTTAGTAGCTTTATTTATACCACTTGTTATAGTGACGCGTCTTGAGGACCTCCTTGATGATTAGCTCAGTATTGTGTCGCGAGGAAGCCCGGAGTGATGTAGTTGTGACAGTGCATATGTCTGTGAAAATTGTTTATTTGTGTATCTATTTATTTTCTAAACTTAATTTTATGACATTTTCCACTTATATGACATTGATGAAAATAATTGAAGTGTTTTGTTTTATAATGGTCAAAGTGCAAAAATCGTGATTTCTGAGCTTATAATCTTAAATGTATCTGTGTGCTCAGCCCAAAAAAATTCAGAAGAGTGTATAGGCAACCAAAATCCATAAGTACCAAGTAGCATTGTCAGCAATGCAGGAGCAATAATACGAAAAAAAAAAAACCAGTGACCTCAAAAATATATTCTCACACATTAAAATATAACACATAATCCCATCGAAGTAGCAAACATTTTTTACTTGTAATTTATTAATACTGAACGCCCTAGCTAAAGGCAGAAAAGAACGGTATTTCCTACAACAAAAATGCCATTGTTCTAAGTTCCTCTACTTGCATTATATTTTATTAATTTTTTCAGGATATCCTTATATATAGGCAGGCCTAAATATTATATCTTCTCATTATTAAATGTCCTTAAAGTTTTCATTTTTCCAATCTTTTAATGTAGTAAATTGTTTTAATGTCATGTCATGTTTTTTTTTAAGTTGATACATATATCGTTTTGCTAGCGTATTCTCTTTTTATTAAAACTCTGAGTTTTGGATTTTTTTCTAATAGGCTATAATTATATCATAAGGAATATTAGACCTGATGCAACCTATTAGAAGCAATATGATACAAAAAAACATATTGTAAATAAATATGTAAATTTCCATTTAAAATGTTTTCCCGTTTTACTGCAAATCGAGTACTTCAGCACGTAGACTTTTATGTAACTAAATTCACTTACTTATAACAATATTGTGATTAGTTTAGATTTTTTAAAATTTAAGTAGGAACAATGAAAGCGTTCAAAATATTTAATTCCTTCCTTTCCGATAAACTTTTTGCTTTTTTTTGTTCAATGCCACCAGATTCTCTTACGACATTTCTTAGCTTTACTCTTGGCATTGGCGGAATTTAACACACTTCTGTGAGGTTGGATTGCCTGGAAGGTGGAGTTATGTTGCCTTGACGATATGATGGTGATAAATGATGATACGAAAACATCAGGAGATTCCTTAATCCTAAATTCCAATCCAAGAACGAACATAGGAATAATTCCCTTTAAGGAAAAAAAAAATCCTGTGGTCTGATGGGAAATCGAACTCGGGACCTTGAACTGCAGTCAGAAGCTCCTACCACAAGACCATGAGGCTGGTTCCACATACGCATGTTCGTTGTTATTTTAGATACCATTTATTTTAGAGTAAGTTATATTGGATATCGTGTTCAAGAAGGCGGACCCGATGGCTAGTGGTTACCATACTCACCTCTGGTTCCGACTTTCGCGGGTTCAACCCTAGGGAGGACAATGAATTTTTTAAGGGCGTAAAAATCCTGGTATGTCTTTCTTCGGAATGGAATAAAATAAAGCTGTAGGTCCCATATGATATATTTACGACACGAAAATAACTTCAAGCTTGAAATAGAGGCCTCTGAGCAAACTTTGTTGTCCCCTTCAAGCTTAAGATTTGAATTGTGTATTTAATAACCTGAGCTGTTAAAGAGGAGCGACAAATATAAATATTTTACCAAGACTAAGGTCCATTTAGGGCCTACATAAATAATAATCAATTTTTACTGACGTCCGTTTGCCTTTGCATACTATGATAAAATCTAGGTCAGGTAAACATTACATTTTTTGTAATTTGTAAATAAATAACTTACTATGATAATTAACCGAATGAATTATACAAACACAAAGAAAATCCTTCGCTGGTTTTAGAACATGGCTGCTACAAGTTTTTTTTCTCTTTCTCATATCCTACTACTCCATGGCTGATAGGCTTAGAAGGCCTTTGGCTTACCAGTCGGCTGGTAATGACTATATCCTTTTCATCGTCTGATGATATTATATGCAATCATTTATGTGCTCTTACCCATCCGTCATCTTCTCGTAATCCAATCATTCCTCACCCTGAAGATAGCCAAAACGTTTGTACGAGTATGAAAGTGGGAAATCGCTATGAGATTAGCTATTTTAGGACAAATACTGGATCAAGGGAACAGGTATTGGAGTATGTTACTGGTACGTATTTTGTAGTTTTTATGTCATGGATTAAAATTTATTTTTCGACTCATTTTCTGTAAGCTACATACAGTGTGATCAAAATTTAGAAGACAAGATAATCTAGAGAAAAAATACGTATTTCTTATTTAAGAAAAACATCCGATAATATCAATTTTTAAGAATTAAAATATGAACATACTGTACATTTGCAGTACATTACAATGCTCGCTTCTGAGGTTCGCCGGTTGAAACCCGGTTGCAATCGTCGGATTTTTAAGAACGTAAAAATCCTGAATATAGGGCCTACCTTCCTTCGGGAGAGATGTAAAACCATAGGTATCGTGTCGTAAATTAGGGCGCATAAAATAACTTCAAACTGAATAGAGAGACTTCTGAACAAAATTTGCCTATCTTTTCATACCCAAATTTGAATTGCAATGCTATCTACCCTACTTAAAAATGGATATCATATCAAATTAACAAGTTAGGGAACATAAATTCGAACGCCGAGAAGGCAAACTAATACAAATAAAATGTTGCTTAAATAATTATATGTTTATGGTGACTAAATATCATTTGCTTTTCATATCTTGTCAATTTATTTTTTTTGTAAATTTTTAACTAATAAATCAACCAAATTTTAATTGGATCTACTAACATTTCTGAAAGAGGCTATTCTTCAATATGTTTCAGTTAAAAAAGCTAGTCCTTTGATTATTATAAAATTGAAACGTTACATGAAGTTAAATTTCTTCATCTTCTTCTACTTCTACTACAAGGTTTAGGCTATGCAGCCTGTTCCGGCGAAGTTAAAAGTGGAGTCCATCTTCTACGTGGTCGGCCAACATCTCTTGCTCCTCTGGGATTATACAGGAAGGTTCTTTTTGGTATTCTTTCGTTGTTCATTCTCATTAAGTGTTCTGTCCATTTCTTATTATTTTCGCTGATTTTATCTTCAATTTTATATATATTTAATTCTTCTCGTATAGTTTCATTCCTTATTCTATCCGCCCTTGTGCATCCTTTCACATTACGTAAAAACAGCATTTCCGCAGTCTGTATCCTGCTTTTGTCCCTTGATTTCATTATCCAATTTTCACTTCCATACAACAACAAAGGAACAGCCATTGCTGCAGCATTATCAAGAGAAGCATTAATTTACGGCGAATGTCAATGACCTATCATGTTCGCTCTCCTCCCGAAAAAAAAACAACTCAAGATTCCCCTTACCAGTTTTTTTATGTTACAGAATAATTGTCAACATTTCACGGGTTAAGCCTTTAAGGCTCGTTCGACCGATCTCATAGATTTTAATTGAAAATTGGATTCATATTTTCTCGGCTTATAGGCAGTTTCTGCTCTATAAAATTAAAAATAATATTGTTCGCACGAGTATTCAGTCTGGTTTCATTCTTTCCAGTTGTTCCTACATTGCTGTATTTTATCCATATTTTAAAAATAATTAATTCATTCCTTGTATCTTCACTTTTCCTTCTACACTGCTCAAAAAATTAGGGGATATTGTAGAATAACCTATTAAGACTATGTTTTTGGAATAGTATTAGATGCAATCACTTTCTATTACTCCAAGATAATGTAAATAAGAGTTTGAAGTTGTTACGTAACCTCGGTACCACACCAGAGGGCAGTGTCTGTACTGTTGATGTGAAAGGGTGGTGTGGGGGTGAATGTTTTGTTGCTGTTTTTAAATCCAGTCCAGTTTTCAGTTAGTGAATGACTTGCCTTAGGGACAGTGATGCCTCGACAACGTGATTTACCTGAACCATGGCTTGGAGGGCCATAGGAAGGATGGAAGCTGGACAGACACAACAAGAGGTGGCACAAGCCATTGGGGTGTCTCAAAGCGTGATTTCCAGTCTTTGGAATCATTTTCAAAGAACATACTGTTCACAGAAGAGCCGGACAAGGTCGACCAAGGACAACAACAGCAAGGGATGACCGTTACCTCTTGTTAACAGCCCGTCGGAATAGACAGCAGAATGCAACTCAACTCGAAATACACTTCAAACAGCAACAGGACGCAGGGTGTCAACTCAAACTGTCCCTAATCGACTGCATGGAAGTGGTCTCTATGCCCGTAGGCCCATGGTGTGTACCAGGTTAACTCCACAACACCGTAGAGATCGCAGAAACTGGGCGGAGGAACATCGTGAATGGAGATCAGTTCTTTTTTCTGATGAGTCGCGATTCAACATGGAATGTGATAGTCGGCGTGTATTCATCTGGAGAGAAAAAGGGACACGAAACAATCCAGCTTTTGTACGTGAAAGATCCCCATATGGTGGCGGTGGATTGATGGTGTGGGCAGGAGTCAGTAGTGGTGGACGTACGGACCTCTACGTTATCCAAGGTGGTACTTTGACTGCGGTAAAGTATAGAGATGAGATTCTCCGACCTTTTGTCGTGCCTTATGCTGATGACATAGGTGATTCTTTTCTTTTTATGGACGATAATGCACGACCCCACAGAGCTGGAAGTGGAGGGTATCGAGCGTATGCAATGGCCAGCTTCCTCCCCGGACTTAAATCCGATTGAGCATGTGTGGGATGCATTAGGCAGGTGCATTGCAGGCAGACCAGCACCTCCCACAACTGTTCCAGAGCTGCACATTGCTCTTATGGAAGAGTGGCCACGTATCCCCCAAGAACTCATTGCTAACCTCATTGCATCAATGCCATACAGGTGTGAGGCAGTGCTCGCCGTTCGAGGAGACCATACACCATACTAAAGAAACATTTTCACCCATGTTAATGTTGCTTTTTTTGTTTGCCATATTCCTAATCAGGATCTCTTTGACATCTGGTGTGGTACAGAGGTTACGTAATGACTTCAAACTCTTGTTGACATTCTTTTGGAGTAATAGAAAGTGATTGCATCTAATACTGTTCCTAAAAACATAGTCTTAATAGGTTATTCTACAATATCCCCTAATTTTTTTGAGCAGTGTATTTAAAAGCTTGCAAACGGTATCATACGGGACTCAGCTTAGCAACCTTTAAGGCATGCAAGGAGAAAGTTACTCCACTCCACTCTTAAGCTAATTGATATAATGCCTAAACTTACATGCAACCGAAAAGGAAGTCTATGTTCTAAATAACTACACAAAAACATTGACGACTCACCAATATGATTTTAAAAGTAATTTCTGCAGACAATTATCCTTTCTTTCCTTTTCTTTTGGATTTTTTATTCTGTTAAGTAAGTACCTGAGTAAGTAGCAGCACGATTGGTTGCTTGTTTTACGGAAAATAACACGTGGGTCTATACCAGTTAGTATTTTAACTCGTGGTAATATACGTGTTTATTAACACATGTGATTTTACGAAATTGATCTCTAGTCAGTACATATTGTAGACCCGACTACAACCTCTTCTCTGTATTGAACACTTAATTTTCTATGCTCTGGGGACGCGAAGTTGAGTCCCGTATAATACATTTCTTAAAAACCTAATTTCTGCTGCTCCTATGGTTTTTTCTTCTCTTTTGGTTAAAGTAACAGAATTATTATGCATAAATATATTTCACCCTACCTTAATTATTGATGAAGTTTAAAAATTTTTGCAAGCACATAAAAGTTTGGCCTAATTCACATGGTAAGATTATAAAAATATTTTTTTTGCATTCACCAACTAGTTACAATTAAAAAAAAATAATTTAATTTAATTTTTACTACATTCAAAACTATCATACCAACCAAGACAACATGGAAGACCCTTTGGAAGGTTCGTCTCCGCCTACATTGTGGGGTTTCGCGTTACTGTAGTTACGCCACTAGCAAACGTACAAAAAATAAGATTCATAGATCGTACGACAGCAGCTTTATTAACTCCCGAATTTTGAAACAGCCTCTGTAATCGTTCTCTGAACATATATACCAGTTTGAAAACCCCCTCTTTTGTATATATTATAGTATTAATCTATATTGATGAACATTTTATCCAATAGGCCTATAATTTCCACTGTTTGTTGTCGGTAGGCTGTACTACATAGACTAATATGGGAGATGAAAGAGGGACATGAACATTTGTAGAAAAACCATAGAAAAAATGTCTGGTAGGTAGAATAATGAGGTGGGACAATAACATTAACTATGTTTGAGGGAGGTGAATTGTACAGGGAATGATTTGAAAACAATAGTTCAGGATAGGGATGTATGGATAGCTTATGTCCGAGCAGCCAAGAATCTCCGGATTCGGTAGTGCCAGTGAGTTTGTTATATTCTTGAATACACAAAATTGGAATTATAAAATAAACTTTGGTATAGAACTTGCATATTAAGCAAAGCAAGGCTATTTTCATTAGTTAACATTTATATTTAACCTTAAGAACCATTAAAAATTCAGAAGTATGTAATTTCTGAAACTTTTAATTGACCTAAATTGTGTCCTTGATTCTAATTCGTGGTTTATTTTAAATTCAAATGACAAATGAAAACTAAGCTGCAGCGTATTATCCCCACATTCTTTTTAAAACGAACATACACTTTGTTTATACGATGCTCTTCGACAACAGAGAGTATAAAATAAAGTTTGAGATTTTGATGACAGTATGCTTGCCAGGTATATTTCGAATGTAATAGGCTCGGCTCGGCGCAATGAATTTTATATTTACAAAATCCGGAACGTGCTTAACATAATTACTTATTTAAAAAATCAAGACCCCCCAATGTTTAAATGTTAGGATATTCATAAGCAGTTGAAATAACAAAATCCAAATTCTTTCACTATAAATTATCTAAATAGAACATGGAACATATTTAAATTAAGAAATTGTTGTGGGCCTATTACTGAGCGAAGTGGCTAATGCAGTAACATTTTAGATTTATGTTCGGGAAAGTCACGAGATCAGATCCCATGTCGACCAATCTGACCATCTCATTAAGAACGCAAGAGTAAGATGACAAGGCCATGTTGGTAAAAATGGATAAGAGCAAATTACCATTAGTTGTGATGTTGGTAGTGATAGTAGGCCTAATATTTTATTTAAATAATCTTTATCTTAGGATATTAGCGTCGCGATTCAAAGTCTTTGAAAAGACCGGCAAATTTGTTAACGCCTTTTATTTTTAGGTGCGTGTTACTTTTATTTGCAGTATATCTGTAACATGGAATTCACAGCTTATTTGCCTTCCAAAGAAGATTTTCTTACTCGTGAAAAATAGAAAACAAAAATGGCCCCGGTTTGGGTTGTACCCACTCTCCGTGAATCTAAAGGCTAATATTGTAGCTTTTAGGGCACTAGGACCGATACCAGATTATAAAAAAAACTTTTTGTTACAAAAATGTACGGTATATTAACAAATGCAAATAATAATGCAATAAGCAAAAGGTGTAAAGGGGATATTGAGGATGATCTTAAAAAAGGAGGTTAAAGAACGGGAAACGACTGGGTGAAAATAATGAAGTGGAAAACTTTTTTGAAGAAGCGAATGTACTTTTTTTTTTGTTCTATGAAGTTGGTGATGATACTGTATATAACTGATAAATTAAACATAGCTCGATTTATATTAATGCATTTACATTTTAATATATTTTACTATTTCTCATATTCCTAATATTTATAATAATAATAATAATAATAATAATAATAATAATAATAATAATAATAATAATAATAATAATAATAATGTTTTATTTATTCTGGCAGAGTTAAAGCCATAATGCCTTCTCTTTCACTCAACCAGCACAAATGACAAATATATGTTAACAATATAAATTATATAAACATTATACTAATAGGGGATGTTATGCATCAACCGGCTAAGCGCCATTAAAATATTTTGATGTCATCTGTTACGTAAGTGTACGCACATTTTTAGCGCCAAATCTGTAAATATAGCCTTATTATTAAAAAAATGTAAACGCCATCAGTCCTTTCTGAGATTCTGTGTTTTGCAACAAACGGGTATGAAACTAGATCTTCATAAATGGTATTCTAAATTTTGCATCATGCGGCTAAGCACTAAATGTCCCCGCTCTTCGATTGTTGATGCAGAACTGTCAAAAAAGGAAAATAACTTATAATAATGTCCAGTAGGCCTATAGTTAGTTGGCGCTACAATAAATGGTGAAGATTGACTTAAACTTCAAACGTATTTTTCTCGAAACGTATATAATGACGTATAACCGGTTGATGAACAACTCCGTCCAATTATAAAGAGTTACAAATGTGTTGAAAATTGTAATGTACGTTTCATGTACAAACAATATCTTATACGATTTATCTTAAATTTAGAAAATATACCGCCATTATATTGTTTTTTGTGTTTTATTAATAAAATAATACTGGTTACATTTTTAATATTTTTCAAGAATTGCAACATATACAGGGTAAGTGCAAATGAATGGAACTAGTTTACGTACGTATTATGAAGGCACTGTTTTTAATAGAAGAAACGTGTCAGGCAACATTGGATAGAAAAATTCGAAGTTTACATTATTGCAATTGTGAATTAAACATAAAAATAGCACATAAAGTGTCCACATCAAATCAATAGATGTCAACATGCTAGACGAGTATGGTAAGAACTTTACTATCGCCTGGGCATATGCCGTGTGACACGCGGTTCCCATATTGAATATACCTATTTGTGAATCTTTTAAAAATATGTAAACTTTGAAAGTTTTTCTATCCAGTATTGCCTCACGTTTCTCTATCGTAAATAGTGTATTCATAATACTTACTTACTTACTCACTGGCACTATCGAACCCGTAGGTTCATGGCCGCGCGGACATAAGCTCTCCATACATCCCTATCCTGAGATAATGCTTTCCAATCATTCCCTGTATAATCTACTTCCCTCAAATCATTGTTAATGTTACTCTCCCACCTCATTCTTGGTCTACCAACTGGGCGTTTTCCCTCTGGCTTTCCTACAAGAAGCCTCCATGCAAGTCTTTCATTCCTCATACGTGCAACATGTCCTGCCCATCGCAGTCTACGAGACTTAACTGTTCCTATTATATCCGGCTTCCCATAAAGACCATGTAGTTCATTGTTATGTAGTCTTCTCCATTCACCTGTCTGTTTCATCTCTCTTTGGTCCAAAATTTTCCTAAGAACTTTATTCTCAAAAACTCGTAATGTCCTTTCCTCCCTTAAAGTAAGAGTCCATGTTTCGCACCCATATAATATAACTGGTAGAATAATAGTTTTATATATTTTCAGTTTAACGTTTTTTGAAAGGAGTTGGGATATCAAGAGTCTATGCAATGCATAATAGCACGCATTTCCAGAATTGAGCCTATGTTTAATTGCTTTGTGCATCTCATTCCTATTTGTGATTATTGTACCTAGGTATTTGAATTCAGCCACTTCCTCAAAATTTCGCTCATTTGTCATTAGCTGTCCATTTCCATTATATAATGCATTTCTACGTGTGACCATATATTTAGTTTTATTGATATCTACCAGTCCTAATTTTTTAGTGTTACTCAATAGCGTGTGCGTGTTGTCCTTTAGTACCTCCTCGCTATCAGCCAATAGTACTACATCATCAGCATAAACTAACAGCTTTTTAATACCATTGAGTTGTAAGCCCTCCTCATTCTCTGAAGATTAATAGCATGATCTAGGACAAAATTAAACAGTAGAGGAGATAGTGCATCTCCTTGCTTCAACCCATTCTGGATTTCAAAAGTGTCCGAAAACTGTTTGCCTACACGCACCCTTCTCTTTGTGTCATTTAGACACATACGTATAAGTCTAACTAACTTTTTAGGCATTCCGAACTCCAGCAGGATATTATATAACTTCTCCCTCTTAATTGAATTATATGCTTTTTTGAAGTCTACGTATAGTTGATGTACAGTACCATTATATTCCCATTTCTTTTCTAAAATCTGTCTTATACTAAAAATCTGATCTGTTGTAGACCTGTTTCTTCTAAATGCACATTGATGATCTCCTAGAATGTCATCAATATAGGGAGTAAGTCTGCTTACTAATATATTTGTTAGAATTTTGTAGGAAGTTGAAAGTAATGAGATGCCCCTGTAGTTGTTGCAATCAGTTTTATCTCCTTTCTTATAAATTGGTATGATAATCGATTCTTTCCATTCATCTGGTAGAGCTTCTTTTTCCCAAATCATACTAAGCAACCAGCGTATCTTGTCCATCAATTTTTCTCCCCCTGATTTTATCAGTTCTGCTGGGATCTCATCTGAACCTGATGCTTTATACATCTTCAATTTTTCAATCGCCATTTCAACCTCCAATGCACTTGGCTCTGCGACTAGCATTTCTGCTTTCTGTAAATTATCCTCCTCAATGTCCTGTTGTGTATGTACATTTAATAGCTGATTAAAGTAACTTTTCCATCTATTTAATATACTCCTGGAATCTGCAATCATATCCCCATTTTCATTCCGAATTATGTTTGTTCTAGCCTGAAACCCTTTCTTCTCTATACTAATTTCCTGATATAATTCTCTAATGTTCCTATTTTTTGCGTTCAATTCAAGATCATTAATCTTCTCTCTCAGATATTCCCTCTTTTTGCTCTTTAGTAACTTGGTGGTTTCCCGTCTAAATTGTTCTAAATTTACCTCATTTGTGTATTCATAATACATTTGTAAACTATTTCCGTTAATTTATACTTACTCTCTCTCTCTTTCTCTCTCTCTCTCTCTCTCTCTCTCTCTCTCTCTCTCTATCTATATATATATATATATATATATATATATATACACACACACACTTGAAGTCCCGGCCACGCGTTGCTGTGGCTAAGGTATACGTTAAACATTTAAATTAAGTTGCTGTCTCTCAGCCAGATTACTTAAAACTAATATTTACACACGAAATTAATAATATTGAAAATAAAATATACACTGAACACACTTAAATTATGAAATAATCAATATTTGTAATTCAATTGAAATTCGCGGTTGCAACAAAAAGCACAGCCATCTGGATCTCTCTTTGTTAAATAATAAACCAATCACCTTACCAAATTACCTTACACCGCCATCTGTTATAACCGTATGCAACTCACAGATAATTACACCGCCATCTGTTAGAATCGTATGGCACTCACAGATAATTGTAACTCTTTGTTAAATAATAAACAAATAATTTACATTAAAAATAATGCAACTATACATTTAGTTATAGACTACCCTAAGTCTCAAGTTGGATCAAACTGCACACAGTGTGCAAAATTTTATTAAAATCGGTTCAGTAGTTTAGGATTCCATCGCGGACAAACAACGTGACACGAATTTTTTTTTATATTAAGACATATGAATAAGAAAGTTTTCTTGGGTTTTCCGCGTCTTGGATTCAAGTTCGGCCCCTGGCCACTGACTCCGACGTTTCGGCATGATCCCACATGCCATTATCAAGGAATGATAAGTTCGAGTCACAGGTTTAGGTCTTATATAATTAAACAAGTAGAGTTTTCGCTGTGGTCCGTTTCCGAAGACGTACACCCATCCAAGGTTTAGTTCGTATGTAGTTAAACACCTTCAGTTTTCAGTGTTTAACTACATAAGAACTAAACCATGGATGAGTGTACGGCTTTGGAAACGGACCACAGCGAAAACTGTATTTGTTTAATTATATAAGACCTAAACCTGTGACTCGAACTTATCATTCCTTGATAATGGCATGTGGGATCATGCCGAAACGTCGGAGTCTCTCTCTCTCTATGTATGTGTCTGTGTGTTTTTTTATTCCATTCCCTGGAATTTTTGTGGTTCGGGTTCCGTGTTTGGTAGATAGATATATTGGCGCCAATGTTATTTATTTTCAATTTACGCACCATTTTGGCAAAGTATTTTAAGTAGGTGATTTATATAGCTCGCGCACTCTTACACTGACGGGGCCATGATGTCATTGCTGTGCTTGGGAAACATGAGGTGAATTGGTACTATTGACTTAAAATATCGACTCACCTGTCATTACGGAAGAGGCATTTCAAAAAATGGATTTGTATTTAGAAGTGATTCTAATATAAACTTAACTTATAACTGACAGAAAAATTATCGCGTATAGCACACGACAGGAACTATCCCAATACTGATACAAATAACAGAGACATCGTTTTATTTGAAGTTCATACTACGGGTTGAATTGAAATGTAAAGGAAGAGGTAGCCCTTAGGCCAGTTTACAGTGAGTGAAGTATACTTGTACTCCCCAAATGGGAGTCAATGACCAATCACGTTTCAATGACTTTTGTTTTACAACCAATCACAGTCGTGTTTCACCTCGATATTTATCAACTTAAGTTTATCATATTAAAGAAAGTTCCTCCTTTTTAATATTCTGAATAGGTCATAGGATTATTTTGCAGTGACTGACTCTGTAAGAAATACTTTGAATATAGCAATTTATATATTAAGTTGTAAGAATTCTAGAATGCAAGTGGCTCCCAGATTGTATATAGCACGAATGTAAGCAAGTACCGCTTGCGAAATACTGTATGATTGAAAACAATTCGTGGCAATTGATTATACCACAATAAAAAGAAGCCACTGTTTGCACTTTCTTAAATGTATTATTTCCCAGGTATTAACGTTCCAGAAAAATACAATTGTCATTATTTACATCATAGAACATCAGAAATTAATTCCGATTGAGGGTCTTTCCACTTTTCAGCGGTTGCCCTTTTACCAGTCGGCTGCTGGCCCTTCACATCCACATGTGTCAATCACAGAGGTAGATGATCAACAGCCAGTGTAGGGGTGACATGTGGTTAGCATGTCGAGTCCCCCAGCCGTTATAGCTGGTTCCTCAACCTGGAGCCGCTACTTATTGTAGCTACACAATTGCCTCACGATGCTGGGTGGGCACCGGTCCCATACTGGCCGAAATACCATGAGAAAATTTCTTCCCCCCATGGAGAATCGAACCAGCGCAAGTCCCGTAGCTCTGCGCCAAGGCTTCCTACCTTAACCGCTCGGCTACGGCGCGGGACAGAAATTAATTAATAACCTATAATGTTGGTCATAATATACAGTTTGACGTGTTTAATTTTTTCTCCGCTAGGGTGCATTCTTACAATATTTATTTGACAATAAATAATACGATCTGGATGCAGTGGATGAACAAATGAAACACAAACGTTTCTCACTTGTTTTCAAACATCGCCGTTTACATTAAATATATAAATATTTTAAAATAACTATATATAAATAATGATTTGTGAGTAACAGCTTAATTTTATTCGTTAAATAATCCTAACAAATGCTACTCTTGATTTCCAAATTCTCTAAATAAATTGGGAATCACTTGTGGCATTACTTATGAAAATGTGTTGTATGAGGGACGATGAAGAGGAGAGAGAAAGCGAAATTAGTGTTCATTACCCCATATACTTACCCGTAGCCCTTTTTATGGAATTAAGTAATGAAAAAATGTGCGAATTACTTCATTGCACTGAGTTGATTAGAGATATTTATTTCGTTTGACGGTTCGTCTAACTGCCTCCTCGTGTTATTTGTTTTTCATTTGAGGTCAATAAGCTGATAAGATCGATGAGTCTATTGCATGACTTTCTCGTACATTATTGTATTGTAACTTCAGTTCTGTTTGAATTGACATCAATAAATACCTCGTGTGAATCGGACACTATTCATATTTGTGTTGGAATGTATTTTATATTGCTTTTACAATTTGTGATATTTGTGAAATATTTCTAATGTGTCTGTTGTGTGTGAAACCTCAGTTTTCTTAGGTCTATTTATTAAATTAATTTAAATAAATATTGCAATATTAGCCCTTAGAGATCCACATAGGTAGTGTTTTTATTTAAAGACTGTATATCTTCTTCTTCTTCCTTCCAAGTATTAGGCCAAGGCCTGTTACGATCCTATAGAAAATTTTCCCTCCAGCGTTTCATAGGACGGCCCAGTGATCTTCGTCCTCTTGGTATATAATTATAAACAGCTTTGGGAGTCCGATTTGAACTCATTCTTTCAAGATGGTGTTTCCAATTTAGTTGGTACTGTTTAATATATTCCAAAATTGGCGTAGTCTTCAATTCTTTTAAGATATCGGTGTTCCTTTTCCGATCCCATCTGGTGTAACCCGCTGTTCTGCGCATGAATCTCATTTCACAAGCCGTTATTCTGCTTTCATGTTGTCTTTTTTAGTGTCCATGCTTCACTACCATAGGTCAATACTGGTCTAGCCAAAGTGTTATATAAACGTAATCTGGTGTTTTTTGTACAAGGGATGGTTTCATAACTTGATTAATAATTCCTAAACTTTTATTATAACTAGTAATTTTTTCAGGGATATCCTTTTCATCCCAGATAGAGAGATAATATCCAAGATATTTAAATTGATTAGATCTCTCTAAAATTTTATTCTGGAGACAGATTTTACTTTGTATGGGGTCCTTCCCATGAAATGCCATACTTTTAGTTTTGTTAATTGATATTTCCATATTAAATTTGGCACCTATTTCTTGTAAATTGTAAATTGATCGTTGCAAATCATTTTCGGAAAGTGCCAGAAGAGCTAAATCGTCTGCAAAAAGAATAGCATCGAGTTTGAGGTTCCTATTGATGGGTATATATCCTTGTTGTGTTTTCCTCCATTCGTTTATTAATTCATTCATATATATAATGAAAAGCACCGGCGAAAGTCCACATCCCTGTCTTACTCCAGTGTTGATCTTTTCCCTAGAAGATAATTTGCCATCTTGTTTAACAGAGATTTCATTATCTTTATAGATGTTGAAGATATTAGTAATATATTGTTGTGGAACATTATCATGAGCTAAAATTTGTAGTAATATATTTCTGTCTACTTTGTCAAAAGCCTTTATGAAGTCAACGAAGGCGATATCAGTTTCTATATTGAATTCCTTGTGCTTTTCTAATAGTAGTTTTAGAGTGAAGAATCCATCTGTACAAGATCTACCCTTTCTGAATCCATTCTGCTCTTCTCCAATTATATTTTCATAATTTTTTTTCAATTTATTCTTAACTATATTAGCATAAATTTTATATCGAGAGTTCAACAAGCTAATTCCACGATAGTTATCATTGATTTGGCGACTTCCTTTTTTGAAGATTGGTATTACAATGGATTTGTTCCAGCTTTGTGGTGGTCCTTGTCCTTCCCATATCATATTAAGGAGAATAAGAAATCTGTCTAAACATGTTTTAGTTGAAAATTTAAGATTGTATATAAAAAGTTTAATTAGCTTGAACATTCAAATCTGATACGAGATGCCCTAGAAATTTTGTTCAGAGGCCTCTATTTAAGAATTGAGATTATTTTACTTGCCGTAAATCTACGACATGCAACTGGCGACTTTACTTCTCTTCCATAATGAAATAATGTTTACGTCCTGATACAATCATAGACTCCGATCGAGTTCGAACCCGAAACGTCGGAACCAGAAGCGAGCATAGTAACCACTAGTTCACTGGGATCGACCTTTGTGGTATGTAGGTAGCATTTTATCTAATGACCCTCTTTAACAACTAAGGTCATTTGCGTCGGAATTTAAAATCGGGGCATGAGAGAACCGAAAAAAATTAGGCTACTCAGATGTCACTTATTTAATATTTGAAATCCAATTACATTTCATAAATCTATGTCATGGGAACTATGGTACCTCTTTACTTCCCTTTCGAAAGAAGGATTTTTACTAAGAGTTTACTATGGATTTTTACACACTAAAGTTTTATATTTTCCGGCCGGATTTGAACCAGCGAATCTCGGAACAAGAGTGAACATCGTAATCTCTAGTCCACTGGGACCAATTAGTCTTTCGAAATCCAGATTTTTTATAATCAGCAAAAAAAATTCATCCAAAATTGATCCTTCAGAATGCGTTTATGGACTTTTTTTTAAAAATTTAGAAAGCTTTGAGACATTCTGAGACCTCAAGGGTTATGATCCCATTAATAGACTTCAAATTCTTCATAGTTATCAGTAAGCAAATGTATTTTAAAATTTGATTTAGTGTTAAATAATAAGATAGTTATCATTTAAAACGGTTGGACGTAAATAATTATAGTATATAACAAATTATAAAATTATGTAAATATATAGAATTTCAAAAGCTATGCTTTGCTACTGCCCCTGAGGCAAAAGATCGCTGGATGGAAAATTCCTCTTTGAGACCGTAACAGGCCACATGGCCTAATACTTGCATGGATGATGATGATAAAATTATGTACCTTTTATGCAGTCTCAACTGTTAAATTTATTAAAACATTTTAGCTTTTAGGGACCAGTCCCATCCTCAGCAGTTACTCTCCAGCTACTATTATACTTTTTTATATACTCTGACCAACACCTCAATGGAATTTTACCACGAATTTTGTTAGTATAAATAAATAACTCACTGGCACTATAAAACCCAGAGGTTATAGACCACATGGACATAAGCTCTCCATACATTCCTATCCTGAAATATTTCCAGTCATTTCTGTGTAATTTACCTTCCTCAAATCATGATTAAGATTATTCTCCCACCTCATTCTTGTCGTACTTACTGGGAACTTACCCTCTGCATTTCATACAAGAAATTCCTATGCTCTTAAATTCCCAATTCGTGCAACATATCCTCTCTTTTGCAATTTACGAAAGTGAACTATTATCTGTATGCCTGGTTTGCCGTTAAGTTATTTTAGAACTCTTGTATGTAGTTTTCTCCACTCATGTGCCTGTTCGACTCTCTTTTGTCCAAAAATTGTCCTAAGTAGGCCTACTTTATTCTCAAATACTCATAATATGGGCCGATAGGCTATTGAAAATCAAAGTGTTGGAATTTTATTAAGATATATATGACTAATATAAGAATTGAAATATATTAACTATACCTTTAAATAGTCTGTCCTAGACAGATTATAATCTAAGATATAGGCCTGCGAGAAACGTAAAATAGCCTAATATAAAATGTTATATTAATAGGTTATTGGAATTTTATTTGTAAGGTAGCGCCATAATTTTAATAGTAGGCTATTAAATAACAGTAACTGGTAGATTGAAAATAGGCCTATCTTCGTAAATTGAGATATAAAGAGAAATATGTAGCCTATAGCATAATGCATCTGAAAGTATAAAACTCATTTTTGTTTGAAGTTTGCAGAAATACGAGTTTCTACGACCAAGGTTAGAAATCGATGCTCCAACCACGTGTGTAACCTCAGCATTTCATAAAGTAACTGACGCTGTTAAAAATACATAATACAAGGTAGACATTTTGTCAGCCTAATGATAATTAAATTATGCAAAGAGTGTATACTAATTTACTTCATATAGTCTAAACTTCCATTTCTCAGCGTTTCACTTTTACAAGCATTTACGCCTCCATGTTTTTATGAATATAGGCCTATTAACATGCTTTATCTTACATAATTTATATTTTTATTAAGTTCATTTAACAGAAAAACAAACTACTTATATTATCATCTCTGTTAAAATTACCCTATAAATAAACTATAGGCCTACTTGATTTACCAATTGTGTATATTATGGGGGAAGCCAATTGGGTTCTTTATATTGTTAGTAATATTTTCACCTTGTTTAGTTTGAGTATATGAGTAAATAGTGCGACTTGTTTTAATTGAATTTAGTGCTGTCTCATAGATGGCACCGAAATTGAGCTGATCACTCATATGGGGAAGTTCTCGAGTCTTGACCGAAAAAAAAAAGGATGAATGTGATCCAGAGCTAAAATTCCTCTTTTGTATGGTCATGTTCCTCTAAAGTCCGGAACTTACAACGAGAATGTTAAATTAGCGCACGACAAAGAATGAGAGGAATAATTCATACTTCTTATTGGTTTAATATTGTTTTATATCATTAATCATTTTAATCAAATTATGAATTTTCTCTATGTACGTATTTTGAATATATTTATTTTTCATATCATGATTTATAGCTTTTATTTGTTGTGTGTCGACTAAAGGCCGTCAAACTGTCTTACTCCCGCTCGTTCTAATAAGCGAGAGGGGCTGAAAGGGAGTGCGGTCACGAGAGTCTCGTATACCGGTAAAAGAGCTCGATAATGAGAATTACCGGGATTCTCGCAGTGAGTAAGAAGGATGAAGTCGTGCACTGCTCGTACCACATAAGGAATGTTTATTGCATTACGAAGCTTACGTTTTTAATAGCCACCTTTTACGAATAAACATTTATTATTATTATTATTATTATTATTATTATTATTACTGAAATATAAATTTATAAAACATTAACCCTCTTACTAATAATCCATATATAACTTTTATACAAGGTTTATACACATCTCAGTTGAAAATTCTTACTAATAAACACTCTATTAGCTGTTCAATGTATAAGAGGTGTACAACTTTACGTGGGAATCGTTATACATGCCTCCAGCCTTGTTTAAGGATTGTATAACTAGACAAAATGTCGGACTTCAAGATCAACTGATTGTTTTCCTATGATATTGATGAAAGTTTCCTTAAATTTAACGCAAAATGCAACACTTTAACGACTGTTTGATGGATGCACAGGATGTAAATAATATTAATAAAGCTCTGGGTAGGAATATAAAGACATCATAAAATGCCTTTTATTACACTCATTCTCGATTAGGCCTAATAATATTTTTAAACTGAACATTCATTCACAAAAGAATATGTTCTACAATAATTGCTGTAGACAAGATTTAACTTGAATGTAGTTTAAATGCTTCATAATATTATTTTATCAAAACTCTCTTGCATCATTAATACATAATACACATAGCGATATAAAAATGTATTTAATTATAGAGGTACTACCCGTATTATCGCAGCAAACCACAAGTTAGTTTGATAAGTCTTGTGGTTAGAGCTACTGACTGCAGCCCGTGGGCTCCTAGGTTCGATTCCCGATCAAACTGCAATAATTTTTTTTCGCCTAAAGCATTGTTCTGTTGTCGGTAACATTTTCTACTATCTTGAACGTTTTCTAAACGCACCTTAAAACACTGCATATAATTCATAAGTAATAAGAAAAACTTGTATTAGTTTCCAAGAATTGTTCGAAATTCTTGACGTTAGATGGCAGCACATTATCTGTGAAACTAATTCTTCGATATATGTGACATAGCGTAAAGGAAAATGTAAATAAATTAAAACACATTTATTTTTTCCGTACCTCCCCAATTAGGGAATCTCTACTAATTCTTATCCATACTCATTTCTTACACAATTAATCACTAGTTGATGATGTTTAATTTCTGTTACAAACTGCGCGTAATGTTGTTCTGACGTCATATTGATGACGAATATGTGACGTATTGTGTATGACGGTTGTAATGTTATATAGCTCCGGCACAACGTTTGTTAGTAAGGAAATTATATTTGATCTACATAAGGTTTATACATTGTATAACTAAACAACTGATGAAAGCCTGTATAATAGATGTTTATTAGTAAGACTGTTAAAGTTCATTCCATATGCAGTCTGAAAAGATAAAAAAAAAAAACTGAACTCGGATCTTCAAGAGTTTACAATTTTTGATAATGAAAACTTATATGCACTGAACATCTAAACTGAATTTCAGGTATCAGTTTGATATACCGTAAATATATGTCTATTTATCGATTTTTTAAAGAAGGCTTTTATTTGAAATAAGTTTCTCAAAGTGTAACTTGAAAAAAAAAATGTATAATTTATATAATTATATATACTTTGTATAATTATATATAATTTTATGCACTATTGCTTGAAAATTATTGCCCTGATATTTACATTTTTGCAAATGGCGTAAATTCAATTAATGTAGCCTACAATCGACTATTTGAACCATTTTATATAAATAAATAAGTTATCCTGAACTGACCAACTATCGCATTATTTTTATTATTTATTGATAGATGAGAGGATACTTCATAATTTTTAATTGTCTTAATTTCGGATGGAAATTAATTGATGTAAATTGTAAACACAAGTTTAGTGCTTTCGTAGTACATTTTCTGTACAGTGTAAGTACATATTTAATGAATTATATCACATGTAATATATAGGCTTCTATTCAAAGAGTAAGGCTTGTAGAATGTAGGTTCCACAGATAATTTATTTAATGCATTCACAGTCATTGTATACATTATTTTGCTTATGAATACTGTTCACTGCTCACGGGAAATCTGATCCAACAGGACTTCCAGTCACTCTCGCTTGCATTTTACTTCCGCGCATGCGTTTGGCATTTCCCTCCTGCTCCCCTGAATACGCCAAGTGGCTCCAGAAGCAACGAGACAGGGAAGCTGAGACGAGATTCGAATGTGAGCCAATGTGCTCTTGATCGGCTCTAGTATCGACCTATATTTGGAACAAAATTATTTACCAAGAACTAGCGTCTTCAAAAGACAAATTAATTTTCTAAGCAATAATAATCTTCTTCTTCTTCCTTCCAAGTATTAGGCCAAGGCCTGTTACGATCCTATAGAACATTTTCCCTCCAGCGTTTCATAGGACGGCCCAGTGATCTTCGTCCTCTTGGTATATAATTATAAACAGCTTTGGGGATCCGATTTGAACTCATTCTTTCAAGATGGTGTTTCCAATTTAGTTGGTACTGTTTAATATATTCCAAAATTGGCGTAGTCTTCAATTCTTTTAAGATATCGGTGTTCCGTTTCCGATCCCATCTGGTGTAACCCGCTGTTCTGCGCATGAATCTCATTTCACAAGCCGTTATTCTGCTTTCATGTTGTTTTTTTAGTGTCCATGCTTCACTACCATAGGTCAACTCTGGTCTAGCCAACGTGTTATATAAACGTTATCTGGTGTTTTTTTGTACAAGGGATGGTTTCATAACTTGATTAATGATTCCTAAACTTTTATTATAACTAGTAACTTTTTCAGGGATATCCTTTCATCCCAGATAGAGAGATAATATCCAAGATATTTAAATTGATTAGATCTCTCTAAAATTTTATTTTGGAGACATATTTTACTTTGTATGCAATATTAATACTTTCTACATTACCCCATTTTCATTATTGTTTTATTCAACTATGTCTGTTATTCTATCTTCATGTGCATTGGCCTTTTTTCTCTAAAACTGTGGTAAAGTTGATTATATATTATTGCTTTTATTGTCTTCTTATTCTTTAGACATATTATTATCGTCATTGTTCATTGATCATCATTTATTAAAGTTTTTCTTTTTACTTGACGAGTTAAAGGGAAGACCTTAGGGCCCTTAACTCTGCAAGTATAAAGTTTTATTATTATTTTATTGGTTATTATATTATTATTATTATTATTATTATTATTATTATTATTATTATTATTATTATTATTTATTATTATTATTATTATTATTATTATTATTGGATTAACCAGTGTGGATCAGACAACTAAATTGAGAAAACTACGTAACAGCTGACTACATTAACTTTATGGAAAAGCAGATATAATAACAATAGAAAATATAATAGACTGCGATGAGCAGTACATATGGCATGAATGGGGAAAGAAAAAGGGAATTTGAAAACTTCTTGTAGGAAAACCGGAGGTAAAGCGCCAAGTAGTTACGTCAATAATGGATGAATAGTGTGAGGAAATAACATAAAGCATTATTGGAGGAGGTGAATTATACACGGAATGATTGGGAAATATCTCTGGATTGGGATATATGGAGAGGTTATTTATGTAGGCACGGCCATTAATCTCTGAGTTTGATAGTGCCATTGAGTATTATATTGTATCTTCATGTGCATCGGTATTTTTCTCCAAAACTATTGTACATCAATCTATTATTTTCTTTATTGTAAGTGCAGTATAATTATTGTTCTGATATGTATTCAATGCTTTATTTGTTCCTGGTTTAGAGAAAGAACGTAACTAGTCTGTCGCCATGGCATAGTAGGTAAAAGTCCTTCGATTCTCGTCGGTGCGAAGTAAAAATGTTATATTTCCATCTTGGGTCTGGGATTGTGTATAGTGCTTATGTCGAGAAGGGAAAAAAGGTAAACGGTACAACAGTAAAAAGAAATACAACATTAAAACCAAGAACAGTTTTAAAAAATCTGCCAATAAATTAACACTATTAAAAAACTCTGCTAGTACCACGAATAAAAAAAAGAACAGACAGAAGAATGGAGTAGACTACTTAACAGTGATATATGTAATTTTTTTTATGGGAAACCGGATGTATTAAGAACATGTCTCATAGATTACGATGTGGAGGACATGTTGTACGAATTTTGAATGAAAGTGGGGCATGGGAACTTTTTATACAAAACCAGAAGGAAAGCCCCCGGTTGGTAGGCCAAGAATGAGATGGGAGAATAATTTTAACCATGATTTGAGGGGAAAAAAGATGTACAGGGAATTATTGGATAACATTAGTTCAAGATAGGGATTTATGGAAACCGGCTGATATCTGGTGCATATTGCCTAGGAACGTGGGAGCTCTTACTTTATCCTACCCTAAGGATTTCCTAAGACCCGCAATGGAATCACTTTAATTTACTTTTTATTATAAATATTGCCATTGATTTATTAATCATAATTTGTAAAAAGTAATTGTATATACACACTAGGCCTACATAGTAAAATAGTGCAGGCTGTATAGGTATTTAGTTTTATAGTACGAATTATTATATACCTTTTCGTTTTTAGTTGTTACTGGTTGAGTGGAAGAGAAGACATCATAGCCTTAACTCTGTCAGTATAAATAAATTGTTGTTATTATTATCATTATTATTATTATTATTATTATTATTATTATTATTATTATTATTATTATTATTATTATTATTGGTCTCAATGGTCTAGTGGTTGTGTTCCTTGCCTTTAGTCCAGAAGGTCGCGGGTTCAAACCCGGCCGGAATCGATTGATTTTTAGGATTTGAAAATTCAAGTTATGCCCTCCGGGAGGAACTTTAAGCCATGGTATGGTATCTGAAGGTGTTCGGGCTCGTAAAAAACCTCAAATTTGCCTTTGAGCAAAATTTAACCGACCTTCCTCATTCAAGCAATTCCTTGGTTGCTTACTAGATGTCTCATTGAGGAGATATACTGACCACATGTAACTTCAGAATTTTTATTTTTATTAATTGTTGCATTAGGGTTTATGAACGTATGGGGAAGGATGCACTTTTTATTTATTCCCGACTGACATAGGTAGAGAAATACGTAGGGAAATAAGCGTAATTAAATTAGCTTGGTCAAGAAACTCCCGCGAGGGACGTATGATTATATTCATTATTATTATTATTATTATTATTATTATTATTATTATTAAATATTTAAAAAACTATATGTAGAAAAATAATTCTTAGTGTTTTACATTAGATTGGTAAGATGATCTGGGTTGTAGATTGTACAAATAATGTAGTGTTATTTTTATTGACGAACATATAACTTTACACACGTCTTAACAGGATGTTAGTAATGCATAAGTTTCCAGTTCATCACTTCCTTTTTTTAATTCTCGTGTGTGGGTTCATAAGCAGCGTGTGTGATGTGTACAGCCACTACTTAATTCATTGTAGTGCTGTCATACACTGTCACGTTATTTAATAAACAAAATCCAAGTGTTATGTGACGTATAGAGACCTATGAAACCTCAGTCTTCATAGTAATGCCTGCTGAAGTATATTTTTGCTTTTTATGCAATTCTTTAGTGTGTGAATGTAATAGAAGATGGAAGAAGGAAGAAGAGTGTGTTTTTTTATTCAGTCGAAGTTACTTCTCATCGTCAGTTTGAAAGACTTGGTAGAGAATTCTATGAATTATGATAAAGATTTCCGCTCAAGTTTTTATAGTTAGTGTCTTTGCTGAATGGAGAAGATGTCAAATAGTAGCACCAAGAAGGAAATGCCAATGGCTAAGCATTGGGAATTGCGGACTTTCCAAAGACGGTCTCTTCGTCGCCTCAAACGAGCCAACAACTGGTTAGTAGAATATTTTTGAAGCTTTTATTTTTATCGAAATAAGAGTTTTCTTAAAAAGCTGTTTTCTGAAATGTGCTTTTGTTGTAGCTTATGTGTAACCTATATTTCCTTTTGAATGAGAACAGACCAGTTTATTTTTTTTTAAGTTGATATATGATTAAAATAATAATTCACTTTTTATAAACTAGAAAAACTTTCTTTGAAGGAAAAATGTCCTGCTCAATAATGTATGAATAATGATTTCTTCACATGAAAATGTTGACATGCAGTTTTATTACATCTGTCATGGAAACGTTTTAGTTCATAATACAATCTTAAGTTCCTCAGTGTGATTTTAAAACATTATATTTTCAAGAAAAATGTACACCACATTAATTTAACTTAAATGCAGCTCTGAATTAAAATACAACTAAACGTTTAAGTTTTTTTTCAACAGCATTAATAATAAAGCAATTAAGTAGTAATAATAGTATAGTAATAATAGTAATAGTAATAATGGTAATAATAGAATAATATAATAACATTTTTATCTATTTATAAACAGGTTTACAATGTAATAAACATCTCCCTTTGCCCAAAGCTTTTTAAATTTTTATCTTCCTTCTCCATTCTTCTCTATCTTCCCCCATTCCAATTCTTCCAGACCTTGCTTCCTCATACCTCTTCTTACATAATAATAAAAATAATAAAGCATTAATAATAAAATATTATGAAGTAATAATAAAGTTATAAATAATAATAGGGTTTATGATATTTCTATATTTTTGTTATTTAAATCGCTATGTATCCAGTTACATTGCAAGAAAACAAATATGGCGGTCGCTATCCGAACTTTAATTACGGCTTTAGTTAAATTCTGACACCTATTCTTCGATTTTCTCTTATTTTTGTGAAAGCATCTTTCTCATTTTATTTCAATATTGTTGAAAAAAAACTATTTTTATATTTTCGTTACAGATGAACCCCCACTCTTAATGTGTCGATTTTGCTAGTTAAAGAACTTAATCTTATTTTTGATAATTTATTCCTATGTGTCGAGTAGAACAAAAAAACAAAATTTGTAGTTTCATTAACACACACACAGAAAAACACACACAAAAACCACACAAAAAAAACAAAAAACACAAAAACACATACGAAACACACAGAACACAAGAAACACACGAAAAGCACAAAAACCACACAAAAACACAAAATACACACTCACAAAGAAAAACACACACGGAAAAAGACACAAACACACAAAGAAAAGCACACAAAAACACAGAAAAGCACGCTTAAAAAACACATTCACACAAACAAAAAAAACACTCACACAAAAAAACACAGACACACATATGCATGCACGCACACACACACACACACACACACACACTAAAGGACAAACACATACACCATGAAAAGTTGAAGTGATAAAAATACAATTTTAATTTTCTCTTCCTGCATGTATTAAAATTATTACTATTGTCATTTTGGTACGTGAGGGCAAGTTTCGCTCGAACAGGGCTTTATAATTAGTTTCTTAGTGCTCTAGGACATAGATGGCAGAGCGGTCACAAAAATATGTATTGATGTAGATTATGAAAAATGAAATCTTACGTAGTTGTTATTTATCTACTAACTTTACATGTGTAAACATCTTCTATTAATAGAGTGAAACTCTTGGAATGATACCACAGAATTTACACTAAAACATCTTCAATTAATGTGTCAGCTGATGGGTTTCTTGTCGTCATTTTATATTTCATACATAAATATTTCATAAAATAATCATACACGAAGTACATAGACTAACAACAGTGTTTTGTTTCGAATTTAGGTTTTTGCCTTAAGATAGATATATCGAATGCAGTTGGATATTATTAGCATTGAATAGAAACGAAGAAATATTTATAGCGTTCTCCATTCCAGACTTACTATGTTTCCAGGTTATTCGATTTTAGTTTTTGCCTTAAAATCGGTATGTCGAATACAGTTGGGATATTATAAGCATTGAATAAAAACAAAGAAATATTCATAGCGTTCCCCATTCCAGTCTTACTGTGTTTCCAGATTGCGAATTTCTTATCAACATCGGAGGTTTTCATGTCCGTTTTACGGGATTTTTTTTCTATTTAGGAGTTGGTAGGATGTCTAGGAGATTTGAAAATTTTATAGCAGAAAAATTACAGATTTGTAGATAGTTTTCAAGAAAAACGTACGTTCGCAGGATCTGCGTAATCTAAGGGATTTCCTTAGCAAATCGAATTTATATATCTTATTTTGAAACTTTACGGAATATGTTTCTTTTGTTAATTAAATTATATTTATACAGTTTCGTTGCGAGAAAACAAACTTGGCGGCCGCTATTGTAAAGTTAAAGAACGGATTATCTGACTATTTAACTCATAGACCGACAATCGTACCTCTTCCTGCTGTAATTATTGTAATTTACCTAGGAGAGAATTGTTTAGCAAAACTTTAAGTCTGTTATGCTCCTAAAGCCAACAATGCTATTTCATCTTTTGTCTTTTGATTCCACATATTTTGAAAATCTATCAACCTGGTTGTGAATTTAAACTTATTTTTTACACGCTAGCTTGACCTGTATCTATCTATGTAATGGAATCTTTCAACGCGATTTTCACCCACTTAAATCATTGGATCGTCTTGAAACATTGTATACTTGTAAAGGACCAACGACAATACAATAATTTCATTTTTTCCCCCTAAAATCATGGCCAGAATCATCAGAAAATAAATAAATAATAGTTTTAAAAAACTAAAACAACACGCTTTATTAGAAAATCGAACTAAAAAATGAAAAATAATATTAATTTCTAACACGCTTGGGATAAAATTAAAGTGGTCAACAAAAAAATAATCTCCAACACATAGAATAAAACTAGAGTTATCAACAAAAAGAAAATAATTTTACTATCGAAAGCGTGGGATGTCTTTTATGATTTTTACATTTTCTTCTTAGAGACTTTACTTTTACCAATACCTGTTTTTTTATTATCAAATATATTAATTGATAAAAAGCACCCCACGCTTTTTGATGGTAAAATTATTTTCTTTTTTGTTGATAACTCTAGTTTTATTCTATATGTGTTGGAGATTATTTTTTTTTGTTGACCACTTTAATTTTATCCCAAGCGTGTTAGAAATTAAAATTATTTTTCATTTTTTAGTTCGGTTTTCTAATAAAGCGTGTTGTTTTAGTTTTTTAAAACTATTATTTACTTTTTATTTTTTAGTTTCGATATTTTACAGAATAACATAACAATGTAAATATCTTTAAATCCATACTATTGTAGTATGAGCTAAAAGTAATACTCTTCTAAAAAAATCCTCCCAGCGGGATTTGAACCAGCGACCTATGGATTGCTGAAATTATATACCACTAGAGTTTACCGCTCTAGCAACTGAGCTCTTACAACGACTGACTAAAAAGTCGACAAGTCCGCAATCTATTATACAATTTTTCATTTTTTTTTAATTTTCTGATGATTCTGGCCAGGATTTCAGAAACAAAATATGAAATGATTGTATTGTCACGGGCCCTTTACAAGTATACAAAGTTTCAAGTCGATCCAATGTTTCTAAGTGGGTGAAAATCGTGTTCAAAGATTCCGTTACATAGATACAAAGACACTTTTTTTTATTTTCTGATGATTCTGGCCAGGATTTTAGAAAATAAATATGAAATTATTGTATTGTCACGGGTTCTTTACGAGTATACAAAGTTTCACGTCGATCCAATGATTTTAAGTGGATGAAAATCGCGTTGAAAGATTCTGTTACATAGATAGATAGATAAGTAGATAGATAAATAGTTACAGGTCAAGCTAATGTAAAGCGTGTAAAAAAAAAGTGTTTGTGTAATTATGTAACGGAATCTTTCAACACGATTTTTACCCACTTAAAATCATTGGATCGACTTGAAACTTTGTATACTTGTAAAGGGCCAATGACAATACAATAATGTCATAAATGTTTTCTAAAATCCTGGCCAGAATCATCAGAAAAAAAAATAAATAAAAACCGGTATAATAGGTTGCGGACTTATCAACTTTCTAGTCAATCGTTATAAGACCTCAGTTGGTAGAGCGGTAGACTGTAGTGGTATATAATTTCAGTAATCCACAGGTCGCTGGTTCAAATCCGGCCCGGAGGATCTTTTTTAGAAGAGTATTACTTTTAGCTCATACTACAATAGTATCGAATTTTTATCTTATTCTGTAAAATATTAAAACTAAAAGATAAAAAATAAATAATAGTTTTAAAAAACTAAAACAACACGCTATATTAGAAAACCGAACTAAAAAAATGAAAAATAATTTTATTTTCCAACACGCTTGGGATAAAATGAAAGTAGTAAACAAAAAAATTATCTCCAACACATTTAGAATAAAACTATAGTTATCTACAAAAACAAAAAATACCATCAAAAGCGTGGGGTGCTTTTTATGGTTTTTACATTTTCTTCTTAGAGACTTTACTTTTACCAATATCTGTTTATTATCAAATATATTAATTGATATAGAGCACCCCACCCTTTTGATGGTATTTTTTTGTAGATAACTATAGTTTTATTCTAAATGTGTTGGAGATGATTTTTTTGTTGACTACTTTAATTTTATCCCAAGCGTGTTGGAAATTAAAGTTATTTTTCAATTTTTAGTTCGGTTTTCTAATAAAGCGTGTTGTTTTAGTTTTTTAAAACTATTATTTATTACATCAAGTATTCAATTTCAGAAAACTGAAAATAAGGCGAGGGTCTATTTTCTATACTGTCATTTGATAACCAGTGTGTGCGACCTCTTTAGTCGGCCTTGATTATTTGAGTTAAATAAAATAAAATAAATAAATGAAAATAAATAAATAAATAAATAAATAAATATATATATATATATATTATTTTGAGGATTCTAATCCATCCGTACGGTCTACATAACTTTAAATAAAAAACGAAAAAATCCACACAATTTATCGTTGCAGTATGTGAATAATTACTCAGAGACATGTATTTGTCAATTATTTAAAAAAAAAAGTGAAAAATACCTTAAAATGAAGCGTGGAGTTAAGCTCAAAGTAACCTATAATCACTATATTTACATTGTAGAATATGTATTAGTCATTACTCAGACAGTGTAATCAACTTATCACAAAAACACGCTAACAAACAAGTGAACGCTAAACTAATCTGGTGTACACTAACTCACCCATTTTCTCAACCTAACTTCCCCGAACTATTACTAACTTACCCACTAATATAGTTGGACTCCTGGGTTAGATTATCTTAATGTGAGTAAACGTGTTGGCAATTGGCTCTAGCGGGAACGCGTGTTATCACATTAACCATCATGACACTAGCAGTCACTTGTTCTCCGATCAAACATTCTCAGGTAGTACCCTAACATAGAATAGCCTCTATTTTTAGACGCCTAAAATATGTAAATGTACCCAGAAAAACAATGGAATGTTGCCTACGTGGAAAAAGAAAGAAACGAATTTGAAATTGATGGATGCAAGAAATAAGAACTGGAATGAAAAGAAGAGAATTGGAGGACATGGAGTGGATGGTAGGGACGAGTGAAGAAGGAAAATAAAACTTTAGACACAGAAAGATATGTAAACATTGAAAATCTGTAGCCTATATAAATCATATTTTTCTTACGAAACAATATACCGATATTTATTTTCTTGTGTCGTGCTAAGAGTTTTTTTATTAGGCCTACTTGTATTACTGTTTGTCATAAATATCAGTTATATTGTTATATTGATTTTTATGACAAACGGTAATACAAGTAGGCCTAATAAAAAACTCGTAGCACGACACAAGAAATTAATCAAGAGGAAATGGCGTCGAACCGGCCATGATGGTCTAGTTGTTATGTTTCTTGCCTTTAATCCCGAGAGGTCGCGGGTTCAAACGCGTCCGGAGTCGGTGGATTTTTTAGGATGGAAAAATCCAAGAAACAAGTCCTCCGGTAGGGACTTTAAGCCGTGGGTCCCGAGTTTTTCATGCTCGTAAAAAAAACCTAAGAAAAATGTATCTATCATTCAAGTAATAGGCCTACCTTTAATACCCTAGTTGCCTACTAGATATCTTATTTGGTCTAATGAAAAATTGCCGACCTTTATCATACCTTAGTTGCCTATTATTAGATGTCTTATTTGGTCGGTATATTGACCACATGCCACCCATGACATCTATAGGGAAACAAGCATAAGTAAATAGATTGGTATAAAAACTCCTAACAAAGGAGAGGTTGTGGTTGGACCCAATGGGCCGTGATGCCAATAAGTAAGTAAATGGTGCGAACTGTTAAGAATGAGATGTATTTCTTCTTCTCCTTCTTCTACACAATGCTGCCTGTTCCGGCTGCAAAACATGTCTCATCATATTTTTCTTGGTCTTCCCGGATGTTTTTCCTGAAGACCTATAGTACAACACTGTTCTTGGGATCCTCCCTTCCGGCATGCTAACAAAATGTTGTCTCCATTCATTTCTATAGTTTATACTTGTTTCTTCCAAATAATTTATTTCTAGCTGTTACCTTAATTTTTTAATTTGATATTTTATCTAAAAGAAAAAAACCCTTTTGCTGTTCTTAAAAATTAGAATTAGATGTATAAATTATAAAACTTACAGAACATTGCACTATTTTTATTGGAAAGAAGTATGGTGGCGAGTGACAATTCCCGCCATGGCCGTAGGACATATGACCTCATTTCACTCGCATGTAGTAGTAGTAAGCCTAAGTTTTTCCCTTTACAGAGATTTTAGGCGCTTTCCCCCTACAGGGAAGGATTTGAACCATACTAATTTAGTTACACTTGTTTTCGTATAGATGTCATTTTGAGTGGCCCGTGGTCAGCGTTCCGCCTCATACTGACATCTAGGAAACCAAGGTAGTACTAGGACGGGAAAATTCGGTAAATTTTGCTTAGAGGCCTTTTCATTCAGCCTGAAAATCTTCAGACACGGGACCCACGGCTTAAAGTCCCTCCCGGAGGACTTGCTCCTTGGATTTTTCCTTCCTAAAAAATCCATCGACCCCGGTCGGGTTTGAACCCGCGACCCTCGGGACCAGAGGCAAGGAGCATAACCACTAGTCCACCGTGGCCGATACACTCGCATGTGATACCTAAAATACGACCTTGAGACATGCACATGTGGATACCATAGAGCAAATTGTTAACCTTCGTACCCGTATTGTTTTGTCAGAGAGAGATTTTTTATCATGAAAACAAAATTTGAAACAGAGACTTTTAGAAGATCTCTCGGTAATTCTTTATAATTGTGGGAGGAAGCTTGGCCTTCTTGACAGTCCTGCGTGGGCAATCTTATTAACTGAATCCCACTTGGGTGATGAGTTCTTATCTAAAGTTTCCCAAGTGTGGGCATCAATCCTTTGAGAGACTTGTGGCAATTACACTAAAACGCAAACTTTCCTAGAACTAAGCTTAATCTGTGTTTTGATTTAAAATTGATTTTATTTTTTTGCTAATTCCAGTCTCCTTAGACACAAAAGCGATGCATATCAGTTCATTTATGTTAAAAAGTAATTTTAAAATGCTTTGTAAATAAACACATAATAAATGTACTGTTATACTATGACTTTATCTAGTTTATTCAGTGGAACAGCAATGTTGTATATAGAACATGATCAAAGCTTCCCTTGATTCTTAACAGAAACAATTTTTTAATCTTCTAGAGATTCTCATAAATCATGGTTGGCAATGTTATAAACGTCACGAAATTTTATAGATGATACATAAGAATATTTCTAAACATATCACTAATACAGTAATATACATGATCTCTTGGTGTTCATAATTGGTGCATATATTATCATTATAATCCCAAACGCCAAACAAAAATTTAAACTATAAGGCGTTGATGATTTAATTTTTTTTGTTTGGTGCTTGGGATTATAATGATAATATAATTATGTATAAATGTCCACCGCTGTGGTCTCGAGGTAGCGTGCTGCCTTGTCACGCAGCGGGCCCGGGTTCGATCTCCGGTCGGGACAGTTTTTCTGGGTGAGGTTTTTATAGGGGTTTTTCCTCACCTGTAAGACAAATGTCAGGAAAACTTTAAGGCCCAAACGGTCCCCGAAATCATATGGACATAGCAGTCATCATCGTTCATATTCATCTTAGATTAAGCTTAGGATTAGGGACTCTCCTGGCGCACCACTATCATCATCATCATCATCACCCGTCATATCATCGGGGAACGTAACCCCGCTTTCCAGGCGTCCCAACCTCAGAAGTGGGTTACAAGTACGCCATGCCAGGAGAGAACACCATGAATGTCGAAAGACAACTTGGGGCATTTGCAAAAAAAAATATGTAGGTATAAAATCACTAATTGTTGTATTAATACATTAGGAAAATGCTTATAAGGTGACTTCTCTCTCTTTCTCTCTCTCTCTATCTCTCTCTCTCTCCCCTCTCTCCCCCCTCTCTCTCTCCCTCTCACTCACTCTCTCTCTCTCTCTGTCTCCCTCTCTCTCTCTCTCTCTCCCTCTCTCTCTGTCTCTCTGTCTCTCTCTCTCTCTCTCTCTCTCTGTCTCTCTGTGTGTGTTTGTGCTTGTGTTTGTGTGTTTGAAGAATCTTTAATAACGTCCGATTCGAGCCTTTAAATTCCTGTACAATAATAATCTTCCTCTTCTTCTTTTTCTGCCTCCTGGAAGTAGGCCATTGACATGTCCCTACGTCAAGAGATTGTGTCCTTCCATCTCGTTATGAGACGACCAAAATTTTATTTCTCTATTGGATGTATACAGTAGTTAAATAAAAGATGTAAAATTCTATTTGGTGACATTTTATCATTGTGTTTGAACCAATTATTTCTTGACATTTGAATTTTGTCTGTAAGATTGAATTCAAATATATATTCGTTATTTTTTATCCACGAGTGTGTAACCTGCCAAGAATGAGATGGGAGAAGAAACATTAATCAGGATTTGAGGAGATAAATTATACAGGGGATGATTGAAAACAATTGTTCAGGATAGGGGTGTATGAAGAGCTTATGTCTACGCGGCCATTAATCTATGGGGTCAATAGTGCCAGTTGGTTAGTTAATTATGCTTGAAAGATATGCAAATAAAATATGCACATAGTATCAATATATTTGTTTAATATAAACGTTATAAAACATTTTACTACGACTATTTAACTCATACCGCAAATGGGGGTCAATGACCAATCACGTTTCAATGAATTTTGTTTTACAACCAATGACAGTCGTGTTTCACCTCGCTCTTTATCGAATTATCTTTACCAGCTCCTGCTTTTGTGTTAAACATAGCTCCTCCTTTTTAATATTCCGAACAGGCGAGAGCATTATTTTGCAGTGACTGAATCCCCGACAAATACACTGAATGTAGCAAATGATTAACAGATTCCTTCGAACTACACAATTTAGTAATTGTGTGTTCATTAATTGTTTTTAAATAATGATTTTCCTGAGCTGTTTACTAAAAAAATAAATTAATAACCTATATTGTTTGTTATAATATACGAGTACAGTTTGATGTGTTTCATTTTTCTCCACTAGGATGCATCCTTACAATATTGCGTTCTATTTGGCATTACGTAATATGATCAAGTTGCAGTGAATAAACAAATGAAACACAACAACATATTTCTTATTTGTTTTCAAACATCGCCGTTTACATTAAGTATCTAAATATTTTAAAATACCGATGGCTATATGTAAATAATGATTTCATTAAATAATTCTAACAATTGTCATTCTTGATTTCCAAATCCCCTAGATGAATTCACTCGTCACTTCGTGATTCATGAATGTATCGATGATTTGGAAATCACTTGTAACATTACTTAAATAGTTCCTACCTACACTGAAATGAGGTTTTAGTTGATATAATACAATTTTAAGAACACTATGAGAAAGTACTCTTATTTAATTCTCCAAGCCGTTCCTTTCTGTTACAATAACTAAATACAGTATTATAAGATTTCGACTTTTTGTCGTCTCCCGTTGCTTTCGTACAATCATTTCTTAGCATTTATTTTACTTTCAAATATCTTGTTTGGGAGAAGAACTAACACCGAAATGAAAAAATAGGAAGCCCTTTAAATATGCCACATATACACTATATTATAATAAATCAAATATATATATATATAACAACTTATGATTTGTAGTATCATATGAAAATGAATAGGATATTACTGAAAATTACATTTTTAAAAATAACAGGAATTATAAATAGAATATTAAAATATTCTTAAGCATAGAATAGCCTACATCAACAAATACAATACCGTAACTGTCCAATGTGGGCCTTAGCCTCTCCTTTTTTTAGGAGTTACTAGACGAAGTTAATTTAGTTACGCATATTTCCATAAAGATGTCAGGAATGGCATGCGGTCAACATACCGACCAAATGAGACATCTAGTAGGGAACTGAGGTATTACTAATAATATGAAGAAGGTCGGCAAATTTTGTTTAGATGTATTTTTATTCAGGCTTGAGGTTGTTTTACGAGCCTGAAAATCTTCAGACTCGGAACCCATGGCTTGAAGTCCCTCCTAGATGACTTTTCTTTGGATTTTTCCATCCTAGAAAATCCATCGATCCCGGTCGGGTTTGAATCCACGACCCTCGGGACCAGATGCAAGCAACATAACCATTAGTCCACCGCAGCCGACAAGCACAAAATACATAAGACTAAAAATCTATAACACTATTACAGTACTCACTTCCTTTTAATGGTTGTGAAAATGAACTATAAAGAAAAAATACGTATCCTGCATTACGGAAACAGAAATTAAATTCACGACGATAACATATGGCAAGATCGTAAAGTATGTACAGAAATATTATGAGAACATAAAGTTGAATCATTTCTTGGGAAAATACAAATTTCTTCAACATATGGAGACTACATTTTGGAAGTATGGCTAGAAAAATACTGCCCAAGTTGATAATAAAAATCCACCCATTTGGGAAACGAAGCCAAGGTTGACCACTGAGTAAACTTACTGGATGGATGAAACAGGAATTGGCTTCTATGCCTTTATCCTTGATGATGATAGACAATATATTATTATAAATATGTTCCATCTATTGAAATGGGCAAAATGTGAAGTTATATACAACTAAAACCATGTTTAATAAACTAAAAAAATACTACTCGTATAGATAATGGACATAAACATACATAAACATAATATTATATCTTTGTATATAAAAATGAATGTGAGTCTGTCTGTCCTTTATGGACTCAAAAAACTTCTCGACTGATTTGAATGGGGGTTTCACCACTATTTAGAGAATTTTTTCTGAGACAATTAACGTATATGACATATTCCCGTATGTACTATAGGACTGTAGCTAAAAAAAAATAAGAAGTGCATCGATCAATTTAAAAAAAGTAGCTTTTTGTACGCTTCGATGGCTTACGCTGTCTAAAATAATAGCAAATACACAAAATTAATGAACACATAATTAAATATCTCAAAATTCCGCGATAGCATATGTACATATTTTACGGTTAACTCACAATAGCCATTTTTGTCTTTCAGCTCATTGATTCCAAGTTTATTCCCGGACGCCAGATTCTTTATCATAAGAGGCAGCGGGACATCGCTCGCAATGCCGTAGTCCGTTAATACTCTAGCGGACCCATATTTTATTTCATCGAAATCAAATTTGACGTATAACAATTAATTTAAAAAAAAAATAATAATAATAGCAGCAGCTTTATTTTACCTGGCAGAGTTAAGGCCTTAAGGTTTTGTCTGCCACTCAAATAGGTTTTAAAAAATACAAAAAAATAGTCTTACATCTAAATTACAATAAACATAAACGATTACATGTTATAAATACAATACAATTAATATTTATAATGTATTTTGATTTACTCTACATTTAACGAATTAAACGTATAAAATATACAAGATATATAAAAAACGAGAAAAATTATTAATTACATAGTATACATTTAAATAAATAGAGAAAAAAATATTAATAGACAACAGGTAACTAACTGTATAAGCGTGACTGAAAAGTGCCAAGTATGCGGCAGCCCCTAATATCTTGAGGAAGGAAATTCCAGGAGCGGGCAGAGGCTACTATGAAGTCGGGATAAATAGATTCCCGGGCAACGCCGGGTAATCTGCTATATTTAATATAATATGCAGTTCGCATGCAATTTTATTTATTATTTATCAGGACACTGTCGTGAGAGGAAGGATATAGGCCTACCAGAACAATTAATATCAATGTAACTTCTGTTAATAGAACAACTACTTTCTTGCACAGATGTGCAACGAGATCCTGTTGAGCAGAATTTGTTTTAGGAAAAAGGAAATGAAAACTTGTATATACGAGTAGTTAGAACTCTCCCTGGATGGCGTCAAGGAAGTCAGATGAAACAGTAATATGAAGTTAGTCTTATTACTCAGTCTAAGTGAAGACGAGGTCCAAATGAAAGTTAAACTGACTTTGCCTTTCATCGGGCTTGGTATTTTGGAACAATGCCAAATATTAAATGAGATTATGCAAAAACTTCATTCGTACATTGACTTTACTCTGCTAAAAAAGGCACTTTAAACTCTATAAATTTGTTAATGACTTTGACCTATAAACTTAGATCCAAGCTAATTTATTTCAGATAATGCGTATATCTTAACTCGTTTATAAGAAAATGGTCATATTTTCTCCCCTGACCTTCTGCTACCATTAATGGATCAATGAATATCCCCGTGCGCTTTATGCAAACGATTAATCGTAGTAACATTAGGTATACTTAAAATTAAAACATAAAATTTTATGTTTTTATTTTTATGTTTTAATTTTGAATAATACCTCAATGGAACTTCGTCATGAATCTTATTAATGTTAGGTATACTTAGATTCAATCCACGATTGGACCATTTTTAGTTTTTGATTTTCTACGAGTTTTACTAAATAAACAATTTACCACTAACAAATGAACTGATCCTTTTAATTTTTATGTAAAATCAAAAAGTGAAATGATGAAGAAAAGTATAATAATAAATATAGGTTCTTCGCCTTTATTTAGAATTCCGAGAGAAACGAAAATAACTGTTGGGACAATCCATATCAAATCGGACAGCAAAAAATCTTGCAATTTATTTTTTTAATTTTATGTATCCCTAAATGTAGTGAATGCATTAATAAACGTATTAATATAGAAATTTAATTTTTATCATTTATAGGTTCGTAGTTATGATGATCTAAAATTATCGTAAATATGATAAACTAAAACGTTTACTAACTAATATTTCTGAAACAGTAAACAGCAAAAATTTGTTTCAAACATATTTATATAGGTGATATCATGTAGTTTAAGGGTGTTATTTTTATAATTAGGATATTTTTATTTTCGGTGTCAATTTTCTGTTTTATGGCGGTTTACTGCAGTACATATCAAAAAATGAAAACGGAAAAAATACAGGATACTACTCACGTAATAAGGATTAATTTCCAGCAATTACCTTTTTGGAGACAATATAAATGTTTTTTATTCTATTTTCGTAAAAAAACTCGCGGGTCCACGGCGCAGCAAATTAATTTCACGACCAAGGTCGCGCGCGTACTTTATTGAAAGAGTTTCATCAGTGACTTTTTCAACTGCCATTAAATCAAATAGATTATTATATGTTCTGCTTAATGGAACAGTACCGTAAATTTATAAAACTGGCGATATTTTAATTCTTACCCAGTAGATATTTATTTATCAAATTTTATTGCTGAAGTGAGAAGTAAAGAGCTCTGTTACTTACGTTTACCGTGAATTATTAAACAAATTATTTATAACTAACTCACTCACTGGCTCTGTGGAACCTGTAGGTTCATTGCAGCGCGGACATAAGCTCTCCATACATCCCATCTCGAGCTAACGTTTTCCAATTACCCCCTGTATAATCTACTTCCCTCAAATCATGTATAATGTTATTCTCCCACCTCATTATTAGTCTTCCAACTGGGCGTTTTCCCTCCGGTTTCCCTACCAGAAATTTTCAAGCACCTCTTTCATCCTCCATACGTGCAACATGTCCTGCCCACCGCAGCCTACGAGACTTAACTGTTTTTATTATATCTGGCTTCCTATACAGATCATGTAGCTCACTATTATGTAGTTTTCTCCATTCACCTGTCTGTTCATCTCTTTTTGATCCAAAAATTTTCTTAAGAACTTTATTCTCAAATACTCGTAATCTTCTGTCCTTTTTTTAAAACAAATTATTTATTTTGTTACAAATTTTTCATTACAGTTTAAATGTAATATTATATAATAAAAACTATTTCGTCATTAATTGAATAAACTGGTATAAATTTTTATTATGTTATAATTACTAATTTCAGTCTTAAAATAACTTTTTATTCAGTGTATTGTATTGTATCATGATAACTTTGACGAAATAGTATTGTTATAAGATATCACTTCCAAATAAAACCGAATGTTTTAATACTCGTACCACTTCCTACCAAACGATAATAATGGAATGTCAGCAAGTCTTCCTTAAACATCTGTTTTACATCAACAATTCTCAAGTTCAGATTACATACTAGACAGTTGATTTATACATCAGTGTGTTTGTTTAATGCATCTCGTCATTTTAAGTGCCACAGTCAAATTAAAAATAATATCTTATTGTTTTTAACTAACAAGTTTGCAGATCTACAAAGACTGAATGGCGAGTTAGAAGTTAAATATAATTTTAATTATGCATATATTAGTATACAATAGTTATTAACAGTATTATGTGTTAATATATAATTTTACAATTTCTTAAATGTTTCTGGAATGAGAGAATAATCGTAGAGATATATATTTTGTCTTATAAAAGGAGATTAATGCGAAGTTTAGACATTAGGCCTAAATTAAATACTTATAATAATTTAGCTTATAATAAAAGCTAATATTATCGTGCATTTTAATATCATCTTAGATATGTCATGAGAAGGGGATACAAGATCAAGTGATACCAAGCCAATAAAATACTGTATATTTATACCTCTTAAATATTACTTGCAATATTCAACATCAGATATTGGTGTAGGGTACAAGTACAAAATATTACAACACATTACAAAACTACTCTCTAGAAATTATTTTTAATAGGCCTACCAGCTTGAATCCGTAGGTGCTTAGTAATTTAAATTAAACTATACATTAGCCAAAATCAGCAAAATTAACCGCCTACTGAATATATCAATAAAGACTGTTAAATTTAATGACGTTTATTATGTAGCTATTTATTTCAAGCGCGAGGTTTTCCTACATACCATAAATTTACGACACGGGACTCACGGATTTCCTTCCTTCTGGAGAAAGCTACATTCAGAATTGTTACGCCTTTAAAATGCCATTGATTCCTATCGAGTTTGAACCCGCGAACCTCGGAATCGGAGGCATGCAGAGTAACCACTATTCCACGATGATGATGATGATGTAATAATTGTAATAATGATAATAAAAATATGTAATGATGATAATGATAATAAAAAATATTTGTAAGTGCGCAAAGGACTATTACCAAGTAGCAGCTCCGTCATTGTTTGTACGAGCGAGCGATCTCCACTCACGCGAAAGGTATTGCGGGCAGTCTACACATAGGGGATTTTAGGAAAAATAATTATTTTTGGTAGTTTCCTTTCAAGACTCCACTTTAATATTAATTACAAAAAAATAACTGGTGTTCAGGTAATAATGTGGCACTTCTTGATTTTATAAAATGTTTGGTGAGGAAGGTCAATTGCATATTAATTGCATTTACGCCCTTCAGAAAAACGTAAATATTAACATACTAATTTTCAAGCGATAGAGCATAAAATCATCTATAATGTGGCTATCTTTTCAAGTTGAGGGAATAGCCATACTTCGAGAAATGTATTTTTTAAAAGAGACTATTTAAAACAATACGATAAATTGACAGCTCTATTACTCTTTAATTACACCAAGCGAAGACTTGAAATTCGGTTCAGATATTCAGTATATCATAAAGTTTCACTGTAAAAAAATGGTAAACTTTTAAAGATGTGAGTTCAATTTTCACAATTTTTTTGCCGATTTCATATGGAATGTCCCTGTTGCGATCTTTCGACTATTCCGCATCGTAGCTGATCAGTTTAAGGCGTCATGGCTTAATACAGAGCTACGGGACATGCGCTGATTTGAGTCCCCATAGAGGCCAGTATGGGACAATCCCCACTCAGCATCGTGAGAAATTTGAGGGAAATTCAAACCAGCTGAGGGGCCCGACTTGCTAACCATATGTCACGCCTATACTGGCTGTATGATCGTTCTCTTTTCTGATTAAACACGTGTATTGATACCAACAGTTACTTGGTAAGCCGCAGGCCTTCTAGGCCTGTCGTGCCACAATTCTTTTATCTTTCTTACGGGAGCGAGATTTCATTAGTCGCCTCATGGTAACGTTGGAGCCAGATAAAGTAAAAAAAATAATAATAATATAAAATTACTATTATTTTTTAAAACGGAAAAATCCAAGGAGCAAGTCTTTCGGGAGGGACTTTAAGCCGTGGGTCCCCAGTCTGAAGATTTTCGGTCTCGTGAAAGATTCTTAAGCCTGAATAAAGAGCCCCTAAACAAAATTTACCGACCTCAACGTTATAGTAATTCCTTAGTTGCCTGCTAGATGTCTCATTAGCTCGGTGTGTTGACCGCATACCATCCGTGACATCTCTGAGTAAATAAGGTAACTCCTTACAAAGGGGAGACTATGGCTCAGCAATGGACTACGCCATTATAGACAGATAGATAAAACTATGCCTTATGCAGTCTCCTCCACTGTTAAAATGATTAAAACAATGTAGGCGTTTCGGGACCAGTCCCATCCTTTATTGTAACGATGATTATTCTCAACTAATCATACGGGTATTGGAACCTTATACTTCACCTTCGGAGCGTTATTGACAACATTGGAGTTCAGTACAATGTTCCGTCATATCCTAAAACTCAGTTCAGCGTTGCATGATGCAACTTCAGACTATCTCAACCCACACAGCTACGGAAGTAAATTAGATTCAGCGTGGCAACTAAGCAGTGATTTTGAGAGAAATGAAAATTCCAAGGACCAGAGTCACGTTGGGAGGTGTAACTTGGCAGCGTTGCCATTGTACTGACTGAGATTGGTGGGAGGACGTCGCTGTTTTAATCATCAGCCTATCCTAGTTCTGTAGTGTCGTGGCAACCGGTTTTAATACATGCGTTCTCCCACATTATTTTTCACCCCCAGTCAAATTGAAATCCTATAAGGCACTATAGAAAATACAATATGAGAAACCAATATTTCCACATTTTCGTGTAATTAAAGAGTAATAATGAAAGCGCGTTTTAATAAGAGAGAAAACGAACAAACAGGAAAAACAATACTCTTTAACAACTCATGTCATTAGAGTTGTGATTCATACGAGTGAAAGGGACGAATAAATTTGCTCATATGTCCCTTATTCAGTTCTTCATCTTATTTTGTAAATATATGACACGGGATCTTGGAAGCCATACTCGGCATTTTTAATCTTTTTTTAATCTACCTGAACCAGGTTTGAACCTGCGAACCTCGAATCCAAAAGTGAACGGAGTAGCCATTAGGCTACCGGAACTGACAAGAGATCATGGATTAGACCAGATTAAAAATACACAATTATTTTTCTCTCCAGGAGGATGCCAAATGGAAATCAAATATAACAACCAGTACAGTGTTTTGTTAAGATTTAACACTTCGCGAAGAATAAGACATAAAATGTATCATGGACGAAATATTGTTTGAAAGAGTTTTTATGATGGATTATTCAAAAAGGAATATATGGACAAGACTGGAATATAAAGTTGTTATATTCTTGAAAAAGATCTTCCAATCCACTCAAGATGAGAAACGTGCACTATCTAAGAAGTGAGGTGCTAAAGTTGTTTTACATGCGAGACGATGTACTATCTAACTGCCTTGTCAGATATCACTCCCTTTCAAAGGAAATGTATGTACGCCAGTCTCTTTTAGAATGTTCAAATGGAAGTGTCATTTAAAAATCGAACTTATGATGTAGTATTACATTTACATATAATAATTATTATTATTCGGGCACTCCATAGCCTATTTGGTTGGGACAAGACGCTATAAGCCGAAGGTCGCGGGTTCGAGTCCCGATGAGATCTGAATTTTTTAAAGTAACTTAAATATTCTGGCTGTACCATGTCCATGGGGTCGACGTAGTCTCTAATTGAAATGAGTACCAGAACATTGGGGTAAACGAGGCCGTCAGCATGGCTGACAATCTAGGTGACATCTCGTGTCATTTTCTAGAAAAAATGGAAGCCTTACACTTCAACGACCCCAATGGTTGGTATGGCCTGTAGTGGGGTAACGTTACATTTTATAATAATGATAACAATAGTAATCATAATAATAATAGTAATAATAGTAATAATAATAGTAATAGTAATAATAATAATAATAATAATAATGGTTATTATTATCATCATATCCACCGCTGTGGTCTCGAGGTAGTGTGCTGCCTTCTCAGGCAGCGGGCCCGGGTTCGTTCCCCGGTCGGGGCAGTTTTTCTGGGTGAGGTTTTTATCGGGGTTTTTCCTAACCTGTAAGACAAATGTCAGGAAACATTAAGGCCCAAACGGTCCCCGAAATCATATGGCCATCATAATCACCATCCTTATCATTATCATCATCATCCTTCACCGGTGTGGAAAGCAACGGGAAGCTACCACACCTACAATTCCCTAGTAAAGCTGCAAGCATAGCATGAAAATGCTATGATTTCAGTGAAAGACCTGCCCTTGGGCAGAATTACTATGGATGGATGATCATCATTATCGTTATTGTAATAAATGGGAACTGAATAAAAAAATTGGAAAATTGTATATTTAATTTAACTGTGAAGGTAAAAGATAATTAAAAACTTAATATTGAAGAAGGAACTTCATCCGAAATATAATAATAATAATAATAATAATAATAATAATAATAATAATAATATAACAAAATATTGGAATATTATATTCATATTAAATCTTCTGCAGTAACTATTTTAAATAAACATTAATTAATTCATAATTAATTGTTTAAAAGTGTTCTGTTATATGGAAATAAATCTTGGACTTTGGAAAGACAACATTCAAATAAATTAACATTTCGCGTATATTAGCATGGACATCGAAATTGATTAAAAAAGCAATAAGTGTATAAGAATATTCTAGGAGTGTTTGAAAAAAGAAAATTGAAATGGTCTGGTCATATTAAAATGATGAGGGAAGAAAGAATTTCGAAGATGATTCCGCCCGGAATTGACTGTTGAAGACAGAAGAGGAACACCACTTGGGAATTGGATGGACGGAACCAAGAGCCTGAAAAAAAGTGCTTGGTAGAAAAAAATGCGCAAGACAAATTTGCGGAGAATTGAAGTTACTTTGGAGAGAGAAAAAAATATGGTTAATGTTATAGCCTACGCCATCCTCATTCTTTTCTTACCTACAGAGCATTTTTATTCAGGTTTTCTTATAAGATTATTATTTTGAACCAGAGAGAGACGAACAGGTAGGCGAATGGAGAAAACGTGTTTCCATGCCCCTCTTTCATTTCTCATTCGTCTCGCGTGTTCCACCCATTGGAGTATATCAGGCGTAATTGTTCTTTCTACATCTGGTTTCCTATAAAGATCAAGCAGCCCAATCTTCGACTCGCTTTGGTCCAAACTTTTTTTTCAGCTTTTTTTTTTCTCCAAATACTCCTCTTTTAAAATAAGAGAGCATGTTTCGGAGCCATAAAATTGGAAGATTCGCCATTTTACATATTTTGTATTAACATTTTTTTAAATAATTAGTGATGACACGAGTCCCTATAATGTTTCCAGAGTTGAGCCTATGTTTAACTTATTTCTGCTCCTCATTCCTGTTTATTAAATTTCCTTGGTTTTCGAATTCCATTATTCTTCAAAATTTCCCTCAATTATTTTTGAGTGTCCATTTCCATTTAATTATATATTTACTTACACTTGTCATGTATTCGTTTTATTGATATATATACTTGGAGCCTCAGTCTCATTAGTGCCCAGCGTTACATAAATGTAACACCTGCATATTTAAACAATAATACCTCAAACTCATTGTTGACAGTATAATGTTTATACAAATTGCACATTGTTGTGATCCAGGAAGTGTGATCTTTCAGTCTGGCGTTTGTTTTTCATTGTATCAGTTCATTGTGTGAAAAAGTTGATGCATATTTATGACTAATTTTCGGATTGCATAATTTATACTACACCATAGAAGAAGAATAATATATTAAATAATGAAGTTTATTATATACAAACGTATTGAAAATTTAATAGTATTCATATTTCTGGTACATTTAGTTGTTATGAATACATACAGAATTGACATAGGGTGGTGTTGAAGTTTGATGTAACATAAATGTAACGCTAGGTAGTAATGTAAGCAGATTTGTATATCAAATATCAGTTTGTTTCCTATTATAATTTATAAAATGCTATTTTTTTCTTTGAAAATAATTTTATGGCAGTAGAACTTAGGATGTTTATTTATTTTTATGGAACTTGCTAATATCCTAGCACCAGGATTTACATTCAAGGAAGGTCTAAACACTTTATTTGGCGGGGGAAAATGATGACATATAACATAAGATATTTTTATTACCCCTCCTAATTCTAATGTCATGACTGATGAAGATTCAGGAGATGAAGATGCAGAGGGACTCCTAATAATCTAAGTGGAAAACAACTCATCGCTAAGGTTGAATTACAAACTGCCGATGGAAGAGAGATGCAATTTGAACCAGCTCAAGAGGAAGCAACATCCCTGCCAGGTGCATCAGAAACACGAGTTCCTTCGGTATCGTACACACAGTACAGAAAAAGATGTACATTGAGTGGACGGTGATTTTCAAAATATCAATAGAAATTTTGACGCTAGTAATTTAACTTCACAAGAAGAAAAACATCGAACTGAAGCTTTAGAACTCTTCCTCACTGACGAACTTACTGACTTCATAATGCAAGAATGTAATATATATATGCATTGCATAATAATTTCCCCACATTATCATATCAGTAGCTGCAATTAGATGTTTTATAGCTATTCCCATTCTCATTGGGTACAATCAATTACATTATAAGAGAATTTATTGGGAGAATGATGACACTCACAATAAACTACTGAGCAATGCAATGAGAAGAAATATGTTTGAACAGATCTTGAGATTCATACATTTTTCTAACAATGATGACTTCAACCCCGAAAACAAAGACAACTTGTGGAAAATTAGACCGCTTATAAATCGACTCAAGTGTAAGTTTGGTTAATTCTTTGTACCTGAAAAAAAAATATCGTACGATGAGAGCATGATCAAATATTTTGGAAGATATGGGTTGAATAAGTTTATAAGAGGAAAACCCATCCAATTCGGATATAAAGTCTGGTCTTTGAACACCCGTAAAGGGTATCTTGTTGACTTTGGCATACATCAAGGTAAATCAGTTACCTATAGACCATTGATATAGAGAAGAATTTTGGTAAAGCAATGTCCTAAGTGTGGCGTGGGATTGTGTATTGTTTGCTTTTCTGTGTACCACACCCGATAAATGACTGAAATAATTTATTTCCTAATGTTAATTATGTGAATGATAAGTTATATGGTGTGTTTAATGTTATTAGTTTTTGCTCCTATCATTACATATATGTCACGGTCAGTTTTAGACAACCAATAAATACAACATTATTTAATATTAATTTTTGGCTACTCTATGGATAAAATAATACATAAATAAAAAAATTAAAAAAAATTAATTCGGGCATTATTATTTAATATAATGTATTTTGGCTTTTAATATTTCCGCTCTATTGTCTAATATGTAATTAATATCACATCGTCAGGATATACCAACACTTGATTATTACCATTGAATCCACTTTTTAATTTATGTTGAAGTAACTGGAATTAAAATTGTTACCAAAAATAAACATTAAATTAGATCTGAAATATTACGATTTTGATATAGTAGAGCAGGGGTCACCAGTTAGATTACATGGAGGTCCATTTACAAAGTAGTAAATGAAGTCCAGATCCGGAACCACTATTGATTGAACATACCAAGCTTTTATTAAGTAATTAATAATATGAAAAATTATTTAAATTATGTTATGGATATGAATTGCACAAATTAAACAAAACTATCACGTAATAATAAAAGGATACAGCACAGTAATACACAATTATTAATTCTAATAACTATTAATAAGTTTATGATAAACTCAGTGTGAATAGTGAATTTTTTAGATGTAACAATCTATCTGAAGTCTAGATCTAAATTTGTACAAGGTATTTTCAGCAAGTCACTTAAGTTAATCTTGACCTAAATTTGTTCTTGATTAAGTTGATTTTCGAAAATGCTGGTTCACAAGTAGGCCTTTATGTTGAACTGAAAAATGTACATAATTAGAATGCCAAATTTTGTAGCTGTGGATGTTTATTTGCAGACACATATATGCACCAATATTCTTCATAGGTAATAACTGATGGTGCTTCCTTGAATTTGTCTGTTAAAGCTGCATCTTCTTGGAACTCAATGACCTCCAGTTGTAGGAGGCTTTACTTGATGCTGAAAACTGCTTCAGCCTCACTGATCCATTCACCGTTGGTTTCCAAAGAGTAAATATTCATTAAAACAAGTACTAAAATATTGATTTTTTAAAATCTTTGTATCTGTCCTGGAACTCAGCTAATAAACCAGTTATAATCATAATGAAATGATTGCAGTCTATTTCAATGTTATTTTGTATCCAAACTTTTAGGTGCAATATAAATCAGTCCATTCTGATAAAAACGGTCTATTTTCAGAATCTACACTGCTCAAAACAATTAGAGGAACACTTGTAATAAATTGAATAAGTAAAGCTGTGATGCTGAAAGTTGGACAATATGTAAATTTAATTATTAATTTTATCATTGGATACAAATTTTAAAGATCCATGGCCTAAATACAGAGAAATTACCTCAAACAACAAATATAGAGAATTTTTTTTATTTTGGAAGGCACAGGCCACTTCTAATTGGTAAGCTTCTTGATGTTGCTATAGAGACGAATGTTGATCATTGCCTTGTTTATTGAAGTCTCTGACAAAATGAGGCATTTACATGAGTTTGAAGTGTATCATTCTCTACATATTTTACGACAAGGTCAGTCTCTGCGACAAGTGGCTAGAGAGCTTGGGGTTTCTCCTTCCGTGGTGTCCAGGTTACGCAACAGGCACAGAGAGACAGGTCAGGATTGTACGAAGACGTGGCCAGGGCCGTAAATTTAAAATAAGCCCCCAGGATGACAGATATGTTGTTCTTTCTGCTCTTCGACAGCGTACAAAAACTGCAAAAGACCTGCAGAATGACCTTCATATGGCTTCCGGAATCCGGGTTTCAGACCAAATCATAAGGAACAGATTAAGGAAAGAGAATATTCGTCCAAAAAGGCCCGTTAAAAAACCACGCATAACAAATGGGCATAAGGCAGCAAGACGTACGTATGCTGAAAACCATGGTGATTGGAACCTGAACCAATGGGAGTCTGTGCTCTTCTCGGACGAATCCAGGTATCGTCTTACACGTTGTGATGGTCGATTGAGGGTGTGGGGACGGCCAGGAGAAAGATTTTCTGCAGAGGCTGTACAGGAAATTGATAGATTCGGAGGAGGTTCCATAATGGTGTGGGCCGGAGTTATGTACAACAATCGTACGGACCTTGTACTTGTTCCCCAGCGACTGAATGCTGTCCGGTATATCGAGCACGTTCTGGAAGAACATGTAGTACCTGCTGCCATTGGAGTAGGCCCTGGATTTCTTTTATGCAGGATAATGCCAGGGCACATTCTGCGGCTGTCACCAGGGATTTCCTGAGGAGGAATGAAATTGAGGTAATGGAGTGGCCAGCGATCAGCCCAGACCTCAACCCTATTGAACACTTGTGGGATCTTCTAGACAGGAAGGTCAGGAACCGACATCAAGCTCCACAAACTCTGCAGCAACTTGGAGATGCTCTGAAGGAGGAATGGGAGAATATCCCGCAAGAGGAAATCCAGAATCTTATTGGAAGCATGCCACGAAGGTGCCAAAGTGTCATCGAATGTCGTGGAGGCCATACACGATACTAACTCTATATAACGAGTGTTTAACTTTGAAAAATAAGCACAAGATTCAATTGCTTACATAGCGGAATTATTTGAAAAGTTAATTGTCAGCGTTATTCATTTGTTTTTACTGACATGAGCAATAAATAAATAAATCAATAAATAAATAACCACAAATAATGTACTTTATTAATTTCATGTTTGTACCTTTATCCAATGAAAAAGTATTTGCATATTTCATAGTGTTCCTCTAATTGTTTTGAGCAGTGTACTTTTCTTCTTTTAGTTTCCATACTTAACGTCATTAGACATCCTCTGTCACAAACTACAAAATACAAACAATTCCAATAATGCATAACATATATTAATTCAAAACAAAAGGAAATCGGTTATGTGCGCAATAGATATGCGTGCTCGATCGTACGCAAGTATTGTCAACCGAGCCAACAATAATACTATCATGACATGAAATTTAGTATTAATACAACTGGTTTTATTCGACGTTTAACTGGGTTTAAAAATTTGTATTCATTCCATATTTAATCGGCCTATAAACTAAAGCCCCGGCGTCCGGATCCGGAGAGCGCACATACGGAAAAATGCATGATCTAACTGGACAAAATTAATGGCATCGCTCCTATTAGACATTTTCACGAAACTTCACACAATTGTTAACCACTGTATTTTATATATGTATAGAAACTCCCTTCACTTTTGTTTGAAAAAACATCCCTTATAGGAGGGTGGAATTTTATAAATTATACAATTGCTCTCCTATTAGACATATTTTCACGAAACTTCACACATTTGTTAATCATTGCATTTTCTGCATGTATAGAAACTCTCATTACTTTTGTTTGAAAAAACACCCCTTACAGGAGGGTGGAATTTTATAAAAGATACAATTGCTCTCCTATTAGACAGATTTTCACGAAACTCCACACATATGTTAATCATTGCATTTTCTGCATGTATAGAAACTCATTACTTTTGTTTGAAAAAATCACTCGTTACAGGAGGGTGAAATTTCATAAAATTTACAATTGCTCTCCTATTAGACATATTTTCATGAAACTTCATGCATTTAACCAATGAATTTTCTGCATGTATAGAATCTCTCATTACTTTTGTTTGAAAAAAAAACACCCCTTACAGGAGGGTGGTATTTTATAAAATTTACAACTGCTCTCCTGTTAGACATATTTTCACAAAACTTCACACATTTGTTAACTACTGCATTTTTTTGCATGTATAGAAACTCTCATTATTATTTGTTTGAATAAACCACCGCTTACAGGAGGGTGCAATTTTATAACATTTACATTTGCTCTCCTATTAGATACATTTTCACGAAACTAGGACATTTCCCCATTTATAAATAATATGTATGTCACTTAAGTGACCTGGAATACGTTCTAATACCTCATCTTGTACACGCACTAATCGCTGCACTGTATGATCTAAAATATATTGTAACGAAACCTCAGCTCCATTCTCTGTTATCAGGATAACACTGTTGTTTTATTTGTGAAATTATATCGTGGATATAGATTAGCACATCTTGCCTTATCTGTAGCCTGAATATGAGTATTATCATAATTTCCTAACCGTAAATCAACAATAAGTGCCATAGCTTCTTCTTATGTATAGGGATTTAAAGTCTGGATAGAGTACGGCTCCATTGCCCTCTTCATCTATTTTAATCTTCGTGGTGATATATTTGTGGAGAGCTTTACTATTTCAGCGGATGTTCTTTTTCCACTCTTCCTTAGATACTTCTGAGTAGTGTAAGAAATTTTATCTGGAGATATGTCTGGCAGTAGTGGAGATACAATCCTTGTCTTCGTTCTCTCCGAACTTTCACTAAAGTTTTATTGGTCTTCCTCATTTTTCCTTAATGCTGTCAATTAATATCTGTAGGTTTATATCTGTGTGTAATCGCTAATAGTTTTTCTTTGTGATTTTCTTTATTTATTTGTCCACTTGCTTTTCATTTCGTAATTAGGATTGATGTAAACGCACTCACCCTACGTTTTAAACATTTTTCTATCTCAGAACGGCACTAATTTACTCTAAATTTCTCTAAAATATAATAGAAAATCTCTTAAGAACACTTGGTAGTGGATCGTTTAAAAAATTGTCTTTAAGTAGTAAAAATAGTTCATATTTTGTGATTTTCACACTGTTCTCCGAATTACTAGTATGAATGTAAGCACTACTACCTGTAAAGAAAAGGCTCTATTTAAGAAAATGATTAAAAGTGATACATAATTTTTTAATATAATAATCTAAATGAGTACATCCTTAACATAGAAAGAAAGGGTGGACCAGGATAGACTTTTTTATAACTCTTGTAAAATCTTATTGTTTGATTGTAATTTTATGTAATTACACTACTTTATAAAATGCTTCATAAATTGATAAAAACAATACAATTAAAAATAATTTGTATATTATGACAGAGCATACTCCCTACTACAGAATCCATGCAAAAAAAAAGTTACTCACACGACGAAATAACAGGAATACTGCGAGAAAATGACCAGGGGTAAATTTTATCTTCCAAGGACTCTGCGAACATGTTCTGAGCTATAACTTTCGTTGGCTGTAGCGAGGATGCCATTGACAGCATAATCAAAACAAGCATACAGTTTAAAACTTTGATTCATATAGTATATGTTTTACTACCTTTCTCACGTTTTGTAGTAAGTTCAAAAAATAATTTTGTCCAGCTAGATCGTGCATTTTACCATATGTGCAGCGGTCCGCCAATTAGTGAGCCCTGTAGTAGAATAATCAAATGTCAAGGAAGCGTATAGAAGAGAATACATAAGCAGACCAAACCAATATCTAAATTCTTAGGTAATTGGAGATAATACAGAAGCATAGAAGATATATATAAACCTTTTGTTTGAATTCTTTCGTCATTGTCATACACGAAAATCCTGTATTTTATGGAAACTAAACGTAACAAGAAGGAATTACAGTTAATGAAAGAACTATCAATCCCCTGTTCATTTGAGCGCGATTAAGGGGGGCGGATGCCAGTACTGAGATTTAAGTGGAGTTTATCTGATTACAATACCTGAACGGAGCTATCTAACTGCATCCTTCTTCTTTTTCTTCATCTTATTATTATTATTATTATTATTATTATTATTATTATTATTTGGCACTACAGCCTCATTTAGTTGAACACTTTTGTCTTCTCAACGATTTTTGTTGAAATTTTAGAGCAAAAGTTTTAATGAAGCTAGAGAGCTGGCCTAACGTCCAATCCTCAACTTGGAGGGCCAGAATTTGTTTTGTATTTTCTCCCCTAGGATGTTGCTCCTGTATGCTTGTCGAATTATGGATATCTCATGTACAATATCAGCAGTTGAAATTCCGAACTTTTTCTTTCGTCTTCGGTGATATTGGACGCCATCTTTTGGATTGTTTTTTTTTCGTCTGGTTTCTCACCCAAGACTTGTTCAACGTGGGAAGTCTCGTCAGTAACTATGCTACCACTGACGTAACCCTCGGGGTCACTGAAAAGCAAGCAACCCTATCAACCTTAATGCCATGTAATATATAGGGGATGTATTTTGCCCCATCCATAGGATTAACATTTATCTGAGTTTATACCACATAGACAAGACATGTTTAATAAAGAAAAACTGGTTAGAAGACATCATCACACTCCGAATGTTTATATAAATTGCATATAATCATTTATTATACACTTATAAGTAATTTAATAATTGATTACTTTCTATTTACTTTGTTTGTAACATTGTTTTTTTTTTATTTTTTTTTTAATATTTGTGTGTTTGTTATTTCAATGTATCATGCTTCGCTTTCTAAATTATTATTTGGAAACAGTAGTAAGAAATTGGAACTGGATGTGAATACCATAACAATACATATATATGTAAAATTGTAGACTTTCACGGCAGGTATTTTGATTCATGTATTTTATGTATTTCGGGCTAAATGGCCGTGGTCTGGTTTTATTAACTTAACTATAAATAAGGACACGATTTCCAACACACAGCCAGTCTGCAGCCGACATTTGAAGAGTTAAGAGGTCAAAGAACACGTAGAATCTCCTGAGGATGTCTACCGCAGTAATAGACGAAACGTCGAGTGTTAATAAAACCAGACCATGGCCATTTAGCCCGAAAGGCATAAAATACGTGAATACATATATGGTCACACGTAAAAATACATCATAAAATGGGAGTCGAGAGTTAATAAATTTAGCGAATTTAATTACATATGAACAGTAATAACATTTCTTTTTGCAGCTCATTCTAGCTTATAATTATTATGAAAAACAATGAAGTGCAAAAATAAATTAGTATTTGACTGAATTCTGGATGGAAATGCATCCTACTATGTATTGCAGGGACTCTTGACATCCCAACTTCTTTAAAATATGTTAAACAAAAACTAAATAACATTGTATCTTACTTTAAGAGAAGAGAAAAGATTAGGAGTATTGTGAATAAAGTGCTTAGCAAAATTTTTGGATCAAGGAGAGACGAACAAACGGGTGAATAAAATATATGATCTTTATGGGAAACCAGACGTAATAGGAACAGTTAAGTATCGTAAACTGCGATGTGCAAGACATATGACATGATAGGGGAATGAAAGAGGGGAATGGAAACTTATTTTAGGAAACTAGAGGATAGTTTCCAGTAGATAGGCCATGGATGAGTTGGGGGGAATAACTAAACATGATTTGAGGGAGATGAAATTAGCAGGAAATTATTAGAAAATACCAGCTTAGGATATAAATGTATGAAAAGTTTATGCCCATGCGGACACTCCGGGTTTGATATTGCCAGTGAATTAATTAGTTTATTCTTTGATTTTGAGGTCAGTTTACTAATGAACGATTTTTTCTGTAAAAGCAGTACATTTGAATATAATATATACATGTTTAAAGTACGAATTTATTGTTAAACATATATAATTAGTTTGTCAATCAAAATTGAATTGAAACAAGAATATATATCATTAGCTTTATAAACAATTTAACTCCTGTATATGCCGTTTGAAAAATTGTCGAGAAGAGTCTGGGAATTGCGATCACAAGATTTTGGCTTATGTAGGTGAAATTAACTTACGATATATTGATAATAAGATAGCAATAAGTACAAAATATTTTTTAATGCTTATAGGAAATTGGTTTTGATCTAAGCACAAAAAAAAAAGCGAAATACATGGAAAAGAACCGCGATCGAAATATTACAGCATATTATAATAGGATAAACATAGTAAATGATTTTTATTGGGAGATGAAAAATATTAAACATCTAAGATCATTGTTAAATCAAAATAATGCATTTGAAGAAAGTAAATAAATTAAAGCAGGAATTTAATTCGTGTTATTATTGAGTTAAGTTTTTCCTATCTTCTCGGATTTTAGCTAGGAATCTAAAGATTACAACTTATGAAAGGTTATCTTGTCTATGACATTATATGGGTGTAACACAAGGGAAGAAAACAAGCAAGAAATATTCGGAAATAGGAACCTAAGACGAATATTAGGTTCGATTAGAATTCAAAATAGAAAATGGAGGAAGCTTCACAATGAGGAGCTTCATTATTTATATCGTTGTTTATACTGTCAAGTCGAGGAGATTGCTTGAACGAGTGAAAGTGGAAGTGGTTTAATGTTTTTATGGAAAATTCTTGCGGAAAAGACCATTAGGATGGCCTAGACTTAAATGGGATGATAATATTCTGATTTGATCTTAGACAACCGGATATCGAAGGTACGAAGTAGATTCAGTTGGCTAAGAATTAAGACCAGTGGATAATTAAGGTGAATGAGGTATTGAACCTACTGATTTCATAAGCCATGTTATTTGGTTTTTGTATTGACGTAGACTTTCACGGCCGGAGTTGCTATGATGATCCTGAAGAAGATTTTCGGGCCGTAGGCCGTGCTCGTGAAGCTTGTTTCTTAGCATAAACATGCACAACATTACCTATATGAAACATGAAATAAGAGATTACAGAATAATGAGTATTAAATAAAAGTAAGCTACATTTAAACTTATGATGCTCGTCTGAGTGGTAGGGGGGATTAGTTTCGAATGTTTCTACTCTGGATTGTATAATTACAAAACTAACATGCAATTTTAATTATATATTTATTAGCTAGTACTTAAATATAGGATTGAATAAGTTTAGTCGCTGGTGAATGTATTGTGCTAATCGATCATAACCTGTTTCGATGCCTGGGAAAGTATAGAATATGTATCAGTAACTGTGAAATGGAATTTTTGTTCAGAATGTTGCCCTTAGGGCATTGATCAATATGTGGTCCATTTAATATTGTTTTACTTCCTATGTTTACCTATATGCAAATTAGATGGAACAGATATTTCACTCCGATGGACATATTTTTAATTTCACTGTGAATCAGAAATACGCGTTTCGAAATAAGAATTTAAAAAATAATTTCTATGAAATTAAAAAAAAAATGTTGGTGCTTGTAGTGAAATGGTTACTACGTTCGTCTCTTGTTCCGAGGTCCGTGGGTACAAATCTGGCCGGGATCGAGTATTTTTTTTCTCCCAAAGCGTAAATACTCAATATTAAATAAAATACATCTGAGCATATTTGTAGCCTCTTTCGCGCCTAGCATAGAATTGCGAAGCTAATAATATTAACTGATAAAGAGCGTTATTAAATTAAACATTTGCTCGTTAAGGTTGAACATGTTTAACTATTTTCTGGATGTCTTCATTGTTTTTCTACCTGGTCGCAACAATCTAATCTCTGCACATTTATTTGCTTGTATTTTTTATTTATCAAAGTCCATGATTCACATCCATATAGTAGATGTGATATTTTAGAAAAACAAAATGTTATACCTGTTGTGACAGTCTTCCTCAACAAATTATAATTGTATAAAATATTCAGCTAGGCATTTCGGAACCGGTTCCGTTTTCAAAGCTGCATTGGGTATTGATTTTGTTTGACGAATATATTGTAGAGTGGGTTGATCTGTTAGGGCGTGTTCTCGTTCAGCAGGTTTTCGTTTCTTGTTTGATTCATGATTTTCATTTCTTCTAAGATGTTTATTTTTATGTTATCGTTTTCTCTATGCATTATTAATAATAATAGGTATAATTGCAGCCAATGGCCATGTAGAAAGAACTGTTTTCATGTCTTACAAAAGTCTGTTATCGATGTTCCTATGTTTTTACACTGTAACAGGTGATATCGGTCGCAGTGCGACCCACATAGTTTGCACTTGCACTTTTCTTCTGGGTTATGGCGCTTCACTGTTGCGCATATCCTGTGGTGGAAACCATGGACTGCGACTCTCGTCACGGTGTGTCTGAGGTCGTATCTGGCTGCTGTCCATTCCCTGTAGATCATCGCGTCCGTTGCGTAGAACTCAGGCCATATCTGTTCTCTCTTCTCGTTGAGTTCCCACAGCAGTTCTTTGTAGGCATCTGTTGCCGGCACGAGAAGGTCCAGGTGGAGCTCTTCAATGAAGAATGGTTCCTTTGTCAGTATGTATGTTAGGCGTGAAGGCGTGTATTTTGATACGCTTAGCGCTGTCTTTAAAAAGTGTGCTTTGACTTTCTCTATTTCCTCTAGGTTTGCCTTATTTAGGTTCTTCCAAATCACTTCTATTCCATAGGTCATGATTGGTGCTATTTTTAAGCGGAAGATGGTCATTGCTGTCTCCAGGGATAGTTTACTCAGGCTTTTAATGCTGTTCGTTGCTATTCTGGCCGCTAAGGCGCGTTCTTTGATGTGCTTATCGAAGGTGTCACCTCGGCTCTGCAGTGTGATCCCCAGATATTTGAACTGGTTTACATTTTGCAGTGGGTCTCCCTTATACCGAATGCAGTCATTCGCTGCGAGTCTTCCTCCTTTCCTGAAGGTCATTTTTACTGTTTTCTTCTCATTTATTTCTAGGTCGTTCTTTTCGGCCCATGCTACGAGTTTGTCGAACGCTGTTTGAGCTTTTTCGATGTCTTGGGATGTAATCACCATGTCATCAGCGTATGCCAAGATTTGGACGTTTTCTGTTTCTATCTCTGTGGGTATTTTTGCTGTTGCTATTATGAAGAGTAGGGGACTCAACGGGTCACCTTGGAGTACGCCGTTTGTTTGATCTATTTGCTCTGTTTTTGAAACTCCATCGTCTATCTGCACTTGGTTTCTGGAGAGGATGTTCTCAATTAATCTAGTTACTTGATTTCTCCCTGCTGCTTCTTCTATTCTTCTTATTATCAGCTGCCTGTTTAAGAGGTCGAAAGCCTTCTTGTAGTCTATGAAGATGGCATGTAGTTTTCCTCTATGCATTATTGAGAGGGTGTTTTTTATTGTGTTGAACTGATGACTTGTGTTTGTAACATGCTTAGCGAAACTTGATTTGCCTCTATTTTTTTATGAAATCAGTGAAATGCTCGTTGTATAATACTTTTAAAACTCCTGGTTGTACGTCCTAAATAACATTTTTCACAAATATTGCATTTAAGTTTATATACTCCTTTATTGTTGTATATGCTGCTGTCTTCTATTTTATTTTATATGATGTTTAGTTCATTATTAGTTTTGTATGCTATTCTTACGTTCTTGTCATTTTTTATTGTTTTGGTCAGTTTTATTGTTTCATTTCCTGTAGTCTATATGTGATGATTATTCATTTTGGTTTGTTTTTATTTTGTTTCTTTGTCTAGTTTAGTTATATTTATTAATTCTTGTTTTCTTTTCTGTTTTCTTATTAGTTTGTTGATTATTTGTTGATTATATCCATTTTTGATAGCCAGTGTTTTTATGTATTTCAATTATTTATTGTAATTGGTTTCATTTAACGGTAATTCGAGCATTCTGTTAATGAGGCTGTTGAATGTGCTGTTAAAAATGATATCTTGGTCTTGCGTGTATGGCAATTGTGTTGCTGGTGAGTTTTCTGTATATACTAATGTCCAAATTGTTTTTAAATCATGAAGCAAACAAGAAACGATAACCTACTGAACGAGAACACGCCCTACCAGATAAACCCACTCTACAATATAGTCGTCAAACAAAAGCAGTACCCATTGAACAGCTTTGAAAATGGTACCGGTTCCGAAATACCTAGCTCAATATTTTATACAAATATAATTTGTCGAGGAAGACTGGCACAACAGGTACAACATTTTATTGTGTTTTAAATAACCTCAACGGAACAAAATGTTTCTTCAAAATATAGTAGAGATGGATAGCCAGTAAGTAGGCCTACGCTATAAAATTTCAAGATTTTTTCTTTATTTAGTAATTGGTGCATATGTTTTATTGTTCCCCACACATAATAAAATTGTTATATTTTGTTCTGTACATCTTCGTTTTTGATGTTTCCAATTTTACATCCTACTCGATTTTTCTTAAAGCTAGATTTACGTAATATATAGGCTGAACCAGAACTACCGATGAACTTTCATAGGTTATTCAGGGATATTGGCTGAGGGTTTTGATATAAGGAAATATGGTCTCCGGTGACTTATTACGTAGTAATGCGGCGTGTTTTGATAAATTACACTACACAATTAAAAATTAATCAGCTATTCGTCACTTGAAGTAGACACTGTTATTCTACTTTTTCTTTGTGATCTATCATATAATGGTCCAAGGTACCTGGTACTTCGTGAGTCGTGAATTTATCGATAATTTGGAAATCACTCGTGGCATTACTTATGATAATGTAGTACTATTGGGCGATAGCGAAGAGATACTAAAGGCCAACACGCACACACTATTGAGAAACACTAAGAAATTGGGACTGGAAGTAAATATCATTCAATCTAAATACAGGGTGTAACAGGACCTCACCGACAAAATGATAAGGATGATAGGCCATGCAGAGGGGATAATTTTATGTGAAGGAACATATAGTCGCAAACACGTCGTTTATGAGTTATGTGCAGATGAAGGTGTTCACCCGTAAGGGTCGGAATTGAATACAAACAATTGTATACATATCAATTTATTGAAAAAGGCATGTTTTTACAATAAGTGTTTAAACAGTAAATATTTTGACTACGTCAAAAAGAATGCCATGATCGGCCGTGCTGGCCGACCTTTGCTGCGACGATATCTAACATGCAGTGAGGCACAGGGTCGACTGTTTGAACGCTTATTGTAAAAACATGTCTTTTTCAATAAAATTATATGTGTACAATTGTTTGTATTCAATTCCGACCCTTACGGATGAACAGCTTCATCTGCCCGTATCTAATAAAAGACGTGTTTGCGAATATATGTTCCTTCACAAAAAATGATCCTCTCTGCATGACCTATCATCTCTATCATTTTATCGGTGAGGTCCTGTTACTCCCTGTATATGTGGTCACACGCATAAATACATTATATAATAGAAATGGACAGCAAATGACAAATGAGGGAAATTTTGAGGAAGTGGCTGAATTCAAATACCTAGGAACAATAATCACAAATAAGAATGAGATGCACAAAGAAATTAAACATAGGCTCAATTCTGGAAATGCGTGCTATTATGCATTGCAGAGATTCTTGATGTCCCAACTCCTTTCAAAAAACTTTAAACTGAAAATATATAAATCTATTATTCTACCAGTTATATTATATGGGTACGAAACATGGACTCTTACTTTAAGGGAGGAAAGGAGATTACAAGTATTTGAATTTAAAGTACTTAGGAAAATTTTTGGACCAAAGAGAGACGAACAGACAGGTGAATGGAGAAGACTACATAACAATGAACTATATGATCTTTATAGGAAGCCAGATATAATAAGAACAGTTAAGTCTCGTAGACTGCGATGGGCAGGACATGTTGCACGTATGGGGAATGAAAGACTTGCGTGGAAGCTTCTTGTAGGAAAACCAGAGGGAAAACGCCCAGTTGGTAGACCAAGAATGAGGTGGGAGAATAACATTAACTATGATATGAGGAGGTGGATTATACAGGGAATGATTGGAAAACATTTGCTCAGGATAGGGATGTATGGAGAGCTTATGTCCGTGCGGCCATGAACCTACGGGTTCGATATTGCCAGTTAGTTATGGTCGAATTCGTTAACCAACAAAATTGGGGATTAAAAAAATTTAAAAATCGCTCTAGCGATAGCAATTTTTGATTTTGCGCAAAGAAACTAGCTGTATTGTATTGAAAAAAGCCAGAAAGGTATTCTCCAAAATTCATCATAATAATTATTGATTCTACAGCCCGTTGCAGGCCATGACCGCCCCACAATGCGCCTCCATTCGTCCCTCTTCTTCGCCTTCCCTCTCCATCCTCGTACACCCAGTGTTCTCAGGTCCTGTTCAACGCTGTCCAGCCATATAATATTAGGACGTCCAACTCCTCGATTTCCAATTATAGTTGTCAATGTGACTCTACGACATGTGTCTGATTCCTCTTCCCTGTAGAGATGTGCCAGCCATCTAATTCTTGCCATCGTTATTGTTAATGATGTCTACATCACCATATAGTTCATATAATTCATCATTATATATAAATCGCCAGTTTCCACTTTCACGTATTGGGCCAAATATTTTCCTTTCAAATATTCTGAAATTTAACTAGTATAAATATGCTTTTCCTGAAACCAGAGATTTTAAAAATCACTCTTCCGGCAACCATGTTTGTTTTCTTGCAGCGAAATCCCACGTTACATTTTAATAAGGAAAGTAATATTGAGTTGATTAATCAGAAACATCGGACCATTAAGAGTGGGGGTTAACCTATAAGCTGAAATGTAGTGGGGACATTTTTAACGTTCTACCAGGTGAATGTTTTCTCACAATGAAACTTTGTAGCTGGTATATATTATTTATTTGTCGAAATAAATATACATTGCATAAAGAAGCACAATAGGACCATCAATTCGACTTTCTTAGGAATTCACCTAGTTTACGCAGTTCCTGCGGTACCTTTTTCTAATAAATAGGCCTAACAAATGCAGGATTTGAAACAATTTTGAAATTTAAAAAAATAAGAAGGCTGAAAGGTGGAAACCTGACCACTTTTATGTAACTTGCGGCGACTGGTAATCTAGGAAAATCTCAAATTACTTTCAGTAATTTTAATAAAAGACGGGCGAATAAACAATATAAGATATCTATATCTCATAAGTTAGGACCCAACGTTCCCCGAAAATCATCCGTCCATCACTATTAGCATTATCATCATCATCCTTCACCGGCGTTGAAAGCAACGGGAAGCTACCACACCTGTAATTCCCTAGTAAAGCTGCAAAGCATAGCATGAAAATGATATGATTGTAGTGAAAGAACTGCCCTTGGACAGTATTACTATGGATGGGATCTCATAATAACTTTTTAAACCACTACCATATGATGAATTCAAATCGTTTACTGAGAAGGCATTCTAGTTTTAACACAGAGACAAAGGAAATCCTAAACAACGCTGGCGAAATGAAGAATATCTTGAGACAAGGAAAATGCTGAGCCTAGACCTAAGTACTGAATAAATTATTCCCATAGCATGTATTAAAATATTACCGACCTAAACAACAGTGGAGAAATCAAGAACACATTGAGATGTACGAACAGGCTCAACTGAACCTATACAAAAAATGTTCATGTCGGGAAAAAAAAAATCTTAGATTAACGAGAACTTATCCAGTAATCAAAATTTATTTTATCAGAAGCGCATACGTGTGTGTGTATGCATATACATGATGTTTTAATAACTCTTAAGTATCGCATTAAAACAATAAACATGTTATTTTACAAAAGTTAAGACATAAAATTTAGTATTTTAAGAGGAATATTTTATAGGAACTGTAATTACAAACATGAATGAGATGCACAAAGAAATTAAACATGGACATTAATTCTGGAAATGCATGTTATTATGCATTAACATTTTGGAGCAAAGAAAGGTGAACAGACAGGTGAATGTAGAAGACTACATAACATTGAACTACATGATCTTTGTGGGAAACCAGATATAATAAGAACAGTTAAGTCACGTAGAATGCGATGGTCAGGACATATGGTATGACTGGGGAATGAAAGAGGGGCATGGAAACTCGTAGGAAAACCAGAGGTAAAGCTGCCAGTAACGACCAGAAATCAAATGAATTATATAGCGGATGATTAGAAAACATTAGCTCATGAGGGATGTAGCTTATGTCGGCGCGGCCATGAACCTACTGTTTCGATAGTGCCAGTGAGTTATTTAAGAGAAATATTGATAATAATGTAACAATTTTCAGCCATTATCATCGTCATCAGATTGTGACTTCATCCACAAAATTATTAAATGTCAATCTATTTCTTTTTCTTATTTTTCTGAAAGGTAATTAGCCTACAAAATGTTGCATTCAAACTGCCATCTATCTCATTTAACTTTGTTTTGTTTCCTTTGGAATTAGTTCGTTGTGTTGTTTACAGAAGTGCGTGAAGAAAAACTTGTGTTATTAAAAATGTTCATCAAGAATTCAAACTTAGCCACTGCCAGATTGTAAATGGGAAGCATTTTGAACACCCTTTTTAAATAATTTGGAATGCTTTTGTTATAGTATTTGTTTTAATTTTGAGAAAGCTAATGTAAAAAAAAAACAACTAAAGTGTTTCCATAGCAATAAAACAATTAAATGTTTAATGTAATATAAAACGAATCTTTTCGTGCTTGCTCCATGCATTAGTTATTACAACTAGAGAGAAAAAAAAATATCTGAACCGGGATTTGAATCCAGGATCTCCAGCTTTTTATTTAAATTCATATTTAGCAGATATGGGCACGAAAAAAAGTCCTGTCATAATGTAGGCCTATTTTTGGTGGAAGCAACCCTTAGGCCTACTGGTAATATGAATAGTGTTTACTACCAAGGGTATATGGGATTTTAAAGTGACTATTTAACTCGTACCCCAAACGGGAGTCAATGACCAATCACATTTCAATGAATTTCGATTTACAACCATTCACAGTCGTTTTTCATCTCGATTTTATCAATTTAATTTTATGACTTTAAAATGAAGCTCCTTTTTAATATTCTGAAAAGGTCAGACCATTATTTTGCAGTGACCTACTCTCTAAGAAATACGTTGAATATAACAATTTATGTATTAAGATGTAAGAATTCTAGAATGCATGTGGCTACCAGATTGTATATATTAGTGCACGAATGTAACCAGATAGTGCTTGCGGAATATAATATAAAAACTTTGATTATACAAAAAAAAATAAACTACTGTTTGCACTTTCTTAAACGTATTATTTCCCAGGAATTTATGTTCCAAAAAAAAAATATAATTGGCATATTTACATCATAGGACATCAGAAATCAATTAATAACCTGTAGTAATATGCTTCATTTTTTCTCCACTAGGGCGAATTCTTACAATATTGCGATTCTATTTGGCAATACATATGATCTGGTTGCAGTGATGAACAAATGAAGCTTAACAAACATTTCTAATTTGTTTTCAAACATCGCTGTGTACATTAAATATGTAAATATTTTAAAATAACTATATTTAACTAATGATTTGTGAGTAACAAGCCTAATTTTATTCGTTAAATAGTCTTAAGAAATGCCACTCTTGATTTCCAATTACCTAGATAAATTCACTCCTCATTTCGTGAGTCGTGAATTTATCGATAATTTGGAAATAACTCGTGGCATTACTTATGAGAAATTCATGTCTGTCCATGGATTCCTGAGCAGTTCAGAGGAAGATTGCTAGCGCGCAAAGCTGGAGATTGTGGGTTCAAATCCGGGTTCAGATATAAATTTTTCTCTTTAGTTGTGATGACATTTTGCTTGCAAGTAACTAACTCACTGACAATGTCGAATCTGGAGATTCATGGCCCAGCAGACATAGGGTCTCCATACATCCCTATCCTGAACTAACGTTTCCATACATCCATATTCTTAGTTCATCTCCATTAAAACATAGTTAATCCATCCATCCATAGTAATACTGCCCGAAGGCAGGTCATTCACTGCAATCATAGAATTTTCATGCTATGCTTGCAGCTTTACTAGGGAATTGTAGGTGTGGTAGCTTTCCGTTGCTTTGCACACTGGTGAAGGATGGTGATGATGATGTTGGCCATATGATTTCGGGGACCGTTTGGGCCTTAAAGTTTTCCTGACATTTGTCTTGCAGGTGAGGAGAAACCCCGATAAAAACCTCACCCAGAAAAATTGCTCCGACCGGGGAACGAACCCGGGCCCGCGGCGTGACAAGGCAGCACGGTACCCCGAGACCACAGAGGTGGACACATAGTTAATGGTTAATGTTATTCTTCTGCTTCATTCTTGGCTTACCTACCTGACCCTTTCCCTCTGGTTTTCCTACAATACGTTTCCATGCCCCTTTTCCAATCCTCATTTGTGCCACATGTACTGAGCTTCGCAGATTACGATACTTAACTTTATTAGCATGTAGCTAATTGTTATTTTGTCTTCTCCATTAACCTGTAAGTCCCAAATATTTTCCTAAGAACTTCATTTTCAAATATTCGTGTTATTTTCTCTTCTCTTAAAGTAAGAATAATAGTTTTTTTTGTCTAATGCCACCAGGTTGTCTTTTATGCCATTTCTGGCTTTCTCCCCTGGCATTGGAAGAATTGTAATCCATTTATTAGGTTGGGGCATCTGGAAGGCGGAGTTACGTTACCCCGATGATATGATGGGTGATAAATGATAATGAAGCGCCAGGAGAGTTCTTAACCTAAACTTAACCTAATTCCAGATCATGGGCAACCACAGGAATACCCTTTGCGGAAAAATTCCTATGGTTTGACCGGGAATCGAACCCAGGACCTCATGAACAGGAGTCAGGACCGCTGACCACTAGCCCACGAGGCTGGTCTGGAAGAATAATAGTTATGTATGTTTTTAATTTGTTCTTTGAGAGATAATGTGCAGCTTTTGAAACCACGCTACTACTACCATTTGTGCGGGTTAGGTGAGGGATAATAGTTTAACCTCTCTAATAAACCACGGTTACTGCTACCATTAATCCGGGATCGGGTTTTGTTACTGCTGTCTCTATTAACGTGGATCTGATTTCCTGCAAGGTTATCAATCACGAAGTTGCTTGCCTTGGGCCCATAGAAGGCAGCAATTGATTCATCTTTCTCTCTCTGATATATTGACATAGAAAAATAATGATTCTCAAATACATAGAGTGAGTGAAAATGTTAATAATTGTCATTCCAGAAAGCTAAACAGCATAATAGCAAGGGAGCTGGAAATAATTTCCTACGTGAGTGAATTTCCGTATAGGATTGAAAATAACTACGTATACATTAATGAAGAAGCCGATAAGTTGTATAAAAGATGACATTTAATAGAAACAAGTTGTCTGAAATATAAAACAAATTAACAAAACATTTTGATCATTCAATAAACCAAGGGAGAAATGTAAATAAATAAATGACGATACTCTTACATTAGAAAAAACCACACCATACCTCACGCCACACTCATGCTAACGTCCGAACCAGGGGCAAATTCTTCCCTGGTCTGCCGGACCAACTAAACCACGCCGCTTCTCGGCTTCAGACGAGCTTGTCCATTAGAGTTCCAATCGCATCACGAATTGGATGCTGATTCAAACCTTGAATCTGCTTGAACAACTGAACGACGACTGCTTGAATGATTGAATGATAACGTTCTGTTAGTGCACCACGTATATGAAGGTTCCGAAGTAGAGGGGAGATGCGCCGTAGACATTGCGCAGCAGGAAGGGTAAAGAGGGGAGAGTGGGGGTAAATACAAGGAGAAAGGGATATTGGCATAGTTCATAAATATTCCAGTCTAGGGAGGAGAACGACGCTACACTAATGAGCCGAAAAACGCACTTTCGGTTCAATAAGATAGTAAGTTTCCTGAGCATATGTTTAATTTCTTTGTGCATCTCATTCCTGTTTGTGATTATTGTTTCTAGGTATTTGAAATCAGCAACTTCTTCAAATTTTTCTTCATTTATCTGTCAATTTCCATTATAACTTATAATGCGTTTTTACGTATAACCATGTATTTAGTTTTATTGATTTTGCATGCAAGTAAAGAAAATAACTACCTTTCAAACAAAACATAGGCTTAGGTTATCAGTTTAAAACGTTGATAACGTTATCGCACCCTGAATACCGTCATTTGGGTATATTTACGACAGCATGGATAACTTCGGACAAAATTAGTACATTCTGATTTAGTTATTGGCACCACTGTTAAAGGAATTGGTGATTACATTTTGTTTCTATCAATACAGTACACTCTAAATACCGCCATTCGGGTATACTTGGAACATAGGGATAACTTGGGACAAAATTAGTACATTCTGATTTCGTTATCGGCACCACTGTTAAAGGATTTGGTGATTCCATGTTGTTTATAGCAGTACGTGGAATTCATTTGTGATAACAAAGGCAATAATCAGGTGTCCGAGAGAAAGGCAAGTATCAGCAATAACAGTATTTGTAAGATAATTTTTGTCTTAATAAATATAAACAGTGATTAGTTTTCGTTCAATATTGGAGTTACTAGTTTAATTTATGCAGTAAGTAATCAAATGATTTTATGTTTACCTCAAAATCCATGGTTTAATAAAATAAAACTATCAAAGTTTTATATGATTTTCATGAATATTTATGATAATTTTATTTATTAAGTAATGTATGCATTGTTTTCTAACCTCACTTGTGATGTATCACAGTAAGATCATTCAACTTTCCTAACAAGTAAGAATTAATTTTGTTCCAAAACATAGTATTGGAGTGTAACTTGGAACAGTCTCCCAGGTTACAAGGATAATTATTATTGTAATATTTCTTGTGTTTATTTTCAGTTTTAATCATTCCAACTCATCCAAATATTATATATATATATATATATATATATATATATATATATATATATAAACTGATATCAATGTGACATTTATTAGAAAATGTTGGGACTTTTAACTGATATACAGCACAACAGAGTATAAGAAACAAAACTAAAAGGGTAGACATGCTGAGAATTTATTGTATAATAATTTGTCACGATCAGCGAGGTCAGGTACCTATATGCTTGTTAGCAAGACTAGTTGCATTACATTAATTTACATACTAGTTCGTACTACTCTTGCATTGCATGTTGGTGGACTAGGCGTTGCCTACGAGATTTCTCTGATTATATTGTCCAATCAAACTACACGAGCTATTCCCTGAAATAACTAGAATACTTAAACAGTGATAATCCATTCCGTCGCGACAATGCGTCGAGGTCATCGCGCTGTTCCATTTCGGTTCGTTTCTAAAGATACTTAAGACTAACTAACATCATAACTTACGCCTTATCTTTATGGAAACTTTTTTATATTTACTTTATAAATACAAGATTTGAAACAAATTTAAAATAAAAATGTTCTTATTACACGCTTTATATAAGCTTGACCTGTATCTATCTATCTATCTATCTATCTATCTATCTATCTATCTATCTATCTATCTATCTATCTATCTATCTATCTATCTATCTATCTATCTATCGGAATATTTCAATGCGATTTTCACCCACTTAAAATCTTTGGATCGACTTGAAACTTTGTATACTTGTAGAGGACCCGTGACAATACAATAATTTCATATTTATTTTCTAAAATCCTGGCCATAATCATCAGAAAATCAAAACAAAGTGTTTTTGTATCAATATAACGGAATATTTCAACTCGATTTTCACCCACTTAGAAACATTGGATCGACTTGAAACTTTGTATACTTGTAGAGGACCCGTGACAATACAATAATTTCATATTTATTTTCTAAAATCCTGGCCATAATCATCAGAAAATCAAAACAAGTGTTTTTGTATCAATGTAACGGAATATTTCAACTCGATTTTCACCCACTTAGAAACATTGGATCGACTTGAAACTTTGTATACGTGTAGAGGACCTGTGACAATACAATAATTTCATATTTTGTTTCAAAAATCCTGGCCAGAATCATTCGAAAATCAAAAAAAAAAAAAAAAAAAATGAAAACTGGTATAATAGGTTGCGGATTTGTCGAGGTTTTGGTCAATCGTTGTAAGAGCTCAGTTGGTAGAGCAGTGAACTCTTAGTGGTATATAATTTCAGTAATCCATACGTCGCTGGTTCAAATCCGGCTGGGAGGGTTTCTTTTTATAGAAGAGTATTACTTTTAGCTCATACTACAATAGTATCGAATTTAAAGATATTTACATTTTTATCTTATTCTGTAAAATATTAAAACTAAAAAATAAAAAATAAATAATAGTTTTAAAAAACTAAAAGAACACGCTTTATTAGAAAACTAAAAAATGAAAAATAATTTTAATTTCCAATACGCTTGGGATAAAATAAAGTGGTCAACAAAAAAATCATCTCCAACACATATAGAATAAAATTAGAGTTATCAACAAAAAGAAAATAATTTTACCATCAAAAGCTTGGGGTGCTTTTTATGATTTTTACTTTTTCTTCTTAGAGAGCTTACTTTTACCAATATCTGTTTATTATCAAATATATTAATTGATATAGAGCACCCCACGCTTTTGATGGTAAAATTATTTTCTTTTTGTTGATAACTCTAATTTTATTCTATATGTGTTGGAGATGATTTTTTTGTTGATCACTTTATTTTATCCCTAGCGTATTGGAAATTAAAATTATTTTTCATTTTTTAGTTTTCTAATAAAGCGTGTTCTTTTAGTTTTTTAAAACTATTATTTATTTTCCTTAGATATTTATATGCACATAGGCCTATATTCTATAATCTAAATTGTTTTATCTTCAGGCTGTAATGGAATAGTCTTTCATAGATCAATATTTGTGAATCACAGGCTTGAGAAATCATACATACAATAAGCTATAAACAGTCGGCCCTTTTAAGAAATTGTCTCCTCAGAAGCTCAGAATGTAATAATTAACATTTAGGCCTAAGTCCACCGCTGTGGTCTCGGGGTAGCGTGCTGCCTTGTCACGCAGCGGGCCCGGGTTCGATCTGGGTGAGGTTTTTATCGGGGGTTTTCCTCACCTGTAAGACAAATGTCAGGAAAACTTTAAAGCCCAAACAGTCCCCGAAATCATATGGCCATCGCAATCATCATCATTCATATTCATCTTAGGTTAAGCTTAGGATTAGGGACTCTCCTGGCGCCCCATTATCAACATCACCCATCATATCATCGGAACAACATAACCCCGCCTTCCAGGCGCCCCAACCTTAGAAAAGTGGGTTACAAGAACGCCATGCCAGGAGAGAAACCAGGAATGTGGAAATACAAACCCGGGGCATTTGAAAAAAAAAACATTTAGGCCTATGTCGTATGTATATAATATATATATATATATATATATATATATATATATATATATATATTTCGAATGAGGGTATGAACCACTAAGAGTAAAAATCCAATTAGAGAATAAAACAATAAAACAGGTAAGCAATTTTCTTATCTGGGAAAGAATGTAGCATATAGAAAAAAAGTGAAGACATTGAAAACAAAATAAATACATTTAATGATATGTATGGCACCATAAAACGAAGCCTCAAAGGAACTAGAAAGGAGACGCTTTTAAAATTTTATATAAAATGGCGGTTCTAACACTGCTATATGGATCGGAACGCTGGATCTTAACCAAAAACCAGAAACGAAGAGTAGAAACTTCAGAAATTAGATTTTTGAGGAATGTGGCTGCGAATACAATAGCAAATCGGAAACGGAATGAAAAATATATGAAAAGAAATCAATATAGGCCTATTCAAGCTATTAGATATAATTACATATTACAGAGATGAATGGTCAATAGAATGGACAACAGAATCCCGAAACAGATTCTTCACTTCAGACAATAAATGTAGGAAGACCCAGTAAAAGATGGACAGGCCAAGAGATTGGAACCTTAATGGTCTAATCCTTGATGCTGTTGATGATTAAATGTATCAATCATATAAATACATTTTAACTTTAAAACTAATACAATTGTCTTGATTTTTTAGATATAATACTTTTTTTTCTAGTTACATTCACAGTGCTTTGTAGTTAGAACTAAAATATTTTTTTATAGTTAGTTTTTTCTATTTAACGATGCTTTTTAACAACTCACATTCTAAATCTGGGCGTGAAAGGGCTGAATAAAATTTAATCAGAGATCCCTTATTTCAATTTTAGGTTATTTTAAGCGCCGCAAATCTAAGACATGGGACCTATCACTTTACATTTCTTTCAAAGTAACCCGTACTTAGAATTTTTACGCCATTAAAAATCCATCAACCTTTGCCGGATTTGAACCAGGAACATCGGAACCAATGGCGAGGATTGTAACCATTAATTCACCAGGAACGACTTGTTTTATATTAATTTCATTACGTTTTTAATAAACTGAATCCCAAATCGTGCTTTGACGCAGAGCTACGAAACATCCGATGATTCGAAACCCTGTGGGGTAAGTCTTTTATCGTGGAATTTCGGCTAATGTGTGACCGGTGCCTACCCAATATCGTGGGGAATTTGGGTAGCTACAATAGGTAACGGTTCTAGGTTATGAAGACAACCTATCACGGCTGGGCGGTCCGACATGCAGATCTCGTGTTACCCTTGAGCTGGTTGGATAATCCCCACTTCTAAGCAATCGAGGCTCGTTGGCCAAGAGTCTTATCCCTGTCACGCTATGGAATTCTTTTTTAAATAAACTAACCAATTTTTTTCTTCAGAGATTCTGGGATCCTTACTTTTTATAACCTATTTCTCTGTATTGTTCATTACTTGTGGTGTTTCTTAAGAATAAATTGAAAAAACTCTTAATTTTTTTATTAGCCTATTTCAAGTTGAAAACTTTATTTAGAAGTTGTTAGTATGATATTGATGTAGCTATTTCATTCCATTATAAGATTGATGTATTATTTTATTACAGCCAGGACCTGCTGACAGTATGCCGGGAACTAAATTTGGAAGACTCGCTGGAAGAACTGATGCGAGAACTCGGTGCCGACGAACAGGGTCGAATCTCATATCAGGAGTTCCTAAGACGGCGTCTAGCGTTGAGACCGGAAATAGACGCTCTCAGAGGAGGAGAGACTGCGGGTAACCACCAAGTTCATTGCCGGGGAACCCCCGAATATCTTCCCACCAGCAGTGATAACAGTCTCGGTAAGTTTAAATTATTCTGGATCCAATTTTACCAGAAATGGTATATATGTATAAGTGATATTGGTCATGAATGGATAAGGGAAAGTACCGGCTCAGTCCATATTTACCAAATCTTAAATTTAATCTCCTTGTGAAGTATGATATATATAGGAAATGGAGGGGAAAAAACTATCTCATCAAAATAATTGTAATTAAAAGGGAGGATTTCTGTGACATTTCATTTTTTTTTTAAGTTTTATGTAACAGATTTCAAGTAAGTAAAAGCATGTGTAGGTATAAACTTTCCGATGTTAATGTAATAATTTAAATTTTGCCTTAAAATTCATATTTTTGTTTTATTGTTTAAATCATCGATCATATTTACCCTTAATTCTCAGAGAAAGTAATATTTTGGTCATATCTAATAGATGTATGTATTGAACAGAATTTTGTTGGCTCAAACTGATAAGAATTCTATATAATAAAATTTCAGATTTTTTTATTTATGTTGGAAGATTATTATTCTATTGAATGCACTTAGCAGGTAGCTGTAAATTTAGAGGGCGAAACTTCTGTTTTAGTGTGTAGCAGTAGCCTACTACAAAAATTAATCTTAATAAATTATAGAAATATTTAAAATATGGGGGCACGCCGTAGCGTAGTGGTTAAGGCACTGCGCTACAAGCCGGAAGTTGAGGGTTCAAGTCCCAGTGGGGTCAGGATTTTTAAACGGACCCAAACCTTCCGACGACACCATGATCCTGAGGTCGATTCAGCCTCTAACGGAAATGAGTACCAGACTCTTGTTCTGGGGGTAAAGGCCGCCGTCACGCAGGGCTGACAATCCGGCTGACATCAAGTGCCGATTGTCCAGAAAAAGTGGGAGCCTTAACCTCCTACTACCCGAAGGGTACTGTAAAAGATTTGTAGAGAAAAACTGTTGTCCTGTAGATTTTCTAAAATTGTACAACTGTCTTTACTTATATCCTATGTATAAACTGAAGGGATGATAAATTGCGTATTCCGAAGGAATAAATCTATTGACTTTGATCTCACAAACATATTTTCCAAAAATATTACTTATACTAATTGCTCCTACCTAGTAGACACAGGAATATTCCACGACACACACGCGCGCACGCACACACGCACGCACACTCGCACACTCACGCGCACAAACACACACATACACACAAACACACACATACACACACATACACACACACAAACGCACACGCACGCGCGCACACACAGTTTTTGGGTTTTCCGCTTTATGAATTTCAGGTTAATGGCATGGGATTTTGTCCAATCGTCGAAATCAGTGGCCGGAGACCAACCTTGAATCAATGACGCGGAAAATCCAAGAAACATTTATTTATCATACTTATATCCGCCAAAATCTACAATATCACACATACACACACACATATACATATGTGTGTGTGTGTGTGTGTGTGTGTACGTCGTGTTCCTAAACATTGGACGGGGATTTAAGTAATATTGATATTGCTTTACAAACGAACGTGGATGAGTATTCCTATAACGAAAGAAAAACTGTATAATTTCATATCCTGAATGCAGCGTTTTTGTTTTTCATTATTGTGTCTCAGCGTCAGATTTGTAAAATGGCGACTCCGGTGCGTTTATTTTGTGTGCTGCAGTTTGTGAAGTTAGTCTATTGTTACAGTACAGAGAGTTTTCCGCGGGCTATTTGAAATTTATTATCCGATAGATAAGATAATTCTTCGTTTCTTTTCTCTCAGATAAACCAGTTCGAACCTCACGACTTCATTTGACAACAAGACGGTGCTTCTCCTCATTTTCTTCATAATGTTCGAGATTTGTTGGACGATGTTGTTCCCCAACTATAGATATGGCGTGCCGGCCCGGATGTCACATTTTTCTCCCTGTGGTCTGCACGAGATCTCCCGATCTCATACCATTTTTTTTTTTTTCTGTGGGGGTATATGAAAGACCGTATTTACGTATCACCGTGTAGTCTTCCTGCCAGACTCGAAAAGAAAGTTTTGTTGCTGGTGTTGACTCCATTACTCCAATTGTGCTGACCAACATATGGGAAGAATTAGACTATCTGCTAGATGTGTTCCGTGTGACCAATGAATCTCGCATTGAACATTTATAATGTATAGTGTGAAAACTCGGAGTATTTTTCTTTAATTCCATGGAAGGTTTGTTTTTATGTATTACATGTAAAGGAAATTAAGCAACCTTGAAACCCGTATATAATTTAGTAACACGCTATATATACCTGTTAGCGGCCGCATTTTCGTTTTTTTAGGAACCAAATTCGACATATGTCAATCATTTAAAAAGTAAGATCGAGTTCGTTAACCAGCAAAATCGAACCATCAAGAAACCAAAATTTAAAAATCGCTCTAACGATAGCAATTTTCGAGTTGTTTCAACAGAACTCAGTATGTACTATTGACGTACAATGAAAAAGTATTGTCCATAAATCAGTGAAATTCGACCATTTAGACACGGGGGTTTCTTGAAACAAATCGCTCCGGGAGCTACCGTGTTTCCTATGTTGTATTTTAACTGTATAGCATGCATTTTATTTAACCCTTAAATTGGCAGTGTATTATATATATTACATTGGTTTAATTCAATAATATTTTTGTGTAGAATTACTTAATATAAGTAATAATATACAGGTAAACCTATACATGATTTTGTTTTCACTGCTGTCCGACAAGAAATTAGTTCTGCCAGTTAAAGGATTAACAAAAGAAATATGTAATCCGCAAATGAGCAAAACTGGCCATACATTTGACTTGTTGAAGAATTCAGAGTTTACGCAATTGTAGCATTCCTGATAGATTATTTTGTTAAATGATTATTTAATAAAATGAAGATACAGTTAGCCTCTTGTCCAACCTATAATTTGGGGGACAGGATCCCGCATTTCATACATTTGAGTTCCCATTATAATCGCATTTTATGACATACGGTACCTGAGATACAGTAGAACTATTATTTCCATATGGTCACCATACGATGTTATAGGGAATGATAATTACAACATTAAATTTTATTTTCAGAAGAATTTTAAAAATCTTCAAAATAGGCTATTAATGCTAGTTGAATTATTATACAATTTAAACGAAATAAAATCTCAATGTTTCACAGCCAGTTAGTTTTAAAGTTCAGCGATTTTTTAATTTCCAGTTATTTAACGCTATTTTACCCATGGCGCGATATGCCTGGAAGACCTCCCTATAATTTCCGGACAGTATATATCTAAATAAGTCATTATATCAAGCAGCTGGCCCACATTCACATATGTCATTCACAGGAGTGGATGATTATCCGAATGCTATAGGAGTGACTTACAGAATATGGAATCTCTATTCAAGTTCTCCACATCCCAGTGTCTTGTTCGCAATTTTATCCCTTACCAATATATGTCCCATATCTGACGCCAAGAAATATCTTATACCGCTTCACCATGTCCTGACAGAGACTCTTTAAGTTAATCTGATTCCTGCATAATTACATTATTCTCGTGTTATAAGTTAAATTTATGGATCACTATTCCCAAAACTTAATCATAATCGTGGATTCGATCTCGGACAAGTTCGATGTTTTCTGAATGAACAACATTTCAGAATGTAAGAGAGCATATCGCGGTTTCACGATTATTCTTTTAGAGACTTTATATGCGGGAAACAAATTAAAAAATATTAATATCCAATTATGTTCTTCTGAAAAGTCTATAACATCAGTAAGAGTAATGTAGCAGTAATGATGTTGGTGAAGAGCGGTGGTAATTTTGCTGTCAGCGAGTGCAATTACTATCCTAGAAATCTATTTTTGCCGTGATCAGTATAGTTTACGGAGGGTTGTTTCTGATCTCTGATAACAAGTGATTTTTAAGTTTTACCTTAAGAAAAGCCGTGTCTCCACCTTCGAGCATGCTCTAATTGATGGCTCTTCACCCGAGCTATGGTTCGGAATCGGATTTTCCACTGCAGAAGACTCTTACGCAGCACAGCCATGTCTAGAAGTTCCCACTCCTCTTTATATGCTTTCCAGAGACCGTCTATTGTTCGAGGACGCCTGTTTCCCAGTGCTTGAAGAGTCCAAAGACACAAAGTCCATCGGTGATGCATCAGGAGACTTCACTGGGATGTTGCTGAATGGAATAGCATGTATTCCAGTTTCCTGCTCCATTTCTCCAGGAATGTCAGGGTTGAACTCGAAGTGTGACTGGAGGCCTTGTCTTGGTGCACCCAGACTTGGTTTTTTGTCTGTACCATAGAGAGCTGGGATTTCAGTCGGGTAAATTGGGGTGAGAACTTCTTCCTGGTAGTACTGGGAGTTGATTTTGGCCTTTTTAGCTACTCTACGAATGGTCAGTTTTTCATTGTAGCAATATCCCGCGATGACCATAAATCCATTGGAGAAACTTTCTCTGCATTCGGCATACCACTTTTGAAATTTTTTTCACCTCTTTCTCTATAGTAAATTGCCCGGGGTTTGTTGCAGTCTCCTAGATAAACATATACTTCATCAAGTGTAACCAAAAATTTCCATTTTTCTCCTGCCAGGTGCTTTTCATAGTTTCCTGCTGTTGGTGCGGCATTCGGCAATGTGACGTGGCAACAATTTATGAACCCTGCTTTTGTGGCGCTTCTCCATGTTTAAATCTTTGTTTATTATGGTGTTTACAGTTTTAAGGGATATTCCCAATCTGTTCGCAATCACCCTTTGTGTGGCAGGGTTACCACCAGAGATAAGGACCTTGACCTTTCTGATTACATCTGGGGTGCGGGTAGTAGCAGGTCGTGGATTTGCCCGTTTTTTTCCTTTTGGAATTAATCCCAAGCGACCCTTTCCCTTTTTATTAAGCACTGAGCTAATTCCACACTTTGACACCATAAAATTACGTTTTGCAAGCCTCAATAATCGCGGAATAACTATAATTAGCGTCGGAAAGGGCAGTAATGTACCCTTCCCAAAACGGGTCTATCTGATTAGGCATTATGAGTGCAACACGCTGCGAGTGTAACAGAAGCAGCACACTGACTGGTTTGATCACCTCGCACACTCCTGGCCTGATGACTCACACTCCAACGTCACAATCTACTTGGCAAATCGTTATCAGAGATCGGAAACAACCCTCCGTATACTAATTATTTTTATTTCATATTTTATTTTCACTTTAATATCATAGATAAAATAATAATGTCTAGAATTTTATTGTATTTAATTTAAGTCGTGTATGTTTTTATCCATGAATTGATAATTATTTGCTACTAAAATCAACAATCATTCTTTATTTACGTATTAATAATATATGTTAGATTTCTCAACTTAAGGGTCCCGATCCCCGGGTGGATTCTGAGGGTGGGGAGTTCGGTGGGTCGCGAAACTCACAAGTGTGTTAAAAAGTCCACAACAATTTTATTTTGCAAAGTGAATTTCAATAAATCTATTTTTTTATTGTACTTTCTTCTTTCCCTTACACTTCTAATGTAACTTTAAATAATCGCTTTGATTCAATAATGAGTACAGCATAGATATAAATCTCACTCGACTCACTTGAACCCAACATTCACGAGGTTATGCCCAACCATCACATATGTTTAATGAGTAAATTTTATCATGTGCTCAGAGTGATTTTGTTTTATTAATAACATGTCGTTCACTTTTCGTGTTTTTTATAAATATTAGAGTGTACTTAATTAACGTATGTATCGCGAAGTTCATGTGGTCTCCGATTTAAAAGCTTGAAAACCACTTGTATGGGTAATATCTCGTCCAAGTATTAATGAAATACGTTTAAATGTTTTTCTTCACATTTATTAGCAATTATTTACAACGAAAATCAACAATAAATATTTATTTGCGCCTTAATCTTTAGAGTCATATCGCTTGTAAGATTTCTCATTGTCTTGCTGTATAAATTTACGGCCATATTTATTAACAATTAGGCATATTTAAAATGTTAAAATTTTAAAATTCGTACCTGATGTAATCGGTCGTCCACAACTAAAACTTACTTAAATTTAGAAAACTTCCAAGGGTTACGATGAGGAATAATCCTATTTATTATTTCAGAAGTATTTTTCTTCCTTTCATTTTTTTGAGCCTTCTTTCATAGCATATTATCTCCTACTATTGACATTGGATCCCTTTGACCTCCTGCAGGAATTATACCTTTTAATCGTCAAACATTAGACAATGTAGACTTTTCAGAACACAATGCTCCATCATCAGCATTTAAAACGGTAAAATAGCATCATTTTAAATGCCGATGATGGAACACTGTCTTCTGAAAGGCCTAACTCACTGACACTATTGAACCCATATGTTCATGGCTACAAGAATATAAGCTCTCCATATATCCGTATCCATATATTCCAATCATCCCCTGTATAATTTATTTCTCTCATATCATGGTTAATGTCATTTTTCCCCATCTCATTCTGAGTCTACCAACTGAACGTTTTCCCTCAGGTTTTTATACAGAAAGCTTCCATGTCCCTCTCTCATTCCCCATTCGTGCCACATGTCCTGTCCATCGCAGCCTACGAGACTTAATTTTCTTATTATATCTGGTTTCCTATAAGGATCGTATAGCTCACTGTTATGTAAGTCTTCTCTTGCCTGTCTGTTCATCTCTGTTTGGTCCAAAAATCTTCCTAAGAACTTTATTCTTAAATACTTTTAATTTTTTCTCCTACCTTAGAGAGTCAATGTTTCACACCCATGTAATTGGGAGAATAACAGTTTTATCTTATCTAAATTGTTTAATAATGTTTGACAAAGTTTTATAAACAGAAGTTAATTTTAGTTGAGGATGACTGATACATGAGGAACATATTTTAAAATTTTAACATTTTAATCAATAACCTCAACGGTGGTTTACCATGAATTTTAAAAGTACTGGTAACTCATAAGTAATGCCACGAGTGATTTCCAAATTATCGATAAATTCACTACTCACGAATTGAGGAGTACATTTATCTAGAGAATTTGGAAATCAACAGTGGCATTTGTTAGGACTATTTAACGAATACAATTAAGCTGTTTACTCACAAATCATTATTTAAATATAGTTATTTTAAAATAATTATATATTTAATGTAAACAGTTATGTTTGAAAACAAATGAGAAACGTCATGTTTCATTTGTTCATCATTGCAACCAGATCATATGTATTGCCAAATAGAATCACAATATTGTAAGAATGCAACCTAGTGGAGAAAAAGTGAAACACATCATTACAAGTTATTAATTTATTTCTGATGTCCTATTATATAAATATGTCAATTATATTTTTCTGGGAAATAATACGTTTAAGAAAATGCAAACAGTGTTTTTTTTGTTGGTATAATCAATTGCTACGAATGATTTTCTATTAGGCCCCTACATCTCGCAAGCAGAATCTGGTTACATTCGTGCACCATATATGCAATCTGGGAGCTACTTGATTTAAATATAAAGCGATAAAATTAAAGTGATAAAATCGAGGTGAAAATCGACTGTGATGGTTGTAAATCAAAATTCATTGAAATGTGATATGTCATTGAGTGCCATTTGGGGCATGAGTTAAATAGTCACTAAAAATCAACAAAACATTTTAATTTAGTTATATCTACAGACTGTTGAATATCTTATGTCCTATTGCATGTAGGATGTATATTTTGTAGGCCTATATTGAAGCCGGCTGTAGTCCAAGAGCCTTCTAGGGCTGCCCCCCCCCAGGGGTTAGTAGTTAGGCCTATATTGAAAAACATAAGTATATGTGATAACAAATGGAGAACTTGCAATTTCCACAATAGCAAATGACTACTCAGTTGCATATGTTTTGTAGTCGCTTTAGCGAAACCAACAGATGCATGAGTTTGAACCCTGATGAACATCGTTCTCTAAAAGCAATTAAAGCCACATCTCTGCATACAACTTCTTGCCGGCAAAGAGAGAGACGGAGTAACTTAAAATAGATCTTCTCTAATAGTTTCCAATTATCTGTTCCCAGTAATTCGGAACGCTCTCCAATTTTTACATTTAGAGAGTTCACTATATAACCATTACTTTATTTAATCTATTTTGTCAGTTAAGCCAGTAACCGAATTAATATCATTAGAAACAAGAAGGGACATTGCCTGTTTAGTGGAGAATAATTTTGGCATCGAAAACTCGTAAATATATTTGTTCTTATTTCCGTCACAGTTACACGCTCACTTACTCGCAACTATCGAACCCAGAGGTCATTGTTAATGTTATTATCCCGTATCATTCTTGGCACTGGAACGCTTTCTCTCTGGTTTTCCTACAAGAAGTTTCATATAATTTATTTTACTTTGATTATCTTTAAAAAGGAAAAACATATTACGAATATTTGAGAATAAAGTAGTAAAATACTTTTGGGGCAATAGGATGGTAAGCCTTTCATCTTTCTAGATAATCGGCTCATGTCAGCCGGGGTTTCGGCCATGCGTGATGGGCACCTTTACCCCCAGAATATGCGTCTGGTACTAATTTCTCTTAGACCCCGAGTCGATCCCAAGGTCATGATCCAGCCAGATGAGTGATCAGCACAATGCCAGGGCCATCTCCATCACAACACGAACATTTAAAACATGACACAACATTTACTCATAAATTCATACTAAGCAAGAAAAATATTATAACGAACTAACTAACTAACTAACTCACTGGAACTATTGAAAGCGGAGGTTCATGGCCGCGCGGTCATATGCTCTCTATATATCCTTATTCTATATAATGTTTTCCAATCACTCCTGTGTAATTCACTTCTCTCATATCACAGTTAATGTTATTGACCCACATAATTCTTAGTCTACCTACTGGTGCTCTTTCATTACCCATTCGTGCACATGATCTGTCCATCGAAGTCTAAGAATCTTAACTGTTTTCATTACATCTGGTTTCCCATAAAGATCGTCTAGTTCACTGTTATGTAGTCTTATCCATTCGTCTGTGTATTGTCTCTCTTTGGTCCAAACATTTTCCTAAGAACTTTATTCTCAAATACTCGTAATGTTTCTTCTCCCTTAAAGTAAGGTGTCATGTTTCGCATTCATATAATATAACTGGAAGGTTGGAAATAGAGTATCCTCAGAATTTGATATAACAAAAGGATTAAGACAAGGATGCGGGATGTCACCAACATTGTTCAAGATATATTTAGAAGATGTATTAATGAAATGGAATGTCATGTAGGGGATTGGGAATCAACATTAATGACCGTTTACTGCACAATTTATTATTCGCTGATGACCAGATTATAATAGGACAAGATAAAGAAGATATAGAATGTATTATTAGAAAGTTGGTAGATCCATTTGAGGTAGGTGGACTGAAGATAAATTATATTAAAACAGAATATATGGTAATCGGGGGAAATTCAGAAGACCTACAAGTAAGCAATATGATAATTAAACGTGTTGAAGAATTTAAATATCTTGGATCTATAATAGATAAATCTGGTACTTGTGAAAAAATATATTATTAACAGAGTAAATTGTGCAAGGAAGGCGATTAGATCCCTGAATGGTCTTTTATGGAATAGAAATCTGACCAGAAAAAAAAAAATTATACAGACAATAATAGAAAGTATACTTACATATGAATCAGAAAGTTGGACAATAAATGAAATGATGCAGAAAATAATCTTGGCGACAGAAATGGATGGATTACGGAGAAGTATGAGAATATCCAGGCTGCAACATATTCGAAATACATATATCTGACAACAAATGGATGCATAAGGAACTGTTATCGAAAGGATAACAAAGAGAGCTTTACAATGGTATGGACATGTACAACGGACGTCGAAAGACCAGTGGCCTAAACAGGTGTTCGATTGGATGGTAGCAGGCAGAAGGAAGAGGGGGAGAAGTAGAAGAGCATGGTATGAGGGAATATATGATGCCATGATGAAGAGGAGTATGGAAGAGGGACAACGGAAGATAGGAATCTCTGGAAAGCAAGAATCAAGGGCGAACTGCTGTAAAGTGGAAAGCCGGTATTAGGTAGGTATAATATAACTGGAAGAATAACCGTTTTATATATTTTTTTAGTTTAACGTTTTTTTGAGAGAAGTTGGGTTCACAAAACTCCTGTGATGAATAATAGCATGAGTTCCCAGAGGTGAGCCTGTGTTTAATTTCTGTCTGCACCTCATTCCTATTTATAATATTACTATTCCTAATTATTTGAATTCAGCCATTTCTTCAAATTTCCTTAATTTGTCATTAACTGTCCATTTTCATTATATAATGTATTTCTACATATAATCTTATATTTAGCTTTATTAATAGAACCTATTTACGTTCAACATCAGTTTGTTAGTGTTATTTAATATAATGTGTGTTGACTTTTGGTATTTCCTCATAATCACCAAATACTATTACTTCTTGAGCAAGGTGATATTCATACTAAAAAAGGGGAATATAATAAGACGTTTAAGATGGTCAAATAAAGTTTGGGAACAATTTGTCTAATAGGTGACAAAAAATCCCAAAATAGAATCACCCAGGGAACTTGTCCCGACTATAAATTTAACCCTGACACATTGCGTTTGAAGCAACGCCTTTCCCCAATACCACAACAGTGGACTCCCTCGTATTCATAACTCTGCAATTTGTATTCTAAAGTAATGAAGAGAGAACAAATTATACGATTCTATTATTGCGTCGCATAGATTTTACAATCGGTATTCGTTTGGATGGCTATGTATCACATAGACATATATCATTTTTCAAATTGGTAGAAGGCTTTGAGTTTGGGAGGGAAATTACACTGAATTGGTAAATCATTAAATTAATAAAATACTTTAGGTGGACCGGATGTATCATTTGTTGAAAAATAAATTTATCTCCCCCATTCACAAATAAATTGGTAACCGCAACCATAGAGATATGGTGCAAGGGATGGCATGGGGATAACTGCGGTGTCGTTACCAGCACAGATACACATGTGCTAGTAGTTCAGTTCTAAAGTGGTCATTATTAATGCATACATATTATCATTATTGTTGTTGTTATTATTATTATTATTATTATTATTATTATTATTATTATTATTATTATTTCATGAAATTAAGACCACAATATCTTTCGCTTCACAAGATTTACATTGTACAGAAATTAACAACTACGAATTATATATAATTAAATTAATTACATGTACCGTTAATACGCAAAATAGAGCTGATAAGGCAATTACAAAACATATTAAAATGTAATTATAAATTAGAACTTGATTAAATTATTGACTTCATTATGAAATTATTACATATAAAAATAAATATAAATATACATCCTTAAATTAAATAAAAATAAAAATATGTAAAAGTAAATATTATGTATATTTTCTCTCTCTCTCTCTCTCTCTCTCTCTCTCTCTATTTTTTATTTTGGTTCCATTTATTTCCTGCATCCAACTGTATATAAAAAATTAACTGTTTGGATATTTATTTGTTAATGCATTAAGTACAATAAACATAAATAAAGACAATAAATAAATAAAAAAATATATATAGTCCACCGCTGTGCTGCCTTGTCACACAGCGGGCCCGGGTTCGATCCCCGGTCGGGACAGTTTTTCTGGGTGAGGTTTTTATCGGGGGTTTTCCTCACCTGTAAGACAAATGCCAGGAAAACTTTAAGGCCCAAACGGTCCCCGAAATCACATGGCCATCATCATGATCATTCTTGACCGGTGTGGAAAGCAACGGGAAGCTACCACACGTACAATTCCCTAGTAACGCTGCAAAGCATAGCATGAAAATGTTATGATTTCAGTGAAAGACCTGCCCTCGGGCAGAATTACTATGGATGTATATATATATGCCTTTTAGGAACTTTTCTGCTCTCTCTCTCTCTCTCTGTCTCTGTCTCTGTCTCTGTCTCTGTCTCTCTGTCTCTCTCTCTGTCTCTCTCTCTCTGTCTCTGTCTCTCTCTCTGTCTCTCTGTCTCTCTGTCTCTCTCTCTCTGTCTCTCTGTCTCTCTGTCTCTCTCTGTCTCTCTCTCTCTCTGTCTCTCTCTCTCTCTGTCTCTCTGTCTCTCTCTCTCTCTCTCTCTCTCTCTCTCTCTCTCTCTCTCTCTCTCTCTCTCTCCCCTAAATGCTCAGAAACATAACATACATGAATTATTACGATGTACAGATGATACATACTCTTACTTGTAGACGTTGTATCACTAAAATTCTATATTCATTAACTCATTGCTACTATCGAACCTGAAGGTTAATGATCGCACAGACATAAGCCGTCCATATATCCCAATCTGAGTTAATATATTCCAATAATTTTCCATTTTTAATCATGGTTAATGTTATTCTCTCAGATATTGGCCTTCTTACTGGGCGCTCTCCCTCTGTTTTTTTAGCAAAAGTTTCATATATCTCAGTTTCGTACCTGTTTGTGCTTGATGCCCTGGCTATCGTAGTCTGCGAGTCTTAATTGTTCTTGTTAAAAATGATGTATTACAAATAAAATTCAAATTCCAGAAACGCTTGTGGATTTTCTTTTTTACGGCATTATGATCCTGAATATGAATTTCTTCTGGAGGGAAGCGAAGAAGTGATTCCTGTATTGTAAATATACTTTATGCTTCCTGAACAAGGTTTGTCGAATCTATCTGGTCCATCTTTGAATCGCGACTAAATGATCTCATATCTGGAAGAATATCGTTAAATAAAGTACCAGCAATATTATGAAAATTCACGCATATTGCAATATACATTAAAAAAGTTACCATATTAACCAAATTTAGTTCAGAGTTCTAAGATAACGCCTGCGAACAATGAATTAGACTATACGTCATACAGTGCAGCCGGAGAAGTTTCCGCACATTCACGGCGTACTCGTAAATTAATCTTTGCGTCCTAGTGAATTAGTGGTTACCGTGCTTGCCTCTGGTTCCTGGTTTACAGATTAAAACCCGACCGGATTAGATGAATATTACAGGGCGTAAACATTCTGAATATGGGTTATTTCGAAAGGAAATAAAGTCGTGTGTCTCTTGTCATAGATTTACCCGGTACGAAAATAACCTCAGTCCTGAAATAGAGGCATCTGGGCAAAAATATAAGAACAAGTTTTCGGATATTTTTGAAATTCATAATAGGTTAAAGCAAGGAGATGCACTATCTCCTCTACTATTCAATTTTATGCTAGAGCATGTCATCAAATCTTTAGAGGATGAAAAAGGCCTACAACTCAATGGTATTAATAAGATGCTAGTCTATGCTGATGAATTATTGTTATTGGGCGATAGCGAAGAGATACTAAGGGCCAACACGCACACTCTATTGAGTAACACTAAGAAACTGGGACTGGAAGTAAACATCAATAAAACTAAATATAGTTCACACACAGAAATAATTATATAATGGAAATGGACAGCTAATAACAAATGAGGGAAATTTTGAGGAAGTGGCTGAATTCAAATACCTATGAACAATAATTACAAATAGGAATGAGATGCACAAAGAAATTAAACATAGGCTCATTTGTGGAAATACATGCTATTATGCATTACAGAGACTCTAGTCGTCCAAACTCCTTAAAAAAAATGTTAAACTGAAAATATATAAAACTGTTATTCTACCAGTTATATTAAATGGATGCGAAACATGGATTCTTACTTTAAGGAAGGAAAGGATATTAGATTATAAGTATTTGAGAATAAAGTTTTTAGGAAAATTTTTGGACCAAAGTGAGATGAACAGATAGGTGAATGGAGAAAACTACATAACAGTGAGTACAAGGTATTTATAGGTAGCCAGATGTAATAAGAAGAGTTAAGTCTCATAGACTGCGATAGACAGGACATGTGGCACGAATGGGGAATGAAATAGGAGCATGGAAACTTCTTGTAGGAAAACCAGAGGGAAAACGCCCAGTTGGTAGTCCAAGAATGAGGTGGGAGAATAATATAAACCATGGTTTGAGGAAGTAGATTATATTTACTTACTTACTGGCACTTTCGAACCCGTAGGTTCATGGCCGCGCGGACATAAGCTCTCCATACATCTCTATCCTCAGCTAATGTTTTCCAATCATTCCCTGTATAATCTACTTTTCTCAAATCATAGTTAATGTTGTTCTCCCACCTCATTCTTGGTCTACCAACTGGGCGTTTTCCCTCTGGCTTTCCCACAAGAAGCTTCCATGCACGTCTTTCGTTCCCCATACGCGCAACATGTCCTGCCCATCGTAGTCTACGAGACTTAACTGTTCTTATTATATCTGGCTTCCTTTAAGACCATGTAGTTCATTGTTATGTAGTCTTCTCCATTCACCTGTCTGTTCATCTCTCTTTGGTCCAAAAATTTTCCTAAGTACTTTATTCTCAAATACTTGTAATCTCCTTTCCTCCCTTAAAGTAAGAGTCCATGTTTCGCACCCATATAATATAACTGGTAGAATAATAGTTTTATATATTTTCAGTTTAACGTTTTTTGAAAGGAGTTGGGACATCAAAAGTCTCTGCAATGCATAATAGCATGCGTTTCCAGAATTTAGCCTATGTTTAATTGCTTTGTGCATCTCATTCCTATTTGTGATTATTATTCCTAGGTATTTGAATTCAGCCACTTCCTCAAAATTTCCCTCATTTGTCATTAGCTGTCCATTTCCATTATATACTGAATTTCTACGTGTGACCATATATTTAGTTTTATTGATATTTACTTCCAGTCCTAATTTCTTAGTGTTACTCAATAGTGTGTGCGTGTTGTCTTTTAGTATCTCTTCGCTATCGGCCAATAGTACTACATCATCAGCATAAACTAACAGCTTATTAATACCATTGAGTTGTAAGCCTTCCTCATTCTCTAAAGATTTAATGGCATGCTCTAGTACCATATTAAATAGTAGAGGAGATAGTGCATCTCCTTGCTTCAATCCATTCTGGATTTCAAAAGTGTCGGAAAACTGTTTGCCTACACGCACCCTACTCTTTTTGCCGTTTAGACACATTCGTATAAGTCTAACTTTTTAGGAATTCCGAACTCCAGCAGGATACTATATAACTTCTCCCTCTTAATTGAATCATATGCTTTTTTGAAGTCTACGTATAGTTGATGTAGAGTACCATTATATTCCCATTTCTTTTCTAAAATTTGTCTTATACTAAAAATCTGATCTGTTGTAGACCTGTTTCTTCTAAATGCACATTGATGATCTCCTAGAATGTCATCAATATAGGGAGTAATTCTGCTTACTAATATATTTGTTAGAATTTTGTACGAAGTTGAAAGTAATGAGATGCCCCTGTAGTTGTTGCAATCAATTTTATCTCCTATTTTATAAATTGGTACGATAATTGATTCTTTCCATTCATCTGGAAGAACTTCTTTTTGCTAAAGCATACTAAGCAACCAGCGTATCTTGTCCATCAATTTTTCTCCCCCTGATTTTATCAGTTCTGTTAGGATCTCATCTGACCTGATGTTTTATCCATCTTCAATTTTTCTGTTGCCATTTCAACCTCTAATGGACTTGGTTCTGCGACTAGCATTTCTGCTGTCTGTAAATTATCCTCCTCAATGTCCTGTTGTGTATGTACATTTAATAGCCGATTAAAGTAACTTTTCCATCTATTTAATATACTCCTGGAATCTGCAATCATTTCCCCATTTCATTCCGAATTATGTTTGTTTTTAGTCCGTAACCCTTTCTTCTCTACCCTAATACCCTGATATAATTCTCTAATGTTCCTACTTTTTGCATTCATGTCAAGATCATTAATCTTCTCTCTCAGATCTTTCCTCTTTTTACTATTTAGTAGTCTGGTCGTTTCCCGTCTAATACTACCCAATTGCTCCAAATTTACCTCGTGTAATAACATCATTTTGCTAACTTTCTTTTCTTTACAGTGTCGGCACAGTCCTCATCAAACCATTTCTTGTTTTACCTCTTTTTTAAATAACCAATGCTTTCTGATGCTGAAAATTTAATAGTATCTCTTATAGCCTCCCATTCTTTATTTATATCAGTTTCTTCTTCGTTTGCCACATTGTCATCTGAAGACTCAGTACTTAAAATTTATTAGCAATTTTTGATTTGGTATTCTTGCCGCATTTCATAATTTTTCAAGTTTATCAATTCAAATTTTTCAGAATAATCTTTAGCGTTTGTTCCTCTCATAGCGATAGCCGTTGTCTGATTTTCACCATGGCCAGATGATGATCCGAATTGCAGTCTGTCCCTCTAACATCGATGATGCTACTGTGAGGAAGTAGATTATTCAGGGGATTATTGGAAAACATTAGCTCAGGATAGGAATATATGGAGAGTTTATGTCCGCGCAACCATGAACCTACGGGTTCGATAGAGCGAGTCAGGTAGTTAGTTATGATCTATTGAAATTTCTTTTTGTAAATATCTCTGATTTTTTTTCTTAAAGGTTCGCGTATTTTGTTATACCTTGCGTCCCACTACCAGCCGGGCCTACAGGCATGCTCCGCGCGGTCTATTCATAACCTCATGCTGAATCACTTCATAGCCACGAGTATCCGGCCCGGCTGGGAGCGGGACGTACGGTATTTTATATACTGTTTTGTATGTTTGAAAGAAGTGTTTGTTTTCATTTGTAGTTAACATGCTCAAATTTGTTTATAATAGGGGCAGCATCTGGAGGTGGCAAATTACATGAGAGTTGGGAGTTCGACTCTGGAGCCCGCGATTTGAGCCCTGAACCTCACACGTTGCAGAAACTGGTGGAGGCCGCCGGGGGGATCTCTCTTGGCCTCTGGTTCAACTGGGAATATGCTGGATCTCGCCAATAAGGTAAATTCGGCAAATGTTTAATATAAATTTATTGTGTAATCCTCTTAAAATTATATAAATATATTGAAAAAATTATCTTCTCCAATATTATTTGGATGTTAATGAAGTCTGTAAGTTCTGCTTTATGTTAGATGGACCGGCGTTCTTATCACGAAAGTTATATAATTTACGTTGCAATTATATGGAGTTCAGCTATTTTTGACGTGAATTCGGATAGATCTGAATTAATCCAAAAATAGAATACTTTTGCAATAATGTGTTCACTACCAGTATTTTCTAATTTATAGAAATACATTTTAATTTCTATAAATCAAAACTTTAATTTTATAATATATATAATACGATCAACGATTGGTCAACTTTGGTCCAATAATATATTAATTTAGTCATTTCGATAGATACAAGCAAATCAGTAATATATTTTTGTAATACTTTCTATATAATCGAAATTGGTCAAATTTGAAGTTGCGATAAGTTGGCTGTTACTCATAGGCATGTATATTTTTAATATTTAATTCATACATGCTGGAAAATCGATTTTTGCGTCTCTTAAATGAGAAAATGTAAATTATTATTTATATGTTTGGAATGCGTAAATGAAAGTGTACTTTTATCCTAAATAATTGATTCAGTCTTCCTTAGCCCCATTAATTTTGATTCCTTGAAGCCCTTTTGGATAAATTATCAGTATTCAGGAATTTGTGATGGATTGTTTTTGTTGTAATGAACTCGTGAAGTCAATCAACAAATTGCTGAAGATGGATCAGTTATACAAACGGCATTCAACATTGGAGTTGAATCCATTATTTGTATGAAAATATAATTTAATTGATTATTATAATAAAATTCAACTATTATATAGAGTAAATTTTTTTAAATGTAAAAACATACGCATGGTTATTAACACTAAATATGTGTTAAGTTATAAAGTGATCCTATTAGTGGTCGTAGAAGGCTCTTTGAGGAGTAGGAGGTTAAGCCTCTCGCTTTTGCAGACAATCGCACGAGATATCTGCCGGGTTGGTCCTCTGTGGCGACTGCTCCTACCACTGATCATTTCCTTAAGAAGCTGAATATAGAGCCCCGACTATGATGTAGCCATAAGGTTTATGGTAGTTTGAAAATTCCAACGCGATGATTAATAGTAATATGTAAGATAATAATCCTAAGTAATTATAAAATATAAGCTAATAGGCCTATTTGAGAGTAGTGAAATAAAGGTAAGTTATTCTTTAATAGTGAGTCTAGAATATATTTGTAACGACCCACCTCATATGATTTCAAATTTCTTTGATACCTGCGGTTTCAGATAAAATCTTGTCCCTCTTCAGTCATGGCTTCCACTGATGATCAACAACCACGGAATTTCATCAGTGGAAGCCATGACTGAAGAGGGACAAGGTTTTGTCTGAAACCGCCGGTATCAAAGAAATTTGAAATCATATAAGGTGAGTCGTTAAAAATATATTCTACACTCACTATTAGTGATATAACCTCATAATGTTTACTTCCCAATATTAATTTAAATATAAGTTATCCTTTATTAATATTTTTAATTCTCTATGAAGAATTGTCTGGAATAGAACCCGAAACTCTGGCGTTTTGATATGTAAAAAATACTATTGGATATATCGGTATATTAACAAAATGTATTGCGTGAGAACTTTACTTTTTAATTTCGTTTTTTTAATCCCGTATTTTTTGTATTGATACTGTAGTGGACCTAATATAGACTAATATTTCTTTAGAATTCATAGAAAACGTTATTTAACTGAAGCGGGATGTAACCATCAGATTGAGAAGTTGATTTTAAGGTTGAATATTCAGTTATTTATGTAATCTTCAACTTACTAAGTACAAGCAAGAAGTGGGATTTATTAAAATGTTTTTTTTTAGAAAGTCCGTCACGCACTGCGTAAACCAAGCTCATTCCTTAGCAAGTCGAATTTATGGTTCGATTATGCTGATTTACCAATTGTATAGTTATTTTAGTAATTAAATGGTATTTATCCAGTTGTATTGTGGGAAAACAAACATGGCGGTAGCAAGAGGGATTTTTAAATTTCGACTTTTAAGTAAATCCTCACTCCTAATATATTCAGCTGATTCTTGGAGAATACATTTCTCCCTTTATTTCAACGACATAGACCTATACCAAGTTTCGATCCGAAAAGTTGAAACTTTCTGATTTTGCAAATTAATGAACTTAATCTTATTTTTTAAAGTGGTTGCTCAATGCCGAGTTTGGTTGCTAACAAATGAAAATTGAGGCCACTATAGCGTTAACAGTTATGTATGTAGCCTTTACTATATCATATTTTGTAATGTTTCAAAATCTACTAAGTAGGATCGACTATGATTTATAAAAAAATAATTTTTAATGAGAAAAACCTCAATAGTTAGATTCGTTCGAAATTCGTTAAAATACATCCTATTTACATAGTCCGCGCGGATTTTTTTTAGCAATTTGTGTCTATTTATATTCTAAGATTTTATATATATAAGGAATGATAAGAAAAATAAATGCCTGGACGGGATTCGAACCCGGATCTCTGAGATCCGGGTTCGAATCCCGTCCAGGCATTTATTTTTCTTATCATTCCATATTAAGCTTGCATTGCTCAATGTTAAACATTTAATTATAACATATATATATATATATAATATATATATATATATATATATATATATGGACCTACATTATAAAGACATTCATACACATGTATTTTCATTCTTATATTAAAGTAATGTCCACCGCTGTGGTCTCGAGGTAGCGTGCTGCCTTGTCACGCAGCGGGCCCGGCTTCGATCCCCGGTCGGGGCAGTTTTTCTGGGTGAGGTTTTTATCGGGGTTTTTCCTCACCTGTAAGACAAATGTCAGGAAAACTTTAAGTCCCAAACGGTCCCCGAATTCATATGGCCATCATCATCCTTATTATTATCATATCATCATCATCATCATCATCATCCTTCACCGGTGTGGAAAGCAACGGGAAGCTACCACAATTCCCTAATAAAGCTGCAAGCAGCATGAAAATGCTATGATTGCAGTGAAAGACCTGCCCTCGGGCAGAATTACTATGGATGGATATTAAAGTAAGTAACATTGGATCATTTATCATTTAATTGAGCTTGGCTATGAGATCCATCTAAAAAAATGTTACTAGAAAATTGTTGGTTGCGAGTATATCCTTATTCAAGAGAGGTATTCAATGCTATTGATTTTGGCTAAAAATAATCCAATACTACGAATGTGCTCGAGTTCTCGTATTTTGCAATAAGGTATTATTCTATTTTCCTAGAACAAATATTTCCAATAAAAATATGTTCTAGTCTTATTTGAGAAAGAAAATATCTCATAGAAAACATTTTTATTACTAATCATAACAGAATCAGCTTTAATACTTGTTTTGTTTTTCATATTTTATCGTTATAATTTTTTGTATGATGGTTTTTAACCGTTTTACGCTCATGCGCATATTAAGGATGACAAAAAAATTAGCGTTTTATTATTTCATAATTCATATGCATATGCCAGCAAATAAATCTTAGACACGTGTCTCTGCGACCGAACTAAAATATGAATCTCTAGGAATTATAAATATTTACCTCATTTTACTAAATTTAAAAATCGATCGCTTCATTTAGTAGTATTATTTACTTATTTGTTTAATTTCGAACGTCTAGCGTTATTTGATAATTTAGAAATTAATTTTACATGTCTTTATAACAACAATATCACTGAAAACTATTATATTTATTTCTAATGTACTTTTACATTTAGAATTAGCATTGGAGATAATGTCGAAACATTATTGTATATTTTATTTTACAGTTTGAGTGGAAGGCAAGACCTTATGGCCTTAGTACAAGTTTAAATGATTTTTTTTATTATTTAACCATGATTTGAGGGAGGTGAACAAGGAATGATTGAAAAACATTAACTCTTAGGATAGGGATGTATGGAGAGGTTATGTGCGCCCAGGTGTGAACATTTAGGTTCGATAGTGCCAGTGAGATATTATTATTATTATTATTTGAAAATTAATCGTTGTTGCGATTTAAGGGTCAATATTTTAATGTTTACCTAATGCATACAGTAACATAAGAGTTAGAACGAATACCAACAAAACATAGCTACACATAGTCTCTAATGTACAAGTTTTTGAAGTATCGAATATCTGTCAAAAAGAAAATTCCTGTTGTCAATAAACTTAATGTAGTGATGTTATATGAAGAATATTTGTATCAAACTTTAATGCAAACTTTGTGAAAGTAAAGTATGAGATATACGATTTCCTAGGAGATAGCGAATGAAACACATCCTGAAAGGAAGTTAGGCTAAGAAGGGATATACTCGTGATAGAACTTGATATTACGAACAGAGGATATTAGTCGAGGGGGAAAAAAAAAAAACATGAAGGGGAAGACTAAGGGAGATTGTGAGAATTATGTCTCTTGTAGACATTACCTGCTGAAGACAATGTGGCGACTAGATTGAAGGTTCTTATTGAGGTACATGCGGGAGCCCTCATCCCATGCAAGTGATCCGTAAATATTACGTGGACCGGGGGGAGGGAGGAAATCCAGTTAAATTCAACGAGATAGAAACTTTTCTTATCTCTTGATGGACGGGAAACCTTCATCTCTACTTTCTCTCCACTTTTCGTCTCTCATTTCAGAGAATAGATAAACTCAAACAAAGATTAAAGAATGATGTGTTACTCTTTATTTTAGATTTATTCGTTACGTAACCAATCACATATAGGACTTTATTTCATTGCTGTTTCTCATTTCAGTATTTTATGATTTTGCAAAATGTCTGTCCCGCAGAAACTTCAAAAACTATGCGAACTCCTCTGCATTTACGGTCTGAATTAGCTGGTTTATGGAATATATATTTATTTTATTAATTACCAGGGAAATTAAAAGAATTTTATGTACAGAAATGATGTTTTAAGAAGATCAGCTGGAAAATCTAGAATGGATAGAATACGAAATAAAGAAATATGGGAAATTATGGGTGTGCAAGAGGAGCCGAACGTCATAGACATTATAGGGGAAAAATACAGTGGTATGGTCATGTCAAAAGAATGCCAGGGCAAATATTGCCTAAAATTGTTATGGAATGGATCCCAATGGAAAGGAGGAAAGAGAGGTAGACCGAATAAAACTTGGATAGAAGGGGTACAAGCGGCTATGAATATCAGAGGATTGGTGGAAGATCAATTGATGGACAGAGAGGAATGGCGTTTGGTTTCCGGAAGACGGCGGCAGCTGCCATGATACCGGATGATGATTAATTAAATATTATGTATAAAATTTTGTTGCGAGAAAAGCACAAGTAGTTTTATTTTAAAATTTGTGCTTTCAGGTAAACCACCACTTCTAATGGTCGTATTTTTCTGATTTTTGGAGAATATATATTTTTATTTCATAATATATACCGAGTTTCGTTGCGAAAAATCGAAAATTACAGCCGCTAAGCGGTTCTTTTAATTTTTAATCAACCCTTCACTCCCAGTGATCTGACTTTGCTTGTTAACGAAGGCGTCCTTATTTTTCTTAGGCCTAATTCGTTGCTATATACCGATTTTGGTTCCGAAAAAATAAATTCAGCAGATGGAGCTTCAAAACGCACACAGATACACACACACACACACACACACACACACACACACACACAAACTAACTCTGTCAAACTATCGGATCTATCAAATCCTGGATTCATGATCGCGCGAACATAAGCTCTCCATACATCCCTATTCTAAGCTAATGTTTTCCAATCATCCCATGTATAATTTACTTCCCTAAAAGCAACCGACGTATCTTGTCCATCAATTTTTCTCCCCCTGATTTTAACAGTTCTGCTGAACCTGATATTCAAATTCTCTATCGCCATTTCAACCTCTAACAATAATTAATTAAATAGAAATAAAACTTAGTTTTATTTTTATTTAATTAATGGATATGGATTTTCATCAAGTAAACACCAACTCAATTGATTATCTAATATTAATGTTGTTCTCTCACCACGTTCTTAGTCTTCCTACTGGGCGCTTTCCCTCTGGTTTACCCCCCCCCACACACACACACATACACGCATTATTTTGTCACGTCTGTTTCAATTCCTTCGGAATTCGCAAAATGGCGGGAATTGAAAGATTACAGTATAATGTACGTTATAAAAACGTACACAACTTTCGTCAACTTGAATAAACCGTGACTAAATTATTTTTTTACAAATAAATAAGCAGGGTTATTTGATAAAATTCCATGGATAGAAATGATAATTTGTTGTCAGTAGTCTACATATTTCATTAAGGCTAAATAAAAGTAAATTATTTCACGTTAGAAAACATATTTTTAACAGTTGTGACAAACTTTGAATTTCAATTTGTTTATTGGGAGAACTGATTGAAATGAGTTTCATTGTTTCGTTTTTACGAGTAATAAATAATATTCAAAAAGCTAACTACATAGTCATAACTGTAGACTAAGTTTGTATAATGTATTCACTGCCATCTAGTAGCTGACTATAACAAGTTATAGTTCTCGCGACATCTAGTAATAATGGAGAATATAATACATATATAAGAAAAATAAGTGTTTGAATTGGATTCGCCTGGTGGTGTAATGGATATCACATTGAGGTATAGACTCAGAGTTCCGGGTTCGAATCCCGTCTAGGCATTTATTTTTCTTATCATACCATATATATATATATATATATATATATATATATATAAGGAAATTTCTTGGATTTTGCGCGTCATGGATTCAAGTTCGGCCTCTGGCCACTGATTCCGTCGTTTCGGCATGATCCCACATGCCATTATCAAGGAATGATAAGTTCGACTGAGTGACTGAATGAGGCGAAGTCTAGCTTCGCCCAGTGAGCTGCATACGTTAGAACTGACTAGGGTTCTTTGGTAGCTAAGCAGATAGTGGCTATCGTTACCGGGTTTTAGTTCACTTAATCTGAGCCTGCTTGGCAGCGCGAGTATTTGCGTGCCGATGATGATGAAAATTGGACAGAGATTTGGGATGTGATGACCTGAAGTAGGGCATCAGAATCCACACTGCCTTCAAGCCGAGAGTCAGAAATCCAGCAGCGTGGAATGAGCCACGCCACTCCATGTGAGAGGACATCGTCAAATCTCTGACTGGATTTAATGAGGGTTAAATCGTGTAAATATGTTTTTTATGTACAGCAGACCGCTGAGGCAAGCGTCCCATACTGCGTACTATAGCATTTGCATGCAAAGATGTAAATGTATAAATCTTGTTTACATTTTAGCCATTATCACTGATATACATATTCACCAATTGTGACAGGAACAACAAGCGCTCCATTGGAGATTTAAAGCCAGCCAATATAGGCTGGAAGTCTTGGAGTGTCTGTTCGGTCATTAAGGGGGGAAATACAGGCTGCGTCGGTGCTCGAGCAGTGCTACGATCAATGCGTTGTTGAGCTTGATTGCCAGAACTTATGATGTAATTGAAGGATAGGGTGAGATTTACTTTTACGGAAGTAAAAGTACGGGGAGTGTTGTCATTGTGTTGGATGTTTGGGTTCTCCGGCTTTTATATAAGCTTGCTTAGCTACCTCATAAGCTGGGCAGTTACGATAGGAGGCAGGGTGGCCTGTTGCTCCGAAATTTGCGCATTGTAGTTAAGAGGGATCAAGTTGTGCCTCCGCTTTTATGGGGCATTCTTTATGATTGTGTCTTTGAACATATAACGCATCGTGGCGTCAAGTTGCACCTTGCGAAGGTGTGATTAAAGTTCTGGCAGTTAAAACACTGTTTGAGTCCAGAACGCGGCCTGCACTGTTCCACAGCGACAACTGTGTACAACAAGCGATTTAGATTATAAATTTCTCGAGCTGCAGCTGTATTATTCAGCTCGATGACAAATAAGGGAAGTAGGATGGTGTTTTCTCCGTCCATTTTGACATTTGCTTGATTGTTTTGATAGGATATTCTAGCGCCAGTAGCTCACTATGTATGTCTTCAGTAGGGGTTGAGGATGGTAACCACTTGAGTACTACCCTCAGTGGAAGATCTGTCTTAAGTTGGTAAGTGTAATATTGTTTGTTTACATTTTTGAAAAAATTCTTTAACTCTTGAAAATCCTCCACTGAGGATGCATAGTATCGAAGACCCTCACGGGTGTTTACCACTTTGAGATCACTTTTGATTTTTCTTATTTCTCGATTCATTTTAAAAAGGTCCTCGTGTCCCATTACAGTAATAGGTGGGGGCCCTTCTAATTTAGATTAATTTGGATTTGTTTCTTTGGTGGCGTTTACCCATGAGGGTCCCGGAGTTGTTGTCACTGTGTCACGCCCTTTATTCTTATTTGTTAAGGGGTCAGCAAAAGTCACAGGTTTAGGTCTTATATAATGAAACACAGAGTTTCCGCTGTGGTCCCCTTACGAAGACGTACACTGCTGCTGCTGAGTGATGGCAATGACTTTGCATCGCCCAGGGTGCTGCTATGGAGCTAATGTAGACCCCTTGGTAGCCAAATTCCCTAGCGTTTATAAATATAGGGTTCACTCACTAGTTCAGCTCCATTTATATGATATTAGTATTTAGTTAAATTATTGGTGATAATAATTTGAATAATTTGTTTGGAGATGAGGTGTTCCACTTACCTAGGCAGGGCATCAAAAACCATGCCGCTGGACAAGCAGAGAGTCCGAAAGCCAGCGACATGATAGTGAGCCACACTACCTTGGCAGTTTCCCAGCACTCATCTCATAGATCTGGTACATCCTGAGGAAATATGTTTCGGTGAACAGTACGTCGCTGTAGCACTTGTCCTATATTGCGAACAATTGGATTATCATGGTTGATTATGACATGATACATGTCGTTGACTTTTTCATCAATTGTAGTCGCAATATAGGGCATCCGCGCTAGATCGTGAAGTCTAGTGATCCTCGTACGTAAAGGAGCCGAATAGATAATTTTTAGGCATTTATTTTGTATAATTTGTATTTTCCTTTTATGATAAGCAGCGAGGATGCTCCAGGCTTCACTTCCATACAGCAACATGCTGCGGATCACAGCTTTGTATAATGTAAGCTTGATCCGAGTGGATGGATTATTCGACTTGAAAAATGGATATAAAATTGAAATTGCAGCATTTGCTTGATGTTGCAGTTTCTGAATGTGAATTTTGAACGTAAGCTTGGAATCCAAGTGAATTCCAAGATACTTGACTGAAGTTTCTAGTCGGATTGGAGTTCCCAGAATGAGCCGGATGGGAATACATCTGTAGGTTTTCTTAAACAAGACAACTTGTGCCTTATTTGCATTAGTTTGAATATTCCACAGATGTATAGCCAGGCATGGATATTGTTGAGGGCATTTTGGATAATGTGGATACGATTACGCATACCACGGAATGAGGCCTGATAATACAAACATGTATCATCGGCGAAGGAAGCTATGTGGAAATTAGGTAAGGATGGAAAGTCAGACACATATAATGTGTAAAGGAGAGGTGAGAGGACTGCACCCTGTGGGACTCCAGCCCGCAGAGGCTTGCAGTCAGAATTATACCCATTAACCGACACATAGAATTGTCGGTTACTGAGGTATTTTGCAATAAGTTTAATTAAATCAGCCGAAATATTAAATTTGATTAGTTTATAGATAAGGCCATCTCTCCAAGTCGTATCAAAAGCTTTCTCAATATCAAGGAATATTGCCAAAGTACATTTCTTGGCACTGAAGCCCGTGACAATCTGATCAACCAGTCGAGCTAGCTGGAGCGGAGTACTATTTGATTTTCTAAATCCAAATTGATGGTTAGGTATAAGATCTTTCATTGAGACTTCATGTTTTAGTCTAGCCAAAATAATTTTCTCCAATATTTTGCCCAGACAGGCAGCAGACTGATTGGTCTTAGATTGTCTGGGGCGGTAGGATCTTTCCCAGGCTTGCAGATAGCTATCACTTTGGCCTTCTTCCATACACCTTAGGGAAGTAATGGAATCGGAAGCAAAGCTTAACTATCTGGAGTAAAAGGATTAAGGCTTTTGGCGGTAAGTGTTTTACCGCCAGGTTTGATATCCGGTCGTGACCGGGGGCTCTTTGGGTAAAGACGTACACCCATCCAAGGTTTAATTCTTATGTAGTTAACACATTCAGTTTTCAGTGTGGTCCGTTTCGGAAGCCGTACACCCATCCAAGCGTCGACCACACTCCATGTTACCCAACGGACCACACTGAAAACTGAAGGTGTTAACTACATAAGAACTAAACCTTGGATGGGTGTACGCCTTCGGTAACGGACCACAGCGAAAACTCTGTGTTTCATTATATAAGACCTGAACCTGTTACTCGAACTTATCATTCCTTGATAATGGCATGTGGGATCATGCCGAAATGTCGGAATCAGTGGCCAGAGGCCGAACTTGAATCCATGAAGCGGAAAACCCAAGAAAACTTTCTTATTCATATTTATATCCGCGAAAATCTGCAATATAACATATATATATTATATAACTTTCATTCTTATCCTATCTTGAATTAGTCAAAATTCCATACGAGCAATTTCATTGTATGAATGTTGAGGGGTGTAGTTTTGTATGTGTTGTTGAATTGGTATATATAGTACACGTTAATATTTATTTGTTGAAAACAATTAAATTCCACATAATATTGTGATGCATTGTGGGTCCGTTAATCAAATTACCGCCCTTGAATTTCGTGGGCAGCAGCAGGATTCCTTATAAGCCAATAGAATTGGGTCATGTGCAGCCAGCAAACGACCTCTCTAGACTTTCTTTACAGAGAATGAGTTTTTCTAGGTACGTCGATATATCTGACTCTCAAGCCTTCCTCATCCAAATAATATGTTAGTTACCTATTAGATGCCTCATTGAGGTGATGTGCTAATCCCATGTCACTCACTGATATATGTAGCTAAATATGCTTAATTAAATTTTCTTGTTCAAGAAACTCCCGTTAGGGGAGCATCCATGTCTTAAATATGTACGTATGGGGTATATACATATAGGTCTATTTAGTTTACATAGGTGGAGCTGTACATTTTTTTATTTTCATCTTTCACTTGAATTCATAGCAATATACTCCTTATCAATAGATTTATTGAAATTAGTTGTCACATAACGGGTAGGTATATGGATTTAGTTGTAGATTGAAATCATAAGATATTTATGGTTGTTACACTAGATTTGCGCTGACTCTCCCTTCCAATTTTAAGGGAAATGTTTGAGAAAATATCTTAAAAAGTGGCGTGGCTTCTTTCAAGATATATTGAAGGTTCGCTATGATATTGAACGGAATAGAGCACTAAATTACCTTTCCCTTCAGCACTCCGTTAAGCACTTCATGATGAATCCAAGTGTGTCGAATACAAAGTAGTCGCTATTTTGTTCTACGTTAGTTCTACACTTTAAGAATATTTACCACGACGGAAGAGACTTTTAATTCGGATGGAAAAAAGCACTTTTAACTATACAAAATGGTGCCACGCATTACAACTATAGAAATTATTATTCTTAAACTGCTAGCTATAGTTTCTTAGGCCCTAAATAATAATCAGCTCATTATCCCTCATGTATACCCCACCGTCTGTAGATAAAATTAGCTCTTAAACGTCAACATAATGAATCATTCAAGATTGATTTGACAAATACTCATCGGCCTCGGTCGTCTAAGGTTTAAGTGCCTTGACTTTGGTCCCGAGGGTCGTGGGTTCAAACTCGGCCGTGGTCGAAGGCATTTTTTTTAGTACGAAAAAAATCAAGGTACAAGTCCTCCGGGTGGGACTTTAAGTCGTGGATCCCCAGTCTGAATATTTTCTGGCTTGTAAAAGAAGCTGAAACCTAAAACAGAGACTCTGTGCAAAATTTAATCGGTATTTCCCTTTCAAGTAATACCTCAGTTGCCTACTAGAGGTGATGTGCTAATCATATGTCACTCGCTGACATTTGTATGATATAAGCTGAACTAAATTAGCTTAGATAAATAACTTCGATAGGGAGTACCCTTGTTCCTACGTGGGGATGTATGGGTATAGACTTCGCTAGACATTGCAAATCCACAGATACTAATGTACCTCGAGGGGGGATATATGGGTCGGCATTTGAAGAGATGGAAGGAGATAATTGGACCTTCTACTTGACTTGGATGATGATGATGACAGTGATGATAAAACGGATTCCATTTTTTCTCATAGAAATCGTTAGATACGAGGATCGAGTAAGTTTTCTTCTTCTTCTTCTTCTTATTATTATTATTCACTTCACGGGCTAGGCAAAATGCCTGTTCCGCCTCACAGTTGTTCTGTCTATCTTTTCACTGGCCTTCCTACATTCCTTGAACCTCTTGGCTTGTAGTTAAATGTTGCTTTTGGTAATCTTGTTACGTTCATTCTTTCTACATGTCTAAACCATTTTTCTCTATATTCTTTGATTTTATCATTCAATGGATAATATTTAACTCCGTTCTTATCTTCATTCTTTATCCGATCCATTCTTGGCAGCCTTTTGTTCTTCTAAGGAAGTTCATTTCTACGCTTTGTATTCTACTTTGTAATTTTGTGGTCATTACCCAAGTTTCACTCCCATAAAGTAATGCAGGAACTGCCAATGTTCTATAAAACTTCAATCTAGTATCTCTTCTTGTTTTGTTCTTCAATGTTCTATGTATAGTTCTATATATCATTTGAAATCTTGACAGTTTCAAATTTACGTCTCTTTCAGTTTCAGTTTTTGTATTTGTAGTAAAATTACAACCCAAATAATTAAAATTTGTTACTTGTTCCAGAGGTTTGTTGTCTATTATTATTTTTGATCGTATATGTTCACTTCCCCAAAATGCCATTATTTTCGTTTTTCTTTTTTTTTTTTTCCTTTCATATTTTAAAATTATATTCTCGGCATAACTGATTTAATTGATGTAAAGAGTACTGCAAATTATTTTCATTTTCTTGAGTAATAACCACATCGTTAGGATTTTAAAACGGTTCATTCTTATACCTACATTAACATTACTTTTCCAATTTTGGGTGATGTCATTAATATATAAATTAAAAAAGGTAGGTGATAAACTACACCCTTGTCTTACTCGAGTAAGAGTCTCTAATGGTAATCCTTGATGATTTCTTATGTTTATTTATTTATTTTTCAAATTCTGTCAAGAATATGTCTTCCCCTTTTGTAAATAGTGAGACATTTGCTGTTGTTAAAACACAGTGCCTGCTTTGCAGGATTTTAGTAATTTCTTGATAAAATTTAAAACATATTATGCAATATTAAAATAAATATGTGGTACGGCTGCTTCAGACAGTCATACAGGCTGATCTAGTTGTTCTCATTGTAAATAGATGACTGTAAAGAGATACTTGGTTAACGTGACGGATTCACTTAACCTTAATTTTAGTTTTCGTAACCAGGATTTGCTACTTATCAAATTAATGAGTAATACAAAATGAATTATAGATTCTCATCATTTGATATTCTAACTAAGAAAATGCATTTACATCCCCATCTATCCCCGTTTGTTCCACAGACTATTAATATTACTTATTATATAGACTAAGCGTATGAGAAGAATAAGCTATAGTAGCCGCGTTTCTCATAAAACCCGCACCCATACATATATAAAGATCAGTTACATTTACATAGCTCAACATTCACTGATTTCGTGACAATGTCCAATTTCTTCTTGTAAGCCCATGTTTCCCTTAACAGAGATTTAGACGCTCTCCCCTACAGGGAAGAATTTGAACCATACTAATTTAGTTACACTTGTTTTCGTATAGATATTATTTGAGTGGTCCGTGGTCAGCGTTCCGCCTCATACTGACATCCAGGAAACCAAGGTAGTACTAGGACGGGAAAATCCGGTAAATTTTGCTTAGAGGCCTTTTCTTTCAGGGTTAAGGATCTTTTACGAGCCTGAACATCTTCAGACTCGGGACCCACGGCTTAAAGTCCCTCCCGGAGGACTTGCTCCTTGGATTTTTCCTTCCTAAAAAATCCATCGACCCCGGTCGGGTTTGAACCCGCGACCCTCGGGTGCAGAGGCAAGGAACATAACCCCTAGTCCACCGCGGCCGATCAATGTCCAATGTCAAAGAAAAAATAAACAAATTTCACATTTTTTACACTGTAAGAATAAGATGAACCATTGTATCAGAACATGATTCGCAGGAAAAAAAATGTGTGCAACGAGACTGGTGGTCGCCACATCGAACCGCTATTTTAATGGATAAGTACTTACCACAATGTTAAGTAGAGTAGAGACATTTGGTTAGTTTGCTTATAAACAATTGTTCTTACAGTGACATAGTGAAATTTCTTTATTTTTCTGTTTGACATTGGACATTGTCACGAAATCATTGAATCTTCGGTTGTGTAAATATAATTATTGGAGTGTTAATTCATTATTATTATTATTGATTTATCTCCGGCAGACGCGGAGATTTTCGCTTAATGCCAATTTGTGTAGTGCGTTTCCGGACAATAGTTCTTATTCAGAACGTTATCTATTCAGCCCTCTCTACAAATCCTAGAACAGGCCTGCAGAACTGCAGCGCGGGGGATCTCCGACACGCTCCTGCTTCACGTTCAGAGACTTGCCTTCACCGGAGGAAAGGTGGTAGTGTTTCGACGGTCCGTCGCCGTGGCGTAGTCGATAGAGTTCCTACCTTCCACTCCGGCGACCCGGGTTCGATTCCTGGATTTTAAATCTCCACCTTGAGTCTGGGTATGTGTGTCCTGTCCTTGTGTCTTTGTGAGAATTAAAGAAAGTTAACAAACAGGTAAAACAAACAAAGAAAAAGGTAAAACAATAAGGAAAAACTAGGAAAAAAAGACGCACTGAACGTAAACAGCCAGTGGCGCATCTTATCAATAAAAGTGCGAGTCAATATTAATAAAATTCTTGGTAAAACTCCGTTGAGGCGTTAGTCGCAATATTGTAATAATAATAATAATAATAATAATAATAATAATATGAAATTATAAAATTATGTACTTTTTATTCAGTCTCCTCAACTGGTGAAACGATTAAAACATTGTAGGCCTTTCTAGACGAGTCCCATCCTCAGCAGAATGTTTTAATCGTTTCAACAGTTGAGGAGACTGAATAAAACGTGCATGATTTTATAATTTTTAACACTTACAAAATTATGTATCTTACAAGTCCGTCTTAACTTCTAAAAATGTTGATGAACTGTAGGCTTTTCGGGACTAGTCCCATCATCAAACATTTACAGTAATCATTACGTTAAAGTTCCTCCAACATAAGGCCCAAAATTGATTACATTGTAGAATGCAAGGCATGTTAAATGTTAACAAGTGCTTACAACACATCGATTAAGTAAACAGAAAGTAAACATAAAAATAATTATTTATAGGAACTATTACTTTGTTATTATGAATATATTTTCGAGATGGATTAATTTCCTTTGTTATATGTTTATAATTCGGGTATCACACTATGGTTATTTCTGTGTCAGTTCAAGTAATTAATTTATTTATGTATGTTTACTCGGTAATATTAAATTGAAGTGATGACGTTCATCACTGAATGTTTGCATTGAGAACACATCACTTGAACAGGCAGGGAGTGAGTGACAGTGTACATCATACAGTGAGGGTCAGGCGTGAGCTCTGCGCACTTCTGCACTCCTGCCCAAGAAGTTTGCATTGGGAATTTCTGAACACTCTGTATGTTATGTAATTATCCATTGCAATGTGCATGTGACAGTAGGAATGATAAGCACAACTCAACTAATAGTGAGCTAAGCAAATACACATTACTCATTTGATTAAATTTAACATCCAATTATTCAAACGCAAATTTATCTTGTAAAGAAGTTTTACTAACATCATTAATTTGGCGCTTCCCATTAACTAGTTAATTAACAGATCAAAAGATTTGATACAATTCGTATTGAATCTAGACTAAAACAGTAACACTATATTATGTTAAACTCTCTGAATGAGAAAGTGTAGGTAATGGTGACGAAAGTGGGATCAGGCAATTCAGTATTGACAGAGATATGATTAATGCGTAATCATTCAGAACAAAGCGGAATAAAACAATTTGTTGTCAATCACATGAATCATTGCTGGAGCCAATACAAACATTAATTTAAATGAGCTAACCCACTCGCATACAAAATGTAGCCCGCAGTTCCCTATATTTTACTAAAATTTATCGAATTGCTATGTGATAAGAATAACTGATACATTGTTCCCATAACTGATCTAATGATTCAATAAATAGATAAATACCATTGAACACTACATCAATTTCTACCCTCTCAAAATTAATTAACGCGTAGTTTATTCAATATCATGTTTGAAACATTAAAATGGTTGAATTATTAAGCTTAAACAAATTTTCTGCTAGACGGAAATCACCATTTGTATTATTTTGTTCTTTAATAATTTTTGTTGTTTTTTTTTTTTGCTTATTTCATTTACTTATTTATTTCACGTATGGCTGAATTCAAATATCTAGTACATAACAATAATTACGCAAATATAAATGATGCGCAGAAAGAAATCAAACATAGGCTCAACCCTGGAAGCGCATGCTTTATGCTTGGGACTCTTTATCATCCCAACTTCTCTCAAAATATGTTAAACTATATACTTAAACTGTGATTCTTTCAGTAATATGTTTGCGAAACATGGTGTCATATTTAAGATAGGAGAAAAGATTATGAATATATGAGAAGAAAGTTGCTTTAAAACAGTTTGGTCCAAAGAGAGACAAACAGACAGGCTAATTGATAAAAATACATAAGTGTGACTCTATATGATATTTATGGAAAACATGATATAATATCAATTAAGTAAATAAGGTAAGCAATTATCTGGGATACAATGTGTCATATAGAAAAAGTGAAGACATCGCAAACAAAATGAATACATTTAATTATGTGGCATCATAAAACGAAGTCTCAAGGGAACTAGAAAGGAGACAATTATAAAATGTTATAAAACAATGGCGGTTCCAACAGTACTACATGGATCGGAACACTATTTTTTTTAATTAGAAACCAGGAACACAGAATATAAACTTCAGAAATTAGGTTTTTGAGGGTGTGGCTGGCTATAGAATAGCATTTCGGAAACGAAATGAAGATATAGCGTACGAACAGAACTAAATATATTCATTAATTAAATAAAAATAAAACGTAGTTTTATTTTTATTTAATTAATAAATATTGATTTTCATCAAGTAAACACCAACTCAATTGATTAAATATATTCAGGCTATTGAATATAAAACATATATATTGAATCCACAAAACAGAGACGGATGGATGGGCTACATCGATAGAATGGATAATAACGGAATCCTGAAACGAATTCGCTACAAACCAATAGCACGACGAAATTTAGAAAGACCCAGTAAAGATGAACAGACCAATTCTAACATGAGATCGGAACAGACATGATCTAGTCCTTGATGATGCTGATGACGATGATGAAATAAAGTAGGCTGAGATGCGCAGAAAATGTTGCACGAATGGGGATGAAAGAAATGCACGGACATTTATTGTAGGGAATCCAGAGGGAAAGTGCCCAGTTTGTAGGATAAGAATGAATTGGTGTAATAATACCCTATTAAGCGTGTTATGAGGGGAGTGCATTTTACAGGAAATGTTTTGAAAGTATTGGCTCAGATTAGATATGTATGGAGAGCTCATGTCCGCGCTATATAGCATGGATTTGCAGGCACGATTGTACCGTAAACTAATGCACCATGGATTGAAACGATAAGATGGATCGCGAGGAGGGCATTGCATATTCTGTTTTGATGCTGGTTTACACTTAGTGTATTATGTATAGTGACGTAAGAACTCGTACTTCACCAACACGCCAATCCACAATATATACTTCCAAGTGATACCTGAATGGGTAGTAGCTCGTGTACGGGTTCAATGCTAATACAACAGAAACATGTGTAGGCCCTACAATATTATTTAAAATAACAAAAATTTGCATAGTTAATTACTAACATTCTTAATTGGTATCTATGTTGTATAAATGAATACTAAACATGTGTATATATATGTATATATATATGTATATATATATATATATATATATATATATATATATATATATATATACATCCATAGTAATTCTGCCCGAGAGCAGATCTTTCACTGCAGTCATAGAATTTTCGTGCTTAAAATTTTCTTAACATTCGTGTGTGTGTGTATATATATATATATATATATATATGTGTGTGTGTGTATATACACGAATGTATGCATGTCTGTCTACCTGCCTGTTTGACCTTTATATGCGCTGGAATACCGTTCATCCGAGTGTGATGGGGTTTTTTGCAAAATGTTCAGGACTTTCCCGGGATGATTTTAGGTTGGACATTAAATGGCTTACGCTGCATAAACCATAACAAATACATTAAATTAATGTACACAGAATTGAATATAAAAAACTCTACAAAAAAGTCCGGGACAGCATATGTTTATCTTATACGGATAACTCACAACCATTTTTGTCTTTTATTGATGCCAAGAAGATCGGGGTAAGTATATTCCCAGGCAAACGTAGCAGGTATTCTTTTACGGGCAACTCACAATAACGAATTGTAATCATTTTTCATCTCACTTATTCAACTAAACATAAAAACACATTAATTTTAATTTATTTAGGCGCAGCAGCGCCTAGTTAATAAGAAATAAAAATGAGATAATTTTGAAACAACATTGGGTGCGAATATAGAATCAAAAATAAAATTATTTACTTTTAGTTACAGTTACACATTTGAGGAGATAGACCTATTATGTAACATTTTTATAATTTTATATTATAATTTGATTTTGTGACTAATAGGGCCTACCTCAACGGAATTTTATCGTGAATTTTATTAACGTTGACTAGGCCTACAATAATTTTTAAATTAAAAAAAATGTAGATGAATTATTGTTTATCTTTTGACATATCAATGAGCGAATTAATAATTGTTTATTTACTGTTAATTCGATATATGGATTGTATTTTCAGTTCTGAATTTACCAATTTTCTGATTACTGAGCTGTCTTAATTTTTACAGCAGAGTTATATAATCTTGGATCGAAATTACTAAGTGAACAATAATTCCTTACCAAGCGAATTAGCTCAGGCTGTAGCGTTTAAGATTCATATTCGATGGGGGATCACGGGTTTATACATTGGTGCCGACCAACCTGACTCGAAATTTCTACATGATTTTCCTCAATCATCAAGAAAAATAAGGGTTGTTATTTCTGTACCAGTACCTATTTCATCATAATCACCGCGTCATATCACTGGAGTTAAAATAGGTGATATTATTTAAATAAACACATGACAACACAACAATAGAATCACCCGCACTACTGGTGTAAATAGCTATTGTAAGGCTTAGATGTAGTGAAATATTGAAATATTAAATGTACCATATCACATAACATATAATTATTAGTCTTCTTTCATTATCTCTCTCACCCGTTATTAGAATTAGCTACCAGTGGGAATTATGAGCTGCTGTTAAAAAGAGAAAAACTCTTCACGCTTAACTTCCATTGTATAGAAAACAACTCATATGAGGCCTACCTCATATTGACAGCACTTTCCTATAGATTAACGTTGAATATCGCGTGCCCCAAATAATTGTTTTGACGTCACGGGAATTGTTTAATTAACTTTAGCTTACATTTAATGAGATCTGATCAATATAATATTTCAACTAAAACATATTAATCTGTCCTTTTCCGACATCGGAAATAATTCAACGAATGATTGTATTATATTACCTAAATGCATCACTGCGATGGGCAGGACATGTTGCACGTATGGGGGATGAAAAGTGCACTGAAGCTTCTTGTAAGAAAACCAGAGGGAGAACGCCCAGGTGGTAGACCAAGAATGAGGTGAGAGAATAACATTATCCATGATTTGAGGGAAGTAGATTATGCAGGGAATGATTGGAAAACATTGGCTCAGGATAGGAATGTATAGAGTGTTTATGTCCGCGCGGCCATGAACCTACGGGTTCGATAGAGCCAATGAGTTAATTAGTTAGTTAGTTAGTTAAATGCATCGCTGCACATAGGCTATATTTGATACGATATTCTACATGGCGGCCCTGAAATCGGTAGCATAATAGTACACTTAATGTCTTATTTAAATAATGTTATTGATTTAATTAAATGCAAGAAAGTCAACATCGTATACAATGGAATAAAATACGACGTAGAAAGTCTGCAAAGGTGGACCAGTGGTTATGTTTCTTGCCTCTCGTCTCGATAGTCGCGGATTCAAACACGGCCGGGCTCTATGTATTTTTTTTTTTGTGATGAAAAATCCAAGGAGAAAGTCCTCCGGGAGGGACTTTAAGCCGTGGGTTCCGAGTCTGAAAAATTTCAGGCTCATAAAAAGAACCTGAAGAAAGAGGTCTCTAAGCAAAATGTATCGATACTATTCATCCTACCTTAGTTGCCTACTATATGTCTCATTGGGCCCGTATTTTGACAGAATGCTATTGATGACATCTATAGGAAAATAAGCTTAACTAAATTAATTTAGTCCAGCAACTTCTAATAAAGGAGAGACTAAGGCCCATCATTTGGCTGTTACGCCATTGTGGATGTGGACGATACTAAACTAGAAGACTTTCATGTATTCGTGGGAAAAAAAAAAATGATTTCCTCGTCTTATCGACTCAGGCATAACAATTTTAACTCGTACATAAAAAAAAACTATTTTCCATCATTGTATCGTGTACATCGCCTATACTTCTCTTTCAATCAAGCAAAATGTTGTACCCATTTACATTATCGAAACCTTTATGTTTCAATTTGTAACATTATTTTATATTCTGTATTCGTTTATTAATATTCTTTCTGATAAAACAAAATTGATTTGATATGTTTATACCATATGCAGGTCACTTTGTTGGTAAGTTAATAAATAAATTAATTCATTAGATTAATCGTAAGTTACTTGATAAATAAATAGCTGCATTTGTAGTTAATGTATCTATAATTATTAAATTTATTTTTAAACACATTTTTTATGTTAATAGTATTTAATATTCAGTCAATCAATCTCCTAATCTTCCTATGAGCATAGAACATTCACAATGTATTTACATCTGATCCTATTTCTTGCCAAATTTTTTACTGGATACCAGGTGTTCGCTTTTTTTTTTTTTTTTTTTTTTTTTTTTTTTTTTTTTTTTAGAAATTTATCCAATAACAATTCTCTTCAATGTGTTACCTGGTCTTCCTCTTCCTCTACTATCCTGGGGATTCATATCCAAAGTCATTTTTTTCACTGCTTTATCTTATTTTCTTATTATATGTCCTATCCAATTTCACTTTATTTATTTGTTTTTTCATTTGTATTATATATTTTTTTATTTATCTTGCACAATTCTAAATTTTGAAATTGTATCTGGTCATCTTATTCTTATAATTATTTTTTAAAATATATATTGGTAAACGTTTTCAATTTACTTTGAATGACCCAACTTGTTTTCCACATAAGATAGAGCTGAATTCACATTAATATTGAAATTTAATATCAGTTCAAGAATTAATTACAATGTATAGTCGGACCAACGGATCTGCGTCCCTGTAACGCTGGCATCGTTCTTCGAAAATTACACGTCAGTTCTTACACCATTCCACCGCGCTTCCCTCACTCTACGTGGAATAGAAGTCACTGTAACTGACCGAGTAGGGATGTTGCCAAACTTCCCCCGGTGTCAGGCTCTTGAATATTGTAAAGTTAATTATTACGTCTTCATATTTAATTTAAGTAGGTCTAATGACACTGATTGCTTTCTACGATTAATGGATATAATTATAATAGTGGATATTTGTTGGTTAAATGGAAATTACGTGAAGGGAATTTACATATGTTGTTTTTAAAGATAAATGTTTCGTCATAAATATTTCTCCTTCACCTCATTGTCTTATTTGGTTAGATTTGGAACGTAATCTTGAAGTTCTAACAAAATTATATAATTTTAGGTATGAATACACAATCATGTGCCCTCCTTCTTTCTCATCCGGGCAAGGGACCGGCTATGGCGAAGTTACTACATGCTACGATTTTATTTACATATTATATAACATACTGATACCATACAGAAATTCTAATTTATGCTTATGAATTAAGCTAATGATAATAATTTACAATTTACATACTATATAACATAACATACTGATACTGAGTTGACAACGCTGGACTGTGGGTGCAAATAATATCCCGCAAGAAAGCTCAAAACTGTGAGTAATGGGAGGGGAGAAAGAGAAAGATAGAAAATAGAGACAGGCAAGAATGCAGGTAGGGAAATAATTTACCGAGGGAGAAACGGAATTAGTGTTTAGTTCGCATTTTTTACGGGGGCACAGATCCGTTGGTCCAACTGTATAAATACATTTTTGTATATCTTACTTCACTGGTTGAGTGGACGATATGGCCATTTGGTCTTAACCCTGCCAGTTTAAATAAAACTTTTATTATTATTATTATTATTATATTATTATTTTATTTTTATTATTTTATTATTATTATTATTATTATTATTTGTTGTGTTAAAGCATCTATAAATAAAATTTAAATAAAAATATTCCTTATAAATGTTCTTATAAACATTTATAAAATACAAAATATATCAATCATCTGTGTTGGTTTGACCAAAAGGTCTAGGACATGATGGATATGGCGAATGAGTCCCTTATTTTGAATGTTGTAAATGCTTTAATGCATGTCATTATGCTTTTGATTTGAGTTATTCGTAGTATCCGTTGCATGCAAAATTGCGTTGTTGTGGGTGTGTTTTATGAATGGATAACATGTTATTTTCCTTACTTTTAATGGAATAATATTATACTTCTACGCTACTAACTTTTAATATTAGTTTTCATGAGTGCAAGTGTTATAGTTTTTTTATGTAGCCTGTCGTGTTCCTAATGTTCATATCTATTTATAGAATGTTACGGTATGTGAGCGCTCATTACAGTTGTTAGGAAAATTTTTGCTGTTTTTTTTTTCTTTTTTCCCCCTTCCTTGCCTTCGCATTATCTCTTCATTAGGAGCTGGCTAAGGAGAAACCTTTTTTTTTAACAGGTCATTATTCGGTACGAAATTTCTTTTTTATGTAGCTACAATAAAAATGAATGATATTTGGGAAATTGTAGCGCAAATGGCTTCATATTAATTTTTTTACCGTCCACAGATTATAAACTATCTTATCGTTAATCTTCCATTACTTCTTCGGTCAAGTATTCAAAAAATTCGACTATTTAATGATGAAATTAAAAAAAGTAATTAATTCTTAGCTATTGGCCTATATACGTTCATATGCATGCACCACAATAATTTTTTTGTATTTTTTATATATAATTTTAATTTTTACTGCCAAATATTTGTTATGAAAATATCATCTACTAAAACTAAATACATGGCCATAGGAAAATGTCCTCTAAGATGAAAATTGAAACTTGAGGGAAGGACGATTGAACAGGTCATGGTTGGATTCCAGGTGACTAGTTGGGGATAACTGGAAGTTCATTTATATATGAAGGTAATGAGTCAGTCTGAATAGCAGGTTGCATGAATTATATAATCTAGAATAATACATATTTAAATAAGAACATTAAAATTAGAATTCATAAAGCAGTGATTTTATCTATACTGACCTATGCCTCAGAGACTAAAGTGAAACTGTTCTTAGAAACGCATGAGAAAATATATCGCAATAAAAATCCTACATAAAACAAGAATAAATAAAAGTAGAAATGAGGAAATAAGGAGACAAATGGACTTTGGAGTAATACGTGAATGGGCGAATAAGAAGATATGAATGGAATCTGAGCGTTTATTGGATAGCATCGTAATATCGTATATCAAGAAATAATATGTATGCGATGGAAGAGGGTGAACTGAAAGGCCAAAGAAATGTAGGAAAGTTTCTTGTTTTTGGTCTGAATAGGCTAAAACCCTAGCATATAACTATTCAGAGAAGACGACAAAAATAGTGTATAATTTTTGTTTCGATTATTCTTTATACTTAATTATTTTCTTTATACTAAATGGTGTTATGCTTGAAGTCAGATTGTATTTCAGAAAGATACTTCTCCTTGCCATATGCAACTTTTCGTACATTTATTCCGCTAGTGACATTTTATTGAGTTGTTATACATTTTGGTAAAGTGGAAAACATCTGTCGCCAGATTATATATGTTTTTTAAACTTTTTATAGTTCCAAAAAAAGTTTTAGAAGCTCGCAAACAACGGGAGATGAAAGTTGAAGAAGATGGGTCACACATTGTGGAGGAATGGTGCGTTAAAAGTTTCCAGCATGTGTGTCAGTTACAGACCTAAACATTCTCTAAACTGTATTTCAACTAATTGGTTTTATGACACATTTATAGTAGAAAAGGTCTCGCACTTCTTCTACAAGATACAATGGTGTCTTTAGTATTTCGATCACCCACATAGTAGGCTATATCGTGTATTATATAATTTATCATGCAGATCTATACAGCATCTTTTCTCAACCTATGGATTCTGACCCACTGTTGGGTCCTGAAGGTGGGCTACGAAGTCACCCAATGTGATAAAGCGTACACAAAAATGGTACTGCAAGAATAATTTTGACTATTTAACTCATGCGCCAAATGCTAGTCAATGACCAATCACGTTTCAATGAATGTTGTTTCACAACCAATGACAGTCGTGTTTCACCTCGCTCTTTATCGATTTCTCTTTATCAGCTCCTGCTTTTGTGATAAAGAAAGCTCCTCCTTTTTAATGTTCTGAACAGGTCAAAACATTATTTTTCTCCAACAAATACATTGAATATAGCAAATAATGAAAAGATTCCTTGATTTTACTGAGTTGTTTACTAAAAAAATAAGTGAATAACCCGTAATGTTTTTTTTTTCAAATGCCCCAAGTTTGTCTTTCGACATTCCTGATTTCTCTCCTGGCATGGCGTACTTGTAACCCACTTCTGAGGTTGGGGCGCCTGGAAGGCGGGTTTACGTTGCCCCGATGATATGATGGGTGGTGATGATGATGATGATGATAATGGTGCGCCAGGAGAGTCCCTAAGCATAAGCTTAACCTAAGATATATATGAATGATGATGATTGCGATGGCTATATGATTTTGGGGACCGTTTTGGCCTTGAAGTTTTCCTGACATTTGTCTTACAGGTGAGGAAAAACCCCGATAAAAACCTCACCCAGAAAAACTGTCCCGACCGGGGATCGAACCTGGGCCCGCTGCGTGACAAGGCAGCACGCTACCCCGAGACCACAGCGGTGGACATATAACCCGTAATGTTGATTATGATATATAGTTTGATGTGTTTCATTATTTCACTTGGGTGCACTCTTACAATATTGCGATCTTATTTGGCAATAAATAGGCCTAATATGATCAAGCAGCAGTGAATGAACATAACCTCACATTTCTGATTTGTTTTCAAACATCGCCGTTTACATTAAATATATAACTATTTTAAAATAACTATAGTTAAACAGTCCACCGCTGTGGTCTCGAGGTAGCGTGCTGCCTTGTCACGCAGCGGGCCCGGGTTCGATCCCCGGTCGGGGCAGTTTTTCTGGGTGAGGTTTTTATCGGGGTTTTTCCTCACCTGTAAGACAAATGTCAGGAAAACTTTAAGGCCCAAACGGTCCCCGAAATCATATGGCCATCATCTTTATCATCATCATCCTTATCATTATCATCATCATCATCCTTCACAGGTGTGGAAAGCAACGGGAAACTACCACACCTACACAATTCCCTAGTAAAGCTGCAAGCATAACATGAAAATGCTATGATTGCAGTGAAGGACCTGCCTTCGGGCAGAATTACTATGGATGGATGGATAGTTAAACAATGATTTGTGAGTAAACAGCTTAATTTTATTCGTTAAATAGTCCTAACAAATGCCACTCTTGATTTCCAAATTCTCTAGATAAATTGGAAATCACTCGTGGCATTACTTATGATAAATCTGTTTTCCATTTCATATTCTTACACTTCTAATGTAATTTTTAATAATCGCCATGATTGAATATGTGTACGCCTATAGCACAGATTATTGTATCCTCTTCTTCTGCCGTATGGATCTCACGAGGACATTCAAATCATTTAAACCCAACATACGCCGACTTGTGCAGATAGGGTTGGACCAACCATCATATTAGTTCGGTAAGTAAATTTTAGCATGTCCTCATTTAGAGTACGGTTTTTTTTATTTTAATAATATACAGTATTTAAGTTTTCATCAATGATGAAATTAATTTATACGATCGCATCATCAAAGAATGCTTAAATGGGGAAATATAGAACTGACCTCGACCATAATTCACTTTTCGATATGATAATAGAATCTAAGAGATACCGATTCAATTACAGACGAGCAAAGGAAGTAGAAACGGTGTAAACAACTATAGAGCGATAAGTGTGATATGGAATCCATATAAAATATTCACTAAGATCCTGACAGTGAGACTTGCCAACTCGATGATCGAAAACCAGCCGCCGGAGCAGACAAGATTCAGGGTGTTACAGCACAATGAGCCAATTACATTTAATCAACCAAGTCATAAAATACACAAGAATATTACTAGAATTTTCTTCGCATTCATTGGTTACAGGAATGCATTGGATTCGGTGGAACATATAGGCCTAGTGTTACAGACACAATGAAAATAATATTTATATATTGAAAATAACCTATGTAAGACTAGCAAGCAAGATATACATAAATTACACTGCGAAAGTAATAACAGAGATCGACGGAGAATCCCTCTGAATAACAAAAAGAAGTTAGACAGGGAGACCCTATATCGCCAAAACTCTTCACATGTAGGCCTACCTTTATTCAGGAAACTAAACTGGTACGAAGAGTTGGTATCGTTGTTAACGGAAAGAGATTGACAAATCAGAGATTTGCGGATGACATTGTGTCATTCGCCAACTCAGCAACAGGGCTACAAGAAATGCTAACAGAGTTAACCGCAAGGAACAATGAATGGGTCCCATCCATGGCCAAGATAATATTCAATTTTGTAGACACGCCAATTATTGTAGTAGAAGGTGCACATATCAAATGCCTCTCTAGGACAAACAATCAGCTTGACAGAAAAAAGGAACAAGGAGTTCCAGAGGAGAATAAGACTGGCCTGGGGAAAATTTTTAGAGTTTAAAATCCTACTCCTGAACAAATGTATCGTCATAACATGAGATTTTAAATCTTACAAAACCGTGTGATTCCTATCCTAACATATGGCAGCCAAACACGGACATTCATCCAGGTGATACAGGTGAGTCAGAGGAGATTACAAGGCATCAGCCTAAAGGATAAAATTAAAAATGAACTAAGAAGAGAAAGTGGAATGGGAGTCACGGCTACAACAATCAAGAAACTCAAATGGAATTAAAGCGGACACGTGTCAAGGATGAACCTGGGCAGACAGGGCTACGTCATAACGATTTGCGACCCGAGACAAGAAAATAGGAGCAGAGAACGCCCACAACAGATAATGTTTCAAGCATTCAGTGCAGTGTTGGGTGTGCATTGAACTAGAATACCAAGAGACAGACAGAGGTGAAAAAGAAACAAGAGTAGGCCATAATGAGGCGAATATGATAACGATGGTAATGATGGCCAGATGATCTTCGCGGACCGTTTGGGCCTTAAAATTTCCTCACATTTGACAGCTGAAAAAAACCGGAAGAAACCTCACCCATGAAACTTGTTCCGACCGAAGATCGAACTAGGGTCTGCTGCGTGACAAGGCGCACGCTACATCAAGACCACAGCGGTGGGCACACATTTCGTGTTATAATTATTAAGTTATAGTAAAATAATTTATTACATAGTATACATATAACTTGTTCTGATTTTTTATATTCTTTTTTATTTTAGGATTGTTTCTGTTATTTACACAGGTATCCTCAACCAATATATATATATATATATATATATATATATATTTTTTTTTTTTCACACTTCCCGGTCCTGCGTGTTTGCTTCTGTCATATTTATCTTCTTCATGTTGTCTTGAATTCCCTTTATTCACGTTTTCTTTGGTCTATCACGTTTATCTTTTCCAGGAGGTATCCATTCCAATACTTTTTTGTTTGTGTGTCCCTTCTTCTCATTATATGTCCATACCATCTTAGTTGGATTTCTTCAATATCTTGTACAATATCCTTTTCTACATTCATTACTTCTCTTATTATATTATTTTTTTATCTAATTTTGATATTCTTGCCGATCTTCTTAAAAATCCATTTCTGTGACTAATAATTTATTTCTTTGTTTTTGCTCCAACGTCCATGTTTCCGCACCATATGATAAAATACTCTTCACTCTAGTGTTATATATTAACACTTTAGTCCTCTTGATTATATGCTTACTCCATAAAATATAATTTAATATGCCAATAACTTCCTTTGTCTCTATTATTATTTTTTCGATGTCTAATTCAGATGATCCATCTTTTTGAATTATTTATCGCAAATATTATAAATTCTAAATGTTCTAAATGGAATGAATAAAAGACAGAAAAAGTTTCAAATCACTCAAATGATTCCTTAATAGTTCAATTCTGATAATAATTCTAAATATATTGGTAAAACATTAGTGGTATCTGTTGCAATGTATGGAAATGAGGTATGGATAATCAATAAGTACTACACGAATAGACTAATAGCTCTAGAAATGTATTATTTACGCACAAGTGCCAGAAAGTCAAAATTAGAACATGTTACAAATAAGGAAATTAGAAATATAATGGAAGCAGAAGAAAGCATAATTGAAAGAATTGAGGAGAAAAAATTAAAGTGGTTAGGACATGTTTTAAGAATGGAAGATGAGCGATGGCCAAAGCAACTATATGAATGGCATCCGAACAGAAAGAAGAAAAGAGGGAGACCAAAGTTAACATGGAAGGAAAACATGAAGACATTAATGCAAGCAAGAGGGCTAAGCATTGAAGATGCCCAAGACCGTAGGCTTTGGAGGTTTGACACGGGCAACAGCTGTAAAAACCCGAAGATAGACAGATATAATAATTCCAATTCAAACTATATACCGCTATATATATAAATAATTATACGTATACTTTGTAGGATCCTGGATTATGTTAATATTTCATATTCTTATCATAAATAAATCTTTGATTAAGAAAATTTGATCAAATTGGTTTGTACTAACTACTTGCAACATAGTAGATATCTGAATCAAGTGAGAAATCCAAAACTCTTCTTTTCGCATACTATGTGGCCTTGTGGAAGACATTTTTTTTTTCAAGAATACTACAAGACAAATATACATATATTCTTTCATTTACTTCGATTTAATACGTGTTACACCTTTACGAATAATCATGTGTACTTTATGGAAATTCATAATATGCTTCTGATTTTTTAAATTTCATTTCAATTAGTTGATTTTATGAGACATTAGGTCTATAGCAAATCCTCACTTCCCAGAAATTACAGTTTTTACAAGTACATCTGGGAGGGGCTAGTAAGTGAGTTTAGGTGACATTGATTTATTATCCAAGGGGGTGATAGCAGACAGCGATGATAAGGGTGCAGGAGGGAGAATACGGCTGCATGAGGGTCATCCAGTGAGATTAATCTGGCGATGTGTCTACAGCTAATATGGGTGGCTTTCTAACCCCTCAATCTGGCAGAGGGATGGGGAAGTGTGTGTAGAAGGGGATGGGTCCTTGTAACAATCCATGCTCGGTAGTTTGGAACAAACTTCGTTAATCAAATTTATTTTCTCTTAACTGACGATCTTGTCATCCAAATATTAGTGTAAAAAATATTTTTTACTGCGAAATCAGAGTTCACCGTCCATTTTTATTATTTATGATGACTGTGGGGATGTGTAGATAGGGAATTTTATTGTTTTTGGCTTTGGTTGTGGGGAGTCCCTATATTTGAATGTAAATATCCTTCGTATGAATATATGAATTAATTTTTGTGTGTATTTGAATAAATTTCATTGCAAATTGTTTGTAACTGAAGCCTGCACCTACCTCATGAGATCAGAGAGCTGCGGTCTTAGATGTAATATTTGATCTAATGTGTTAATGTGCCTAATAAATAGTTTTAATTGTATCTGATTTCTGTTGTATTTCTGCAGAGTATTACTAATCGTCGGCCGGGGATCGAAACTCCATTCAAGAGTAAAATCTGGATTTTTGCATTATTCGATAAGCAAAGGCATCGTCTGCGTAAATTTTATTGACACCTATTAATGACTACAAGAACGATGCATTTCTTCAGCTATTTACCTCCGGTGGGAAGGAATAACGAGCTTTCGTCTTCTCTAATCGCTCACCCAAGAACTCGTCCGGCATAACACTTTTCAGAAACTCATTTCAAAATACAATGAATTTTAACTTAAAAATCAAGCAGTTATATTGTTTCTTATTTCTCCTGATTTTTTTTTCTTTCAATTATGACATTACAGGGTCGAAGTTATTCATGAGAAAGCTGGATTCGTGAGGAAGTAGACCGCGAGGCTTTAACGCCACTAAATTAAAAAATAAGCTACTAAATATGACAATTTCATAACATACTATATGCAGGCCCACTTCAATAACAACAGCATTAAATAATAATAATAATAATAATAATAATAATAAATATTTTATTTCAGGATTGTTTCTGTTATTTACACAGGAATCCTCAACCAAAATATACATTTTTTTTTCTTCCACACTTCCCGGTCTTGCGTGTCTGGTTGTCATAATAATAATAATAATAATAATAATAATAATAATAATAATAATAATAATAATAATAATAATAATAATAAAAATAAAAAATATCACATTTTAAGGAAATTTCTGAACGTTACAGATAGTGCAAACTTTAAATAAACTTTTATATTTTATTTTTTGAGACTCGAGAGTTTGTGGCATTTAAAGATTGAGTATATTGAATTCGAAGTAATTAGTTTCTATTGATAATTATCAGATCACCAATTTTCTTCCCGAAGGGTTACAGATTAATAATAATAATAATAATAATAATAATAATAATAATAATAATAAACTATTTAGCAACCTATAATTAATAATCCGATATATATTATAATTTTGACATTTTCAGTATTTTATAAAAAGGTTAAAGAATATATTTGTATGATTAATTATTTATTTTGCTCCATGCCACCAGACATCTTACCAGATTTCAGAGTTTATCTCCTGGCATTGGTGTAACTGTAACCCGCTTCTGAGGATGGGAGACTTCGAAGGCGGAGGTAACGTTGCGCCGTTGATATGTTGGGTGATAATAGTAACGAAGCACCGGGGAAATCTTTAAACCTAACCTAAATTCCAGACCATGGCGACCATAGGAATACTTAAAGGAAAAATGCCTTTGTTCTAAGCGAAAATCAAATCAGGAACCTCATGAACTATGAGTCAGGAACTCTGATCACAAAACCAGACTTGTTCATGATTAGTTATAATTTTAATTATATTTTTCTTAATGACTTGTATTTCCTATGGTTATATTTTTATACTTTCATTTGGCATAATAATGCCTAATATATTTAAATAATACTTATATAATTTGTTGGCTGCGGGAGATGGTCTAGAGGATGTTTCTTGCCTCTAGTCCCGAGGGTCAAGGGTTCAAACCCGGCCGTGGTAGAGGGTTTTTTTAAGGATGGAAAAATCCAAGGGACAGTTCCTCCGGGAGGGACTTTAAGCCGTAGGGCCCGAGTCTGAAGATTTTCAAGCTCATAAAAGAAGCACAAGTCTGAATAAAAAGGCATCTATGCAAAAATTTCCAAACGTTCCCACCCTAATAGTACCTCGGTTTCCTAGATGTCACTATGAGGCGTGACGCTGACTCCGGGCCATTCAATGACATCAAACAAGTGTATCTAAATTAGTATGGTTTCTCCCCTCTTGATGTCCCATCTCCTTTCAAAAAACGGTAAACTGAAAATATATAAAACTATTATTTTACCAGTTATATTATATGGGTGCGAAACATGGACTCTTACTTTAAGGGAGGAAAGGAGATTACAAGTATTTGAGAATAAAGTACTTGGGAAAATTTTTGGACCAAAGAGAGATGAACAGACAGGTGAATGGAGAAGACTACATAACAATGAACTACATGGTCTTTATAGGAAGCCAGATATAATAAGAACAGTTAAGTCTCGTAGACTGCTATGGGCAGGACATGTTGCACGTATGGGAAATGGAAGACTTGCATGGAAGCTTCTTGTAGGGAATCCAGAGGGAAAACGCCCAGTTGGTAGACCAAAAATGAGGTGGGAGAATAACATTAACAATGATTTGAGGGAAGTAGATTATACAGGGAATGATTGGAAAACATTAGCTCAGGATAGGGATGTATGGAGAGCTTATGTCCGTGCGGCCATGAACCTTCGGGTTCGATTGTGCCAATGAGTAAGTAAGTAGGGGGAGAACGCCTAAGGGACACAAAGGCATACTACTACTATTACCTATTAATTACAGGTTTTAAATTAAGCTTAAACTGTTTGGCCTTCAATTGTAATTTTTTAAGTCATACTCTGTGTTACAAGACAGTTTTTAACTGTATAAATTAATATAATGTAGTTTATGGTTCTAATATTGTTTTGTTTCTTTTTTATTTGTGAATATTTTAGATTTACACACACATTATTTCTTTTTAATAGAACAATATTTCGATATTGAATAAATATTTCTGGTTGTGGTTTTGATGAAAACATTAACGTAATATTTGAAAGTAAAGTTCATATTCGTTCTGCGGGATTATAAAATTGAATTGCACTTTGAAAGAGGAATTGGTATATAATTTGTTGGCACGGGAGTTGTAATTCCTGGGCATTGATCTGGATGAAACTGCTGTCATTGATTCATGTCACAGTAAAAGTAAATCCGTGCATAGAGGCTCCAGTAATAATATAATGTTTCGATTCATCATCCCAATGGTACTCTCAGTTCTCATCCATCATTCATTTTTCCTATAATACGCTTTTCCATAACCCTTGATTATTGAAACTTTTCTCGTTGTTTCGCAGGTAATCTGCAACTCTTTTATTCGATGCAGACGAGCGAATTTATAAAATGATTATAATCTTCGAAGAATCGAGTAGCTTTGAACCATAACGCGCGTGCAGTGCTTATAAAACATATTTTCATAAAAAAATACGTTAGTTAATCGAGCCATAGTGCCTACATGTTTCTTTTATTTTTATTTATCCTCAAACCATAACTTAAACACAAGATCACAACATAGTCTCTTGCTTAATATACCGCAACATAGGACGTCACATCACTCCATGTCATATACCATCTTCACTTCTCGCAACTGGAATTCCCTACCACAAGAAATAAGGGGCTGCCGGACATTGGCAGCTTTTAAAAGAAATCTAAATTTATGTTTGCTCTAACCTCGACTTCATTATTACCCAGTGTAAGGTATAATTTATCATATTCATACTATTATTATTATTATTATCATCATCATCATTATTATATTATTATTATCATCATTATTATATTATCATTATATTATTATTATTATTATTATTATTATTATTATTATATTATTATTATTATTTATTATTATCGTAAGTATTATTATTGTTATTATCGTATAAAAAATGTTGTTTGTACATGAAATTTACAAACATTGCTATAATTAGTAATAGTGTATATCTATATTTGTCAAATATTTATTTGTATTTGTGCTGGTTGAGTGGAAGATAAGGCCTTATGGCCTTAACTCTGCCAGAATAAATAAAACATTATTATTATTATTATTATTATTATTATTATTATTTATTTATTTTGGTCCCCCAATGTGTCTTCGAGGCAGCATCTCTGCTTCGTACGCAGCAGGCCCGGATTCGATCCCCGGTCCGGACAAGTTTCCTGGGTGATGTTTTTCGGGGTTTTTCCTCACCTGTAAGACAAATGTCAGGAAACTTTAAGGTCCAAACAGTCCCCTAACGTCATCTGGCCTTCATAATCATTATCACGTTTGCCATGTTTAGTAATGAATGTATGCGTGAATTGTATGTTTAGTCTTAGTGTTGCAGTGTCTCGGAGGAGGCCCTGATATTGAGCTGATCAGTGATCACTCATTCGGGTTAAGGCCTTCCATGTCCTTGTGTGTTCAAAAAAAGTTTGTGTGAGATCAATATTTCAAATCCCTCTCTCGACAGGTCGTGTGGCTGTAAGCTCCGGATGGCGGGTGGCACGTGAAAATAACACGGGAATGAAATGCAAATTATTTGTTTTTGCATGAACTTAATAATTATACAGAAATAATTTTACAGAAGTTTAACGATATATATATATATATATATAGGGTGTTTCAGAATAAGTATTACAGACTTCCAGGTTTTGATGAGGAACCCATGACCCGAAACTAATAATAATAATAATAATAATAATAATAATAATAATAATAATAAATTTATTCCAGCAAAGTTAAACGTAAGGCCTTCTCTTCCACTCAACCAGCACAAATTACAAGTACATATTTGACAATATAGATTATCAACTTTTATAAGATTCATGATGTGTTCCGTTGAGGTTTATTCAAAATTAATATAAAATTATAGAATATTCACCTGAAAGGTCCGTCTCCTCAACTTAATTATCATTTAACTGTAGCGCTTTCGGGACTTGTCCCATCATCGGCAGGATTCAAAACTGGTGTTTCACTGAAGATCTGGTAGAAGGGGGTTGCATGTATTTGGTTCGTTTTTCGTTTATCAGGCTGTCGTTGTGAGCTGTCTTTCATGATTTCCATCTCTTCGAGTACGTTTTTATCTTCGCTGGATTATTTTCCTCTGTGCATTACTGTTAGGGTGTTTTCAAATATTAACATGCGATGTCCTTCATGGATAACGTGTTCTGCATAGCTTGATTTTACCTTTTGCGTGAATGAAGTCTCGAAAATGTTCTTTGAATCTGAATGTTAAAACTCCTGTTTCTTTCCTCCTATATAAAATTTGTTGCAGTCCTTACATGTCGGTTTTTATAAACTCCCTTGTCTGTGAAATTTATTTTTCCTTCAAATGTATTGTTTAATTATGTTGTTTAAATTTGTTATTGGTTCTGTATGCTATTTTTACGTTTTATCCGGAATTGTAACTCTGCTTATTGGCACTGAAGATATAAGTAGTTTTATCGGCTTTCTTTAGTGCATTGGCTAATTTTGTGTTTCTTTCCTGTGTATGTAAGTGTGATCCATGTTTTCTTGTTGTTGTCCAGATTCTTTTTGCTAGTTTTAGTTTATGTTTTGGTTATGTTGTTTCTTTCCTTTTTTGTTTTTTTACGAGCTATCTATGAATTCTTCATTATAGCCATTGGTTTTTTGCCATATACTTAATGTAGTTGAGTTCTTGATATAATTGTTCTTTTGCTTAATGGGAGTTTTCAACATTCTAACTGACTAGGTATTAAATGTACAAATTTACTGTTGAAAAGGGTGTGTAGAATTTTTGTTTATGGTTCCAGAGCATTGTTTGTGGGTGTTGCCGTAGATACCGATTTCTAGTTTATTGGTTGTGTAGATTTTGGTTTATAGACAAATCTAAGTAGTTTAATGCTGTTGTTAACTTCTATTTCTTCGGTGGATGAAAAGTGATTTTGTTTATGCATGTTGTTTAAGTCTTGTAGTATTCTTTTTCTTTTTCTGTTTTCATTTTCATATATTACTAGTACATCATCGACACATATCGTGTAATTAGTTTTTATGGTGAATTTGTGTATTAGTTCCTCAAAATGTTTATTTTCCGGTTCTTGTAGGAAGATTTTCTGCCATTATTCCAGATGTAGGACTCCCCATCGGAGATCCCCCCGTCTTCTTGATAAAAATGTTTCATTGTTCAAATTGGAAGTAAATTTTGCTTTATTGTTGTTGTTATTATTAGTTTGTTTAACTGATTGATATAGGTTATCTTCAAGTTTACTGTCTGTTAGTTTTTGTTATTATGTTTGCTGTTTCTTTATCGGGATATTAGTGTTACAGGTTTTTTATGTCGAATGACGTCATTTTAGTATTCCTATTGATTTCTAAATGCTGGTAGTTTGTATGCTAGTTCAAATGAGTTCTTAATTGTGTAACGATTTTCAAGTTTGACATCATTTTTCATTTTCTGAGCGACTAATTTGGAAATTTTATAGTTAGGAGCATTCATGCAATTAACAACTGGTATTATGGGAATGTTGTCCTTTATGGATTTTTGGAAGGGCTTTCATTACTGGTGGTGAGGGAGTATTATTTACCCATTTGGCGTTTTTGTATTTGGTTATGTTCATTATTGGTTGTGTTGGTGATTAGAGGGCACGATTTTAGTGCTTCTTTTATTTTGTCTGCTATACTTCTCCTGTGGGAATCTTTTTCTATTTTTTTGAAATTGTTTTCCTTTATAAATTGCTTGGTTTTATTGATGTATTCTTCCTTTTCCATGATAACTATTGTGTTGCCCTTGTCGGCTTTTGTGTGTATTATATTATTGTTCTTAAATTTTCTTTTTATTTTAGAAATGTTCTTGAGAGTTTGTTTATCTTTGATGTTTATTGTTGGTGGAGTTTCTTTTATGACTTTAGCTGCTTCGTATCTAATATGATTTTTGTTATTAATGTTAAGTTTGTTTATTGCAATTTCAGTTTCAGTAATTAAATTTTGTTGTGTTCTTTTTGCGTTCTGTGTAGGGAAATATATACACAATGCTAATTATAAAGAATTAAAAACATATTAAATTTTGCAATGGAAATTTCATGTACAAACAGTATTTTATACGATGATGATGATAATAATAATAATAATAATAATAATAATAATAATAATAATAATAATAATGATAATAAATTTATTCCAGCAAAGTTAAACATAAGGCCTTCTCTTCCACTCAACCAGCACAAATTACAAGTACATATTTGACAATATAGATTATATATACATAATGCTAATTACAAAGAATTAAAAACATTACATTTTGCAATGGAAATTTCATGTACAAACAGTATTTTATACGATGATGATGATGATAATAATAATAATAATAATGATAATGATAATGATGATAATAATAATAGTATAAAAAATACCATTTCGATATAAAATAAGTTTGAAGATCAAAACACAATGGACTGATATCGTGTGTCTTGTGTTTCAGATTAAGTATTACAGACTTCTAGGGGTTGTACTACCACCTGTCGAGTCCGAGGAAGATCTTGCACAAATTCTGGCGACAGCAGAAATTATTGAGCACACACCAGGTCTTGTGGGGCATGTGTATGAAAACATGCGTCGCAGGTACACTTTGTACAACGGACAACAGGGTAGTCACGTAGAACAACACTTATAGTACAACCCTCTAGAAGTCTGTAATACTTATTCTGAAACACAAGACACACGATATCAGCCCATTGTGTTTCGATCTTCAAATATACTTTTCATCGAATTGGTACGTTTGCAGACATGGGTTCCTTATCGAAACTTTATCTACTAGTTACCTCTACAATCCCTAGAAGACTGTGATACTTATTCTGAAACACCCTGTATATTTACCTTAGTTAAACTTATTCCTTTATGGAACTTATTACGTATTTCATCCCACCGGGCCTTAACATACATACTTTTTGACCACACAAGGACATAGAGAGCTTCTCCGGATGACGGATCAGATCAATACCAGGCTCATCTCCAAGACCACAGTAACATTTAAGGCAAGATACACCATTCGCTCATACATTCATACTAAACAAGGCGAATGCGATAGGATAATTAATTATGGCATAATGGTGGTTCGGGGACTATTTGGGTCTTAAAGTTTCCCGACATCTGTCTTACGGGTGACGAAAAAAATCTCACCCAGTAAACTTGTCCCGTCCGGTGTTAGAACCCGGGTCTCCCTGCATCTAAGGCAGTGGTACTCACTAGAAATTACAAGAGAGCCAAATATAAGAAACCATATCTGTTCGAGAGCCGCATCAAATTTCACAGTTCTCAGTCTTGGTAACACGCAGCTTTTTTTTTTCATTTATGGACAAAACACAATTACTGATTACTGTCATTTAATTTTTGTTAATAATTAACTGTTTATTATTTTATTATTATTATTATTATTATTATTACGGTACTGTACATAATTTTAATCATGGTGTAGTACAGTGAGCAATTCTATGAAGGGTTGCAAGTTTATTTCTTCCTCTGAATATTCTTCAATAAGATGTTGGAAACATGGGAAACTAGTGAAATCATTATTACTAAGTTCTTCTGTATACATTTTTAATTTTTCTTCTAAAGAAAAAATTGCACTTGTGAGCTGAGTAATAAGTTTATTTGTACCTTGCATTTTTATTTGGACATCATTCAGTATTCCTGTTATGTCAGCCAGGAAGCCACATTTTAACCACCATGAAGAAGAGTCTAGTTCAGGGTATTCTTTATCTCGTTCACTTAAAAAGAGTTTTATTTCATGGCGAAGATTAAAAAATCGTTGCAAAACTCTTCCTTTACTCAGCCACCTGACCTCACTGTGATAAATACCATCATCATACTGTGAATTAAGCTCTTTGAGAAATTCTATGAATTGCCTATGATTTAGTTCACGTGATCTAACGAAATTAACAATGTTAATTACTTTCTTCATCACAGATCTGAAAGTTTCGTCAAATTTAGCAGCAAGATTTTCTTGATGTAAAATGCATTGGTATGTTAATAAGTGGTCTCTATTTATTTTTTTTTTAAACAGAGAAATGAATCCTGCATGGCAACCTACCATTGAGGGACAACCGTCAGTGCACACTGATAAAAGTTTGTTTAGGTCAATTTTGTATTTGTCAAAAAAAGATTTAACTGCTTCAAAAAATCTATTCCTCGTGTCTGACCTGTCATAGATATTACAGTTAAAAATTCTTCCTTTATAATCCTTATCTTATTACGATATTTAACAAATAAAAGCAACTGAGAGATGGAACTAATATCTGTGGACGAATCCAGAGCAAGGCTGAAATAGTCACATTCACTAATTTCATCGAGAGTACAAAGGAGCATGTCTACAGGCATTTCGTTAACTCTCCTAACGCAAGTAGAATCGGAAAGTTGTAACTTTTGTATGTCACTTTTATCTGTTTTGCATTTGGGAATGTAGAAAATATGTCATAAACGAATAGAAAACACCCCTTAAAAGTCACTGCATCGGTAAACGGTTTCATTTTGCGTGCTAAAATTTCTACTACTTCATATGATGCTTTTGTTATCAATTTATTTTCACTTACGGTATCCAACATCATTTTCCGTTCAGACACTTGACATTTTTAATGTTTTTAGTTTTCTGCTCTCAATTTAGAATTTTTAGGATATTTGCACTCAAAATTTGAATGCACCGTATTATAATGCCTATTAAGATTAAATCGTTTATAACCTTGAACTACGTCTTGACATAATAAACACATCGCACGGCCTTCCGTTTTAGCAGGTATGAAGAAAAATTCATGCTCCCAAGTATCTTGAAAAACTCTTCCTTCATCTTCGAGTTTTCTCTTTTTCCCTTTCGAAAAAAACACCAGCCATTATTAAACACTGAAATTCACTTCACTTCAACTGATTAGGTAACACACAGTATCCAGTCGTTTGATCATAGAAACTAAATTGTATAATACACTGCTCAAAACAATTAGAGGAACACTTGTAATAAATTGAATAAGTAATTGTTTTTAAAGCTGTGATGCTGAAAGTTGGACAATATGTAAATTGCATTATTACTTTTATCATTGGATACAAATTTTAAAGATCCATGGCCTAAATACAGAGAAATTACCTCAAATAACAAATATAGAGACATTTTTTATTTTGGAAGGCACTGGCCACTTCTAATTGGTAAGCTTCCTGATGTTGCTATAGTGACGAATGTTGATTATTGCCTTGTTTATTGAAGTCTCTGACAGAATGAGGCATTTAAATGAGTTTGAAGTGTATCATGCTCTACATCTTTTACGACAAGGTCAATCTCTGCGACAAGTGGCTAGAGAGCTTGGGGTTTCTCCTTCCGTGGTGTCCAGGTTACGCAACAGGCACAGAGAGACAGGTCAGTATTGTAGAAAACGTGGCCAGGGCCGTAAATTTAAAACAAGCCCCCAGGATGACAGATACGTTGTTCTTTCTGCTCTTCGACAGCGTACAAAAACTGCAAAAGGCCTGCAGAATGACCTTCATATGGCTTCCGGAATCCGGGTTTCAGACCAAACCGTAAGGAACAGATTAAGGAAAGAGAATATTCGTCCAAAAAGGCCCGTTAAAAAAACCACTCTTAACAAATGGGCATAAGGCAGCAAGTATGCTGAAAACCATGGTGATTGGAACCTGAACCAGTGGGAGTCCGTGCTCTTCTCGGACGAATCCAGGTATCGTCTTACACGTTGTGATGGCCGATTGAGGGTGTGGGACGGCCAGGAGAAAGATTTTCTGCAGAGGCTGTACAGGAAATTGATAGATTCGGAGGAGGTTCCATAATGGTGTGGGCCGGAGTTATGTACAACAATCGTACGGACCTTGTTCTTGTTCCCCAGCGACTGAATGCTGTCCGGTATATCGAGCACGTTCTGGAAGAGCATGTAGTACCTGCTGCCATTGGAGTAGGCCCTGTATTTCTGTTTATGCAGGATAATGCCAGGGCACATTCTGCTGCTGTCATCAGGGATTTCCTGAGGAGGAATGAAATTGAGGTAATGGAGTGGCCAGCGGTCAGCCCAGACCTCAACCCTATTGAACACTTGTGGGATCTTCTAGACAGGAAGGTCAGGAACCGACATCAAGCTCCACAAACTCTGCAGCAACTTGGAGATGCTCTGAAGGAGGAATGGGAGAATATCCCGCAAGAGGAAATCCAGAATCTTATCGGGAGCATGCCACGAAGGTGCCAAACTGTCATCGAATGTCGTGGAAGCCATACGCGATACTAACTCTATATAACGAGTGTTTAGCTTTGAAAAATAAGCACAAGATTCAATTGCTTACATAGCGGAATTATTTGAAAAGTTAATTGTCAGCGTTATTCATTTGTTTTTACTGACATGAGCAATAAATAAATAAATCAAAAAATAAATAACCACAAATAATGTACTTTATTAATTTCATGTTTGTACCTTTATCCAATGAAAACATATTTGCATATTTCATAGTGTTCCTCTAATTGTTTTGAGCAGTGTATTTCATTGTGAAAGATTCGGACAAGGTAGAAGTTTAAACGGTTTTAAAAACAAACGTACACATATTCAAAACCAATAACACTAGCCAGGACATTGCATTGCATTGTTGAACACGTGCTGTACTGTACTGATTGGAATGACACAGGGATATCCAAAGTTTTGTAGAATTTCAATAAAGATAATATTATTTTACTTAGAATCTAAAATTTAAATGTAATGTAATGAAGGTAAAATTATTCCAAGAGCCTTAATAAATATCTTCAAGAGCCGCATGCGGCCCGCTGGCCGCGTAATGACCACCGCTGATCTAAGGCAACGATGTTATCAATAGACGGTATAATACTAATAAAAAGCACGATAAAATTACGTTAATATATTAAACATAATATACAATTATATAATTAATATCTGTAAGGTACAGTCAGCTTGATTAAAACTTTTTAAAACTCTGCAGGCCTGGTTCCATCCTTAGTAGAAGGTTGTTAGGCTACTCTGTTGAAGGCTACTGCATCTTACATGTATTAATTTTACAATCGATATTAAAAATGTTACATTGTTAACAATATTCATTAATTTCTCATATGCCTCCTATAGGATCTAGCCATAAGATTGGGAATATTCGCATCACTTTTCCCATGAGACACAAAATCACCGTTATATACTTTTAAGTGTTGAACCTTGGTTTTATAAGTTAAAATATAAAGTATAAATACAAGAATAATATATATTATTATTTTATTATTATTATTATTATTATTATTATTATTAAATAAAAACAAGAATTTTGGAACAAATATTGTCACGAATTGGGGTATGCAGAAACAAATATGGGGGATCATCAGGAACCAGAGAAAAGACATGGATGGATATGTAAATTTATGCAGTATATCAACAGAAGGATGGGGAAAGTACTTTAAAGAAATGTACTCAGAACAGGAAACTACTGAGAACCCACATCTAGAGAAAACTACAAATAAAGATATATTTCAGATAAGCAAAGTAAAAAAACTGACGTACAGTAATCAGCGGGTATAGACAACATCCAGAATGAATTAATTACGGAAAGGGTAAATTACATGAAGAAATCTACAATATATTCAATACCAAATGCAATAGTTGGATAATACCCAATGGTTAAAAAAAATAGTATTATAATTCCAATTTTGAAAAAAAAGATATAAAAAATAAAAAAACTACATAGGCATCAGTCTATTATGCACAACACTGAAACTCTTCACTAAAATTATAGCAGATCATTTATCGAATACATCATAACTACTAGATTAACAACAAGGATTCCGAAAAGGAAGATCATGCACACATGCCATTTTTATATTAAAACAGATTACAGAAAAAGGCTGTTGAATTTAATGTCCCAGTCTTCCTATATTTTGTGGATATGGAAAAAACATTTAATCGGGTGAGATTAAATTACATACTCAACATATTATATAAGAAAAATATATCTAAAAACCTCATCACAATCATCAAAGAAATTTATTCAGGAAACAGTACAACTATCAGATATGGAAATAGTAAGTCTAAAGAAATATTAGTCCAGCAAGGAATACGACAAGGAGACTCATTAAGTCCCATATTGTTCACACTAATCACGAATGAAATTTTTAAAGAACTAAAGGTTGAAGTTAGAAAAGAGATTAAAATATGCAACAAAGAGCTGAAGATAATTAACAATGCTGATGACAATTCTAATTGCACAAAGTGAAGATGATTTACAAATGCTATTGCAACAAATGTAGAACAGGTCACGAAATTCTCCATCAAGGAAATAATGCAAACAAAAGATTGGGATATTTAAACAATACTGTTTGGAAAAATAAAAATTTAAAAATAGAAACAAAAGTAAGAATTTACAAATCTGTCATAAGACCAGTTCTAACACGTGGTTGCGAATGCCGAACAGAAATTAAAAAAAAAAACAAATTAATGAAACAACCGAAATAAAAGTTTTAAGGAAAATCTTAGGAAAATCGCTGAGAGAGAAAATTTGCAGCTCTGTTACCAGATAAGAATGTGAAATTGAACCTATAAACCTCTGGATAAATGATAGAAGACTAAAATGGAACGATCCCATAGATAGAATGGAGAACATAGTGAAGAAAGTACGTGACTGGATATCTCAGCAGAAAAGGCCTTTAGGAAGATCACAATATTACGATAGAAGGACGTCATCATACCCCGGATCTGAAGCTGCGAGCTTTCATGCGTAGAGGAATAATAATAATAATAATAATAATAATAATAATAATAATAATAATAATAATAATAGTAATAATAATAATGATAATAATATAATAATAATAATTATTATTATTATTATTATTATTATTATTATTATTATTATTATTATTATTATTATTATTATTATTACTACTATTAACCAAATGACATGATGTATGACATAATCATTAACTAATAAAGTCGGGCTCTGGCTTCCCAGTAACGTTGGCTTGTGGTCTTGATTATATAAAGCTGAAATCACATCAGGTAGTCCTTGTCTATTTCCTAATCTTGTTCACACAAGGGGCACTTTGGTCTTGGATTTATTTCTAATCGGTACAGGTACTACCATTTATGTCCCGTACTTAAACTAAATTCTGATACTACTCCCAGTCCTCGGTCAATCTAGTACCGCATGTTTCTGATTGTGCGTGTCCATTGTTTCTGCGTTATTCATTCTTGGGATTTATTATTTTGTGCAGTCTTGAATTCGCACTTCGTCATTGTTTTCACTATATGAAAGGAAATTTATCTAATATATAAAAATGAATATTTGTTTGTATGTTTGTTTGTTTGTACTTTATGCGCGGCCAAACAGTTGATCCGATTGTGATGGTGTTTTTTGCAAATTGTTCAGGGATGGACATAGGCTATGAGAGAGTTGAGATACTCAAATCCTACGCCCTTAAAAAGCCCCTTTGTAGTGAAAAACGTGAAAAAGTGCCTTTTTTTTACCCTTAAATGGCTTACGCTGCCTAAACCATAACAAATACACAAAATTAATGTACACAGAATTGAATATCCAAAAAAACTCTACAAAAATGTCCGCGACAGCATATGTTTATCTTTTACAGATAACACACAATAGCCATTTTTGTTTTTTTCATTGATGCCAATGAGATAGGGATAAGTAGATTCCCGGGCAAGCATCCGATTGTCATGGAACTTTTTGCAAGATGTTCAGGATTTTCTCCGGAAGGTTATAGGTTATTAGAGAGTTTTAATGCTCAAGCCCTTCACCCTTAAAAATCACCTTCTGAACTGAAAAAACGTGAAAAAATGTCGCTTTTTATAAGCTTAAATGGCTTACGCTGCCTAAACCATAACAAATACATAAAATTATTGTACACAGAATCGAATATCTAAAAAATCTCTACAGAAAAGTCCGCGACAGCATATGTTTATATTTTATCGACAACTCACAATAACCATTTTTGTCTTTCATTAATGCCGAGAAGATCGGGATAAGTAGATTCCCGGGCAAGCATAGCAGCGCACGGCAAGTATTCTTTTATGGATAACTCAAAATAACGAATTTTGTCTTTCAGTTCATTTATGCCAAGTACATCGGGATGCGTAGATTCCCGGGCAACGCCGGGTAATCAGCACAGGGTATCTAAAAATAATATTTTGGGTGTAGCAGCGAACGCCGGTTATTAGCTAGTATGAAATAAAATACACTTAACTGATTAACAAGTGTATTATAATAAGTGATTTGACAATTTGACAATTTTTTTTAATATGATAGATACAATTTCATCTCTAAGAGAAGTAGATAAAGAAATTTTCCCCGAAAGGATGTAAAAAATGGTATAGCTCCAGAGTCGCTGTTAATAAGCCATTAACTAAAATTTGGATTTTCGGATTTTACACCTCGTAATTCTTTGGTATTAAGTAATACATTTTGTTGAATCACAATACTTTCCCCGTAATTATCGTAATAGTCGAGTTCAGTATTGCAACAAAAGTAGTTAAAATTTTGAAGTGGATTACATAACAAACAGGTATAATTTAAGGAATTATATTTATGGGTAGAAATAATAGGCAGTATTGTCTTAAATATACAGTTACCGATGTATTATTGTTCTATAAATATTTAGTTTCTCTTTTACCATAAATATTTATTTATAATAATTTATCATGATGTATTATAAGTTTTCATTCCATTTAAAAAAGTATTATTTATTATTTTTGCTTGTTATCAATTTTTCCAGAAATTCTGTTAAATGTTCTTATTGCGTATTTAAATTAGCGACCTGTACCGACAAATACAATGGATATTTTTAGATATTTTATTGTGTATTTTATATAAATTAGCAAATAAGTTCCTGTGCCGACAAATATACTCCGAAAATCATGATGTGGAGGAAAATGTGACTGCATAATTTATTTAACACCGACTACCAGTGGGTTAATTTAGTTAACACGTCCCTGTTGTTGCATTTAAAGCGCGCATCCTTCAATATTTCGAGTTTGCATGCGATATTAATGTAAGTAGTGTATATTAGTTTTAATGTTTTATTTTTCATTGCACTGATTCAATCTGAGGATCGTATTTTATTTTCAGATCAATATCAGTGTTTCCCCCCCCCCTCGGAAAAAATCTGTAGATGCTGTAAAGCAATTATATTGTTAGATGGATCCATATTCTTCAAATTGCAATTGAAAAAGGAAAATATATACAATGAATTTCCAGTACCACATTTTTTTTTCCTTTTTTCACTTTAACTTAGGATAACCCTTCCTCTACAAACGAAATTACATTGGAGAATCTGCCAGTCTTGAAAATCCTCCGGGATTTCTGCACCACATCTTTGTAGAGTAGATGTCAGTAGTGACAAGGGTGTAGAAATGTTTTGCAGACTTCAGCTTTTTTTCCCTCTCGCGGAAATCTTACTCCAATTTTAATAAAATTGTATGATTTGAATTCAAGTTTAAGGCTAATTTTCATGTATAAATTTAAAAAAAAACTGTAGAAGGGGAAATTATATAAGTGCGCAGATTTTAAGTACATATTCGTTGAGATAAATATAATAATCCCCTCAGGGGTCCTCATCTAGGGGATATGTGGATGGCGACCACAAAACAATTCTTCCACTTACTTGTGTTTTGCACTCTTTTAACTTTACTATCTAACCTCTCTAGGTTAACTCTTGTTTTTTTGACACCGACGCTATTAGGGCATCCGAGGGCTAGGGAGTCTTTCCTTTCTTCCATTTCTTCTTTCCTTTATTTTCTTTTCTGCTCCAGAAAAGCCTGACCAGAGGCTATAAGATGGCAGCCCCATCACTGGTCTTGCCTTCCTTTGGCCAGCAACCAATCGAAGGGACTATTATTATGCTTTCAAGTCTTATACGAGAATTTCCCTCAAACGCTGGAGGGAAAATTTTCTATAGGATCGTAACAGGCCTTGGCCTAATACTTGGAAGGAAGAAGAAGAAGAAATATAATAATCAAAATATCATAGATTTTAAGTCTTGAAACACTAAAACACTGAAGAAAAATCAAATTCATCTCCACATGCTGAATCCCAAACAACGCTTTTACGTAAACAAAATAGTTTACCAAATGATCAATTTAAAGAATCGCATAGTATATAGAAGACCTAAAAGGGGGAAAAAAAAAAAAAAATCTTTGGTATTGTTCGATAAAATGCGTATTAGCCTATGCTGTTGCACTAATATCAATTTTCGTTGAGTAACATTATTACTGCATATTTATTTGCCTGATTCAGATTACACAAACACATCCATCTATAGTAATTCTGCCCGAGGGCAGGTCTTTCACTGCAATCATAGCATTTTCATCCTAAACTTTGCACCTTTACTAGGGAATTATAGGTGTGGTAGCTTCCCGTTGCTTTCTACACCGGTGAAGGATAAGGATGATGACCGGATGATTTTCGGGGACTGTTGGGCCCAAAGCTTCCTCGCCCAGGAACCTGCCCCGACCGGGAATCGAACCGGGCCCGCTGCGTGACAAGGCAGCACGCAACTCGAGACCACAGCGGTGGACACACAAACACATCAGTATACAATTCTGGCACTCCCATGAATGAAAAGGCTCATACTCAGGAGAGAATTCCATTATAGAGTGGACATAAAAATAAACCTTTATTCATAGAATTATCATTTTAGAAATCCATTTTTAATATGTTAAAGAAAGTAGATGTGCTATACCAATTCCGATCTAAGTTCCAGTTTTACTGTAAACAAATTCGTATTAGATATAACTTCCGACACCGTCTATTGGGGAAACCGTGGTGCTACTTTTACCCGTCATATGACTGAATTGTGTACGGAACTATCATCGATAGAAACACTGTTTTTAGGCAATAGTCGTATTTACAGAAAATAATACTAAATGTGAGGTAAGATTGTACCAATAATTAGGAGCTTCCTCTATTTTTATTTATTTATAACAAAATGTTATAGGTCTATAAGGCCTACCTAATCAGATGTTTACGCTTTGTCCATGATGTCGAAATATATCCTTTATTTAAAATGTCTGAATTTATATGTTCCATGCTGACGCACTTGTAAATTCTGCTGTTATTTTCACATCCTCAATGGGCAGTGTAGGATATTTTTCATTAAACTGTTTGAAAACATTCAAAATAATTTGTTCCTCTCCGCTTTTGAAATATTTTCCTTTCCATTGTATTATAATTATGCAGAAGCGGCCATTTTGAAACAACTAACATTCCAACTTATACTACATTACGCATACATAGGAATAAAACATGATTTATTTAATGTATTAAAATTGTAATGATATATTTTAAGATTTTCGCATGTAACATATATAGACATGTGCTAGAGAGAACATATTTCTATTGTTTTTATTTTCTCTATTTTGAATGTTATAGAGGTAACTTACATTTTCTTACACGCTCAAACATAAAATCGTTATGTGACCAATGAAAATGCAGATATACATCTGCGTTGTTTACATTACTACTGGAACTTAGCTCATTCAACATTATATCATCTTCAGATGTATTTACCAATAGCTTAGTAAAATATTATATTATAAATATTAAGAATAAAACAATAGGACAGTTATATAAATATAAAATAATAAATGGGTCTAAAAATATAATATTAATTTGTGGCCTACAGCACTACAGGTTAAATGGGAATTCAATACATTTAAATATCATTATGAAACAAATTCGCTAAAAATTATGTTTTAATTTATTTTTAAATGTATTTATATTATACTCTTAGGCTGGATGTTCTGTCATAATTTTATGATATAATCTAGTACCGAAATTGCTTCCATAATTGAAAACTGTAGTATGACAGTTTGGTTCTGCTGGCCTATTGTAAATTGATTTTTGTGTGTTATATTTATGATTTTTTAAATACTTATTTGATAATATGTATTAAATAAAAATTACCTAAAATCATTCCGCTAATTTTTAGACTTCGAAAAAATAATGGTTAAAAGTGCATTGTACTCGTAAGTTAATGCAACAAAAGTAGGCCCTACATGAGATTGATATTTAATTTCCCAAATATTGTATTATTTAATGGCGATGAAATGAAAATGATTAACAGTAAAATTGGATATATTGGTATGATATAGGAACCCTTCCCTAATTTCGTGTCTTAGGCCTATAATTCAATATTAAAATCGACCATGAAGTCGCAAAATATTTATTTATTTGTTTGTTTAATGTAGGGCACTTGAAACACAGATCATTCACCTAAATAACAGACCTTATTGACATATTTATAATAACTATGTTCATTAGAAACAATAACAGAAACACCATGAAACAATATTAAGTCGCAAATATCAAAAGGAGGAAAAATTTATATTTTCACTTCCTATATATTCTATGAAAATGAGACCAAATAATCCTCATGAACGAATCCACGAATAAACTTCTGTATAGAAATATTTATTTATAAAAAATTACATAGTATCATATAAATTTGCCAGCCAAAGTTTAAAAATATTTTTTTTATTTTATATTCCTCAAGGAATTCATTCTTAAAATTTGAGGACTTGTAATATTTCCTTTCTGAATATCTCCTATGTGTAGGCCTCATGTTCACCTGAACGCTAGATGTTATGTAGATTGCATATAATATTACTCCAGCTGTGGTGAAAACACTGCAGATTATGCCATGGACCATGTCTTCCCTTTCCTTCCGAAATGTTGTAAAGCTATGAGTCCCGTATCTTAGATTTACGTCACGTATGAAAACATTGTGCCCAAAATAAGAGGTTAGTAAAATGTGTCGGCCCGATAACGCCAAGATTTGAATTCCACCAGTGCTGAACTGAGTTAAGAGCTTTATTAAATACAATTTTACCTACCTATAAAAATAAGATCCCGGATACAACAGATTTACTTTTAAATGGGTAGGCCTATAACAAACTGGCAAAATATTAAACATTAATTAAGACATACATAAAATGAGTTAATTTGTTTATAAATAGTCTGCAAGATTATCTAAAGCTAAAAATGCCCCAAAGGCTAATACTTTCAGCAAAATTTACTGATTAAGATAATTTTCATAATCAAAGATACGGTACTTGCTCGCATAATTTGCGACCCGCGTATTTTACGCACTCTAATGTTTAAGTGATTGTTTGCAACTTTTTACTCCGTGCATTTTTCGCACACATGTTATGTAGGGCCCACATTTTCTTTTCGATGTAGTAGGGATTTTCATTCCCTGAATTCCATTATCAATTCTTATTTTCCAACATAGGTCACTTACTAGCAACTGAACTACCTGCTTCACAAAGAAACTCAAGGTTCCGCTCTTTAACAATGCTTGCCCTTAGTAGAGACAAGTTTTAGAAAAGTAAATACCGGTATTTCAGTTGACTTTCAACACTTCTAATGTGCACTTGCTTTCATACTGTATTTCCAGATAGGAAAGCAATATAACAATTACACAGCATCATATAAGTGATAAGTTTCGCGGAATATTTCGGTAATCATGCAGAAGGATGAGATTTCGGAGTTCTCGAATCCAACGTGCGTTATTGGTGGAAACAAAAAGACGCGCTAAATAATGCAAGAAGTGACAGTAGGGCATTTCGAGGCGCGAAAACTGGTAAATATTCTGCTGTACACCATCGTGTACTTTCAATTTATTTTGAACAGTTGCGGAACGACGGTATCGCAGTTACATATGACATGCTAAGCTACGTGCACGTGAAATTTCTAATTCTCACAACATAGACGATTTACGATATTTGTATTGTTTCATTTGTATAGGCTAATAATTATTATTGTTTATAGATTTATTATTGAATGATTTTTTTTTCAATGCCCCAGATTATCATTTCGACATTTCTGGTGTTCTTTCCTGGCATTGACTTAATTGTAACCCACTTCTGAAGTTGTTGCGCCTAGAAGGCGGAGTTACGTTCCCGATGATATATGTGATAATTATTTGTATAATTCAAGATTACACACAATGTTATGCTATAAGTTTATAAGAGATGACAAAATTACGACTTTCTTAATTGCTATACTTACCTATCATAATTGGGATAACTCAGATCAGGACCTCTATTTTTTTAATTCGTATATTTTACGCTCCCCAATTTTTCAGTGCCCAAAGTAAATAAAAAAAGTGCGCAAATTATGGGAGCAATTACGGTATTCAGATTTATCATTTGTTACAGTATTCCTTGTTTTGACTACACTGCGCTATAATCACATATTCAATTTATGGTGGATTCCAATATGAAGGTAGATGAATTATAGTAAATAGACAGGATTAGATACCTCTTATTTTGGAATATTATTATTTTTATGTAATTTGATGTTAAAGTACTAAGTGAAATGAAATTAATTTCATATGTAATCAATGAAATAGGTAAGATTTGTATGTGTTACACTCTTGAACATATGTTTTTTCATGTCAGATAATGATATAAATCTCTTGTCATTTAAATATAATGATAATAATGATGATGATAATAATAATAATAATGATAATAATAATGATGATAATATAATAATAATAATAATAATAATAATAATAATCTAACAATTACATACATTTTCTTTAGCTGAAATAGTTTGTAACTTTTGTCGAATGTATAGATCTAACCCTTCCTGGAATTGTCATATCAATAAAAAATAGTAGCTCTTAATAGAGAATAACCCATAGATCTGCCCGTGACTTTTTAAAATTGATTTTGAAGATTCTAATCGCAAGATCTTAGAAGCTAAATTAACTTTAGAAATAGGACATGTGTTTATCTTCATTTGCCCGCGCCATAGTTCAGTGGTTTAAGGCATAATGCCTTGGTGCAGAGCTATGGACTTATACTGGTTCGAATATCCTTGGAAGAAAGACTTTTCCCATGGGTTTTTGCCAGTATGGGACCATGCCCACCCAGCATCATGAGGAATTTGGGTAACTACAACATGTAGCTGCTCTAGGTTAAAAAACGATTATAACGGCGGGGACACTCAACATTCTGACCACATGCCACCCCTACACGGCTAGATGATCCTCCATCTCTGTCATTAACACATGTGGGTGCGAAGTAAGCAGCCGGCTAATAGGATAAGGACCTTCTAGGCCTATCGCTCCATGGAGTTTTAGTTTCTCTTCATTATGTAACTTTTCAACGCAGGATCGTTAACAACCCATTGGATCTTGTTAAAAAATGAGATGATATGCTAACGATGTGTTATAAAGAAATTATATAAAGTTTTGGACATATATCTTTTTTATATTTAATTTATTTAAACTTTTACAAAGCAACTATAGGTAAATTCCTCAAGAACACTATAACCCAGTGGTACACAATTTTTTACACTCGCCACACCTTTGAACATAAATACACTGTTGCAGCATTTAAAATTATTTCTGGGAACATTTAAAAGTGTCAACTTTCGCCTAAATATATAAAATACGTGTTTTTATTTTTGGTTGAATAAGTAGAAATAAAAATATAAATATATCTTAATTCTTTTTTTGGATATCCCGTGCGTCTGAAAATGAAATATATTTATAGATAGATTTTTATTGATATTTTATTTAATGCGAGTGTATAAACAATATTTTTTTAGTTTTTCCATTTGGTGCATAAATTAACAATTTTTTTTCGACGTGCCCACTCTAGAACAAGCCACATGGTAGAAACATTGATTTGTCAAATTCAAATTAGCAACACTTGGGCGATCATTTGCTAGCGTCAACTTATAATTTATTTCGAATTTTAGGTAAACCCTACTTGTAATGGTCTGATTTCGCTGATTTTTTATAATACCTACGGTTTGCAGTTTTAGAATGCCAGGTGGTCGAAACAGGCCATTCTTTTAAATGGAGCCTAGGCACTTTTGCAGGTGTCCTCTTTCACGTAAATACATTAACCCGTAGTAACACACCCACATGCGTAATGCAGCATCCCATTTGCCATCGGTATCTTCAAAGAAAAAGCCTTTTACACAAGTTTAAATATTTGTAGTGCAAACTTGGTTACCATGCGTGGCAATTCTAGATTCTGGCTTTGTAGGGCTACATACTATACTACTCTAATTTAATTTTAGGGCTTAACATGACTGATTTTATAGGGCACATCTATGGTGTACAGGATAGCGTTTGTTACTAGCATCTCAGGATTGGCGATTTCTATTCCCAGTTATATAATAAAATTGTTGATTATAGAGTCTGGAATGGGGTTCACCGAACCTCTAAAGAACGATAGAGGTAGAACGGTAATATTTTATTTATCGCTTTATTTATGTACTTAACAATTAAATGTATTAGCTTCGCAATTCAAAGCTAGACGTGAAAGCATCAATACAGTTTGTCCAGAGTTCGCTTATTTCTAGCTTGAAGTTCATATACATGTCGTAAATCTACGACACAGGACCCATGGCTTTATTTCCCTTGAAGGAAACCATAATCACGATTTTATATCTAAAATCCATCGATCCCGGGCGGGTTTGAACCCACGAATGTCAGAATCACACGCGTGCATCGATAGTCATTGGTCCACCGTCACCGACAGGGCAATTGGATAGCTATTTAAATTGAGAGTAGCGAAATCCGATTAAGAGAACTGAGACTAATATTGATAGATAGAGTAACACTAACCATGCGATTGTGATATCTGCTTCCAGTTCAGCAACCATTTTAGCCAGCTTTGGCTCTTCCAGCAGACGTTCCACAAATTTAATTAGCCGAATTTCGTGAGAATTGTTATGTATTTGTTAATAATATGATTATTTTTAAACAGATAGTATGGTTTCTTCCATTTTTTCTTCACATACTCACATGGTCATATATGATCGCCAATTATCACGGATGAAAAGTATATTTAATTCTTTCCCTGTGGATCTGGATCCATTCCATAGAGATTTGCAGACTTTTTTTTAGGGACATTAAATTTATCAATCCTTCATCGAAGAGATTATATTAAACATCTGTAATTAATGTTAGTTATTATTAATTATATTTGATGATGCTCTTTTTGACATCTCACGTCACATTTCAAAGGGGCGATAAATTTTCGCAGATGTCTCTTATTTCAGGTTTCAGGTTATTTTATGTGTCATAAATCTATAAAACGGGCCCATTGATTTATTTTAAATTCCCAAAGGAATCAAAACTCAGGATTTTTACGTCCTTAAAAATCCATCAATACGGCCCGTTTGAACCCGCAAACCCCGGAGGCAGTGAACCACTAGTCCACCGGGCTCGACCTAATGGATGTTAAAAATACATTTGCAACTTTTTATTGTTCAATAGTCACATAAATAATTATAATTTGCTAAGAAAAATGTTACAATAAATAAAACAAGAAGAAATTAATCGATTAATATTATAATCTCCATGCATATAAGTTGAATATAGAAAAAAGAAAAATACAAATCCTATACACGTTAATGATATTCAGTAAGATTAAAAAAATTTTATTAATTGTAACAACTTAACATTTAATAAAGCAAATTGATTAATTTATAATAAAATATCTTAAAATAAATTATCTTTAATAAAGTAGGCCTACTTAATATACAATAATAATTAATATTCATGTTAAATTATAAGTTACTGTTCTTACTCTTATCGATTTCCAATTAAGAAGAGATTTCTCTAAAAAAACTTACCATATTCGGAAGATAATAAGTATCATAACAAATATTAATCATCATCTTCTAAAGACCGTCTTTGTCAATAAAGTTATTCCTCTCTTCTTTCAGCTACCTTTATGATTTCTTGATATTCTTGACATCCTATCATTCCTATTCTATTCTCCAAAAGTATTCCTTGATTTTTTCTTAAAATGTTATCTTCAAAAATTATTTAGGGAATTATTGTTACGGAGTATATTCCAGACAATATTTTTTGTCATTTATATTGATGATTATATTTATATAGGCTGTTTCCTATTTTTATCTATTAACTAACTAATCAACTTACTGGCCCTATAAAACATGGAAGTTCATGGCCACGCGGAGATACGCTGTTCATACATTGCAATCCTAAGATATATATATTTTTTCAATCATTCGCGAATAATTCGCCTCCCTTCATTCGTGGTGAATATTGTCTCATCTCATTCTTACCATACCTTTCCCTCTGGTTTTCCTACAAAAGTTTCCATGTCCCTCTTTCATTCCCCATTCGTGTCACACGTTTGTCCATCGCAGTCTGCGAGACTTACTTAACTGTTCGTATTACATCTGTTTTTTTCTTAAAGAGGTGGCTCCGTGACCCAAAGCAAGCAGTTAGATGCTCGCCTCTCATCGCTGGAGTCTCAGGTTTGCATCTCGGTACTCCTTATGGGTTCCGTGATTGACGAAACGAAGTCTTGGGGTTTCTCACATTTTACCCTGCCACTATTCCACCAGTTCTTCATACCCATCTCATCTATTTTATTTCATTTCATTTCGCCTGTCTGTTTTATGGTGCATCAGACCTGCAAAATAAGGGTTTCATCGCATCTCATCCCTCGACCCGGCCCCGAATCGGATACAAATTGAGGAGCTTCCTACGCCCTTTAAAGATCATATAGCTAACTGTTTGTAGTGTTCTCGATTCAACTGTTTAATTTTCTCTTTTTGGCCCAAATATTTTCCTAAAAACTTTATTCTAAAATACTCGTAATATTTTTCCCTCCCTTAAAGTAAAATCAATATATTAACACAATCGCAATATGCATAGAGAGAATATTCCAACAAAAACAAACATTCTGGAAGAGATTGAATTTCTAAAAGAAATCAATAACATCTTGATTGTAAACGAGAACGCGCCCAGTGTATACAGTCCTCTGTATAAAAGTATCACAAAGCAATAGTTGAATGCAGGCTTTCACGGCCGGTAATCATAATGCACCGGCGTAACCACTTTCTGCTACCATTATTTGCACCGTCGGGACCACTCTCATTGCTACCAGAAATTGCACCGTATAGGTGCTGGATCAAACCGTTATTGTTGATAACTATTTTGATTGGAAAGCATAGATTGTTCAAATTGTGACATCTTTGCCCGGGCCCATAGAGGCAACGAGGAATTCAACTTTCTTTACACAATTCTCCCAATACGTAATGTTTTCTGAGTTATAAAACACAATCGTGGAAGCTTTGGGATAAAGGAACTAACACGCGTTTGAGTAAGCTTTTGGAATTTGACTTAGACATCTGACTAATACTAACTACTGAATGAATAGGCATAAGTAAAAAGCACAACTAAAGCTTTTAATGCGAGTCAAAATTTAGTCAGATATGATATAAAGATAAATAAATAAATAAATAAATAAATATTCGCTTTACAAAGAAAAGAAATCATAATAGATCATCTACACAAAAAGAAAATATGATATAAATTAACATACATACATACATTATCACTCACTCTAGTCCAACCTCGGGTTGGGGAAAATACTATCCTAGCGTCCCCATCCTGGCTTACTGGACTAAACAAACATAATCAGCTCTCCTGAGCTGTTCTGACCAGACTCCAACGGTGACTACGTAGATAACCATTCGATGTTACAAAAGACAGCTATTTATGAGAGTTCACAGGGAGAGGGGGAATGCGCAATAGCATAGGGTGCGCACTGAAGAAAGGAAGGGATAGACAGGAAAGCATTTGGCACTGTTCATAAAGATGACACTCGAGATGGAGACGCGATGACGTATAGTTTGCGCAGTAAGACGTAATTCCTGTATCGAAATGTCCATTTCGGTACAATAATGTTGAGCGATTCCGGGCTATGTGGCCGTGGTCCATTACAGGTGTTCCTATCAGACGTTTCTCCCTCTGCTGCGGAGGGCATCTTCGGTGAAGGACCACGGCTATAAAGCCCGTAATCACTCAACATTATCACAAAGCAAGTCATTACTTCAGCGAGGGTCGATGGCAATAGATCTGCTTCCTTCTGATGATGATGGGACTGTTCCCGCAAGGCCTACATTTTTCTAATAATCTAAAAAATTGATGTGAGGTACATTTAAGGTACATGATTTATAATTTTTTATTATAATTTTAATATTAAGAGCCCATATTTCGCAACAATATATTCTAATTGGAATTTATTTAATCTCCTAAGTGTTGATTTTTTGTCTGGTAATTTATGTCAAGAATGAAGTAAATAGCATTAATCATGATTTGATAGAGGTGAATTATGTGGGAATGATTGGAAAGTATTATCTTAGGATCTGCTCGATCATAAACCTCCGTGTTCGACAGTGTCATTGAACGATGTAGTTAGTTAATCATCTCCGTATCCACATTTCTGTTGCATTCTGTCTTTATGTCACTTTTGCAAGAACCCAACTTTCAGAGGTTTATTTATAACAGCACACTCTAAAAATGTAAGATTTTATAAATCGTTATCTCTTCTTTAAATATTTAGGTCTATAAACATGGGTTCTATAATTAATTCGTATTTGCTACCTGGGTTTTGTTGTTTGATTCATAGTTACTGTTAATACATTTCAATTGAAAATTAACAAAAAAGCTTAGTGTCGTTTGAATAAGTAAAGTAAATGTTTGAAACGTTTTAATGTATTTATTCATTCTGTATATTTAATAATTCTTTGGATTGTTGAGTATAGGTAGGATTGTTTGGCAAATCATTTAAAAATCGAATGCTAGCACTTAACAAAAACCCACGAGTTATTCTTATAAAAACAATGTAAAAGAGATGTCAGTGTAAAATTTCCCACCAGGAATGACGTTACCGCACTTGTAAAATGATAAAATATTAGAATTTTTTATTGTATTTACTCTTATGAGATCGGCTTTAATTCGTTTAAATCGATTGTAGTACGGTTTTATAGATGTGTGAATTTTTACACCCATACGCAAAGCACTGATGTTCGCTACTGTTTGCAAAAGGAAAGTAGTTTTTGTATTGAATATAAGCCACTAATCGACGTTCGTATTTCTCTCTGTCCTTTCCACCCACATAATAGTATGTAGGTGGATTTTATATCTCCCATTTTTACCTCCCCCTCTTTCTCTCTCTCTCCCCAAATGTTCCAGATTATATATATGTGTAGCAATGTTCACCGCGTTTTCCAACATTCGGGAGAATTCGTGTTTGTCCGGCCTGGCACGTCTTTTAGGCAGTCGCTTTGCTATAATTTAGTCTATGTCGGGTCTTGGCCATGAGCAGACGTCTGCGTTAACGAGCGTTGCTGGAAGATACTGAGGATAATAGTGATTTTTAGAACGCAACATGATGAGTTATCGGTAAGTAAAAACTATAAGAAAGGGAGTCGCTTATATAGAATTGGAAAGTAGGAAAATGTGGAGCATAGAGCTTTTATCGTTGTTTTGTAACCAAGACCGTTCAGATACGTCAAAGAGCTTAGACAATACAATTGGCGAGAGTTGTTAATTACAAGTTAATTAGACCGGAAATTACGTGATGATGAAGAAGGAGAAGAGCAAGGGAATATTCAGTAATTTAGTGCCTAGGTGACACTAATGTTGAATGTGTTAGATGAACGGAATTAAGATGAATGTGAGTTATTTTTGGTGGTTTTTGACATAGAGTAGGAAATGTACCTGTATTTGCGCGGAATTGTCTAAATATGAAACATCACTACGGCGGGGGCAAAGCCGCATGTCTATGGGATGCGGCCCGGGGCCAGGGTCCGGGGCGGCAGAAACCGGGGGAACACTCGGGGGCCTGACCCGCATTTTTTCGATCCTGCTTTGCTCTTGGGGGGGTGCCCCCGCAGATCAGAATAATCGGTCGGCTACTCCGGCACCGGAGAATAACCACGATGCTAAACCACAAGTGAGTAATTGTATCAAAACATTCTCCACTTCACTCCACCCCATTGACATGCAGGGAGTGATGCTATTTTGTTCCAACAAATTAATTTACTTGATGACAACCTGTTATTTTGTGATATTTTCTCCCTACATGTGGTTAGCAGACAATATATATTATTATTGTTATTATTATTGTTATTATTATTATTATTATTATTATTATTATTATTATTATTATTATTATTATTATTATTATTATTATTATTATTATTATTATTATTATTATGGGCCGCAATAGACTAGTGGTTATGCTCCTTGCTTCTGGTCCCCAGGGTCGCGGGTTCAAACCCGGCCGGGATCGATGCATTTTTTAGGATGGAAAAATCCAAGGAGCAAGTCCTCCGGGAGGGACTTTAAGCCGTGGGTCCCGAGTCTGAAGATTTTCAGGCTCGTAAGAGATCCTTAAGGCTGAATGAAAAGGCCTCTAAGCAAAATTGACCGAATTTTCCCGTCCTAGTACTACCTTGGTTTCCTAGATGTCAGTATGAGGCGGAACGCTGACCACGGACCACTCAAATGACATCTATACGAAAACAAGTGTAACTAAATTAGTATGGTTCAAATTCTTCCCTGTAGAGCGCCTAAATCTCTGTTGTTATTGTTGTTATTATTATTATTATTATTATTATTATTATTATTATTATTATTATTATTATTATTATTATTATATTTAGCAGATTTCACTGTTTGAAAACATCTTCCTGCACCCAAACAAGCTATTTTCATTCTCCTCCACATTTCTGTCATTTCAATTTCCATCGTCCAAACCTTTTCTCTCATAGCATACTGCTTGAAGACGCCATCAGTCCTTGTTATTTTTGCTTATCTTCTTTTACCAGGTGACACTTTATTCTAGTATTTTTCTTGGGAATGTGTCTACTGCCATTTTCTCTCATAGCATACTGCTTGAAGACGCCATCAGTCCTTGTTATTTTTGCTTATCTTCTTTTACCAGGTGACACTTTATTCTAGTATTTTTCTTGGGAATGTGTCTACTGCCATTTTCTCTCATAGCATACTGCTTGAAGACGCCATCAGTCCTTGTTATTTTTGCTTATCTTCTTTTACCAGGTGACACTTTATTCTAGTATTTTTCTTGGGAATGTGTCTACTGCCATTTTCTCTTCATAGCATACTGCTTGAAGACGCCATCAGTCCTTGTTATTTTGCTTATCTTCTTTTACCAGGTGACACTTTATTCTAGTATTTTTCTTGGGAATGTGTCTACTGCCATTTTCTCTCATAGCATACTGCTTGAAGACGCCATCAGTCCTTGTTATTTTTGCTTATCTTCTTTTACCAGGTGACACTTTATTCTAGTATTTTTCTTGGGAATGTGTCTACTGCCATTTTCTCTCATAGCATACTGCTTGAAGACGCCATCAGTCCTTGTTATTTTTGCTTATCTTCTTTTACCAGGTGACACTTTATTCTAGTATTTTTCTTGGGAATGTGTCTACTGCCATTTTCTCTCATAGCATACTGCTTGAAGACGCCATCAGTCCTTGTTATTTTTGCTTATCTTCTTTTACCAGGTGACACTTATTCTAGTATTTTTCTTGGGAATGTGTCTACTGCCATTTTCTCTCATAGCATACTGCTTGAAGACGCCATCAGTCCTTGTTATTTTTGCTTATCTTCTTTTACCAGGTGACACTTTATTCTAGTATTTTTCTTGGGAATGTGTCTACTGCCATTTTCTCTCATAGCATACTGCTTGAAGACGCCATCAGTCCTTGTTATTTTTGCTTATCTTCTTTTACCAGGTGACACTTTATTCTAGTATTTTTCTTGGGAATGTGTCTACTGCCATTTTCTCTCATAGCATACTGCTTGAAGACGCCATCAGTCCTTGTTATTTTTGCTTATCTTCTTTTACCAGGTGACACTTTATTCTAGTATTTTTCTTGGGAATGTGTCTACTGCCATTTTCTCTCATAGCATACTGCTTGAAGACGCCATCAGTCCTTGTTTATTTTGCTTATCTCTTCTTTTACCAGGTGACACTTTATTCTAGTATTTTTCTTGGGAATGTGTCTACTGCCATTTTCTCTCATAGCATACTGCTTGAAGACGCCATCAGTCCTTGTTATTTTTGCTTATCTTCTTTTACCAGGTGACACTTTATTCTAGTATTTTTCTTGGGAATGTGTCTACTGCCATTTTCTCTCATAGCATACTGCTTGAAGACGCCATCAGTCCTTGTTATTTTTGCTTATCTTCTTTTACCAGGTGACACTTTATTCTAGTATTTTTCTTGGGAATGTGTCTACTGCCATTTTCTCTCATAGCATACTGCTTGAAGACGCCATCAGTCCTTGTTATTTTTGCTTATCTTCTTTTACCAGGTGACACTTTATTCTAGTATTTTTCTTGGGAATGTGTCTACTGCCATTTCTCTCATAGCATACTGCTTGAAGACGCCATCAGTCCTTGTTATTTTTGCTTATCTTCTTTTACCAGGTGACACTTTATTCTAGTATTTTTCTTGGGAATGTGTCTACTGCCATTTTCTCTCATAGCATACTGCTTGAAGACGCCATCAGTCCTTGTTATTTTTGCTTATCTTCTTTTACCAGGTGACACTTTATTCTAGTATTTTTCTTGGGAATGTGTCTACTGCCATTTTCTCTCATAGCATACTGCTTGAAGACGCCATCAGTCCTTGTTATTTTTGCTTATCTTCTTTTACCAGGTGACACTTTATTCTAGTATTTTTCTTGGGAATGTGTCTACTGCCATTTTCTCTCATAGCATACTGCTTGAAGACGCCATCAGTCCTTGTTATTTTTGCTTATCTTCTTTTACCAGGTGACACTTTATTCTAGTATTTTTCTTGGGAATGTGTCTACTGCCATTTTTTTCATATCACCATGCCATTTTGTGTTTTTTTTTAAATCCATAATTGAAGTTTGAACATTCATCTTATGAATAATTGCAGTTTTTTTTATTGAAATACCAGCTGAACGCTTCGAAAAATCAATTTCTGCAGAATTAATTTATTGTTTATTATTGTTTATTATTATTATTATTATTATTATTATTATTATTATTATTATTATTATTATTATTATTATTATTATTATTATTATTATTATTAGCAGCAGTGTCGGCCGCAGTAGTGTAGTGGTTATGTTCCTTTCTTCTAGTCCCAAGAGTTGCGGGATCAAACCCCGTCGAGGTCGATGAATTTTTAGAATTGAAAAATCCAAGTGACAATTCCTCCGAGGCTTTAATCCATGGGTCCTGAGTCTATAGATTTTGAGGCTCGTAAAAAAATACCGGAATCCTGAATAAAAAGGCCTCTGTGTAAAATTTAACCGACCTTGACCCATCCAAGTAATACCTTAGTTGACTACTAGATGTCTCATTGAGGTGTTGTGCTAACCACATGTCACTTATTGATCTGTAGATAAATAAGCATAACTAAATTGGATTGTTAAGAATCTCCCCTTGCCGAACGTATGGTGTAAATACATACGCGAATCGACACTTTTGAAATTCATTTTGAAGCACCGTTGAGGTTATGTAATAAGATGTTAATTATATAATTTTTGCCTGGTAAGTCAGTCGTCCTCAACTAAGTTATTAAACTTAGTTATTCTGATATGGAGGCCTTTCGAAAACTGTTTCATCTTCTGCGTTTTAACTGGAGCTGTTTACATAATTATCATCTTATACGTGAATCGTTCATTATTATTATTATTATTATTATTATTATTATTATTATTATTATTATTATTATTACTGTCAATAGTAGTAATAATGGTAGTAGTAATAGCACTTGTATAATGTGTATTAATTAACGATAGTTATTAATTACAAAATTGTTAATCAACTTTTATACGATTCATGATGTGTTCCGTTGAGGTATTATTCAAAATGAAAATATAAAATTATGGAATATTCACCTGAAATATGTCTCCTCAACTTAATTAATTATTTAACTGTAGCGCTTTCGGGACTTGTCCCATCATCGGCAGGATTCAAAACTGGTGTTTCTTTTCTTCGGCATACTAGTTTAAGAACTTTTCGAAATTCTTCTCTCTTCTAACCTTTTAATGTACCCAAACCATCTCAATTTCCGTTCAATTACCATTAAAAATATTCTTATCCACTTTCATGATATATTAATTTACGTACTCAACCAATATCCATCCATCCATAGTAATTCTGCCCGAAGGCAAGTCCTTCACTGCAATCATAGCATTTTCATGCTATGCTTGCAGCATTACTAGAGAATTGTAGGTGTGGTAGCTTCCCGTTGCTTTCCACACCGGTGAAGGATGATGATAATGGTAAGGATGATGATAATGGTAAGGATGATGGCCATATGATTTCGGGGACCGTATGGGCCTTAAATTTTTTCTGACATTTGTCTTACAGGTGAGAAAAAACCCCGATAAAAACCTCACCCAGAAAAACTGCCCCGAACGGGGATCGAACCCGGGCCCGCTGCGTGACAAGGCAGCACGCTACCTCGAGACCACAGCGGTGGACTCAACCAGTATAATCTAGTATAATTTTATGATTTTTAGACTGTATTATTCTACAGACTGTTTGTTATAAATGCCATTCTTTCTCTGTTTCCAAATTCATTTATTTTTTTTAAGCAGAGTTTCTCTTTTAATTCCCCTCCTTCCATGGCATCCTGGGTATTGTGTTTCCAACTGTGTTTAGGTCGTTCTAATCTCTTTCTCCCTGGTGGTAGCCATTCCGGATCTTTTGCTATATTTTGTTTTCCGTCCTAAGTGTGTATCCATTCCAGTTTAACTGCAGCTTTCTTTTTTACATCTAAGAAAATTCGACTCTTTAGACATTTATTGAATTAATTCACTGCTTGTTTATTTTTAATGTAGCCTACATATACTAAAATTTATGGAAGAATTATTATAGGTCTATTAGTTTTCAAATATTTTGATGATATAATAATGGTTATTATAGTGAATTCGGGATCCTTGATCCGAGGCTTGTACCCAGCAGGGGCAAATATAATTTTATTTTTTCATGGATAAAGCTAGTATAGAAGTATAAGGTATACAAATTTACGGTACAGATACGTAAAATAGTTGAAATCGAAAATACGAGGCCGCTACCAACTTTTGACGGTTTTTCGACACACAATTTTGAATGATGGTGAACTTAAAGAGCATCGTTAAATAAAATACATACCTAATTTCCTTTTTGTAGTTTGTATTCGTAAATTATTTTTTATGTATAAATAAAATACTAACTCGTTAGTTTATTGCGAGCCTGGAGCTTTGTGCTAATATGAAGAGAAACAAAACATGTACAGAATGCGGCCACATAGTATTAATTATTATTATTTAAATATTTGATAGCATCCCACACAAATACTATAATACGCAGTTATATGAATAATAGCTAATTAAATGATCGCGTTCATTTACATACGTACAATTGAAACAAAAAAGTAGTTCCTCGCTATGTTTTATCTAATATACTATGTTTATCTGTTATGCTACAATTGAGAAAAACCAGTATCAAAGTTTGATGTTAAGAATTTTTTTTTTCAAATACCCCAGGTTTGTCTTTTGACATTCCTGGTTTCTCTCCTAGCATGGCGTACTTGTAATCCCACTTCTGAGGTTGGGGCGCCTGGAAGGCGGGGTTACGTTGCCCCGATGATATGATGGGTGATGATTATGATAATGGTCCCCAAGAGAGTCCCTAATCCTAAGCTTAACCTAAGATGAATATGAATGATGATGATTGCGATGGCCATATGATTTCGGGGACCGTTTGGGCCTTCAAGTTTTCCTGACATTTGTCTTACAGGTGAGGAAAAATCCCGATAAAAACCTCACCCAGAAAAACTGTCCCGACCGGGGATCGAACCCGTGCCCGCTGCGTGACAAGGCAGCACGCTACCCCGAGACTACAGCGGTGGACTGATGTTAAGAAAATCTTATGAGCAGCATTATTACGTGTCGAAGGTCTGCTTGCTGTTTAATTCATCCAGCCTATGGGTAATTTTTCTTCTGCAAACATTTCGAGGCAAATAAGGGTGCATTATGCAAAAGTCAATGTTACGTATAGATTATTTTTGTACTAAGTAAATATATTTAAATAAGGTAAAAAATATGTAACAGAATTATTTTTTCGGAAAAACATGCATTTACAATAAAAGTGCGCACTGACTTATTTTGCCGTTCATTCCCATTTCTATTCCACGATTAAAGATATATATCGGAATTGATCCACAATACAGTGGTTTTCCGTCACCCTCAAGAAATTCCTTATTCAGTTGAAGCGGTCCTGAACATCTTGAAGTTCCAGTTCGTCCATATTTCTTCTCACACCGTCCATCCGACTTTCTTTAGGTCTTCCCTTTCTTCTTTTCCTATCAATTTTCCACTCCAAGATCTTCTTAGGAATTATATAAGATGTCATTATCTTGAGAATTATATATATACATACACACACGCGCGCGCATCTGCATCGCATTAAAAATCAGTTATAAAATATGTTCTCTCATTCATGCACTTATCTAAGCTATATCACATTGTAGTGCGACTTCTTGCTTTGTACAAATAGAATTTAGTCTACAAAACAAACTTAAATAAGGAATACAAAACAACTTAGATTTACAGGACGAATAAGAATTCCTGGTACATACTTCTATGATATTACAGAGTACAAGGATGAAAATTAAAATAATACCTGTTGGCAGGTGCCGTCATCCTCAACTGTGTTTTTTGTTTGTGTTAAAAAAAGTTAAAGTTTGCTTTAGAGTCAATACTTACAAAATTCATATCAAATCCCGTTGAGGTGAAAAGCCATAAGGTAAAAATTAAAATAATACATGTTGGCAGGTGTCATCGTCCTCAATAGGTATTATTTTAATTTTCATCTTATGACTATTCACCTCAACGGAATTTGATATAAATTATATCAGTATTGACATGGATGAAGTTTTCATAAACTCATATTCGAAAATGCTGTAACGATAAAAACAATCAAGACTTAAATCTCTTACTTCACAATCGTAGGCAACCTACATGGGCAAACGGACATTCCACATGAAGAATCCAGGGTACTTGACTTTCTATAAGATGTACTGGTGGAGTTTTTTTCTACGTATGTTAGGAACATTCTTAAGCAAATGTATTTGTACCAGACACACTTTTTTTTTGTCATCCGACATAATCTCGCTTGAAAATGTGAGGAATTCCGAGATAGTAACTCTTTAGCTCAATTACCTAGTTGAAGCAATAAATTTGATTTGATGGACATGGGTTCCTCATTTAATATTTTCTACTGTGTCGCCTACGCCGAAGGAGTAAGTACAGGAATTCTGAAGCACTCGTACATCACACATTTCTTCCCGTCTGCTTATTAGCATTAATAAGATATATTTCTTACATGTTCTAACATATGTATTTTTATTGCAAACACACGAAAAGCATTTTATTTTCCATGCCCAGATTTAACCGATTGTTAGCACAATTTCTATCAAACCAAAAGTTGAATTAAAACAAAACAAAAAATGGATGCCTAATGTAATTCTCCATCTTACGTACAAGGCCAGGTAATTCAGGGGATAAGAATCTGACTATGTAATTGGATTTTTTCTTTACTCATTCTTTTTCAGATTGGTCCTGTGGCCCATATAACCTCCTAAAAATCAGTACTGGTAATTTTCGTATGGTAAAATACACCGGAGAGTAAGGATATTGTGTAAGAATCTTAGAAGAATCATTGTATAAGAAGATTGTTGTTGAATATTTTTATATATTTTTTGTGTATAGGATTATATATGTTTCGGGCTATTTTTTTATTTTTGTGTCCACGCTCCCACATGGCACGATTTGTTGTCTTTGTGTACCTCTACCTTTCTGTATATCAGTTGTTTGGAGAAGAGACAATACTAGAGAACTTATGTTTTGACTTTTTTTAAAGTAGACTGCATTGATTTGTTCTTTGCTTTTCTCAGTTTTTTTTAAATACTTTAAAAATGTAGAAGAGAGACAACCCCTTCATTCAGAGACGTATCGTTATAGCTTCTCTCTGTGATAATATTTAGGTATTTAAAAGAAATTGTTTGGAAATAGTATATATTCAGATTCCATTCCTGTTCGAACTGTTTACTTATTCGAATTTCCTTTAAATTAATTTCCATTTTCTTACCCAGATTCAAACTCAAATAGCTAACCATTTTTCCTCTTAAGGGTTCCAGACTCTATTTAAGAAAATATATATATGGAATAGCATAATTCGAACCAAGAACCTAGGATTGTTTGTGCGACAGAAGAGGTCGTTCATTCCTGCTCAAATATAATGTTTTTGTCTTAAAAATGTGAACCAATATCAGATCGAGAGTTAAGATGAACCTCTTATTATTATTATTATTATTATTATTATTATTATTATTATTATTATTATTGTTAATTAAAGTTTTATGAGATATAAGGACCAGGCATGTCGCATACTCACAGGGGCAGATGATATGCAACATACCGAAATTGATAATATATTACAATTCTGATATATTCCAATTTATATTTAATCGGCAAAAACAAATCTATGAATAATAAATTTCTCTCTCTCCAACTAGGATTTAACGATTAGCCATTCTCCTACGTGCTTCCAAATACAGCTTTGCCTTTCTGGTGGATATGTTTCACCTCCTCAGGACATCTTCCACAACTTCGAATTTGCTTAGGTGGGCGGCGTCCATTCTCACATAGGAGGCGGGTTGGGGAACTGGTATTGCCGATCGTGTATAGATATTTCTAAAGGTAATCATATTCAATTTGTTATTCTATTATGCATTACAGGGAGTCTTGCCGCTCCCAACCTTCTCTCAAAAATCTTAAACTGAAAATAAATAAAAATGTTATTCTCCCAGTCATATTATATAGATGCGAAACATATACTCTTACATTAAAGAAGGAGAAAAGGTTACGAGTGTTTGAGCATAAAGTTCTTAGGAACATTTTTGGACCAAAAATATACGAATAGACAGCAAATGGAGATGACTACATACCAGTGAGCTACAAGATCTTTAAGAACAGTGTAGTCTCATAGGGATGGAAGGACAGGAAGCACGAATGGGGAATGAAAGAGGGGATTGGAAACTTCTTGTAGGAGAAAAGGTAGTGACCCCACTACAGGCCATAGGAGATCCTTGGAGTTGTGGAAGGTTAAGGCTCCCAACTTTTCTAGACAATCGGCACTTGATGTCAGTCAGGTTGTCAGCCCTTCGCGATTGCACCTTTACCACCAGAACAGTTACTCATTTACGTTATAGGCTGAGTCAACCCCTGAGTCCACCAGAAGGTTTGGGTCAGTTAAAAATCCTGACCCCAGCGGGACTCGAACCCTCGACGGTTCGACATATAGGCTACGGCGTGCCCCTTCTCGTATGAAAACCAGAGGGAAAACGCCCAGTAGGCAGTCCAAGAATGAGGTGGAAGAATGACATTAACAATGCTTTGATGGAAGTAGATTATGCTGGGGATGATGGGAAAACATTATATCAGGATAGAAATGTATGGAGAGCTTATGTCCGCGCGGTCATGAACCTACGGGTTCAATAGTGGCAGTGAGTTAGTTAGTCAGTTAATAATTAATGTTCAATTACAATTTGTAAGTTGGCTGTAAGAAATTTCGAGGAAGAGATGATTTCTATAGGTGTTGCATTATTTATTCCCGCAGCTATTGACTTTCTGATAGATATCATCCATCCATAGTAATTCTGCTCACTGCAATCATAGCATTTTCATGTTATGCTTTGCAGTTTGACTAGAGAATTAATTACAGGTGTGGTAGCTTCCCGTTGTTTTCCACACCGTGAAGGATGATGATAAAGATGATGATGATGCTGATGATGGTCGGATGATTTTCGGGGACCGTTGGGCCCTAAGCTTCCTGACATTTATCTTACAGGTGAGGAAAACCCCTGAAAAAACCTCACCCAGGAGCCTGTCCCGACCGGGAATAGAACCCGGGCTCGCTGCATGACAAGCCTCGAGACTACGGCGGTGGACCTAGATATGATGCGACTCTTAATATTGTTGTCTGGATTTGTGCACTTATTATATGGTAGAACGTTGATTCATCGTGCTTTTACACTCTTAAAGTTTTTATATAATCCGTGATCTTAAAAATTATTATTCACTAATTGTTAGTCTTATTTATTTTTATATGACACATATGAAGAAGTAGCGGTATGATAACTTTTTTTTTTAATTTTAGGCTTTCTCGGCTGGTGTCTTGATTCTGTTTAGTTGGTCTTTCGGGCTAAATGATCGTGTTGAAGTTTTTTTGAAACTTCACCTTTCGTCTACTACTCCGGTAGACATCCTCAGGATATCTACCATAGTAGTAGACGAAACGTTGAGTTTCAACAAAACTGGACCACGGCAATTTAGCCCGGAAGACCAACTTTGTTTTTATGTTCTTAATTATATTTTTCTTATCATTGTTTCTGTATTAGTTAAACCATTTTTGTTATCATGGTAGATCCATTGCATAGCTTACTGTTTTTTAAAAACTTTTTTTTTTCAGAAAGAATCATCAAACGTTCATATATGAATATCGTATGTCTTGAGTTACGGGTTATATTTTGACATGCTTGCGTTTTACGCCCGATTTCTTATCGTAGTCAATATAGACAAGACCGCACATGAAGAGATTCTCAACCCTCTCTTGGTCCATCGTATGAGATAGATTATTGTCCTAGAGATCCATTTCCAAGGATAAACTCGCAGAACTAGAGAGTCAGAGTGGATTGGATGGATAACATAACTCTAAGTCATGTCGACACAGCTTTTAAAAGAGGAGACAAAAATGTCTTCAGTACATGCGTGAGCCATCATTCCCCTACATCCGGCTCTCGTTTCGACTTTATGTCGATACCATAAATATTTCATGATACTAATCAGATTTTCAGACACCTACTTAAACGGATTCGTAAATTATCTTGATAGATCTGTGTGCTATAAATTTGAAATGGTATATATCCAACTTCTCGTTAAATTTGATCATTTCCACTTTTTGTTAAAGGCGGTGCGTGTCCATGAAGCATATAACAACTTCCGGGGATTTGTTCAGCAAGCTTCTTCTTCTCTTCTTATTCATAATTTGTGGGATTTTCATCCTATTTATTTCCAAAATCACTCCTCGGAGGATGATATATTGGATGTCCATCGACGGTCTATCCTTCTCATGTCTGGTCTTCCTCTTGTTCTTCTCCCGTCCATTGGTCTATCTTATTTAGCTGCAATGCTTGAAAATTTCCATTGTGCTCTTAATGGTCCAAATTAATGGTTATTTAATTATACAATGCTTAGTGATCATATTAAAGATCTATCTATCTTCGGGTTTTTACAGCTGCTGCCGTCTTCCCGTACCAAACCTCCAATTCCCATGATCTTGGGCATCTTCAATTCTTAGCCCTCTTGCTTTCATTAATGTCTTCATGTTTTCCTTCCATGTTAACTTTGGTCTCTCTCTTTTCTTCTTTCTGGTCGGTTGCCATTGATATAGTTACTTTGCCATCGCTCATCTTCCATTCGTAAAACATGTCCTAACTACTTTAATTCCTTTTCTCCTCAATTCTTTCAATTATGCTTTCTTCTGCTTCCGATAAACGAATTATTAAAAAGTCAATAATATATAAATTGTGAAACTCGTACTATTAAATGGTAAACGATACGTATTAAGAACAGATAAATTTCGTAGATTACGATGGGGAGGACACGAGAATGAAAAACGGGCTCGGAAACTTCTAGTAGAAAAGGCAGAAGGAAAGGGTCCATTACAAAAATGAGATGGGAAAGTAACATTAAGCAGGATTTGAGGAAGGTGAATCTTACTGGGAATGATTAGAAAACATTAATTCAGAATAGGGATGTATGGAGTTCTTACTGATATTCGTGCGGTCACGAATCTCCGAGTTCCAATGAGTTAGTTACAGTATTAAATCATAACTAGGCCCACCTATAAAAAATAATAATAAAGTTAATATGAATCTTACCTCATAAGAAATTGTTTTAGAGCACGCAATCCTCATAACAAAAGAAATCCATGACAGTATAGGCCTAGAAGGTCCTTAGCCTACCAGTTAGCTGATAGCCTCACATCCACATCTGCTAATTACAGAGTTGGACAATCATTCATGCAGTATATGGATTCCATGTGATCAGAATGTCAACTCCCCAGCTGTTAGAGCTCGTTATTTACAACCTAGAGTCACTATTTATTGTTACCACCCAAATTCCACTCGATGCTGGGTGGGAACCGGTCTCATATTGACCGAAATACCATGAGAAGATTTATTTCCGTATGGAAACCCGTACCAGCGCAAGTCCCGTAGGTTTGATGCCTTAAACTGGTCGGCTTGGGCGCCTCCTATCAAAGAATAAACTGAATTAACCTCAGTGGATTAGAGAAAATCAACTTTAAGGTAGGTGAACTCTGAATAGAGGTTAAAAAAATACTCAATGTCTGATGACAGAGATTAAACATGGAAGCCCTCATTACTAGAATTAAAATGTAGGGTTACCCTAACTCATTTGTATATCGAATCTGGAGGTTCATTGTCGCACGGACATGAGTGCTCCATATATCCCTATCTTGAGCTAAATGTTTTCTTGTAAAATTCGCCTCTCTCAAAACTTGGTTAATATTATTGTACCACTTCATTCTTTGCCTACTTATTAGGCGCTTTCCCTCTACTTTCTTGAATGCCACCCCATTATTTTCCTACCTACGCTTTTGTTCTGGCGCTTCTACAAAAATTATCCACACCACTCTTTCATTTCCTATTTGTGCCACTTGTCCTGTCCTGTTTATTGCAGTGTACGAGACGTAATTGTTCTTATTAAATTTGGCTTCCCATAAAGATAAAGTCTACACAGAAACATTTATTCTAAGAAATGCTGGTTAAGCCTAAAACCATAAAACAATGTTGCCTACATTTTATTTTAATTGAATCTCCATGTGGTAATTCTTTTCGAATCATTATCAATGACTATTTTTGAGGAATGTGATTGCATTAAGCTTGTACTTACACTGTATTAATTTCTGACAATTGTTGACCAGCAGTTTTAATTTTTATATACACTCATTTAATTAAATTTAACTAAAATTAATAAGGCATATGTGTAGTTCCTACATTTAACTAATTCCTACCCCAAAAACCTGAAAATACTATAATGTAATAAACTTTTAAATTTGCGTACCTGTAGATTAAATTATTATTCAGAATACTTTATAATCGTGTTAACTTTAGTCATAAACGAATACAATGTTTAGCTATTTTTTTCCCATACACACCACCCCTTGCAACACCCAAATTGAACATTTTATAATTAAAATATACAATTCCATCGGATATCGAAACCATACCTGCTAATCAGGAAGCAGATTCCTAAACTAGCGCGGTGGACTCGTATTAAAAAAAGACGATCAACAGAAATATGAATTGATGAGATAGAAAAATTGAAAAGGAAGTTTTGAAGATGGAAATTTTATTTCGTGAGAATTATATCTTGTAAAGATATATATATATATATATATATATATATATATATATAGCGCCTGGAAGTAGATAAAGTAAGTACGATATACACTAATGTTATGAGTCATAACTCATAATATTATTTTTTTTAGAAAATACAGTAATACTTGCTCAAAGCGGAATCGGATGGGACAATTTTTCCACATTAGACAAAATTCCGCATTATAAAAATTGAACTTAATAATAATCATCTTAGAATATAGAGTACCGTGTACGTCTTTTTACGTATCTTGGATTAATTATAGTTCCGCTGCCTTTGAAAAGTGAAGTATAGTATGTATGAGCGACTTCGACGGTTAACGCGCGAAAAAACAGTCCCGTTTCGTCAGCGTTAAAAAATGTTTCTTAGGCGCGTATCTTGAAATTAAAGTATGCAGTTTCGGTATCCGCTCACTAAGTACACTTTCGTCCACATCCTTTCATTTCCCTCAAATTTCATTCCACACTGCATTGTATCGTCTTTTAAAACTGTCCAGCCAACCTAAAGATGCCTTGAAATCGTTATTCCCTAGGGATTTAGCAGCAGCTAGAGCTTGACTTTGGAGCATCGGTCCGGAAATTTGGAGATTTACCTTCAATCACTTCCACTTTTTCGTTTAATGACAATGATACATACGTTTTAGCCATCTTTATTCCGTAAATTCAGAACGCTACCTGCGAAAGATCGATCTCCGAACTTATTTAAGATTTTACAGTGCAATTGTTATTTGTAAGACAGATATCTCTATTTCGCATAATGGGTGTGCAGTGATGGTGAAATAAAATTTCAGGTACAGATAGATTCTCTACTTCAACCGGCGGCAGGAATCATTCATTATTGTTCGCATTGGACAGGTTTCCGCATTATTCGAGTTCCGGATTAAACAAGTTTTACTGTAATATATTTTTGTTCAAAGAACCAATTTAAAATTTCTAGAAGAGACAAAATAAGAAACCATGTAATTAATGGATTTCATTTTTAAAAATGGAATGGTATGGTCAAGTAAAAATAATGACACTGAAGACAGATTCTTAAGAAGAATACTATAATGGGCGTCACTTGGTAGAAGAAGAAGAAGAGGATCACCAAATATAACGTGGGTTGATAGTGTTTTGAGCAGCGTGAGGGAAACGGGATTGAGCGATGGGAATTGGAATGACTGAAAGGAGTGGAGGAGAGTGACAGTAGATTAATTGGGCACAAGAAGGTGTGAAACATTGTAAAACCTGCTGATAAATAAATAAATACATTTTTGAACGTAAGGGGTTGGTAAGTCAATAGGATTAGTCTTTATGACAAGTTGGAGGGAGTAGATTTGAGATTTTTGCTATACTTCAATTCAGATATTTTTACCTAGAGTGAAACGTGAGTAAATTAATTTATAAGGTATACGCTCCAATATATTTCAGAGAATACAAGCTGTTGATGGTTTCCCATTTTTACACGCTTTATATTAGCTCGACCTCTATCTATCTATGTAACGGAATCTTTCAACGCGATTTTCATCCACTTAAAATTATTGGATCGACTTGAAACTTTCTATACTTGTAAAGGACCTGTGACAATACAATAATTCCATATTTGTTTTGTAAAATTCTGGCCACAATCATCAGAAAATAAAAAAGTGTCTTTGTATCTATGTAACGGAATCTTTGAACACGATTTTCACCCACTTAGAAACATTGGATCGACTTGAAACTTTGTATACTTGTAAAGGACCCGTGGCTATAAAAATAATTTCATATTTTGTTTCTAAAATCCTGGCCAGAATCATCGGAAAAAAAAATGAAAACTGGTATAATAGGTTGCGGACTTGCCGACTTTTTAGTCAATCGTTGTAAGAGCTCAGTTGGTAGAGCGGTGAACTCTTAATGGTATATAATTTCAGTAATCCATAGGTCGCTGGTTCAAATCCGGCCGGGAGGATTCTTTTAGAAGAGTATCACTTTTAGCTCATACTACAATAGTATCGAATTTAAAGATATTTACATTTTTATCTTATTCTGTAAAATATTAAAAATAAAAAATAATAATAGTTTTAAAAAACTAAAACAACACACTTTATTAGAAAACCGAACTAAAAGATGAAAAATAATTTTAATTTCCAACATGCTTCGGATAAAATTAAAGTGGTCAACAAAAAAAATCATCTCCTACACATATAAAATAAAACTAGAGTTATCAACAAAAAAAATTATTTTACCATCAAAAGCGTGGGGCGCTTTTTATGATTTTTACATTTTCTTCTTAGAGACTTTACTTTTACTAATATCTGTTTATTATCAAATATATTAATTGATATAGAGCACCCTACGCTTTTGATGGTACAATTATTTTCTTTTTGTTGATAACTCTAGTTTTATTCTATATGTGTTGGAGATGATTTTTTGTTGACCACTTTAATTTTATCCCAAGCATGTTGGAAATTAAAATTATTTTTCATTTTTTAGTTCGATTTTCTAATAAAGCGTGTTGTTTTAGTTTTTTAATACTAATATTTATTTTTTAATTTAATCAACTGTAATTCAACATAGTGTTAAGTGCATACTTAAAAAAAACTTATTTAAAATACTGTAATAGAGGGCAGCTGTTTTATAGAACTAGCAAAAGTGTTGCGTCACTCAAGAGGAACGATAATGGCTACCTGAGATAATTCTCCTTAAAATTGTTACGCTCTTGCTTGCAGTTTACCATATTCGCACACTTGTTATTCTCCAGTGTTCTTTGCCGCTCTTAAGTACACGTGTGCCTTTATGTAACAACAAGGTCTTAAAGCTTTAAAATATTCTCAAGATGTGGAAAGGCGTTTCAGCTCCGTCTCATCACATCTTCCGCTTATCATACTTTTTTTTTATCGATTTTAACCCTGCTGCTATGGGAGTGATTCTGTTGCCTGTGGAGATATTCCCTCGGTCTAACTTGTTCCATAGATTTTAGAGAACACGAAATGACAGTTTGAATCTTACATCGGATCCGGCTGAGATACAGAGATTCATATTTGAAGTGTGATCACTCATCAGCAGTGTTTGTGATTTGTACATCGAACTGTTAAGTTATATAGATTGAGAATCTTATTAAATAGTTGAATATGGAACTAATTACATTACTTAACCAGCCAACAGATGACATAACAAACGAGGCACTATTGTACAAATAAAAAGGATGGAAGATTCAAGGACGCCATTAACAAGATGGACGCAACAGAGTATATAGTATTTTTGGGGCCGGAGCAGGCAGAAATGCCTAACCCTGAAGTAGTAGTAGAAGAAGAAGACAACCGTATCAAGCGAGTTTTATAAATTAAGTCGGAATGGATTGAGTGAAGAGGCACATTGGAGCAGAATCAAATCATTGGCCGATAAGATTCAATGGACAATTGAAATGGTTCCTTCCTTACTATAAAATATTCTTCTATGAACTTCGCTAAAACAAATCCAACCTCGAACTCTCTATTGGCGACATAGTTGACAATGTAGATTACTTCATATTTTCATGACAAACCTTTAGTGCTAATCATTATGATGATTTCACAAATAATTTCATAAAAATAAATTATTCACAGTTTTATGTTCTTCATTGCTAATTCCTCGTGTTCGATAAGATAATAGATTGTTATATTATAACAAGTTTAACGACTAGACATGAAAATTAGCTAAACTTCTTATCAAATACATTGACAAGATTAATCATTATTTAGGAAATAATTTATTTTGCACAAATGAAAGTCGTGAATGGAAGCTTCTTGTAGGAAAACCAGAGGGAAAACGCCCAGTTGGTAGACCAAGAATGAGGTGGGAGAATAACATTAACTATGATTTGAGGTAAGTAGATTATACAGGGGATGATTGGAAAACATTGACTCAGGATAGGGATATATTGAGAGGTTATGTCCACGCGGCCATGAACCTACGGGTTCGATAATGCCAGTGAGTTAGTTACTAATTCAATTTTAAAATGTTCTACTTCTAAGTTTTTTTTTATTTTTACTTAGTGCTATTTATAGACACTTTAACATCTAAGATAATGTCTAAAATGTTGGTTATATCCAGTATGGTTGTGAGTAGTCGTATATTCTCATGAAGTTCACTTATCTATTTCTTAAAATTATATTCCATCCATAGTAATTCTGCCCGAATGCAGGTCTTTCACTGCAATCGTAGCATTTTCATGCTATGCAACTTTACTGCGGAATTATAGGTGTGGTAGCTAAAACATATTATCAAATTATAATTGTGATAAAGTGGTTCCTGGCAATGAAATTTCAATCCAACATTTGCCTTGACGACCAAGGGAGAGGGGGAGAGAAGCCAGGTTTGTTGGAATCGAATTTGAACCTTGGAACTTCTGAAAATGAGACTCAAACGCTTACGTCTGAAACAACTCGCTTGATTGGTTTTATACTTATTTAAAAGTAGGCTGCTGTTAAGTTAGGTTAGAAAAGTATTTTGTTTGGTTTTATAGCACGAAGAAGCATTTCGTTGATACTTAGAACAGTGAGATTGTGTTTCATTACCAATTCAATGTCTATAGTTCAGATTCTGAGATCGAGATCTATAAATTCTAAAAGTCAGGAAAACAAGAACTTATGCCTCAAGGGGCATGGACTTGTAAAGATGGAACATAAATCAGGAAACGTTTCTAGGTCTAATGCGTTTCATGACCTTCACAGAGTAGCTCTTGTCATGTAAAGCAGGAGACTAGAAACACACAGATTTCTGGAAATGTTTATTTATTTACACAGAGTGCTCCGTGTACCGTTACCTGCTTTGTTCATACAGAATGGAAACTGCATGTCAGATGAAAATATTTTATCTGAATATTTGTGAATAAATTACTTACATTACCGAAGTATTTTTACAGTTGCCATTTTATAGAATAATAGTCTTAAAAATATGTTTTGATAGATAATATTGTTGTTGCCTTTAAAATCGGTGGACCAAAATTTGAAAGGATTTTGTAGGCCTATATATTACGATACTCTTCAACTCAACATCCTCTCACTATGCTTTGGACAACCAAGTTCTACAGCTTACAGGAGTTTTAAGTGACATCACAAATCAAATTTTTAGCTTCTCTTGAAGGAGCGTTTGCTGTAGATAGATTTCCTATGAGTGGCGAGTTCTCGGATTCTAATTCCAGTAGTTATTAAAAAAAAAAGTATGTTTGTGCTGAAGGTTCACCGCTGTGGTCTCGAGGTAGCGTGCTGCCTTGTCACGCAGCGGGCCGTGTTCGATTCCCGGTCGGGACAGTCCCCTGGGTGAGGTTTTTTGGGGGTTTTTCCTCACCTGTAAGACAAATGTCAGGAAGCGTAGGGCCCAACGGTTCCCGAAAATCATCCGGCCATCATCATCATCCTTCACCGGTGTGGAAAGCAATGGGAAGCTACCACACCCATAATTCCCTAGTAAAGCTGCAAAGCATAGCATGAAAATGCTGTGATTGCAGTGAAAGACCTGCCTTCGGGCTGAATTACTATGGATGGATGTGTGCTGAGTGATACTTATTGATGTGACACATAGTCTTTTATAATATTAAGGACAGAAAACTAGCTAAATTGGGAAAGATAGGATCCTAAGACGAATATACGGCCCAATAAGGGATGGAAATGGAGAATCGTGGAATAGCTTCACTACAAGAATATCAATAATTTACAATACAACATAATATTTTCAGGGTAAGACTAGGAGATCGAGATGAGCAGTCATATAGCTTGAATGAGTGTCATACATAGAGATTCTTTCAAATTTTTCGGAAAATCTTTAGGGAAATATCGTAATGAAGGTCTAAGCGTAGGTTGAAGGATAATTCTCGGATTGATCTTAGGAAACTGGATATCGGAGATTTGGAGTGGATTCAATTTGAATTGGTGAATGCGGCATAAACCATTGAGTTAGTTATATTCTACTTTAGATCTTTTAAATGGCATGAGACTAGATATTTATTTTATAATTACTTTATATACACATCATGGTCGATTCATCCTCTAACGGTAATGAGTACCAAGCTATGTTCTGCAGGTAAAAGAGACCATGAGGCAAGCCTTGCGGCTAACATCTCGTGTCGATTGTCTAGAACAGCGTTTCCCAACCCTTTTCAGCTTGGGATACACCAACGGTATAATTTGAATTTCCGCGTCACAGTCATACATTATTCTCAAATGAAAGTACCGTAAAATTGGAAAACGCTGTCAGGCTTTATTTCTTTGAAATAATTCAATAAATTATCACAAACAAAATCCCAATATGAATATGTGCATATATTTTAACTTCTTCTTCGTATCTACTTACTTATTTATTTATAATGCAATTTTTAAAATAAGTTATATTACGAAGACATCAAGTCAATTGGAGGGATCATATAGGCCTACAGCGTATGCCAGAAGCATCAGTTACCAGAATAAAAACAACTACGATCCTCGCGGAAGAAGAAACCCAGGAAGAGACGTACAAAAAGATGGAATGTCCAGTTTTGACTGGAGTTGGAACGGACTTTATGGTCCATATTGTAATGATGATGATGATTATTATTATTATTATTATTATTATTATTATTATTATTATTATTATTATTAAGGCATTTTTCTACCTGCCAATTTTACCCCAATACGGATAACATTAGCAAATTATTTAAAAAAATAGTCGATCAATGTCACATTCACCAGGGGCAACTTTAGCAGCAAGTGCTTTTTTTAAGAAACAAAACATGTACTTATTATTATTATTCGTAATTTGTAGGATTTTCATCCTATTTATTTCCCAAATCACTCCTCGGAGAAAGACGTATTGGATGTGCATCCACTGTCAACTAAATTAAATTAAATTTTACAACTAAATGTAATTAAAATCTTCAAATTTTGGTGGTCACAAAAGGAGTATGTAATGAATATGTTGAGACAATCAACTAAACAACCATAATACAGTTTGCATATTATTATTGTTTAGCTTCAAGAACAATAATTCAATTCCCCGTTCTAACATTTTTTTTTCTCTTCAAAAAATAATGTAGGCCTACTATTTATTTAGGTTTAATTTTAATGTAACAGTAATTAAATCAGTTAACTTTAAAAATATCGATGAAATAAAAATGGTGGGAAAAACCGATGATGAACAATGTTGCTAACTTTACTCTGGTCTTTGTCAAAATTTCCCCTGGGTAATTATATTTCGTTTTTTTATTTGTAATTTTATGACGTAATTATAATCCTTAATTGGAAAGCTAATGGAAAAATTGGAGAAGGCAGACCTAGAGAACGATGGATAGATGGAGCGAAGAGAAGTGTGGAAGCTAGAGATTTGAGGGAAGAAGATGCTTTAGACAGGAACCTCTGGCGACAAATCACTTTGGGTTGAAGGAGAAACACTGTACTGTGGAATATTCCTAAATAAAAAAAAATATGTATAATTGTAATTTAATGAGAGATAATTATAACAATGTAATGTAAGTATTATGGTTTACATTTTATAAATAATTTGCATGGGTAATATAAGACAAAAATATTATATCAATTTTGTAGTTTTTTAAGAATTAATAACTTCATTTTTTCTTGCGGCACGGCAGCAGCTCATTCACGGCATACCAAGTACCGTGGCATACCGGTTGAAGAAAAACTCTGGTCTAGAAAGATGGGAGCCTAACCTCCTACTAACCAAGGGCCTCCAAAACCTGTAGTAGGATCACTTTCCTTTACCCTTACCATTATTTATTATCATTATCTTGATTGTCATGAACTTGATAGATTTAGGTTCTTCTGAACCTGTTCTTAAGTCTCAAGATGCCCTTGGCAGGGCCAACGTTGTTTTGGTCTTTCTGCTTCTCCCTACTTCAAATCAATGCCCGCCGTGTTTTATTTTAATGCGCACTTATGGTTCTGCACATATATTCATTTACCAAATACAAATAGTGGAATTTATGGGTCTTGCCTGAAAGTTAGAACTGAAAATATTTGCTCAACAACTTAGTATAGATTACTAATTGATTCAAATGCTATAATTCATATTTTGGGACCAAATATGTAACATAGGATAAATAGATTTTGTGCTAATTATATAGGCAATTGACACTATTATAAAATATTGGATAATGGATAATACCTCAGCTTATGTGGAAGTTTGCTTGCATCCCCATGGGTATTGTTCACTCAATTGATTTCAGCGTATAATTGTCGAATTGCTAACAGAGAGAGAGAGAGAGAGAGAGAGAGAGAGAGAGAGAGCAAGAGAGAGAGCTTCCAGGATTTACTGATCTGGGGTCTTGTTCAATTCGCATAATTACAGGTCTCCCGTGTTACGTACCCAAATGACATTAAACTTGTATCCAAGTATAATGTAGTCTTCTGTACAGAGTGTTAAAACCAACATGACTCTCAGTATGTGTGGTAAAGAACAACGAATTGGCCATTTTAAGAGAAGAGGATCCATGTCCGAAAATTTATCAGTTATATTGGAAGAACGTTGGTTTTCAATTGATGTATAAACCCAATATAACTGAGAATCTGACGGTTGAAACCTGGTCGGGGTTTAATCTGGTACCTCGGATTCAGAAAGGAATAATATAACTAATTGACTGAAATAACGACTATAAAAGTTTACGCACGTATATAATTGAAACATTATTTAGAGTGATGTATGGGCTCTGCTAGAGTATGATGAGAGGACAAACAGCTAGTGAGATGGGGTTTATGATTGAACTGTAGGTTTCACCAAATGGGATTGGAAAACTAGTTAATGTATATTTTCTGTCTATACATATACATACCCACTTGGATCAAGTGTGCTCGCTTGCGGGAGTTGGTTAACCAAACTAATATAGTTTCCTTATTTCCCTACAGCTGTCAACGAGTGTCAAATGGTTAGCTCATCACCTCAAATCGACACCTAATAACCAACTAAGATATTATTTGGATGAGAAAGTCCGATTGAAGTTTGTTCATAAGCTCTAATTTAGACCCGATGTTCTTTTACAGCTCTAACATTTTCGATTAGGACCAGAAGCAAGGAAATTAACCCCAATATCACCGAGACCGTTTATAATAAATACATTATATATATAGCCTATATGTGTGTGTGTGTGTGTTACGGACAATGGATTAAATACGGGAAATACCTTAAAAAGCCGGTCATTAACGATATTGCTCACTTTGAATGGGCAATAACATTAATAAGAACGTGCCCATCTAACACTAACTTGTCCATTTTACACCCTAACTTGATCTACATTAGCAGGCACGTTTGACAAAACGGGCAAATTAGTGTTAGATGAGCAAGTTAATATTAACGATTTGCCCACCCAAAGTGAACTTGTCCATTTTATCACCCTAACTTGACCTACATTAGTAGGCACGTGTGATAAAACGGGCAAATTAGTGTTAGATGAGCATGTTAGTATTAACGATATTGCCCACCCAAAGTGAACTTGTCCATTTTATCACCCTAACTTGACCTACATTAGCAGGCACGTGTGATAAAACGGGCAAATTAGTGTTAGATGAGCAAGTTAGTATTAAAGATATTGCCCACCCAAAGTGAACTTGTCCATTTTATCACCCTAACTTGACCTACATTAGCAGGCACGTGTGATGAAATGGGCAAATTAGTGTTAGATGAGCAAGTTAGTATTAACGATATTGCTCACCCAAAGTGAAGTTGTCCATTTTATCACCCTAGCTTGACCTACATTAGCAGGCACGTGTGATAAAACGGGCAAATTAGTGTTAGATGAGCAAGTTAGTATTAACGATATTGCCCACCCAAAGTGAACGTGTCCATTTTATCACCCTAACTTGACCTACATTAGTAGACATGTGTGATAAAATGGGCAAATTAGTGTTAGATGAGCAAGTTAGTATTAACGATATTGCCCACCCAAAGTGAACTTGTCCATTTTATCACCCTAACTTGACCTACATTAGCAGGCACGTGTGATGAAATGGGCAAATTAGTGTTAAATGAGCAAGTTAGTATTAACGATATTGCCCATCCAAAGTGAACTTATCCATTCTATCACCCTGACTTGATCTACATTAGCAGGCACGTGTTTTAAAACGGGCAAATTAGTATTAGATGAGCAGGTTAGTATTAACGATATTGCCCACCCAAAGTGAACTTGTCCATTTTATCACCGTAACTTGACCTACATTAGCAAGCAAGTGTAATAAAATGGGACAATTAGTGTAAGATAAACAAGTTAGCAATAAAAGTGAACAATATCGTAAATGGCCGGCCTTTTATGACATTTCCCGTATTCACTTCATTGTCCGTAAAACACACACACACACACACACACACACACACACACATATATATATATGATCTGTTTCATAAATAAAACAATCAACATTTTTACGATTTTCGTAATTATTTATTTTATTTAACATTTGTAACAGCTGAATTTTCATCAAAAAATTACACCAGTCTTAAATTACATTCATGATTACCATAAAAATTGGCGGAAACATTTTAACAGACTGCTTAGAAGAATGATCTGAGCCATCATACGGTATCAACCACATGGTAATCCTAGAAAGAGATGACTTGAGAACTCCAGGGTTTCATTCAGTTCTTCTAGAGCTAACGCATAGGATGATGATGATGATGATGATGATTTAGAGAGATGCATGCGAAAGAGTCAAATTTGGTCTTGCCGGTTTCAACAAATTTAAAATTGACAGTCGTTTATTTAAAATTAAATTTCCGAAGACAATCTTTCCAAGTATTCCTTTATTAAGATTTACATAATTAAATTATGAGGTCGCATCCTGAAGCGTTTTAAACTGATGACTTTGTACATTGTCTTCTCATCTAAAAACATTTTAAATGTTATTCAAGAAGAGGGATTCCTGTTAATGCTAGTAATACGCGATGTGACGTAAGTTTTTACAGGTTAATTTCTTTCGGGAAAAACTTACCATATTAATACATTTCATGAGACCTTCAAAGTTCAAAACTTTATTTCAATTAGGTCTACATTCTTTGAGCTTGAAAAAATATAAAATAAATTATTTCCCTACTAGCGTTGCCCGCACATACAAGAATATCGATGGGAGATCATTTCATAAAAGTTGAACAGTTTCTTTCATTGGCATCAAAGCGAATGATTTGTACCTTTAAGTGTCTTGGTGTATACATAACACGTTTAGGCCGTAATAACATAAAATTATAACACTGAAGTGAGGGCACAAACGCATGATTTGAACATAAGATTCGATTTACCACTTAATAATAATGATGATGATGACATACGTCGTAATATAGTTGGTTAAGGCAGTACACTATAAGTCGGAAGTTCGGGGATTCGAATCATGGTAGGGTTACGATTTTTAAACTGCCCTAAAGCTTGTAGCGACATCATAGTCCCGGAATCGACTAATTTCTAACTGAAATGAGTATCAAGCTTTGTTTTGAGGATAAAGGCGGATGTTACACAGAACTGACAACTGATTGGCATCTGGTGCCAGTTACCTAGGAAGATGGGAACCTTAACCTTCTACTAGCTATAGGGCCTCTCAATCGTGTAATGGGATAGGCATTTAATAGTAATTGTAATATTAGCTTAATAATGATGATGATGATAATAATAATAATAATAATAATAATAATAATGTTTATTTATTTTGGCATAATTGAGGCCAGTTTTTTCTCTTTCACACAACCATCACAAAATACAAGATACCGATTTACCATATTACGTATTTATACAGTATACAAGTTATAATGTATTATATGTCCACCGCTGTAGTCTCGAGTTAGCGTGCTGCCTTGTCACGCAGCGGGCCCGGGTTCGATCCCCGGTCGGGGCAGTTTTTCTGGGTGAGGTTTTTTCGGGGGTTTTCCTCACCTGTAAGACAAATGTCAGGAAAACTTTAAAGCCCAAACGGTCCCTGAAATCATATGGTCATCATCATCTTCATCCTTATCATCATCATCATCATCATCCTTCACCGGTATGGAAAGCAACGGGAAGCTACCACACTTACAATTACCTAGTAAAGCTGCAAAGCATAGCATGAAAATGCTACGATTGCAGTGAAAGACCTGCCCTCGGGGCAGAATTACTATGGATGAAATGTATATATGTGTATATATATATATATATATATATATAGAGAGAGAGAGAGAGAGAGAGAGAGAGAGAGAGAGAGAGAGAACTTAATGACAAATGAGGAAATTTAGAAGAAATGCCTGAATTCAAATACCTAGGAACAATAATTACAAACAGGAATGAAGTGCACAAAGGAATTAAACATCGGTTCAATTCTGAAAGTGCATTCTATTATCATTACAGGGATTCTACTCCCATTTTTCTATAAAAATAAATAAACTGAAAATATATAAAACTGTTATTCTCTCAGTTATATAGGGCAAGTCAAAAATCCCTCCGGGGTTTCGTGGGTCTGTAGAATAGTAACCATAATATACATGGCGAAAACACTTGTATCAGAGGAAACAGTACATTTCCGAGTTTCCATACGTATCTTCCAGGTGTTCCATATATATGCCCATCGTTTTTTTGGTGACTCGGCAGACATCGATCCTATAATCCAGCTCCTGCCATACACGTACCAACATATCATGGTTAATACCAGCAACTGCATGCTCAATCCTTTGTCGCAGCTCTGTTAAATTGAGGGGCATGGGGGGGACGAACCCGTGATATTTAACATAACCCCATAAGAGAAAGTCACATGAGATTAGGTCAGGTGACCTTGGAGATCATGGAATAAGATCAGAGTCATCTTGAGAAGCACGTCCAATCCAACGATGGGAAAATGTATCATTGAGGTACCCACGGACATCATAAAGAAAATGAGATTGATTTCCTGTCTTATTGATAAATGAAGTATCGATTGTCTCCTGTAATAGTGTGGCATCAGCCACTGCTGAAGCATATCCAGGTACACTGGACCAGTAACAGTGTATCCCGCAAAAAATAATGGACCATGAACTTTCGTTGACGATACAACACAAAACACACTGTCTTTAGGGGAATCACGGGCATGTTCCACTGTAACATGAGGATTCTCTGTGTCCCAAATTCTCACGGTTCACTTTGCCTGATACATGAAACGTGGCCTCGTCACTGAAAATTAATTTCTCAGAGTACCGGTACTTCTCTAGTCCCTCTTGAAAATGTATGCAGAACTGACGACGAAGATCGTGATTCTAGGGACTCAATGCCTGCAGTACCTATATCCGATATGGTTTCAATCGAAGTCGTGTACGTAAGATAAGCCACACAGTTTTCTGCGCAGTCTTCTATCCCTTTCCCGCGCGATGTGTTGACTTTTTGCGGGCTCCGTGTGAATGTTTCTCTTTACACGCTGTACGTCCACATCCAACACACGTGGCCGGCATGTTCGTTTACCAGCATTGAGACTGCCAGTCTGTTCAAAATTGTTGTACCATGTACGAATTGTTTTGTCTATACGTTATCTTTGTGATATTTTGTACGACATTTTCGTTGAACCATCACAATAGACTCGCATTTATCAAACTGCAGCACACAAAACTCCTTTTTTGCACCAGTGAACGCCATGTTTCATCAACTGATATGACTGCCCTCTAGCGGTAAAATTTACAAGTTACACTTTTTCAACAAGTACGTATGAAAACTTGGAAATATACTCTTTCCTCTGATATAAGTGTTTTCGTCATGTCAGTTATGGTTACTTTTCTACAGACCCATGAAACCCCGGAAGGACTTTTGACTTGCCCTGTATTATGTGGATGCAAAACATGTACTCTTACTTTAAGAGAGGAGAAAATATTAGGAGTATTTTTGAGAATAAAATTCTTAGGAAAAATTGTGGACTAAAGAGAGATGAACAGACAGGCGAATGGAGAAGACGATCTTTATAGGAAGTCAGACATAATAAGAAGAGTTAAGTCTTGTAGAATGCGAAGGGCAGGACATGTGACACAAATGGGGAATGAAAGAGGGGCATCGAAATTCCTTTTATGAAAACCAAAATGAAGGCGCTCAGTGGGTAGGCCAAGAATGAGGGGGGAGAATAACATTAACCATGATTTAGGGAAGTAGATTATACAGGTTATGATTGGTTAAAATTAATTCAGGATAGGGATGTATGGAGAGCTTATGTCCGCCCGGCCATGAACCTATGAGTTCGATAGTACCAGTGAGTTAGTTAATACAAAGTAGATTTACGGCACTTCAAATCTCGGATAAGAAGTCTCGAAAGATTTGTTTGTTCTTTCGTGCCCACTTTTGCATTACAACTCTATTGATCTAGGCTGTTAAAAAGCGGAACCGCGGAGCAAGTAGTTGGTCTCTCGTCCTCCACCTCTGGGTCCTGGGTTCCCATCTCGGTCGCTGTATATGGGGTTCGTGATGGTCGAATCGGAATCAGAACAGGTTTCTCTTAGGGTCTCTCCCGTCTTTCCCTTGCAAAAAGAAACTTAATTCGACTACTTTACCATACTCATGTCATCCATTTCGTTCCATTTAATTTAATGTGCCCTGAGATGGCGTGACATTCCATGTCAGTCGACATCTTCGTATATCACTGGCCTTCAATAATAGGGGCTTCATCCCGTATCATTCCTTGACCTGGCATTAAGAAGAGGGGTTTCTATCTACCTTACGTTGTCAAAAGAACGCTATTTATGGGTAAATAATTGTTCCGTAAACGCAATTATATTTGTCTTCTTCAAATTCTGTATTGACGTTAGGACATCCGTGGTAGCAAATGTGCTTGAAGTTTCGGAGAACCAATGTAAATTTTTACATATTTGTTTACGTAACTTTTATCTGCCCGAAATAGATTTTTAACATCAAAAGAAAATGGTTGGAGGAGAATGTATTTACGTACTAAACTGACGGAGAATGAGTTGAACTACCTCTTTGGTAGTTAATTTTTTAAAATGTATTTTCTTAATAATAATAATAATATTATTATTATATAATATTAATAATAATATTATTATTGTTATTATTATTATTATTATTATTATTACTATTATTATTTTATTATTAAGTCTATATTTTATAGTATTTATAAAATATTTTACATGGACAATTTAGAAACAGGAACATAGTATTTTCTTTAACGAAGCTCTGTATCAGACTAAGAATGAGGTGGGGAAATGAGGAAGGAGAATTATAACACAAGGGATGACTGGAAAACATTAGCTCAGGATAGGGATGTATAGGGAAGTTATGTCCGTGCAGCCATGAACCTTCGGGTTTCATAATTCCAGTGAGTTAATTACTTAGTTGCAAGCTCTGAATAATCTGATTTCGCTAATGTAGCAGTTCAAATATGATCATGGAAGGACGGACAAATTTTGCTCTGATGTATTTTATTTCAATCTTCAGTTCTTTTACGTGTTATAAATCCTCGATACTGAATCCAGATGGCTTCATTACCTTCCCAGGGAACCATAATCAGGATTTATACTCCCTGGAAAATCAATCGACCCTGCATAGGTTTGAACGTGCGAACCTCATATCCAGAACCAATCATGTTAACTAGCAAACGAACAGGGCCTGTAATTCACAATTAAACATTAAAACATATAGAAAATGTGTACGACTGAATAGAGATTCATGAAATAATAGTAGTGTAGGTATACAAGCAAAATACCTGAATGGCTTATATAATAATAATGAAAATAATCTCTCTGCCTCTGTGGTTTAACGATTAACGTGTCTGATTAGTATCGCATGAGTCCCGTATTTGATTTATGGTCATTATATTGAAATGCTTCTTTGCGATAGGGTCTGAAACCAGGTTCACTCAGCCTTGTGATGACAAGAGAGTGGCTACTTGATACAAGTAACGAAATCCGGTTAAGTAAACTGAAATTAAGGTTAGGGATTGCGTCACAATTACGAGATTCCCTGTGTAGTCATCTACTTGCATTGGTAGCAACCACTTCAGTCGGTCTTTGCTCTCTGGAGCTGTCGTGTCACAGATGTGTTATTTAATCATTATTGTGGCTGGAGAGTTGGTTGCTCGCGCATCTCGCATTTATAATTACTGGAGTAAAGTGTCTATTAATGTTTAATTTTGGTCAGCAATCCGAGAGTACGGACGGAGCCACAATTAGTTGAATATATAATGATGTTGTCCATGAATATTCTTGCTTATTTAATGTTGACCAAGTACTAACCTGGATGGGAGCGAAACATTTTTCAGAACGTAAAAAAAATCCTATCTTATCTTACGGAAGGGAAGTAAACCCTTGAGTTCCATGTCGTAGATTTACGACACGTAAAAGAACCTGAAATAAGAGTAATCTGAACAAAATTTGTCGGTCTACGTATTTATGCCAAAATTTGAATTCGACAATTATTGTGCTGAGTTATTAAAGAGCGGCGTTAATTAAAAAATAACCAAAGTACAAACATTGAGTTAATTGTAGAACTATTTCCAACAAATATGAGATATTAACGTAAACTATTTGTGACCCATATAGGCCTAAAGTCTACTTAGTAATATATTACTAAACACCACATATTATATTGAATTTAATTCACACTACTTCATGAAAATATCCCTCGCGAATGCTGCAAACAAATTTTAATTTTAAGTGTTGATTATTGTCGACAAGAGGTCAAATGTAAGTCATAATCAAACATATTATATACCGCTATCTGGTTCTATTTACCTCATATTATTTATTTTATGTTAAGGTACATTTACTATATATATATATATATATATATATATATATATATATATATATATATATACACACACACAGGGCTATTCAAAAAGAAGGAACAGGCTTCAAACATTTATTTCTTCCAAACTATACAAAATATATACACAATTATAATGTTCCTGGAAAGAGAAAAGTTCAAATTTCAGTATTTTATGCATTCAGTATGAGCCAACATGTGTTGCATGACAAATACCAAAACGTTGCCACATACGAATGAGTTGGTCTTTAGTTATCGACAATTCGATGTCGCAGATTTTCAAGAGTGTCAGGCATAGGGGGATAAAAACACGGTCTTTTGCGAAACCCCACAGATAAAAATCACACGGGGTTAGAGTCTGGTGACCTGGGAGGCCACCGGCGATGAAGTTGATCTTCTGCTCCTCCTCTTCCAATCTAACAGCGCCAATGCAACTATGATCGCAACTTCAAACAACAGCGCCAATGAGGCCATGATCGGAACTTCGAACTTTTCTCTTTCTAGGGACGTTGGTATTGTGTTACTATTTTTTTTGTAGTTTGGAAGAAATAAATGTTTAAAGTATGTTCCTTCTTTTTGAATAGCCCTCCCTATATTAAACGCTCAACTCTTACCGCTGGTGTTCGGTCACTTCATGTGGGTTTCTTGATGGACGAAACTAAGTCTGGGCAGGTTTTTGTCAGGGTTTCTCGAGTTTTCCTCTGCCTCAAGTTTCATCCCATCACTTATCCACGCTCATCTCATTAATTATCTTTCATTTCATTTGATATGATTCTGTGATGGTGTGTCAGGGGTGGTTGGATAGCACCCTTATTATTTAGAGTCCTCCAATGTAAGGCGCTTCATCGCATCTCATCCCTCTATCCGACCCTGAGTCGGCCCACGAGTTGATGAGGTTATATGTGTGTTGTGTGGTGTGTGTTGTTTGTAGATATCTTAAACCTTTCAGTATGGAATAATTTTTAAATAATTCAGCCAAAGAAGGTTGATTATGCTACTTGGCCATCACGTACTTAGATCAAGATACTGTTTTCTCACGTTCTATAATTAAGAAGAAAGCGAAATTTTAACAATAAAAAGTCACTATAAAAATTACCCTAGCAGTTTTATTTTTCCAGCTGTAATATTTTGCTAACATTTCATTCAAGTTTTAATTTTATTTTCACAAAAATATTTATGAAAATATATTTTTTGAAGAAGTAATTTACTGAATCAGCTACAGGAGCATTAATGTGTAGGGCTAGTGAGTAAAGTTCGTTGAAAATTTCGTAATCCTACCTTAAGTAGTTCCTGATAAAAGGATACCAATAATGAAACTGTGTGGTTTTTCCGTGATTATCTAAAAATTAATTCACTTTGAATGATTTAAGATATCTAAAAATGAATATTTTGAAATATTAATTATCACAAAAGTTAATAATTTCAGATATGTCCACCGCCGTGGTCTCGGGGTAGCGTGCTGCCTTGTCACGCAGCGGGCCCGGGTTCGATCCCCGGTCGGGACAGTTTTTCTGGGTCAGGTTTTTATCGGGGTTTTTCCTCACCTGTAAGACAAATGTCAGGAAAACTTTAAGGCCCAAACGGTCCCCGAAATCATATGGCCATCGCAATCATCATCATCATCACTCATATTCATCTTAGGTTAATTTTAGGATTAGGGACTCTCCTGGCGCACCATTATCATCACCCATCATATCATCGGGGCAACGTAACCCCGCCTTCCAGGCGCCCCAACCTGAGAAGTGGGTTACAAGTACGCCATGCCAGGAGAGAACCAGGAATGCCGAAAGACAAACCTGGGGCATTTGAAAAAAAAATAATTTCAGATAATTATAACCATAGATCATATATATATCTACTTGTTACCCCTCTTCAAGACCACATTCCCTTAAAACTACGAATTAACTAATTCACGAGCACTATCAGACCGATAGGTTCTCGGCCGCTCGCAAACCCTCCATACATCCCTATCGTGAGCTAATATTCTCCAATAATCACCTGTGTAATTTACTTCCCTCAAATTATGACTAATGTTATTCTCCCACCTCATTTTTCGTCTACCTACTGGCGCTTTCCCTCTGGTTTTCCTTCAATGTTTCCATGCCCCTCTTTTATTCCCCAATTAGCGCCATATGTCCTGCCATCGCAGTCTACGCCTACCTATTGGACGCTTTCATTCTGGTTTCATTAAAGAACTTCCATGCACCTATTTCATTCTCCATTCGTGCCACATGTTCTGTCCATCGCAGTCTACGAGAACAACTGTTCTTATTATATCTGAATTCCTATAAAGACCGTGCAGCTCATTGTTATGTAGCTTTCTCCATTCGCCTGTCTGTTCATCTCTCTTTGGTTCAAACATTTTCTTATGAACTTCATTCTCAAATACTCGTAATCTCCTGTCCCCGCTTAAAGTAAGAGTGTTGCATGTTTTGCATCCATATAATATAACTGGTAGAATAATGGTTTTATGTAGCCTATTTTCAGTTTAGCGTTTTTTGAAAGGAATTGGGACAAGACTCCTTGTAAGGCATAATATGATGTATTTGCAGAATTTAGCCTATGTTTAATTTCTTTGTGCATCTTCATACTATTTGTGATGTTTGTTCCTAAGTATTTGATTTCAGCCACTTCTTCAAAATTTCCCTCATTTTTCATTAGATGTTTTCCATTTATATAATGTATTTCTATATGTGACGACATATCTAGTTTTATTGATTTTTACTTCTAGTCACTATTTTTTTAGTGTTAACTCAATAGAGTGCGCGTATTGGCCTTTAAAGTACCAATTACACTAATTAATTATAATTATGTTTTATACAATTCTTAGCTTCGAAGCGTATTCACAAATGGAAACTATTAGTGCCTTTCCTTGTGCACTTTATAGTAGTAATTCCCTTCTTCACCATCGTAGTTTAACCTTCTACCTTAAAGGCACTGTTACATGCCCACACAGCCCTTGCCCCACAGAGGTACAACCTGTAAGGAGAGGGATTTTAATATTTGCATTACACACATACGGGAGTACTAGTTGATCACACAAGACATGGAGAGTCTCCTCCGAGATAACACAACGTTCATACTAAATATGGCGAATATTATGATTATGATGACCGGAAGGTGTTCGGGAACTTTTGGGCCTTTAAGTTTCCTGACATTTGTCTTACAGGTGAGCAAAAGTCCGAGAAAAAAATCGTAACTTGTCCTGACCGGGAATCAAACCCGGATTGCTGCGTTGGAGGCAGCAATGCTACCCCGAGACCACAGTGATGGACAAGAATTCCTTTCTAATACAACAATTCTCGGGGCACGCCGTAGCGTAGTGGTTAAGGCACTGAGCTACAAGCCGGAGGGTCGAGGGTCCAAGTCCCGTGGGGGTCAGGATTTTTAAACTGATCCAAACCCTCTGGCGGCACTATGGCCCTGGGGTCGACTCAGCCTCTAACGGAAATGAGTACCAGACGCTTGTTCTGGGGGTAAAGGCGGCCGTCACGAAGGGCTGACAACCCGGCTGACATAAAGTGCCGATTGTCTAGAAAAAGTGGGAGCCTTAACCTCCTACTACTCCAAGGGCCTCCGGGTCTGTTGTGGGATCACTTTACTTTTTTTTACAACAATTCTCAAATTATCATACCCGAGCTGAGAACATAATTATAGCTTACGTTTATTATTGGTACTTATGTATCTTCTATTAAATATACGAGACAAACTGTGGATGTCCTATTAAAACTTCATTACCCAGAATTCGATTTCACTCTGATAAGTTCAATTCCTAGTGAGATAACTTCGTTATTAATACTGAATATTACAATCTGAGTAATGCAATAAAACTGCTAACTCCTTTAATATTATTATTTTATAAACGTGAATCCAATTTACATATTTAATTATACAATTTGGAATTAGTTTCTCCCATGAAGGAGAATCTGTATAAAGGGATCAGCATCAACCATGATTTGAAGGAGGTAAATTATACAGGGTATGATTGGAATACATTAGCTCAGGTCAGTAATGTATGGGGAGCTTAATCCACGCGTTATGAACCTCTGGGTTCGATAGTACCAGTTAGTTACAGTCAGATTCAACCCAAGAAGTTAACGGTACTGTTTGTTTGGAATAGGGAACTGGGTTGCCATTTTAACAGTATTTTCTTGAGAGAAATCCTTATATAAAACTGAAGATTGCAACACAGCAGGTACATAGTTGTAAGTTGTAGCCGTCCAAGCCACCCCCTCTTAAAAAAACAATTACCACTTGTCACTGAGCTCGTGCGGACCTGTACTATCCTGTGTGAAACTGTCGACTCTCATTTTTACTATAAAATTAGTTTGCATGCCGTAAAAAACTACGTTTTTTAAATGTATAGTACATTGATATGAAAAAAGTACTGCTAACCTCGCCCCTCCTCCCCTCCCTAAAGAAACAAATACCGTTATTATGAGTTTGGCAACATCTACCCTCTATACGTAGGGGGACACTGGCGTGGTCCATAAGGTCTGTAGTAATTTCCTGGGTTGAATTAGAGTGCAGTTTGTTTGTTAGTTAGTAGAGGAATCTGTTCCTAATAGATAGTTTACATTGATCTTTACTTAATTTTAGAATTTGTATATCGCCATGCACCGAAAATATTTTTAGGGTAGAGGCGGACGATCATCCTGCCACATGTGGTCAGCATATCGAATCCCCAGCTATTATAACTAGTTGCCTCAGTCTGGAGCCGCTATTTATTGTAGGTAACCAATTTTTTTACGATGTTAGATGGGCATCGGTCAGATACTAGTCAAAATTACATGAGAAAGTTTCGTCCCCATGAGGACTCGAAACAGCGCGCGTCCTCTCCTCCAAGGCACGGTGCATTAGACCTTTAGACAACGACACAGTACTATGATCCCTAAATACACCCCTCATTTTCCAAATCCGCCGATTAAATTTAGAATAATTTGAAAGAATGATGTAATGAAGGCATGTAAGATTACACGAATGTTCTTGATCTAAGACTTTCGCGGCATTTATGATATTATTTTAAATTATTACATTGTGAGATGTTGCAGACATTTCCGCCAAAAGAGCCAAGAACGCATGGAAACGTAGGCACATATTTCACTACTTTACGATACATTATAACGTACAATAACTCGACGTTACTCAATTGTTTATTTTTAGAGGCACTTTTTTCGCATAAATCACAAAAAGACAAACACATATTTTGAAGCTGTTTGATATTTTGACGAATCATGTAATTGTGTTTAGTAAAACGTCGATATCATATAGAACAGTTAATTTTGAAGCGAAATTGAATAATTTTACGAAAAGTGCGAAATTTTAACGATACTCATAAAAATGTGTTCCCAGTTTCTGTGTGTGAAGAGAAAATCTTAGCTTGAGGTTTTTCAGGAAAGATAAGTCTTTTACGTGGTAAAATGTAAAAAGGAATGTGAATAATTAATGTTCAGTCAACAAATTATACCAACAATAAATAGTACAATTCTATGAATTGTGTATATGTATTTTATTTATTCAGATTCCTGGCAACTTTGCACAATTTACTGGCAACTTAGAAAGTATAGTTTACTGAAATAAAATTAATGGGAAATTAAAACACACAGCAATGGTAGTATTTTCAAAATAAGTGCTGAAATTAATTTTATTTTCGCTAAATTAAAAAAGTGAGTAAAGAGTGTCACTAAGTATTGGTCAATTTATTATAATGCATTTAAAACAATAGTTCATGAATGTAGTGGGCATAAATCCTAATTTAAATCTGTGCGGGAAACGGCCCAACAAATTTTGATAATAGGCTTCTTATTTGAAGATGCAGTTTTTCTACATGATGTAAATATAGTTTTACTTTCTTTACGAAGAAAGCATTTTTTCTTTTTTTAGAATTTTACAATCCGCACAAGATAGAATTGAGGAAGAGAGAGAGAGAGAATGAAAGAAAGAAAGAAAGAAAGAAAGAAAATTATGCCCCATATTTAGAAATCCAGTTACAAATTCAGTACAATCAACTTGATGTTATAATATTATAATTATATTGCGAAAAGAAAAATTAATGTCTTAACCAGGAATCGAACCGTGGACCTCTAGTTATACGTACTAGTTTGCAGCCCACTACCATTTTATTATTATGACACTTGGAGTTTGGTTTTCAGGATTTATATAGGTTTACACTTAAATGACAGTAATAATAATAACAATAATAATACATTCATTTTACCTGGTACAGTTTAGGCCTTACAGTTTTGCCTATCGCTTAACCAGGGTAGATCAAATTTACAATATTTTATCTCATACCTAAATTACAATAAAGTTAAGATATTAGTGTGCGTAATGTAGTGTAATTACTAGCCTATATGAAATATAAGTTAGGTGAAATTAAACTCATAAAATATATTAGGCCCTACTAAACCAGTATAAAATTGAAATACAGATACAGTGGAGGTAAAAAAATCTTGTAAGTTATAAAAAATATGTTGAGGTAACTTTGTTTCATATGTGACTGTTTATATAAAGAAATACACACACACACACATACACACACACACACACATATATAATATATATATATATATATATATATACACACACACACACACACACACACACACACTAGAAGTCCTGGCCACGCGTTGCTGTGGCTAAGGTATACGTTAAAAATTTAAATTAAGTTGCTGTCTTTCAGCCGGATTACTTAAAACTAATACACACGAAATTAATAATATTGAAAAGAAAATAAACACTGAACACACTTAAATTATGAAATAATCAATATTTGTAATTCAATTGAAATTCGCGGTTGCAACAAATAGCACAGCCATCTGGATCTCTCTTTGTTAAATAATAAATTAATTACCTTACTAATTTCCTTACACCGCCATCTGTTAGAATCGTATGGAACTTACAGATAATTATGCCGCCCTCTGTTAGAATCGTATGGAACTCACAGATAATTATAACTCTTTGTTAAATAATAAACAAATAATTTGCAATAAAAAAATAATGTGACTATACATTTAGTTCTAAACTACCCTAAGTCTCAAGTTGGATCAAACTGCACACAGTGTGCAAAATTTTATTTAAATCGGTTCAGTAGTTTAGGATTCAATCGCGGACAAACAACGTGACACGAAATTTTTATATATTAAGATGTGTGTGTGTGTGTGTGTGTGTGTGTGTGTGTGTGTGTGTGTATGTATGTATGTGTAGGCCTATATATTAGCTGCGAAAAACTAGATTTTTTTTGTATTCATTCTCAATTTATTGGGCGGCGCTTCTGTAATGATTTAGTAGTTTGCAAAAATGAAACGTATATCCACTCCCATTTCTTAGCACAACTTTTTGTTTGGCCTATTTAAAATTTATCTACAATGCCATCATTTTTACACAAGAGCGTTAGAGCGAAACATGTTCTCTTTTCGTGTATGAAATAGAATTATAAAAGTTGATGCTACTAATTAAGATTGCAACAAGATATTTAGAGAGTAATTATTACAAATGTGGGAGTTGAATAAGTCGCGGTTAGTGATCAGAGAGAGAAAGAGAACACGTGGGATCCATAATTTGCCCGTCAATTAATTTGAGTTGTATATTGTATTAACGAGGCTGCAAAGCGAGAACTCCCCAGTTTTATCGGTAAAGTAATAAACATGAACAATATGGTTTGCGGTGCCTGATAACACCCTTACTCCTATGTACGTTCATAATACTCACTGTAATGGTTGTCCCCTTTTCGTTGTCATGGAGCAATTGAAATGCTATCACATTTCTCCGCTCTACTGTCATAGCTTGCATAGACGTGCACAATAATAGAAACACCAGAGAATCAGCTGACAATTGTCACCTTTCTCGTCCCAGCTGTTTTGTTATTTTATATGAAGCGCCCAACAAATACCTGGAATAGGCTACCTTCAAATTAATGCAATCAAATGTAAGTTCATCTTTTTACCGAATTTAACTTAACGGTGTATGGGTTTGATGTTCAGTATTTCATGGGAGCACAAGGAAAAGGTATTATGTCCAAAAACGAGTTTTAATGGTGATAATTAAGGCCACTTTTGAAGGTTTGACCCATTAGTTTTCCTTACTATAAAACTAAAATAATGGCCTTTTGTGGAAAATCACCAATATCAAGCAAAATTTGTTTAAATAACAAAATTTTAGAGAGAGTTAATGAGTTTACTTATTTAGGATATAAACTCTCTTTTGTTGAAAATTTGGATTTATCAGAGAAAATTGTGAAATTCTACAAATCAGTGGGAATTATTAATAGAGTTTTAAAACCTTCATTAGTGCAAAAATTAACTCGTACTTCTCTTTATCAAATAATGGCTCGACCAGTCCTATGTTATGGGAGTGAATCGTGGACTATAAGGACGAGAGATGAAAGCAGACTAACAGCTTGTGAGATGAAATGTATGCACCGAACAGCTGGCTACACCAAATAGGATCGAAAGAAAAATGTAGAAATCCTTCAAGACCTTAATGTGTCACCAATACTGGACTACATCTCCAGATATCAGCTAAACTGGAAGTAACATGTCTCAAGAATGGCTAGATCCAGGATCCCCAAGGCAATAATGAACTACTGTCCAAATGAGAAACGATCACTTGGTCGACCTATGAAAAGATGGCACGAAAACCGCTTTCTCAGGCCGTAACAGTTCTTCTAGGACTAATACATGACAGGATGATGATGATGGTTTTCCTTAATTTGTAATTATAAAATTTCAACACACTTCTAGGTTTCATACCCGCGGAATCCGAATGTGTGAATTCTATAGGTCCTATAAAAGCAGTTAAGAGCCCGAAATAATCTAAATTGTACTTTTCAGGGAGAGAGAGGTGGGGGAAGACATATAAACTTGGAATTGTAAAATAAATAATTTCATTCTAATATATAGTTTTAAAAAATCCCATTCAGCGAAATCTGTAAGAAAGGATTCAAACCCGAGATAATTCAATCAATTTACAAAATGATAGTAACATTTTAAACTTGCTCCAATGCTATTTTCTCAATTGGAGTTTTTTTTTCTGTTGATATAGCTTTTCACACGGATTGTAGTATAATTCTTTCAAATACACAATATTGTAACAATTGTACCGAAGAATGTTAATTAAATTATTCCATCCTCAAAACAGGTGTGCTTGCTTGTCTCTAATGGTTCAGCCTTTATACTTAAAAATGTACAGTTTGGGGGAATGTAATTGTTGTTATCCAACAGATTCCAGTTTAAAATGTTTAATGTAAGAAGAACAGTAGGGCATTTATACTCCTACTTTATTGTAGAGAGGAAGCTATTTCAGAGCTCCTCCAAGATCTTGTTTTTGCAATGTACCTAAAGTAAAAGCTTCAAAAGCAATTTATTTTGATAGGAGACTGTTAACGATACCAACTTTTCAACAGATGCTAAGGTCTTTTGTCAATTTTTTCAGAAACATTTGAGTTTTCATTTTTTTTTTCTCGCTACAGAAATGTGTTGAGGGACAATAGAAAATGTTTTACAACAGGGTAATTTGGAATTGGATATAGTTAATTGCAACAGTTCATCTTAAAGTGAGTTGTTTATTTTGTCCAATTCTAATTAAATATGGAAACTGAATGCTTCGTATATACCCAATACGTGCCGCGTGTGGGGCACGGGTACTCCCTAGCGCGAGTTTCTTAAGTTAATTTGTTACGCGTATTTACATTCAGATGTCAACGAGTGACATGTGGTTTCATCATCGCCTCATTAAGACATCTTAGTGGGGATTAAGGCATTACCTGAATGGATGAATGTCGGTTAAATTTTGCACAGAGACATTTTTATTCAGACATGCGGTTCTTCTACGAGCCTCAAAATCTTCAGACTTGGGACCCAAGGCTTAAATTCGACCCCGGCCGGATTTGAACCCGCGATCCTCGAGGCTAGAGGCAAGGAAAATAACCACCGTGGCCGACGTGGGAAATGAGGAGGAACTTCGAATGTCTATGGTTTGCACTTTCTTGAAGAATGTTTGTTTTTATTATTGGTGCTCTAAATATTATGAAAAACTTTGGAAAAAGGAGGAAATTGAAGGAAAAGAGAACAATGAGGAAGAAATAAAAGTGGAAAATATTGATGTAATAGACATAGATGAATTAGAAATGGCTTTGAAAACCACTAAGAATAGGAAAGCAACAGGATTAGATAATATGAATACGGAGTTAGTCAAATATAGTGGAATATTGTGTAAACTACGAATACTTCATCTAATTAATATATGTTGGCAGACCTATGGGATTCCAACCACTTGGAAAACAGCAATTGTGTAGAATTTATTCAAAAGAGGAGACCGGAGAAATTGCGAGAATTACAGAGGGATTAGCTTAATGAATACTGGCTACAAGATATATACGAAAATAATAAATAATAGATTGAGAAACATAACAGAAGTAATAATAAATAAAAATCAAAGTGGATTCAGAAAGGGAAGGTCATGTATAGACAATGTCTTTACACTGAAACAACTCATAGAAAAGAGAAGAGAACATAACTTAGAAACTCACATGGGATTTATAGATTTGGATAAGGCCTTCGATCGAGTAAACAGACAAAAATTATGGGAAATATTACGAATGAAAGGATACCCGCTGTGCCTTGTTGAAACAATAAAGAAATTATATGAAGACACAAATATAATTATAGATACCAGATTCAAAAGAACAGATACAATCAAAACAAATACTGGATTACGACAAGGATGTAGTTTATCACCCACTTTGTTTAATAAATATATATATATATATATATATATATATATATATATATTTAGACGATATTTTAAATAAATGGAAAGTTTTAGTGAATTCAGGAATAAGAATGGATAATAAAGTGTGCATAAATAATCTTCTATTTGCTGACGATGTAATCATAATACAGAAAAATGAAGACGACTTACAGAAATCAATGCATGCATTAAATGAAATATATAAATTATACGATCTAAAGATTTCTGTAAGGAAAACGAAAACCATGGCTTTTAGAGGAAGAGATCCATTGAGATCCAAAATTATTTTAGAAAATCAAAGTATAGAACAGGTGTCTAGTTTCAAATATTTGGGCTGTGATGTTGGCTTCAATATGGAAAGGGATATTGACTTCAAAATAAATAAATTTCAGACGGTGTGTGGAACAATACAGAGAACATTCAAAAATAAAATTAGAAAAGAAACCAAGATAAAAATGTATAATGTTATGGCGGTTCCCACAATATTGTATGGATGTGAAACTTGGGCTCCAGTGAAAAAACGGAAGGATAGAATACAGACGACGGAGATGAGGTTCCTAAGACAAGTAAAAGGATGTACAAGACTTGATAGAATAAGAAATGATATAAAAGAAGAATTGAAAGTACAGTCTTTATTGGATAAAGTCACGAATTACAGACAGAAATGGATTGATCACATGGATGGAATGAGTAAGGAGTGATATCCATTGTTAGCAAGAAATTATCAAGCAAGAGGAAGACGTGATGTTGGAAGACCTAGAAGACGTTGGGCTGATGCATTATGAAGTCGGAACGGGCAATTGCCTAATCCCTGGAGTGATGATGATGATGCTCTAAATTCTATAAATATTTATCGTTAATCAGTGATTAGTTGATTAGATTAAATAATAAAGTGTCTGCAGTTATTAATATTAATGCAAATATTCCTCAATTTAATAAAAATACAGTATCGCTTGAAGAAATAAATTCCTAAAATGGTTTACACTATATCTTTATAAAGCCTAAAATGATAGTTTTGAAGTTAAAAAATCCGGGCCCTAGCAATAATGCAACATAGCATGAATAAAGGATATAATTGATTAAAACCGTCTATATTATAGCCTCACTATGATGCTTGTCCAGCGGCTCGCTTTATTTCCCCGCAGCTGTTATAAATAATTAAATGAAAAGATGCCGACTACCGCCACTATAATAATTCCGCATGTTAATCATTGTCAAGCATTGTCGCGCGGCACCCTCTGTTATATAAACGGACAATCATCATAGCGAGGCGATAATAATTGCAAATATTGCTCCTATGGAGGGGACATAAATGGAAGTATGCAGCAACATAACGTTATCTACAAATAAAATGAATTAACAAGAAGTTTTATGTCTTAATTGTTCCTTACAAAGAAACCTTTATAAATTCGTAACCCAGATTTTCATAAACTTTCAAGGTTTTCTTTTAATTTAGGCCTATCCCAAAACTATCTTTTGGACTTAACTGTCTTTTCATTGTAAGCCCACAATACAGTTGTGGTTAGATTGTTTAGTGAGGCTGAAATTATTTGACTAAAAAATATAATACAAAATGCGATTGAAAGAGCCTTTGTAATGCGTAATAGATTGCGTTTCCAGAACTGAGCTGTATTTATTTTCTCTCTGCACCTCATTCTGTTTCGCGTATTTTAATTCTTCATCTTCTTTAAATTTCCCTCTTTTGCTGTTAAGTGTCCATTTCCATTTAATAATGAATTTCCACCTGTATAACAAAATTCTAATGATAAAATGGCAATATGACCTTAACAACTATTAATGGCTGGAGTTTATAAGTATGGAGTTTTACTTATCCTTAATTTGTCTAAAAAAATCTATTCTTTTCATCTTTAAATCAGATCTAATCTGAATGAAAGTTTTACCGACTGAGGGATCTCTTCAAATTTAATTTCCCACGACATTTTAATGAAAATCCTGAAAAATACCATCTTTGTATATTTGTGGTTTATCGCGAGAAAAAAAAAAGAGTTGTGGCAAAGAGAGATATGTATATGAATTGCTCTTTAAAATGTAAGGGAAATTCCTTTGTGCACGTGGTGGAGGGAGATTGTGCTGTCAAGAGCAGTGCCCTCAAATTGCATGATAGCTGCCACCAAGCACGCCACCCCAACCAACTGATGATAATTCTTTATCATGATTCCCTCCTTTCTCTCTCCCTTAAATACCCATTTCAATTTTCAGTGTTCTTCACATAATGATAATTATATTGTGCAAAGGTCACAATCGTAATACTAACGAAGCCAAGTATATCCTGTTAATTTTCTGGAAACTAAATATTTCATTCTTTTGTTCTTTATGTTTCACTCTTTCTTTATATCTTATTTTCTTTATCCATATATTTTTCTTTTTATCGTTCTTTGCCCTTTCTTTCTCAGTCTTCGTTTCTTTCTCTTTCTCATTTTATCTATTTTATTTCCTTTCTTTTTATTTTTTTCGTTTTATTTATTTATTTACCTCTTTCTTTTTCTAATTTTCTTTCTCTAATTTTCTTTCTCTCGTACGTCCTTATTTCTCTTTTTGATTTGCATTAACTCTCGTCCTTTTTGTATTTCTCTCTCTCTCTCTCTCTCTCTCTCTCTCTCTCTCTCTAATTATTTTTCTTCCTTTAATTCTCCATTTTTATTATTATTTTTCATTCTCTTTCCCTCCCCCTCTCTCCCTCAAATTTTCTTGAATCCAATGAATTACTTAAATATTTATTTCAATTACGGTATATTAAGCACATCGTATATTATGAACAGTTTTCTATTCTTATTTAGACACTTGACGAAGGTCATCGCGTGTAAAATATTTTTTTATAAGCTCTGCATTTGTATTGTTGTTTTCACTGATTCAATATTGATCATTATGTGTATGTACCACATACGTCCCGCCTGGGGATATGGATGCTCCCGAGCGGGAGTTTTTTTAACCAAGGTAATTTTGTTACGCTAATTTACCTATAGATGCCAACGAGTGACATATGGTAGCACATCGCCTCAATGAGTAGGTAACTGAGGTATTACTTGCATGGATGAAGGTCGGTTAAATTTTGCACAGAGATCTTTTTATTCAAGCTTGCTCTTCTTTTACGAGCCTAAAAATCTTCAAACTCGAGACTACGGCTTAAAGTCCCTCCCGGAAGATTTGTTCTTTGGATTTTTCCATCCTAAAAATCCATCCACCCCCACCGGGTTTGAACCCACTACCGTCGGGACTAGAGGCAAGGAACATAAACACTAGACCACCGCAGTCAACCATCATCATTATAATGAAACGTTAATTAATGGTAAAATTGATGACTATTGAAATTCTAATGCAATATTTGGCATATAATTATTTCAGTTATATTCTAGTAGCATGTTGTATATTGCAGTCCAATGTAGTACTACGTTTTCTAAAGAGATAACAAAATTTGACAAAACTTAAGAGATAATTTTGAATATTGTTTATAAAATTAACTACGCTCTGCCGAAATATCAAGTGGAAACGATGTAAAAAATAATGTTGTTAGAGAAAAGAAAATCCGGAAAATTGCTTGAATAGATTTTATCTCTCAGCAAGTTTGAAGGCAACTTGGTCAAATGAAATTTTAAGTGTATGAGAGAGAAATAATTAAAAGATGCAGACTGAAACAACAGACAAGATTGACATAAAGCGACATCATGTTAATTGGGCAAAAGAAGACGTCAACATTGAAAATCTGCTATATAAATAAGTAATATCTGCAAGAGCAATGACTTCAGGGAGTGATCTCAAAGTGTGGTTCGCGGTTCATCAGTGATATGCGTACGATATTGTTAGAGGTTTCGGAGGGGTCGTGTATTATTTAAATTAACTAACTAACTCACTGGCACTATCGAATCTGTAGGTTCATGGCCGCGCGGTCATAAGCTCTCCATACACCCCTATCCTGAGCTATTGTTTTCCAATAATTCCCTGTATAATCTACTTCCCTCAAATCATAGATAATGTTATTCTCCCATCTCATTATTGGTCTACCATCAGGGCGTTTTCCCTCTGATCTGTCGCCTTGTATGTAGTGGGCGTGTTCGGGGCAAGTTTTTGCTCACCTTTAAGACAAATGTTGGAAAACTTTAAGGCCACAATAATCGCCAAACAACATTGAGCCATGATAATCGTCCTATCATGTACGCCATGTGAATGCATACGTGAAATGTGTGTCTATTGTCAAATCTTGGTTTTGTCCGGAATTAAACGGATCACTCGTTCGGGGAATACTTCCATACTCTTGTGTGGCCAAGGAAAGGTAATAATAATAATTATATATAAGATTACATACAGATTTTCAATGTATACACGTTTCTGTGCCTGAAATTTTATTTTACTTCTCCATTCGTCTCTATCCATCCACTCCATTTCCTCCAGTCTGCTTATCTCATTCCAGTTCTTATTTCTTCCATCCACTAATTTCAAAGTCTTCCTTTCCTTCTTCTTCCAGGTGGACACCATTCCAATGTTCTTCTGGGTAACATTTATTTTTGCATTCGTCATACATGCCCATTCCTCGTTATACATAAAGTGACCCCTCCCACTGAATATCCATTTCGGCAACACTGTCGTCAAAATGTTAGAGCCAGACACTCAAAGGCTGGACTGTAGATTCCCGAGCAACGCCTGGTAATCTGTACAGGGTATCTAAAAATCATTACGATATAATTTTTACCTTTTACTTCATTATCATCTTCACGGTATAGGCTCCATGGCCTGTTCCGGCTCAATACTCCATCGCTTACTTGGTCTGCCAGAATCTCTTCTTCCTTCTACTTAAACATAAAATCACAGTAATTTTCATTTTTCAGCTCATTAATGCCAAGAAGATCGGGATAAGTAGATTCCCAGGATCACCGGGTAATCAGCACGAAGTACCTAAAAATAATTACGATAGAAACTTTTCCTTACACTTATTTAACTAAACATAAACCCACATCAATTTTTGCTGTTAGCTCATTTATGCCAAGAAGATTGGGATAAGTAGATTCCTGGGCAACGCCTGGTAATCAGCACGGGGTATCTAAAAATAATTACCATATAAATGTCCCTTTTACTTAAACATAAAAACACAAATTTCCATCTTTCAGCTCATTTGTGCCAAGAAGATCGGACTAACTAGATTCCTGGGCAACGCTGGGTAATCAGCACGGAGTAACTAAAAATAAATACGATATAAATTTTTCCTTTGGCCTATTCAATTAAATGTAAGAATAAAAATACATTAATTTTCGTCTTTCAGCTCATTTATGCCAAGAAGATCGGGATAAGTAGATTACCGGGCAACGCCGGCAAATCAGCACGGGGTATCTAAAAATAAGATATAAATTTTTCCTTCCACTTATTCAACTAAACATGAAAACACATTGATTTTCGCCTTTCAGCTCATTTATGCCAAGAAGATCGGGATAAATAGATTTCCAGGCAACGCCGGGTAATCTAAAAACATTTAAGATATAAATGAATGATTATTTTTCCTTTCACTTATTCAACTAGAAATACATTTAATTAATTTTCATTTATTTAGGCGTAGCAGCACATGCCGAGTATTTAAAGGTAATGTATACTTTAGAGCAGTAACGATTTTTTTAAATTAATGTTATAGGACCCTAATTAAATTTTGACATTTAGCACTTTTTTGTGAATTGAAGTTTTTGGCATTATAGGATTCCTTGCAGCTGATTTCATAGGATTTTTAAAAATAATAATTTCGATTATTAAGTTGTTGTGACAAAGTGACAACAGTTTCGAAGTAAAATATTGTAACTAAGAAACCTGGTCGCCCGACGCAGGTTTTTTCTAGTGATAAGAAAATAATGTTTAAATGTTCGTAATTCTTCTGACAACAGCTCTTTTTGTGATGACGAAGATGAATACCCGGACTATGATGCTGTATATGAGTGCAAACAAATCGGATCCAAGTTATCCTATGAAAGTTAAGAAAATATGCATTTACTACTTAACCCGTTTTGAAGTAAAACATTATATGTTCAGTATTTACCAAGTTTTCAGTCCTTTCCTCACTTAACATATGTCAAGAAGGTGCATTTATCAACTACCCGTATAAATTCAGTGTCTGGTAATTGAACTTTGTAAAATATAAATTCAGTGCACTATTTGGAATTAACCTAACAATGTTTCATCATGTTCAACGGAATATTAATAACAAAGTGAAATTTTTATAACAATAATTAGGAAACAGGATCTAATACTGGGATGAGAAACAATGCATCTACGTGTACCACTCCTCTATCATTAATTCTCATATCCAGAGAAAAATATTATTTGAAGATACTAATAAACAAATATTTGTCTAACACAATTACTGATATTTCTTAAAACAAAGTATTATCATCAAGACTTGACGATCGATTTCAATTTTTTAAAATTTTATTGGTTACCATATTTTGCGTCAAAGTGCCTCATAACGCTCTAGCGGCTGAATTTCTGTTAATTTTTATATAATTCAATTAACAAAACAAATACACCGTACAAATACATTGCGTAAACTACTATAACTCTGACTTAAATTCAATGGTAATTTGCTTAGTTTAAGTAATTACCGTCCGTCGCCCTTATCAAAAAATAATTATACGTATCGATTTTAAGGCACGAACGTAAAATCGAATTAAAAAATTGTGTTATAAATCCGGCAACAAACAAGACACCGACCGAATACACTTAACTACAGCGTACAATCTGCCAACTATGCACAACGTCTGGTATATTAATTGAAAATATGTATGTGTTAAATGTTGTATCAAATCGAAGCGATTTTCTCGCTCCGTTAAGACAAAATATTAAGAATGAGAAATATGAGATGAATTAGTATATATGTGTATTTTATTTATTATAATATATCACTAATTTCACTGGTATAATTAGTGGATAGTCCTGCCATCTTTGGGGAAGACTCTACTACTCCCACGAGCACGGTCGGTTGTACACTCATATAGGACTCTGTTTTTACTACAAAACGCTATGAAAGTTGCAGTAGCTGTGATGGCGTTTCTAGAGGCAGAATTTTTAATATTTTTATATGAAGACTACTTAACAGGAATTATATGATCATTATAAAAAACAGACAAGTCTCTTAGACGAGGATGGGCAGTGCATATGGCACGAATGGGGAAAAGGGGCGTGGAAACTTATTGTTCTCTTATTATTTGTTTACATAAAAACAGTTAAAAAATTTAATGTATGTTTTAATTTTCAATATTACCGGAACATATAAGTACATATTCTAAGGTTTTATGTTACATATCTTTATATATCCGTCTATAGTAATTCTGCGCAAGGACGGGCCATTCACTGCAATTATAGCACTTTCATGCTATGCTTTGCAGCTTTACTAGGGAATTGTAGGTGTGGTAGCTTCCCATTGCATTCCACACCGATGGAGGATGATGATGGCCATATGATTTCGAGGACCGTTTAGGCCAGACATTTGTCTTACAGGTGAGGAAAAACCCCGATAAAAACCTCACCCAGAAAAACTGTCCCGACCGGGATCGAACCCGGGCCCGCAGCGTGACAAGGCAGCACGCTACCTCGAGACCACAGCGGTGAAATATATATAAAAGTCAGTATATCCTATTAAAATAAACCGAAATAGGTATAGTGAAAAAAATAGCGAAACCCGACAATTAGAAGGGGAGATTTACTTGAAATCCGAAATTCAAAATTGCCTAAACGTCTGCACCGATTTTGATGAAATTTATTGTGTGTGTTTGAGTCGGTCTGTGGATGGTTTAGATTCACAATTGGACCCTCTAAAACCATTAGGTGTAGTAGTTCAGATGAAGTGAAAATTAAAAATCGCTCTAGCGGTTACAATTTTCGATGTTTCACAATGAAACTCAGTACAACGTATTAAAATAAAGCGAGGTAGGAATTACCAAAAAATGAGCGAAATCCGACAATTAGAAGTGAAGGTTTACTTGAAATCCGAAATTAGAAACTGCGTAAACGACTGCACCGATTTTGATTAAACTTTTTGTGTGTTTGAGGGGTCCCTGGGTGGTTTGGATTCACAATTGGACCCGGTAGGTGGCGCTGGGATCGGGTTATACGATTTTTTATGCAGATGTGTAGGCATCTGCTTTACCGACATATCTCGCGCGACAAAAATGTGACGTCATAATGCATTTTTCTTGAGCCACAACAGATGACAGTAAGGAGTTTTGTCGCGAACTTATTAATTAGTGAATTTATCGTCCGGCCATAATATGAGAATTGAACGTTCGGGCAGGACAACGTCCGCCGGCTCCGCTAGTTAGAAATACATAAATATTATTGCATTATTATATTTCTTTATCATTTTGATCCCACAATTTCACTTAGGTACAAAAATCCAGTTAAAAGGAAAGTGTTTTAGTTGAACGCAAAATCAGGTTCCTATTGTGCGCCGTCTTGAACCACTCGCACACATATTATTGTGAACTGACTAAAACTAAACTTTTTGCAAGAAGGCAATGAACTATTATATTATGTACGAATACAGAGAAAAATGTGTATTGAAATAGCACCCTCTTCCTATCGGTATTCTATCCCTTTCAAATCTGTGTCAATGTAAACATAACAAATTTCTATCAAACCGATTCCACACAATAAACATTTTCTTTCTTTGACTTGCTTCTATAAAAGCAAGAATTTATTTCAGAAATAAACTTTCTCTGATGACTGCATATGCATAGATGGTGAAAACCCAGTTTTCCTCTGAATTCAGGTAAAACTATGAGATGCGCCATCTGTGCCTCCCGCGCCAACTCTCCGCCCCTTACTATAATTAAACATCCAAGTCTTGTGATCTGTGCCCTTACATATAGAACATATAACAGTGATTTTCTTAGTTTATTTTATTTTGCAAAAATGATCATAGTTACCAGGGAGTAAAATATCGAAACACTGGTTTATATATACTCAAACTCTGTTTTCACAGTGTTCTTCAAAGACGATGCAGTGCATGCATAAATAACTTCTCAATGTAGTCATCCCGGTCCCTATCTCTGGTCATGACTAGGGCTGAGACAATGGAGTAATTTTGTCAGTAATAAGACATTCTATGCTTCAATGTTTATAGCAGAGAACACATTAGAACTGAGCTATTTAGTTCTACCTGTTTGCAAATCAGTTGCAGAAGTCAATACTTTATTCTTTATAAATAACTTATGTTTTGTTTTATGCAGGCAATTTCTATAGAATGTACAATCTATAGTCCAGGAAACATTTGAAAAACACGAAGAACCTGAATTGGAGGATGACCAGTTTGCGTATTTTCTGGCAGAAATTATAAAACAAAAGACGTTAGTGAAAATACTTTAGATTTCGAAGACTATGCTACTTGCAGTCAGAAGCTCACACAGGCTGGATGTTCTGAAGACTTTGAAATTGCCAACGAATCCAGTGAGGAACGTGACAATTCAAGTAGCTTTGATGCGTCTCCTGTTAAAAAACCTAAACGTCCTAATGTACTGCCTGTCTATTCTCAAGAAACTTTGGAAAACATTTATGAATATAGAATGTCAGGGAATTCTGGCCCTAAGTCCTATTCACAAATAATAAAAAAATGGTCATCATTAAATAATAACCGAAATGTAAGAACAGTTTTGAATTATATAGAAAATAAAACTTCTTATCTAGCTTCACGGTTAAAAAACTGGGACCCCTACAAAATCGCCCAAATTAAAGACTATATCCTTAATAAGTTTCGATATTCTCGAGATCAGGGATTGACAGTGCACTGTTGGGATTTACAATCGTAGACTCTTTGTCGAGCGATGGAATTGGTTTTGAATGAATTTAAAGCTTCAAATATATTCATTTCAAATTTCAAAAAAGAAGACATATCTTCAAGAAAAATTACCAAATTTGTCACTGTTAAGGGTATTGAAAACGAATCTCAAACTATTGAAAATGCAAATAAATTTGTAAGAAACGTTAATCAGACCATTCAAGAAAACTGCATATCAACAAAGAATATATGGAACTGTGACCAAAGTCAATTTAATTATGAAATGACAGGAAACAGAACACTGGCAGTCAAAGGCAAAGCTCACTGTTGCTACAGTTCAAAATCCATGGAACTGCACATTCTTACACGATAGATGTTCTTATTCCAATGTGTGGGCAACTTGGGAAGAGGTTATACCTCCGTTTTAAAAAACCTGCTGGAAATAAATTTGGGCCCAAAGTTCAGAAGAAGATAGACAGAATACACCTCCAAATGTGTATGTCGACTGTAGTGCCAGTGGGAAAAATGACAAAAGAACATTTGAAAACATTCCTAAAACATGTGCTTAGTGAAAACATTCAAATGGATTCGCTTTTAATATGCTATTCGTGACGTGGCATATGGACGAAAAATTGCTACAGGACTGTTTTCCCCGATAAAAATTTAAGGCTGAAAATTATTCCTAGAGGAGCCACCAAATATATACAAACACTTGATTCCCCCCCTGCCCCCGTCAATGTAAGATCTATGTGCGACGACTTGAAGAATATGTGCGTCTAAAATCAGATGGTGACGTGAAAATGTCTGATAGATTCTTTATTATAAAACTGCATTTCCTTGTATATAATCAACTGTCAGCAGAAATTTACAAATATATGCGTATTTATGTTTAGTAGAAGTCTTGCTATAACGTGGACCAAAGTGTAACTAGATTCACAAATGTGATTGAAAATGCATTTGACATTGGTTTTAGTGAATGTGCCACATATAACTGCTGCAGGATTGCCATCATCAGATGCTCATGGTGTTCGCAAAAACATTGTTACAACCATTTAATCGAAGACCCTCATTATTACCCTTGATGTAATGGTAAATGATAATTTGTTTTTGTTACTCCAGTACACGAAACTATAACCGATTCTGAATTTCAAGTAAAAAAAAAAGTATACAGTGCTCTGCTATCTATATAAAGTAATCAAAAATAATTATTCATGTTAAGAAGGAGGGAAACTAATATTTACGTTATTCGCACCACTATCCCTAGCAGCACTTGTGCTTGAAACCAGCTGCAATGAGCAGCCGTGCCGTTACGAACCGTTCAATGAGACGCGATTGAAATTTAATGACAAATAACGCGAGTTTTATTAAAATTGCAGCAAAATGACTAACGTCATCATATTTAATGTCAATTAATTAACATATCCTCCAATTTTTGTTACAATCCAACTGGTCCAACATAAGTACTTCCCTTGTCAGTTTAGAAAACATAATAGTTACTACACGTTGCATTTTCTTATCTACTAGTTCTGTGTTAGTGAATATTTTTGTTATCTAATAAGTTTGGAGTGTTTATCATAGAATAGCTGTGGTCTCGAGGTAGCGTGCTTCCTTGTCACGCAGCGGGCCCGCGTTCGATCCCCGGTCGGGACAGTTTTTCTGTGTGAGGTTTTTATCGGGGTTTTTCCTCACTTGTAAGACAAATGTCAGGAAAACTTTAAGGCCCAAACGGTCCCCGAAATCATATGGACATCATCATCATCCTTATCATCCTTCACCAGTGTGGAAAGCAACGGGAAGCTACCATACCTAAAAATTCCCTAGTAAAGCTGCAAAGCATAGCATGAAAATGCTATGATTGCAGTGAAAGTGCTGTCCTCGGGCAGAATTACTATGGATGGATGGATTATTAATAAGATCTTTTTTTTTCTTTTTTTGCATGGCTACTAGTTCCCTCCTTTAGTATCACCATGACGGCTACAGTTACCAGAACTGAACAATATGTACTTGTTATAAATTTGATGCGTAGAATGTCTCAATACTGATAAAACTGCTCATATGTTCCAGCCCTAGTCATGGCCAGTGCGAAAAAGCTGATTCTTTTTTTTTTATCCGGTATGTTGTGAATTGTGGGCTTTGATGTGTTCTACTAAGGTACAGGTAAAGTGATCCCACTACATGTCTTAGGAAGCTCTTGGGTAGAAGGTGGTTTAGGCTCCTACGTTTCTAGACAATCGGCACTTGATGTCAGCTCTGCTAATTTACTCATTTACGTTAGAGGCTGAGTTGACACCAGAGCCATGATGCCGCCAGAAGATTTTGGGTCAGTTTTAAAAATCCTGATCCAATCGGGACTTAAACCGTCGTTCTTCCGGATTGTAGTGTATTGCCTTAACCAACTATGCTATGGCGTACCTCCATTTTCTACTGAGTTTTTTCTTTCAATTCCTGGTTTGCATCATGTGTATGATTAGTTGATTTTGAGATTGGTATAATAGAAATAAGTATAAAGACACATTTATGGCTAGTTTTTTCGCCGTTACGATTCCTAGAATTTGCCAATGACCTAGAATGCTTTTCATTGAGTTTGACCCTTGATATTAGTTTGGAGTCCAAAGGGATCTTTAATTTAAAATGTTTAAGAATCACTGTCTAAAGGAAAATAACAGTGTCTATAGACTTCTACACCGCTGAATACATGTGTTTTGTAAAAATTAGATATTATAAATACATATCAAAAAAGATAGAGGCCTACCGTACATTAAAATTTAAGTCTTGACTTTACAAGTGAATATAAAATAAATGTGTGTTATTAATAATTCTATTATGTAGTATGTAAGTGTCGTTATAAAAATTCCTATTACAAAATATACATCCATCAAATATATATATATATATATATATATATATATATATATATATACATTAAATTTAACGCTTGAATTAACAAGTGAACATAAAATAAACGTGTATTATCAGTTCTTCTGATAAGTAGGAGGATGTAAATCGATGTATAGTAATTTAAAATTTATTTGAACACCAGCGGCGAATGTAAAACGGAGATAGAGTTATTTTTCACTACAAATGGAAAATATAATTCACATTCTGCCTGATAGTGTCTTCATTTGCATATCTGATTTATATGTTTGGAAAGGATTTTTATTTAGTTTTGTGTAGCATTGTATTTCATGTACAGTCGCTACAATATCAATTGCTGTTTTTACGAAAAAAGACAACTAAGAATTTCAAATGTCGAACCATTATAACAAATCGGAGATTGTAGATTTGTTTTGTACGCTTTATTTTTAAATGTTAATTTATATTAAGTTCCTATTGAAATATTTCACTCTACGTTAAACAAAATAAAAGCTATTAACAAATGTATTCTTTTTTTTTGTTCGCTAAACTGTAATGGATATATTATAATTATATAAATCCCAGCGTTTCAAGAGTTCCAGAGTATACTTTATTTTACTAAAATTCTCTTTACATAATTACAAATAGAACATTGCAAATGCCCTTGTTGTTTTCCTTTTTTAAATTAATAATCTGATATAATTAATAACTAGAATGCATAAACCATATATTTACATAATAATGATCATTATCATATTATAATATGAATAAGTTTCCTACCCTGTGATGGGAATAATATGCATGAATAGGGAATAAAAAAGAGCATGGAAATGTCTTATATGAACTCTGGAAGGAAAGGTTCTCAGTAGATAGGTTAAGACTGAGATGGGAGAATAACATAACCATTGTAAAATATTAGCTCAATATATGGAGATCCTTTATCCGAGGTCATGAACCTCAGGGTTTGATAGTACCAGTGGTTAGTTAATCTGAATAGGTGTATATATATATATTTTCCACCGCTGTGGTCTCGAGGTAGCGTGCTGCCTTGTCACGCAGCGGACCCGAGTTCGATCCCCGGCTGGGACAGTTTTTCTGGGTGAGGTTTTTATCGGGGTGTTTCCTCACCTTTAAGACAAATATCAGGAAAACTTTAAGGCCCAAACGGTCACCGAAATCATATGGCCATCGTTATCATAACCATCATCATCCTTCATCCGTGTGGAAAGCAACGGGAAGCTACCACACCTACAATTCCCTAGTAAAGCTGCAAAGCATAGGATGAAAATTCTATGATTGCAGTGGAATACCTGCCCTTGGGCAGAATTACTATGAATGGATATATATAAACATCATTTATGTTGGGAAGGAAGTGAGTCCATCGTAATTGAAGTTTTAACTATATTCCTCCTATTATCAGGCCTATTATATTAATGTGGTCCTTGGTTGTCTAAAACTTACCGTGCTCACCTCTATTTCCAAGTTCACGAATTCAAATCCGTTCCGGAGAAGTTAGTTTGTGAAGAGCTTAAAATCCTGAGTGTGACTCCCTTCGGATGGGAAGGAAGACAGTGAGTCACGTGTCGTAGATTTATGACACATAAAATAACTTCATGTCTGAATTAAGACTCAACTTGAGCACATATTTAAAATGCGATACGACTGTCAATAAAACTATTAACCTATTATTATTATTAGTGTCCGAATTTATATGTAATTACATATTTCTTCGTCTATATGTATCAATCTGAGAAATTAAAATTCAGACGATGTAGGCTATATATTTAATGACCTTAATTAGTTACCCCGAAAACAGATCTAACCCATAAACTGCTACTCATGACTTGACTAACTTCTTCCGTCATTTTTTTGCATATAGATCACTCTTCGCTTGAATGATTATTTTTAAAAATAAATAAAACAGGTTTTGAAGAGAATAGGGATAGTTTTATATGCACACCATGCTGTGAAATTCTCCAGATAAATCACTAATCCACTGAAAATTCAAATTTCGAATTTTTGTAGGTTAGATCTCTTTTCGGGGTAACAATAATTATTGTTAAAGAATGTTGTTCAATAAAATTACATTATTATTATTATTATTATTATTATTATTATTATTATTATTATTATTAGTAGTAGTAGTAGTAGTAGTAGTAGTAGTAGTAGTAGTAGTAGTAGTAGTATTCAGAATTTATTTTTCATCTTATTATTAAATGAAAGTCTCAAATGAAATTATAATTTTACGTGCAAGGTTTTCTGGAACGATGCCATGTTTATTGAACATGTTATTGAATTTATTTTTTTTAAATGGGTTTTATTTTAGTTTAATAAGCTGTTTTGTTTTATAAATATGATTTCTTAAATATATGACGAATTTTTTTAAAAAAAATGAAGAGAATAAGTCAGTGCTTTTTTGAAGCAACTGTAATTTCAATTTGAAAAATCGGATATGTCCATCCTGAAAGACTTTTGGGGGCAACAATTATTGTTAAAGAATGTTGTTAAATAAAATAACTAATTATTATTATTATTATTATTAGTAGTAGTAGTAGTAGTAGTAGTAGTAGTAGTAATATTAATATTATAATTATTCACAATTTATGTTTTATCTTGTTAAATGAAAGTCTTAAATGAAATTATAATTTTACATGCAAGTTTTTCTGGAACGATGCCATGTTATTGAATTTAATTTTTTTTAAATAGGTTTTCTTTCAGTTTAATAAACTATTTTGGTTTTGTAAATATGATCCCTTAATTATATGACGAATTATTAAAAAAATGAAGAGAATAAGTCAGTGCTTCTTTGAAGCAACTGTAATTTCAAATTGAGAAATCGAATATATCCTTCCTGAAAGTATAATGTTACACAATTATGGAATTGAAAAATACGCCCAATCCTAAAGTATATTCTAATCATTTAGCTCATATACCTAGTTATAGCTTGGCTTTTAAGTAAGGTCAAATGGAAAATTGATTGTCACTGGTTTTCATTATTCATTTCTTAAGTTGTGTGGTGATAGGTTAATGATAAATGAATGAAGAGTTCAAGAAAGAAGCTGGCTGTGTAATAAAAAAAACTACTCCAAACTAATGAGACATTCTGAAGTCATCAATTTTAAAGCTTTATCCATTAGCTGTAGAAGAATTATGATAACTTGTCATCAGTCTAAAAGTTAAGTTCTTTTACCCATCCCCACATATTGGCCAAAATTGAACGTGATACACTCAATTACACTACCCCAGATAATTTCTTTCTTGACAACTTTCAAGATCTACATTTATTATTTACCTTCGTATGCAATGCAGACTAACTTAAATAAGAAAGTCCGTCACGTAGGAACTGCATAAACTAAGCGAATTCCTCAGCAAGTCGAAATTTTGGTCCGATTTTTTTTGTTTACGGAATATATATTTCCTTTGTTAATCTTTAAATTCGAGAAACTCAATTAAATTATATCAAAATGCTTAAAAATGTCGAACTGCAGTGAAAACAAATACGGCATAACTGTAAGTTATTACCTATTGCATTTTATTTTATAATTTTGCAACATTTAAATAGTTTCTACTGGTTCATTTTTTCCATTGTGTTCTTAAAAATATTAAATATGTTTAAACTATCGTATCTTACATGATACGTTGCCAATTTAAGGGTTAATTGTATAGTATACATTGCGACGAAGCAAATATGGCGGCTGCTAGATGGAATTTTTAATTTCGAGTTTTAGATAAATCCCAACTTCTAAATGGGCGGATTTCGCTGATTTTTAGAATATACCATTCTGAATTTATTTCAGTAGCATGTATATGAATTAATTGCTATAAATCGAAAATATATATTAATTGCTATAGGCTATATCAATTTTGGTTCCGATAGAACAACATTGTGACCGCTAGAGAGTTAACAGCCACACACACACATATATATATATATATATATATATATATATATATATATATCTGTCTGTGTGTGTGTGTGTGTGTATGTGTATATGTGTGTGTCTGTTTATTAACTATATATATATATATATATATATATGTCCACCGCTGTGGTATCGAGGTAGCGTGCTGCCTTGTCACGCAGCGGGCCCGGGTTTGATCCCCGGTCGGGACAGTTTTTTTTGGGTGAGGTTTTTATCAGGTTTTTTCCTCACCTGTAAAACAAATGTCAGGAAAACCTGAAGGCCCAAACGGTCCCTGAAAGCATATGATAATGATGATGATGATCATCATCATCATCCTTCACCGGTGTGGAAAGCAACGGGAAGCTACCACACCTATAATTCTCTAGTAAAGCTGCAAAGCATAGCAGTGAAAGATCTGCCCTCGATCAGAATTACTATGGATCGATGGATATATATATATATATATATATATATATATTATATATATATATTATGATCATTTTCGATATCTAATAAATAGGATCGGTGAAGACCTGTAATTAAAAAAAAATATTTGATGAAAACTACCTCAGTACTTTATTCCTTCAGAATTCGTTAATATAGGAAGGCATCCATCTAGTACATAATTCAGTATTATTAGTAGTAAACTCCATACTGGAACCGAAACAGAATATACATTTGTTGTAGAGTTAAGAAAACCAGCATTTGTATAATAGTTGCCAACTACTAGACCTCGCATTTTAGGGTTCATGCCTTTATTTTATGTTTGGAGCCTAAAATGATATATCTATTTCACTTGAAAAAATTAAGGCTTTAAATCTTTATCACTTAACCAGGTTATATAAAATTTACAGTAAGGTCTTATAAGTAAATTACAATAAAATAAATAATTGCCTGTGTACATAGTTGTTTACAATATAAAATTATTGTTTAGAAATGTGTTGATTTAAGGCGTACTCCAAATTTAACGATAAAAGTGAAAAAGTAGATAAAATATAATGATTTAAATGAAAATGCAGTACAAGGATAATATTTCTAAACATCTAAATATCCAGAATAAGGACAATGAAAAACTAACTTAATAGCATATGATTAACAGGTATCCTATTATAAAGATCTGAGGACGGTACTAACAGATGAAGATGAAATTTTTCTGACATTAGCAGATGAAAAATGTTGATTCCATCTATTTTGAAGAATTGTCATCTACTATTAATAATATTGTAAAAATAAAAATTCTGGTATTGATAATACCGGCATCAATAATGATTTAATTAAATATGCACCTATTTAGTTAAAATATCGCCTCTTGGATCTGTTGGATGTGTGTTGGAAGACTGATCACATTCCTGAAGAATGGAAAGTAGCAGAAATAACCAATTTATAAGACTGGAGACTGTCAAAACTGTGAAAATTACAAAAGCATAAATGTTTTGGAGAGTTTCTATAAACTGTATGCATCAACACTAAAAATTCGTTTTAATGTATTATTGGTGAATATTATCTTAGAAACTTAAAATGGGTTAAGGAAAGGCAGATTCTGTTCAGATCGTGTTGGGCATACCCACTAATAATAATCAGATATTTAATAAGCATAGTATAATATACAGTTACATAATTAATTAATTTTGATACGGCCTTTGATAAAGTAAACTTAAATTATGGAGTATTATGAAACAGAAAGGCGTACCTCAACATTTAACAACGCAGTAAGAAATCAATATATTTTTAGAAACGAATAAAAGTATAAAAAAGAAACTTCACGGCAGCCATAAATAAGGGAGTAAGATAGGGATGTTCGCTTTCGCCTTCCTTATTTAACATGTATATTGAAGATGCTCTGTAGCCTATAATTCTTACACAAATTTTAGATTCACATTTCAAAATTAAACTACATTTTTAGATACGTTACATTTTGCACATGACTTATATCTAGCTCAGAAGAAAATAGTTTGCAGAAGGCCACATTTCAAATATTAAGTAATATTTAAAAAAATGATCTGAATATATCAGCGAAGAAAACTAAAATTTTAGCTTTTAAAGGATTAGATACCTAACGAGTCAAAATAATTTTTGTGGGAACCTGCTGTAGAAGTGAATAGCTTTAACTACCTAGGATATGAATCTCCTATTTTAAGAATTAAGACCTTTTTTAATAAACTTAATAAATTGAACTTCATAATACATGGAACAATTAAGAAATCAATAAGAAGAGAAACTAAATTTAAATTCTGCAGTGTATGGTAATGACTATCCCTACATTGCTATATGGTAGTGAGTAAAAGAGAAGAGAAAACCACAGAAGCTGTAGAAATGAGGTCTTTAAAGAAGTGAAGCCGATTACACTTTTGGATAGAAGGATAAATGAAGATGTTGGGAATTAATTACCAGTAAATATTTGCAGCACCACTACGGGTAGGTCCGTTACCATGATTCATAAATATATGTTATATTTACTATCCTTTGCCCGGGCCCATAAGAGGCAAAGATTGATCCATTTTTCCTACGCTGTTTGTTTAACATATATTAACAATTACAATGAAATATTAAATACTCTGTAGTGATTTATAAGTTCATATATAACTCTTAATAGTATTTCAATCATGAAAGCTAGAAGGAAAGAGGGAGCTAATTTGACTTGAGAAAACTTTAGTATAGGAACTAATATGAAGCAGCAATATCATAACTTGTTAAACAGTAATTAAACATTCTTGTTTACTAAAATTGAGTTTAATGTTTAAATTATTAGTCGGATCTTGAAATACAATTGAATTAAACATAAATGACCTTTTTGACCATTGTATGAATTTAAAGAAAAATATGAATACATAAATAATATTAACAATATAAATTAATTATATCGGTCATCAATAGATTCCAGTCTTATGGAGTTACAAAGCAATAATAATAATGGTAATAATAATCACTCATACATACATACAGTCGACAGTCCAACCAAGGGTTAGGGTCCACATCCCGGACGCCCTACCCTGGCTTACAGGACCGACCAAAACAAAACAGCTCTGCTCCACGCGAGCTGCGCCAGAACTGATCAAGACGACAGTAAAGATGATGATGACACTGATTGTAACTTGCTTCTCGTATTTGAGGATTCCTAGGAAGAGGGGAAGTTGCACGACTATACACAGCGAAGAGGGAAAGGGTGGGGAGGTAAGTAGGAGAAAGGACAAAGAAGACGGAAATTGGCACTTTTCTAGAATTTCACTATAGAGAAAAGATAAGATGACGTAGATGTTACGTACCGAAAATGTACTTTCGCTACAATTTATGGATAGGCCTAAAATAGTGCAATATAGGAACGTTAAAGGTGCTTATTGACGGAATAAAGCATCCGAAAAGAAACAATCATTTTAGATTATAGGCCAGGAGGTAGAAAAAGTATTGGTAGGCCGAAGAAAAGTTGAATTCAACTTTTGAATTAAATATATGAGACCGGAACGAGCCTTAAAAGCTTAACCCGTGAAATGTTGATAAAACTACTAACGACAAAGAATACATTTCGATGTTTGACGGAGAGAAAATCCCCTTTAAATTAAATTAGGCCTACATACTTCATCTCAGTTCAGAGTTGTCGCGTCTCGAAAAATTTCGTAAGATCTTCGAATTTTATGAGGGCATCGAAATAATGAAATACAAGACATTACTTCTACTTTGTGGTTAATAAATAGATATACTATAATTAATTAACATTTTGTTTTATTAATGTTTAATTATGTCCATTTTGCTGTTTATTCTAGTGATATTGTCTACCTATTACACTTTTTTTTTTAAAGTTTGAAGTACAATTTTTAGAATCTCTTTTGCAATTTTTAAGCCCTTTTTAGGTACCTAAATATACATTTTAGAGCCTAAATGTCCACGGTGTAGTTATAATCTATAAAACCGATCCGAATATTTATTTTATTTATTAATGTATTTTGCAAATAAATATGTATTACTTGCCTTAAATATTTGTGTAGCCTGGAAGATGGTTCCATATTAATCTGCTCATTCATCCGAGGAGGACCTCTATGTTCCGTGAGGCCAAAAGAAGGATGTATCTGCACCATAGTTAAAATCAAACTCCGACAGTTATGCTCTGTAAACTCCGGAAGGGCTTGGGGCTTAATAAGTTAAACTAAGGAAAACGTATATAGATACATATAGGGAGGAAGATATTAGTTATATTAAATTGATATGTGCATAATATAGGCATTTTCTTTATCATTCGTATATAAGAATAATGGAAATATTGATAACGTTGCCAATACATACGTGTAGTTTGAGAAATGGAATCTCAATATATAAGAAACAGAAAAATTGAAACTGCTGAGAAGAATTTCTAATATTCGTAGCTGGTTATATACTGAGAGAAGAATTCAGAAACTCATATCAGAATAGAATGCAATTTACAATTTTAGTGAAATATAGGTATACATCTTGCAAGTACGAAATGGTTCTTGAATATTAATGTGCATATTTCCCTAAAGACACATTTATATTGTGGCATTAAATTAACCTTATAAATAGAAAATAATGCCAGCTGTTATTAAACAGTTATGATTTATATTGTGCGGATTTCCGTATTGGAAGCATCGGAATGTTTATAACACAAGAAGTGAACAATAGTCCTATGTAATTTCCAATTAAGTCTCTTGTTATTCTCATTTCGCGAGCTCTGTTCTCTCTCCAATGATTTATGTGTTTTGACATAAGCTTTCTCTTTATTAGAGAATGAATTGCTTGCTATTAACGTGATAATATACTAGGAATGCAGTTTAAGAACTTTTCTACAAAACAATTTCGATTTTCCGAAATTTATTCTTGTATCAGACATAATGATCTTAGCTTCACGGCGCTTCACGCTGTTCCTCTCGCACAAAAAAGAGATTATTGATTTTGAGCTGCCTCGTAAATTCCTTTCTCGCTCAGAGGATAACAAACTTGATGGTACGTTTCCAAGGATCTTATTTCCGCTAAACTGCCGGTTAACACAGACTAGTAGTGGCGAGGACTAAGTTTTAATCCTCTAACACTGTGGTTTTTAATGTGCTTTTCAGTCCTCAGTTAAAATTTACACCCTAAAAAATTATATACATATAAATATTTATACTGCATTCTTTACTATACATATTCTAATAATAATAATAATTCGGCCGCGGTGGACTAGTGGTTATGTTCCTTGCATCTGGTCCTGAGGGTCGCGGGTTCAAACCCAGGCGGGGTCGATAGATTATTTTAGGATTGAAAAGTTCAAGGAACAAGTCCTCCGGGAGAACTTTAAGCCGTGGGTGCCGAGTCTGAGGATATTCAGACTCGTAAAAGATCCTTAAGCCTAAAATAAAAAGCCTCTCAGCAAAATTTCCGAATTTTCCCCTCCTAGTACTATCTTGTTTTCCTAGATGTCATTATGAAGCGAACGCTGACCCCGGGCCACTCAATGATATCCATCCGAAAACAAGTGTAACTAAATTAGTATCATTGAATTTCTTCTCCCTGTAAGGGGAGAGCACCTAAATCTCGTCGAGAGAAGCAAGGGCGTACATAATAATAATAATAATAATCCATGACTCAGCTTTAAAACAGCCAAGGCTGACTGATGCGGTTGATGTTAGTGGTTAACATAAGACCATACTGGAAGTCACTTGATTAGCGCGACGTAGTTCCTAATAAAACGAATTTTGGATCAATGAAACATTTATAATCAACCTTCTAAAACAGAAAACAAAATATAATTTATACAAAACACTTCTAAAACCTGTATTAATGTAAGACAGTAAAACCTGTGGACACTGTAAAGGAGTAAAGGACTGAAAACTTTTGAACAAATTAATCAAGAAAATAGCTATATGGCCCTGTTATGTGATTGATGAGATTGGGGGATGTGATACAACCATGCACTCTACCAGTTATTCAATTCTCCCGATGTTGTAACATCAAATAAAGTAAACATCTGCAAAGAACGGCTGAAGGTGAGATTCCTAATAAAAGTTGTGGAGAGTAAATCTGAAGGTAAAAGGAATCGGGAGACCAAGAGTAACGATGAATTTAGTTCCTGAGGAAAATGAGAATTAAAGGATGGCAACTGTTTGGCAGGGATAAAGAAGTCTGCAAGAAGGTTCTAAGGGGAGCCGAGATTCAAAATAAACTGTTGGTGCTGTTGATGATAATAATCTTTCATCTTAATCATCTTTAGAGTTGCAGGACATACATATTTACTCCTCCACTATACCGTTTTTTAAATACCTGTATTAGATAGAAATCACGAAGTAAAGGTGTTGTTATGAGCCAGAACTCTCGACACTACATACTTATTAAGCTCAATTTTAACATGATCATTGATTCTAGTTTAACGATCCATTTACACAAGCTAGATTACCCAATTATCTTACAACTATTTCTATAACATTACATCATATATCAGTAAATATTTTCCGTATCTTTGATAAATCAGAATGTGAAGTTATCTGCAATTAATTTAACAACTTTTAAAAAGAAAAATCCGTCACGCAAGAGCTATGTAAAGTACCTAAATAAATTCCTCAGCAAATGAAACTTATTGTCTGGGTGCTGCTGGTTTACAGAATATATATTTATTTTGTTGATTCTTCTTTTGTATCCAATTACATAGCGAGAAAACAAATATGGCCGCTCGAACGATTTTTTAGTTATAGCTTTTAGGTAAACCCCCACTTTTAATGGTCGGGTTTCGGTTATTTTTGGAGAATGCCTTTCTCGTTTTACTTCAATAGTATGTACCGAATTTTGTTGCGAAAAATTGAAAATTGCTGCTGTTAGAGAGAATTTTTAAAATGTTTCTTCAGATGAACTCCCTCTCCTAATGATTCGATTTTGCTCAATAACGAACTCGACCTTACATTTTAATTTGAACTCTGTATGCCGAATTTGATTCCGAAAAACTTCAATAGCTACATTCCTTGGGAATTCACGAATGAAAAAGTGCCGGAATTCTAAATATGACTTTGTAATTGCACAAACATGAATATTGCCACAAAAATATAAAAAGTTTACAATTTAATTGCACAGATCTTATCTTTTTCAAGATAAGATTTAAAATCTCGGTTCGACTTTAATAGTAAACTTACAAATCATTGTTATTTCTTATGTGTACCTTTACCCAAACAACCTGGTATTTTTTTCAGAACATTTATTAATCTATATTTTACATTAGTATTGCAGAATTTTCATTACATTTGGTACTGTCTATCCTGGTGGACTACTGGTTGCCATGCTCGCCTCTAATATTTAATTTCTCCGATTCAAACTGGGGCGGAGTCGATGAATTTTTAAGGGCCCAAAAATTCTGAGCATGGCTTCCTTCGAAAAGAATGTGAAGCCATGGATATCGTGTCGTAGATATACAGTATGTAAAAGATTTTCTAGCCTGGAATATGATATCTCAGAGCAAAATTTGTGTGTTTTTTGGTCCCCGATATGAAATGCGATTCTAATGATGTAAACTTTAAAAAGCGCCTGTAAATAATAATCTCATTCACCGCCCACTCACATGAATTTAATATTATTTGTTAATACCAATATTGCTTTATCTTTGAATTATCCAGGCAAACCTAGAGCATCTTGATAGAAGATATATTGATTTACACTGCTCAAAACAATTAGAGGAACACTTGTAATAAATTGAATAAGTAATTGTTTTTTAAAGCTGTCATGCTGAAAGTTGGACAATATGTAAATTGAATTATTAATTTTATCATTGGATACAAATTTTAAAGATCCATGGCCTAAATACAGAGAAATTACCTCAAATAACAAATATAGAGACATTTTTTATTTTGGAAGGCACTGGCCACTTCTAATTTGTAAGCTTCCTGATGTTGATATAGTGACGAATGTTGATTATTGCCTTGTTTATTGAAGTCTCTGACAAAATGAGGCATTTAAATGAGTTTGAAGTGTATCATGCTCTACATCTTTTACGACAAGGTCAATCTCTGCGACAAGTGGCTAGAGAGCTCTCGGGGTTTCTCCTTCCGTGGTGTACAGGTTACGCAACATACACAGAGAGACAGGTCAGTATTGTAGAAGACGTGGCCAGGGCCGTAAATTTAAAACAAGCCCCCAGGATGACAGATACGTTGTTCTTTCTGCTCTTCGACAGCGTACAAAAACTGCAAAAGACCTGCAGAATGACCTTCATATGGCTTCCGGAATTCGGGTTTCAGACCAAACCATAAGGAACAGATTAAGGAAAGAGAATATTCGTCCAAAAAGGCCCGTTAAAAAACCACGCTTAACAAATGAGCATAAGGCAGCAAGACGTACGTATGCTGAAAACCATGGTGATTGGAACCTGAACCAGTGGGAGTCTGTGCTCTTCTCGGACGAATCCAGGTATCGTCTTACACGTTGTGATGGTCGATTGAGGGTGTGGGGACGGCCAGGAGAAAGATTTTCTGCAGAGGCTGTACAGGAAATTGATAGATTCGGAGGAGGTTCCATAATGGTGTGGGCCGGAGTTATGTACAACAATCGTACGGACCTTGTACTTGTTCCCCAGCGACTGAATGCTGTCCGGTATATCGAGCACGTTCTGGAAGAGCATGTAGTACCTGCTGCCATTGGAGTAGGCCCTGGATTTCTGTTTATGCAGGATAATGCCAGGGCACATTCTGCGGCTGTCACCAGGGATTTCCTGAGGAGGAATGAAATTGAGGTAATGGAGTGGCCAGCGGTCAGCCCTATTGAACACTTGTGGGATCTTCTAGACAGGAAGATCAGGAACCGACATCAAGCTCCACAAACTCTGCAGCAACTTGGAGATGCTCTGAAGGAGGAATGGGAGAATATCCCGCAAGAGGAAATCCAGAATCTTATTGTGAGCATGCCACGAAGGTGCCAAAGTGTCATCGAATGTCGTGGAGGCCATACACGATACTAACTCTATACAACGAGTGTTTTATTCATTTGTTTTTACTGACATGAGCAATAAATAAATTAATAACCACAAATAATGTACTTTATTAATTTCATGTTTGTACCTTTATCCAATGAAAAAATAATTGCGTATTTCATAGTGTTCCTCTAATTGTTTTGAGCAGTGTAATATGAATAGGTTCATTGCTATGGGTACAAGGCGGGCATTATTTTTTACTTTGATTCCGCACACTCTCTTTCCCCCGTATGTTTGTAAGAAGTAATTTTAAGTTTATTTTGTTGAAACTTAAGTGCTATACTAGGATGTTGGACGCCAACACACTAGATAGTCTGAACAATTTTAACAATTGTAGCTTTAAAGAAACCAGAAAGAGCACAGGTTTAATCCCTGGACGATGATGATAATGATGATATTAGGATCATCGAAACAACACCCTCTAGTTTTTCCCCCTTTGGCCCAATTTTATAGTGTTTCAAATACCTTTACAACGGGTCCCGTTCCGCAATGGACCTAAATTTATAAACATTAAAAAAAATACAGCAAAAGTATTTTTCCATTGCCTTAAATAAGATAAACGAATCAATAGATATCTTCAAATTCAGCTGCTTGAATTAAATTAATTGTTATCATTAAGTCATTACCATTTTATCCATATTTTCTTTTCAATGTTTCTTGTTTATGCGCATATTTTAGCTCAATGCGGCACGGGTTCCTCATCTTAAAAAAATTTCAACAATTCTAAAACAAAATGGGGAAAAATGTAGGGTGTTCGGAATGAAATACAAAAAGTCGAAAATAAAGACTAGCCTCATAGGTACGCCCTAGAGCAATTATTTTAAGTTTGGAATTGGTACCGACCTTATGAAGGTCTTGACCCAGTATCTTTGTGTGCTTTTAATGAAGTGTTTTTTAATTTTAAATTGATAACAAGGAGAGTGTTCCTCTCTCTGTTTTTTGTCTTTAGTGTCTTGTTTGTAGAAGTTTATTATTATGTGAGTGTATATGAGAATTTACTGTTTTATTTTATTTATAGAACATATATGCAAAGTTATTTTTTCGACGAGGAATAGACATGAGTAGTAGCATAAGTAATTCGGCCTCAGAATTCTTTAAGTGCTTTATAATGTGTTAGAATTAAAGTGTGATGTGCATTGGTGTCCTGTATTGCAGTGTAGTATGGATTTGTGTATTTCCTATGTCATGTATTAGTCTGTTTTTGTGTGTTTGAATTATGTCTCTCTGTCTGCGTGCTAGGTGTTTAATGTGATCTGTTATGTAAGAGTTTCTGTGATATCATGTAGTATGGAGATCTGAGTTTGGCGGTCTGCATGGAGTATAATTCTTAGGGCTTTATTTTGAGCTATTTGTAAATTTTTAATGTAAGAGGTTGCTGCATGTCCCCAGGCTGGACTGGCATATGTCATGAGTGGTCTGATAAGAGCTTTATATAAGTTTATTTTATGTTTTAGTGAAAGTGTGTGTGATGCAAGTATTGGGAAGATGTGTGAAGGTTCTGGTTTGCGCTTTAATTTTCAGTTGTTTGATGTGATGTTTTAAATGTTAATTTTTTATCTAGTGTTACTCCTAAATATTTAACTGAGTCTGTGTATTCAATGTTTGTGTTGTTTATATGTAATGTAGGTGGATTTGGTCTTCTTCTTGTAAATGTGATGGCTTGTGTTTTATCAGCGTTCAGTCTGATTCTCCATTTGGAGAACCAGTTGCTGATCCTGTTGATGTGTAGTTGTATTTTCCTAGTGGTGTGATGTATGTCATGATGTGTACAGTATATCGCTGTGTCGTCTGCATATTGTGCTATTTTAGTATGTATTGAGGTTGGGAGGTCTGAAGTTTATATGTTGTATAATGTTGGTGCCAGTACAGATCCTTGGGGACGCCTGCTTTTATTGGATGCCAGTCTGATGTTTGATTATTAAAGATGGCTCTGAAATACGCTTGTTTAAAAAGGAGTGAATTAATTTAATGTAGCTGTTAGGAATTTTATATTGAATCAGTTTATATATTAGACCGGTATGCCAAACGGAATCAAAAGCCTTCTCTATGTCAAAAAAGACTGCAGTTGTGTACTGTCTTAGTAGGAATCCTGTTGTTATATCGTCCATGAGTCTGGTTAGCTGTAGTGTAGTTGAGTGTTCATTTGAAGTACTGGAATCTTCAGATGACAATGTGGCAAACGAAGAAGAAACTGATATAAATGAAGAATGGGAGGCTATAAGAGATACTATTAAATTGTCAGCATCAGAAAGCATTGGTTGTTTAAAAAAGAGGAAAAACAAGAAATGGTTTGATGAGGAATGTGCCGACATCGTAAAGAAAAGAAAGCTAGCAAAAATGAAATGGTTACACGAGCCAAATGAGGTAATTTAGAGCAATTGGGTAGTGTTAGACGGGAAACCACCAAGTTACTAAAGAGTAAGAAGAGGGAATATTTGAGAGAGAAGATTAATGATCTTGAAATGAATGCAAAAAAGGAACAATTAGAGAATTATATCAGGGAATTAGTATAGAGAAGAAGGGTTTCAGGCTGAACAAACATAATTCGGAATGAAAATGGGGATATGATTGCAGATTCCAAGAGTATATTAAATAGATGGAAAAGTTATTTTAATCAGCTATTAAATGTACATACAGAACAGGACATTGAAGAGGATAAGTTACAGACAGCAGAAATGCTAGTCGCAGAGCCAAGTGCATTAGAGGTTGAAATGGCAATTGAAAAATTGAAGATGTATAAAGCATCAGGTTCAGATGAGATCCCAGCAGAACTGATAAAATCAGGGGAGAAAAATTGATGGACAAGATACGCTGGTTGCTTACTATGATTTGGGAAAAAGAAGCTCTTCCAGATGAATGGAAGGAATCAATTATCGTACCAATTTATAAGAAAGGAGATAAAACTGATTGCAACAACTATAGGGGCATCTCATTACTTTCAACTTCGTACAAAATTCTAACAAATATATTAGTAAGCAGACTTACTCCCTATATTGATGACATTCTAGGAGATCATCAATGTGCATAGAAGAAACAGGTCTACAACAGATCAGATTTTTAGTATAAGACAGATTTTAGAAAAGAAATGGGAATATAATGGTACTGTACATCAACTATATGTAGACTTCAAAAAAGCATATGATTCAATTAAGAGGGAGAAGTTATATAGTATCCTGCTGGAGTTCGGAATTCCTAAAAAGTTAGTTAGACTTATACGAATGTGTCTAAATGGCTCAACGAGTAGGGTGCGTGTAGGCAAACAGTTTTCAGACACTTTTGAAATCCAGAATGGGTTGAAGCAAGGAGATGCACTATCTCCTCTACTATTTAATTTTGTACTAGAGCATGCCATTAAATCTTTAGAGAATGAGGAAGGCCTACAACTGAATGGTATTAATAAGCTGTTAGTTTATGCTGATGATGTAGTACTACTGGCCGATAGCGAGGAGATACTAAGGCCAACACGCACACACTATTGAGTAACACTAAGAAATTAGGACTGGAAGTAAATATCAGTAAAACTAAATATATGGTCACACGTAGAAATACAACAGCTAATGACAAATGAGGGAAATTTTGAGGAATTGGCTGAATTCAAATACCTAGGAACAATAATCACAAATAGGAATGAGATGCACAAAGAAATTAAACATAGGCTCAATTCTGGAAATGCATGCTATTATGCATTGCAGAGACTTTTGATGTCCCAACTCCTTTCAAAAAACGTTAAGCTGAAAATATATAAAACTATTATTCTACCAGTTATATTATATGGGTGCGAAACATGGACTCTTACTTTAAGGGAGGAAAGGAGATTACGAGTATTTGAGAATAAAGTTCTTAGGAAAATTTTTGGACCAAAGAGAGATGAACAGACAGGTGAATGGAGAAGACTACATAACAATGAACTACATGGTCTTTATAGGAAGCCAGATATAATAAAAACAGTTAAGTCCCGTAGACTGCGATGGGCAGGACATGTTGCGCGTATGGGGAATGAAAGACGTGCATGGAAACTTCTTGTAGGAAAGCCAGAAGGAAACGCCCAGTTGGTAGACCAAGAATGAGGGGGAGAACAACATTAAATATGATTTGAGGGAAGTAGATTATACAGGGAATGATTGGAAAGCATTATCTCAGGATAGGGATGTATGGAGAGCTTATGTCCGTGCGGCCATGAACCTACGGGTTCGATAGTGCCAGTGAGTAAGTAAGTAAGTAAGTAAGTAGTTGAGTGTTCAGGTCTAAAGGCAAATTGTGTCAGAGGTAGTATCTGAGTTATGTAAGGAAGTAGTCTCTTGAGTATTAGTCTTTCTAGTATTTTGCCTATATGGTCAAATAAGCTAATTGGTCTGTAGTTTTGAGGGAATAAAGGATTTTTGCCGGATTTTAGAATGGAAGTGATGTTAGCTTGTTTGAAAGGAGTTGGGAAATATTGAAATTTTAGTGCGGAATTTAGTATTTTAGTCATGTGAACTAGTCCTTTTCTGGGAAGTTGTTTTAGAGCAGTTGTAGTTATTCTATCTTGTCCTGAGGCTTTATTGTTGTTTAAAGAGTTGATGATTTTCTTTATTTCGTTTGTGGTAGCTATTGGTATTTGAAATGTCGTAGGTGCGTTTAAGTAGGTCCTGGTTTGTCTTCTGATTTTTGCTTGAAAATGTTCATGGTGATTGTTATTTGTCCTTGATCTAAATTGATTTTCTAGAGTCTCTGCAAATGCATTTGCTTTGTCTAGGTCGTCGTAGAGTAGTCCATTTCTTCCGTGTAAAGGTCTGTTTCTGGTCGTTTGCCTATGTGTGAAGTGTTTGATTATTTTCCAAATTGAGTCATTTTCAACTGCAGTCTTTAGTTGTTCGTTAAGTTGTTTGAATTTATGATTGTGGATAAGTTGTTTTATTCTTTTGGTGATTAAGTTGAGTTGTCGTTTGTCTTCTCGTAGTCTTAGACGTTGCCATTTTCTTCTTATTTGTCTTTTCTGTTGAAGTAGTTCAGTTAGTCCTGGAATGTAGTCTGTATTTTGTCTTCTATTTGAACTGGTAGTGGTAGTACTGTTGAAAGTTTGTAGTAGTGTGTCTTGGAAAGTTTTAGTGGCTAGGTCTAGTTCTTCTGTAGTATTTATTGTGATATTTGGAGTTATGCTGTCATTTAATTTTTGTCGGAAAGTTGCCCAGTTTGTAGTTTTTGTAATGTAATTTCTATCTTGTGATCTAATGGGATGTAAGTCTATTTCCATTATTACTGGATTGTGGTCTCATGATAAAAATGTCTAGTACGTCTGGTCTGTATCCCAGATAACTATAGTGAGTCGGCTGCAATGGTCCTGTTACTAGATATCGGTTGTCTAGTGTGAGTGTTGTAGTAATGTTTTACCTTTTGCGTTTGTAAGTCTAGAGTTCCAAGTTGGGCTTTTTGCGTTAAAGTCTCCTCCGAATATGAATTTATTATTATGCTTCGTTAGTATGTCTAGTTCTGCAACTGTTGCGATTTAAAATGAGATAACTTTGTGTCTGCGTCTGGATTGCCTGGATAGCTCAAAGCGAGCCAACGAGCAAAGCTGGAAATACGGGGTTCAAATCCCGGTTCAGGCAAAATTATTTCTCATTATAAAGTAAAATATGTTTATTATTTAGTTCATCCCATATAGATCTATTTGATTTCTTTTCTATTCGTTCAACTGTCTCATCATGACGTTCCACGCTTCTTTCTTTCTTTCTTTCGTTTCCTTTCAATAATCATATTAAAAATTCCGAAGGAATTTAATTGTTGAAGAAAATATTGAAATATGTTTTAAAAGTTTTACAAATCTTCATCAATCCTTCTTACTATTATCAGATATCGAAAATGACTATAGCATGTGTTGCCGGCCATTCACTCAGCCTCAAAATGAGCAACCGAATAATTAATATATCGGGATATAGGAAATACATTTATAAACTATTAAGTAAATGAAGTAATCATTGGGCATACACCTTATTTATATTAAAATAAACCAGAAAGACAAGTAAAATACAATTATGTAATTATTATTCATAAATTAGATGATCCCGAGGAATTAATAATATAAAATAATAAACGTTTAGTTATGAGTAATCTAGGAAGAGGTAGATGACTGCAACCCTTCTATTGTTTAGTGATGGGCTCGAGACATATTCTCAATAAGTTAAAGATTTCTACAAATCGTTTCTCTTCAGACATGCTTTTTATTCAGCGAGTTGAAACCAACAATGCCTAAACTTTATACTTTAGACAGCTAGAGCACAATGCAAGATATAGGATTTGGAAACCTCAACTTGACGAAAACAACGCTAAGAGCGGGCGTAGACAAAGATGATTCTAGGCTGTAAGCATCACTTCTACTAAAGTCAATGACCGGGGAAATCCATAGGCTTATGCTGCACAAACTTTGATCCAGCTTTATAGCCATAGTCGGAAGACGGCCCTAAGACAATCGTTGATGTCTCACCAATTGCATTTGTCACAAAATATTCTCATTGTATTAACTGAGTGAAATGTACCAATGATCTGTAATTTTCATTTCAAGGAGGTGTATCGTATGGTCTCAAGATATGGAAGGAGACAACGCGAGCTCACCTCATGGCTAGGAAAGCGAAACAAAAATTAATATCTCTCGTGGTGCCGATCCGGGCACAAGCACTTCTTATTGTGCTATCTAGCACCAACATAACTTATTCAACTTAGTGACCTGATAGCATTCGCGACCAATAACGACATAGACCCATCACCCTAAAAGTAGGGACTTGTAAATTTTAGGATAGTCCTTGTTACTGGACTTAGCCGCATGTGCAACGAGTAATATAAGTGATAGTCGTAAAGTTTGAATAACAAACCAGTAGTGAAGCCTCCCACGAGAATAGGAAACGATATTATCTATTAATTGGCAGTAGATCAAAGTCTCCATACTATTGAACGGGACCAAATTATAATTGCCGCTCGCTATAACGTCATTTAAAATTGTGTGTGTACCAGCTGGGTGTTTACAAGTCATTAAAGTTAAAGTAAATCTTCTCTCATGTGAAGAAGAAAAGGATGTAAATGCAAAAATATCTAAAATTTTAAGAATTTTGGGTTAATAAAATTTTATCTTCAAGCCACAGTTAGTCCAAAAGCATTCAAGACTGAAAGTGTATAAAACACTGGCTCTTCCAACTCTTTTGTATGGTAGCGAAGTATGGACTTTGAAACAGAAGGATATACAGAGACTTAGATCAGCTGAAATGAGATATCTTCGGAGGACTGCAGGATACACACTACTAGATCACAAAAAAAATGAAGACATCTTAGAAGAATTACACATGGAATCTTTAGAAAACAAAATTTCCGATTATAAGTCAAGATGGATGCAACATGTTCATCGAATGGAAGATCACAGAATACCCAAACAAATGTTAAGATATCAACCTGCAGGAAGAAGAAGACGAGGACGTCCACTCAAAAGACTTTTGGATGGTGTTTCTCTTGAGGCCGAAACAGGTCAACAAATGGCCTAAATTAGTGAATGTACTATGATGATGATAAATCTTTTCTCTGCAACGAGATACAATCGTGTCCGCGCAATCCTTGCGTATCCCGGCACCAAGAGCATCTCATCCTACTTCCCGAGGTCCTCGACTAAAGTGGAATCCTTTCTAAATACTGGCGCCCACTAAATCCCATCTTCATCTTTTACCATTATACTAAGAACCCCTTTTCCCTCTCCGTATGTGTATGTGTTTTAACGCTCTAGCAGCAACTAATTTTTCGGAGCCAAACTCAGCATGTAACATCCAGTTTAAAAAATAAGTAAAATCAGTTAAAGGAGTGAGTGTTTACCTAAAGCGAAAAAAATCGCTTTAGCGGCAGTAATTTTCGATTTTTCACAAGAAACTCGTTATATGTCTTGAAATAGAAATATATTCACAAAAATGTTAAATGCGACACTAGGATGTGGATTTACCAGAAAGCAATAATTTAATAATTCGTCTAGGAGCCGCCATGTTTGTTTTCTCCCGATGTAACTGGATACAACACGATTTAAGTATCAAAAGAAATATATATTCCTTAAACCAGCGTTATCCGAACTTAAATTTGAATCACTTGGGAATTAGCTTATTTTACGCAGTTCCTGCATTATCACTTTAGTTTTCTTCATTCCTCATAGATGACACCTGTCAAAATGAATCAGTACGTAAATGTATTTTTTACTACTCATCAAGATATTGCGTTCAATTAAAGTGTAATCACTTTACCATCACAACACAAACCACAATTTTGCTGTTTTAAAATTTAGCAGCCGACAGACTGGAAATCCATCCATAGTAATTCTGCCCGAGGGCAGGTCTTTCACTGCAATCATAGCATTTTCATGCTATGCTTTGCAGCTTTACTAGGGAATTACAGGTGTGGTAGCTTCCCGTTGCTTTCCACACCGATGAAGGATGATGATAAGATGAATATGAATGATGATGATTGCGATGGCCATATGATTTCGGGGACCGTTTGGGCCTTAAAGTTTTCCTGACATTTGTCTTACAGGTGAGGAAAAACCCCGATAAAAACCTCGCCCAGAAAAACTGCCCCGAAAAACTGCCCCGACCGGGGATCGAACCCGGGTCCGCTGCGTGACAAGGCAGCACGCTATCTCGAGACCACAGTGGTGGACAGACTGGAAATGTACAAATAAAATTACCACGTGTCATCGTATGAGGAAACTGCAACATTTATGAAAATAAATAATAGATTATTTTTCTCCAACAAAAATGTGGCTAGGGAACAGGTCGTGAAGTGAGAGTGGATCGCTTGAATAAGGTATGAGGCCAGGATGCTAATGAATGATACAAAATTTACAGGTATGCATTATTGTGAAGGGAAAGAGAGAGGTCAACCACATTAACTCTGGCTTTCCTATCACAAATTCCGTTGCAGCAATCGATAACCGAATCACTGATCCCACAATGCATTTCAGAATTCCATAATACATTTATTGGAAATAATATTAATTTTATTAAATATTGCATTGTATCGAAACTGATGTATAGTAAATTCAATTTAATCTCACACATTGACTAACAGCAGTGTCTAGTTACGATTCCTTATTTCTTGCAAGTGAAACATAAACTTTAACTGAAAAAAGTGGGTCAATTTTTTATTATGACATTATGAGTATTTGCTCGTCTAATATGCGCACTTTTTAATTTACTTTGGCCACGGAAGAATTGGGGTGCGTAAAATATGCGGATTTTAAAAATTAGAGGTCCTGTTCTGAGTTATCTCAATTATGGTGGGTATAGTAATTAAGAATACAGCAATTGTGTCGCCTATTATAAATTTATAGCATAACACTGTAGGGAATCTTGAATTATATATCCCCTCACTATGATGGTTGTCCGTTTATATAAAAGCGGGTGCCGCGCGATAATGCTTGACAATGATTAACATGCGGAATTATTATAGTGGCGGTACACGGCATCTTTATATTTTCTTATACATAACAGCAGCGGGGAAACAAAGCGAGCCGCTGGACAACCATCAGAGTGAGGCTATCATACAAATAATAATCATCCAATAATAAATCTATAAACAATAATAATTATACAAATGAGACAATACAAATACCGTTAGATCGTCTATGTTGTGAGAATTAGCAATTTGACATGCACATAGTTGTAGCATGCCATATGTAACTGCGATACCGACGTTCCGCAACTGTTCAAAATAAATTAAAAGTTCATCATGTATAGTGGGTTATTTACCAGTTTTCGGGCCACGAAATGCCCTACTGTCACGTCTTGCATTATTTAGCGCGTCTTTTTGTTTCCTCCAATAACGCACTTTGGATTCGAGAACTCCGAATTCTCTTTCTGCTGCACGATTACCGAAATGTTCCGCGAATCTTATCACTTTCAATTTATATGATGCTGTGTAACTGTTATTTTTCTTTCCCATCTTGAAATACCGTATACTTGCAAGTGAACATTAGAAGTGTTGAAAGTCAACTGAAATACCGGTATTTACTTTTCTATAACTTGTCTCTACCAAGAGCAAACATTGTTAAAGTAGCCGGACTTCGGGTTTGTTTGTGAAGCAGGTAGTTTTAGTTGCTAGTAAGCGACCTAAGTTGAAATATAAGAATTGACATTGGAATTCAGGGAATCAAAACCCCTACAACACTGAGAAAAAATGTAGGCCCACCTAAAATGTGTGCGCAAAATACACGGAGCAAAAGAAAGTTCAAAGTAAATCCCTTAAAATTAGGATGTCCAAAATATGCGGGGGCGCAAATTCCGCGATCAAGTACGGTAGTATTAGGACTACTGTACTAAAATGCTCTATTCATGGAACTGAGACAACATCTCTATTTGCCTGAATGTTTACATTACTATTTTAGATCTAGACTACTTATTATTAATCTTTTTTACCGTGTACACTTATCGGACTTAACGTATAAAATTGCCTAATTTTAACGTTGTATTAACTTGAAAATTTTAAGGACATTCTTTATTTCGAGGCAGCCAGCGTTGGCAGAAATATATTTAAATGTAAATAAAGGATACAAAAACAAATTAGCTCTGAAATATGTTTTTAATTGAAGCGGAACCATATGATATCATAAAATAGAAAGATGGAAAGTACCAAAATCCTTAAAAATAAAATAATTACGTATAATAGTGCAATGTGCCTAGGATAATAATCTAAGATGAAGGGTACATCTACCCGACCGTGTTTCTTAAGTGAGATATTACCTTGCCATTACCATACGATGTCAGTATCCTTAGAGTAAAAGTAAAGTTATCCCACTACAGGCCATAAGAGGCCCTTGGGGAAGTAGGAGTTAAGGCTCCCACTTTTTTCTAGACAATCGGCACTTGATGTCAGCCGGGTTGTCAGCCCCATTTCTGACGGCCGCGTTTACCTCCAGAAAAAGTGTCTGGTATTTATTTCCGTTAGAGGCTGAGTCGACCCCAGGGCCATGGTGCTACCAGAAGGTTTGGGTTAGTTTTTAAAAATCCTGACCGCACTGGGACTCGAACCTTCGACCTTCCGGTTTGTAGTGCACTGCCTTAACCACTATGCTACGGCGTAACATATATTTATCTTGCCACCAATGTTTCATTTTGACAGTACTTCTACTTTAAGGTATCCAATTGAAATTGTTAGATATTTTCTCTTGTTCGCATATACGTACTTAGGAAAACATAATCTTTCTTTAATAATTAAGGCTATATTTAAAGATTTGGCGTTAAAAGTGTGCGGTACACTTACTTCGTGAGCCAGTGCAACAGATGGCATCAAAATATCTTTTTTTTAATTGCGCTTAGCCGGTTGATGCATAACACCGTCCAGTTACCCTCGCAGCTTTATTATGGAATACGAAAGCTAAGCCTATACATGAACTGGATTTGAAGAACGTGATTATGATATTGATTAATGTACAGGATGAACATTTCAAAATATGTATATGAAAATTGAACTTTTGGAATTCTTGAAGACACTTTTAAGTAAGCTATACTAAGTATAATGCCTCTAGCCGCGTGGGTCGTGGGTTCAAACCCAGACGGGAAGGACTCTAAGCTGTGGGTGCGTAGTCTTTAGGTTTTCGGGCTCATAAAATAATCTGAAGCCTAAAACAGTGCCTCTGAGAAAGAAATTAACCGACCTTTCCCTCCATGTAATACCTTTAGTTGCCTACTGGATGTCTATTCAGGCGATAAGGTTACCACATGTCACTCACTGGCGTCTGTAGGGATATAAGAGTATCTAAATTAGCATGGTGAAGAAACTTCCCGCTAGGGGACCACCAATGTTTCCACGAGAGGCGTGTGAGGTATATACATATCAAGTAAAAGTTAATTTAATTTTAGTAATACCAACCGTACAATAAAAAAGTATGTATTAGAATAAATAAAAAATACTAAAATAAATAAATATATTCTATGCGGGTCCACCGCTGTTATCTCGAGGTAGCGTAATGCCTTGTCATGCAGCGGATCCGGGTTCGATCCCCGCTCGGGACACATTTTCTGGGTGAGGTTTTTTCGGGGTTTTTCGTCACCTGTAAGACAAATGTCAGAATACTTTAAGGCCCAAACGGTCCCCGAACATCATCTGGCCATCATTATCATCAATATCATATTCACCTCATATTAAGTTTAGGTTTAAGGCCTCTCCTGGCGCATCATATCATTGGGGCAGCGTAACCCCGCCTTCCAGGCGCCCCAACCTCAAAAGTGCGTTACAATACGCCAATCCAATGCCAGGAGAGAATACCTGAAATGTCGAATGACAAACAGATGGCATTGTACAAAAAATATATATATTCTATGCGGACTTTGTGAAAATAAAATAATTATTCGCAGTAATATTATAAAATACCAGTAGCATTATGCGTGAATTAACTTCTAGGCCTATATGATTTTTTCTCGAGAAACTGTAAATTTGCGATATTATATTTGTTTATGTTTACCCTAAGGAATTCGTACATATTTAAAATCTGTGTTTACATTATTTCCACTATATTATTTAAATAAACCTTCTGCTCGTCTCAACCATAATGAGAGGTGGAGGGATGAGTTATAGTCTCTATGCTGCTATTGAAATATGTGATTATACAAACATACCGGCTGATCAGGCCTATCACACCATCACAGAGGCAGATGAAATGAAACGGAAGATATGACTATGGAGTAATTATAGAAATTAGTTTTGGCAGAGAACAAAACGAAAGAAACACCGAGAAAAACAACCCACACGGAGTGGAAGAGATGCGAACTCGGGGTCCAGAGTTCGAGGGCGAGTGTCTAATGAGAGTGTAACCACTTTCACTCCGGAACAGTGAATTCCAGTGTGTGTGTATATATATATATATATATATATATATATATATATATATATATATACCCTCCATGGTATCTTTACCTTGTCGTGGTGGAGTGGCTTGCGTGCTTAAATGATCCCGAGAGCTATGCCGGCGGTAGCATTGCTGCCGATAGGGTTACCCATGCCGGACTGGTCGAAGGTGATAAGCCAGATGAAAAAAGTACCTTGGTCGAAGGGCTGACCTCCTTTCACCGTCAAGAAATGCGGACATGGGTTCAACTGGGGTAAAATTTTCCGGATGTCAAATAGTCCCCCATTCGGTTCTCCGGGCGGGGACTACTTCAGGGAACCCATGCCAAAGGCTCAAACACAGGGGCATGTTCCTAGAACATGGAACGTGGACTTTATACAATAGCGGGGCGCTAGAGATATTAAAGCGGGAATTAGATAAATCGCCCTTGGATATAGTCGCTATACAGTAAATTAGGTGGCCAGGAGAAGGTAGTCAGGAATCAGGAAACTTTGCATTATACTACGGGGGTGCAGAAAGACCTGAATTTGGAACGGGTTTTTTAGTCAGAGGAGGAGGATCCTGTCTGCTATCCGAGATATTAAGTTTGTCAGTGACAGGATATCATACATAATTCTAAAGGGTAAACAACATGATTTTATAATTGTAAATGTACATGCCCCCACAGAAGATAAAGATGACAAGATCAAGGATGAGTTCTGTGAAGAATTAGAATGCTTATTTGATAGCCTTACAAGATATCATATGAAAATTGCTTAGGAGATTTTAATGCAAAAGTGGGGCGGGAAGATATATTCAAACCACAATAGGCAAATTCAGTCTTCATGATTAATAGTAACGACAACGGGGTTAGATTAGTCACCTTTGCCACATCAAAGAATCTCATTGTAAAGAGCACAACATTTCAGCATAAGGATATTCATAAATACACCTGGACGTCTCCAAATGGAGAAACTCGGAACCAGATAGATCATGTATTAGTGGACAAACGCTGGCACAGTAGCATCATCGATGTTAGATCAGTTAGAGGGACAGACTGCAATTCGGATCACCATCTGGTCAGGGTGAAAATCAGGCAACGGCTATCGCTTATGAGAGGAACAAACGCTAAAGATGATTCTGAAAAATTTGAATTAAAAAACTTGAAAAATGATGAAATGCAGCAAGAATACCAAATCAAAATTGCTAATAGATTTGAAGTACTGGAATCTTCAGATGACAATGTGGCAAACTAAGAAGAATCTGATATAAATAAAGAATGGGAGGCTATAAGAGATACTATTAAATTGTCAGCACCAGAAAGTATTGGTTATTTAAAAAAGAGGAAAAACAAGAAATGGTTTGATGACGAATGTGCCGACATTTTAAAGAAAAGAAAGCTAGTAAAAATGAAATTGTTACACGAGCATAATGAGATAAATTTAGAGCAATTGGGTAGTATTAGACGGGAAACCACCAGACTACTAAATAGTAAAAAGAGGGAATATATGAGAGAGAAGATTAATGATCTTGAAATGAATACAAAAATTAGGAACATTAGAGAATTAGGGCCTATATCAGGGAATTAGGATAGAGAAGAAAGGGTTTCAGGCTAGAACAAACATAATTCGGAATGAAAATGGGGAAATGATTGCAGATTCCAGGAGTATTAAATAGATGGAAAAGTTTCTTTAATCAGCTATTAAATGTACATACAGAACAGGACATTGAGGAGGATAAGTTACAGACAGCAGAACTGCTAGTCGCAGAACCAAGTGCATTAGAGGTTGAAATGGCGATAGAAAAATTGAAGATGTATAATGCATCAGGTTCGGATGAGATCCCAGCAGAACTGATAAAATCAGAGGGAGAAAAATTGATGGACAAGATACGCCGGTTGCTTAGTATGATTTGGGAAAACAAGCTCTTCCAGATGAATGGAAATAATCGATTATCATACCAATTTATCTTCCAGATGAATGAAAATAATCGATTATCATACCAATTTATAAGAAAGGAGATAAAACTGATTGCAGCAACTACAGGGACATCTATTTACTTTCAACTTCGTACAAAATTCTAACAAATATATTAGTAAGCAGACTTACTCCCTATATTGATGACATTCTAGGAGATCATTAATGTGCATTTAGAAGAAACAGGTCTTCAACAGATCAGATTTTTAGTATAAAACAAATTTTAGAAAATAAATGGGAATATAATGGTACTGTACATCAACTATATGTAGACTTCAAAAAAGCATATGATTCAATTAAGAGGGAGAAGTATAGTATCCTGCTGGAGTTCGGAATTCCTAAAAAGTTAGTTATACTTGTACGAATGTGTCTAAATGGCACAAAGAGGAGGGTGCGTGTAGGCAAACAGTTCTCGGACGCCTTTTGTACCGGAGCTCGGTGGTAGGCAAACGATCTCAGGGTTATTAACTCTTTATAAGCAAAAGAACAACGTATAAATGTACACTCAATTTTAACGAATCCAAGAACTCTTTATTTTCGGAGAAATACACTTTTGTTAATACAGTTACAAGTTTTATCTAAGAGTGGAGTCGATGAAATACTTAGAGGTCCACGTGCTCGAGTCAATATTTTTAAAGTCCAAATGCTTAACGGACTATAACTTTAAATTTAACTATTTCTCGGACGAATCTAATATTAACACTGAATCGGAGATCGCGGTCTGCAGGTCTACGATGTTCCAACACTTAACACAGAGTCACTGAGAGTGATAGCGCGATTTTTAACTGAATCGGAGATCGCGGTCTGCAGATCTACTATGTTTCAACACTGATAGTGATAGTGAGTGTATTTTGATATAAGTTCTCGCTTATAAAGGCGGTGGCTCCTCCTACTTTTCTCGAATCCACTCCTTACAATTGAATATATATTTATGTTTTATAATATTATTTACTAGTATGTATAACATTTCTAAGAACTGGGTAAATTGTTCTTTGATATTTAATAGAAAAATGTTTATCAGTTCTTTGTAAACTGTCAATGTTAAGAGATTATCTTTTCTAGAGGTGAATGAATGTCTTTTGTTGTCTGTACTAGGCAGGTAGAAATTCTTTATCATCATTCCTTTGAATTGCTTAGTAGCGTTAATTGGTTTCTAAGAATTGGTCAATAGATTTTTAATATTTTTAATAGCTAACTAATGTTATCTTTTCTTATTAGTTGTATAGACTGCTAATTGGAATTCTTTTAACAATACCCTTTTTGTGTTCCTATATTATTTGTAAGTTGTGTAGTAGGTAGAGTTCTGACAATACCTCTTTATTTGTCATTTGTATAGCAGGTAGCGTTTTACAGTATTTATTCTAGACAAATGTAGGTGGAATTTTTACCTGGATATTTTTACTTTTCCACATACATATTTTATAGTGATATTAGTAATATATTCTATTTTCATTTTTTATAGATTTATTTAATTTTAATAACAATTTAATATATTTCGGAACATTTTAGTTTCAGCTCCATGCATATTAGGGTTATATCGTAGTTTATATGTCTCCTATCATATTAATCGCTACACTTTGAAATCCAGAATGGGTTGAAGCAAGGAGATGCACTATCTCTTCTACTATTTAATTTTGTATTAGGCATTCCATCAAATCTTTGGAGATGAGGAGGGCCTACAACTCAATGGTATTAATAAGCTGTTGGTTTTATGCTGATGATGTAGTACTATTGCCCGATAGCGAGAAGATACTAAAGGATAACACGCACACACCATTGAGTAACACTAAGGAATTAGGACTGGAAGTAAATATCAATAAAACTAAATGTATGGGTCACACGTAGAAATGCATTATATAATGGAAATGGACAGCTAATGACAAACGAGGGAAATTTTGAGGAAGTGGCTGAATTCAAATACCTATAATAACAATAATTACAAATAGGAATGAGATGCACAAAGAAATTAAACATAGTGTCAATTCTGGAAATGCGTGCTATTATGCATTGCAGAGACTTTTGATGTCCCAACTCCTTTAAAAATACGTTAAACTGAAAATATATAAAACTATTATCCTACCAGTTATATTATATGGGTGCGAAACATGGACTCTTACTTTAAGGGAGGAAATGAGATTACGAGTTTTTGAGAATAAAGTTCTTAGGAATATTTTTGGACCAAAGAGAGATGAACAGACAGGTGAATGGAGAAGACTGCATAACAACGAACTACATGATCTTTATAGGAAGCCAGGTATAATAATAACAGTTAAGTCTCGTAGACTGCGATGGGCAGGACATGTTGCGCGTATGGGAAATGAAAGACATGCAAGGAAGCTTCTTGTAGGAAAGCCAGAGGGAAGACACCCAGTTGGTAGACCAAGAATGAGGTGGGAGAACAACATTAACTACGATTTGAGGGAAGTAGATTATACAGGGAATGATTGGAAAGCTTTAGCTCAGGATAGGGATGTATGGAGAGCTTACGTCCGCGCGGCCATGAACCTACGGGTTCGATAGTGCCAGTGAGTACGTATATATATATATATAGATATAAGTTATGTGAAATATAACAGACAATTTTAATAGCCGTTTATTTTTTTAATTCATTTTTACTAAACGGATGTAATATAAATAATTTAGAGTTATAACGATAGTGAATGCCCCTTACTATCAATTTTCGATCAGCATTGATTGATCTTTACTTCATTTTTTTAAAATTGACAATGAATCTTTTATAAAATCTCTACTATGATATTAGTTTACATATTGTTAGAATAATAAGTAACTTCACAGTAAGTGCATTCACCTATACAGGACTATTTGCACCCTGTAGTAATTTCAAAATCATCGATTATGTAAAAGTTTTTTCTCTAATTTTAAATTAAACAATTTTCAAGATTCCTGATTTATCTACCCTGAGCTGTACTTTCTTACAAATTTTATTGTTTTAAGAAAATATTTTTGAGTATATTTACGTATCCGAGGAGCAGGCTATTTTGAATCTGATTGAACATAAAAATACCAAATATGGGGTAAAGATTACTAGGAATTTGTTAATATATATATAAGGAATTTCATTTTTTTTCTTACTTGAAAAAAAAATGGACTGCTCTGCATCACAATCTCTCTCGCATTCTTAATTTATCATCTCCCTTATATGTAGGCCTACTTTTCATGTCTCATGCCACCTGGCTTTACAGTGGTACGACCTATCGGGAGAGGATATTTAAATTCGGATTACATGCACACTTTTTTTGACCACGCAAGAACATGGAGGGTCTTCCCGAATGAGACATCTCAATGGAGTGAGGGAGGTCGTCCCCGAGACAACACAAACGTTTAAGGCAAGTTATACTATTTACTAAGCAAGGCGATTATAATGGGATAATCGTGATGGCAAAGTATTGTTCGGCGATTATTTGGGCCTTAAAGTTTACCGACATTTGTTTACAGGTGAGGTAAAACCCAGAAATAACCTCACCCAAGAAACTTGTCTCGATTGGGATCTAACCCGGGCCCACTGCGTATGAGACTACCACTTCCGAGACCACTACAGTGTATCTATATAAAATTTACACTGTGGGAATTGTCGTGTAGTATTGGTAATCTAATTTGAAGTTTCCTTTTGCCATTTGGAGCCATGATTGTTTTGTGTTAATTTGGAACTGTGGAAACTTTACTCGCAAAGCGCATTGCTGTGCTAAAGGGAGCCGCTGGGAGGAACAATTAGGAAGTAATTAATCGTAGTTATTACGCTCAAAATTTGGAGAACTTACTCGCTAAACACGGTAAAGGGTATATTGTGTGTGTGTGTGTGTGTGTGTGTGTGTGAGAGAGAGAGAGAGAGAGAGAGAGAGAGAGAGAGAGAGAGAGAGAGAGAGAGAGAGAGAGAGAGAGATAGATAGATAGATAGATAGAGAGAGAGAGAGAGAGAGAGAGAGAGAGAGAGAGAGAGAGAGAGATAACCAGCATAGTATGTATTTTAAGGATCAAACACGCAGAATTGTTTGATATTACATATCAATGGAAATACATTTTGATTATTTTTTTTCCTGAAATCATTATTGAGTTTATAAAATCCACTTGGAACGAAATATCGAACTAAATTTTAATTTTCTCAAGATTGAATTTTAAAGTCGTTTAATATACGTAATACAATAGTTTTTATTCAAACTTCCTGTAAAAAAAGAGTTACATTTAATAAATCTTCATGTAATTTTAATAATGCGATTGAGTGAACTGCTCTTTTATTTTTTTAAATATTAAAACACTGACATTGTCAAGACCCGGAGGCTCATGTTCGCGCGGACATAAAACAGCATAATGTTTTCTAATCATTCCCTGTCAATCTACCTCTCACAAATCATGGTTAATATTATTCTCCCAACTCATTCTTGGCCTATCTACTGGGCACTTTACCTCTGTCTTTCCTACAAAAAGTTTCCATGGCCCTTTTTCATTACTCATTCGTGTCATGCCCTGTCCATATCTACGAGACTTAACTGTTTGACATGGATTTCCTGAAGTAGTCTCCGTCCGGAGATCCTAATGGAAAACTATTTTATTTCCCTCTTTTTCGTTACCCATTCGTGCCATGCCTTGCCCATAACAGTCTAAGAGACTTAACTATTTGACATATATCCCCTGACGTAGTCCGAATAGAGGAGTGTTTTATCTTCGATTTTTTTTTTCCTTTAGTAGATCCAGGTCATAATGCCTTGAACAGCTCGGCTATATTATATAGATGGAGACACGCGCCCAGTTGGTTAAGTCAATACGCTACAGTAGGAAGTTCGAAGGTTCCAGTCGCGGTGGGGATCATAAGACTGTGCTCTGAGGACAAAAGCAGCCATCGCGCAGGGCTGAAAACTCGGCTGACATCTCGCGTCGATTATCTAGAAAGGTTGGAGGTTTAATCTTATACTGTCACAAAGGTCTCCTATGCCTGCGTGATCACTGTACTTTTGCCTATAAACGAATGTAACACTCCATGCTAATTAATAATAATTGTATTGATTATTTATCTCATAGACCGATAAAATTGCCTCTGCCTGTTGATAAAATTGCCTTTTCCTGTTAATAAAAATGTCTCTTCCAGTCATTGTTGCCAACACAACTTTTGAAATTAAAATGTGTAATCAGAGATATCTCCGCAAATTAACTTCTTTGACAAGGATATCGATTCAACAATGTACGATTGATATGGTACAACAAGAAATTCCAAAAGAAAATAACATAAAAATTACCAGAAAAAATGTTAGTTCAGGTGCTCTAGAAAATGTATTAAATGTTGTATAATGAATCTGCATTATTGTTAATAGTTATTTCTCATAACAATCATCTGCTATTGATTTTTCCCCAGCCCAGAGAGATTTAACAGTAAATGTGTGCTATTTATATCTATACAGCCGGCTTAGAAATCGCCCGGAAGTGAGATCGGAATACATAACCCCACATTTGGTAAATATTAAACATTATAATTATTTTTAGCTTCTGATGTATTATTCACTGAATAGTCACTCCAAATCCAACTTTGTCGCTCGTGATTTTTTCATAAAAACACCTCCTCTTGTTAGATTACTGTTGGTAGTAGCATTCGCTGCCATTTATCCAATCTTCTTTAACTCACAACTATAGTAGTTGATATACTGCTAAGTACGTGGTATACTTTATTATCATCGTATTAATCTGAAAATTGACATAAAATTATATTGGTTTTAACTGTGAGATTCATACTATTACTTACGAAGTCGAGAAGAATATAAATTCTACCAGTTAATCAGTTATATTTTTTTAAGCATAAAAATGCTTTTGAGTTTAAATCCTTAGTCATGGGTTCTGAAGTAGAGAACACGATTCTCTTGAAGTAAATTTATTTGCTATAGTTGTTGTATGAACATTTTCTTAAGCATGTTCCCTATGGGTAACTTTAGAGAGTTACACACTTCTAGGGTTTTGTAGCGCAGAACTTCAGGTAAAGGAGTCTGGAGGCCATAAGCTGCTTATTATAATGAAGAGAGGAGTTAATGGAGTTGGTGGAATGGCTAGCTTCATAACCATGATCTTATTACTTTATTCCGTCAGTAAAATCTCATAAAATGGCTTGTAAACTCATCATACATCTAAATTTGCAAAGTTGCATTTAATTATCATTCTTGAATTGATGTTTGTTTTTTAATAAAAATAATCAACAACACGTTAATTCTGTGATAATTCAGTGGGTTGGATTTGAAAAACCACGCCACAAATGCAAATCCAGAGACCGGCGATCTACATTTTTAGGGATATTTCATAGTTTCTTTGGAAGTGGCGAATTGGATTTTTCTTTTCGGTTACCCCGCTTATTTAAATATATGATAATCACACTCTCGAGAAAAATTGCGTGTCAACTAATTAACTAACCCACTGGCACTACCGTGCCCGGAGGTTCATGGCCACGCGTCTGGGCTCTCCATAAATCGCTAATCTGAGTCTTATTATTTTTTTTTCAAACATCCTACCTACGTGCTATTGTATAATTAAATTTAGGATTCTCCTTTCTCATGACAATTTATTCTATGTCATTAATAGTTTTATGTGACTTTTTTATCTTGTAAATTGTAAATTTCAATCGTTGAATCAAATATTTTGTAAATAATAGATATATTGTAGACGTACCATGTATTTATGTTTATTGTAATTTAGATGTAAGAATAATTTTTGTATTTTTTTAACCTGGTTAATGGTAGACAAGGCCTTAACTCTACCAGTTAAAATAAAGCTATTATTATTAATATCCATTGAATAATAGGTTAAACCAGTAAATAATTTAATAGCTATGAAATTAGGTAATTAAATAACGTGACTATTTGTCAATTTATGCATTATAGATCTAATACACAAAGCCATTAATTTTAACTCTTTTAATTACTTCGTGTTCATTCACGAAATAATGTAAACTCACCTAGTAGGCTACTCCATGTTCATATTCTTGAAATGATGTATATTTACCTAGTGGTGTACCCTTTTAACGTTTTACTTTTCACTGAAAAACTAAGTAATTTACCAAATAGCAGCTTACAAGTTCGTTTTTATCTTTATTCTTTTTTATGTATATGTACGTTATTAATGTCCATGTATTTGAATGTATAGTCGTTGTAATGACGTCAAACATCTCTCCATTAAGTAAATGAAAAATAAATACTCGAAAATAATTGAGAATGGATGTAGTTTTACTATGAACTCCATAATGTATATCTTTGCTCCAGTATTGTCAGCATATTAAGATTATCTGGACAAGTAGTTGAATTATTACAGTAGAATAAATTTCATTTTTTTATCTGGAAACCCTTGCCGAAAGATCATTAGGAAGACCTACCGCAGAGTGAGAAAATAATATTCGTTTGGATCTTAGGGAATTGTTATGTAGCCTATCAGAAATGTATGAACTGGATTCAGTTGACTGGGGATAGGGACCATTGCAGAACCATACTGACTGCGAGATTAACATTACGCTTCCATAAACAATAGGGTGAGTTATTTACTAGTCTATTGCCCCTGAAAAGATGTTCAATAATGTAGGCTCTAAGGTCGATTCAATCTCTAACGGAATGTGTACCAATTGCATCTATTTGGAGTATAGGTGGACGTCACGCATCACTGGCAATCCGGCTCACAATTCGCCAATTTTCTGCACAGGTGGGACCTTAAACTCCTATTACTGCAATGGCTCCCTATGACCTGCAATAGGATGACTTTATCTATATATCTGACTAACCCACTGACACTATCTTCAGCTAATGTTTTCCAATTATTCCTCTATAATTCACTCCCTCAAATCGTGATTAATGTTATTCTCCCATGTCGTTCTTAGCCTATTATTGGGGGATTTCTCTCTGGATTCATATAAGAAGTTTCAATGCCTCTCATTCCCCATTCGTACCACATGTCTTCTCCATCGCAGTCTACGAGACTTAGCCGTTCTTATTATGTATAGTTTTCCCATAACTATATTCTAGATCACTATTATATAATCTTCTCCAATCAAATATCTCTTCTCTGTTTGTTGCAAACATTATCGTAAGAACTTTATTCTCAAATACTCGTAATCTTTTCTCCTCCCTTAGATTATAAGCCACTTTACCTGTAAAAAAAAACAAAATAATTGAAGATAAATCCGATAATAATTAATGTGATTTTGAACTAAAAAATGTTTATAGGCTCCTATATTTAACTAATTAACCAATTCACTGACAGAATATGAACCGGAGGTTCATGTCCGCTTGGGTACATACCTTCCATGCATTCCTATCCTGAACTAATATTTTCCAAACATTCCCTTTATAATTCACCTTCTTCAAATCATGGTTAATGTTATTCTCCCATCTCTTTATTGCCCTATCTACTGGACGATTTCCCATACCAGTGTACTAGACTTAATTGTTCTAATTATGCTGCATTAAGTTTCCCATAAAGATCGTGTATTACTCATTATTTTCTGCATTTCCCTGACTTTCCGTCTCTCTCTTTGGTCTCTTCATTCGCAAGTAGTCGTAATATTTTCTCCTCTGTTAAAACGAGAACATGTATATACGACATGCATACTCGTACTATATACGCAACTCCAAGAAACGCCTTTATATATATATATATATATATATATATATATATTTAGATTATAATTTTTTAGAAAATTTTGGATGACAAGAGTCCCAAAGAAAACGTTCAGTATATTCCCCTCATTTAAATATTATAATATTTTCAAACTATTAAATTTAAATGTTACCTCCGTTTTTTTAATTTATGAAATGCAAAAATCGTAAGTGTTAATGGTTCATGTGTATATATAACTTATATATATATATATTATATTTGCAGATTTTCGCGGATATAAGTATGATTAAGTAAGTTTTCTTGGGTTTTACGCATCAAGGATTCAACTTTCTTAATCGTATATACGGTATATATATATGGTCCACCGCTGTGGTCTCGAGGTAGCGTGCTGCCTTGTCACGCAGCGGGCCCGGGTTCGATCCCCGGTCAGGACAGTTTTTGTGGGTGAGGTTTTTATCGGGGTTTTTCCTCGCCTGTAAGACAAATGTCAGGAAAACTTTAAGGCCCAAACGGTACCCGAAATCATATGGCCATCATCATCATCAACACCCATATCATTATCATCATCATCATCATCATCATCCTTCACAGGTGTGGAAAGCAACGGGAAGCTACCACACCTACACAATTCCCTAGTAAAGCTGCAAGCATAGCATGAAAATGCTATGATTGCAGTGAAGGACCTGCCTTCGGGCAGAATTACTATGGATGGATATACATACATACATGCAGCATTCATGCATGCATACATACAGACAGACATACATACATTAATATACATACATACAACATACATACATACATACATACATACATACATACATACATACATACATACATACATACATACATACATACATACATACATACATACATACATACATACATACATACATACATACATACATACATACATACATACATACATACACACACACACACACACACACACGCGGGCGCGCGCGCGCGCGCACACAAACACACACACAGATGGCTACACAGTATTGGTTCAAATCTACTACACAACTAAATAATAACCAATTATGTTGACTGCTACATTTTAAGAGTAAAATATTAGCTACTGGAGTCCACTTTTTGCAAAATGTAAGAAAATATATGATACTAACAATGTTTTACAAAATATTACATTAAAACATCTATTGAAAATTGTTTTTATGCTTAAAATTAAAAAAAATCAAAGGTAATAAAGTATGATATTTATATCCGTTAGGCATTTGTTATGGCCATTACAATAAAACACAAGGAGACTCAACTTGGCTCATTGATAGCAACAAAGCCACGCATTATTTCACACAGCCATATCTTTGTTAATAGAAAAGTTAACTTTTTATATAAATATAGCTATACAACACATATTTATCTCTGTTTCAAAACGCCGTTCATAGAACATACATTGTTAACTAGTCACTGATATGGTAATTTATTTAAGCTTAGCAAATTACATGGAATAAATGCCTAGTGACAATAATTAAATCAAGAATGAGGTGCACAATAGTATATTACAATACGAGGTTGAGAAGTGGTATTTACAGAATCGAGGAAAATGTTTAAAAACCGAGCGATAGCGAGGTTTTTAATTTCCGAGATTCTGTTAAAAACACTACACACACCGTGCGTTGTACATTATTTTTTTGCGCGATGGTGTTTTCAAAATTAATAAATTATAGTAAAAATAATACCATCTTTGTTGGAAATATTTGCGTTCATTATAAACAATTGACTGACGTTAGCAGTCTGGCCAATGTATATATGCTAAATGCCGAAAATAATTGTTGAGATTTCAGAAGGCCTTGATATCAATCTCGCATAAAATGGCTGCAAGTATGAATGATTGTAATCAAAACGACGAAATTGAAGAATCGTGTGAAGTTGGGTGAGCTTCTTTAGTGCAAGAGAAATCTAAATTAAGATAGGCCTATGAAAAAACATACAGTTCATTCAGAAAGTGGCTGGAGGAGAAGAATTGTAGTGTAAGTGGAGAAAGTATGGTTGCTTATTTCGTGCTTAGGAGTAAAACATTAAAGTCTCCAGCGAGGTTTATGGTCAGAATATTCAATGCTGATGACGATGATAAATTTAAAAGATTTTTTACACTAGTTAGCTTCTTCAAAAAGAAGAACATTGGATCGTAAAGCTAAAAGTCTAAAAGTTTCAGTAGAATATTTGTTAAGTCACTTTCAATATTGTTTCAAATAAAGTTCATTTCATTTAAAATGCAGTGATTTATTTCATATAATGTATATTAACACTAACCTTTTGGATATATGTTTGTAGGCCCCTGTATACATAAAGAATAGTGGTTTTACGTCCGGGTTGTAATAGCAATATTACAGTATAGTTATTTGGGTTGGCAACCGTGAAATGTAGGAAGTTGAACTTCCAATCATGGTCGCCTTTGCTGGTACGTACCACAAAACGCACTATCGCGCAAAAAGAAATTATACATGGCTCAATCATGGAAATGCACGCTATTTCCATTACAGGGACTCATGTCGTCGTCCCAACTTCTCTCAAAAAAGGTTAAACTGAAAATATATAAAACTGTTTTTCTCTCGGTTATATTATATGAATGCGGAACATGGTCTTTTATTTTAAGGTCGGAGAAAAGATTACATATATTTGAGAAAAAAAAGTTGTTGGAAATTTGTTGGACCGAAGACAGACGAACAGACAGGTGAATGGAGAAGACTAAATAACAATGAGCTAAATGATCTTTATGTAAAACCAGATGTAGTAAGAAGAGTTAAGTCTCGTAGACTGCGATGGGCAAAATAAATGGGGAATAAAAAAGAGCCATGGAAACTTCTTGTAGGAAAACCAGAAGAAAAACGCCCAGTTGGTAGACCAAGAATGTGGTGGGAGAATAACATTAACCATGATATGAGGAAGTAGATTATACAGGAGATGATTAGAAAACAGTAGCTCAGGATAGGATTGTATGGATAGCTTATGTCCGAGCGGTGCCATGAACTACGGGTTCGATAATGCCAGTGGCTTAAGCGAGAATATTAACTTCCTCTACCGTTGCCTTGTAGTTTCATGGAACAACTCTCAATAAAGACAGCAAAGAATAAAAAAAAAACAATCAGACAATCAGAACATCCTAATTGTTAACACACATAAGTATATCGAAATGGTCCAGCGAAGGAGCCGACTCAATGATAGTAACCATACTCGAATATACTGTATAAAAATCTAGAATTGTTTATTGATGTGTAAAGTATCTTCAAAGGGAACCAATTTGTGTGTACTAAGCCAGTCTAATATAACTGGGCGGAAAACTCCTGGTTTTATTGAAATAGAAGGCAGGTCTAACTACATTGCTCTTTTAATTCCATAAAAAATTATGTATAATTTGCCAGATTCTGTCCCTGACCATGTCGATAATATTTAATACACGTGAGAGGTTGGAAAATAACATTGACCCTGATGCTCTTGGAGATGAGGGGCGCACCCTTTCACTGCACCGAGCGCCTCCCCCTTTTTCCCGCCCCGCGCCTAGCCGCAGTGCGGACTTCGGGCAAACCATTCGCGAGCATGAGATGATCACACCAGGATCTTATGCTGCGACATCATCCACTGATTTTGTATTCAGGTGGTCCACGCACAAAAACAGCCGATACTCTCTTACGTGATTTATTTCCTCCATCTCCATATTTTATTATCAAATTTACATAAGTTGGGTGTTTACTGCGTTCGTTGTGTGCAACGGCTGGTCGCGTTCTAGTCTACTCTCTTCTTCTTTCTTCAGAATTTATTTAAACATAAAATTAAATGCCATCTCCAAATTAAACATGGACTCAATTCTGGTAATATGTGCTATTATGCATTTCAGGGACTCTTGTCCCAACTTCTCTCAAAAAACGTTAAATTGAAGATATATAAAACTGTTATTTTACCAGTTATATTTTAAGGATGCAAAACATGGATGCTTACTTTAAGGGAGGAGAAAAGATTACAATTATTTGAGAATAAAGTTCATAGGAAAACATTTTGGACCATAGAGAAGGAACAGACAGGCGAATGGAGAAGACTCTTGTCGTTCCAACTTCTCTCAAAAACGTTAAACTGAAGATATATAAAACTATTATTCTCCCAGTTCTATTTGAAGGATGCGAATCATGTATGCTTATTTTAAGGTAGGAGAAAAGGTTACAAGCATTGGATAATAAAGTTATTATGATTTTTTGGACCAGAGAGAGATGAACAGACAGGCGAATGGAGAAAACTTCATAAGTGAGCTACATAATCTTTATAGGAAACCAGTTATAATAAGAACAATTAAGTCTCGTAGACTGCGGTGGGCAGACATGGACAATGGAAGTTTATTGTAGGAAAACCAGAGGGAAAACGCCCCGTTGGTAGACCAATAATGAGGTGGGAGAATAACATTAATCTGTCTCGAGGGAAGTAGATTATATACAGGGGATGATTGGTAAACATAAGCTCAGGTTAGGGATGTATGGAGAGTTTGTCTGCGCGGCCATGAACCTAAGAGTTCGATAGAGCCAGTGTGTTAGTTTATATCTCCATTCCAATTTCAGTATTGCTTGTTTACATACTGAGTTTCCCAAATTACGTTTTTTTTTCTAAAATTTAAATTAATCCCACTAAAGACCTTAATAAACCATTGAGTAAAGCGAGGTTAAGGCTCGCACGTTTCTAGTCTCATCTGTACGAGATGTTAGCCGAGTTGTCAGCCTGTATGGTGGCCACTTTCAGAGCATAGTCGGATTACTGATTTAAATTGCCTGCATATATTCCAGGACTGCAAATTAAATTGTGTACGAAGAATACAAAGAAAGAACCAGGTAAGTCGCGTTTTTTTTTCCGAAATGGAATTCGAGGTGTCATTTGATTCTCCATTGAAAAGACTCTCGTTTGAAGTGTGAAACAGTAAAAGAAACCGTTTACACGTGGGTTTATTTGCCTTCAAAGTTTGGCATGCAGGTGAAGAAGTAGGCAAGTTGTAGGCCCATTATTAAACGTCCGTTTCTAGCTTTCCTGGAAAAGTGACTTGCATTTTTTTCGCCCCCTCATATACCCAAAAGTGAAATAAAATGTTTTGTGAAAATAAAAATAACTATGAAAAAAGAACTGTGATGCCGCCAAAAGGTTTAAATCAGTTTAAAAAAAAAGCTGAATCCATTGGTACTTGTCCCGCGACCTTCCGCTTGTAGCCCATTTCCTTAACCAACGGCTAAGATTTTTTCCTACTAGATGAAAAAATTCGTTTGTTTTCTTTAATAAGTTATATGAAGCCTAATAATATTTACTCATACTTTACACACACACACACACATATCCTCTTGCAGACAACTGCAAGACAATTTTAAGAGCTTACCTACAGTAAAAATAGGTTAGTATTTTAATTAAGAATTGAGGTCATTGACATTGCAGCTCAGATCTGGTTGTGATAGGATCGATAAACTTTGCGCGAAGATCTCATATGTAGACTTGAGATACTTTTGGATGTCTTAAATACCGATATGCACCACGGGGGGCCCCACGGCTTTACTTCCCGTCTGAAGGAAAGGGCTATTTCGTCCTTTAGTTCTGTATTCAAACTTGTGGGAGGGCAGACTGCCTTGAGCACCGCGATCTGAAAGATCTATTGGGCTATCCTAGTATATTATTAACGAATACTGTACGGTGTTATGTAAGTTTTAGGTCGTCTTCCGTGTCCGGCACACTACGTTCTTCTCCCATGAACATTCCGCCATTTTTTTTATTATGCCCGTGGGCGCGAGGGTAGACTATAATTCTCCCATTGGCCCTTTTGTCCTTTTTTTATTCTTCAAGCTCGGAGTCATGAGGCAACATCCTAGTTGGCCCTAACTACATCTCAGAAACCACATATTTTCAACGCCTGTAGGTGCAACCTAATTATTTTTCCTATCATGAGATGAGATGAAGAGTGATATGATATGAATGAATGAGAAATTAAGTGACATGAAGGGAAGGGGGTATGGAGAATGTTGGTGGGATGAAATTCAGGAGAACACCGAAAAATTGCGGTGTGACTACCATCAATAGGGCTACCCCTCTGAAACCGTCAGAATTCGAACCTAGGATCCCAGTTGGGAGCACTCGCTTGCGAAAGCCACGCGTATACCGAGACTGCTTTTACGTCCTTAAATTTCAATCGGCTCTGGTCGCGAACCTCGCATCCAGAGGCTGCATGATAACCATGAGTCCACCAGGACCGACTACATGTAACAAAAGAATAGCTTATATCCTTATAGAGAAACTTTTCATTTGAAATATGTATCAACTTTCTGCACTATCGTGTAAGAAAAATCTAACATTTTCTCTCTAAGAGGGGAAGTTGAGCGATAATTCACATAGCTTATTATTTTCCCTTAAAATTGTTATGTACATACGTACAAGTACAAAGTGCATTAGACCTAACATATTCTTATTTTGATTTTCTTTTGTGCACTTAATCGTCACGGTCGGATGCCCTTATTTAGTCCTTTTTATCCATACATAGGGGTATGAACGCTACATATGAAAATAATGAATATGGGCAGTTGAAAAAAAAACGCATCTTCTGAAATCGAGACTGGATCTTTGTTCTGGGATTTGAGCCTGATGCATCCTAAATGTAAGAAAAGTTATTTATAGCCCTATGCTGTAACAAAATTTAAAGAAATATACAAGAAAGCGATTCTTTACTTGCAGAAAAGAAAACATTTTACTAGTACAATATTTGAGAATAGAACACTTAGGACATTTATTTATGTCAAAGTGAGATGAACGGAAGGACAATGGAAAAAATCTACATAATCTGTATGGGTCATGGGATATAACAAGATTGGTTAAATCTTATAAACTGTGATGGACAGGACATGTAGCATGTATGAGGAACGAAAGATTTATCATGGAAACTTACAGGAATACTAAAAGGAAAAGTGTCCAGTAAATAGTTCAAGAATAAGTGAGAGAATAACGTTAATTATGATTTGAGGAAAGTGCATTATACAGAGGGAATGAATTGAAAAAATATTAGCTCAAGATAGAGATGTTTGGAGAGTTTACGTTCGGGGCGGGCGTGAACTTCCGGTTTCGGTAATCCCAGTGCATGAGTTAGATAATTAGTCAGTTATAAAATTAGGGAAATGATGTCCAGAATTTGAACCAGTGGCCAGCTAAATTATTGAATGTTGTCTTATTACAAAAGAAAATATACGAACAGTGCTGTTATACACTCATAGATCCTAAATGGATATTAATATTATAATCAAGGTCTCAAAATAGAATAATAATGAAATTGAAATATAATTTAAAATTGCTGTCATAAAAATATAAACAATCAGACGATGGATGATGTTTCTTGAAGCGTTGATTATTTCTCCGTACAGCATTTTGTTTTCTGATATCTGTTTTATATCCAAAGAATTCGTAGCATAGTCGTAATATAAACCCACGCATTCCGAGAATTCGCAGGAAATTACATTAAGTAAGTGTGCGTTTCATTATCCAGCCTCACCCTCATTAGAGACGGAACAAAGTTTTTGTTTCCCTTCGGGCTCGAATATTTACAGTAGCAGGCAATCCTCTGAACTGGAGAATTGCCGATCCGCTTCACTCTCTCTGATCTGTACTTTGATAATAATGTTTTTATTACCGGTTCACTATCATTAATTTTTAACGCAGATTTAAGATTTTACTTGATCAAAGTTTTACTAATGAAAAACAAGATTTTCTCTTGTTTATTAAAAATTACACAAGACGAGGCATAGATCTTCAAGAACTTAATGTTGATTTAGCAGAATCACAGCATGTAGGTAATATTCGGAAGAAATACTGTAGATTATGCAAAATCGATCATAAACGAAATTAAGATATCGTGGAAGAACTCGAGGATGAACGTGTGTTGGAACACATTTAGAGGTATCAGTTAAACTAGGGGGGGGGGAATCTCGTTAACAGAATGAACAACAGCATATTTACAAAAGCAATATTAACATATCGATCAAAAGAGATAAGATTAATTGGCAAATAAAAGAAGGTGTACAGAAAACAAGAGCGTAACTGGCCTAATATTTGGCAGGATGATGATAATGAAATAAGGCAAGTGTGCCAAATAATGTCACGCTAAAGATTGATTGGTTGTTAACTGATAGCTGCTAGACCGATTTCTTTGAAACTCTGAAAGTTTACGTATTGATTCTCGAGGACTAGGAAAATATGAAGTTTTTTTAGGAAATTCCAATAACTTGTTTTATTTTCAATAATGAAAATTACCAGAAGTTTCAAACAAATACCAGCTTTAATTTATTTATTCATTTGAAAGTTAGAAATAATTTAATAATGAAGCTCAATAAATTCGATGAAAATTTATTTTATAAAAAAATACATTTTTAAAACAAAATAATGAATTATGGTTCAAATAGTCGATGGGCAGGACATGTGGCACTAATGGGCAATGAAAGAGGTGCATGGAAGCTTCTTGTAGGAAAACCAGAGGGAAAACGCCCAGTTGGTAGAACAAGAATGAGGTGGGCGAATAACATGATTTGAGGGAAGTAGATTATATAGGGGATGATTGGGAAACATTAGTTCAAGATGGGGATGTATGGAGAGTTTATGTCCGCGCGGCCATGAACCTCCGGGTTCGATAGTGCCAATGAATTAGTTAAATTTAATCCTCATCACAATGTTGGCATTTGCTAGCTGTCTGGTAACATTATTCTGTCCTTACCATACACCTCCCTTTTTTGGTGCCATTTCCAGAATCTGAATTCACATATTATAAAGAACAAGAAATAAATACAAAATGTTCATGAAAAAATAATACGTGCCTATTAGGGCTACATATGTATTCTCGTTTTCTTTTTAATATAAATCACAATTGAGGCCCTGCCATAAAACTCTTTTAGAATAGAAAATCGATTAAATACTAGTTAATAATATAATATGATTTCTTATATTTCATAATTATTTTTGACAGTATAAACGTAAATGTATTTACCGATAGTTGGATGAAGCTAAATCAGGAGCGAACGCCTAACTCGGTTCCACTTGGTACCGACAAGGTAATAACGGTTCATACATATGAAACTGTCGAAATTTCAAATGATATGCGGAACTATACATAAAACGTTAAAGAATAAAACAAGAAGAGATACTAGATTAAAGTTTTATAAAACATTGGCAGTTCCTGCATTACTTTGTGGGAGCGAAACTTGGGTAATGTCCAAAAAATTATAAAGTAGAATACAAAGCGCAGAAATGAACTTCCTTAGAAGAACAAAAGGCTGCACAAGATTGGATCGAATAAGGAATGGAGACATAAGAACAGAGTTAAATATATATCCATTGGATGAGAAAATCAGAGAATATAGAGAGAAGTGGTTTACACATATGGAAAGAATGAATGTAACAAGATTACCAAGAGCAGTATTCAACTACAAGCCAAGAGGTTCAAGGAATGTAGGAAAGCCAGAGAAAAGATGGAAAGAACAACTGTGAGGCGGAACAGGCAATTTGCCTAGCCCGTGAAGTGAAGAAGAAGAAGACATTTTAACAATCAAGAGAGCACTCCTGTCAACTTCAAGCAGCCGTCTAGAGAAATTATTTAACAGTCTATCAGAAACCATTAGTTGACCTTATTGATCTACATGTCTTATTTCGCAAATATACCTTAAGACAAACACTTTTCATACACAAATTCGTATCTTTCAGTTAAATTTTAAGACGAATTCCTAATAAAAGATTATATTTGGAACGGTTAAAGTTGCATTGGTAGGCTTAGAAGTAATTTTCGTCAGCAGTAAAATTTAACGATTGTGAGCCTAGAAATTATATTAAATTCAAGTCTATGTGTTAAATTTGGATTTAGGTAACATCCCTAAAATAACATTATAGTAAAAAATGTGTTTCCCGAATTTATTATAGAGCTTACATTTTGTCTTATGTTAATGTCTGGAAAACAAAGAAATTGAGCTTAGGCCCTTACACCACTATAACTTTGACTCGTCCATTTCATTCTCATTCATTAACTCTTTAACATCCAAGACCATTTCACTCTAGGATCTTCAGATGTATCAAGAGGCTCTGTGCTTCCATTTTCTGTTTATATTTTTTTTTCTGAACAAATTAGCTGGTTTCAATGCTATTACATGGTGATTGTGATGAATTGTATCCTCATAATGAAATTTCAATCCAGCATTTTCAACTGGGAAAACCTACGAAATTAAATCAGGTTGATCTGAAATGATACTTGAGTAAACTCGCTCGGTAAAACACTCTTCCTGGCACTTTGATAAATATGTTAATAGTAACCTGTTTCATGACGTGAAATCTTAAAAACGAAAACAGAATAATGGATATATCTGATTCATAATCATACGCTTATAATCTAAACAAGCTGTAACACCTTCATCAACGTCGACCTTGGTGGTATGTTTGCTGTTGGATCAAGGTTTGCGAGTTCCATTTCATTCAAATTCAAGACCTTTTCTTATTGAGGAAAACTCAAACATAGGTTCTTTCATAGAGAGCATTTTTTTTATTAATGGAGGTTTTAAATTCCTCAGATAATTAGCAGTAGTAATGAAAGACGTGCATGGAAGCTTCTTGTAGGAAAATCAGAGGGAAAATGCCCAGTTGGTAGACCAAGAATGAGGAAAGATTTGAGGAAAATAGATTATACAGGGGATGATTGGAAAACATTAGCTCAGGATAGGGGTGTGTGGAGAGCTTATGTCCGCGTGACCATGAAACTACGGGTTCGATAGTGCCAGTGAGATAGTTAATTAGCAGTAGTAACACTGTGGGAGTGAAAGAGCTTGTTCTTGTTCCTCTTATTTCAGGCTTGAAATTCTTTGTGTTTTATAATTTTATGACACGGGACTTTTGATCGCACTTCCTTTCCTTAGGAAGCAATTTCAAGATTTTTACTCTTCAACCCTCGAACCCTTACCAACGAGTTAGTTCAAGCGATAGCGTTTGAGACTCATATCAAGGAGATCCGAATTCAAAGCCCGGTGACGACCAATCTGATTAAAGTTTTAAAAAATCTGTCGTTGTGACACTCTGCTTGCAACTCGGGTTCGATTTCCGGTGGAATAGAGGATTTTAATGTTCCACCTTGGGCCAAGGTGTTCGTGTGTGTGTGTGTGTGTGTGTGTGTGTGTGTCTGTCTGTCTGTCTGTGTCCAATGCTTGGTGGAAATGTGAATAAGGATAATAAGGCAATAGGCGTAAAAGAAAGAGAAATTGGAAACAGTAAAACGACGAAAAAAACTTTGGAGTTGACGTGCATGATAATTACTAGACTACGCGACAGACTTGCCTAAATAATATAGCCTAGTAATGGATTAAATTATTTTAAATATTTAAATAAATAATTATTTTATGAATGTTATTTAAATATATTGTGGTATAGAATTTGTATTGCGGTTGAGGTGGTAATTGGACATTAATTAGTACTCATTGAGAATTGAATATACGACCACTGATACATCATAATGGTTATTAAGTACGTCATGTCACAACTTGAATGTGTCTGTACTAATGATAGGCCTACTGTATATCATTGCTCCCAGCAATAGCGCAATAAAGGTAATTAACAGCAAAATCCTATTTTAAATACACATGGAAGCCAGAATTTCTCCCTTCGATCCTGATTATAGCTTTGGTTAGATTTGGTTTCATACCAACGAAATCAGAATACTTAGGCCTATATAGTAAAATATTGTTATGAAAAGAGCTTACTCATTAATGTTCATATTGGACAAGAATTTTCACTAAAACTATCTTTATACTCTTATTATTATTATTATATTACTATTATTATTACTTATTATTATTATTTATTATTATTATATTATTATTATTATTATCATCATCATCATCATAGTACATTCACGAATTTAGGCCATTTGTTGACCTGTTTCGGCCTCAAGAGAAACACCATCCAGAAGTCTTTTGAGTGGACGTCCTGGTCTTCTTCTTCCTGCAGGTTGATATCTTAACATTAGTTTGGGTATTCTGTGATCTTCCATTCGATGAACATGTTGTATCCATCTTGACTTATAATCAGAAATTTTGTTTTCTAAAGATTCCATGTGTAATTCTTCTAAGATGTCTTCATTTTTTTTGTGATCTAGTAGTGTGTATCCTGCAGTCCTCCGAAGATATCTCATTTCAGCAGATCTAAGTCTCTGTATATCCTTCTGTTTCAACGTCCATACTTCGCTACCATACAAAAGAGTTGGAAGAGCCAGTGTTTTATACACTTTCAGTCTTGAATGCTTTTGGACTAACTGTGGCTTGAAGATAGAATTTATTAACCCTAAAATTCTTAAAAATTTAGATATTTTTGCATTACATCCTTTTCTTCTTCATATGAGATATTGCATCTTAGATATGTAAAATTATTCACCTGCTCCAAAATTTTATTGTCCAGTACAATTTTACTTCTGACAGGATCTACACCTTGAAATGCCATAATTTTTGTTTTTTCTGTAGATATCTTTAATCCATATTCTTCTGTAATTTTGTTAAGTTCATACAGACCTTTCTGTAGATTATCTTCGGAATTTGCTATTATTATTTGGTCATCTGCAAACAGTAGGGTGTTTAATTTTCTATTTTCTGATATTCTTATTCCAAATTTATATGTTTTGTTTCCAGCAACATATTACTTCATTGATATAAATTGCAAACAGTGTTGGGGATAGGGGGCAGCCTTGTCTCACACCACGATTTATAATTCCTTCTTCAGAAAATCTGTTATTTAATTTAATCTTTATGGTGTTGTCTTTGTAAATATTTTGTATGTTCTGCCGAAGTAAATTTGGTATATTTCTGTCTTCCAATATATTTAAGAGTTTTGATCTCTTGACTGTGTCGAATGCTTTTTCAAAATCTATGAAAGCAAAATGTGTTTCTAAGTTGAATTCTCTTCTTTTTTCAAGCAATAGTTTAACAGAAAATGCTGAATCAATACAAGATCGTCCTTCCTAAATCCATTTTGACATTCCATAAGGAATGTTTCACTGAAACTTTTCAATTTTCCATTTAAAATGTCTGCATAAATTTTGGTAGCATGTGTTTAAACAAACTGATTCCCCTATAGTTGTTCCATTTTTCTCTTGTCTCCTTTCTTGAACAGGGGTATAACAATGCTTGTCTTCCATTCTTGTGGTATATCTGCATTTTTGAATACATTATTAAAGAAGGACAACAGTCTTTCATGGAACTGTTTGTCTGCATATTTGTACAATTCAGAATTCAAGCCATCTGTGCCAGTTGCCTTCCCATTTTTTAATTTCTTAAACTATTGTTCATTCTTCCAATGATATTATGGAATCTGTCTCATTATTATTTCGGAAAATTGTATCTTCATAGCTATTGTCAGTCCAAAGACTTTTATAATAATTGAAAAAATCTTCTTTTGTTACTCCGCAATTAATTTTGGTAGATTCTTTAATATCTTTATTCAAATGTTTTAATATTTTGAAGGCATTAGGTTGGAGCTTATGCAAATCTGATTCTAAATGTGTAACAAAATTTAACCATGTTTTCCTATGTCTCTTTCTTATTTCCCTCTTAACAATAGCTCTACAGCGTTTGAATTCTATTTCATTTTCTACTTTCTTTGTGTTCAAATATTTTTATAAGCTGCATTTTTTTCTTCAATCAATTGTTTTATTTGATATCATCCCAGATTTTTAGAGTTCTATTTCTTCTTTGTTGTATATTTACTTTTTCCTAAAGTTTCTTTAGCTGCATTTTGAATTATCATTTTAATGTTTTTCCATTCTTCTTCGACATCATTACTTTCTGGAGTTGTAGCCATATATTGCTGAATTCTTCTCGAATATAACCATTTAATGCTGTCATCATAAAATAATTTTACCTTGTACTTTTGTTCTATGCTCTGTTGTTGTTTCTTCTTTTTTAACCATCTTGGTGGAAATCTTATTCTTGCTTCTACTAGGTAGTGATCTGAACCAATATCATATCCTCTGTAGGCTCTGACATCGAGAAACAATTTAAAAATCTTATTATTTGCAATGAAATAATCAATGATTGATTTTGAGTCCTGACGATGCCAGGTATATTTATGTATGTTTCTATGATTGTAAAAGGTATTCGTTATTTTCAGTTCATTGTAGATAGCAAAATCTGTTAATCTTGTCCCATTCCTATTGCTGGTTGGTTCGCCAAATGTTCCAATATTATTATTATTATTATTATTATTATTATTATTATTATTATTATTATTATTATTATTATTATTATATAAGTTTATTGGTTTACCAGTAAATTTAAATTTAAAATACTGTTTTTTTTTATTTTAAGGTAATTTTAATTATTCCATCTTTTTAGTGTTTCTTTCTTTATTTACCTTAGTTTAACCCTCCCTTTCTAGGAACTTTACGTATCCCACGTCTCCCGGATCTTACAGGGGAACGACCTATCAGGATAGAATTATCTCTACATCACACACATTTTTTGATCGCACAAGGACATATATGGCCTCCCTAGATGAGTTATCAGCTCAATGACAGGGTACCTCCGAGACAACACGAACATTTAAAAAAAATATTTACCGTTCACTTATACATTCATTCTAAACAAGGTTTGTTTTTGATGGCCAGAAATGTTCGAGGACTATTTAGACCTTAAAGTTTCCTCAAATCTGTCTTAGAGGTGAGAAAAAATCCTGAAAAAACCCCTCATCCAGGAATCCTGTCTCGACCGGAGATCGAACCCAGGGCCGCTGAGCCTGATGCAACGATATTACCACAGCGGTGGGCCTTTTTATAGCTAATTTTCTGTTTTATCTAATATTCGACTTTTACATATATTCGAAATTTTACACGTATTAGGAATTTTACAATTAAAACATATTAACGTTATTATAATGTAATTAATTATTTAAACAACAAGAAACAATTCCTAACTTCATTTTAATTACCGTATATTATTTATTCTGCTTAAGTATATTCAGTAAATTAATATGGATAAATCTCCTATCTACTATATAAATAGTTAATGATAACAGGTGAATGCTTGGAAAAATAAATAATATACTAATGTAAATCCACTAATTCCGAATTTTTATAATGCTAAGTTAGGACAGTGATTTTTGAAAGCGAACAATAGGTGGAATATTCCGGTATAAATGTGGGAGATGTATCTTAACAGAATCGAGAAGTTATAAAAAGAAAACTAGACAAATTCAAGTATCTATTTTTTTTTCTCAATTTCCGAGATTCTGTTAAGACTTCTCCCACGTGTATTACACACTATTTTTGGACGATGGGTATTAATATCAAATAAAGTATAGTAATAAATTAAAATATTTAATATAAATTATTGCTATGAAAGAGGAACAGTAAAAGTCTTAACAGATTGACTTAAGTTAGTTTATTTTCCATTCAGTATTAAGTTTTCCTTTGTTTGCATAGCAACCAGGTTAAATGTGAGAATGTCAACTTTCGTCCATAACAACAAGATTGTAAGTAGAATAATATAGCCTACTAGCTATATAGATCATAATATATATAGTAATTTTGCCCGAGGGCAGGTCTTTCACTGCAATCATGGCATTTTCATGCTATGCTTTACAGATTTACTAAGGAATTATAGGTGTGGTAGATTCTCGTTCTTTCCACACCGGTGATGGATGATGATAATGATAAGGATGATCATGACCGATGATTTTCGGGAACCGTTAAGGCCCTAAGCTTCGTGACATTTGTCTTACAGGTGAGGAAAAAACCCAAAGAAATCTCACCCAGGAGCCTGTCCCGACCGGGAAACGAACCCGGGCTCGCTGCTTGAGAAGGCAGCACACTACCTCGAGACCACAGCGGTGGACACACACACACACACACATATATAAAACAATGTTACATTTATCGATTTGTAACATTGCCTGCAAAGAATGGAAATAGTGTTATCGTATTAAAGAATCAATCAAGTTGAATAATTATTTTTTAAATTTCAGTTAGAGAAACAAGTTAATAGAGTTGCATTTCAATTTGGAAATGAACCAAAGAGAGCACGATGTTTTCTCTTGAAAATGTCAGCCAAGTGGAATGGATGTAGCTCGTAATTCGAAGGAAAATTCCCCAAACTATCAGTGCCAGTTGTCTTTTACTATTATCCTTCAATGTTGTGAAACGTACTGGTGTACATGAAACTCGGTCATAAAAGTTGCATTGCGTTGCCCCTTTTCCTGCTCTACATCGTCTTTTATTGGCATGTAGGCGCCCGACTCGTGGCGCCTGCCAACATCCCTCCGGACCCGACGTGTTAGAGAGGGCGTTTTTTTTTTTTCTTTCTTCGCCCTTGTAATTTCATTGAAAACCACATTGCGCAGCGATCGCCATGTCTTGTTTACTCGGTGGCTTTACTGTGCGGTTATATGAAACCACAGTGTAGTGGCTCTTAACAGGTGGTAAGATGATAATGGATCCAAAGCTGAGAAAAAAGTAGAAGTTTACATTTCTACGTACTTTCGCTAATAGTTCGAGTTAAATAGGAATACTAATAAAAACCGTTATAAAATAAAATGTGTTGATTACAATATAATATTTTATTACGTATAATAGTTTAAAATACCTATTCATTTGTAAAGTTCATTCGTTCTCAACTTGGTTAAGGGGGTGATGGGTGAAATTTCTATTTTCTACATTTTTTTAGCTAGAGACTTGATTTTTTGTACAAACATTCACTGCATGATACATAATGATGTGTTTAAGTTTCATTCTTGTGAGACATTTATTTTACGAATTATTAAATATTATATTTTTTTAAATTTTCATATATTATAATTAAATCGGTTCCACGATTTTTTAGTAAAATGTCTGATTTTTTTACAAGATCCCTAAAATATTTAGAAAAAACATCATGCATTAGAATTCTTATAATGTGAATACAAAGGGAGAAAAAAATAAATTACAAAAAAAATAATAATTGCATACATTTATTTTTTTATTTCTTAAAATACTACTTCAATCGTGAAACCCATGCATTACTTTGTTACCCATTGTATTTAGGACATGTAGTAAAAATTTGAACCTTCTAGAACAAAATTTCTGAATTCCATTCAATTTTGAATGTACAAAAATGCAGTGAAAATAAAAGTGTGGAAAAACAAGTTTAAAGATTTGCATGCAGGTGCATTTAACTGGTGCAGCCTTTTAACTCTGACGTAATTCAGGGCACTTAGAAGCGCCATAGGCCTCTGAAACTTTACCAAGATATACATTACAGTACAGGCTATTTTTAGTACAGTCAATTTTGATCTCAAATGGTCAATTTTTCACCCATCACTTCCCTTAAAACTTTTTTCAAAATTATCTTGGCCTTTCGAAACCGGTTCCATCTTCAGCAGAAGATCGTCTTCTTAGCCTTAACCAAGTTGAGTTGACTGAATTTATATGTATTAAATTGTATATTGTAAATACGAATTGCTCATTGAAAAATATTTTATTTTTTTAGGATTTCTCTGTCTTTTTCCCCCCCAAGAACAATATTTTTTTTTTTGGCAAAAAATTAAGGTACTATGAAAAGGAAACTTCTTTTAATAAATATAGTTGAGGTTAAATGTTTTAACTAAGTTTTATTTAAAATAAGCAAAAACAGTTAGATTACGAAATTAAATTGTTCGAGAAAGATTAACTTTGCAATAAAACATTGATTTTTATTCATTTATCATCTTAGATTCGTCAATGGTAATACAAAATACATATTATGATAGGTCTAGTAAATTATACATAATCACAATAGAGATACAAATATATTTTAAAATGAAAAATTATTCTAAAAGAAATAATTTTCAGCATAATGTCTCATATGCAAATAATTGAAAACTCCTAAGGGTTAAATTATGAGTAAAAAAATATTAATTTTCCTCTATTGTCTAGGAAGAAGATACAGAGAGATAGAGAGAGAAAATGAATACGTTATTTCAAAAGCCTATTGTCCACCGCTGTGGTCTCGGGGTAGCGTGCTGCCTTGTCACACCGCGGGCCCGGGTTCGATCCCCGGTCGGGACAGTTTTTCTGGGTGAGGTTTTTATCGGGGTTTTTCCTCACCTGTAAGACAAATGTCAGGAAAACTTTAAGGCCCAAACGGTCCCCGAAATCATATGGCCATCGCAATCATCATCATTCATATTCATCTTAGGTTAAGCTTAGAATTGGGGACTCTCCTGGCGCACCATTATCATCATCACCCACCATATCATCGGGGCAACGTAACCCCACCTTCCAAGCGCCCCAACCTCAGAAGTGGGTTACAAGTACGCCATGCCAGGAGAGAAATCAGGAATGTCGAAAGACAAACCTGGGGCATTTGAAAAAAAATATTTTGCTATCCTTGATTCGATATTCTCTGCTAACAAAGGATACCGTAAATACAAATGAAAAAACTTTATTTATTTATTTAATATCCTAGTTCCTCATTGATTTGGACATGTAAAAGAAACCGATCAGTTGATTACTAGAAAACCCGTGAAAATAAATTCGAAGTGTTGAGAATAGTAGGAAAATTATGAATTGACAGATATGCCAGCTGAAGAGAGGTGTTAAAAAAATGGAGAAATTGGAAGACGGAAATTATCAGTTGAAGATGATTTTTTATCTGGGCGATCCAATCAGTGAGTGCTAGAAGATCGAGAAATAGTATCATATCTAATAAGTCTCTTTATTCCCCATATTTTATTGATTCTATATTTGCCAGAGGATAATTTGTAATTTTAATAAAGAAGATTTTAAACAAGAAACTCGATCCCAAATTATTCTTCAAAAGACTTCTAGAACTATTCTATTGTTGGTAGGCTTTTTTTTCCGGCTTTATAGAATTGAAATTCAATAAAAGCTCATATACATTACATTGATGTCTTCTTCTTTTTTGCTCGATAGTACGTTTTCGTACTTACCAGCAGTGGCGACCATTATTGAAAGTTCAACTTCCTACATTTCGGGGTTGTAAACCTAAATAACTATACTGTAATATTACATTTACACCCACGGGCGGGAAGAAAAACCACTGCCCTATATGTATACCACGTACAATGTATATACAGAAAATATCCAAAAGGTTGTGTTAACATATAGGCTATTATACGAAACAAATCACTGCATTTTAAATGAATTGAACTTTATTTGAAACAATATAAAACAATAAATACGTACTTGCGGCCATGTTATCAATAATTGTTCTCAAGGCCTCCTATTGTTTCAACTAATAAACATTGCCCACACTGTTAACGTTAGTTAACTGTTTATGATGAACGTAAATATTTCCAACAAATATGTTATTATTTTACTATTATTTATTATTTTGGAAACACCATCGCGCAAAAAATAATGTACAACGCACATTTGTGAAGTGTTTTACAGAATCTCGGAAATTAAAAACCTCGCTATCGCTTGGTTTTTAAACATTTTTCCTCGATTCTGTAAAAACCACTTCCCAACCTCGCATCGTAATATACTATTAATCCTGTTGGGAACCGAATTTTTCCATCTTTGATGAGGTCTTCCTGGGAATTTCATGCATGTTGGAATATTATTTCGTAAGACTTTTGATAATCTACCACCACTCATTCTTGATACATGGTCATTCCATTCTTGCCTCATTCTTGATACCCATTAATATGTATCGGTTGAATTTCACATTGTTTACGAATTTACTTATTTCTGATTCTATCATATCTTATTTTTCTTATTATTTTTCTAAGTGTCATCATTTCTTGTTTCCAACATTTGTTTTGTTTTATAAGTTACGGCCGTTGTTGTAGAAGCATGAATGAGGACAGATCGTACTACCTATTTATAAATTATATCTAAAATTATAATTAAAATAGGCCAGTTTAAGAAATATTGCATTATATCGTTTTGTATAACATAGCATATATTTTCCCTGTATTACTAAGAAATCAGACGATATGTTTGGCGAAATTTTAGATATAAAAAGCTGGCGATGATATAAGCACGGTTAAATAAAACAAAACAGCGGAAATAAAAAAAAACTATTAAAATTGGCCCTTACACAGGCTGGAATAGAACTTAACCGACAAACTCTCACAGGTGTTTCAGGGATGTCGGCTGAGTATTTTGGTAGGCCTATAAGGAACCCATGCAATACAAACACTATTGTGAATGATGAAACAACCCAAATATAAAACTTATATTTCTTATTAAATATTGTACTGTGCACTCATAAATATGGTATGTATTGTTTTTTTTTAATTTAAAGCAGCTGTTCCAAGTACTGACCACTATTAGGCCTATCACAATGAACTGAATTGTCTGTATTGCATTTTATGATTTTTTACAGTGTGCATACTCAGGTTGATTATTTTATTTTTCTTTACAATTTATCATTACACGTTCCAATAGACTTGATATATCGCGAGGTTAGAACCAGAGGGTCCTATCTACTTTTTTATATTAAATGGTTCTTAAGAGTCAATTCTATAACTGGCATTCATGTTTTGATCTTAATGTTTATGTTTTCCGAGTATTATGCAGTTCAATCATTAGTCATTACTATACAAACCTTATCCATATTTAAAACGCTGTCCTGAAAAATTAAAAAGAAAGTCAAACAGAATCGTATGGTCCATACCTCACGATACGTCAAACATATCGGCAACACATTATTCTGTAATAAGTTACCTGATACCACGGGTTCCTTATATCAAAACACAGAGTTCTGTTCCACTCTATAATTAGATGACTATAAAAATTAAGTTCCCAGAAATGTTGACTGTATAAAATTGAATTTAATATAATAAACAAATAATTTTCTCAATTTTTTTAAATTGAATTTACGTAGTTTGATTTGATTTCAACTCAAATTATTCTCATAGGTAATTTAATTCCGTATTTCTGTTTTAAAATCTGTGTACTTTAACTTTCTCTGAACATATTAATTTGAATTAATTTCATTTTATTTAATTTCTGGTATCGATCATCCGAGACTATCATATTTATTGTTCTTAAGCTCCCAGTATATAAAATGTAATTTATAGCTTTTATAAATTAGCACGTCTTATATTTTATGACGTATTTTAAAGTTATTTATTACTAAGTATGTTTTATACGGTTTCTGGGATTTATTACTGATTTTATATTCAAACTTTGCCTTAAGCTTGAGAAATTTTATGTGCCAGTTTTGCAATATTGTTACAACAGAAACTTTACTTTCTTTTATGATTCTTTAAAAATCGACCAGAGTATAGGCCTTTACAATTTAGTATTTGAATATAAAAAATCCATAGCAATTAATTATATAATATCCTCAACTCATGTCCAACTCAGGGTCAGGTCGAGGTAAGAGATGAGATGAAGCCCCTAAGTCTATGAACGACAAGGATGCCAATCGATATCGCCTGATATACCACCATAGAGGTAGATAAATAAAATAAATTACATGGATGCGATGAGTATGGAGGAATGGTGGATGAAATTTGTGACAGAGGAAAACGGGAGAAACCCCGAGAAAGCCTGCTCAAGATCCGTTTCGTCCACCACGAACTTACGTGGAGTGACCGAAACTCATCTCGAGACTCCACCAGTGAAAGACGAGCGTCGAACCGCTTGAGTCATGGAGCTGCCTAGAAATTAATGATGATGATCTATAAATATTAATTTGGCGAGAAGCCAACACACTATTTGTTTTTATTTATGTTACATGTGGCGGCTCCGTGGCGCAAGCGGTTAGACGCTCGCCTCTCACCGCTGGGGTCCCGAGATCGAGTCTCGGTCGCTCCCTGTGGGTTTTGTGGTGGACGAAACGGAGCTTGGGCAGTTTTTATCCCGGTTTCCCCTGCCACAATTTCATTCCTCCTACTTATCTCATTCATTTCGTTTAATTTCGTTCTTCTGCCCCCGTGATGATGAGCTAAGCGTGGTCGCCCGCCCCCCTTGTAATTCACAGACCTCTATATAGGGGGCTTCATATCATCTCATTCCTCGACCCGATCCTGAGTTGGGCATGAGTTGAGGATATATATTTTATGTTACGTATCATGTTTTGGCTTCTACTGCAGATTCTGTGATTTTTGGTTTGTAATAAGTTTATGTTGTTTCTCTTTTTTATTTTTCTCATCCTCTCTTTTTTTTCATTGTCTTGTTTAATTAATTTTTTTACCAGATCTGATATCAATTATATTTCTCCTGCAGTTCACGCAGTTCATATCTTGCTATCCTCCCTTGCGCAAGCAATGAATTCCTGAACTGTATCACTATTTTTTATAGTAGCAATCCCATGGTTTGTTACTATTTCACTATTTGTCCCACACAGTAACCGAGTGGTTTAAGGCTTGATGTCTTGGCGCAGAGCTACGGATCTTGCACTTGTACGAGTTTCCATGATGGAAGAAATTTGTAATGAAATTTCGGTCATTATGGGACCTGAGCACACTCAGCATCGCGAGAAATTTAGGTAGCTACAATAAGCAACTGATTTAGGTTGAGAAAACCAGCTATAACTCCTGGGGGACTGACATTGCTATAGCCACATGTCACTTGCTGGATTATAGTACACTCTTGTAATTAACATGTGGATGTGAGCCCAGTAGCCGGCCTGATTGGCCAAGGTCCTTCTAGGCCTTTTGCGCCATGCACTTTATTTTAACCCTACTTACATTTGTTTTCAATTAAGTGGGCCATTTGCGTTGTATTTATTTTTATTTTTTTCTCGTAAGTATGGTTATTTTTACTTATGTGGAACTATTTACTTATTTATTTATGTCTGAAGAAATATCACATACACTGATATGGAATAATAAATAGTGGCCTTAAGGAATAGTTCCATAATAATAATAATGTCTATAGCCGTAAATAAAACTATTGAAAATTATTTAATAGTAAATAAAAATATAATAGCGAATTAAAACAAGAAATGTATAACTTTCTTTTTATGCTATTAAATAGTGGCCTATTATCAAATACATGAAGATTTTGTCAGTAGGGACTATAAAGCGTTATCAGAATTGAAGGTTATTATAGACCTTTAGAACTAATTTCTCCTTTCTAAAAAAAATAATTAATTCTTGAAACATAGAGCACTACAGTATAAATTTTCATATTTATAAACTTAAAGTCTGAAGAAAATGTACAAGGTGGACAATAATCACCTAAAATGAGATAGTAAAAGAATTCGGTATGGAAGTCTCAACAACAAAATCTTGTAATGGATCTTAACTGGGTTGAATTCAATAAGAAGCAAGCAATGGTAAATGGTATTGAGCTAGTACAAGGTTTTAAATATTTAAATGGCGAAATTACTTATACTAATATAGTAAATATACATCAAAATATTCCACAATACATATATATTATGGAATTCTAAATAATGTATTAAAATCCAACCTCATACAAAAGTCTTCAAGAGTTAGATTACATTACACTTCAGTTTTAAACTAACTCACTGACACTATCGAATCATAGGTTCATGAGACGCTGACATAAGCTTTCCACACTCACCCCTATTCTGAGCAAATGTTTTCCAATCATCCCCCTATAATTTACCTCTCTCAAATCACGGTTAATATTATTCTCCCACCTCGTTCTCTTGGCCTACCTACTGGTCACCTTCCCTCTGATTTTTCTACAAGGGGGTTCCCATGTACCTCTTTCATTTCCCTCGTCCCCATGCCCTGCCAATCGCAATATATGGGACTCAATTAGCTTCCCATAAAGATAATGTAGTTCACTGTTATGTACTGCAGTATTCTAGATTCCCCTGTTTCTTCGTCTCTCTTTTTCCCAATATTTTTTTTATTCTCAAATACTGGTAATATGTTCTCCTCTCTTAAAGTAAAAGTCCATGTTTAGCATCCATATAATAACTGACATAATTACAGTTTTATATATTTTCAGTGTCCACCGCTGTGGTCTCGAGGTAGCGTGCTGCCTTGTCACGCAACGGGCCCGGGTTCGATCCCCGGTCGGGACAGTTTTTCTGGGTGAGGTTTTTATCGGGTTTTTCTCACCTGTAAGACAAATGTCAGAAAAACTTTAAGGCCAAACGGTCCCCGAAACCATATGGTCATCATCATCATCTCACCATCCTTCACCGGTGTGTAAAACAACGGGAAGCTACCACACCTACAATTCCCTAGAAAAGCTGCAAGCATAGCATGAAAATGTTATGATTCAGTGAAGGACCTGCCCTCGGGTAGAATTACTGTGGATGGGATATTTTCAGTTTAATGGTTTTTTAGAGAATTTTGGATGACAAAAGTCCTAGTAATGCGTAATTAGCATGCATTTCCAGAATTGAGCATATGTTTAATTTCTTTCTGCATCTCATTCCAGATTTTGTTATATCAACTGTATTATACGGTACGTAGTGAAATATGGATATTGAAACATACAGATAAAAATATTACAGATTCAGCTGAGATGAGATTTTTTCGGAAAACTGCAGGGTCACGCTTTTCAACTACGTACAAGATGAACTAAGGTATTTTATAAGGATTAAATGAGACTTCTTCTGAAGAAAGAATTAAAATAATACACAAATAATAATTGGTTACAACATGTTTACTGAATGCATGTAAGAATCCCTCTACAAATGATACATTATAATCCAACAGTCTTGAGACGTCCGGGGAGGCAAACAAAAGACTATTAGATCAGACCGGCACAGATCTATTGGATTAGATCGTGTTGTGGGATGATGATGATGATGATGAATTTTAATTATGGATAAATTGCTGTTGTGATTAATCTGTATTGCCTTGTTCATTTATTTATAAGCCACGATAAGTTTGAATAAATACAACTTACGAGTAACTGCTGTATTGTGTAACTGTGAATGGCGATTGTAAGATTTTCCTCTTTCTCGACTCCACTTGCCATTGCGTGAATACAAAAAAGTTGCATAAAATCGTTAACCTTTTTCCATCTGAGTGAAATTTAAATTACTTTATTTCTGCTCGATGTAAACCTAGTAAGTTCATATTACGTTCCTGTCTGAAAAGAGAGATCTTTCAGTTTAATTGCTTTGAGAAACAATTTTCATTCACAGCTATCTCTTAATACCGTGTGAAATAACATGTAAAACATTACAATTTAGTCCCTTCCAATTTTGTTGATCGCTGGATATCCGAATATCAGGATGCGTGAGGGCATTTATTTATTTTAGCATTTGTTGCAAAACTATGCACCATCCATAGTAATTCTGCCCGAAGGCAGGTCCTTCACTGCAATCATAGCATTTCCATGCTATGCTTGCAGCTTTACTAGGGAATTGTAGGTGTGGTAGCTTCCCGTTGCTTTCCACACCGGTGAGGGATGATGATGATGATAAAGATAAGGGTGATGATGATAATGATGGCCATATGATTTCGGGGACCGTTTGGCCTTAAAGTTTTCCTGACATTTGTCTTACAGGTGAGGAAAAACCCCGAATAAAAACCTCACCCAGAAAAAACTGTCCCGACCGGGATCGAACCCGGGCCCGCTGCGTGACAAGGCAGCACGCTACCTCGAGACCACAGAAACTATGCACAGAGCTAATAAAATAATATTAGACAAACCAATAATCAAACAATTATTTCTTATAGCTGTGAGAGATTCGGACGAAACTAACTCACTGGTACTGTCCAAACTGAAGATTCTTGGTCTCTCGAACATAAACTCTCCAAATAGGCATATCCCTATTCCGAGGTAATGTTTTCTAATCATTCCGTGTATAGGCCTAATTCACTTTCCTCAAATCATGTTTAATGTTATTCTCGCATTCAGACTTGGTCTACCTACCGGACCTCGGTTTTTCAAACAAGAGGCGGTTCCATGACGTTAATCATTCTCCTCCATCTCTGGATCCCGATTTTGCATTTCGTTCACTCCATATGGGATTCGTAGTGGGGCATGGAAAATTTTTTCTCGTGGTTTCTCCCATTTTCCTCTGCCACAAACTTCATCCCACCATTCCCCCGTGTTAGTTTGATTGATTTATTTTTTTTGATATCGTCCTAGAAGACGATGGGAAGATTCTGACTGAAAGCGGAACAGAGTGCCTGCCATGAATATGATGATCTTCCTCTGTAATAATGCGATAGGCCTTATCAGCCTGTATGCTTACATATCACATACCTTCAATAATAGGAGCCTCATCTCATCTCTTAACTGTCATTACGCCGGACACGAGTAGAAGGACTTTTCCTTGTTTCGTGCAAGAACCTTCGGTGCATCTTTTTCATTCGCATTCGTGTTAAATATCCTGCCCATCGCCATCTACAAGATCTAACTGTTCTTATTACATCTGGTTTCCCATTAAGCATCACGTAGCTCACTGTTATGTAGTTTCCTCATTCACTTATTTTACAAATGAGCAAATTCTAATTTGCGTTAGATGATAATAAAGCTAAAGTAATGACATTCCAAGGATACCAGCCCAGAAGAGCTAAAAAATTAATACATAGAAAAACCATTCAACAAAAAAATTAATTCAACTATCTAGGATATAATATAGGGGAAGAAAAACTGAAGACGTCAAAATAAAAGTAAACAGATTTAGTTTTCTGGAACTATACAAAGAACATTAAAACTTAATGTACAAAGACAGACTTTATTAAAACTTTATAAAGTGATTGCATTGCTTACGTGATTGTATGGAAGTGAATGCTGGACCTTAACGTCACACCCAGTTAAGATAAATTTAATCATCCGAAATGAGATTTCTATCAGATTATAAATTACTAGATCACAAAAGGAATGTAGATATTAGAGAAAAATTAAATTTAGAGTGAATTACATCTGTAGTTCAGAAATAAAGATCAAATTTCAGAGACCATATTCAACGAATGCCAATCTCGAGGATATCGAAAGCTGCCCTACATTATAATCCAAAAGGAAAAAGAAATATTGGCCGACCATTGAAGAGATGGGGTGACCAACTACTTTGAGACGCAACAGGTCAGAAAGCCTTGAGCCCCCTGATGATGATGGTTATAACCGTAAATGTTCGCTATCTGTCATTCGAAGTAAATTACTTTAACACGTGTTGCTCGTATATTTCTATTTGCACTTACCTGAAATTGCTTCATAACGTTAAATTACATACCTGTCATATTTACAGTATATAATTTTTAATTCGCACTTTAAAAGCCCGGTTTCCATATGTGTGTAACGATATTGAAATTTTGATGGGTACGTGTTATGGGTTTGCGCCCTTGACATCAAACTACGGAATTGTTATGGATTCCTGGCATCGAATATTTCTACTCCCCTTTTTTCACTTCGCCTCATTACGTTATGCATTTCCCATGTTACCGTCAGTTAGAATAGCGTCAAAAATTGACAAACTCTCTCATCACATTAAGAGCGTTGGTATCAATATTTGTGTTGGCTGCGCCCTACGCTACGATCTGATCCCATTATGAGGCATTAGAATGGAATTATCCAGTTAGACAGCCTGTCAATATAACCATCTCGCTTGATACAGCGCTTGAGTGCTTCCTATTCAACAGTTCAAGGACACTAACAATTGACATGTTGTCTACGACAATAGTGGTGATACTTGTTTTGTTGTTCGTCGCTTTAATCTCTAATCTGGAGTGAATAAAGATCTAATCCATGAATAGTTAGTTATCCGTGGACTCTTGGCTTTGTAATAGAATCGTTCATTGTTAATAAATGTAACTATATTTCCTTTAGAAATAGAAAATGTTTCGGCTGCATCCAAAATGATCTCCTCCTTAAAATGATAAAATAGTTACGGAATTCAGATCTCTCAGTTATGTTTAGAGATTAGTTTTAAAGGAAATACCTTTATACACACATTACATACATACGTACATTCATGTACGTATAGAGTTAGAGATCCCAGGCTCATATTCCGGTTCAGGCATTGATTTTTCTTTTCATGACATGTGTGTATATATCTTATATATAAAAATTGTTTGTTTGGTTGTTTGTTCGTACTTTCTGCGCGGCCATACCGTTGATCCGATTGTGATGGGTTTTTTGCAAAATGTTCAGGAGATTCCTGGGATGAACATAGGCTATAAGAGAGTTGTGATACTCAACTCCTACGCCCTTAAAAGTCGCCCTTTGTAGTGGAAAACGTGAAAAAAAGTAGCTCTTTGGACGCTTAAATGGCTTTACGCTGCCTAAACCATAAGAAATACACAAAATTAATGTACACAGAATTGAATATCTCAAAAAACTCTACAAAAATCCGCGACAGCATGTGTTTGTTTATCTCTTATGGATAACTAAAAAAAACATTTTTGTCTTTCATTGATACCAAGAGTCCCTTATCTCTTACGGATAACTCGCAATAACCAATTTTGTCTTTTATTGATACCAAGAGTCTCGCGCCGTAGCCGAGAGGTTAAGGCAAGAAGTCTTGGCTCAGAACTAACTTACGCTGGTTCGAGTCTCTACGGGGGAAGACATTTTTCTCATGGAATGTCGGCCAGTATGGGACCGGTGGACAGTGGGTCAGAAATAAAAAAAAACTATTTTGACTCACTCTCATCAATTTATCTTTTTTTTTTTTCACTCTAATATAATTGTTATATGACGGTTCTTAACTTATCTGCAAAGGAGGGTACAATTCTAATGTTCATGACTATGTGACGTAATCATTCACACTTCTTGAGCTACAACAGAAGGCTGTAAGAGGTTTTCTTGCGAACTTATTTAATAATGTCTAATTATGTCTTAATTGCTGAATTTTATGGTAAAAAAGTAACAATTTCGTCCGCCCATGACATGAGAATTGAACGTTCGGGCAGGACAACGTCTGCCGGGTACGCTAGTATATATATATATATATATATATATATATAGGGTTTCCAGTATAAAACCGGACACTCTGCGGCTGGCAGAGTGAAATGCGGACGAGGAGAGAGCGCAGCCTGACGGGTGAAACCCCGTGAGGCGTGTCCGGTTTTATATTGGAAGCCCTGTATATATATATTGTGTCATCCTCCCATCTGATCTTCGGTCTTCCAACAGCTCTGACTCCTATAGGTTTCCGTTTATAGAGTTTCTTGACCAGTCTCTGATCATGCATTCTTATCAGATGTCTAAGTCAACCAATTTAAGATATCTTATATGGTTTTACTATATTTGATTTTTTTATTAATTTGTTTAGATTCTCCAACAGTTATCAGTTCATCTATTTGGTCCAAATATTATTCTTAAATTGTTTCTTTCAAAAATTAAGTTTTATTGTTTTTTTTAGGACCCAAGTTTCACAAGCATATATAACTACTGGTCTAATGAGTGTTATGTATAACCTTATTTTTGCAATTTTTGATATTAATTTGCTTTTAAATAAGGTTATATTTGCAAAATAAGCTTTATTCCCATTTACCACTCTTTCCTTAATTTCCTCTTCTAATGCATTATGTCCATTTACTTTGGTACCTAGGTATTTAAATGATTCTACTGTGTTAATTTGTAAGTCATCAATTTGTAGATTTTCCGATTTTCTGTTGTGATTACAAACTTTTAAATATTTTGTTTTACCTTGATTTATTATTAGACCAAATTTTTTTTTATTTCTCTTTCAATTTTGTGAAGGTTTCACATAACGCTTGTTTGGTTCTTGCTGTAATCAGTATGTCATCTACATAAGCTATACACTGTTTGAGTTTTGTTGTAATATTTCCCCTTAATTCCATTTTCTTAAATATACAATCAATGATTAAGCCAAATAAGGTAGCTGAGAGGAGGTCTCCTTGTTTGACTCCTGATTTAATACTGGAACTTTCACTTAGTTTATTGTAGATTTTTACTTTAGCAGTTGTATCTATTGAAGTAAAGGATATCATTTTGTATTAATTTGTGTGGTACTTGATAATATTTAAGACATTCAATTATTATATATATTAAATTATTATATAGAACACTTTAAGAGTATCTGAGTGTAAAGTGCTTAGGAAAATGTTTGGATCATAGACGAATAGACAGGTGGATGTTGAAAATTATGTAAACATGAGGTTCGTGTTCTTTATGGGAAACCAGATTAATAAGAACAATTAAGTGTCGTATACGTCAATGGGCAGGAAATTTGGCACGAATGGAAACTGAAAGATGGGAACGGAAACGTTTGTAGAAAAGCCAGCGGGGACGCGCGCAATATATATACCAAGAATGAGGTGGCAGAATAATATTAACCATGATTTGAGAGCGGTAAATGATATAGGGAATGATTGAAAACATAAACTTGGGATAAGGATGTGTGGAGAGCTTATGTCCACATGATCATGAACCTGAGTGTAAAAAAACTAATTAATTACTGATCACAGAACACTATAATCTATGTAAGAGTTTATAACTATTTAAAATACTCAAGATTGGGTGGTGTTTAACTCCCGTTTTTACGAATTCTGAAGGAAAGAAGCTATCGAGGTTGTTCTCGTGAAAATATTTTTCAGACTTCTTTCAGATCTTCACCAATCTTACCTAATATTCACCGAAAATGATAATGACAGTAATATATATGAATATACATACATACATTACGGTCCTTTGGGTTTAGCCATATTTTATTCTTCGTTAGAAGTTCCTAGACCATGTTAATTTAGTTACGCTTATTTCCCTATAGATGGCATGAATGACATGTAGCCAGCATACCGACCCATTGAGACATTTAGTAGGCGCTTAAGATATTAATTTGATGTTGAAGATTGGTAATTTTCCTTAGAGGCCTCTTTTTTCATATAGCCTATATATATATCCATATCCATCCATAGCAATTCTGCCCGAGGACAGGTCTTTCACTGTAATCATAGCATTTTCATGCTATGCTTTGCAGCTTTACTAGGGAATTGTAGGTGTGGTAGTTTCCCGTTGCTTTCCACACCGGTGAAGGATGATGATGATAATGATAAGGATGATAATGGCCATATGATTTCGGGGACTGTTTGGTATATATATATATATATATATATATATATATATATATATATATAATGGACCGATTTTGCTGGTTAAAGAACTTGACCTTACTTTATTAAATTTAATCGATGTATGCCAAGTTTGGTTTCGATGAAACAAAATTGCGGCCCCTAGATGGTTAACGGATACTCATATATTTTTGTTTTATCGAAACCAAACTTGGCATATATCAGTTAAATTTAATAAAGTAAGATCAAGTTCGTTAACCGACAAAATCGGTCCATTAGGTGGAGGTGTTCATCTAACACTAAAATTTAAACTCGCTCTAGCGGTCGCAATTTTCGATGTTTCACATTGAAACTCTGCATGTACTATTAAAACAAATGGATGAAGGTATTCTCAAAATCAACGAAATTGGACCATTAGAATAGGAGATATGAAACCCGATATCAAAAATCGACACTAGACGCTGGCATGTTTATTGCTTTACGTGTACATTGAACAAACATATGATTAATTCCCCTTTACAAATTAAAAAAAAAAGTTTTACAGATAGAAATACATTATATGACGGAAATGGGCAGCTAATAATAAATTAGGAAAATTTTGAAGAAGTAGTTGAATTCAAATGCCTGGAAACCATAATTATAAACAAGAATGTGGTGCACAAAGAAATTAAATTTAGCCCGAACTCTATTATGCATTACAGGGAGTCTTAACGTCCAAACTTTTCTTAGTAAACGTTAAACTAAAAATATATAAAACTGTTATTCTTCCAGTTATAGGAGCGTAGTGGTTAAGGCACTGCGCTACAAGTCGGAAGGTCGAGGGTTCAAGTCCCGGTGGGGTCAGGATTTTTAAACTGACCAAAACCTTCTGGCGGCACTATGGCCCTGGGGTCGACTCAGCCTCCAACGGAAATGAGTACCAGACGCTTGTTCTGGGGTAAAGGTGGCCGTCACGCAGGGCTGACAACTCGGCTGACATCAAGTGCCGATTGTCTAGAGAAAGTGGGAGCCCTAACCTCCTACTACGCCAAGGGCCTCCCGAGGCCTGTAGTGGGATTACTTTACTTTACTATATGGATGCGAAATGTTGTCTCTTACTTTGAGGGAAGACAAAAGACTACAAATAAGTATTTGAGAATAAGTTCTTAAAAATGTTTAGCTTAAAGAGAGACGAACAGGCAGATACTGGAGAATATTACATAGCAGTGAGATACAAGATTTTAAGGAAGTACAGTTAAGTCTCGCAATCTCTGTTGGACAGACATGAGGCACGAATGGGCTACAAAAGAGGGACATAGAAACTTCTTGTAAAAAATCAGATGGAAAGCGCCCAGTATTTAGGAGAAGAATGTGATGGAAGTGTAATATGAATCATTATTTGAAGGAGGTGAATTATGCAGGGAATGATTGGAAAACATTAACCTGAGGATAGGGTGTATGTAGAGAATATCTCCGCGCTGCTAAGAACCTCAATTTCAATAGGCCCGGTGAGTTATTAGTTGTCCATATGTCTATTATACCTACGTGAAATTGTTTTATTTATTTAGAAAGTTTCACATCATCTTCCTGCACCCAATTAACGTAAGTACTATTACTTTCCTCCACATTCCTCTATCATTCAAATCTCCATCGTCCAGTTATTATTTCCTCATCAATCCATGCAATTTTTTGCGTCCTCTTCTTTTTATACCAGGTGGCACCCATTATAATACGCAACTACTTCGGAAGCTGTCTTCTTACACTCTTTTTACATGAACATACCATTTTGATTTTTGTTTTGTATGAAATCTATAATTGAAGTTTGAATATCCAAATTTTTGTTTAATTAAATTGTGTTTTTCTCTCTTTGAAATTCTCGGCTGAAAGCCTCCAAAAATAATTTCTGCAGAATTTAATTTAGTTGTTGAATATTTCCATGTTTCTGGTGTAGTACGTGAATTGTTCTCATTATTGTATGAAATATTTTTGTTTTGGAATCTATATTCTATTCCATAAAACACCATTTAGTTTTGATATCACAGATTCACTCCGATATATTCTCGTAATATTTATTTACATGGGATCTATATCCTTTGACATCCCAATTTCTCTCAAAAAAGTTAAACTGGAAATACATGACCTATACTTTAATGGAAGAGAAAAGATTACGAGTATTTGAGAATAAAATTCTTAGGAAATATTTTGGACCAAAGAAAGACGAACAGACAGGTGAATTGAGAAAACTACATAACAGTGAGCTACATGATCTTTATGGAAAACACATTCATCCGGAGCATTATTACTGCTACGGATGTCTTACAAACTGATATCCACCTATTTGTTTTTATTCTGAATTAGACGATATTTAATCATATATAATCAGATATAATAAGAACAGTTAAGTCTCGTAGACTAAGATGGGCAGGGCATGTGGCAAGAATAGGTAGTGAAAAAGGGGCATGGAAACTGTTTGTAGGAAAACCAAAATGAAAGCGCCCAGTAGGTAGACCAAGAATGTGATGGGAGAATAACATTAATCATGATTTGAGGGAGGTAAATTATTCAGTGGATGATTGGAAAACGGGATCTCAAGATAGGGATGTATGGAAAGCTTATGTCTGCGCGGCCATGAACTTACGGATTCGATAGTGCTAGTGAGGTTAGTTAGTTAGAGTTTATTTCCCTCATTAGCATTTCTTGCAGTTTGGTAGGAAATTTGAAAATATGGCTCTAAAACCCTACATTGCCGTTTTGTTACTGTCCAGATTACATTAAACTTTCGTGTTCATTTTCATACAAAATGCATGGAATTCCCTAACTTGAATATATAACTCATGAGGCCATTTTGCAAGGGTTGAAGAGGATTAGATTTGGTGGTCAAGCAAAGGATAACAATGAGCTTAGCTCCAGTACGTATATGTTTCTCAAAAGATCTAGACGTTTCCTTGGTAACCAAAGGATAGGTGGGAAGGGGCAGTGTCCCCTATGGCGAATGAATGAAAGTTAGAAAACCAAGAATAGTTATTGCAGTATCCTTCAGGATTCTGAGTCTAGTCACGATGCTGTCTCCTGGCAACCATTCCTCTAATGTAATATGCTATCTCTTCTTTGACTGAAGGAACGTATCATTCTCGATTTTTTTCATTTAAAAACGTATAACTACTATATTTAAGCTAGTGGGTGTAGGATTTAGCATACATCGTTTTTCTTTTTTTCAAGGTTTTATCGTCGTTTATTTGATGAGCCTCATTGCGACATCAGTGAGTCAACACATATACTTGACTTTTTTTCCAGATCAGTCAACTTCATAAAATGTGGTGGACAAGACATTTAGCACGAATGGGAAATAAAAGAGGGACGTGGAATCTTATACGAAAACCAGGGGGAAATCGCTCAGTGGGTAGGCGAATGATGAGGTGTGGGAATAACATCAATCCTTTCTGGAGTCTCATGTGACTTCAGAGAGTCAACTCCTATACCTGATTTTTTTTTCCAGATCAGACAAGCCTCATAGACTGCGATGGACTTAACATGTACGAATAGGGAGCGTTGTTGCATAAAGAGAGAAATTGCTCACTAGGTATGCTACAAATGGGATGGGGTATATTATACATCAACCATGATTTGAGGGGATGGGTGAATTATACAGGAATGATTGAAACATGTTATCTCAGTATACGGATGTATAGACAGTTTAAAAGAAGATCTTACGATCCTAAGTCCACCAGGTTAAATAAATTTATTTTTATTAAAATTAATGAATGTTGCATTTTAGTATATTTTATACTTAAATTTGATTTTAAATAGAGATAATTAAATATTTCATTGTTAGTTGTTGTCAAATAAAAAAAGTAAAAATCTCTTAATAATAATTAAAATATTTTACTAGATAAAGATGTTCTTAATAATCCTTTTAAAAATTAGCATTGTTTTCAAATTCTAAATATTTCTATTAAACTTTAAAAATAAAATCTGAATAATTTTATAATCTCATAATTAAAAGTAAACTAAATTGTTAATGGAATTAAAAACACTTATCTTTCTTATATGACCATTCAGATTTAACCTTATATTAAAATAATTTTAACAAATATAAATTAAGAATAAAGTCATGTGACGTAATGATGAACTTATATATTATAATAAATTTATTCATTCTGATATCAAGTTTTATTCTGAGTGGGAGCATGAATAGGTTCTCAAGTAAAATTTAATAATCTCTCAGATTTTAGGATTGAAAAAAGTGAATTTTTTAATACTTAAACGAAAATAATTAACGATATTTAATAAGAAAAATAGATTTACATATATGGTGAAGAATATTAACCACCGAAAAATATTCTTCTTCTTGTATATTCAAATTTAAAATAAATATGAATTATTTTCATCCAGCAATAATTTTTTATGAAGCGTCTCCTGTATACTAACCTCTGACCCCTGAGAAGATAATCCACAGTTCTACCAGAATTTACCTAAATTAATCCTCGATTTAAACGTAAACCCTACCAGGAATCCTGGGGCACACTAAATCCTTCATCACCAGTGAGTTAGTTTATGTGGTTTTGCATATGCGAAGGTTATTTTATTTAACATGCTAATTGTCAGTCGTGCTTCGGGGTTGAGTAGACTATTGTAGATTAATTTTCATTAATTTATAAATGTATATATATATATATTTTTTTACAATGAGATGAGGTTTTTGCGGGGCCTGGCCAGCTATACAATAGCAGATCGGAAAAGAAATGAAGATATACAAATATATAACTAAATATCTTCTTCTTCTTCCTTTCCAGGATTAGGTAATGCGACCTGTTCCGGTCTCAAGTCCATCGTTTCCTTGGCCGTCCCAAAGATCTTTTTCCAGGTGGTTTGTATGCGTTGATCTTTTTGGGTAATATTGTATTGTCCATTCTGTCTAAATGTTCATTCCATTGGTATTTGTGCTCGTCTAGTTTATCGAGTATTAAAAAAATCTCCAGTTCATTTCTTATTGATTCATTGTGTAATCTATCCATGCGTGTACATCCTTTTACGGATCTTAAAAATTTCATTTCAGTGGCTTGAATGTGTGAGATATCTTTTTTTGTAAGTACCCAAGATTCAGATCCATATAAAAGAACAGGAACAGCCATAATTTTATAAAACCTGAGCTGAGTTTGTCTTCGAGTCTTTCGGAGGGTTCTTCTTATGATTCCACACGTAATTTGATATCGGTTTAATTTATTATGTATATCCCAATCGTAGCTGTATGTTATATCTGAACCAAGATAGTTAAAGTGTGCTATCTGTTCTATTATTTCATTATTGATTACTATTTTTGCTCTGACTGGCACTTCGCCCTGAAAAGCCATAATGTTAGTTTTTTGAAGTTGAGACTTTGAGATTATAATAGAGTACTAATTTATTCAACATGTAAATGGCTCTTTGTAAATCATCCTCTGACTTCTGTATAATTACCAGATCGTCTCCATACATTAAAATATTCATATACATTTCCTTATTAATTTGTATTCCTATGGGACTTGATTTTTTTCCATTTTCGTATAACCTCGTCAAAATATATATTAAACAATGTAGGTGATAATGTACATTCTTGTCGAACTTCTTGATTTATTAAAATTTCTTCACTGGAATAATTATCTAAATTAAGGATAATTTTCATGTCATTATAAAGACATTTTATTCCTTATATAAGTTGTGCCGGGTACCCTCTTGTCGTCATTATTTCCCACAATTTTCTCCTTATCACCTTATCTACCTTCACGTGGTGGGACTGTTTTTACTGAAGAGGATGAATGGCGAGTTTCTGGCGCCACAAAACCAGATGCAGACAGATCTCTGTAGCCTTGTAAGGCAGTCTGTCTAGGAGAAAGACAACTCCGAAATTAAACTCTGGTCCTCCAGGTTGGGGGTTTTGCGGTTGGGCTGGTAACCTACTCAAGTAAAAAAGCTTTCACTCGAGAAGTCTCAAGTGCGAATACGAAACCCGGACAGAACTAAATATATTGAAGCTATTAGACAGGATTGCACAACACACATTTGAATGGATGGACCACATCAATACAATTGATAAAAGAATCCCGAAACAGATTCTTCACTACAGACCAAGAGGACGAAGAAATGTAGGAAGACCCAGTAAAAAGGGTCAATTCTATCATGAGATCAGAACAGATCTTAAGGTCTAATCCTTAATTATGCTGCTGGTGATAATATAAATCTTTTATTGCCCTCTTAGTCATGTTCGGTGTAATGCCAGTTCGAGGTATGAGATGAGGTGCGGTATTGTATTACTGAAGGTATGTGTTATAAGAGGACCCTGCTGACTAAGTATATTACACCACCACAGGAACAGATAAAATGAAATTAAACTGGAGGAACCCCGAAAAAAACTCTATTCTGACTCTGATTCGTTCACCATGAACCCAATATAGTGTAATCGAGACAGGAACTCGGGGCCAGAGTAACAAATTGCTGCATGAACCAGCCATTAAAAATCTAATATTGAAATAGACAAGCTTTCTAGAGTTGAGGTCGCTTTCACACTCCTAATCTCCACTTACTTCTATCCAACGCATTTTCCAAATCCAGTCCCCTGGTTCTCATCCGTTTCAGCATATTTCCTTCCACCTAGATGTTGGTCTTTTTCTGTTTGGTCTGCCAGGATGTTACCAATTGGACATAATCTTCGATCATCTATCATCCATCATTCTCATGATATGTCCCAACCATATTAAAAGATCTTCATTCAATTCGTTTGATGATTGTTTCTCTACGTCCATCTTATTTCATGGATTCTTTTCATTTTCGATAATCTCGAACCTCTTCTCAAATAGTCAATTTCCAGTGACATGATTGGTGAAAGTATGTAGAAACCGTTACCTGCTTTGGAAGTGAAACATGATATACTAAGGTATCAATGAGATAAAATATTCAGATTATCCATCTATAGTAATTCTGCCCGAAGGCAGATCTTTCACTGCAATCATAGCATTTTCATGCTATGTTTTGCAGCTTTACTAGGGAATTATAGGTGTGGTAGCTTCCCGTTGCTTTCCACACCGGTGAAGGATGATGATGATAAAGATAAGGATTATGATGATGGGCCGGATGATTTTCGGGGACCGTTGGGCCTTAAGCTTCCTGACATTTGTCTTACAGGTGAGGAAAAACTCCGAAAAAAACCTCACCCAGGAGCCTGTCCCGACCGGGAATCGAACCCGGGCCCGCTGCGTGATAAGGCAGCACGCCACCTCGTGACCACAATGATGAACATTCAGATTATAGAAGTAAATATTTAAATATTCACATCTTAAGATCATATCTAATATATAAAAATGAATGTTTGCTTGTTCGTTCGTACTTTATGCGTTACCATACTATTGATCCGATTATTATGGGAATTTTTGAAAAATGTTCAGGAGATTCCCGGAATGAACATAGGCTATAAGAGAGTTGTGATATTCAACTCCTACACCTTTAAAAACAACACAATATATCTAATAACAGTTATTGTTGATTTCGTTCTCACTCTTTCACATTTAAGTAGCTTTTTGGACGCTTAACCCTCAAAAATTGGTAATGTATCCTACAAGATACAATAATTCGTTTAACTTAGTTAGTTTAATCACAAGAGAATAAACGAATAGAAATAACTTAAACGTGTGCCTAATTACACAACATACCTAATAATAATAGTTATGGTTGATTTCGTTTTCACTGCGGACGTCACATTTAAATAACTGACACAATATATTAGTCCACTATACACCAGCATACAACATTACACCGTTAACACACCACTGCCATGGCACTACACATTCATTTTCTCTTTTGGCCCACTTTTCAAAATTAGCGGGACTAAAAGGCATTGCCTTGGAACCCGCGGGTGGCTATTCACCTAGACCACTGAAATGGGACGCTGCAGCCGCATCCAACCTTCGTTGGAGCCGCATTCAGTAACTCCCACGATAGATAGATATCGAGCCTGGCTGACGGAGGGATGGGTGACCGCTCTTGGCTATGGGTTAGGTCGCCTATACTATCCCCTTTAGCTCATATCAATAACATCTCTAACCCAATAATAATTTTAATAACAATAATTAAATTAAATATAAATAACAAAATTACACACCGAATTAAATCATCACTACAAGGAGACCGACATAGTTTTCTTAGGCATACACTCAATTACATCACAGCTGCTCACCGCTCCGAAATACACCAAACATCCAGTCGACACAGCCTTGGTTGGCAACACGTATCCACACTTTCAATGTTAAATCTTTGGCCCATTTTTCAAAGATAGCGGGGCTAAAATGCAATACCTTGGAACCCGCGAGAATCTAAACCGAAGGTAAACCTAACCTAAACCGAACCTAAAGTTAATCTAACCGAAACTAAACCTAATCCAACAGTGCCTAATCTAACCTCAACCTAAATTGATCCTAACCTAATATAAACCGAACCTATACCTAACTTAAACTGAACCTTAACTGAACCTACATTGAAACTAATATGAAATTAAACTGAACCTAACCCGAAACTAAACCTAACAAAACCGAGCCTAACCTAACCTGAATCCAAACCCGAATCCAAAACCAAAACCCAAAACCAATACAGAAAGAATAACTGAACTTAAACTGAAATCAAACTGAACCCAAACTGAATCCGAACTCAAACTGAACCCGAATCCGAACCAGAACCGAAACCCGGAAGTAAATCTGACCTAAACCGCACCTAACTGAACCTAATCTAAATAAATCTAACCTAATATCCTAACCTATCCTATCCTGTCCTTAATCTACCCGAACCTAACCTGTCCTGATCTGACCGATACCTAACCTAGCCCAGAAGCATAATCTAAAAAGTCCAACCGATCCGACCAAACTACCACTAAATCGATGAAATTACCTCAATAACGACCAAATTACCAGTAGCTAATCAAACTACCTGTATAAAAACCAAAACTACCAGTAAACCGATTAATCTACCTCTAAAACGAGAAACTACTCATAAACTGATCAAGCTACCTCTAAAGCGATAAAATTACCCTTAAACCGATGAATCTGCATCTAAAACGTACGAATTACCCTAAACCGATCAATTTACCTTTAATCCGACCAAAAAAACTGCTAAACTGATAATTACGATATAAATTTATAATTATTTTTCTTTTTACTCATTTAACTAAACATAAAAACACATTTAATTCATTTAGGCGTAGCAGCGCACACCGGGTATTGGCTACTTACAATATAAATTTTACCTTTCACTTATCCAACTAAACATAAAAGCACTTTAATTTTCGTCTTTCAGTTCATTTATGCCAAATGATCGGGATAAGTAGATTCCCGTGCGAACGCCGAGTACACAGCACGGGGTGTAGCTAAAAAAATACGATATACATATTTTTCCCTCTACTTATTCCACTGTACACTTAGCGAACAAACGAATGGGCCGACTCTTGATCTCGAATATTTTAAGTTCTAATGCGCTATTCACACGAGTAAATTAATTGTACAGTAGTTCTACACTACGTGTCCCTTCTTCCTTTGAAGAGTATTCTTTCAAGTGCACTTAGCCAGCGTACGCTTAGTTTAAGTACGTAGTGGCCTTGATTCGTATGCAAAAGGTCGCAGTTTAGCTTCCTCATACGGTACTTTTTTAAATTGTTAAAAAATTCTTTCTATTTTATTCTGTCTGTCCATTCTTAAAGAAAAAAACGTACTAACTATATGAAAGTATTATTATTATTATTATTATTATTATTATTATTATTATTATTATTATTAATTATTATTATTATTATTATTAATCATTTCTTTATTTATAAACGGTTTAGAAATGTAATAAAAACTCGTCCTGTGGCCCAAGCTTTTTAAATTTTTATCGTCATTCCCCAGTCTTCTCTATCTTCACATTTCCATTTCTTCACGACCTTACCTATCTCCTACACCTCTTCTTCATCATCCATTTTCCCTCCATTTAAAAATCTATGTGAACCCTTCTTTTCTTTCCCAGTTGGCGATCCATTCTAAAGCTTAGTCTGGGTAGTATTCTTCTTTGCGCATCCTACGTGCATGGCCATACCTTCTACTGTCTGTATCTCACAAAATCTAATATTGAATTTTGGGCTTTCATTTTTTTCTGGTAATTGCATTTCTGATTTTTTCCAATTTAGAATGTCTAGTTGAGCGTCTGAAACAATTCATTTCAGTAGACATAAGCTTTAAACTCAATTTTTTATTTAACTGCCAAGTTTCTGCAACGAATGTTGGCGTGCTTCGAATTATGGATTTATACATTTCTAATTCCGTATCCATTTATATGTTCTTATCCCAGAAAACGCCGTTTATCATTGTTATTACTGATCTGCCTTTTTTGAATTCTATATTTTATGTCATTTTCTTAGGTACATTTTGAGTTAATTTTGATTTCTAGTTAATTATTAATATTATTATCATTATGGATGATGACAATAAAAATATTATTATTATTATTATTATTATTGTTGTTATTTTATTGTCCATCATCTATGGGCTATTATTATGCTGGACTTGACATATATAAACTAAATATTTTAATTGAAGGGTGAAACTTTTTCCTCACTAATACGTAATAAATAAATAAACACATAAATATATTAAGCTATATTATCTTTTATTACATAAATGTATAGCATTATTATTAAAACGTGATACTGCACACACAATTAAATTTATACCCGTAGCTAAATAGTGTTATAGAGTTTACGAAGGCAGAAATATTACTTAATATAGTGTAAAGTTGACGTAGATTACGTGGCAGGAATTAAATGTTATAGCACGTATAGGATGTATTTTGCGAAAAAACAAATGAATAAAAAACATTGTTGAAGGATTCGAACCCTGGCTTTCATACATATTTAATCTTCTTGTAAGTGGTTTAATGATCTACGCTACTCGAACGTCGGATACTAGTTGTTTAAATATTGGTTGTCTTGTACTTTTGCACTATGAACGAGAGTTTAACTTTATTTGAAATGTCGCAATTTGAGTAATATTGCATTTGTCAAACACTCGTAAATATATAGAAACATCTCACTTCGCTGTTCTTTAACTATTTAAGACGATTAAAAACATACAGCGTATTTAAAACATTTAACATTGCGTTACCTGGTGAATCACAGCTTTAGCTTTTCGAGCATGCGCAGTCGGCCATAACAGGACTCTGCTTTTTGAAGCGGCTCATTATTTTTGTCGCTAAGTGTACATAAAAACACATTAATTTTCGTCTTTCAGCTAATTTATGCCAAGAAGATCGGAATAAGTAGATTCCCGGGCATTGCCAGGTAATCAGCTCGGGGTAGGCTATATAAAAATAATTACGATATAAATTTTTCGTTTCACTTGTTCAACTAAATATAAAAAACATTAATTTTCGTCTTTCAGCTCATTTAAGGCAAGAAGATCGGGATAAGTAGTTTCCCGCGCATCGCCGGTTAATCAGCACGGGTATATAATAATAATAATTACAATATAAATTTATAATTATTTTTCCTTTAACTTTTTCAATTAAACATGAGAAGACATTAATGTTCATTTTTGTCCGGCTTAGCAGCGCACATCGGATGTTGGCTAGCGTTTTATACAATCTGGTTTTTGTTGCACGTGTCGGATATTTTGAATTTAAATAGTTTATTTATTTAAAAATAACATTTCTTAGCATTTTGTATTCTTTTATTTATTTATTAATGGATATTATTATGTTTATATAGCCCCTTTAAACAAGAGTAAATATTTTTTTCAGTTATTGAAGTAATGTCAATTTTACTGTTTGGGACTTGCTGATACCAAGTGTCAGTTCTAACAAAACTATTATAATCTTATTCAGTCCGTTGAGACTTGCATATATATTAATATCTAACCCCTAAATTGGCGAAAGAATAATTTATCTTGCCAGTTATTTAATTGTTCCGGACCGCAAAGAAAACAAAATCAATTAAAACCTCTTATGTTATTATGTAATTTGATGCGTATGTAAGTAATTTCTACTCAGTTGTTTTTCTATTGTTTTATATATATATATATATATATATATATATATATATATATAAAATAAGTGTTTGAATTGGATTCGCCTGGTAGTGTAATGGATATCACGCTGAGGTACAGACTCAGAGATCCGGGTTCGAATCCCGTCCAGGCATTTATTTTTCTTATCGTTCCATATTAAGCTTGCATTGCCCAATGTTAAACATTTAATTATAACATATATATATACACACACATACATACTAGCTGGCCCGGCGAACGTCGTATCGCCTTTAAATATTTTTACGTTAATTTTTCCGATGTTTTAATAGTTATCTGATATTCGGGGTGGAAACAAATCCAACAAATCAAAGATCATAAAAATCGGGCCAGCCGTTTTTGAGTTACAAATAGTGTAACTAATCCGACTTTGTTTTATATATATAGAAGTCCCGGCCACGCGTTGCTGTGGCTAAGGTATACGTTAAATTATGTTGTAGTAAACTAAGTAAGAAATGTAAATCAGAAAGTTTTTGTTTTACACAATTTTTTAGTTCTGGTACGTTAACTATACCCGGTATAAATATGGGTGGTGGTTTATGTGGAAATGGTTTTGTTGATTGAGATGAATTTATGTTTGTCTGCATTCTCAGTATCATCCATCCATAAGTGTATCATAAGGATTATATACATTTATTGATGGAATATTTTGAGGAAGTTTGCTGATTTCATTATACTTTCGTTTTTTTTTTCCACGAACTTGTTGGCAGTTTGGATTCTCATCATCATCAAGAAGTCTCTGTATAGTAATATCATCTTGTGATATATTAGTCATCTTGTTTTTCATTTAATTGAGGCATGGAGATTGTTTCTGTAATATTAGGCATATTATTATAGCTAACAGACTTACTTACAGTTCTGTTATTCCGTTCCTTAGGACCTTCATATGTTTTGAAATTGACATTCTTCTTAAATGTAAGATTTATGTCACATAGGCCTATACCAATTTGCGGAAATTCACTTGATATCTTATCATTCATGGTCTCTAGAACTGATTCGCCATATTGTTCAATGTCCCTTCTCGGTCCAGTTAAATTTAAATTAAGTTGCTGTCTTTCAGCCAGATTACTTAAAACTAATACTTACACACGAAATTAATATTATTGGAAATAAATAAACACAAACACACTTAAATTATGAAATAATATTTGTAATTCAATTGAAATTCGCGGTTACAACAAAAAGCACAGCCACCTGGTTAAATAATTAACCAATTACCTTACACCGTCATCTGTTAGAATCGTATGGAACTCAAAGATAATTATAACTCTTTGTTAAATAATAAACAAATAATTTGCAATAAAAATAATGCGACTATAAATTTAGTTATAAACAACCGTAGGTCTCAAGTTGGATCAAACAGCATACAGTGTGCAAAATTTTATTAAAATCGGTTCAGTAGTTTAGGATTCCATCGCGGACAAACAACGTGACACGTAATTTTTTATATTAAGATATAAACGAATATATGTCTTGAATTATGTCTTTCGGGCTAAATGGCCGAGTATTAGCTAGTAAGCTATAAATTATGGTGATTTAACTAAATAGCATTTACCTATGTGTACTTCAGGAATTATCATCTTATTTCTTTCTTTGGTTATTTATTTATACTGGAAAGGCAGACTTCCCTGAGCACCGCGACTTGAAAGATCTATAGCGCTATCCCAGTATTATTCCGACTGATCTCAGAAGAATTCTAATGCAAACTCTCGTGATGCCGCACTTTGACTTCTTATTGACAGACATTAACGATGGTTTAGTAAATAAATTACAACGTAACCGTAACACGTGTAGCATATGTATTTTCAATAGGTTCGTAAATATGACCATCTTTCTTCATACGTCTGCGAACTATTCTGACCCCATCTCCATTATCGTAGAAAGATACATTTTTCTTATTTGCTATTCAAAATTATAAATGCCTCTACACCAAGCTACTTACTTGATCCTCCTCTCGCTTCCATCTCCTATCCTCCAATCACAATTTAGGTACATGATCGCACCAGAACCTCCTACTTCACATTCCGTAACACAACCTCCCCATTATTCTAATTTCTATGTGTATCTAGTGCTAGGCATTGAAACTTTTTACTTACTCACTGACACTATCGAACCCGTAGGTTCATGGCCGCGCGGACATAAGCTATTCGTATCCCAGTGGAACCCATGTCCGCATTTCTTGACGGTTGTATTTTTACAATGAAAGATCGTCACTCTTTCAACCAAGGTACTTTTTTCGTCTGGCTTATCACCTTCGACCAGTCCGGCATGGGCAACCCTATCGGCAGCAATGCTACCGCCAGCATAGCTCTCGGGATCATTTAAGCACGCAAGCCACTCCACCATGACAAGGTAAAGCTCCTACCACAAGAAATCAGAGGCTACCGACATTAGTTTCCTTTAAAATAAACTTAAATTTCTTTCTTTTGTAATTGGTATTTCATTGTTTCTGATTTTTTTGCATCTCTTATAATCTTGACTTGGTTCATCATAATTTTAATTTAATATGTAGGCCTATAAATATTTACTTACAATGTTATAATCGTATATTATACTTATATGTTATAATCTTATGTGCAGTCTTTGAAAAAATTATGGTGCAACTCTTGAAATGGAAGTTTAACTAGTTTTGAAGAGTGATTCACACCAGTACGTTGTTAGGCCTACATGTTCTGACTAGTTTGAGTATAAAGCGGATGGCGTA